>CM023100.1:702816-2078677 GCA_013103745.1 Gardenia jasminoides
TTTTTTTCATGGCCAGCCACCAGTCGCTCTTAAGCACTAATCAGACAGCCCGCGACCAAGCCAAGTATGCCAATAAAAGTATAACACCTTTGACCAAGGATAAGTTCATTTCATTTCTGTCGAGTTTGACATGAAAGATGGATATGATTGTTCATGGTTCAGAAGATCACCCTGCCTGTTCAAACCCTCCATTTCTGTCGAGTTTGATATTGGATTGCCCATGAACAATAGCTCTAAGCACCCCTCTTGAGTTAAGGGAAAGGTTCAAACCAGAGCTGGTGCAGGTTGATCTGCATGAGTAACCCATCAAATATATGCATGTGGTTTTCTTTGTCAACCAGCAGGCCATAGCTACCGGATTGAAACTGGAAGCTTGAGATGGTCCCAGTCAAGACCTCAAGACCCAGTAACTTAGTAGAATGGATGTTCAAAGCAAGACATTTTACAGGTAGCAGTCTCAGTTGGATGCACAAAAATTTGACATTCAGCAGATACTCCTCGAACCCGTGAGTTTTTAATTCCTCTGAGCTCCTATTAAGATTTTGGGGCTCCGCCAAAAAAATTTAGACGCTTAATAACTTCCAATGATTAAATAGCAACTGGACATACAAGAGACAGCACCAATTGGCTAGAGATGACACATCAACTTGATCCCCAGAATCTTTATTACCTGTAAACTGAAATTTAAGTTTAGGGTACATAACATGGATGAAATGATCTAACTACCTCAAAATTAGCTGCATCAACCGATTCGCCATCAACATTGCAAAATAAGAGTTGGGGCAAAGCTAACTCCGTTTTACTTAACCGTGTGCTGGTGAGCTTCAAACAAATGTGGATACTTTAGTTTTCGTCACTGTCAAACACTCATCAGTTGGACAAAATAAACCAACACCCTTAGTCAGCTGTTTCTAGGTCTCTCCAGGAAGCTAGAAGTTGATCCTCAAAGGTAATCTGCCACAAGTTTGGAAAAGAAAATGAAGATGTCTTGTCTCTCCAGTAATCCTTGCCGAGTATTCTTCGATAAGACCTACATGGGAGGAAGAAATTGTGGACAAAGGGAAAACAGTATCGTAAACCAAAGAAAAACTTGATATTGAATTCTTGAGGTTATAGAGTACCATGATCCAGCAGCAGGATCCATGTCACTGTGCAAACACAGATGTTATTCCCAGTGCAATTGTAATAACCGAGTCAGTAAAATGTTGCCTAAGAGTTTGCTGAATCAGATTATCAGTTGCCGTATCAACTGATGCTGTAGCCTCATCACACCAGGAACCTTGTTTTCCTTGAGCAGCACACCACCAAGACAACAAAAAAACCAGCTGCCTTGACCCACACCCAGTTCTCTCCGTCTCAGTAAACTGCAATCGTCGAGGGACGTACTACAGTCAAGCAGCAGCCATAAGTACACCAATAAAGACACCAAACTATAAAAAATTTGTAGACTAGAAGACCTGCAGAGTCAAGCTCTGTCTTCCTTGTCCTCTTCCCAAGCTGCAGGACCTATCCAGAGCTCCAATGTAAAGAAGTGGGGCTATGAACATGTTTACGGAAGTCACTGTAAAAAGATATGTGACACAATTCTATCTGAAAAGCAAGCTAACCCCCAAATCTGTTCATCAGTATACCTTCAAAGGGATCTAAATTAGTTCGCACTGTCTCCTCAAACATGGTTGATCCTGTGGAATTATACCCAATCGAGATCAAAATCCAGCGTCCGATAGGAAGAGATATTACTACCATCTATCTCTATTTTGTCCACCAGCTGGTCGACGATCTGGAAGAGGGTCTGTGAAGTGTTGATCTTACCACTCCACCTCCCTACAACCTGGCAGTCCAACGAAAGGCAATCGTTGGGTCTCCCTTATCAATCAGGCAGTGTGGCATACAAGAGCATATCAACCCACGCGATATGGTAGACAATATATATAGTCATTTTCGAGAGGAAGATGAATAATTAAAGGCCATGTATTTCCACACCCGAAATTCATCCCTTGTTGGCAAATTTGATAAGGGTGTATGCCTTAGTAAATTATAGTGGAAGCAATGAGTACATTCCTGCAGATACCCAGGAGGGGAGGGGGGTTTGAGAATGGCCAAATAAAATTAGCATCCTGCCTCTTACCTCTGACACCCCTGATGATATATATACTGCTGATAATTTTCGATTTTTTCCAGAATAATTTACCTTAAGATCACAAATATCAACTTCCCTTGAGATGGCCAGTGATTGTCGGCCCATTTATGATTCAACAACAAGTGGAGGCTCACTAGGAATACTCATATACCAGAATTCTTTCAACTGATATGATTTTATTCTCCATCAGACAAATGGTCCAAACAACCTGAGCTTGTAACATGTTCAGATGGCCCGTATGTACCTCAAATGCTACCCGCAACACCTTCAGATTTCATTACAGAAAAGTAGCCGGGACAACTTAGGGAGGCTCATCAGCACAAGGGATCTGATACAGATGGTAAATTAAAAGCAATCCCACTGACCAATTGTTCCTTCCAGGAATAGAGATCAAGAAAACCAACATAGAAGTAAAAGTGATCAGAGACAGAATGTTTAAGCTTAAAGCAAAGCCACCCATTGCAGCAGCACTTTGAAACTTTGGACGAGAATAACCATCAATCAGCGCTTCATACTTGTGTCCTGGAATCTAGCTTCCTGATCAAAACTTCTACCAAAATTGATCCTGAGATGGTCTCAGCAAAATGTTGGATAACTGAGCTTTGCAGACCCCAATAAGTCTTGCGGTTTCTCGTTGAAGATATATATAATATCACAGATAACAAGTTAATAAGAACCCTCCACCAATCCATAATGATAAATATCTACTCATTATGATAGTAAATCTAATGGCAATCTGTAAACCAAATGTAGATTATAGCTATGGAATGAAAATGATGAAGATCGCTTAACGAACAAATGACATTACTGCACAATCTCTAAAAGCTGTATCATGGAGAACGAAACACCCAACTCACAGGAATATTAAATCCACAGTAAGATTGGTCTGTGGTGAAGCCTGTGGTAGAAAGATTTCAAGCATAAATTTGAAGATAAACCGCTAAATGCATTAATGTAAGTATCATAATGTATAATAAAGTTTTGACAATCAAGGAATTTCCATGTTGCCTTTAATTGATTGAGAATTCGTCCACTTTGGGTGGCATCAAAAAAGGACATTGGAGCACGGAAAATGCCGGAAATGCATCTTATTGAAAAGTAGCCTGGCTGTCTTATACCCAGCTGTCGCAAGAATAAAGGATCTGAAAAGGATGCAAAGGAACTTCCACCTCACAAAGCAACATAGACAATTATAAGAGTGGTGTTTAGGCCACTGAGGAGCAACATCCTCTGACACAGGTGGTGTAAAGCCCAAGACATCCAAAGTACCCACTTGAAGTACTTGAACAGAATCTGTGCCAACAATATGAAGGGGCACAAGAGCTCCCTCCATAAGTTGTGAGGTATTTCCAGTAAACTGGAAACCCAACCTTGCCTCTCTCTCTCCTCTCTTCTTCTTCTTGAACAAGCTGTCCTTAGCCCAGCACCATCATCAATTTTACCACTTTGACCATCTCCAGTTTCCTTTCTTTACTACTTTCTTGGTGCTTCCCACCCGCTATCCTCACTGATACTCACTGACGCCGCTTCAATAGAATCAAGCACAGATAGAGCTTCCCTGTGTGCACCCACAAGTTCCATAAAGTCACTTCCTGATTTTAGAATGTCATTGTACTCTTCCAGCCTGTGCAACTTTTCCATCTTTCATAACCTGATGATAGAGATGTTAGGATATGTAACTTTATCTTAGGAGATGAGATGCTAACTCAATAACACAAAAAGCAAGGATAACTGACCAAAATGAGATCTGCTGCTGGCAAGAACTCTACTTGATGAGTAACATAAACAACTGTCTTAGAAGACAGAAGTCCCAGTATGCATTCCTGCAATTCAGAGATAATAAGAGGGCATTTTCGAGTTTAAATTTAGTTCCATGCAGAAGGAGACCAGAGAGAGAAAATTGAATTGTAAACACAATAAGAGAGGATAGCAGTTACATTGAAGAGATGAGTTCCCGTATGAGCATCCACAGCACTAAACGGATCATCAAACAGATAAATGTCAGCGTCCTGATAGAGTGCACGAGCAATCTGAATTCTTTGCTTCTGCCCACCACTCAAGTTAATTCCCCTCTCACCTATAACTGTTTGATCACCAAATGAAAGAATTTCCAGATCCTTCTTCAATGAACATGCTTGAGAACACGATCATACTTCTCTTCCATTTTCTTGCCAAACAATATATTATCTTCGATTTTTCCACTCTGTATCCACGGTGATTGAGAAACATAGGCCTTTGTGCCAAAGAGCTTAACAGTCCCTGATAATTTGGGTATTTCCCCCAATATACATGAAAGTAAACTAGACTTTCCAGCACCAACAGCACCACAAATTGCTACCCTCATGCCGCGAGAAACACTGACATTTATATCTCTCAGAGACAGGCCAGAAGATTTCGCTTCCCAGGAGAAATTCCCATCAACAATCTCAATACCTATGTCAGAGCTGCCCCTTGGGAGCTTCTCAATTACATCGTGTGGCAGGTCATCAAGGGAAAGGAATGAAGCAATGCGGTCCAGAGAAACTTTAGTCTGAACAATCATGGAAATTGTGTCAGGGAGATTGTAGATGGGCTCTTGAAGGATCCTGAAAGTTGCCAGGGCAGATAATATCTTCCCCGTCTCCAATGGGATACCCATTAGCAAGCAAGCACCGAATGTAACTACAGACACAAAAGTTGGAGCACCCCAGAAGACAAAGCTAGTCATAGCTGAAGTGTACATGAATTTTTTCAGCCATCCGGCTTCACTATTCCTGAGGTCCTGGATTCTAGCCAAAAACTTCATTTCCCATGCCTGTAGCTTGAGGATTCTCATGTTCCTCAAGACTTCAGACATGGCCTTCATCCTTGTGTCTTTTGATTTCATCAGGTGTTCCTGAAAGTTCTCTTGCAACTTTCCCAATGGTACATTAGCCAGCATCACTAATACTGTAGCAGCCAATGTAGAAAGGGCAGCAAGTCCAAGATTCTTATATAAAATTAGCAATGCTAGAACAACTTGTATGGCAACCATCCAAGGATCATGCATATACCAGGCAAAATCACCAATTCTCTCGGCATCAACAGCCATGAAATTGATGATTTCGCCGCTTGTATGCCCCTGCTTGGATTGGCACGAGAGGGTCAAGCCCTTAGTATAGATTTTCTCAACCAGAGCAGCCCTGGCTCTAAATCCAGCCTGCTGTACCCTAAAGAACCTGTGCCTCTGTGCCAAGCACTCAACAACCTTTGCACCAAAAAATGCAAAAACCAAGACATACCCTTCACTATCGAACAATTTCTGCCCGTTAAGGTACTGAACAAGAGTGTCGATGAGGGCTGGACCAACATAATTAGCCAACGTGTACAGAAGCACGAAAGCAGCTGACAACAGAAATTCCTTCCATACAGTGGAAATCAAGCCCTTCACCAGCATGAATGTGGTAACTTTATGGCTCCCCTGACACTCGGACTCTAGCTTATTCTCTAAAATTGGAAAAGCCCCTCTTACACTATCAGGCCCCATGAGCTGAGGAACGTCCCTCAAGGTCCAGAGTTTTCTTATTGCCAAGAGAAATCAAAGGGCCCATCCAGGAGAAACAAAGAATACTAAAAAGATTAGCACTAGCATAGGGAGTGAGAGTTTCCTCCCCAGTGGCTTTCTTAGCCTCACTGACATTATTACCATTAGCACTACCATTCAAAAGGGGTTCCTGAAGAAGGCTACCTTCCGCCTCCTTTTACCCAAAACCCCACAACGCAGAAAATAAGCCCATTAACACGGAACCAATGTCAGACACCCAAAACAGAGTTGTCAAAGACCGATGCTTTTGTAGAAAGCAACGAAGTCTATGGAAGCAATAACAGGATACAAAGAAGAAAAGCACCCACCATACTCTCAAAACAGATGGGTACTCATTTTCACCTGATTCCAGCAACAATCGGGTGTGCAAGAAGATTGAAACGAGTAACCAAGCTAGAGTCTTTAGGATCAAATCAAAAAGCGTTATAATCTTTTCCTCCGACCAACCATTTCTGTACCAAAAGAAATGGTTCAACAAACAGAGAACAAGATTAAAGGCCGCCAGAAGCAAACAGCCCCCAAGGGTCGCTTTATAACAAGAAACCTTATTAGCTCTCCTATTACTACCAGTACCCCCACGTTCTTTTGTAATTTGATCGGGTTTGGCTCCCCTGATTTTCTTGCAAGCCCACGAGGAAAACAGAAGGAATAACAATATGAGGTGCAAGAAACCAGATAAAGCATGCAAGAAAACAGGGTCAAGAAAATCAAAGCTAAGGTGTGAAGACGTTATTGAGGAGGAGGAGGAGGAGGAGGCGGAGAAAGAAAACACAGACATACCCCTCATGGAAGCCATTAAGGTTTGAAGAGCTTCCATTGTTTGTCACAGTGGTGAAGTCTGCTGGGAGTACGTGTGTGATCGCTGGGGCGAAGCTTTCGCGTTTACAATACAATGCTGGGAGGAGACTTATATTTATACAAAGCGTGGGATATCATTCTATATAGCGTTTGTGTGGGATTGTGTTGAGCAAAGCTAGTCAAAGAAGAGAGAGAGAGAGAGAGAGACCGTAATTGTGCCATCAGGTGTATCACGGCAACTTCCACTAAGCAAAAAAGTCCTGTTCATACCTTGCGTGGCAAATCAAATTTTCAATATATTTGGGATAATTTTGTGAAAAAAAAACTGTAACACTTTTTTGATGTGATATATATGAGATAAAAAGATGGTTGAAAATTGTATCGATGATACAAGCAAAAATATTTGAACAAATAATATCAATCCAAACAAACCCAGAAATATGATTCCTTATTTGGATTGAGGTTTTTCACAAAAAATTTTTACATTTTCTGTATTCACATTTTCCAAACACCATTTTTACCTCACGTACATCAAATCGCTACAAAATGGCAATCTAGACAAGACAATTGCTTCTTTAAGTTTAATATGTAAGACCAAATGATTGATTTTAAATTAAAGTGGTTGGGTGTTTTAGAACTCGCTTGAATTGCTATTTTCCGGAGTTTTGTTAGAAAAATATACCTTAACAATTTGGTGTATATGAGGTCAAAAAAGTTATTGATAAATATGTTCATGAAAAATATAAAAATTAACCGAACCTATAAATAGACTGTCATCTCTCTAATTAAGTATGGACTAGAAGCTCCCTTAATGAGAATTATTCTTGAAATACTATTCTAGTAAGATAAGGAATCCTGCAAAATTAATTTTTACTTGACAATGATGGTTTTGGAAGCAAACAACACGTAGTACTAAATAAGTAGCGGAAATTTCTAATTTTTGCTTGACAATGATGGTCATGATGGGGTCATGATGGTTGGAAGTAAATAAGCGGAATTGTGATGTTATGATGGTCATGATGGGGTCATGATGCTAGGTAAGTTTGTGAGATTTGGGTAATTTATTGGCTGTGCATTAATGTCTGTAATCTGTACTGCAATAAATTTATGAAATTTGTTAAATTATTGGATGCGCATTAATGCCTTTAATCTTTAGTTTGATGTGGTGGCAGTGGCAATTTCTCCAATATACTAAACTGCTTCTTCTTCGTCACTACTTTATTATTTTTATTCTTGACACTTTCAAATATGTTATTTGATTATTTTTGTATATATAGTAGATTATTTGGGATAATTTTGTGAAAAAGATAGTGTAGCATTTTTTTGATATGATATATGTGAGATAAAACGATGATTGGAAATTGTATCGATGATGCAAGTAAAAAATTTTGAGCAAATAATATCCATCCAAACAAATGTAGCGGTTTTAAATTCTAATATCCCCTTGTCCATCTCCGCTTCTCAAATCCGACCTCTTCCCTATTAGAAAAAATAAAAAAAAAAAAACTATGCAATTGACTTTATTTGCTTTATATTCTTTTTATGTAGAGATTTTAATTACCAATCCATTATGCACATAATAATTCATCCGTATTTATTTAAAGCCAAAGCAAAAGGATTTTGGTTTCCTGTGTGTTTCTACCTAACTGCTGAAACCCATTTCAACTTTAAGAAATCCAAAACTTTTTAAAAGTCTGCCTTTCATTTTTAGGTTTTTTTTTTTAAAAAAATTTTTTCCCATGTGCTATTACCCCCAGTAAACAGTTAGACATTTAGAAATCGCAACAAAAGTTCAACTGTAACAAAATACAAGAATTTTCTTCTCAATTAGTCCGAATAATTGTCTCTAATTTATTCACTTCTAGAGCAACATATTTTTTGCGTGCGCGACACGATCAAAGGGCTAGCTGCGTATTCTTTATACTATAAAAAAAATTAACTAGTCAGTAGCAACCAGTCATGAAAATCACTATCATTATATTATAAAATTAACGATTTATACACATGCTGTGAGCTTGCATAGAAATGATACTCAATCCTACAAAGAATAGGCTACTATCTCTTTTTTTTTTTTTTTTTTGGCTACTTTTTGAAAAAAGTTTAGATGGATTCACCTCCGATCATAATCATGAATCAGGGCATATTTTCTGGATCGATTGCACATCAATACAACTCTCAGATAGATCAATAGTGGCATTCAAAAAATGATCTATCCTTATCTAATGAGGCAACTTGTGTTGGGATTACTACACATCTTTGTATGGTTGTGATGCTGGTCAACTTTTAGCTTGTTGATCAGCAAAGCTGTGGAAATAAATCCGTGGGGCTTCCTACTCCTTTGTAGGGAATCCAGTCCAACTGACGTTGAAGGAATGGACAAAACAGATTCGAAGCATGGAAGTCAAAAAATGGCTGAGGGTTTTTATGGGTGGAATTCCATTCCTTGGGCGACGGATAACGCGGGGAGCAAGAGTCAGTCGACGGAGAGAGCAAAGACACTGGGGAAGTGCAGCGCAAGTGGACAAAAAATGGGGGCTTAGATTATTTATTGGCACTTGGAAGCTTAGGGCAATTAATGCGACAGGGGTCGACGCAGTCAATGAATGAGTGATACAATAGTAAGATGGGAGCCCTTCGTAATAGTCTATTCTTATTGGTGGCATACTTGGATTTTTTGTTCGACTCTGTAGATCCTTTTGTTGAACAGATCAAAAAGAAAGGGCGCAGAAGTTTCTACTCTGGACACCACCTAGAATTTGATATTTTGTAAGAACCTGTTCGGATTTCAAGTTTTTTAAATTTTGTAAAAAGAAATATACTCTAGCTATGTGATATACATGACACAAAAAGGTAATTAAAAAATGTATCGAGAGAATTTTTCTAGGAATTCTTGCTGACTGTGGCTTTTGCTTTTGTGTTCATCCTTTCATTTGATTTGTATTTTGGTAAATAAAAAGTTTGAATGATTTGCACTCAATCACTCAATTGTTATCCCACTCCAAAGACGTGTCTTCTGCAGTGAAAAGATGAGTTGATTATATACTCACTTGCAAAAACAAGGAGTAATAGAATAGAATTAAGGATTTTTTTTTTTTCAATTCGCATTCAACTAAAATGCCTAGATCTATACTATATATAAAAGGAGAGGGGATTTTTAGAGTAAAGAATTTTGTTCACTTTATATTCTTCCTGAACTACTTTAGTAACCACCCACTACCATATTTTCTCTTTCCAAATATGATGTATTTTTTATTATTTTAATTTTGAACTTACTTAGTAAATCATAATTTATACTGACAACTATTAATTATGATTATAGATTATTGTCAAATTACTATCTATTTATAGACTTTAGTTTGGTGATTTTTTTACCGTTTATATTGTCAAATATATAAAGCCAATTCTCTTGGAAATGATTCATCAAATATGTTCGGAACATTACAACACCCTCTAAATTTTTTCCTAACAACAAAGTGAGAGATTGAATTCCAAACCTATAGCATTGAAAATCATTTTTAAGCCACACCTTATGCCACTAACAAGCTAGTTGATAAAAATAAGTATATATTAATTATTATTGTTTTTGGATAGTTTATTATTTAGAATAATTTTTAAAAAAATATTGTAACACTTTTTTGATATGATGTATGTGATATAAAAATATGATTAAAAATTGTATCGATAATGCAAGTAAAAAATTTTTGGACTATCCAAACAAAAATTTGAAAAATATATTGTAGACTATAGACCGGTACACAAGTATCCTACTTTCCGGGAACGGTGGGAAAGATACCCAGTGGCGCCACTTTGGTTCACCTTCTTCTCCCTAAACGAGGTAGCATTGGGAATTTTATTATTATTATTGTTTTTTTTTTTTTGGGGGAAGGGTGGGAAAGATCTCTCTCTCTCTCTCTTTGTTGCTTTAAGGCCTAATAAATTTTTACATTTTTTGTGAAATCATTTTTTAATCATCTTTTTAATATTTCATATATCAAATTGCTATAGTGCATTTTTAATTTACAAAAACTCTAGAAAATAACAATTTAAATGAGCTCTTAGTGCTTTGCATGTGTAATTCAAAGTAAGCACAACCTCTTGTTTTTTGGAAAGGGAGAGCAAGGACTGCTTGGAAATGTATATAACTCATTTATTATTATTATATTATTATTTGAAGTAGAGAAGGAGTGGGATTTAAGAAATGAGAGCTGAACCCAAATCAATATAGTATATAACTTGAAATGGTTGAAGAGATTACTAACACTCTTGAACGCGTGTTATATGCATTTACTTAGAGCGTGTTTTGTGCAGTAGATACTGTCAATTTAGTTAATCAGTAATCAGTAGGAAATGACCAGTTCATATACAAAGTAATCAATAATACATATATGAACTAATCTAGCTTTTGTTCTACCAATCATTTTAATTATCATCTTTTACCGTTAATACAAAGGATTAAGTTTTCATCCACTGTCAGTGTAGTAGATTTTTTACACTAACAGGTGTAGATGAATGCCACTTATGCAAAAGGTGGATTTCAAATTTGAAATTAGATTATGTGGCATACATCTGTACCCGCTCGTGTATACACTGACATTATATAAAAAAATTACTCTAATACAAATAGACCAACTCAAAATTTACTCCTTTTTTTTTTTTTAATCTTTTTGAATATTCTTGTGATTGGGCATATTATGTTGTCTTCGTTCTAGCAATGGGAAACATCTTGATATGAAGGATGAAGCATGGAACGAATTAACAGGTCAAACTGCTACCCAGAACGCTGTTGGCTAAAGGCTCTACTTCTATTTGTGGCATTATTATATATCATCGCGAAAAGCAAAACGCCTTCTGATTCTTTCTTCCCACTCTTCTTGTTCCTTTTGGGATAAGCCAAAAAAGATCCCAATTAGGTACTAAATTGTTTCCCTCCCAGAGAAAAGGGATTCACTTCCTTCCTAGGGACTTTGTCAGCTAATAGTGTATTTTTACACTTTTATCGTGAGTGGAAAGCTGACTATTCAAGAAGTAAACATCAGATCAGGTATCTTCCAGCGTCCAGCTCCAATCGAGGGACTCCTGACAGACTTTAGAGTCTGTGCTGGGAAAAATGCCAACCGGCATGCAACAAATTCAAAAAGTGAAAGATTCAGCTCACCACGAACTACTACCACAAGTCACAACCATTTGTCTCATATATGCCAAAGTTGGCACCAATTTTCTATCTCGTGCTTGGACTTGGAATCCTGAGCACTACTAGAAAACAGTTCACATATCAACAGCTCTTCTGCTCTAAATCATTTCGACCACATACTAAATTGGAGCTAATTGCAAAATTAAGAGGAAGAAGAATTGGTCATCAAATCCATTGCACTCAGATAGAGACTTATTTTTATGCGCGAATGGGCATTTGCTGAGTCGGCGAATGCTAAGAAGCGAATGTTGTTTAAGCAATTGAAGATTTGATTATGAGTTTTTCAACAGTGCAAAGTTTAAGAGCTCGGTTGGAGTGAATATTTTTAGAATTTTTTATAAAAGAAAAATATACTTTATGTGAGGTAATAAAGTGATTGAAAGATGCAATAACAAAATATTATCACAAACACCTGTAAAATTGTCTACAAAAATGCAATCTAGACAAGGTTTAGGGTGTGAATTTCCGGAGCAATCATTGTAGTTGAGGACAAAATCATCAAGGCGGTATTATTGTAGGAAAATGTATTTGCACTTGAAATAATCTACCGGCACTCCACATTCATTCACATAATAAAATTTTACAGAATATAGTACTGGAAATAGGGGTGGGCACGGTTCGGGTACCCGCCCCTAATGGAATTTGGCTGACCCGACCCTAACCTATCGGGTCAGCAAATTTCTGACCCTAACCCGCCCCGCATGTACTCGGGTACCCGCAAAAAATGGGTTGGGATATGGGGTACCCGACCCTAACTTTCAATTTTGGTAAATGACCACATTTTATTAAAAATTTAACAGTTTAAAATCAATCCATTTCAACAATCCAAGATCCAACACATTTCATCAAAAATTTAACAATCCAAAATCAACACATTTCAAAGTCCACACATCAATATTCTATCACACATTTCATCTAACAATCAAACTAGTCTTTCAACTCTCAAGTATCCAATACAAATTAAAGTTACAATATCTAATAGACAAAATAAAATTTCATTACTCTTTTGAATACAACTTAAGCTGAAAAGTTTTGATTGTAGGAACTTAATTACAGAGAAAAAATCAAACAATCACACCAACCCAGTATATACTGCCACTACTACTAGTCTATAAAAATGAATCGCTAATATGATAATTTAAAAAAAAATAAAAATGTCCCTGAAGCTAATAGCAATAACAAAATTCTGAACTAACCCCAACAAATTTCAATCTAAAAATGGCCACCTTAGAGCATTAGGTTGAATCAAAAGTTTGAAAATAAATGAGAGATTGTAGAGAATAAATTACCTCAGAGCAGCCTTTTCTTGTTACACTTGATAAAAAAGTTGAAGAAAGAGGAGGACAGTAGGTTGAACTTTTACTAAAATTTCAATGGTGGTTGTCGGTCGATGTTTTGGAGAGAAAAAGGTGGAGATTTGAAGTTGGAAGCAGAGTAAAGATAATAATCGAATGTACTACTACTACTACTTGGGTGTTCAATTAAGGATAAAACTTAAAACATATTAAATTATATATTGACCCCTAATTTTTTTAATATTTATACAATATACCTGGGTCGGTACCGGGTTTTATTTTTTTGATCCATCCGATATTTGCGGTACTCGACCTAATATGATCCGATGAGATCAATCGGATGGGATATCCTAAATTTGGATCGGGGATCGGGTAGGGTGGACGGGTTTTGCCCACCCCTAACTGAAATTATTTTAGAGTGCAAATATTGCATATGATATTATATCAAGATAAGTGATTATACCTCACAACCCTTTCCCTCCTAAATTGATTGGCACTCCCAAATGTATCTATTTGATTGATTTAAATGACATCATGCGTGAGTGGTCACAAAGATTGAAATTCTACACCTATAAGGCAATTTGCACTAACAGTTATAGATTACTATAATTTGTGATTTAGATTGAACTATGGTATCATTATACCTCTCGACAACTCTTTCCCCTCCTCATAAATTGATTGGCACTCCCAAATGTATCTATTTGATTGATTTAAATGACATCATGCGTGTACACTTCATGGTCACAGCATTGAAATTCTACACCTATAAGGGAATTTGCACTAACAGTTATAGATTACTATAATTTGTGATTTAGATTGAACTATGGCATTATTCTCGGTTGTTGTTTTAGATTTAATGAGATTTGATTATTAAAACTGAATAGGGAGAATAATTAGAATCAGCAAATCCTACTCTAGGGGATATTATGGATTCTAAGTTTTTTGGCCATTAAAAAATCTATAATCAAAATACAAAAGTTACCTAAAACATCATAAAAATTGATTATCCAAAATCAGAATATATAATCATTTGAAATAATCAATCGAGAACAAAGTCTTATATTAACTTGGTTCAAATGTGAGGCACAAAACTTTTTCTTATAAAAGTAAAATTAATTTGAAAAAAAAAATCTAAATACATTGGTTGTAATGAATGTGAATGTATAGTGTATGCATAATAAATTTGGTACATTTTAGATATGCTAACAAGTATCCCTAGGACACCAAGATTAAACTTTTGATAGTTTAACTTTAGCTTGTCCATCGTTGGCTGCTTAACTTTTTGAATCATAATTCAACATCAATAGCTTTGTAAGTCTCAACTCGGCTTTCCCTTGCCAGGGAGACAGAATAAAAATTGAGGTAACTCATAAAGAAAAAAAATTGAAAACCATCAAATTTCCATACCAAACAACACAAAAAGATAAAATGACCCAAGATTTGAACCATTTAAATAAATATGTAGCATACGAACAAATTAAACATGTATGCAGAGGAGGGTTGGGTTGCATGAGAAGATAAGAGAGATTATAAATAGAAGGTCCCAATTCAAGACCTTCCACGGAAAAAAAAGGTTATGCGTCAGAGACAAAATATGCCTCAAGATTTTACACGCATATTTTACCACAGCTTGCATGTATAGTTGCAATATTGTACAGACGAGAGTGAGTTTTGGAAGTAAAACTATGTACAATAATGTTAGAAGCAATGGTCCCTGTTAAGGATGAATGAGATGAATGTTTCCACGTATGAGGCAGTCTGCTAACTGCCTACTAATCAATAAAACTCTGCAAACTCGATTTGGCATGGCCAATCTCCATATAGGAGCGTCAGCAAATTTATGCACCTTGCGATACGTGACAGTAATTAACGAAAATGTGTACAATTAATTAAGAAGATTAGTCATGGATGACAAATTAGATGACTATGTTAAACTGCAACTTCTGTTTTCTAGGGTTTCATAAACAAGATTAGTAGTATAGTTGTTTGTTCTAGAGCTTTGACGTCTTCTAACAACTTGATCTTTCTTTATGGAGCCATGGATCAAGCATAACAGTAGGGTTTAGTCTTAGAATCTTTAGTGTTATGTAAATTGTAAAACCATAAAAGGGAAAAAAACTTATAACAAAGAAAGAAAAAAGAGTACCTTAAACAAAAAAAATTTACGTCTAGCCATTTTAATTTAGGTTTGAAGTTTCATATTCAAAATTTTATACTGGTTTTACAAAAGACGAATTATGTCGCAAAGACAAGTTGCATATTTTAAGAGAGATTTAGGCATGTTTAACATTGTCATTTAAATTTTTTTCACATGGAAAAGAGGACAAAAAATCTCATTTAATTTTCTAGTGCGGTGATATTTTCATAATCCCTTTACTAGGAGTATATTTCATTTGACTTGCTTTTATTAGGCCTCTCGTTTTTAATTTTAATTGTCCCTTTTCTTCAACAGCAAATGATGAATTTTTTTTTAATTCTTGTTTATACATCTTCTTATAAAATATTTTATATTCTCATATTTTGACGTTAGATGGGCACAAAAAGTGATTTTTCACACATAATTCTTGTATAATTGGGTCAGTAATGCTCATATATTCATGTGTTGCAAATTCTTACGACTATTACAAATAGGATTATTAATTTAATCCTATCCTTCTAATTTGCTAGGTCACGATTATCATGTTACTCCAATCTATCAGCGAGATGCTGGAAAAGGAAAAGCTTATAGCAAGGAACATAAACGGATGGACTAAGGTTTATATATTGCAATGAAGTTCAAATTTTGTTCAAATTAATATATGAAGATTACCAGTATTTTTTTTTTTGGTTTACCACCATATTCAGTTCTGACAAGAAAACCAAAAAAGATATGTTTTGGGCTTATATTAATTTGCATATTTTCGTGGTCTTGAGTCTTATTCCTCCGCTGCTTATTTATCAAATTATGAAGCTGGAGAAACAGGACTCATTTTTTTTGTTTCTTTTTTTCTTTTATGATTACGTTACTATCGCTATTCTAATATCCTAACACTTGATTTAAGTGACACAAACACAAGGAAAATAATTAATTTCCTTTTATTTGTTGCCTTTGCAAATCTTTTTTGCATTTATAGAACGCATTCTTTCTAACTTTTCTTAGTTGCCCTTCATATATTATCATTAATTCTGCAATAAATTCCTTTTGTCAAGCTATGGACAAATGTGAGGCACAAAACTTTTTCTTATAATTTAAAAATTGATTGCCCGAAGCCCACATTTGGGCCATGTCACGTTGTTCAATTTGTGCCACTAAGATTGGCTTAATCTGGGCCACTAACCCTTCTCTACTAATGTGTAGGTGAGTACAAATGGACAAAACATGGGGTTTAGACTATTTATTGGTGCTTGGAAATTGGAAGAGGAGAGTAGTTAATGCATAGGGGTGGAGGTAGGGGTGGCAATCAAGTTAGAAATGAGTTGGCGGGTCGAGTTGAGACTTTTGTATAACATAGGACCTGTCAATCCAAACCCGACCTGCCAACCCGTGACGGGTCAGGGTACTTGACCCGAATACAAAATTTCAGATTGGTGGGTCGACCCAAATGATATGAAATATAATGACTTCAATTTATTAATTTATTGCTATGGTTGCTAACAAAATCAATTCCACACAAGACCTAAAAACCAATTACATAATCAAATAATAAAAACCATGATAAAATGATTTCAAGTCAGATTGAAGTAATTTAAGACACCTTAAAAGTTTCTCCTTTGCATTGTGGCACTACTGATAATCTGATTTTTAGTGGAGACTACTTAAAATAAAAAGACTACCTAGGATTTGATTTTTAGTGAACGCTACTTAAAAGTTTGAGTAATTTCAGTTCTAGCCACTATTACAAATGAAGATATATACTATCTAGATGTGGCGACAATTTAAGAATCGCCCGTTTCGATTTAGAAATCACCGGTTCCAGTTCCCCTAAATGGTAAAATTTAAACTGACCCTTATAAGGATAATTACGATTAAGGTTCCTGAACCTCCGATTTCTGTCCCATTACGATTTTGATTTCTTTTAATTCTGGTTCCGATTCCGGTTCTGGTTTTGATTTTTCTTGTTATGTTTAAATACTTGTTATTACAAAATTGATAATATATAAATATGACAGCGAATGTCAAAAAAAATAAAATTTATTATATTATCACGTGGAAAGAAAAAAAATACATACTTTACAGAAAAACCTCAATTTCTATTAAAGTTTTTAAATAAAATAAAAAGACACGTAATTTTTTCATTGTTGAAATAAAGAAAATGAAAAAATCTTAATTAATTAATAATCGTCATTGCTTGCAACAGTACTAGAATATGTTGTGTCAAAGAGTTCTTCATCTTTATTTTTTTTAATTCCCTGAAGTTTATATTCTGTTAATGAGTTGGGATAATAGTTGGAATAAGACTGAAACTGTTGGTGCTGGGTGTTGGTTATTGAAATTGAAATCTAGATTGAGTTAAAGAGGCCCAACCAGGCTCAATCATTCTCATCCAAAATCACAAACTTTCCTTGTTTAAATTAAACCAAGAATTACATGCATGCTAAGATAAAAGAGTAGAGAAAACATTGAGTAAAAATCTTGCCAAGTTGTAGCCGAAATTGTGGAAATAAGGTTGTAAAATCACTCCTTCATTCTCGATCAACATAATGATTTTTCAGCAAAGTTGTTTTCTCATTTTTTCTTTACAAAACATCACTTTTCTAATTTTAAAGCAAGAGAAACTCACATGCATGTTAAGATTAAGGTGTCATTAGCCAAATATGTCATTTTTGCAACAAAATTTTATAAAAATAAACTTGAAATAACCTCTTTCTCTCACGGTAGATTGGACAGAAAATTTTTCCAGCAAAATACTCTCCATTAAAATCATCTTTTTTACTTGATTTCTTAGGCACAAATATACTATAATACTTATAACATGGAACTAGACTTATAGCATGAGTTTATAGTGAAAGTAATGCATCAAAACCTCAAGTAAAACTGAGTTTTCAAGCCTTTCTCACACAAGTTCCAAATTAGAAAATTTTCAGCAAAATATCAACCTAAAACAAGAGATTTTCTTCAACAAAACTTATGTTTCATGACTCAAACTCAACATGCATCCATATAAACTTCAAATGAAACATATACCATAAATTCTCAACAATTCCTCCATCACATTTTCAAAGGAAAGTTTATAACAAATCAAGTCTTCAACTCAACACAAAAGCTGGAATTTTCCAGAATTTTGGCAGCTTGGAAAAATAAAACTTTCACTAACAAAACTCCATTTCTTGATTCAAAGTCAACATGCAACTCATTATCAAAATACAACAAGGTATATAAGATGATTATAGACCAAAATTTTGCTTAAAATTTTGAAATAAAAGGGTGGAACATCAAGCATTCACTCGTAGCTCAAGACTGGAAATTTCCAGCAACCATTCAACAGCAACAACGCATTTTCATAAACAAAAATCAAGATTTTTCAATCAAATTTGGCATGCAATCTCTATATATACAATATTCAAGAAGCTAAAGTTCGATGCTAGTAAATTTTGTCTCAAATATTGGATAAAAAATAGAAAAACCCCATGTGAATCGGCTAATATACAGAAAAGTTTCCTGTAATTTCAACTCATACATTTCGATACCTCATGGTTTGAACTAATGTGAAAATTGATGGAAATCATTAAAACTAACACGTTTGAGTTGGAATTTAGTTTTTCAACACAAATTTTGACCTAATATGCCTATTTTGCCCCTTAGACCTTAATAAAACTCCAAATTAGCCCCAAATTTGCAGGAAACAAGTTAGATAAAAATCAAAAAATATCAAGACAAATCAACAAAGCTTGTAATTGCAATATTTTCTTAGAGGGTCTTTGTAAGAATTTAAAATAGAAAAATTAGGAAAATAGTAATACCTTTATATAGTGAAGAAAAATTAGGAAACTAGTTGATACTTTAAATTTGAAATTTACAATTGTAATATTTTCTTAGTGCGTATTGGAAGGATTTAAATAAAAATTTACAATTGCAATGTTTTCTTAGATTGTGTATTGCAAGGATTTAAAATAAAAATTTTAACACATTTTCTATCTATATGGTGAAGAAAAATTAGGAAAATATTTGATAACTTTAAATTTGAAATTTACAATTGCAATATTTTCTTGGAATGTGTATTACAAGAATTTAAAATAAAAATTTCAACACTTTTTTTGTGTATATAGTGAAGAATAAATTAGGAAAATAGTTAATGATGTATTTATTGGGATAAATTTGTCATTCTACTCAAAACTGTTACTTTTAACGGTTTTCATCCAATTTTTACCTTAATTCAAACCACAAGGTACCGAAAGGAACGAGTTGAAACTATAGGGGGTTTTTCTCTACATTAGCCTAACCACAAGGGATTTTTCTATCATTTACCCTCAATTTTTGAAATTAGACAAAAGAATGCAGCTTTCTTCTCTTGGCTATGATAGGAAGATTTGAGCTTCATATTCTTCAATCTTTTCCAACAAATTCATAAATAACGCCTCAAATTCAACATGCAAGGAATATACATAACTTTTTCAAGAAAATGAAGGTGTTGCATGGTAAAATTTTACATTGTTTTACAAATAATCAAAGCTGGAAATGATAGTAGATTACATCCTCCTCAAAGTTTCCTCGAAAGAAAATTGGAGCAAGAAAACTCTCCCTTTCTTCCTCTTCAAGCTCTCAGCCCTCTCTTTCTCTCTAAATCTCTCTCACCAGGTTTCAAAAAGAAAAGAAAATGAAGCAAAATGCCTGGAAAAAAAAATGGTTTTGTTCACAACTCCTTGGTTACATGGTAATTCTTGGCAAATAAAAGGGCAATTTGGTCATTTAATAAGAATTCTAACAAGAATTGTGACATTTGTCCAAATTCATGTTTTTGTATCAAAATATTTTCAATTATAGCCAAATAATTTTTGGTGGTTACACTATTATCTTACTAATTTCTTATTATAATTAGTGCTATAATAGTTTAAGGTGTACGTGTGAACTAGAATAATAAAAAAATAATTAACACATAAGTCAATTAATAATAAGACAAATATCACACCTTAAATTTTTCTAGATAAATGCATAAATCGAGAAGAAAAATTTCAGGCCCTCACATAAAATAGGACCAATACAACTTTAAGATTCTTTGACATTTTAATTTTCTTGCTTACAATGACATTAATTTTGGTTAAGTTCAGTATTATATAGTTAAGAACATTATTCATTTCATACATGTGGATTTTACTAGTACAATCAAATATCAACTGGGCTTTGGGATTGGGAGTTCCTGCATTTCTCATGTTCTTGTCATGTACTTTCTTCTTCGTTGGAATAAAAATCTGTGTGACGATAATGCCACAGGATAGTCCCTTGACAAAAATAGCACAAGTTGCGATAGGTGCCTAGAAAAAGAGGCAAATGTCTTTACCAGATCAGCCATGGGAGTGTCTCTTTGATCACATTTTCCGCAATTCAATCAACTCAAAACTTCCTTACATGGAACAGTTTGGGTAAATCTATCACTAATGTCTGAGAATGTCTCAATTTTGATCTGTTTTTATATGACCACTTGCATTTTCATGATTGTCTGACTAATAGAGGAAAATACGATTTAGGTTTCTGAACAAGGCTGCTATAATAAACCCGGAGGATCAAATCACAGTGTCTAATACACTTTGCAGTTTGCAATATGTGGAAGAAATGAAGTGTGTGATTAGAGTAATTCCCATATTGAAATTCCAGAATCATACACTACATTTTCTTGCACCAGATGCAGACCTATGTAGTTTTTCAGGCCACACAGTCAGATACACTCATAGGAAAAGGCAATTTAATTCAGAATTCCAGTAGCATCTTATGGAGTCGCTCAGATGTTGAGTATAACGTTATGGATACTGATATACAACAGGATCATAATACCATTGCTTCGGAGAATAACAAAGAGAAAAGATGGTTTCACAATCCTTCAAAAGATGGGTGTTGGCATAGACATTGCAATAGCAACGGCCGTTGTAGCAGGCGCAGAGAAAAACCGGAGAAGAACAGTGGCCTTACAAGCACAATAGGAGGCATTGAACCTAGAAAAGGCAGCATTTCATCTTCGAATGCCTGTTGGTTGGTACCTCAGCTGGCACTAGCTGGGGTTTCAGAAGCATTTACACTCATTGCTAAAAACGAGTTCTTCTATAAGCAATTACCTGGAAGACATGAGAAGTTTTGCAATATCTTTCTTGTTTTGTGGCTTTGCAATTGCTAGTTATTTAAGTAGCTTTATGATATCAATAGTTCATAAGGAGACAAAAAATGCATAGGGAGGGAGGAAATTGGTTGGATGAAGACCTTAACAAAGCAAGATTGGATTACTTTTATTACTTGATTGCTGCTTTGGAGATCATGAATTTAGGATATTTTCTCATTTGTGCCAAGCGGTACAAACACAAAGGAAGCCATGGCAAGAGCAACGAGAATGTTTTCATGGGATGAATAACACAGGTAAAACATATAGTTTGACTAAGATTGTGTACAAGTCATTTATGGAAAATATGATCTTCATTGGCAGGGCACGTCATTTATATTATCATGGATCTTCATGTCTTATAGTAAGCATTTATGTTTTCAGCTAATTTAGTTTCAGAAATAAAGGTGTAAACTTTGTTTCCCAAGATTGATCAGACTTCTATTTTCAAAATTGATCCTTTATAAATTTTGAGAATTTCTAACCACAAACACAAAATCACTAGTCTACTCAGCACAAAGAAAGAAGGACATGTGGTGAACGCCTTTTCTGCGAGCTTTAGATATCAAGAGATGTCTCTTGCTTCATGTGCAGTAATTGATGTATTAACAGTGATAAGACCAACTGAAGCCGTGGTTGACCAACACGACTTAGCATGAATCTGTGCTTCTTAATTACCAGTTTAAGCATGTTACATACATATAGTCGATTAACAAAATACCTTTCCCTACACAAACACGCAGATATATGTACAATTGTCAGATGCGTATCCTTTTCTTTCTTTCTTTTTTTTAAGGGTAAATTACATATAACCCCCTGTGATTTTGACTGTTGCCACATAACCCCCTAACGTTTCAAAATATCCACTTCACGCCCTATGGTTTTATGTAAAGTGAAAACATGATGGAGAATACCTATTTAACGTTGTTTGTTGAAATGACAATAATGGCCTTATTTAAATATTAAATTAATAAATGGATTTACCACTTTATATAAAAGTATAGGGGAATTATATGGACAATTGTAAAAGCTATAGGGGGTAAAGTGGATTTATATGAATCATAAGGGGGTTGTATGGATATTAAAATTTTATCATACGCGCTTTTGGAGCACGTTTGGTACAAATGCCGTAACTGATTGTACATTCTGTCCACTTTCCACCTTACATAAAACTATAAGGGGGTGAAGTGGATATTTGAAACGTTAGGGAGGTTATGTGGTAAAAGTCAAAACCATAGGGGAATTAAATGTAATTTACCCTTTTTTTTTTAATTTTGAAACATACATGTATAAGAGTGGCATTTCAATGCAATTTTTAAAATAATTAAATTAGTACAAACCAATTTCAATACAGTTGTCCAAAGGGCTCATGGGCTCGGTAAGTGTAGTCGACAATTATGAATATCCAGTCCAAAGTATTGTGAACCCTTAGATGAGCCCACACATTCAATAGGCCCCCAGGGACTCGATCAAAGTTTAAATAAGAGCCAAAATAGTTAGTCATGGCAAAGTTTTTCATACAAATTATTATCACACACAATTTTTAATACACAATAATGCCACAAAAATAGAATATCACCAGGTCATAAATAAACATATTCAAACTTAATATTCATACTAAACGTAATTTTGCAAAATTTCTATTTAATAAACATTTTATGGAGGAGAATAAGGACTACTTACCTATTTTGAAAGTTGTCTAAAACAATTTCTTTATCGTATCAATTTTTCATTCTGAAAAATGAAAAATATTTAGAAAGCATGTGTTTAAGATTAATAAGAAATATTTTTTAAAAATATTTCAGTACCTGGTAGAGTGTTACAAGGCCATTCGTAGAAAGTTCTAAGCAATATACTTGATAGAATGTTAATGCAATCAAGAAAAAGATAGAAATTGATGTTAATAGTTAACTCTTTAAGTTAGATTTTTTTTTCTTTTTCTTTTAACGGTAACATGTTATTATGGACTGCAAATTTGAGATTATAATAAAGTCAGAAAAATGAGGAAGTAAAATCTCATAGAAAAGATAAATAAGAAAAAATTTAGAGACTTTAAATTAGAAATGGTAAACCAAAAGAGCACTAGAAATAAATTTCCATGAGTGATATAGTGAACAGATTTTCATAACTGATATGATGATTATATGGTAAATAAGTTTCCATGAGTGATATATATAACGAACAAATTTTCATAAACAATATGATGAATAGTGGACAATTAATGAATTATTCAATAAATAGGGAACAATGATGGAGAAATATTAGCAAAGTCTATAAGAAAATTTTTTATTGCAGTAATGATTAAAAAAAGTTCAAAAATTAAAGGTTAGGAGAAGTAATCCACATCACTGATATGTGAGTAGGATTCCGGCTATAAAATAATTGACAGATTGAAGATGTGGTCCAATCCAATATGATTTTATCATTTCTATATCTCCAAATTAATATAGATGGATATATATATTATATATGTATGTATGTAAATATGCATGCACGCATGTATCTCCCTGTTAGCCTTTCAATGTAATTTTGAATAGTTGAATGATCAATTCTTTTTTTTTTTTTTTGGTCGTCTTAATTTGCACACTTACGATTTATTCACTTTACATTACAACATTACATCTTTATGAATGAAAGCAGAGAATGTCTCACTAGTTAGAACTAGTCATTCTTATAATGCATACTAACGCCAGTTGCTAGTTGGACTGGTTCGACAGCTCTATATGAATTAGCAGTTTTTTTATCCTATTCTTGATCCAATGTGGAGACAGGGTTTGTCTGTTATGCCCTTTATGAATTGTTTATGAATCATGCATACATAGACAGACAGACAGACACACACACACATACATATGTTTGTGTGTGTGTGTGAAAATAAGTTTCTCTTTTGCTCCTTTATTAATATCTATATATATACTATAAAAAATAACTTCGACACAATAAAAGTACTAAATCTCACATTTGCATTAAATGATAACTAAATAGTCTATCACTTATTTTTCAGACTATGTTTTGCTTAACAAATGCAAAACCACTTAATTAATTAAGATATTCTATTTTTCATTATCAAACATATCAGAACATGTGTTGCATTAGGTTATTAAACATGTCAAAGTCTAACCTTACTAGCTAAACTTAAGTGCCAAATTAGGTTATTAAATAGGGCCTAAATCATTATTAATTTTTTATCCCGTGGTTCATTCTTTTTTAATTTTTAATAACTTATTTTCAATGAATAGATCAACATAAGGAAAACTTTATAAATTTTATAAAAATTAGTATTATCTAATAGACATATTGTATCTAGTACTCGCATTTAGATAATAAGTTTTAACAAAATTCAGTACTTAACTATTCATTAACTTAATGCATTCAAATTTGACTTCAAATTTTAGATTTCAATTTCATCAAAAGCACACTAGAGATCAAATTTATGGGATAATAAAAGGACAATAATGCCCTTGTTATAGAAAATTATCTCATGACTTTTTTTTTCCCATTTTGTCTTTCTTCTCCTCCTCCATTATGTTTAGATTTTCTTTTTTTGCTCCTCCACTATCCCTATCACTACATACAGATTTTGAGAGTAATGTGCTAAGTCATTTCTTTTATAGTTAAATACAAAATATTAATTTTACACTAAACTAATTTAATCATTGTGAATTATCATAAGAAATTAAAAGGCATTTACTTTATAAGAAATTTTATTACTTCAAATTTGCACTAAGAATTCTTATTATGCATTAATAGTTAGTTAAAAGTCATGATGCATTATTTTTTAATAATATCAAGAAATTACATGACAATCTTTACAGAATACATAAATTTTCAATTTTTATGGTAATTTATAAAAAATTAAAAATTTTATGTGACGAACATATTTCTTTAAGCCTTCAATGAAAATGATGCGGACGCCTTATTGAAAATATCCTTTTAGGCTCAAAAATAAGTTTGTGTTATGTAAAATAATAAATTAACATAAAATGATTATGAAAAATGAAAGAGTATGTATTTTGTAGAAATATGTTGTGTAATTTCTGTACATTATTAAAAATTGATGCATCTTGACACTGAGTTAACAATTAATACATAACAAGAAATTACATGTACAATTGTGAAATACTTTAATTTTTCATGTGAAGTATACACTTTTTAATTTTTTATATGATGAGTAAATTCTTTTAATAAGAAAATAATGATGTGTACTATGAATTTAAGAGCAAAAGGATGTTTGGTACATTATTGTCACAATTTGCAGGCAATAATAGGAGTAAAGGAGGTGAAGAAAGAAATCTAAACATAAATAAGAAAGAAAATGAGAAGAATAGAGAGGAAAAGAAGCTAAAGACAATTTTCTTACAATAGGGGTACTATTGTCTTTCAAATTTGTTTCAGGGCTTCTAACCCATGATTACTTAAGCGTCTCGTTTTCTTCAAAAATTCTCGTAATTTCCTTTTGCTTGTAGGATTTCTTTGCAATTTCGGTTTTCAGCTGGAAAATAAATAGATGGTAATTTAATTCTAGTTGTAACTCTATTCCTGCAATTTGATTTTAATCACTCGAATTGATGTTAGTAAAACTTCACAAGAGATGAGTATATGTGTTACAGAATACATAATAATTTATTTTTTTAAAGAAATGGCATACAAAAAAATGTCCTAATAACTAAAAACTAATTATAGGAAAAACAAAGAAAAAATCCAATACTAACATGTGAATGTGTGATTTGTACAAATGGGTAGTTGACTATGATGGTATAATTATAAGGAAATAGAATAAAATTTTTTCTTAATTTCTTAGATTAGATAATAGATGATATTTATTTGTAATATATATATATATATTTCAAATTTGGAAATTACAGTATGGACATTGTAAATTTTTTGTTACAGAAATTTATTACTTCTCTTAGAAATAAAAATTTGAAGAAAGAAAACTAATTTGAAATAAAAAAAAGAAGAGAAAAAAAGAAAGAAGAGAGGGGTATTTTTGTCTCTGAGGGGGCTAAGTGATAGAAAATAAAGGTTAGAGTGTAAAGTGAAAATCAGGGTATATTTTAAGGGGATAAATTGCAATTAACCCTAATAAATATTTAGCAACTCATCAGTAGAAAAGGCAGAACTCCAAAGCCTTTTAATTAAGGGTTAATAATAATTTATTTCCTTAAGGTATACCCTGATTTTCATTTGAGCTCCTAATCTTTATTTTTTATCACTTAACCCCCCTAAAAAACAAAAATACGCCTCCAATATTTTAAGTTTTTATTTTCAAAATTTCTACTTCCTTTAATCATTGAACTTTAACCTGCAACTTGGTTTTAACCATCCTAATTGATTCTTGTAAAGTTTCGTGGGAGGTGAGTATATGTATTAAGAAATACACTAACAATTGATTTTTTTAAATGGCAAACGAAAAAAGATCCTAATAAGCAAAAACTCATTATAGGAAAAAAAAATCCAGTACTAATATGTGAATGTATAATTTGTCAAAATGGGAAATTGACTATGAATGGTATAATTATAAGGAAATAGAATAAAATTTTTTCTTATTTTCTTAAATTAGAAAATAGATTTATAAAAAAATACATAGTTTTTTCAATTTTGAAAATTAGTGCTGGGTGGTGCCTCTCACAAAATCCGTCGCTCTCTCGCACCCAAAATCCACCGATTTCTAGCCCCCCTTCTGCTGCAACCGAATTCCCGTTAGAGCGAGCGAGAGCAGAAATCATCGACTTTTCTTCTTCCGCAGACTATTGTTTGATTTCACTTCACTCGAAGTAGAAGATACTGCTGGTTTAATCGTTCTTTGTCTAAGCACAAGTAGATTCTTGGATTGGGTCGAATTCTTAGGGTTTGGAGCCAGCCAGCCATGAATAAGGGGACATCGCCTACTTCTGCAGGATTTCGTCCTAAGAGGCAGAGCCGTCCGTTGCAGTCTGCTGCGGGCTCCAGCACGAAGAGCACCAGCCCCGCGGTGGTGGAGAAGATCCAGCCACCATATCCACGGCCAGTCTCGAGTTTTCAGCCATCGCTGTTGCCGTCGCGTAATGTTTGGCGTCCTCTTCCTCCTCCGGTGGATTTAGGAGTTTTTGTTGGGGGCCCGCCGGAGGTATGTCCTAAAACTATGACCCTTAAGAAGGGCGGCTTTTGGTCATCCGGGGGGATGCACTCTGAAAAAAACCCTATTGAATTTGGCCAATATTTATTATCGAAATACGGTCATGATCCCCGGGATAACTCTCAATATGCTGCATTTGAGAATGAGAAGCATGGTGGGGATCGTCGGGATGGTGATAGGAACGATGACAACATGGGTCCTGATTTCGATCGTGTGCTTCGTATTTTGGGTCTTGAAAACACTCCTGTTACTGTTATTCGTCCTGGCCTTTGTGCTCCTGTCCGTCGTCCTCCCCAGGCTCTCTACGATGCTTTGGCTTCTATGGATATTGATGAAATTGAGCGTTTTATATTTAGTCTTTCTGAGGAAGAACTTGCCAGGCTGGGTCTTCCTTCATCCTATAAAGTATCATCCTGTAAACAATCTGATCATTTCCTTAGGTCTTTCTGCCCTATCGGCGGCCCTGGGATAGTGGATGTTGAGCTATGGAGGGAATACTATAGGCAGATTAGAGAAAGCGAGGGTTTTGACGTGGATGTCTCGGTCTATCCCGGTTCCTGTATAGCGGCTACTATCATTCCTATGGATCTCTGTAAGCACGGTCCTGATTTTTACACTTTTGTCGAATCCATGGCCACCATGGCCCTTGATCAGTTCAACAAGAGCGTTGGTGTGGGTGAACAGTACCAGTTCTTGGAAATTGAAAGAGTAAATAGATCCTTCAGCGGTTCTTGTTCTGTGTACTACATTACCTTTGCCGCTACTAAGATGGCAACTGGTGGTGCTGCCACCGCTAACTCAAGCACAAGAAAATTGTTTCAGGCTAAGGTTCTCGAGACACTGTGGGGGGAGTTCACTGTTCTGCTTGTGCGACCGAAGGCCTAGAGCTTGAGTCAAAGATTCTCTTGTTCTGCGCTATTGCTTTAGTAGCTTTTGTGATTGGGACTTTGATGTTTGTACCTTTTCTCGTGGATGGTGACAGTTTAGTTATGGTAGTAAGAGTTGTTGAACTTTCTATGTTTTGGCTATCTATGTTTGTGAAGCGTTTGGAATTGTGAAATTGGTTAAACCTTGCCATTTTATCTTATGTCTGGGTTATTCTGTATTTTTATTTTTGCAAATGTCAATGCCTCCTTTCGAATCTCATAGTAATTGACCTAATTACGAGTGCTAGACGCATGGATGATCTTTTATACCTTTCGGCACCATTAGCTTTGGCATCGTTGTGTGACATGACGTTTTAGGGATGTAGGTTTGTGATGCGTCTTTATGTTGAAGCCTCTACAGATTTGACTTGTATGATCTTGTAAATTTGTCTTTAATAGCTCCTTGGATCCTCTCTCTCATGTGTAGAGTTGATCAAGTCTTCAAGGTACCTTTTTTTTAATTTTATTTTTATGTTTTAAATCCTTGGAGGACCTGCATCTTTGGCGTTACTTTGAATTTGGTTTTGGCACGTCTGTCTTTGTTAGTATCTGAGCATTCTGTATCCTGAGTGTTGCTTAAGAGTCAGCATGAGAACTAGAATTGTAAATTTTGAAAGTCGGCAGGAGCCGTGACTTTTTAAAAGGTGCAGCAAGTTTGGTTCTGCCCTTGTGGATCGTTTTAGATGAAGGCTATGACATTATAAATGTATGAACGTTTTGAAGTATTTTCCTTGCTCATATGATTTGACATAAATCTTCTTTTTCTCCATATTCTTGTACGGGCCTTTGAGCCTTATAGTGGTAGAAAGCCTGGACAGATGTAGTTATGACTTAGTTTTTTCAATCTTTTTGCACTTTTCTGGTTTAGAACTCTGGAACTTTATATTTGATCTTAAGAAAAAAGAGAGTTCACAACTTTTCTTTCTATTGTGCCGCTCCTTTTATTCTATGGGGACACGGAGGATTCGTACTTTATTTCCTTTTATTTCTTAAGAAGTTAATGTTAGTCCTTGTGGATTATTGGCCTTGTTTGGATTGTAATTTTGCACTGAAAAATTTTTACGTTTTTTGTGATCACATTTTCCAAATATCTTTTTCAATCACTTAGCCCCATTCATTTTCGGCACAAGAGTACTCGATCACTGAGCTATTATGCACCAGTAAACCTTTTTTTTTTCCCCTCCCTCTGCGTATAGTTTCCTAGCATATCTGAGAGATGAGGAATACAATAATAATTAATACTTTTTTTCCTTCGTCTTTTCTTATTTCCTTTCAGCTTCTGTTGACTGGCTGCATTTTAGACACAATAATGGCATCAAAATAAAATTAGAAAAAAATGAGGGGAAAAGTTGTGTGCTAATATCTAAATGTTAAAGCAATATATTTTTCTGCGTGCAGCGTGCATAGCTGCTACTGTTGGCAAATTGTGTTTGGCTGCATGGTGGGTATATCGTTAGGAGAGTAAAGTTGAATCTTGCAGCTATGATTTCTTTGGCTGATTTCTTTTCTGGCCTGTTAAGATTTGTTATAGAAACTGATTTTTGTTGAGGTATTAGTTTGACTTTTTATTCTTTAGGCTCCTTGGATAGCAGAAATTTGTCAGTTTTTACAGGAATTGATTAAGATTTTACCATGAGTTTCGTATGGATTATATTTACTGCTAGGAGGGTAGGCCCCGTGTTGACATGGGGTGCCCCCTTGCGTGAAACGGTTACTATATACTTTTTTCTATAAATGTTTATAAATTTTTTTTTGTTCTTATAATTTTGTAATAGGCTTTTTTGTTATTGTAAACTAGTGGTGTAAATTTCTTTTGTAGACTTTTTTGTTCTTTGTTAGGGTGTGGAATTTTATTTCCCCCTCAGGATTTTGTCTGTATATATTTTTTGAGTGTATGTATATTTTGTATATAGAGTTTGTAAAATTGGTGATTTTGATGATAATCTTTGCAAAAATGTATCAATAGGAATATAGCTGCAACAAGTTCAATACACAGCAATCAATTCATTAGTTGTTGGGTAATATTTTACAAAACGAGTGTAATGTCTCACCACTGAGTCTATTTTACAAATTCAGATCAGTGATCTGCTTCATTAATAGTATCCATCATAGGTACTGTACAAGATCATTCATCTGCTTCACAATGGCATCCGTCCAAGTATAGGACTTTTAACGACCATCCTTGTGCATAGCAGATTTACAAGTCTCGGCAGCTAATTGTTTTGTTGGTACAACACTAAGACCCTGTTTGATAACCCAAACCCAATTCAGCACTTAAATTTAATGGGTTCAGATCTTTAAATTTAATGGGTTCAGATCTTAACCGTGTAGATGCATTTGATAATCAAAAATAGAATATTTGAATTCATTAAGTGGCACAGAATCTTTTAGGCAAAACTTGATCCAAAAAATAAGTGATAACCTTTTCATTTTTATTGGATGTGATGTACATTTAAATGTATTAGATCTAATACTTAAGAATTCAATCATTTAATGAATTTAGATTTCAAATTTCAAATTTTAGATTTCAGTTTTATCAAACGCACCCTAAGTCGTTCCAATCCTGTCAATCTGGAAGGTTTCGAAAAGTCCTCCAGAGTAGGGTTGCAAACGAGTCGAGTCGAGCCGAGTTTGGAGTTTATCTAGCATAGCTCGACTTGTTTATCCTTTGGCTCAAACTCGAGCTCGAGCTCGACTCGAAAAAAAAAGAACAGGCTCGAGCTCGACTCGACTGTGGCTCGCGAGTAGCTCGAACTCTAGCTCGCGAGCGGCTTGAACTCCTTGGCTCGCGAGCAGCTCGAATTCCTTGGCCGCGAGCAGCTCGATTCCTTGGCTCGCGAGTAGCTTGATCTTTGGCTTGTGACCAGGTCGATTTTTTGAAAATTTAGGCTATCAATCAACAATTTGTCCACCTTTTCCTAGCCAAATTTGAGCATAATACCAACCTACAATTCAAGCTGCAATTGATTGTAGGTTTTCACTTGATCCTGATTAAAATAGGTCTACAAATTGTCCATCAATACAAAATAGAAATAAATGACCATATAAAGTCCAAATGTCTTAACACACTTCAAAGTGTTGAACCATTCACACAATCAATCAAGTACACAAAGTTCAAATGGAAAATACATTGTCACCTTTGGCCACTACTACACATGGCATCATCAACATGTTCTTGATCACAGACAGTTATGGACCTATGAACAGCCATGAAATCTGTAGTTAAGAAAAAATGACAAAAAGTAGCATTAAACAGACTAAAAGAAGCCCCTAAATAGTGAAGGAAAAAATCTGAAAGCATTAAACAGCCCAAAAAAGTCAAAAAATAATGAAGTAAAAATGACAAAATCTAGCATTAAATAGCTCAAAGAAAAGCTAAAAACCAGTCAAGAAAAAATGACAAAAAATCAGCAGTAAATAGCCCAAAAAAGCCAATAAACAGTCAAGAAAAAATTACAATAGCCAACGTTAAAGAGCTAATACAAAAGCCAATAAAACCAAGAAAAAATGACAAAAACTAGCATTAGCTAGCCCAAAAAACTTGTAAAAACCAGTCAAGAAAAAATGACAAAAAATCAACAGTCAAGAAAAAATTACAACATCCAGCATTAAAGAGCCAATACAAACACTACAACAAAAAGGGCATTTCCTGACACTTACAAGTGTCAGTATAGATAGTTTAAGCTGACACTTTTCCTTTCCTGACACCTTGAACGTGTGTCATGCCTTCCAATGTGGGGATAGCTTAATGGCATGCAAATGTGTCAGGCAAATATATCTATTATGACACGTTCACTGGCAACACAAATACCCTGTATTGACAATCGCAGGTGTCACTATAGCTATAGTACTTTCGAAATGTAGGAAGACATTTTGATTTGTCGTAATATAGACCGCGTAATGACGCTTATAAATGTCATCAAAAACGTCTTTGGACGACACTTTCATATATCAGTAGAGACTTGTTTGAAATTTGGCTTTCGACACTTTCGTCGTAATATAGGCCGCTTAATGACACTTATAGGTGTCATAAAAAATTGCTTTTCATGACATTTACATTCTCATTATATAAGTGTGGCTTTGCGACACTTTCAAGTGCCAGTTTTTTTTTTTTTTTTTGTAAATAACATAATGAAGCAATGGAGATCCCTGCTACACTTCCACAGTCCCATTTACATAACAGTTCGGATAAACATTTGAAAGAAATGACCCCCAATAGAACATAATGTACTTAGTAACACTAGCAATTCATTACTTAAGTCATATAACAGTACTCATACAAAATTCTACCATTCATTGATAAAAGAGCAAAAGAAAGAGAAAGTACTAATTGACTCAGCTAGCAAAAGGGATGATTGAGGTTGCAACATCACAAGCCCATAAGACGAAGGAAATAGAAAAAAGAATAAAAACAGCATCAATTCAGCACACTGAGAAAGTCTGGAAAAAGTGATCCAGGGAAGGAACCAAACTAATGAAGCTACATTAGCATGGATGATATCATCCCTATCCTCAAACTTGATCACTGGAATCACCACATTAAAATAACAGCTCAAAGCCAAGAATCAAACACCGTCAATCTGTAGTTGGCATCACCAACTAGTTAGGACATTCCATAGGGATCAATAGATCATAGTTAGCAACAAAATTCCAGAAAAGGCAAAAAGTGGATATATTACCAAATGACAAGGCCAAGCAATTGGTGCTCCAAGTGCATCTTGAATTGTTTGTAGCAAATCGTACGGTCTTATCAGTTGCTCATTTGGACTGACCACCACTTGTACTTGTATCTCACACCAATTTGGGCCAAGTGCTTGTCCTCCAACTTCATCCAATGGATTCAGACTACGCAAATATCCCTTTGCCACAATTTTTTTTGGATCAAACAAACTTTGGAGGGAAACCATATTCCCCACCTTTTAAATGATTGAACAAGTAAAAGAATCAAAATCCACTCAAACTTTTGCCAACCAAATTTCAGATTAAGCACCTAAAAGTTCAGAAGTTGTAAAGACTTACTCAAATAGAGGGTCGAGTGGGCATTATCCCAGTCCTATTAATCCTTGGCTTACGACTATTGCTGCCTCCGGAGTATTGTAGTTCAACTCTCCATAATCAAATCACTTTTAGCACCCTAAAATGCACTTCAAAAATGAGTATATTGCATATACAATTCGAATTAGAGGAACCTTTAACTAACCAAAAGAATGAAACTAGTGCCGGTAGCAACATTACTGTGGCGCCTTTGTTTATTCAATTGGATACTGCTTACCTAAAACTTTGATTGATCATTGCACATCATCTAGAGTTCACAGAAGTTGCATCAAATCTATGATTTAAGTAAAACTAAAGCGCTGTGAGATACTTGGGCATAAAACCTTATAAACAACACAAAATATGCAAGTTTATTTGAAAATTTCCATTCTAGTGATTAATACTCCAAATAATAATGAAATGGAATATCAGAAAGTAGACTTATAGATTTTGGGAAATAGAATGAAATTGGTCCACAGGAACCATATGAACTTGACCGAGAGTACAAACACATGTTGGTTTTTGTCCTTGAATGTACTCCATAACATACTCCCTAACAGAAAGCTAAGAAATTTCAATTGAAAACAATGAGGCTAAATGAATTGTTTATGGCATCAAGTTGATTTTTAAATGAATTGTTTACTCCTTAGCTACATTGATTTTCCCTTCGCGTGCCATTTGAGCAAGAAATTGTCCCACGATGCACTTGGAGAAAATAATTGCATGCTCCATACAAAACAATAGTAATGGCATCAAGTTCGAGGCTACATCTCCACCAGCATTAATGGACTTTAAATGCCAAGTGCCTATACAACAAGCTTATTCTGTGCTAGGTCAATCGAAAAAACATGTCTCGGTTAAAAAATCTGCAGTAACTTTTCCAAGCCGTAAAATTTTCAGGTCTTCATTGCAAACGTTTATCGAATCCAAGCATAGCAGTACAAGAATAGATCCGCATGATGCATTGGCCAACACAGCTCACTGGTATAATACAATGTAATCCAACAGAAGTTGAGTAAATTATGAAGGTCCTGTGTTCCAACAAGTCATGAACAAAGTACATTCAAAACAGAATCATCATAAAACACTTTTGCACACAAGGCAGTGGTTCAATACTTTCCTATTGATGGAAAAATGCTCCAAATGGCATGAAAAATGATTTTTTCAAGGCACAGGTAGAATCTTTAAAAGCACAAGTCCAGCATACCCGATTACCATTCTACCAATTTCAAATACTTCTACCAATTTCAAATGAGGCCAGCATACCAGTCATTTAAAATTTCCTTTACAAACTTCCTACCAGTTTCAAATAAATAAATCCATCTTCTTTCACAATACAACACCACCACATCCGTAACCCACCAAAATAAAAAGTAATTAAAAAAAGAAAGCCAATGAAATGCAATTAAAGTGCTGAAGGACAATAAGAGCATCCTATCGAGACTTCATTGTCTAATTGCACCTAGCTCTCCCTTCATCACACTCCAATGGATTCCCCCCAGTTGCTCCACCTTCAAGCTTTTGCATTCTTAACACACTTCCAAATTTGAACTCAGAACCGTACTTTGCAAGCCAACTAGCCATTATGGACACTAAGCACCAACATTACACCCTACGGACTACAGGAATGGATTCAGGGGGAATGGTGCCAGAGACTCATAGTTCCATTTTAAGGACTGAACTCAAATATACAACTATTTGGCAACAAACTGAGAGCCAATTCGATTCCTATGGTATGGATTCTCACAAAAAGTCTCGACTCCTCCTATGGAGATAAAACGAAAAATAGTCCCAATCAAAGGTGAAAAAAAAAGGAAAAAAAGAAAGGGGAAAACATGCAACATTGCTGAAATATCTATGTAAGATTTCAACTAAAACAAATGTTAGGGAAGCAAAATTTGGGAATTAAGAAATTATCTATGTAAACAACAAAATACAGGTGATTGCACACAAAGATTAAAAGATTCAGACATAAATTTCTGGAAAATAAGAAATGCAAGATTAGGGGCAAAAAATTTGTACAAGACCAGAGGAACATTAAAATGCATCGAGAGAGATAGAGGAAGGGAGGGAAGGAGAAACCAACCTTTTCTTGAGGCAATTAACTGGATCTAGGCAGCCAGCATTCGAGTCCATAAGGGAAAAGAGGCTAAGATAATTGATGGTGAGAATCGGTGGTGAGAGGGGTGGTGAGAGGCTAAGAGAATCGGTGGTGAGAGGAGAGTTTCAGCTAGCTCAAAGACTTAGCACCATTTTGGGGAGAATGTGAGCTGAAATCTTAAGAATGCTGGGTTTGTCCGCCACTGCACCCGAAGACAAAGACTTAATGTGAGCTGAAATTGGTGGTGAGAGGAGAGTTTCAGCTAGCTCAAAGACTTAGCACCATTTTGGGGAGAGTGTGAGCTGAAATCTCAAGACTGCTGGGTTTGTCCGCCACTGCACCTAAAGACAAAGACTTTGAGTGTGAGCTGAAATCGGTGGTGAGAGGAGAGTTTCAGCTAGCTCAAACACTTAGCAGCATTTTAGGGAGAGTGCTGCCTGGAAATCTCAAGATTGGGTTTGTCCGCCACCGAAGACAAAGACTTTGAGTGTGAGCTGAAAGACAAAATTTGTCCACTTCCACCCTTAAAATGTTTTGAAAAAAAATTGACTTCAACTATCCCTCCTTCCACACAAAATTTGTATGAAACATTTTTTTTTGTAATTTTATTTCAAATATAGATTTTACTTATATATTGTTATTCATTATTTTTTGACAAAAACAAATATTTTTTAATCATGGTGGTAATACATTGTCACTAAAAATAATGCAAACAAAATATTACAAATTTTTTGGAATTTTTTATTTTTAATTTTATTTCAAATATCGATTTTTCACATACAATATTATTCATTATGTTTTGATGAAAATATTTTTGTATCATGGTGGCAATTTAGTTTCACTATAATATATTGGAAAAAAATTATGAAAGTATTTTAGTAACTACATGTAAAAGCGAAGGCAATTCATTCCATAATGACAATAATATATTCATTGAAAAATATCATTGACAACTAAGAAAACTTCGTCACAAAATACTTGTAGCATTGTGATGAAATTCAACATCTTCTCATTATTTTATTCGCCATGTTTTAGGTATTTGTTCATGGGAATATTATTGTGATGACATATTACATTTATCACGAACTAGTTGTCCCAATTAGACAATTCTGATGAAGTGGGATGTTTTGGAGTACAGACCCTCCTTTTGTGGCTACTTTTTTTTCGGTTCTTAATTTATTTGAGACATTGATTTTGCAGTTGTAGTATAATTTCTTATTTTACTAAAAAAGCCACCGTATGGTTTGACAAAATTTGTTAATTTTATGCAAGTGAAAATAATCTTTTTATTACATTTCTAATAGTTGAGCTAAAATTTTAAACACATTTCTTATAATTGCAAAACTACACTACATCTCATAATTGAAAATAATGAAATTCACTTGATATGGTAGTCAACAAGTTTTTTTTTTTTTAATTCCAATGTTATTAATAATATATTGCAATAAGTTGTAAAAAATTGAAGTCAATTTAATGAGAGCACAAACTATCATGAATCCATTGCTATTAATGATGAAATTCCTATAGTGCTTAATCCTACACATTCCACCAATAATTAACGATTGAGATGTCTTTTGCCTACTGTTAATAAAAAAACATTGTGCTTAAATTACAAAATTTAGGTAGTCATAGTTGAATATATGAATGTTCTTTATATATATACATATATATATATATATATATATATGTATATTTAGGATTAGTTATAACTTAAATTTCAGGGAAATATAAAACATCTATACACAATTTATTCAAATGTCTAGAGCATTTCATAAATAGAGAAAAACATAGGGGCTAATCTATAAAATTTAGGGTGTCATAGTAGAATTTGTGTGAAAATGAGTTTTTCAGTGGCGACAAAATGTCGTCACTATCCTTCAATTAGTGGCTCTAACTTAACTTTTCAGGAAATACAAAACTGCTTTACAATATCTTATTCAAATGTCTAATGCATTTTGCAAATACAGAAAATGTAGGGGGCTAAACTGTAAAGATTAGGGTGTCATAGTAGAATTAATGAAAGTCAGCCATGAAATGCAGTTTTATAGTGACGATAAATGTTGTCACTGACCATTCAATGATATTGATAATATATTACAAATGTTATAATGACAACATTAAGTTGTTAGTAAATATTTATCAGTGACGAGAACTCAAGTTGTCAATGAACAGAACGAGCAATAGTGATGAATATCGTCACTACTACATACTCCAAATTCACCAAGTCGTCACTATTGTTTTCTATAATTATTCCCGCATCCTAGAAACCTCTTGGTGGGAAACTTTTTGTGATGAGAATTTGATGAGATTATTGTGACGACTTCTAGTGTTGTGGTTAAAAGATAACTTTAAAGGATAACTATTGTTAGGGGTGTGAATCGGAATCGAATTCGGTAATTCGGAAATTTTCAGAAAAATGGCACAAAAATTTTTGACCTATTTCGCTTTCGATTTCGGAATTTCCGATTTCGATTTGAAATTAGAATGAATTCGGAATTCGGAATTCTACCGAATTGACCGAATTCATCTACCATGGATAGAAATCGAAATCGGAATGAATACTTTTAACAAAGAAACAGCTGGTAGTTTAAGGTAGAATATTTTTAACAAAGAAACAGTTGGTAATTTATGCATAACATTTCACATTCTTATACATCCTGTTACCATAGTTGAATTTTTTATTCCCTTATCATGTTTACTCATATCTATATTTTAACACTAGTTTCTGTATATTTTATTTTTCATAAACACGAAATAAATATTAGAAATATATATATTAATTTTAGGTGGAGTAAATTTTGCATGACATTTCACATTCTCATACATGCATTTGCCATAACTAATTTTGTTTTATTCACTTTTCAAGGTTGATCATATCAATAGTTTAATACTAGTTTCTGTATATTTTCTCTTTCATGAACATGTTAATAAATATTAGACAAGGTATATATTAAGTTGTTGTGGAGAAAAGCCATAAGCAGACAAAAGCACCTAAGTACTTGGCTCAGGTAATTAAAGTTAGCAGGTTTCTGTAAATTTTCGCTGTGGAAGATTAAAAGGCCAAAAACAGCTGGTAGTTTAAGGTAGAACACTTTTAACAAAGAAACAGCTGGTAATTTATGCATAACAAAGAAACAGCTGGTAATTACCAATTCGAAATCGGAATTTCCGATTTCAAAATTCTTAAAACCAAATTCGAACCAAATTCGATGATATCGAAATCGAATATTCCGAAAATAACTTCCGAATTTTGAATTTCCGATTTCGAAATTCCGAATTCAATTCGAAATCGGTTGGTAATTCGGAAAAATTCGAAAATGCACACCCCTAACTATTGTTTTCACTGAAAAGTGTTGTCACTAATCTCCAATTTTTTAATTTTCTAACTAATTGAATTTGAAAATTTTCATTTATATTAACTTCACGTTAACTAATAACTAACTTTATGTTTTAAATTTAAAAATTATTACAATTTGACCAATTATGGGTGCTTTAGCTACGATAATTCAAAATTTTGGCACAAGTCAACTAGGATTAATTTAGTCAATTTCAACTTTAGTTTTCTTCTAACTTTTTGGTTTTTTTTTCCGATTTCTCACACTCACAAGTGTCATCAAAGGTAATCTAAGAGCACACCACTCATGCCAGTGTTTTCGAAGTAAAAGTGTCGGGTTTAAATTGTCTATCACCGACACCTCCTATGTCACTAAATGCCCTTTTGTTTTTTTTTTTTCCGATTTCTCACACACTCACAAGTGTCATCAAAGGTAGTCTAAGAGCACATCACTCATGCCACTAATTTCCAACTAAAAGTGTCAGCTTAAATTGTCTATACTGACACCTGTAAGTGCCAATAAATGCCCTTCTTGTTGTAGTATATTGGGTACTGTTACAAGTGTCAGCACAGACATGCTAGGGTGACACAACCCAACTAGTATCGTTATAGGCATGTCAAGAAAGGCCCTTTTTGTTGTAGTGAAAAGCTAATAACCAACCAATAAGCAGTCAAGAAAAAATTACAACAGCCAACATTAAAGAGCTAATACAAAAGCCAATAAAACCAAGAAAAAATGATAAAAACTAGCATTAAGTAGCCTAAAAAACTTGTAAACACCAGTCAAGAAAAAATGACAAAAAATCAGCAATCAAGAAAAAATTACAACATCTAGCATTAAAGAGCCAATACAAAAGCCAATAACCAACCAAGAAAAAAATGTCAAAAACTATCATTAAGTAGCCCAAAAAAAAGCTAAAAATCAGTCAAGAAAAAATGACAAAAATTCAGCATTAAACAGCCCAAAAAAAAGCCAATAAGCAATCAAGAGTGAATTCAAAAAAAGCCAAAAAAGTATTGTTTTGAGGCCAAATTCAAAATGCACAAGCACAAGAGTGAATTTAGAGTTAATAGATATGCCCAAATGACATGGATTTTTTTTTTTTTGTGGCAGCTGGTATCATGCAAAATCCTATAATGATGGATACGGAAATTGTTACCAGGCCCCACCCCAGAGAGTGGAAGGCATCAAAGCCACAACATCATAATATCAGGACAAGGTTCCATATAGACAGAATAAGAAGGGGACAAACGGAAGGCTGGGAAAGAGACTAGAGAAACAAATCAAGTATATGTGGAGAAACTGGGGGGAAAATTACTCTTCATAGATATTGACCAGTAGCAGTTAGTTTCTTAAAATGCCAGAATAACTGTTCACAAGCTTATAAGGTTTTAACTGTAATGGAGTCCCTTTGAGTAAAGCAGCAGTTACTCACTCTTTGAAGATGATGCACTTTTGCAAAACTTATCCCCATGTGATTTCAATAAACCACTAATTTCATTACCAAATAAATAAACCACTAAATGTTACTAGCCCAAACCAGAATGAATGCGACCTATAGCTGGGACGTGTAACATGGCATGATATATGAAATTCCTGAAAGCTCTAACAGTCACAGAGGTCAAAGCTACCACACAAATATGCACAATGTAAGGAAAAATACCAAGAAATCATGCATAAGGCAAGTTAAGTTCCAACTGATGTTAGATTATTAATTGAAGACTAGTATTACTAAACTAGCAGGACCAGTATTACTAAACTAAGTTGGTTGCCCCCACGCAACGCAAAGCCTGAATCCTCCTGAAACCACCCACCACCTTTCCCACTTCCTTGCTCGCATTCTTCTCTGCCCTATAAATTCTCTGATCTTCTTCCTCCCATTTATCGACTGCACCCAAAAAAAGGGGGGGAAAACTATAAACAGTCTATCCATTTTGTACTCGTCCTACTTATCATCTCCTTTTGATTTCGTCTTCTCCGTCTCTCATCTCACCATCATGCTAATATGACATTAAGTCTACTAGAAAAGAAATTTTCTATATTAGTTAGGTAGGGACAAGGTTGTAACCTTCTCCTTCATCATCAATTTTCTATTTGGAGCAGGCGAAATTCCCTTACCTGTGTAACAGACTTGAACCGGATTTACTGCAACTTGAGGAGGATGATGACCAAAGGCTGTGAAACTGTTTAACAGAAAAGTCCTAGAGCGCTTAGCACCTGTATGTTTTAGATTCAAAGTAGTCCGTCCAGATCCACAAACTCACGGCTGAACAGAAAAGATGGAGGCTTCTTGGCTTCTGCTAATCGATGGAAGGTTAGAGATGGTGACCGATAGAGAAACGGTGGTGGTGGATTGATGATTGAGCCGTGGATGTGGTGGTGATTCTCGTGAAGTTGAAAGTTGAAATTGTTTGAAAGCTGCGGATTGAATGGAGGTTCGATTTAGGGTTTTTTGGAATTGTGGGAATTTGAGATCTGAGAAAGCAACGTAAATTGTATAGGTTTTTTTTTAAACATGGAGGGGTATAAAAGTAATTTCACATTCGAGCTAGTTCAAGTGGCTCGACGAGCTATTGAGCGAGAAATAAAGCGGCTCGAATTTGACTTGTGTAATAAACGAGCCGCTCGAGCTCGACTCGAACTCGAGTTTGACCGAGCTCGACTCGAACTCGAGTCGAGCTTTGACTCGAGCCGCTCGCAAGCGGCTCGCGAGCGGCTCGAATCGTTTGCAGCCCTACTCTGGAGGAATATTAATGCTTTGGACTCGATTGTAAACTAGAGCTTCAAAAGGCTAAACTTTGTAATGTAACAAGTAATTAGGCATCGCTTATAAGTTGGAAGCACTAAGTTCCCGCGGGCCTCTCCTTTTCCCATTATCTGTTCCAAATGGTATAAAGCAAATACTTGTTTACTCTGATTTCGTCAAGTGAATATTTTGCTCAGTAGATTGGTGCTTGTTACCACTGGCACACATACATCAATGATGCATTTTGTTAGCAAATATAATTATGCTACTTCTTTAACTCCAGAAGTAATAAGACATCCAGAAATTAGAGAGAACTTTTATTTGAGGCTAATACAAATTCAGACATATGGAAAATTTTGAGCTGCAATTGAAAGTAAAATCGAAGAAAAAAAAGAACTCAAAGCAAAGGGCATTCCAATTTGATGTACTTTTATGTAATTTTTCGTACCAAAGTATTAAGTTTTGAACACGCATCCTGGAACCTTTTAAAGATGGCTTGTGTTCTATTGGGGAAAAAATGAAAACGGAATTGATAATTGGAACTTCCGATTTCAAAAGTGGCAAATTTGGTTCAAATTCGGAAATAAGTTTTTTGAAATCTGAAATTCCAATTTCGAATTCATAATTCGAAATCGGAATCGATTTTCCGAATTCGATTTCGAATTCGAATATTATATAATATACATATATATAATATATAATGTATAATATACATGTATTATTTTTATTATATAACAATATTATGTTAATCTTATAAATATATTATATAAAAATATGTTAATTGATTAACCCATGTAATAATTTTAGTTTAAGTGTATTATTATGTTTAATTAACTTATAAAATAAAAATTAAAATTAAAAATAGAAAATTGAATTCAGTGAATTCGGTTATTTATTGAATTCCGAATTCATTTTGGAATGAATTCAAAATCAGAAATTTGGAAATCGAAATCAGAACCGGTCGGATTCTACAAGTTAATTTTTCAAAAAATTCCGATTTCAAACTTCCGAACTTCCGAATTCGATTCCGATTCACACTCCTAGGGAAAAGCAACCTCACACCAAATTTCATTAGTTAGAGCTATTAGGATTGAATTTATATTTACACAAAATAATTGCAATATTAATCCCAATCATAAATGCAGCAGCAAAAAGCTGGGTACCAAAGAAGTCTATGGGAACCCAAGAAGCAACAATTGATGTACCAATGATCTTATCCCTACATGTGCTGTTCTTTGAACCTCACCCTAAAAGTTGGTGCCAAACTAAAAGGATGCACCGACCAGGAGTTGAATGAAGCCTCGCAATTCTTTTAGGCAATCTATCATTTGCAAAATTCAATTTTTCGTACAATGATGCAGAAACTTTGTCAATATTTGGCACTACATGATTGCTAGGCTTTATAGTTTAAAGACACCAAACTGAGGAAGCAATAAACTATAATCATGCTGCACAACCAATTTTTCGAGTCCTGGGGCAAAAGATAGCTCTAAGATCAATCATTTTGCCACTGACTTGGGGATCTTGCCATCGGCACAGCACAGATGATGAGTAGCTGGCGTTGAAATCCAGTATTACTACAGCACTATTGGGAACAAATTCATCAGCAGATTCTCATACGATTAGGAACAAATCAACTACAGAAAAATGCACATCTTCAGCGCAAGGAGCCAAAAGTCTTCCAGTCTCTGTAATCACGTCTCTGAATAATTGAATTTTAATTAAATGAATGAAATGGGGAAAGCTGTAGTCTCTACTGTCAATACTCAAGTAATAACATCATCATCAACGTGAATAAATAACAAAGGTCCTCCATGCACCCTAAAAATGAAAAAAGAAGCCCGTTAAGAAATTTAAAAAGGAAACTTTGTTAAGGTACATAAAGGCAGGGTGATGCAAACCCGAATCTCCAAACTCCCGCTTCTTGAAGACACGAATTTGTGACGCAGCGGAATGATCTATCTTGATTAGGTTATGGATACAAATTGATGGAAATCCTACGACCCCTCTAACCCTCGAGATTGCGAACAATATTGATATAATCTCAACCTACAATCTAGCGAATTGGCAAACCAATGAATTGGTAGAAAGACGCTACAACTCAACGCGATCTTGAATTGATAAGCCAAAACTTGAACAAAGGAACTCATTCACTTTGTATCAAGGGTCGTTCCCAAGAACAAGAAAAGAGAAAACTCTCAATTTTATTTCATCAAAGTGGTCTTTCATTAAACGATGAAAAGTAGCCTATTTATAGCCTTTACAAAGCAAACTCTAATACTACTTGGATAACGGCACAAAACCCTAACCTAGTTGGATTCACTTAAGGTGACCCACTTAACCCTAATTAAGTTGCCAAAACCTAAACGGCTACTAGTGGTCAACATGAGCAGTTTTATTAACCTAAACCAATGAAAACAACAAACTAAAGAAAATATGTGAAAAGTGGAAAAATTATGAAAATTCATGACTGGAATCCGTGAGGAATGGGTCGCGGATCGGTCCGCGGATCTCACCATTTTGCCTCTCCGCATTTCAGTTTTACGCTTCTTCCTCCGCACACTTGACCAACGTTTTCCAAGTTTACTGACCATCTTAGGATGAATTTCTGAATGAAGCAACTTGGAATGAATCAACTTGGGGCATTTGCATTTAGTATGAATTTGTAAGCATACGTTGGCATCTATACTCACATCATTCCCTCCCCCGTAAAAGCGATTCGTCCTCGAATCGATACCTGGGTCAAAAATGAAAGACGAGGAAAAAGTGATGAGGAAACACATATATTCACCCACTTTACCTAATTGATAACAAGTAGGAAAAGTTTGTACCCCATGCATCATTAGACGACTCGTAACACAACCTACAAACACACTGAACTCACGAAATGAATATGCATCATGACTTCTAACACAATAGCCACACGAATTAACGAGGACAAACAACTCATAAGGACTCAATTTTGGACGCTCACAAGTAAAACAAATAGGACTCTTAAAATGACTCAAATAATTATCAAAATGACCGACAAAACACAAGCAACTAGCACGATCAACAAAATCGAAAGAATGACTCATAGAATGAAATTGAAAACTCCCTTTCAAGATAGTAGGTTGAATCACTAAGGTATTGCGCTCCTCTATTAGAGATTGGTAGTAATATGCAATTCCACAAAAGATCTTCACTTCTTCCACAGGTTTAGAAATGGTGCATATCATAAGAATCTTCACTTCACCTTGCTTAACCTGCATAAAGCCATAAACACTAAACAAAGCAAAGTTAAGATCGTTAGGAAAACAATAAGTTCTTTCATGCTCATTTATTTTTCCACTCACAATTAGCTCACATACACTCTTTCCTTCTACTTTCTCACTCTCTTTTTTATTCACACTACACTTGGATTTTACCTCATGCACATTCTCACATTTCTCACATAAATCCTTCCCAACTAGCGTTTGACTAGTGGCTAGTGTAATGGGCGCTTTAAGCTCATTCTTTTTACGTTCAAAGTACGACTTTAGATAGCTATCCAATATTTGCTCAAGCCGTTCCGTAAAAGAATCTTTCTTGGACACTTGATGTGACCCTTTAATTTCTTGTTCATGCTTCTCAAGTGAAGCACATTTGGTCGAGGCGAGTCTCGACCGATGCCTCCTCTCAAGCTTCTCTTCAATATCCATAGCGGCATATGCAATTTCATACAATTCTATACGGTCAGTCACTTTAAGACGTCTAACTTTTGGATCATTTAAACTCTCCACGAATTGATCAATGATAACTGAATCCTCCACAATCCCAACTTGATTGATGATTGATCTCATTTCTTTGTAGTATTCTTTCATTGATTTGGTGCCTTGTCGTAGAGCACGGAATTTTAGCAATAATTCCTTTAGAGGATTGTGCATGGATCTTTGGCGTGTCATGGTGATTAAATCTACAAAGAAAGGTTTAAAAAAAAATAATATCCTCACGCACTCCCTTAGTGTATCCACTCAACTCTCGTATATGCACTCAAATTCCATGCGCCAACGTATGCTTACAAATTCATACTAAGTGCAAATGCCCCAAGTTGATTCATTCCAAGTTGCTTCATTCAGAAATTCATCCTAAGATGGTCAGCAAACTTGGAAAACGTTGGTCAAGTGCATGGAGGAAGAAGCGTGAAGCTGAAACGAGGAGAAAAGGCAAAATGGTGAGATCCATGGACTGATCCGCGACCCATGCCTCACGGATTCCAGTCGTGATTTTCATAATTTTTTGCACTTTTCACATATTTTTTTTAGTTTGTTGTTTTCATTGGTTTAGGTTAATAAAACTGCTCATGTTGACCACTAGTAGCTATTTAGGTTTTGGCAACTTAATTAGAGTTAAGTTGGTCACCTTAAGTGAATCCAACTAGGTTAGGGTTTTGTGTCATTATCCAAGTAGTATTAGGGTTTGTTTTGTAAAGACTATAAATAGCCTATTTTTCATCATTTAATGAAAGACCACTTTGATGAAATAAAATTGAGAGTTTTCTCTTTTCTTGTTTCTTGGGAACGACTCTTGATACAAAGTGAATGAGTTCCTTTGTTCAAGTTTTGGCTTATAAATTCAAGATCGCGTTGAGTTGTGGCGCCTTTCTACTAATTCCTTGGTTCTCTAATTCGCTAGATTGTGGGTTGAGATTATATCAATATTGTTCGCAATCTCGAGGGTTAGAGGGGTCGTAGGATTTCCGTCAATTTGTATCCATAACCTGATCAAGATAGATCATTTCGCTGCGTCGCAAATTCGTGTCTTCAAGAAGCAGGAGTTTGGAGATTCGGGTTCGCATCACAGGGTCTCTATCCTCTCATAGACTATGCGTTGGTAAGTTTAGCAATTTTTAAACTAACAGAGTTTGGCCTTCAGTCTATTATTGCAGTTTTCTTTCCCTTTTTCTTCTCCTCCAGTTGATCATTGGAAATATAGGATATGAAAAAAAAAAAAAAATCTGAACAACACTAATTCTATTTTCTTTTAGATTTTTCAAGGTCACACTGTTTTAGACAATATGAACTATGATTTTCTTCTCGAAAACAACACATCGATAATTCTCTCACCACCTAGTCTTGTAAAACAAAGAATCTAAAAAGTACCTTAAAAAAATCCAATTGAAGAAATACCACTAGATAGTTGGAATTATATGTAGGATGAGCAAAAATAAGCACAATAAACAAGAAAAGAAAAGGCGATATCAGAAACTATGTTATGCCTTGGTCTTCTTCTTGTTCATTAGCGAAGAAGATTAAGAGGAAATTCTAAAAGTGTGATGGATAAAAAAAAAGTTTCTACAAGAGGGGTTGTTTGCATAAGAGTTTCTGAAATTGTGATTTTCGCATTTGGCAAATGCGAGTTCATTGGAAAATTGACAAACAAAAAAAAAAGAAAATGAAAAGAAGAAATGGAACTCGCATTCACGGAATGCGAGTCCTTAGAAATTTTTTTTTTTAAATAACTTTATTGATCACAGAAATAGGCTAAAACCCGCCAAGGAGACCTGCACCCAAAGGCAGGCCATCCTATGCAGGAGTACACAGGAAAGCTAAAAACTGTTGCAAGATTCACTTGTCACCTCCCCTGAACTTTGAAATGATCGACCCCTTGCAAAACCTGGAACCTCATTTCCAACTGCAAAACTTTCACTGCTAACTTCCTCTGTGACGCAGATCTCCTAAGCACAGAAAAAACCACGGTTTTGGATTCTGAATAGTACCTAACATCTGTACAACTGGTTCATAATCATAATTTATGGCAATACAGTCACTAAATCATTGAAACCAAACAACAGTACTTTCCTAGTATCATCTGCGCCTAGTTTAAGCATGTTTAGGCTTTTGAGACATAAAGCATACTAGCAACATATATGTTAACATTTTAAGTACAAGAATAATAATCGAAAGTGTTGTTTTTCCGGGTTTGGAAGGGGTTGGGGGGGGGGGGGTATGATAAGGAGAGCCCTATCTGTCAAGCCCTTCTTTACCTAACAGAGTACTACAAGAGACAATCTGATTAATTATGAAAATACTTCCAACTTTGTGAATGTGAATCAGCAGCCACGAATTTCTTGGAATCAGTCTACTGCTGCTATAGCTGCGCTTTAACATTATTGGAGGGGCATTTCCCTCACACGAGGGACAGAGCTATCCGGGGTCTCTGGTAGCTCTACGATGACTAATCAATAATGGAATGCATGGGACCATGATGTTTGTACAGGGTTACCATGCTGGAGCCCGCAAAGCTCAAAAGGATGCATTGAACGTGATGAATGTGATTTTATTTTGCAAATGCTTTTTTCATGCTCATTGCCACGGAACGCTAGCCTTGCTTGTTTCAGATTCCTTTTTGCGCGTAGGAGATATCGCCAAGGAGAACTCGCATTCACCGAATGCGAGTTCAATAAAACTCGCATTCTCTGAGTGCGAGTTCTCCTTTTAATTTTCTTTTTTTTATTTGCAATTTTCCACTGAACTGGCATTTGGGAAATGCGAGACCACTGGAACTCGCATTTTCCAAATGCGAAATTTACTGGCCTGAACCCTACACCCAAATCACCCTATTTGCAGAAAAAATTTAAAATTCACAACATTTTTAGAAATTTCGCAGAAGATTAAGCCTTCCAACCCCAAAGGTGGTTCAATAGTTAAGGATCCAAAGGAAAGTACTAAATCATGACATCCAAAATCCCCATTCCCAGAATTTTAGAGCTCCGCTCTACCCATTCAATGCTTTAAGCATTACAGGCAATGCATCATAGACATAGAACCTTATTGCAAGTACATTATGATCAGGACAAAGAGAACGTCATTGTACTTAACCACAAAACCAATCTCAGGCTCTTGCAAATACAACTTGAACTGCAGAATGACGCCTTCCTTCATGGTTAACCAACAACTCAGTCTCAATATGTTACAGGATATATAGCCACATGCATTCTTCTACTTTAATTTCTTTCCATTTTGGCATTTTTCTAATTGTGCCTAGAGATGGAAAATGGGCAGGATGGGTGGGACTTGGGTGGGATTTATTTGGAATTGGAAAATATGGGTTATACCCAAACAGTCCCATATTAGCCTTGGGACTAATATGGGCGGAACTAAAATGGGCTACACCCATTTGATCCCGCCCAAATACCCAAATTAGTCCCATTTTACTTATTTTTTAAGAAACACTCTTTTTTTTCTCAATCAAATATTTCCTATTATCTTTTCTTTTTATATTATTTAGTTTGTTTATTTAACTTTGTAAAAGTTCTACACTCTTCTTTATAAATTATGCAATAAATTCTCAAACTAAATAAAATTTTCTAAATACGAAATTTTTAAAAAACCCACTTCATATAAGTGGATGATTCCTTTTGGGAATTCATTTTGATTAAATAAAAATCTATTGATAACCAAAATTTAATTGTCCCCAAAATCTATCTACTCATCTACGTTATTTTATTTCTTAACTTTCAAGACCTAGTCTAAAATTTTTTTCAATTTTAAGGCCATTCCAATTCAATAAAATTCTATCAAGAATAGAATTTTGTAATGATGCAATTTTGTAGTTATTAGAGAGCACATGATGTATAAGTGCTAATCTACTGCAACTTTCTAATATTAATTTACTAATTTTGAAAAAAAAGAAAAAAAGATTGTTTGTTATTTTATTATTATTTTAATAGATACCCATGGGAGTCCCAAATAAATTCCATATATACCCATATTTTAAATGGGTATTATTGGGTATATCCCATTAAGGCCCAAAACCCATATTTTAGATACCCATCCCGCCCAAATTAAATTTGGGTATGGGATCCCAATGGATTTTGGGTAGTTTTGCCACCTCTAATTGTGCCCTTAGGATAACACACCAAAAAAGGGGGTGGGCCAACTATAAAGACTAAATCACCACCACTCTCTTAAATTGCATAGACTTTCCCACAAAGAACTTATTTTTCTGCAGAAAAAATGACATGCAGCCTACCCTTTACCGTCAGTGTTTTTAAACTCGGACTGGACCGGCCGGTTCAACCGGTTGAACCGGGAACCGGCCAGGCATCCGGTCCGAGTCAACCCTCAAAACGAATGTTAAAAACCGGTCAAAGCCGGTCAAAACCGAGGTTTGACCGGTGGAATCGGTTGACCGGTTGACCGGTTTGACTTTGACCAGTTTTTTTACCCATTTATATCTTTTCAAACTCACTTTTAAGTTTTAGTAAATATGCTTTAACCTCTCATCATTTTAATAAAGTGTAAAATTAATCCAATACATTTTTTAAGTTACATTTCTACCTCTATATATATATTATATTCTTTAAGTCAATTTATTTATTAAATATAAAATTCTCTAATTTATATATAAAGTCATAAATTACCAATTTAAGAAAAATTTATATATATATAAAGTTAAAAACTACCAATTTGAGGGAATTTTTATATATTATTTTTTAAGAAATTTTTTTATATACTATTTTGATTATATATTATTAATATATATATTTATGACATATTTATGACGTCATCCGATTCGACCCCCGATTGAACCAATTGGACCCATCGACCCGACCTAAGCTTCGGCGGTTCGATGCCCGGTCCGAGTCTGAAAACATAGTTTACCCTGTGTCTTGAGGTTACAGAATAGGACCCATTTTCTTTCCTAATTAGTCCTTGTTTAGAAATTTTGAGTTCGACACGATAAAACAATACGAAAAGAAATAGAGCATAACACTAGCTAGCTGATCAAATGAATATCTGAATTCCAATTGTTTCTCATCTATCAACAGTAAAAAGCTTTTGCAAACTTTAGCTCTTCTTTCCTTCATTCCCCAGGCATATAAAAATCTGAAACACGTGTTTGGGGCTAACTGCTGGTGTTTTTAAGTTTCATAATTACAGAATAATCATTCTGGGATGGCAAGGAAATTTTGCAAGTCAGTGAGCAATCTCTTAAAGATTAAAAGCGTGCGTAAACCCTCAGCTGTAGCTCATGGAATTCACGCACTTATATGAGAGTGCACATCATTACGTAGCAAAAGTCAGAAACAAAGTTGGTGGCCCTGCAACAAAGGTTACAAATGGAAAGTGAAGGGAACTTTTGTGCATTATTAGGAAAGTGGCACATTTTGGGGACTAACCAAAAAGGAAAGTGTGAGATTATTATCAATGGGATGGAGGGAGTATTTATTACTAATGATTCGTAGTACAAAATAGGTAAGAGTTTTGTGTGAGGAAACTTGATATATACAATATGATGCTGTGACAGATCTAGTGAGCCAAGTCACTGTCACTCCCAAACCCCAAATATAAAGTCATGTAACTATATATCAGTGTCAGGGGAAGCTTATATTTAGACCATAATTAGCTTTGTTAATTTTATTAGTCTACTGTTTAATTGAACATGCCATTTGTCTTAATCTAAACCTGTATTTCATTCATATCACGCTTCTACCCGCTTCAGGGAAACTTTAGGATGCCTTACTTCTGTGAGAATTCCATGTCCACTCCAACTTGAGCTGCTTGCACAACATCAACTCTGAATGCAGAAAAGACCAAAGACTCAAAAATAAGTACCAAAGAATGAAAGCTTGCTCCTAAACTCACACATACACAAACACTTAGAAACTATCCAACCAAGGACAACTTCCTGAAAGTTGGAATGAAAAAGGCAGCAATTATTTGTTCAATCAGCATAACAGATGGAACATTTCCTAAACCTAATGCTAACACCCCAAGTTTTTTTTTTTTCATTTTATAATCGGCAACAATCTACTCTACGCTTACACTAGGGGAAAAGGGGAGTCCAACTGCACTTGTATAAGGGTTGAGGACTGAACCACCAGACCAGACAAGTGCACTACTGCACCCTCTGGATTTTTTGAGGGAAGGAATCCGTTGCTTCTTTGTAATGCAGTAGGCTGGGTTTGATCGACCTAATGCACAGAAGAGCTCTAAGAGGCTCTCCATGGCCATTAGTCCCAATGGTTCCAAAATTAATCAAATAGCTCAAAGTTCAACATGTAACTCTACTGTAGGCAATGCACTTAATGCCTGTGCAACTGATGCAAAGTTTTCAGCTTTTCATTGTTGCTACCTACTATATTGCGGCCGGGTTGTGTATAAACCAACATGAGCAGAATCATTTCTTTTTGTGAAAGTCCAACACTTAAGACTACTGAAGCAACTAAAGAAGTTAAACGTGGAGAAAAAGTATTTTATGGCCGTCAGTAACTTATATAATTTAACACATCGATGAAGACCAAAACCCAATTTGAATGCTCCTGAAATCAAATTTAATAAACTACCCTACCATTAAAAGCAACAAAAAGGGGTGAAAACTCAAAATACTAGACACAAGCAAATGTGAAGGATTAGTGAAGAAAATGACCAAATATAGCGCATAGCAGCGCAAGAACACAGCTTCTTGCTAGTCTTCTCCCCGAGGACGTGGGCTGCCCTCCGATGCTCCCTGCAATCGAAATAAGACTTCGCCAACAAATAAAATCACTCTTCAGCCCCGCCGGGGGGGGGGGGTGTCAATAAAAATGACACAACAGGAGTGGAATTAAAGGCTGCCGCAGATCCCCGGCGCCGTCCGTGCGAAATAGCCGGCGAATGCTGGAGCTCCCACTCCGGAATCTTGCATGTGAGGGGGTGTATTTGCCGGATCTTGCTCAATCCCAACCAATTGCTCGCCGCGGTTAAAAAATTTGAAAATTTTGGAAACAGTTATCAGAAAATCATAAAAAGGGTAAATTATATATAACCCCTCTATAGTTTCGATTATTGCCACATAATTTCCCTAATGTTTCAAAATATTCACTTCACCCCCTATAGTTTTATGTAAAGTGGAAACATGACAGAAAATTTCCTATATAATGTCATTAATTGAAATGATAATAATGCCCTTATTTAAATATTAAATCAATAGATGAATTTACCACTTTATATACAAGTATAGAGGAATTACACGGATGATTGTAAAAATCACAAGGGGTAAAGTGGATATTTATATGAATCATAAGTGGGTTGTATGGATATTAAGATTTTTTAGAGCGATTTTGGTACAAACACCGTAACTGATTGTATATTCTGTCCATTTTCCATTTACATAAAATTTTAAGGGGGCGAAGTGGACATTTTGAAATGTTAGGGAGTCATATGACAACAGCCAAAACGACAAGGGTTATAAGTAATTTACCCCAATAAAAATCAGAAAACCCGTCATAGAAATTAAATGAAAATTAATGTATTTTCTAGGTTCCCAAAAGGGAGATGCGGGTACTATTTGGAGGCGAATTAGAGGCAGCAGTCACTAAGTTGGCAGATTGTTGCGTAGAACTCTTGTCTATGGGTCTCTTTGCTTGCCATTTTCCCAATGGATATTTTCTAGTATCTACACTTTCATGCTTTGACACATAGTCAGTGTGGAATGAGCATACTTCTGGGGCGGAGATGGAGTGGTTTTAGGGGGATGAGGGATGGACGGTGGCATAGGGAGGGTGGGTGAGTAGGTGTGTTTGGTGAAAAGTGGAGCGCGGGTTGTTGATGTTTGATGAAATGCCTGTGTTGCAATTCAAATTTTCTGCGTATCACTTTCTTTCTCAATGAATGAAATTATTTCCATGATGTGAAGGAAAAAAATATACAGCTCCACTAATGTTGGGGATTAAAATGCATCACTTTGAAAATATAAGGGGCTAAAAGTGGATAATTAGAAAATGTGAAGGACTTTGTATGAAATCTTTCCATTGCTTTTTCCGTCTTCTTCCTGTTTCACATTTTATGTGCATCTTCGGCCACCACTGGAACCTCCCACTTGCGACGCCGGCCAGTGTCGCCACCCTCGTCCATTCATTTCCTTTTATACCATGACAAAACGGTTGTGTTTTTCAGTCTCTTCTGCCGCCATCTTGCTAATTTAAATTATTTCAAAACCATAAAAAGCAGCGGCAGTAGGTCCCAAGTCCCAATTCCTCCTCTCATCCCTGCCAAAAACCCCTCTAAAACCCCACATAGCTCCTCCGCCATCACCGGCAGCGGGGGAGGTGGACGTCACGTCCATAAACAACCTCGTTCTGAACAACAAAACCCAGAAATTTTAACTCAAAAACTACCCACCCTCGTGTAATGGACCCCTAAGCTTGTCAACAAGATTCTCAAACGCCTTTGGAACCATGGTCCGAAAGCTATCCAGTTCTTCAAAGTTCTCCACTCCCACCTCTCTTACACCCACTCCGCTGCCGCTTTCGATTACGTCATTGACATTGCTGCCAGAATGCGGGATTACAAGATCTTGTGGGCCCTTGTGGTCCAAACGCGGGCTAGAAAACTCGGTCCCGGCCCAAAAACCTTCGCCATCATCCTCGAAAGGTATGTCGCTTCTGGCAAAACTGATAAGCCAGTTGATTTTTCCTTGTCAATGCATAAACATCAGGATTTGTATTCGTTCAATACTTTTCTTGATGTGCTCTGTAAGGCGAAAGGGGCTGAAATAGCCTATAATATGTTTAAGGTGTTAAGGAGGAGATTTAGAGCTGATACAATTAGTTATAACATTCTCGCTAATGGGTATTGTACAATGAAGCGAACGCCAAATGCATTAGAAATTTTGAAGGAAATGATGGACAGAGGATCGGAGCCAAATGTGATGACTTATAGTATAATTCTTAAAGTTTTTTTTTTTTTTTTTTTGAGTAACCCGAAACATGCTCCGACCCGAGCCATTGGGGATCTGAGCTGACACACCAAATTGGGTGGAACATGCCACGGCTCCACACGACGCACCTCAGGCGAGTCACGTGAATTCAAGTTCAAGGTAAGTTTTGAACTCAGAACCAAACAGTCGTAAAGAGTTCGCTTACCGCTGGACTACTCTTGTAGGGGCATTAATTCTTAAAGGTTTCTTTAGAGCAGGGCAAACCAAGGAAGCTTGGGAATTTTTCTTGCAAATGAAGAGGAGAAAATGTGAGATTGATAGGGTGACTTATACTACCATGGTTCATGGTTTTGGTGTTGCAGGTGAGGTTGAGAGGTTCCGGGAGTTGTTTGATGGGATGCTTGGAGCTAGAGTCCTTCCCTCAATAGCAACTTACAATGCTCTTATTCAAGTTTTTTGTAAGAAAGATAACGTGGAAAATGCAATCTTGGTGTTTGATGAGACGTTGCAGGGAAGATTATTTACCTAATGTCACTACTTATAATGTGCTCATTAGAGGCGTGTGTCATGTAGGTAAAATGGATAGGGCAGTTGAGTATATGGACAGGATGAAAGATGATGATTGTGAGCCTAATGTTCAGACATACAATCTTGTAATTCGTTATTGTCACACCCCAAATCCGCGTCCCTGGACCGGATTTGCAACGTGGCATGCCGTATCTGTGTGACCTTACTCCCACAAATACAAGGCAACATGATCACAACTTACAAAAATTCACCAAAATTTAAAACTTACAAATGTTAGAGAAATACATACTACATTTAAACTATTGCAACTGCTAAATACTTATACTACGTTACCAACATAAGTTTCTAACTATCTACCTTACTCTTATCGTCTACTCGTATCCGAACTTGCTTTTTGAGATCTGCAAGAAAAGTTATGAAAATATGGGTTGAGCGACACATGCTCAGTAGATAGTACTTACTCCCCTGTCAGATCATGTAGCTACATACATAATATATTTTTGCCAAATCCTTTCACACAGTCCACATGCACATAGTAGGCTTGAAAGAAATATTTTGCAATTTTTCCAAAATTACATACATATATTTCAAATAGTGAGTGGCAAACACATAAACAATTTTCATTTGACGTGGCATGAAAACACATGACATGATCATCTTCACTAAACATACTTGCAAATCATAAACATATCAATCATGTCATCATATTTCTCAAAACATAGCTCTTAAACAATACATGCAACATTTCGCTTCTGAGTACTCAGCCTAGAGATTAAACCCCTTCTAGGAGGGTGACCAATGGGTTTCATGATTACCAATTGGTCACATGACATGACATGAGTCAATCGGCCGGGTTTTATACCAAACTGCCATGACTAGGTCAATCGGCCAGACTCTATACCGAACTGCCATGACCCCTTACATGATCAGGACTATAGTCCCTACCGTCTATTTCATGACCGTTCAGAGCTCATTTCATAAATCACATGCATTTTATTTCATAAAACTATGCCACTCAACTCATAACACTTTGAATAGTAAAACATTTTAAATAGGCATACATGATCTATTTTTCATATACTAAAGTAAAACATTCACTTGAGAAAATTCATATTTAACATTTTGAAAATACAGAGGAGTAAGAACCACCTACCTCAAATCGCTGATTTGGAGCTATTCTTAACTCGTCCTTAATCTGCATCAAACCTATAATCAACGACATGTACACATTCATTAATTTATTTAACTTATTTTTCAGGTAATCGATCCGGCCTTAAACAACCCTAGAAAACGTGCTTAGACATTCACTAAAGTGTACTTGATAGTTTTTTAAATGTAAAAGATTTCTCTTTTTGGAAAGTTTCCTAATTTAGAAAGTTTCTCTTTTTAGAAATTTTCCATATTTAGAAATTTCTATATTTTCTTTTAGTCAAAAGAGGTATTATTTTATGATATAGGAATAAATGTTATTTATTTGCTAACTCATTCATCTATTACATCTATTTATCTTATCTATTATTTATTTATTTATTTATGTGTATATATATATATATATATATATAGTTTATTCATGTACTTATGTATTTAAATAATTACCTATTAGTTTATAATAAGTACTTAACCTATTTATCCATTTAATATTTATAAGCATATCTTATTCATTTATTCACATTTTTAATTTATTTACAAGTATTTACTTATTCATCTATTTAGTATTTACTCATTGGTTCGTAGAATATTCATGTGTATATCTTGTTTACTCAATTACTTATTTAAGTAATTGTTATCTATTCATTATTCGTGAGTATACACTTATTTGTTCAATGTTTACTTATTGTTTCTATAATCTATTGTCATTTAACTAATTACTGTTAAGTAATTAATCACTTAATCAAATGCTGCTAATTACTTATCTAATTAATTCCCCTTAATTAGTTAAGAATTTCACTAATCACTATTAATTAATAATAATTTAATTAATCACTATTAATTAATCATTCAATTAATTACTCTTAACTAATTAAGAATTTAATTAATTTCCATTAATTACTTAATCTTTAAAATATTTAGTACTAATTAATAATTTAATTAATTACTATTAATTAATTAATCATTTAACCATTTAATCTTAATTTGTTAATCATTTAACTAATTATTGTTAATTAACTCATGGTTTAGCTAATTATATCGATTAACAATTTATCTAACTATGTATTATTAATTAATCATATATTTAACTATTTCCTACTAACTAATTAATAATTTAATTAGTTACTATTAATCAATTATTCTCCCATCGTTTACCAATACTTAACATTTTAATTAATCCATTAATTAATTATGATTAATATTATTAGTACTAGTTTTTATTTCTTATTGGCTATTTATTTTATATTAGTGTTGGGTTAATAAGTTTGGGCCTTCACAAAAAAAAGCCTTCGGACCATACCAATTAGGTTGTAGACTTTGTATTTTATAAGACTTGGGTTGAGGAGCAGCCCAACGCTTAATAACTAATTTAACCCAAACAAAACCCAATCATTTAAATCCCATAAACCCAACTCTTTAACCTAATCCAATTTTTATCTTTAATCCAACCAATAGTTCGACCCGTAGGAAAATGGGTTGACCTGATCCATCTCCAAGAACTTTACCCGGTACTTGGATCCGACCCGATCGAAACGGGGTTGTCTCTTTTTTTTTTTTTTCAATAGAAACCCTAATCTTATTTTTTTTCCCTCCTCTTTTCCTAGCTTGGCGCCACTGCCGCCTTCCCTATCTTTATCTTCCTCGCTGCCGGCGACAATCGCATGGCCGCTGCTGCTCACTCACTCACTCTCTGTTGTTTTTTTTTTCCCTTTCACTGGCTGCCACGGTTAAGCCATGGCCGCCCCTAGCTTTGCCGGCCAAAGGCCGGCCTCCCATCACCAATGATGTCACCGGCCTTTGCCGGTGACGCTAAGCACAAAGGAGGGTCCGATGACCCTTCTTCAAATCGGCCATGGCTGAAGCTTCAAGCTTCAAGCTTCAGCCGTGAGGATGTTTCTTCTTCTTCTTTTTTTTTTTTTTTTTTTTTTGTAAACAATCCCAGCAGTTTCTCTCCATTCAACTAAAGCCAAAAAAGCAACAATCAGCCACCAATATTGCCCACAAATTCCTCTATTAATTTAGGAAATTCCTATCTAATCTCTTAAGAAATCTTGAATGAATAAAATTACAACAATCATGGCATAATTTCCTCAAATAATAACATGAAAATATATTAAATATGGTAGTGGATTATGTAACATAATTAAAGAAGGAAATCTTTAATTGTAAACTTACTTGATTGAAAGAGAGTACCGATTGTTGGAACCTGCTCCCTTTACTTCTTTCCTTTCTTTGGAGTGTTTATTTAGAAAGAGTTTGGTTTCATCAGATGGAGAGGAGAGAATGAATTTACGTCGTTTTGGTTTGGGAATAGGTAGTTTTGTGAGCAGGTCTAATCTATTATATAACCACCCACTATCCATTAGTGGTAGTTGGGTAGGAGTAGATTATTGGTTGGTTAGGAAAAAAATAACTCTTATTTTGTTATTTTGATAATTTGATATTGATAATAAAAATGAATTCCAAGAATAAATTACAAAAATTATGGGGTTTCACAGTTATTATTGTGATGATGGAGAATTTGAGAAGGGCTTGGACTTGTTTGAGAATGGGTAGTGGGCATTGCTTACCTAACTTAGATACTTACAACATCTTGACCAGTGCAATATTTGTCAGAAAGAAATCAAATGATTTGATGGTGGCAGGAAAGTTGTTGATAGACATGATTGACAGACGATTCCTGCCGCCAAGGTTTACTTTCAATTGTGTTCTGAATGGACCTTTGCTTACGGGTAATCAAGAATTTGCTAGAGAGATTTTCGTGACTGCGAAGAAGATCTGGTCGGCTTCCTCATCATTTCAAAATATGATTGTGTTGCATTACCTCAGGCAAAGTAAATTTGCTTTAAAGATTGCAGTGGCCCAACCTTTTCATTAGCATGCAAGTTTGGCTTCTGCATTTTCTTCACTTGATATACTTAAGGTTTAGGATTTGATGAAACTTGGTTGCCCCTAATTTAAACCAACAGCTACTCTGCATCACTTTTCCTTTTTTTTTTTTCCAGAACGATAAAAGGTTTATTATTCATAAGAAAACTACATGACGTTGGATTACATCCTCTGAGAACAAGACAGTGCAATAATGCACTGAGAAATGGATTAATTCCACTCCTCATCTAAAATTATCCTTAATGCATGAGAGTTAAGAAATACCTCACGATCCATATTTGTATTACATGTTCTACTAAAGGAACACACATTGAAATAGTTTAGCAATTTCGTTGATGTCTTCAAAGAGGACTGCCAGTGATATATCATCAGATTTTCCTCCTATAAGCCACCTTACCAGTTTTGTGTTCCTTACAACTACTTTGATTCTACTCCACTGGTATTTGAGTGCTTTGTTGAGTGCCAATTTAACTGCCAATGCCTCATCTTGGATTTCTGAACTTGTACATCTTTCTCTTGACTCCATGGATGAAATTCGCAGCCAGAAAAAAGAGAAAAAATCACAAAAAATGTAGATCTAACACTAAAACTTCCTAGATCTTTAGTTTAGGCTAGATTAGGTAGGATTAGTATAAAAATAGTATTGCTATTTCATCCACTCTTGTAGTTGATTAGGCAAGGATGAAGATGGAGATGAAAAGGGAGGGAAAGAAGCTCATGTGACAAGATATTTTCCTCCTATCCAAACTCTTTATCTTTTGCATTGGATTCTATTGTTTGGTTAAAAAAAATTTGGACCTTATGGTTGTGATGTATTTCTGAAGTTTATGCTTCAGGTATTTGGTTGAACTATCCATGAATACTACATGTTCAGTATTTTGGTTAATTGATGCTATTATCTTGATTGTGTTATTTAGCACATTTGCTCTTGTAATCATGATTTACTGGCCATCGATTGTGATAATCTCAAAGTACTAGATTTACAATGAGAATTGAAATTTGATACTCATAGAATTGGTGAACCTAGTTGTACACTCACGAAGTAGATGTGCATCTTTGTTACTTTTATGGTTTTGATCCGTGTAATTTCAAAGATGTAAATGAAATTGTATCTCATTTCATAACTATGAAAATCGGTATTAATTAGTTATAAGCATAATTGGTACACCGGTAAAATGCCCATTTAGACTTCACTTGATTATGCAATGTAGCTGTCACTCCTATACCAAGTGTTTTTGACTTTTCCTTCTTAAAGGTTGCTATCCTGAGCTCAATGCAGTTTTCGTCATTTTGTTCCCTATGTCTTGGTTCTTTTGCTTCAAATGTTTCTATTGTGCTGCTTTGACCTCCTCTTTTTTTTACTTCCTCATACTCCGTCCACTCTTGGCTTGCTTTGTTCAATATTCGAATCTCTTCCTTGTTCTTTCCATTGAATTCTAGATTGTTTCTTGCTTTTCAGATTTGCCATAGGATGTTAACTGTTAATTCCAGGTGCTCATGTCCTTCTTTTCTGCTTCTTCCTTGCAGGATTTCTGTCTACCACCTTCTAAAACTTCCTTGTTGCTCCATAGTTCCATCCCACTGTATTGGTGCTAGCCTCCAAATTAGGTGGGCTTTTCTGCAGTGGAAAAAGATATGTTCTGTTGTTTCCATACTTTCTCCACATTCTTTGCATAGCTGGCTGCCTTTGTGTGTTCTTGTGAAGACAATCTCCTTCCGTGTGGATGTTGTTAATGCATTTCCAAATGAATATTTTTAGCTTGTGTTTTATATTGAGCCAAAGGGCCTTCCATAGGCTGCTGTTATCTTCCCAACACTCAACCTTCTTTGAACCTCGACTGCTTCCTGATCCCTTTTTCTCATCAGCTTGTAGCAAGATCCACTAAGTAGTTTCCATCCTTGCTATGAATCCAGATTAGCCTATCCTCTTTTCCACTGATGTTAATTGGTATTTTCAAAATGTTTCTGCATCCTCCTTCCTGAAAGTCCTGAAAATGATGTTTCTGTTCCACAAAAACTTTGAAATAAGCTCATTAACCTTTTGGAGTTTGCAGCCTTCAGGTGATAAGTAAATATTTTTCCTCTTTTAGTGTGTTTTATTTATCTATTTTTATGTACTTATTTTATGAAAAATGATTCTTTATTTATTAATATGCATTCAAATGTGAAATTCAATTAGAAAATGCTTTTTAAGCAAATTAATGCCCAATTGAATGATTATTTGAAGGTAATGAAGTTTGGAAGAAAAGTTAAAAAATTGAAGTATCAAAAGTCGATGAAATTCCAAATTGGAATAAACAAATGCAATTCAGATATCGAGAATCAAAGGGTCAAAAGTCGGAGGAGTTAACGCTAATTTCACTCAAAATTCAGATTTTCACATTTTGGACCGTGATTCAGTGAAAACGGTGACAAGTGGAAAAATGAATTAGCTCGCGACTCCCTCTCAGTGGAAGTAGGGGAGGTTATCCGCGATGGGATCCGTGAGCCTCTGCCTCGCGGATCCACATTGCGGATCTTCAGAAAATGATAGTTGCAACTTACAGCCGAATTCCAACTCATTTCCAACTCAATTCTGATAGAATTTCGGCTGATGGCTGCACAATGTGGACTTGTGGCATCAAAATTCAACTTTAGATCTTTTTATTTGTAATCTTTTCCATCCTCAATCCTCTATAAATACCCCATGTATTCCAACAAGAAAAATAGATGAGGAGAGAGAAAATAGCAAGAAAAGAAGAGGGATAGAGTAGAGAGAAAAACTAGCTAATTCTTGACAAGAATAGTTTAGAATCAAAGTGAGAGGTCTATTGAACAAGGAGAAATCCTTGTGAGCTTGTAGAGTGAATTTTAGGATTGCAAAAGTGAAGAATAAGAGCTTATTTCATCAATTGGAGGAGTTCCTTTATCCTTTGCATTTCATTTCTTAAAGTTCATTCATGACTTCTTATGCAAGTTTTATATGCTTAATTAATATGAATAGCTAAACTTCACTATCCTAAGGGTAAGATGAACTTGTAAGGGATTGGATGTTGTTCACTTAAGTAAAGAAAGTTTAACTTGTGATTGTTAGTTCATTTATTTGTTCTCAATATTCATGGTTGTTTGATCATCACTTATGAACTATTCAAGCATGTGTCGATTACATGAAATATGTGCTTTATGTAGTTCAAAATATATGAACCTAGGTTGTATGTTCTACGTTAGTAGGAGATGCATTTAGGAGGAATCATATTTGTAACTCATTGAGTTTCATGAACTTATGTTAAGCTAATTCATCATGTTAATAGGTGAAGGTTTAATATGAGTATGTTTGTTCATTGTGAAAACAATCTACAAATGAAATTGGAGGTTACTTCTGGACAGTCACAAGTTTAAAATGTAACAACTAAGTGAACACATCCTTAACTAACAACAAGATTCAAACCTAGGAAACTCTTTCTCTATTCTAACTTCTCTAACTTGTTATTTTATACCAATTGGAGGATTACCCCGTTGGATGGTTTTTTTGTTTACCGCCAAGTGGATGCTGACACCTAGTGGTTGGTTCTAATTGCTTAATCCTCTCCTCCTTAGGTTGGCTTAGTCCTCTTCTCCCATTTTAATTTGCTTTGTATTTACTTTTAATTTACTACCAATTAGGGTTGGTTCTACCACCTTAACGGTTGGTTTTAATTGCTTTCAATAGACGGTTGTACCTTCGACTTTTATATTCGCACTCATCTATCATTTTCTATTTAGATAATAAAGCAATCTAAAAGCCTGTACTTAATAACCAAGTCTCGTGGGATCGACCCTTAATTATCACTATACTCAATCCGCGATCCGTATACTATGGGAAATGGGTAAAGAGGCCTAATTGATTGATAATTGGGAGAATTTAACTTGAAAACCTAGACCACGTCATCAGGTTTTTCCGTTGCCAGTGTTCCTTCCTTGTTTTGGATCCATCTCTATTCCTAGATTTTGGTGTTTTTTTCCATTTCCTATGAGACTCCTTATTCCTATGTCCACCGCTTCCCTAGCAGTCATAGCACTTTGCCAAAACCAAAATGCATTTTTTGGTACTTTACAGGAGAGAATGGCATCTTTTGGAAAGCACTTAGCTTTCAAAACTTTACTAACCAGAAGATTAGGAAAATTGATTATTCTCCATATCTGTTTCCCCAGCATTGCTTGATTAAAGCTCTGGAGGTCCTTAAAGCCCAGGCCTCCTCTCTTTCTTTCTTGTGTCATTTTCTTCCATGAACACCAGTGCATTTTCCTTTTCCCTTCTTCACTCCTCCACCAGAAATTGGCTATCAAAGCAGAGATTTCTTTACAAAGCTTAGCAGATAGCTTAAAACATGACATAGCAAAGGTTGGCATTGCCATTAAAATAGCTTTCCGAATGATCTCTCTCACTGCTGGACTTAAAAGCTTATTTTTCCAGTTGTTCAGTCTACTCTTCAAACTTTTCTTTATAAATCCAAAAACCTGGTCCTTCGACCTGGTAACCACCATCAAAAGTCCTAAATACCTCCATTGTGATGCAACTTGAACTCCATCTAGAATATTACATATCTCATTTTTCCCTGCATCCTTCATATTCTTGCTAAAGAACAAGGAAGATTTTTCCAAATTGACCAATTGGCCAAAACTCTCTTCATTTTGTTTTTGAATTTCCTTGAGGTTTTGAGCATTTTTTTTTATCAGCTTTACAGAACATCAAAGTGTCATTAGCAAAAAAGAGATGAAAAATTCCAGGTCCTTGTCTACTTATCTTTAAGCTTTTGAGTTCCTCATTTTGTACTGCTCTTCTCAGCAGATTGGAGAAACCTTCAGAACATAAAAGGAAGAGGTAAGGTGACAGAGGATTACCTTGCCTTATTCCTCTCTGAGGGGCAATAGATTCCTTTGGCTCTCCAGTAATATTAAAAGAATAGGTCACTGAAGATATACAACTCATAACCAAATCAATCCAGCCTGCATAGAACCCCATCTTTTCATTATTGCCTCTAGAAATCCCAATTCAACTCTGTCGCTTTTGACATATCCAGTTTGACTGCTATAAATCCATCTTTGCCTTGTCTTTTATTTTTGAGATAGTGCATGCATTTATGAGCAATGATAATATTGAAGAATTTGTCTAGTAGGAACAAAAGCTAATTGGTTTCTACTTATGCACATTCCGAACACTTCCTTTAGTATGTTGGCCAAAATTTTAGAAATAGCTTTGTAAATTACATTACATAAGGTAATTGGTTTGTACTGTTTAAGCTCAGTAGGACAACTGACTTTGGGGATAAGGGAAATAATGGTATGGTTAATGGACTTTTGTGAGGGCCTCCAAATTCAGATTTTATTTTAAAAATATAAAATATTGTTTATATTGTGTTTATTCATTGAAATATGAGTGAATATATGTTTAAAGTGAATATTTTTTAATTTAGAGAATTTTTTACGAATTATTTACCGGTGTGTGGTTTCGACCGAGTTAAGTGTTCAATTTTGTACCGGAGTGTGATTTGTGACTTTAAATTGAAATCGAGCATATGTAGTGATATTATGGAAATATTATTAAGGTTGGACAGTGTTAGGATGAAATAAAATAGTTTAAGATAGACTGTCATGCGCGACGCGACATAAAGTGCCCAAAAAGGTACTTTTCCTTAAATCAAGGAAATTGCCTCCTTTTGTCCCTTAAGTGTTGACTTCTGGCATCCTTGAGGCTTCATTTTCAGCTGCACTTTTGGAGTGAAGAGAGAGAGGGAGGCCGAAACTAAGAGCAAGAAAGAGAGAGAGAGTTGTCATGTTGTTCTTCCTTTCTTTTACCTTTCATCCTTGAAGCTTTAAGCACCATTGAAGACCATCATCTTCTCCATCTTTGCAGCCGAGAAAGAGGGAAGAGAGGGAGGGAGTTGGTCCGATTCTTGAGGGAGGAAAGAGAGGTAAAGCTTATGGGTTGATCTTCCAATTTCTTCTTCATCTGGCAACTTGAAATTCTGAAACTTTGGTGAAGGATTTTGGGTTGTATTTCTCCCTCCTTGGCAGCCAAGTGAAGGTAAGAGAAGGAGAGGTGAAATCTGAAAATTTGAAGAAAGAAAAGAAGAGAAAGAAAGCTTGTGGTGAACCTTGTTCCTGTTCTTGGAGTTTTTGTGGGAAATCGCTAACCAAACTAGAGGATTGAGAGCAAAGGTTGAAGCTTTCGGGGTTTGCTAAGCTTGGAAGCATCCTTTGGAAGAGGTACTCACAAGATCTTCTTTGATCTTGTTGGATCGTGTTAGATCTGAAGGTATAAGTTTCGAAACTCCCAGATGTAGCATTATTAGCATAAATTTCATAGATCTATGGCTTATATCGGTAGAAATGATTACATCTGAAAAGATGAAGTTGGACTCTTGGAATCCCAACCTAGGTAGCGGACTTGAGGACCTGATTGTGGATTTGAATGATATTTGTGAAATTTGTTATGATATGGTTAGAAAGTAGGGTTTTGGTTGTTGAGAATTTTAGAGAAAAAATGCTTGAGGTGGCTGAACCCATGCTTGGTAATTTTCATGTTTGATTTTGAGCTTTTGTGATTATTCTTGATGAATTTCTGTCTAAGAAAATACATTGTATATTCATTTATGAGTGTATGAATTCTAAAAGATGAAAAGTGAAGTTTCTCGTGAACTTTTGAATGAAAAATGTCATTTAAATGAATTTGAGGGTTTTACAATATTGTGACCAAATCTTATGAATTTTGAAAAGAAAGATATGGTTTGAAGTGTTCTAGAGTTATGTTAAAGTATTGACAAAGAGTAAGTGTTGAGTTTTGTGATAAAAGTGATTTTGAGGTGATAAACCTCACTTAAGTGTCATATTAAAGAAAATGTGAAAGTAGTGTTTAGTGAGTACATCGGTGGCGTGATATATTTGAAATAATATAGTGATCTTCAAAAGATTCATTTGTAACATTGTATCATGTGAAATTAATGTTTTTCCTTGAGGGATTTTTGGGAAAAAATATTGATTGAAACTAAGAAGTGAAAGTGAAATGTTTTAGTTAATAAGTGAAGGAGCGAATCTCAACTACTGTTTTTAATTTGTTTTAGGGGGTGTTCAAGGAAGTGAATTTGATCCTTACGTGGAAGCCGAACCCTACTATTTCGGTGAGTTTCCATGCTTGTTATGTGACTATGTGAAGTAGATGAGATTTGTATTGAGTTATGTGATTTGATGTGAAAACTTGGTTTAGCAAACCCTCAAATGTGGTAGTGTGTACTTTATCGCACTTACCTATGTTTGAATGAAAAATTTGTAAGAATGCTTTAATGAGAATTGAGAATATGTGATGTGATGTGACTTACGTGTGTATGAAATTTCGGGATTTCCCGATACCTATTGGCAAGTCCTTCGATTCGAACTGTAGGCCAGGCCTAGGCCGAAGAGAAGGTGACGAGCCATAGGACTACTATGTGATGTGATGTGTGCTCTGGACTTGGTATAAACACTTGTCCATTATAAAGAGCAAAACACTACTATGTGATGTGTGCTCTGGACTTGGTGTAAGCACTTGTCCATTATAAAAGAGCAAAACACAAACCATGTGATGTGATGTGATGTGATATATATATATACTCGAGACTTGGCATATGGACTTGTCTCGGAGATGAACAACAAATCCGCGGTAAAATGTGATGTGATGTGATGTGTTTGGAGACGGGCCCGGTGGGGGTTTGGTGGAGTAAGGAGTAAGTGGAGTTCTACATGGAATGTACCTGTGAAAGTTGACGGAGTGTCAACTATTGAGATCGTGATCAAGCTGTGAGGACCTTAGCCCCTGAGGGCTACCGTATCCTACCTTTGTAATGTTAATTGCTTTCTTTAATTGTTTATGTTTACGTTCAAGTGAAGTGAAGTTTCATATGTGTTATGTGTTATGCATGTTTTGGGAACTCACGAGTTTTTTAGCTCACCCTTTCCCTATTTGTTTTCCTTAACAGGAAATGAGTACCCAAGTGGAGAAGCCAACCCTTAGTATTAGGGTTTACTTATGTTGAATGTTTTGAGAACTTTGGATTATGGTTATTGAAAAATTTTGTAATATGAAACTTGAATGTATGGATGAAGGATTTATGTACTCAGAGTTTGTAAATTGAAGTTATGGATTTGTAAGGTATTTTCTTCCTTTTATATTGTCTTCGGAGTTTTAGTTGATATGTTATATGATGGTTGTGTGTACGAGTCCTGGCGAGAGTTAGGTAGGTGACCACTGATACTCTAGAGTACGCCCTAGGGAGAGGTGGGTCGTCACAACTTTAGTATGTGTTTGGAATGGAAGAAGTTGGTGATAACACTTACTACATCCTGTTTAACTAGGTCCCAATATTTTTGAAAAAAAGAAAGGGGTCATCCCATCTGGACCTAGTGTTTTGTTAGGATTCATAGAGAAAGTTGCTTCTTTAATTTCATTTTCCTCAACATGTTTTACTAGATTATCATTCATTTGTCTTGTGATAGACCTTGGTATATTAGACAGAATCTCATAAGAGTTAGCATGAGTAGAAGTTTTAAAAAGACCACTGTAGTATCTTGCCACCTCCTGGCCTATCCCCTTGTCATTTGTAGTCCAATTCCCTTTTTCCTTTTGTAGGTTATGGATTCCGTTTCTCATTCTTCTCCCCTTCACCATTGCATGAAAGAATTGAGTATTTTTATCACCTTCCTGGAGCCATTGTGTTCTTGGTTTTTGAGTCCAAAACATTTCTTCATCCTGGTATGCTTCTTTTAGCTGATTTTTCAGGTTAGCAATCATTCTCTGCATCACTTTTCCTCATTTAGTTGAAAATGTTACTTTTGAATTAAAATCAGGACTAAACCACTCTTACCTAATTTCATGGTTTGTTAGGTGAGAAGCTCCACAAACATCTCCAAGAGTTTCAAATTATCCATTCGAGTATGAAACCTGCAAGTGTTACAGAAGAGCAGATAAAAATGCTGGCATTTCCCTTGTAATTGAAGGGAGCTGGTAAAAATTGGTTGTCCTATTTGCCTGCAAGAAGTATCACAACCTGGACTGAATTGAAAAAGAAATTCTTAAAAAGTTATTTTCTTGCATCCAAAACTGTTGTATCCTGAGTTGCTAATCGAGGAAAGGAGATATGTGGCATTAGGCAATAACATGGAGAATTTCTCTATAAATATTGGGAGAGATTTAAAAAATTATACACAAGTTGTTCCCAATACCAAATAAATGAGTAGCTTTTGAGCCACTATTTTTACAAAGGTCTTCTTTATGCAGAAAGCAGCATTATAGATACTGTAAGTGGATGTGCATTGCTTAATAAGACGTCTCGAGAAGCATGGGAATTGATTGAAGGGATGTCAGAAAACTCATAGCAATTTAGTGTGCCAGATGATGTACAAGCTCGTCAAGAGAATGAGGTTAGTGTTGCATCAATTCAGCAACAATTATTTGAAGGGATAAAAGCAGTTAACCCCCCTAAACTTATTATTTAATTGTAACTTGCCCCTCTCAACTAAAATAATAAGCATTTTGCCCCCCTTTGATTAACGGCATCCAGACAAAATATGAGATCCGTTAAATTAGTAACCCTAATGACCAATTTATCATACAAATAATAGTAAATTGACAATCATATTTTTAATGGAGTACAAAATGAATTTTTCTTCCTAATTTACCCTTGTTTGGGCGGGGTCAAAACAACATAAGAAGTGGATGTCTAATGAATGTAGGAATAAAAAGGACTAAGAAAATTCTGGAGAACCATGACAATAATCACGATGACGTGCAGAGAGTATTCATGAACCAAAATGTCTCTATAGTTTCCACAAGTTTTAGGACTGACCAGTGACCACCCAAGTTTTAGAATCTAATTATAAAACAAAGGGTAAGCACATTCTCCTTTTTTTTCTTTTTTTCTTAAGTCTTACTTAGATAGACCAACGATTTTTTTTCTTTTTTTTTTTATATATTGACTTTTTTAAAGTATTAGATGTTGACTTTATGCTTTTAGGTTTATCAGTTCACATAATAATTATGTATTTAATGATTTTCTTACTACCATTTTCATGTGATTTTTGGTTGTGATTTTTGTAACTCTTTTGTTCTAAAATGTTGAAGCTAATAAAATGAGTGAATGAATGGGAAAAGAAGGATTTCAACTTTCAAATGAGAAAATATAGTGCTTGCATTGGCTTTTAAAAAGGGGAAAAATGAGGGCATTTGAGTTAAAAAATTTTAACGTCTATTTCAAGGGCATAGTGAGTGAGTAGTTCAATCACATGTACAAGCTATTCAAATCAAGGATTGTAATTGAGGATGACGTCAATCAAAATGGGGCATAGTACTTATTATTTTACTTGGGGGTGGTAAACTGCAACCGAGATACAAGTTGAAGTGGGTTTACTACTTTTATCCTTTATTTGAATTAACCTCTATTGTTCGACAGATAGTAGTAGGAAATATGCAGCAAGTCAAGGCATGTAGAATTTGCAAGGATACAAGTCATCCTAAAGATGGGTATCCAATGTTATAAGCTGATAGTGTAGAACAAGTGAATATGGCTAGTAATGTATATGCACCTAGAAGGCAATATGATCCCTACTCCAATACATATAACCAGAGATGAATGGATCATCCAAACCTCAGTTGTGGAGGGAATTGGTAGCAGAATTTCTTCCTTAATAGACAGCAAGGGTTTCAGCTACAATACCCACCTAAGCCTTAACTTTCTTCTTCTAACTTAGATACTTATCTTGAAGGCATTGATAAACAATTGGCTTCTAATACTTTACAATTTCAATAGGAAACATGGTCAAGTATACAACTTTTGGAGAATCAAATAAGTTAAATGGCAGCCACAATTAGTCGTTTAGAGTCTCAGGGAAAAGGAAAATTGCCATATCAGCTTGAGATGAATTCAAAGAATATGAGTGCAATGACTTGAGAAAGTGGCAAGGAGATGTAATGACCTAAATTGATTGTTCCAAAGGATAAGAATGAAGATACAATTGAAAAAGAGATTGAAGAAAAAGGAAAGAACAATGTGGATCTTATGGAAATTCCTGATCCTATAGTTAAAGTTAAAACTAATCCACCACATTTTCCTGACAGGTCAGAGAGGCTGAGAAAGTAAGATAAGGAGAAGAAGATTCTAGAGATATTCCATAAGGTAGAAATAACCATCTCTTTGTTGGATGTGATCAAGCAAATGCCTAAGTATGCAATATTTTTAAAGGACTTGTACGTCAATAGAAGGAAGATAAGAGGGGATGTATACAATATTTTTAAAGGACTTGTACGTCAATAGAAGGAAGATAAGAAGGGATGAAATAATTATGGTGGGGGAGAATGTATCAGTAGTATTGCAATGGAAACTATCGTCCAAGTGTATAGATTCAAGTATGTTCACTATCCTCTATAAGATAGGAAATACTAAAATAAAACATGTTAGATTTCAGAGACTCTATTAATGAGATGCCAAAGACCATTTATGCCTCCTTAAATCTTGGACCATTAAAAGAAACGAGAATTGTAATTCAATTAGGTGATTGTACTAATGCATATCCTAACGGGTTGATTGATGATGTATTAGTTCAAGTTAATGAGTTAGTATTTCTTACTAATTTTTATGTTTTTGATATGGATGATGAACACTCACCAGATCCATCACCTATTTTATTAGGAAGACCATTTATGAGTACTGCACAAACTAAGATTCATATTAATAAAGGTACTCTTACGGTGGAGTTTGAATACCGATTGATTCGATCCGAGCTCTTTATATTTTTGATACTATGAAGTATCCATCTGAATCTAACTCTGTTTTTGCTGTGAGTGTAATTGACCCTATGGTGCTGATAGTTTTTGAATTTGGTGGTAGGGATGAGTTAGAAATTTCTCTAACCAAGCATTTTGATTTGGAAACAACATATGATGTAGAGTTAAGCGATGAATTGAAGTATGTGGTTGTAGCATTATAGTCATTGTCACCTACTACAATAAGGTATGAGCTTCCCCCTATTTTTCTGCTTGAATCTCACCAAAAGTTGTTACCTTCTGTTGTGCAAGTACCTGTTGTGGAGTTGAAGCACCTATCGAATCGTTTAAAATATGCTTATCTAGGTGATAAGGAAACCCTTCCGGTTATCATTTTGGCAAAGTTATCACCTATCCAAGAAGATAAGTTGATTCAGGTTCTTAGAGACTACAAGGAGGCAATGGAGTGGACCATTGCTGATATCAAAGGAATAAACCCCTCCTTATGTATGCACCGGATCGGATTTGGAGAAAATGTAAAATCTGTGAGGCAAGCATAGAGGAGATTAAACCTCATGATGATGGAAGTGGTAAAAAATAAGATACTCAAGCTTTTAGATATGAGGATGATCTTTGCCATCTCTGATAGCCAATGAGTGAATCTGGTGCAAGTGGTTCCAAAGAAGGTTGGAAGAGTGGTAGAGGCTAATCATGAAGGCAAGTTAGTTCCAGTTCAAAAGCCTACTAGGTGGTGCCAATACATAGACTATTGCAAATTAAATGCAGCAATAAAAAAGGACCATTTTTCTCTCCCTTTCATTTATCAGATGATTGAAACATTAGCATGTTGTGCTTACTATTGTTTCTTAGATAGTGTTTTAGGTTATTTTCAAATTGCAATAGCGCTAGAAAATGAGGAGAAAACAATCTTTTATACCCATTTGGTAACTTTGCCTACAGGAGGATGCTATTCGGGTATGTAATGCTTCTGCAACTTTTCAGAAATATAGGATAAGCATCTTTTCTGAGTATATTGAAAAAATAATAGAAGTGTTTATAGATGACTTCAGTGCCTAAGGTGAGAATTTTGATGAGTGTCTTGATAATTTGATTTTGATTTTAAAAAGATATATTGAAATTAACCTAATGCTCAAATGGAAAAAATGCCACTTTATAGTTGAGTACGGGATAGTTTTAGGTCATGTAGTGCCATTTAAGGGCATTGAACTAGATAAAATTAAGATTGATCTTGTGTCTTCCTTACCTCACCCCAAAAATGTGTGAGAAGTGCATTCTTTTTTGGGTCACGCAGGTTTTTATCAAATGTTTATCAAAGACTTCTCAAAGATTGGATTGCCATTGTCCAAACTTCTACAAAAAGATGTGGTTTTTGAGTTCAATGAAGATTGTAAAAAGGTGTTCAATAGACTAAAGGAACTCTCCACTTCTCCACCTATCATCCAACCTCTACATTGGAGTCTCCCATTCAAAATTTTGTGTGACACAAGTGACACTGAAGTGGGAGCAGTGTTGGGATGAAAAGTTGCCTATGTAATCTACTACGCTTCAAGGGTCTTGAATGGAGTTCAATTGAATTACTCCACTATGTAATCTACTATGCTTCAAGGGTCTTGAATGGAGTTCAATTGAATTACTCCATTATAGAAAAAGAGCTTTTATCTATTATTTTTACTTTAGAAAAAATTTAGATCTTATTGTTAGAGGCCAAAGTAATTGTTTACTTTGATCATGCAGCATTATGGCATTTGTTGACCAAGAAGGATACCAAGCCAAGACTGGTTAGATGGATTATGCTTCTACAAGAATTTGATTTGGAAATAAAAAACAAGAGAGAAGCAGAGAATTTGGTTGTTGACCATTTGAGTCGACTACCCATTGATAAAGAAGATTTTCCACTGAGAGAGACTTTTCCTAAAAAGCAACTATTTTCTACTAATTCATCTATGCCTTGGTATATTGATATCATTAATGACTTGGTTACTAATCAGTTGCTTGTAGGTTGATCAAAAGCTAAGAGAGACAAAATCGAAAGTGATGCCAAATATTACATATAGGATGACCCTTATCTTTGGACATAGTGCGCAGATCAAGTAATGTAGAGTTGTGTAAGTGAAAATAAATTTAGTTCTATTATGATCTTTTGTCATTCTTTTGCACGTGGAGGCCATTTTAGACCAAAAAGGACAGCTCGCAAGGTGTTAGAGAGTGGTTTCTACCGGTAGACTTTATTCAAAGAGGCTTACTTGTTCTATTAGTCATGTGATACGTGTCAAAGGGAAGGTAATATTTCCCATAAAGATCAGATGTCACAAACTCCCATGTTTTTCTGTGAAATTTTTGGTATTTGGGCCATCGACTTTATAGGTCCCTTCCCTTCATCCATTTGGTTCTTGTATATTCTATTGGCAATAGACTATATTTCTGAGTGGATGCAAACAAAAGCCACCTGAACTAATGATCCAACAGTTGTTGCAGATTTTGTAAGGTCTAATATTTTTGTTCGTTATGGGATGTCTAGAGCCATTGTAAATGATAGAGAGAAGCATTTTTGCAATAGAACGATTGCAACTTTATTTAGGAAGTATGGTGTTATTCTCAAGATTTCAACATCCCACCACCCTAGAATGAATGGCCAAGCTAAAATTTCAAGCAAGGATATTAAATCCATTTTGGAGAAAATGGTTCATCCGAATAAGAAGGATTGGAGGATGCACTGTTGGCTTATAGGACCGCATGCAAGACACCTATTGGAATGTTTTCCCATTGGTTGGTATTTGAGAAATTGTGTCATCTTCTAGTTAAGTTTGAATATAAGGCATTTAGGGCAATTAGATAGTGTAACATGGACTTTTATGAAGCTGGAGTGCGTAGGAAGTTGCAATTGCAAGAATTAAAGGAGTTACGAAATGAAGCTTATGAGAAGGCATTGATTTATAAGGAGAAGAGTAAGGTTTTTCATGACTAACAAATTTCAAGAAAAACATTTGTAATTGGGCAAAAAATCCTTCTCTATCATTCCACATTTAAACTTTTTTCAGACAAATTACGTTCTCGTTGGATTGGCTCTTTTCTTGTTGCTAATATTTTTCATTATGGTGTAGTGGAAATTAAAAACTTAAAGACAAATAAAAAGTTTGTTGTCAATGGACACCGCCTTAAGCCATATTATGAAGGATTTCAAGGTGAAAAAGTGGAGTCAATTCAACTTGAGGAGCTAGTCTATGAAATCTTGAAGAAATATGGTTTCATGTTCAGCCAACCTAATGGGAGGCAACGTAAATGAGTTTGATTTAATTTTGTTTTTAGTTAATTGTTCTTTATTAGTGAGGTTTTAATTTTAGTTTCATTGGCATTTAAGTAATAATGTTTTAATTTTGGATAGGAAACGAGATTTGGAGGTTTAATTCTTGATTGGAAGAAATGATTAAAAAAAAGAAAAGAGTTAGGCTCGATTTGGGAGTTTAGGAGAGGAGAAAAGAAAGGATAAGTTGTGAAAGAAAAGGAAAGAAGAGAAATATTTTTCTTCTCACGTTGATTGGGGTTTAGAAAAGAAATGAAATGATATTGGACAAATTTGGTATTATCATTTTATTGCTTGACATTTTATGAGTAAAGTTGGCATTTTGAAAAAGTTTACAAAGGTTAAATGAATCTTTCCTTCCATTTCTTCCCATTTTTGGAGGGAAAGTATTTGAACAAATTTATCTCTCCATTTCCTTCCACTTTTCTTTCATTTCTTCCCACTTAAAACTCCCAAACAAGGAAAATTTTAAAATTCCCTTTTTTTCCCTACTTTTCTCTCCAAATCTCAACTCGCAAACTTAGTCTTAGTGTAAACATCAGGAGAAGACCAGCCTTGTATCCGGACTTAAGTCTAAGGCCGGACTTCAACTGATGTTCAACCAAAAAAATAAAAAAAAATAAAAGAAAGACGCTGATTGATGTTGAATCCCAGAAGAAGACCGGCCTTTCATCCAAACTTGAGTTGGCGTTTGCCACTGGACCAAGCTGTGAAATTCTTGGTACATGTCAGTTTTTAGCTGAGGAGTTGAAGATGGAAGTGAAATATGGCTTTTCAGATTGCCAGCATATTGTGCAGCTTTGCTTAGGTAGGTTAAAAAGTCTGGAAGGTACCGTATTGATTGGAACGCAAAACCTGGACTATTTCTTTTGTGATGCAAATGGCAAGTACCTTTTGTCAACTTGCAGGATATTGTTTTTGTTAGCTTCATTTTGTTTTCATCCAAATGCCTCTAAGTGTCTCCAGGAGACTGTACACAAGATTTATAATTGCTTTTTGGTGGGAGAACATTATTTTTAAAATTTTCAATGTAACTGAACTGTTCTCTAGAGATGGTAATTTGGATCAAAATCCAATAGCCCATCCATATAAAGCTTAATTAAATAGATTTGGATTGGTCCACTTTGAGCCTTAACTTTAAATGGTTAACCGGTTAAATACCTCTTAAGTTAGTGATTTTATATGTATTATCCATATCAACCAAATAAATCCAATTAATGCAAAAAAAAAAAAAGAGAGAGAGAGAGAGAGATGGATAAATATGTAAAATGTATGTGTCTTGAAGTGAGAGGTGGCAAAAATACCAGAACTTAATGATTCCTATTCCCAAATTTAACTTGGATGGAATGGGTATTTAAAATTTGGGACTGGATCTTATTGAAAATATACCCAAAAGTACACTAATGGATGTTGGAGCAAGTCGAAGGGACTTGCGTCCCTTAACCATGACGTCTCGAGCTAGAAACTTATGGGAATAGAAAAAATACCATTGGGAGAGTTTCTCCCTGCAAAAGGACCCGACGCGATTCAAATAGAATTAGTTGCAGACCGCAAAATGGATGCGATGTCAGTCTATAAATAGTTGTTCTCGAACCAATGAAAATTTTCAAGTGCACATATGAGAGTCCAACTTGGTTTGATTTAACATGTAAGTGGGGTTTTTATATGTCCATATGGATTTTTACTATTGGTTCTAAATTAACTGCTAGGCATACCTGGTACTTGCTCTGGAGTGATATAAAATTTCTTGTTAAATAATATAATTATATTTAAATATTTAAATATTATTTAACTATCCACGATCCAACAATCACTCCAAATCTATTGAATTAACTATTATTTCCCTAACGAAAACCACAAATTCTCTAAAATACCAAATAGTTGAACTATTTTAACTTATTAATTTTCAACAATGTCTTTGAAATTTTTTTTCTAAAAGCCTAATCTTGACTATTTTGGAGTAGGATTTTGAAAAAGAAAAAAAAATCTTAACCATCGAAATCTCTACTTTTCACACCTATAAATTTTCCCACATTCACTGTAGTTGCCCTATCTTCTCTTTGGGACTTGGAGGAATTTGTTCTCCCTCATCTAGGGACTTGCAATATACGATGGACCACAATTTGCTATTTACCTGTTTCTTGCTGCTAAAATTTTTGTTTAGAAGAATGGAGGTTAATTTATTCAAACGCATTTCATTTGTGTATACAATTTTGCATTTTTTTTCAATTTTAATTTCGATATATCTATATGTTAGGTTTCACTTACTTCTTACAATGTACACAAGGACAAAAGAAAAAGACACATGAGAAGTTGTGTGACTTGAGAAATTAACAGATTGTAGTTGGAGACGGTTTTCCCAAGTTTGGAATATATAGACGCTAAGAATTTTAATCTTAAGCATTAAGTGGCAACGTATAGTTGTATGCAGTTATGTGCTAAACTTTGTTTGTTATAAGGAATAATTTTAACCTGAGTTGGCAACAGGGAGATCTTAAAACCCTTCTTGGGTGCAGGTCATGGGATTAAATTTTATGGCCTGCATTCCATATCTGGGATTTCCCCCTCCTCTAGTATAGTATAGGCTAGAATAGGATCTCACAAAAATTTAAAAAAAAAGGAAAATTTTTAGAAGTCTCCTCTGAGATTTCTCATAATATTACTCAGCTATCTTGAAGTTTTTAAAATCTCACTTATCTCCTTTAAATTGGCATTTTTTAATAACATTTTAGCTCCTTTAGAGGAAATCCAAGACAGATAAAGTTTTTGTTCTAATATTACCCTTATGTTATCCTACTTGTGAAATTTATAACAACAACAAAAAATAAAATAAGGTTAAATTTTTATAATATGTAAATTTCTTGATTTAAATTATTTATTTTGTTGTACTGGAATAAAAGCAAAATTTACACCTTGAAAAACTTACATCTTATTGAACTTTTCAATACAACTTAAACTACATTATGCATTAAAACATATTTTTTAAAAAAATTTCTTGATTTCCTCATAACTGTACATAAAAATTTTAAGCTGTTAATTACTCACCCAAAATCTTTTTAAATGGTTGATTTTGACTAGATTTAATTTACTCATGTTCTTTGCTATCCTACCACGACCACGGTATAGAGAAATATGAACTATTATTAGATAGAAATTTATTTTTTTAACCTACATTTTTTGGTATAAAAATTTTATTTTGTTTTGACTTTTTGGTTAAATAATTATTAAGAGAAAGAATAATGTTATCAATTTGTGACTTTTGCTAGGATTAGTTGTTTCAAAGTACCAGGGAAAGAAGTGAGATTTTAGAAACTTCAAGAGAGTTTAGTGATGTTACAAGAAATCTCAATAGAGGTTTATGAAATTATCCCTCATTATATTTGATGTAAACTGACCATCTTTGTGTATATGCATTGGTCAGGTGAACCCTAATGGAAAATCATTGGTTCCTAAGTCGGAAGTTTCTATCCTACTCGACGAAATTCAAGCATAAAATTGTCTTCTTCCTATGATCCAGATCTCTTTGCTTCTTCCAGCGTTGGTGGAGGAGAGTAGCACCAGTTGTATTTAATTGGTTACTCTTCTCAATCAATGGCCCATAACATACATTCAATCTTCAAGATGAGAACCCGTGGTAGACACATTGCTCTTTTTTTTTTCTCTTTCTTTTTAAAAAATTTTTCATTTTGAAATTAAAGATGTCCTGCTTAATTAGAAAATTAGAACAATTCGACGTGCTATATTCTTTTTTTTTTTTTGCTCTATAGATTTATTGATTTACAGGTCTTTTAATTTTTAAGACCTGTGGACACAATCTCTTAACTTGTCGGATTTGTAAGTTGTCATCACTTCACTTCTGGTGTACTGTTTCTCTAATCACCAACAATACTTAGAGGGTTTGGTGAATGGATTTGAGTCCCTACTATGGATTTTAAATTTAATTATACTCATATAAGACGTCTGCTTAGGGTCAATGGCAATAAGTCAATGGAAACAATAGGCATTTTCATATGAATTTTTTTAACTAACCACCTCTTACTATGAAATCATATTAATTACCCATCTTATTCTCTTTAAATATAAAAAATAAGAAAATAAAATGATTTATTAATTACCCATTTTATTCTCCTTAAATATAAATTTAAGAAAGTAAAATGCCACCATTTCTATTGGTTTCAACAAATCGAAAAAAAAGAAAAAAGAAATAATGAAAAAGAAAAATAATAAATTGTAAAATTCATTCCACATTGACAAAATGCACTATAGATTTTCATCAAAACCATTATCATTGACCATTTTATGACATCGATAGTGATAGTGATTATGGAATTTGAACCAAACAGCTCCTTAAAAGGGTTTTTTTTTTTTTTTTTTGTTATCTAGATCAATTTGTAAGATTTCTGGATGCAATCCTAAGAAGGATTGTAAATCATGTGATTACTTAGCATTGCTATTCAATTGCTACAACAAAATCCCATATGATTGTTCATGAGTTTGGAGGAAGGTACTTAAACTTAGATTTCTTGCTCAACCTTTAATCAAGACTGTAATTGGGAATGGACAGATGACCAATTTCTGATTTGATATTGGCATCCAATTGGACCTTTGTTCCAAAAATTTTCTGGCAATTTATTGCATTGTTTTGGATATAATACTTCAGATAAACGGCCTATAGGCAAGAGAGTATCTAGAGAGGTCAGATTATTAGTGCAAGCAGCCCCTAAGGATTTTGTACCTTTACCTACAAACAAGGATCATATTCACTGGCTAGCTAGTGCTACTGGCAAATTCACGGTACAATCAGCAATGAATAAGTTGAGAGAGCAAGGAAGTAAAGTGTATTGGCACAAATTAGTGTGGGGTAAACATTATATCCCACGTTTTGCTTTTATTCTCTGGCTTCTTTGCAAAAGGAAGCTAACTACTCGTGATAGACTACAAAGATGGGGATTGGGTACTAGCCGTGAGATCAGCCAAGTGCGTATTGTGCAAGAAAGCTGATGAAAGCATTGAACACTTGTACTTTGATTGCCAAATTACTTCCCTTGTTTGGCAAAAAGTGCAGCATTTATGTTTTACTTATAGAGGGAAATACTCCTTAGGAGAGGAGCTTCAGTGGGTCTCTCATCATTGGCTTGGCAACGCCTTTGGTCACCACTTTAGGAGAATGGTATTTGCTGTCATGTTATCATATTTGGAGGGCAAGGAATGAAGTGATCTTCAAGTCTCATCTTGCTACAGCTCTTGGCATTATGAAGTCCATTGTTGATGAGGTCTCTCGTGTGCTCTTTACCTAGGAAGATTCCAAGAACACGAGAAAACTGGCAACTTGCTCTGGAGTGGAGGTTCCTTTCTACTTGTTTTGATAGTATCACTGTGTAAATACATAGGTAGATATATACCTGAGAAATATGCTCTTACGTTCTCATACACGTTAATATCAATAAAATAAGTTACAATTTTACCTAAAAAATAAAAATCAAAACAAAATCGTGTTCTGGATTGATGGATGTTTAATAGTGATAGGGAAGAAGATGGTGAATTAGCGATGAGGAAGCTACAACAAATCATGTCATCAATTGACGTTTGTTTATAAATGTGTATAGTGGCAGTGGAGGAGGTGGCTATCAGGACGCTGCATGTGGTGATGGATGGAACTTTTTGGAGTGTTATAACAATAACAATGGGATTGATCTTGAAAACGAATGCCAGCATATGAAATTTTTCTTAATCTTCATTTGAATATCTATTTATTTATAAACTCATTTTTTTTTCTTAATTAATTTTGCGCTGTTCAAGGATGAGAGATACATGGAATCCCACGGTTATGTATTTATGGTAGTAATGATTAGGGTAAAAAACATTGGTGGCCACTAAACTAATGCTCGCATTGCCTTTTGATCATTGAACAATTTTTTGGTTTAAATCAGTCACCGATCTAACTAATTAGTCAACCTGTGGCCATTTAGACGATTTTTGGTATTAATCCAACAAATTAGCAGAACATGCGCGCTTCACGTGTCCAAAATGTGAGGGTGAATTCATCGACCATACTCTTGAAAGAGTTACAAGGAGATATGAAACTAAGTAAGAAGTGATTTGAATAATGATTTGAAAGAGTTAGAAGGAGAAAGGGATATAAATGTAAAGTGTAAATCGCGCGTGTTCTACTAATTTGCTGAATTAAGACCAAAAATCGTCTAAATGGCCACAGGTTGACTAATTAGTTAGATCGGTGATTGATTTAACCCAAAAAATTGTTTAGTGGTCAAAAGGCGATGCGAACATTAGTTTAGTGGCCGCCAATGTTTTTTACCCCAATGATTATATAGTTGCAGTTAAATTTTGTAATTTATGGAAACAAACAACTCTCTTTTTATACTTTCTCATGGGATAATATTGATACATCATCAGATGGGTTATGAGGTATGACACTTTTCCCCTCTTATTTTGTTTTGGGATAATACTGAGTTATTTTGTTTTGGTCTAGTGTCTTTACTTTTATATGCTTAAAACATTTTGTGCGTTGTTCCTGTCTAACTCTCATTTTAAATTATAAATATAGCATACCATTTTCAAAATCTCCCTCATAACAAGTTTTAAATACAACTAGTGATAAATGCACACTCGATGTATGTGCAATAAAAAAAATATTTATGGTCATATATTTTATGTAAAATTTTTTTTGCTAAAAGCAAAGTTTAATTTTCAAAATTTTTTTCATGAAGTGACTCTATAGTAGTAATTATAATGCTTAGGAATAGTTATGTTAGAAATATGTACTTGAATAATTAAAAGTAAAATGGTCATGGATATTATTTTGACAACACGTGTGTTGGTGCTAAAGTAAAAATAGTTTTCATGAGGGCAAAAATGGAAGTTCATAAAGTGACAATAAATATTTACTCCAAACCCCTTCCTCTCCCTTTATATATAACAAGTAGGAATGGCACACCCTACATGTGTGCAAATTTAGAAGGAAAATTTTTTAAAAGAAGGAAGATGAAGCAGTTGATTAACATAACCGAAAGATATTGGGATAATATAGATTTGATTGAGAAGGAGTTGATAGGGGTAAAGCTGTGATTTAGTAAGAGTTAATAGGAGTAAAATTGAAAACATATAAAGTGACACTAAGGCTCTGTTTGAATAGATGGAAAGTTTATAAGAAAATAATGTAATGAAAAGTGAGGTAAAGGAAAATGAAAGTGAGTTTTCTATACACGTTTAGTCACTGAGAACATTATTGAGAGAATTTAAGAAATTAATGACAGTTAATAATAGTTATTGATACTTTTGTGAGTAGCTAGTCATTTTCCTTTAAAATCCTACAAATTTTGCAGGATACAAAATTCAGGAAAGTGTGAGAAAGTTTTTCAACATTCGTGCCAACCAAACATGCCTAAGGAAAAAAATAACTAACTTTCGTTCAATTTCCTACACTTTTCCCTGCAAACAAACACTATCTAAATGTTAACACAAGCTATCAGGTGCTTTGACTTTATTGTAATAGTAACTAATGTTAGAGGTACACTCGATACGTATGCAATTAAAAGATACATAATATTTATGGTTATATATTTTATATAAAATATTTTGAAGTAAACTTTAATCTTTTAATTTTTTTCATAAAATTGACAGTTATAATATTTTGGGATAGTTATGTTGAAAATATATACTTAAATATTTTACGATAGTTATTTTGACCATAGGTGTGTAAGTAGTTAAAGTAAAAGTACAATTCATAAGGGTAAAAATGAAATTCCATACAATGACAATAAATGTTTAGCCAAACCCTCTCATCTCCATTTATATATAGTATAGATGTAGATAATAACAATATTGATGTCTTTGTTTATAGTTATCGATCCTTTTTCAAATCTTAATCTTTTTCTCAAAAGTTATTTATTCAAGATTTTTTATGTTCTTAGATGAATATTTGAATCTTTAGTGGTATTATTGAATGCAAAATAACACCGTGCACAAAATACCATGTAAATGCATGGAACAGAAACTAGTTTTCTATTTTTTTTAAACTTAAAGATTGAAACAAGCTGTCCATTATTTAACTATCCACTACCCTATAATTACTCTACATTTGTTAAATAAACTATTATTTCCCTCACAAAAACTACTACATCTTTAAAATGCTGAAATAGTTGAACTATTTTAAATTATTATTTTTAACAGAAAAATAATATTAATGCTTTTTAATTTACTGTTTGGACACATATTGAATGTGCGTCAACTATTGGTATACATGAAACCCTTCCTCTTACATACAAAATGCAAGTAGGCATGTAGCAGTTGAGTAGACCTGACAAGTTGGGTAGACATGGCAATTAGGCAGATTGAACAAGACTGTAGAATTCTCCTTTTCCGGACATAAATCATCAACTTAAGTACTTTTTGTGATGCTTGTCTACTGTCCATGGTAGGATTACGACACGACCAATTATTGTTGGAATATGATTGTTTAGGAGTTTTTACATACATAGGGGACAGGTATCTCTAGTTTCTTTCTTATTTTGCCTATTTATATTTTGTATATTCATACTCATTATTCTACTTTTGTTGCAGGGTGTAGTTTGCATGCGGTTTTGGTTGTAGTTTTAGCTTATGACCAGGCTAAGAGGAGGTATAATGTTTGGATAAAAAATAGCTAGGGAGCACACTAGGGAAAAGTAGGATGCTGTATTATATCCATGAACATAATTTTAGAGATTGCACGGCCAACTGGAAGAATGGATTTCTATTTTGCTCTAATGCATGGCAAAAATATATAGATTTGGCATTGATATGATGAAAATCCTGAATTTGAATTAATTTTGGTCTAAGAACGAGTTTCCATTTAGGCCAAATTCATGATAAAGATGTATATATAATGCAAAACCAAAATCTCAGGTAATTTTGGATTAGTATAGATTGCTGATTGTCACAAGGATTGGTGTATAAAACATACTTGATATGAAAATTGAATTGATTTTAGGATGTTGTTGCAGGATTTATCTATGGTAGATGTGTTTCAGAATGGATTAGTGGTACTAGAATTCTAGTTTGTTAATTTATTTTTTATGTTAGGAGGTCCGGCTTTTTGATTAATTATGAACTGAAATTGCAATAATTTACTTTTTGTTAGGTTCATTTTGTTTTCATCCAAATGGCTCTAAGTGTCTACAGAAGTCTGTATACATGATTTATAATTGCCTTTTGGTGGGAGAACATTATTTTTTAAATTTTCAGTGCAACTGAAATGTTCTCTAGAGATGGTAATTTGAATCAGAATCCAATAGTCCATCCATATAAAGCTTAATTAAATAGATTTGGAATGGTCCACCTTGAGCCTTAACTTTAAATGGTTTAACCGGTTAAATCCACTTAAGTTAGTGGTTATATGGATTATCCATATCAGCCCAATAAATCCAATTAACGCAAAAAATAAAAATAAAAATAAAAGACACGGATAAATATGTAAAATGTCTGTCTTGAAGTTACAGGTGGCAAAATTATCAAAACCTAATGGTTCCCATTCCCAAATTTAACTTGGGTAGGATGGGTATTTAAAATTTGGGACTGAATCTTATTGAAAATATAACCAATCGTACGAAAAATTTTATTTCGTAAGTAGTTGCTCTCAAGCCAGTGAAAAGTTTCAAGTGAACATACAGAGTCTCACTTGGTTTGATTTAATATGTAAGTGGGTGTTTATATGTCGACATGGAGTTTTTCTGTTGGTTCTAAATTAATTACTAGACATGCTTGGGGCTTGCTCCGGGTGCTTGCCCCGGACCGATATAAAATTTCTTGTTAAATAATATAGTTATCTTTAAATATTTATAGTTTAACTATCCACGACCGTAAAATCACTCCACATCTATTGAATTAACTATTATTTCCCTAACAAAAGCCACTACTTCTCTAAAATACTAAAATAGTTGAACTATTTTAAATTATTATTTTTCAACAATGTCTCCAAAAATTTTTTTTAAAAAGCCTAATCTTGACTGTTATGAAGTTGGATTCTGAAAAAAAGAAAAAGAAAGTTTTGCTATTGAAATCTCAACTTTTCACACCTGTAAGTTTGCCTTCTTTCACTGTAGTTGCCTACCTTCTCTTTGGGACTTGGAGGGATTTGGTCTCCCTCATCGAGGGACTTGCAATATATGATGGACCACAATTAGCTGCTTACCTCTTTCTTGGTGCTAAAATTTTAGTTTAATGCATTTCATTTGTGTATATATTTTTGCATTTTTTTTTCAATTTCAAATTCGAAATATCTATATGTTAGGTTTCCCTTACGTCTTACAAAGTACATAGCAAAAAAGAAAAAACCACGTGAGAGGTTGTGTGATTTGAGAAATTAACTAGTTGGAGACGGAGGTTGTGTGATTTGAGAAATTAACTAGTTGGAGACGGTTTTCCCAAGTTTGGAATATATAGACACTAAGAATTTTAATCTTAAGCATTAACTGGCAACGTATAGTAGCATGTAGTTATGTGCTAAATTTTGTTTGTTATATGGATTAATTTTAACCTACTGCATTTTATATCCGGGATTTCCCCTCCTCGTAGTAAAGAGTAGGCTAGAATAGGATCTCACCTAAAAAAATAAAAAGGAAAATCTTTAGAAACCTCCTCTGAGATTTCACATAATATCGCTCGGCTCCCTTGAAAGTTTTAAAATCCCATTTACCTCCTTTAGATTGACATTTTGGTGACATTTTAGCCCCTTTAGAGGAAATACAAGAAAGATAAAACTTTTGCTCTAATATTACCCTTATATTTTCCTACTTATGAAATTTACGGCAACAACAAAAAATAAAATAAGGTTAAATTTATATATGTGTAAATTTCTTGACTTAAACTATTTATTTTGTTGTATTAAAAAAAATTTCACCTTGAAAAACTTACATCTTATTGAAGTTTCCAATATAACTTAGGGTGCATTTGATAAAACTGAAATTTGAAATTGGATAAAAGACAAAAAAGCCCATTGTGGTTTGGCAATCCTACAGAAAGCCCTCCCGTGGTTTGGAATTATACTAATCGGCCCCTCATGGTTTGAATCAAGGTGAAAAATCGATGGAAAACATCAGAATGAATGCATTTGATGTAAACGTGCTCCAAGTGCAGGTGTTTATTAGGGTAAACAATAGAAAAATCCCATATGGTTAGGCTAATATATAGAAAAGCCCTTTGTAATTTCAAATCATACATTTCGGTACCTCATTATTTGAATTGAGGTGAAAACTGGATGGAAACAGTTAAAACTAACGGTATAAATAGTCTAAACCTCCATTTTTTTGTCCATTTGTACTCGCCTATGCATTAGTAGAGAAGGGTTAGTGGCCCAGATTGAGCCAATCTTAGTGGCCCGAATTGACCAACTTGATATGGCCCCAATGTGGGATTTGGGCCATCAATTTTTAAATTAAAAGAACAAGTTTTGTGTCTCACATTTGAACCAAGTTAGTACAAGACTTTGTCCCCGATTGATTATTTACCATAATGAAGACATCATCAATTATTTTCCTAATTTATTCTTCACTATATACATAGAAAAAGTGTTGAAATTTTTATTTAAATCCTTACAATACATAATTTAAGAAAATATTGCAATTGCAATTTTTTATTTTAAATCCTTACAATATACGCTAAGAAAATATTAAAATTGTAAATTTCAAATTTAAAGGTATTAACTATTTTCCTAATTTGGCTCTACATGTAGAGGTTCTTCGCCTTCAGGAGGAGGTTAACAAATTGAAGGAGGATAGGGACCAACAGAAGATGTGGGCAGACACGTGGTTGGAAGGGTTTAATGAGACGAACCACCAACTAGAGGAACAACACGCCGCTTATCAGGCGCTAGCAATTAAGTATGAAGAGAGGAGGCAGCGTGTGACTAATTGGATGGATGATCACATACCACTTGCTCCTGACATGCCGGGATGGGCACATTTGGGGCCCGATAGTGACGCAGAGATAGAGAGCGACCCAGTAGAGGATGAAGCTATAGTGGATGATCCCGAGGAAGATGGAGCTGCCGAGGATAGTGACGCTCCCTCAGGAGATGAGCAATAGGAGAGTCAGAGGAAATTCAATGTCTTTTTATGTTAGAAATAATAAGTAGGTAGATTCTTTAGCTAGTCGTCTAGACTCAATCGTAGCCATAGGGTCCAGTTAGGGGAGTTTCCAATGCTAGATGCGGTGGGAGCTTAGATAGGGATAGAAATTGAGCTTTTCATTATGTAATAGGATTTGAGATTATTCTTATTTGAATTGATTGTTGGTTTTGCTGTTTAATTTTATTGTTCCTTAATGTTATGGACAAGGGAAATAATCACACTGTGTATAATGGTAAATTTTTGATAGGAATACGTGCACGCCTATATGTGCGTTTATATATATAACCATAAATCTCACCTTAGTTGAAACTATTTCATTTGATTTAGGATATGGCACCAAACACTAGGCGTGGGGGAAACCGACGGAGTGCCCATCGGGACGAGAATGTCGGGAGTAGTCAGGGTAATGGATTGAATCAAGGAATTGGAAGTGCGGGAGTGAACCAAGGGAACGGGGCCAATGGCAACGGATCCAACGGTAACCCGCCTTACATGATGGTATCGGCGGAAATGGTAGCGGCCTTGACGGGGATAGCTCAAGCGTTGCAAGGGCAAGCCTAGGCCCAGGCAGTGTTGGCCCAAATTCAAGCTGCCAACGCACAAAACCATGGACAGGGAAGGACTCATTTCTACTATGAGAAAATGAAAAGAGTTCACGTTCCTACTTTTGATGGGACCCCTAACCCAGATTTGGCGGAGAAATGGTTGGATGAAGTTGAAAATAATTTCATGCTGCTGCAAGTGCCTGAAGAAATGAAGCACTTGATTATAAGACCTTTCCTGGTAGGGGAGGTGAACAAATGGTGGGTAACCATTGAGCCAACCATTGCCCCACCAGTCAGTTGGGGAAAGTTCAAGGAAGAGTTTCTGAAGTACTTTTTCCCACCTGCGATTAGGATGCAGAAAATTGGCGAGTTTGAGAATCTTAGACAAATGCCAGGAATGTCGGTGGTACAATACTCCAATAAGTTTACCGCCTTGGGGAGGTTTGTTTCGTCAATCATGACGGATCCTAAATTAAAAACATATAAGTTCATAAGGGGTTTACTGAGCCGTATCCAGATTAGAGTTAATACCTCCCAAACCCCCACCTTTAGTGAGGTACTGGACTCTAGTGTGAAAACTGAAGCAGACTGTAGAAGATTGGATGATGAGGCTTAGAATAAGAGACCAAGACCCGGAAGTGAGGTGGTGGCATTGGGAGCACTGAAACCGGGTGGACGGTTCCGACTGATAAAGAAGAACCGTGGACCACCCCCTCGACCAACTGAAAGAAAGCCTCTCTCCCAATGTAAAACCTGTGAAAGGTGGCACCCAGGGGAGTGCTGACTTAGGACTGGAGCATGTTTTGAATGTGGGCAGCAAGGACATAGGGCAATAGATTGCCCAACTAAGAAAACTGGAGGGGAGAAGGGAGGTAGCTCCTCGAGCAACAAAACGAAGGTCAATGCCAGGGTGCATGCAATGACTGACCTGGAGGCTGAGGCATCGGGTGATGTAGTCACAGGTACGCTCCTGATTAATTCTGTACCAGCATACGTGTTGTTTGATTGTGGAGCCAGTCATTTCGTTGATAAGAAATTTGTTAAGCATCTGCGCATGCCCCCTGAATGGATGGACCACCCCTACTGTGTGGCTGCTCCGGAGATAGGATATTGGTATCTCATGTTAAGTATTCGAACTATAGGATAGAATTGGGAGATAGAATTTTAGAGGCGGATTTGGTGCAAATAAACATGAGTGATTTTGACGTGATCCTAGGAATGGATTGGTTAGCTAAACATTACGCGCAAATTGACTGTAAAGGGAAGAGGATCCTATTTGCAAATCTCGATCTAGGAAATTTCTCTTATCAAGGCAATACGAATGAGAGAATGACCCGTAGGATGCCACTTTTGACTGCCATGCAAGCTTATATGTCTTTAAGAAAAGGTTGTGAGGCATATTTGGCATATGTGGTAGATGCAGAGAAGGAAGAAATATCATTAGATAAAATTCCAGTGGTGAAGGATTTTCCCGACATATTTCCTGATGACCTTCCGGGAGTACCCCCGGATAGGGAAATATAATTTGAAATCAATCTTACTCCAGGAGTTGCACCCATATCTAAGGCTCCGTATAGGATGGTCCCTGCGGAATTAAAGGAACTCAAGGAAAAATTGCAAGAGTTGTTAGATAAGAAATTTATTAGACCTAGTGTTTCACCGTGGGGTGCACCGGTGCTGTTTGTCAAGAAAAAGGATAGTAGTTTAAGACTGTGCATTGACTATTGGGAACTAAATCGAATCATAGTTAAAAATAAATACCCTCTTGCTAGGATTGATGATCTGTTCGATCAATTGAACGGAACAAAAGTGTACTTGAGATCAGGATACCATCAACTGAAGATTAAGGCCGAGGATATCCCAAAGAGTGCTTTTTGAACTAGGTATGGGCACTATGAATTTTTGGTAATGCCCTTTGGATTGACTAATGCTCCTGCTGCTTTTATGGATCTGATGAATAGGGTCTTTAAACCACAACTAGATCGTTTTGTAGTGGTATTTATTGATAATATTTTGCTATACTCCCCTGATGAGGAAACTCATGCTGCACATCTCAGAGAGGTTTTGGAAATATTGAGGAGGGAGAAATTGTATGCAAAGTTCAGTAAATGTGAGTTTTGGTTAAACAGTGTAGCATTTTTGGGACATGTGATATCCGCTGAAGGAGTAGCTGTAGATCCAAAGAAAGTGGAGGCGATAGTGGAATGGTCACGACCAACTAATGTGACAGAAGTAAGGAGTTTCTTGGGTTTAGTTGGATATTATTGTAAGTTTGTAGAAGGGTTCTCTACTATTGCAGCACCCTTGACTAAGTTGACCCAAAAAAGAGCAAAGTTCTAGTGGACGGATAAATGTAAGACGAGTTTTCAAAAGTTGAAGGAGAGACCAGTATCAGCACTTGTACTTACCCTACCCTCAGGGACTGAGGTTTTCGTGGTCTATAGTGATGCCTTAAAGAATGGGTTAGGATGTGTTTTGATGCAGGATGGGAAGGTAATTGCTTATGCCTCCCGCCAGTTGAAACCCTATGAGCAGAACTACCCAACGCATGACTTAGAATTGGCCGCAGTAGCATTCGCTCTAAAAATATGGAGGCATTGCTTATATGGGGTACAATGTGAAATCTTTACAGACCATAAAAGTCTCAAGTACTTGTTCACCCAGAGAGAGCTAAACATGCGACAAAGGAGGTGGTTAGAATTAATCAAGGACTATGATTTGACAATTAGCTACCATCTGGGTAAGGCAAATAAAGTAGCTGATGCCCTGAGTAGGAAATCAAAGGTGCTAGGAGAACCCTCAGTAGAGGAACAAATGAAGAATTTCGGGGTAGAGGTAGTGGATTCCACTGCTAAGGTACTAGCAGCCTTAGTACTTTCCCTCACCTTGATGGATAGGATTAAGGAGGCACAGATAAAAGATGAGCAAATTGCCAAAATCAGTGAGAAAGTTAAGGTTGAACCGTTCGAGGGTTTTGAACTGATGGGTGATGGGAGTTTGTGGAAAAATGGTAGGATTTGCGTACCAAAAGAAGAAGAGCTGAAGGGGGAGGTATTAAGAGATGCACATAATTCAAGATTCTCAATACACTCTGGGGGAACTAAAATGTATCGGGACCTGAAAAGAAATTATTAGTGGAGTGGAATGAAGCGAGATATAGCTGAATATGTAGCGAGATGTCTTGTGTGCCAACAAGTCAAGGCCGAGCATCAAAGGCCTGCCGGCTTGTTGCAACCCCTAGAAATTCCACAGTGGAAGTGGGAACATGTGACAATGGATTTTGTTGTAGGGTTGCCTCGAACAATTTGAAATAATGATACAATCTGGGTAATTGTGGACCAACTCACCAAATCGGCACATTTTCTTCCAATGCCAAATGGAATGGCGATGGAAAAGTTAGTGGAGATGTACATAGAAGAGATTGCATGTCTTCATGGAGTACTGGTGAGCATTGTGTCCGATCGGGACCCAAGATTCACCTCTAGATTCTGGTCAACCTACCAACATGTAATGGGGACTGATCTAAGATTGAACACTGCGTATCATCCCCAAACTGATGGACAATCAAAAAGGACTATTCAGACATTAGAGGACATGTTGCGAGCATGTGCTCCAGATTTTTCAGAACGTTGGGACAAGTTGGTGAAACTAATGGAGTTCTCTTATAATAATAGTTACCATAGTGGAATCGGTATGGCACCATTTGAGGCGCTATATGAGCGAAAATGTAGATCCCCATTATATTGGGATGAAGTAGGAGAAAAACTTATCACTGGCCCGGATTTGGTAGAGAGAACTCTGGAGAAAATCAAGATTATCCATGAAAGACTAAAGGTAACTCAGGATCGGAACAAGAGTTGGGCAGATCTCAAAAGAAGGCCGCTAGAATTTCAACCCCGGGAGAAGGTATATCTGAGGATGTCCACCACCAAAGGAGTAATGAGGTTTGGAAGAGGAAATAAACTAAGGGTTGGAACCTTGGCTTATCGGTTAGCACTTCCACCCGCACTTTCGAGGATACACAATGTGTTTCATATTTCTCAATTGAGAAAATATGTATCAGATCCAAGTCACATTCTAAAAGATCAACCTATTGTGGTTAAGGAGAACCTATCACACTACAAGAAAATAGGCTATTAGTGTCAACAATGACTGTCACTATTAACCGAAATGTCGTCAATGATTACAATTAGTGACAAAAAAATTGTTGTCACCCCCTCGACACTAAATCACTGTCACAAAAGCCTCTTACTGACGAAACAAAAAAGTTGTCACTGAAGGTTTCCCATTAGTGACGACTTCTTGTTGTCAATATTGCATAAGACTTTAGTGACAGCTGATGTCGTCATTAAATATGCTGTTTTGTCATGCCTATAGCCCTCCTAGTTGTCACTGTTGAGACTGAACAGTGACGAGAAGTCGTCACTACTTTTGCAATGCCATTAGTGACAACTTTTTTCATCATTAATCTGACTAGGTAGTCCAATGAATTATGTTGTCACTAGAGGTATGAGTGACAACTGTAGGTTATAATAGAATATCTGTTTTGTAAATTGGATAGTAGGATTCCAGTTTATTGTTGCTCTGTACTATGGAAACTAGCAAATGAACTTCAAATTTATTTGGGGCAAACATGATACAACCAAAAACATGAACGCAGCAAAACATTTTCACTAAAGTCAACAACTAATACAAATCTACAAAGCGAACTCATAATTACAATATCATTTGCATTGCATCCATACATGTACATCTGATTGGATTATCCTACCACCTACACATATGCATACTTCAATATATCAAATTTCTCCACAAAATTTAATAAAAAATAGCATGAACTCCTAAGCAAAAACATCCCAAATATGGTCAAACAAAAGCAAATCCCATCTATGTAGGCGTACTGCATTGAAAATATCAGGCTGCGCTGCATTGAAACTATCAAGCTGCACTGCATTGAAAATAAAATATTATATGCATTAGAAGCGACTTTAGTTAGAAAATATGCTATTACAACATTAAATTACTGAATTTGGATGAATAGTCATACAAAACAAGACTCCAACTACTGTCAGCTTGATAAGAGGTAAAAGAATTAGCCAAAAAAGAGTTTCAACCAAAATAAAGAGAACATCATCAATTATTTCCAAATAGCCTATGATACGAACCCAACCTTGATTGGAAGAACTCGTAAAACCAGTTCCCGGATCTAGACAATAGTTCCCACGTTTGGATTGATGGAAGACCACGAACCCCTTAAAACCCTTGATTCAAGAACTAAGATTAATTTCTTAACCCTCGAAGAATTGTTAAAAGGAACTTGTAGTGTAGGTAGAACGGCGCCACAAACAAGTGCGATTCTTGCTTGATAAGCCAAAAGAACACTTAGATCTCAATCTAAAGTATTCAAAGGTTTGCACAAGGCACAAGAGAAACTCTCTTAATTGTTGAAATTTGATGTCTAATTCAATTGTATCAAACGTTTGAGAAGAATGGCCTATTTATAGGCTTACAATAACCCTAAAACCTAATCTAACATGGACTCCAAATCCGGACAAGGCTTGGAAACCTTGAGGCCGAATAGACACCCTATTCCTAATGTGACTTAGGGTCACTTATTACTAACTAGAAATAATTCCTCTAGGCGTGACCATTAGGCGTGGGCACGCCTAACTAGCGGCAACGCTTCTGCCAAGATACTCCTTAGGCGTGACCATTGGGCGCGGGCACATCTAACTGGTGGCAATGCTTCTGCCATGGCCGAATGTTGCAACTAATTATTTGAAATGAAAATTACATAGAATAATTAACTAAAAACTAGAATTAACATCCGAACTAGCCCTCATATGACTCGGTTTGTACTTGAAGCACATTGATGAATGCTTGGATTTCTAGGAAAGTCCCAATGCCTTCACGAGTAGCACAAATGAATGCTTGAATTGACTCTCGCATCCTTCGAGCACGTGCACGAGTCATTGGCCCAACACTCACAAGTGGAGCTTGTGTAAGGTTCGGCCCTTTCCCTTGAACTTGTTCTTCACTTTGTTCATTGGTCCCCAACGAATTTGGCATGGAATTTGTTGAACACATACCACTCGATGAGACCTTGATTCATCAGGCTCTTGCATTCGTATCATTCCCCTCCTCTTGAGAGGATTCGACCTCGAATCAAAGCTTTGTATAGATAGCACCATCATAGCCATAGCAAAAGATCTTCCATGTGAACTAGGTGCTTCCATGTTAATGCCTAGATAAAAAACAAAACATGAGGCATTAGTAGGGGTGAAAGAAGTATAATCGCTAAATTTTCCCAACGTATAACACGAAGGAAAGACATGATTTCCATGCTTCATAGGACTAATGTTCACAAACTCTAATGACACATGAGACTTACTACACAAACATGCATCAGATTGACCAACACAATGGCCACACGACTCAAAGAAAACAAAAGACACATAAGGACTCAAAATGCAATGCTGAAAATGACTTATTTCAACACTAGGACTAATAACACAATGCAAACAATTGACACAAATAAGAAAATCAGATTGGAAAGGAGTAATTTCAGTTTCAAAATAAATTGAAAGTAAACTCCCTTTCAAAGCAAGTGGCTGGTTTGCTAAGGCAGTGCATTTTGCCATAGAGTGATGGTAGAAATTAGCAATATCTTCATGCAAACAAGCAAATGATGAAGACGTCGATGGCGACGAAATGCTGCTCAAATCCATGGACTGATGAAAGTTAACAAAATAGTAGTTTGTTGCTGGTTTAGACACTTTATATGTGGCTGGTACAAGTACAAAATCAGGTTGCACTCCTTTAATGAAGACTGAAAAATTATGGTCAGCCTTACAACCTACAAAACTGAAATAACTGTCAACTTGTTTCGAACTAGAAATTGGACATATAAGGATTGGAACATCATTAGCTAAATGGTAAGAAGGTATGGCACAAGAGTTAAATGAAAAAACTCCCTTAGAAACTTCACTATTCCTTTCATCAACTAACAACCCGATTGCTAGCTCACTACTTTGACCTTCAAAATCTGCATGATAATGACTGGAATTAGAACTAGAATTATGCACAAAACAAGGCAAAGATGATGAGTAACTCAAGGTTAAAGAATGAGAATCAAAATCAGGAATTTTCCCTTCAAGATGTCCACGAATTGTTGCTCCATTGGTTTGGACAGAATTGTACTCAATGAATTGACACCAAATAGATCTAACACCAAGAAGGCAAACTCCATGCAAACCCATGAATTGGACAAGCGACTTCGGAATGGCACATTGCATGACTAACTCTACTTGACCTTGCTTGACCTGCACAAAATAAGAAACACTACACAAAGCAAAGGTAAGTTCATTAGAAAAATTATAAGACTTTGAACCCTCACTTGCTACCAACTCAAGTTTCGATTGCTCACTCTCTTTTGCAAGCTCAACACTTGGCTCACAAACTGAAATGTCACTCTTAACGGACTGAACACTCATTTTATCATTCTCGGATTTTACCTCAACTAACGCTTTTTTCATGCTATAGGACTCATGCTCACTTTTTATAATTCCTAAATCAACACAAAATCTCTCATAATCAAGTGATGCAAGTATAGTACGACGACCATTAAATGTGAAGGAATACTGGTTAGTATGTCCATCATATTTAACATCACGTCCAAGCATCCATGCTTTACCCAATAGCATGTGCGTAATTTGGATTGGAGCTACGTCACACAACACCTCATCGACGTATGTGCCAATACGAATAGGAACGAGTGTGTGCTTAGTAATCCAAATATCACCATTAGCACTCGACAACTTATATGGATAAAGATGATCAATGGTTGGAAGTTGAAGTTTCTCAACCATGATAGTACTTGCGAGGTTAACTTCACAATCCATATCAATGGCCAAGCTGCACACTTTATCTTTGGTACGGCTTCGAGAATAAAACCAACCATGCGATTGTGACTTGATGATGTTCAATTGGTCATCTGCACTCTGTAACACCACTTCTTTGACTCCGTTAGGATGCAGTAGAGGTTGGTCAAAGCTAGCTCTTCTTTGCCTCATACCCTCCATGATGCGGCCAATTTCTTCTTTTTAGAGACTTGGCCCAGAGTTTAAAAATCAAAAGGTAGCGTTATCCCCAGACATCCTTTATTATGCTTAGGTAAACCTGCAAAAGGGTTAGTACAAAAATAATAATAATTCTCGCACAATCCCTTAGTGTTTACTCTCGCACTCGTGTTTCTCTCAATTGCACTCTAATGAGCTCACGATTTTCTCAAAATGCCTTGATTTTAACCCTTGAAGAGGTTAGATCAGTTCACAAGTGTAAATTCAGTTACCACAAAAAGACACAACTTGTGTACGTTTTTGTACTCTTTCTTCCTTTTCCTTCTTTTTTTTTTTTTTTTTGCTTAACACACGACTTGAGGACTCCTAAGGACCCTAGAGTAAGCTGAAAAGGATGGAATCAATCAAAACGTGTGGGCAAGCTTTAAACTAGGTGCGGAAAACCCTAAAAGTGTTTCTAGAATGAAAGAAAGAAGACACAAGACAGAATAGCAGATTTTGGGAAGCACTTTGAGAGACAATTTTGAACCTGTTTTGTGCTAGCTTTCTTGTCCAGAAATTGCCTCTTAGGTGGTGGTTTTTTTTTTATGCTGCCAGAATTTGGGTGATGTTGGACAGGAAAAAACGGGCTTTGATGAGTATGACAATGGCTTTGAAATCTGTTTGGATAGAGGAGTGGGTTAGGAGGAAACCGATGCTGTCTTGGAGTTGATGATCCTGGTTGTATTAGGATTGGAGTTGCGGCTGTTGGTGTTGGTTTGAAACTTGCGTCAGGTTCTGGCCAGCCTTGCTGCAACAATTTTGTTTGAAGATAACTCAGAAATTCCGCAAGTGCTTATTCGATTTTTGCTTGGGAAACAATGCAGCAGTTCAGCAGTGGTCTGTGGGTTTTGGTACGGGACCAGAAAATCACAGGTGGCTGCTGGTTTGGTTTCAAGAAGAGGTTCGGGTGACCACAAGCAGCTGTTGGGTTTTGTGATCTTCTAACAGACTTCGGCTAGAGCAAAGGTTCAGAATTTTTTTTTTTTTTTTTTCTGGAAATTGCTCTTCGAAAGTCCTTCAAGAAGTGCAGCTCTTTCGTTCAAGAAACTCTAAGAAACACATCAGCTTCAAGAAGCAGCCACGGGTTATGATAGCAGCTTTTCCAAGTTTCAAATTCTGGAGTTTCGATTCTGATTCCAAGGAGGAATTCTAGATTTTTTTTTTTAGTGCTTTCAAGATTCGTTTTCTATCCAGAATTTTGATTCAAGGCTGATCAAGAACACAAGGCAATCCGGAATAGCAGCGACGCAACTAGGACAGATTAACATGCACGCTCAGACATGCAGATAGAATTAGAAACCCACAAGACACATCAGACACACGGCTGGACAATTAATAACACGGACAGAATATGGACAACAAGATACGACACAGGTTTGGCAATTTCAGTCACAAGACACCAAAACAGATTTGATGACCTCAACAATAACTATGGGCAGCAATAAAATATTTTAATAGTAGTAACTATGGACAACAAAACTCAAGCAGATTTTGTTTAACGAGACACACAAAATAGATGGACAAATTGCGGACAACAAGAAAAACGACTCACGGACAGAATTTGATGAACAAGAAAAACAACAAGACACAACCGGATTTGAACAAGACTTACGTATGACTCAAAGAACGAAATAAACAAAGGATATAACCTGGAAAATTGTCGACTAGCTCTGATACCAGATGATACGAACCCAACCTTGATTGGAAGAACTCGTAAAACCAGTTCCCGGATCTAGACAATAGTTCCCACGTTTGGATTGATGGAAGACCACGAACCCCTTAAAACCCTTGATTCAAGAACTAAGATTAATTTCTTAACCCTCGAAGAATTGTTAAAAGGAACTTGTAGTGTAGGTAGAACGGCGCCACAAACAAGTGCGATTCTTGCTTGATAAGCCAAAAGAACACTTAGATCTCAATCTAAAGTATTCAAAGGTTTGCACAAGGCACAAGAGAAACTCTCTTAATTGTTGAAATTTGATGTCTAATTCAATTGTATCAAACGTTTGAGAAGAATGGCCTATTTATAGGCTTACAATAACCTAAAACCTAATCTAACATGGACTCCAAATCCGGACAAGGCTTGGAAACCTTGAGGCGAATAGACACCTATTCCTAATGTGACTTAGGGTCACTTATTACTAACTAGAAATAATTCCTCTAGGCGACCATTAGGCACGCCTAACTAGCGGCAACGCTTCTGCCAAGATACTCCTTAGGCGTGACCATTGGGCGCGGGCACATCTAACTGGTGGCAATGCTTCTGCCATGGCCGAATGTTGCAACTAATTATTTGAAATGAAAATTACATAGAATAATTAACTAAAAACTAGAATTAACATCCGAACTAGCCCTCATATGACTCGGTTTGTACTTGAAGCACATTGATGAATGCTTGGATTTCTAGGAAAGTCCCAATGCCTTCACGAGTAGCACAAATGAATGCTTGAATTGACTCTCGCATCCTTCGAGCACGTGCACGAGTCATTGGCCCAACACTCACAAGTGGAGCTTGTGTAAGGTTCGGCCCTTTCCCTTGAACTTGTTCTTCACTTTGTTCATTGGTCCCCAACGAATTTGGCATGGAATTTGTTGAACACATACCACTCGATGAGACCTTGATTCATCAGGCTCTTGCATTCGTATCAGCCTATTTTTTAAACAGAAAAAGTTCAAGTACTGACCTTGAGTCTGGATACTAATGAGGTTGCTACTCTTGTTTATGCTATTACTGCCATTATCAAGCTAGAAAATGTTAGAAAACATTAGACTTAGATACATAGCAAAGAATTTCTTCAACAAAATTGATCAAGGGCAAAGAACATTCAACCATTGATTACTGTCAAAAAAAAAAAAAAAAACCCTAACAACCTCAAATGTTTGATGAATAGGGTTATTAAATTTTTCACATCATTTGGAAAAGAAATCTTTGCAGCATTCACCAACTCAATTTGATTCCTCTTCATCCTCTTTAAAATGTTGTTGTCTGACTTCTTAACCAATAAAGTCATTACCAAAGAACAAATTTCACAGAAATTGTGTCCACAAACACTCTTAGTAATAGTTAAGAAAAATTAAATACAATATACAAAATAAAAATTATTAATAAAGATGCTATCTAGATCACCTTCCCAAGGATTGATATTAAGAGTGAATATTTGTTATTGCTTAAAGATTTGAAGAAGGTCGAAAATATCTACTGTAACATTTGGATCAACAAAACCAAAACTACAAACCCAAGTTTGATATCCCTTATCCCCAAAGTTTTCAACTTTACCCAAGCAACTCTAGTATGTTTCACCTTTGAAAAAGCACTTATGAAGATTTTACACTTCTTTATTGTGTAAGAACTTGAAAAGCTAGTGTACACAATGCTATTGAAGAAACCTCCTAGTCAATTAATTTAGCATCAAAATTACAAAACTGAGATGGAAAACCACTAACCAAACAGTTTGAAGATCCATAGCTATTAAATCATTCAAATGAGACATCAAAATGCAAATCCCAATGGTCTTTCTCTTCACAATGTACACCAACACATCCTTCCACTTGTCAGGAATATTTCTTTTAACCAAACGAAAAAAAAAAGTAATGGACAAGCATAGAATCAATAGGACACGAAAAACTGTGAAAAAGTCAATTGTGGAATAAGACTTGCATGTTACTTATAAAGCCGTTAAGATGAGTTTGAAAAGGATATCATCTTTCCCTCTAATGTCATTAATTTCAATAAGTGACCAAAGTTCCTATTAAATAAAATCTATACCAATAACCAGCTCCTAACGTTTAAGATTTCCACTGCATCCTCAAACCAACAACTTCCTTTGCTTTTTCTTGTCTCTTTCCACGTCCAGACCATAATAGACCAAAGTCTCACATCTCTTCCATTTATTTACTTCTCCTTTTTCCCTGTTCTTTATCAATTTCATGCTTTAGGTCATTACATAATTCTGGACATGGGCTTCACACATCAAATCAAGGTTGATTTAGCACCAAAACTGATATTGACATAGAAGAGCAACACTGGAATTCTAAATTTAATGTGCAAAATACTTTCTGTTAATTTGAATGCTTTAAGTAAATAAAAAACACACATGTAACAAGAACTTGCTGATCCTAGTTTTTCTTTGAATAAAAGTCTTTAGCAAGAAACTCATATAATTGTTTGCTTTGCTCCAAGGCTATCAACCAAAATACACAAATAAGCATCGAATGAACATACAAATAAACATCATAACACACTAGTTGGAAAATAAGAGTTATGGCTGATTGGCTAAAACAGAGCTCACATAAGGCAAACTTTCATTATTCTATTTATTAAAGTACGTGTGAAAATTTCAAGTATCATGTTATTCAATTTAATTAGCACCACAAATAGAAAGGTGCAGGCTGAAACTCAATGAACCAAACAAATACATTAGATGATTTTCTAGCAATGATATTGTCCATGTACCCAATAACCTCAAGAATCACATAACATCATCAGTCAAGGAATCTATAATCAAACCTAACATCATGCCAAAGGAGATTGTGAACTGCCAGCTTTAGTCTTTTGAAAGTTCTACAAACTAAAGATACTATAAAATAAGCCCCTCAATTAAGCATTTTTCAATTTCTTGATTAAGCCTTAAAATTATCCAACAAATTGGCTGATTAAACCCTTAAACAATCTTCCAAGTATGGGTCAATTGAGCCCTAAAATAATGCAAAAAATTAGTCAATTAGGTCTTAAAATAATATCATAAAATGGGCAGATTCATTGTATTTCTATTTGACAAACATACGAGCAAAATTGGTTACCTGAAGTTGTTTTCACACTTCAAGCCATGTTCACCGTTAAATTGAAATTTCAGACTGGAGTTGAGGTTAATCGACCAAGTTACTGGGTTGAAGTTGGGGGTTAATCGACTAAGCTATTGGGTTGAAGTTGGGGGTTAATTGACCAAGCTACTGGGGTTGAAGTTGGGATGAACTGAGTTTGAGTGATTTGGGTGCGGATTGGAGTTTGGAATTTGGGTTGGAGTTTGAACCAGAGAAGGAAAGTTATTTCTCGGAGGTGCAAGAGCAAGAGAACAATACATATGCCCTATATCAAGAGGTGATGACACCGTTTTATATTTTTTAGTTGGCCGCCCAATTTTGTTTGAATTTTTGGTTTGGCGCTCTTCATAAACTTTTATATGAAGAGGTAAACAACATCATTTCCCTTTCTTTTGTTTCTTTTTTCGGTTCATATTTTATATGAACTAGAATATCTATTTGTGATGACCAAATGTCATTACTATATAAAACTTTAGAATATGAATATTTAGTGTTTTTGGATAATATGCTTTTACTAACATAAAATTTTTTTCTGATCTATTATGTAAAAATAATGTTCAAAAAATAAAAAGCTTATTGAAAAAAAAAAAGCGGTAGGATTTTAGGAGTAAAGGTCGAGACATTACAATCCAACCACTTGGGATGTGCAAATATGGAATTTTTGATTTCTTGAAATTCAATTTCAATTATGAAATTTTGAATCGAAAAAATTCCAAAATTAAGACCACAAATCGGGTTTTCGATTTCAAAAATTCTTGAATCGGTTTGATTTTGGGATTTAAATTTTTCGAATTGGCACTTAAAGTTTGAATTCACAATTTGAAATCGAAATATTTAGTTCCGATTTCAATTTTGAATTCGTACATTTTATAAAAATATACAAATATTATATACAATATATATAATATTGTATGTAATATCAAAATTTCTATTATATAATAATAAAGCCTGGGAATAATAATTGTTGTATGCTAATTAAATTAGTTATATTCTAATAAAGTTTAACATATCCTGAATTCGGTGAATTCTAGTAGTTTACTGAATTCCGAATTCAATTCGGTATAAAATCAAAATCAAAATTGATGAATTTGAAATCAAAAGCGGTCAAAATTTTCAGTGTTCAAATTTTAAAAAATTTTGTATTCATAGTTTGGAATTACTAATTTCAAATTCGTTGCAAACCCCTAACAACCACTAGGCTAATTCTTCTCTTGGTATACATACATACTATGTTAGTTTCCATATTGGAATCGGTTATTTTCCCTGAATTTTTTTATTTTTGACTCATGTGAATTACATATATTACAATGATTAATAACCTTACAATATTTATCTCTCCAAACTAGAAAGCATAAAACAATGTTTCAATGTCTCTATACACTTGTTTTTGGTTATATCCATTATCATGTACGAAACTCCAAACCCCAACATTAATTAAACATGTGAGCTTACACATATAATAGTCATTTATTTGTGAACTTGTGTTCATTAGTCTTTATTTTTTATAAAATTCTTCAACTTATGCTTAGCTATTTGCTCAAACTATAGTAATTTCTCTCCATAATTCATTCAAGGACTAGACAAATGATTTTTTCATTCAAGGACTAAACAAACAATTTATAATTTTTTAGATGTAAAATATCTACTCATATCTCATTGACATGTCTAATGTGTTTTGTAAATTTATAAAATAGAGGAGTCAAATTACATTAGTTTCTATACATAGTTCATTAATTTAAGCACTAAACAAACAACTAACAATATTAGGGGTGTGAATCACAATCGAATTCGGTAATTCGAAACTTTGAATTCGGAAATTTTTGGAAAAATGGCACAAAGATTTTCGACCTATTTCGCTTTCGATTCCGGTAGTTCCGATTTCGATTTGAAATCGGAATGACTTCAGAATTCGAAATTCTACCGAATTGACCAAATTCATCTGCCATTGACAGAAATTGAAATCTAAATGAATACTTTTAACAAAGAAAGAGCTGGTAGTTTAAGGTATAATACTTTTAATAAAGAAACAACTGGTAATTTATGCATAACATTTCACATTCTTATACATCCTGTTACCATATTTGAATTTTTTATTCCTTTATCATGTTTAATCATATCTATAGTTTAACACTAGTTTCTGTATATTTTCTCTTTCAAGAACATGTTAATAAATATTAGGACAGTATATATTAAGTTGTTATGGAGAAAAACCATAAACAGGCAAAAGCACCTAAGTACTTGGCATAGGAAATTAACGTTAGCAGGTTTCTGTAAATGTTCGCTATGGAGGATTAAAAGGCCAAAAATAGCTGGTAGTTTAAGATAGAACACTTTTAACAAAGAAACAACTAGTAATTTATGTATAACAAAGAAACAGTTGGTAATTACCAATTCGAAATTGGAATTTCCGATTTCAAAATTCTTAAAACCGAATTTGAACCAAATTCGATGATATCGAAATTGAATATTTCGAAAATAACTTCCGAATTCTGAATTTTCGATTTCGAAATTCCGAATTCAATTCGAAATCGGTCGGTAATTCGAAAAAATTCAAAGATGCACACCCCTAAACAATATGACTACATATCTCATTCATTTTGCAAATTCATAAATTAGAGGGGTAGAGTTATAAAATTTAGGGTGGCATAATAGAATTACAAAGACTTTTCTAAATGTATACTGACAATAAAATGTGGTCACTGTAATTCAATCAGTGACAACCTACAATGTTGTCAATATAGCACATAATTTAGTGACAACATTTTTTATGTCATCACAAATTTATTTCCGCCATATTCACCGAATCTGGCTTATTACTGTGACAGCCACTTCTCCCTAGAGGCGAATCCTAGGGTATCGGTGACTTAACTCTCGCCGAGACTCACTACAGTCCTCAATCATATTACAAACTTCAAATAATTACAATGCAAGATCTTCAAATAATAATTACATTTCCAATGAATCCAAGTACTCCAAAGGTCCAACTGTCCAAACTACAAATAGTACAAGAGATAATCGCACTGACATACTATGAAAGATCACTTCCTGCTTTCCTTCATCTCGAGCCCTGGGGGGAAAAATAAAATATTTTGGGGTGAGCTAGAAGCTCAGTGAGTGTTCAGTGAAAACAAGGAAATTCACGATTTATCAAATTCATGGACATTTGAATCAGATAGCATTTTGTAAAACATTTGAATCTTTAAAGAATACATGAAGGTCGAGAGCAGGGTCACACATTCACATTAAAATATCTAAGAATCTTTTATTTTAAAAGGATTCAAGAAATAGAAATCCCTTAAAGAATCATTCCATAAACACTTAATTTAACAATCAATATTGCAATAAACAATATTTCAATACACAATAATTCAATAAACAATAATTCAAAGAACTATAATTCAATAAACATTCAATTCAAATATTGAAAGGATACGGGTGCTCACTTGGAGCTATTTCCACCTTATAACTTCCAATAAACAATCCCCTACATTTTTCCACCTTATAACCTCCGAACTCCCACCTTATGACCTCCAAAAACAATAAACAATCCCCTATCTTGAACTCACCTTATGTCCTCCAAAACGATAAACAATCCCCTCATTTAACATTGAACATTGGATATAGTACTCAAGGCCTTTCAGCGATGAGTTTTAAGCTTTGCACTTAACATTGGTAAGTTATTACTCAAGGCTGTCCGGCTGATCCGATCTCGCGATGGCGGGTCTAGGTTAAGCTTTTGGCCTACCTGACGTCACGATGGCGGATCAAGGATAGGGTTCCAGCAGAGAGTGAGCTTAATTCAGCCGATGCGATAAAGTACACATCAGCCTACAAACATGCACATTTAACAGGCTATCATGCACAGACAACTTTCTAAGTCAAGCAAGTCACATAGTCGAGCAAGTTTTCTCTTAGAAATCATTTTGTGAAACTCATTTCATTTAAAATCATCTCAATAGTTAATTAGATGAAATCATGTTTGGAAATGACTTTAGTAATAAACATGAGTTTGGAAATGATTTTATTATAAATATGAGTTTGAAAATTGAGTTTAGAACTCAAGTTTGGTAAGATTAGAAATCAAGACTAAAATCAAATTTGATAATGATCCGGATTTTTAAGATCAAGTTTGGCAACCATTCCTAGAAATCAGATCATGAAAATCATTTCATTTATAAATATGAATCAAATATTTCTTTTAAAAATCAAGTTTAAATCACTCACAATGCTCACAAATCATTTCACTCGAAACAATGGAAACCATCTCTTGTAAGAACAAGAATAAACCTTTTCAACCGTAAAGAGATTGGAGCACTCACTAACTATTGGTATCACATTCATTTAGATAGCACCCAAGCAACAATTCACACTTCGATTAATCAGCTTAAAAGCACTGGTAAATTATTTCAAAAGTAAATCAAATTGTTATACTTGTAAACCAATGCAAGTCAATAGTAAATTAGTAGTAAAATGTTTCACAAGTGATTTCCTTGAAACAGTAGTAACACAAAAGTGTCATAGGGAAACATTCCTTTAAAACAAGCTAGAACAAAACAGTAGTAAAATTGTCAATTGAAAAGGGTTTGGAACACTCACCAAGTTTCACACTCGTCCACATAAATCACCATTCACCATTTATTCGTCATGGCACATTCAGGTCCTGGAATCAAGTAAAATAACAAGGCTTTCACAAATTCCAATCCAATTATAAGGGTGAGCAAATAAGAGTCTTAACAGCATCTTTGAACCATGCATGAGTGGGTTGGAACACGGCAAGAAGGCACGAGAGTCAAAGGAATGAGAATAGCACTTGAGGAAGTGAAACTAACAATTGACAGGTTTGCCGTGCCTCAGTAATTTAATCATAACTGTGGATGTGGTTATCGGATTGGGGAAAAGTTTATGGCGTTTTGAAGCTAAGACATAGACCTACAACTTTCATGAAGAGGTAGAATCTCAAATCAGAATTAATCATGGTCGAAATTGGCAAAATCAGAAGCATAGGAAAACTGTCGGGTCAATGACAGGTTGGTCGAACAGTCTCGGAAGAATGGCCATAACTCAATGTAGGAAAATCGAAATCGAGCTCCGTCAGCGGCGTTTAAAACTAGGTTCATAGGGCTTTCTAACGGTGTAAGGCTCGGATGCTAATTCATTTCCTATAGTGAACAGTAACCCCGGGAAGTGGGCTGATTTCCATTTCTGATTTCTGAGAAAATTTCCAGCTTTGAAGCAACTTCTTCAATCAACCCCTTAAGGTTATTTCCATCATTTTCCAAGGTGTTTAACAAGCTAAAACAGCAATTAATTCCATCATCAAAGTATCACAAGTCATTAAGCATTTCATCAAACACTTGGAGAGCATAAAGTATAACCTAACCTAAGCTTGATAAGAACAAGAAACTCTCCCATAATCTTTCCTTCTAATCAACCCCAAACACCTCAAATTTAACTATCATGCATCCTCTTTGAATTTGAAGCTCATTAAAGCATAGATAAGTGAGGGGTTACCTTGCAAGTAGAGAGAGAAATTTCATCCAAGAGCTTCACTCCTTGCAACCAAGCTTGAGGTTTAAGAAGTAATCTAGCCTAGGGTTTCACTTGGACATGTTTTTCCTTACTTAAAATGGCTAAATCAAGTTTAGGGTTTAGTGTTTTTCTCCTTCATGAAGTTCGGCCAAGAGAGAGGAAAAAGAGAGGGAAATTGATTTGAATTTTTGAAAACAAGAGGTTAAATAGAAAGTCTTAAGTCAAGACATTAGTGGGTGATTGACAAGTGGCAAAATTTGGTCCAAGATTTAGGTTAAAAATCTTTACAATTGTCTTGTAATCCCTCAATTAAAACATCATCCCTTTAATGCCATATAAGTTTATGCATTTGACTACATGAAACATGTAAGATACAAATTCCAAATTAATGTCATAAAATGCATACAAAATAGAGTACTTTTACTTAAAGGAAAGTAATACACTTAATGAAAATTTTATACTACCAATATTTAAAGAAAATGATTTGCAATTAAATAAGTACAATGAGAAATAATTCATGAAAAATTTAGGGTTTCTCGCAAGAAATATAAGCAAATAATTCAAGAAATTTCGGGTGTATAATTCATGAAATTCTGGGTCGTCACATATTCTGTGACGTTGCTAAGTGACAAAAAATCATCTTGTCACTAAAAAGTACTGTGCCCATATTAATTAGTGACAACAGCTAAAGTTATCACTAAACAGTACCAACTGTGACAACTTTTTTGTTATCATAGATAATGTTATCACTAAAAGCCGTATTTCTTGTAGTGTCAGTTGAAGAAACTCTTTTACGGATAGTAGACCACAAGGACCAGGTGTTAAGAAGAAGAACAATACCGTATGTTAAGGTGCAATGGACAAACCATACACCACAAGAAGCAACATGGGAATTGGAGGATGATCTGCGGAATAAGTATCCTTACCTCTTCGAGTCAGGTACGTATGTTTCAAGGACGAAACTTTAAATAAGGGGGGTAGAATGTGATAACCTGAATTTTTTCCATTAATAATTTACATTAATTACCCCAAGTTACCAGGGTAATTGGGTGGTTAAGGGTAAAGTGGTGGGAGACAAAAACTTCCCTACTTACATAGCTAATGGATAAGTGGGTAGGTAGTTTTAGGAGATTTTATAGGGAGCTGCAAGAGTATATCATTTCATTCAGCAAAAAAAAAAAAAATACATTACGTTTCTTTTCACTCTCTCCCAATCAGGACATCAGACTTCTGGCAGCCTAGAGGATTCTGGAGAAGAAGAGGTCGGAACACACTAGGCACTTCACGTTCGCGCGTCTGTTAGGTAAGTCCAATCCGCCTAAAACTTACGTACTCAATTTTAGTAAGATGTGATTTCTATTTTTTTACATACCTACGAGACTGATAGATTAGATTCTGGTAGAGAATTAATAGTTAGATGATGGTGAACATGCTGACAGAACTTCTCCTGTTAATCTCGTAGGAATTTATGGTTAATTACGTTAGATGATTTCTGGAAATTGTTGAATTATAGGGTAGGATTTCTGGTTATAGGTTTCTGTTGGGGAGAAAAATAAAAAAAATATAAAAATAAAAATAAAAAAAATGGGAAGAAGGAACGGACCGAAGCTTGAAGCTTCGGACAAGCTTCGGCCATGGTGACAATGTAGAAGGAAGGTCATGGGACCCTCCTTCTTCCTCACCATCCGGCGTGAGCAGGAGGCTAGCCAAGGTGTAACAGCCAAAGCGATAAGGAAGGAAAAAAAAAAAGAAAGGTGAAAGCGGCGTCAGCTATATGTCATCGTCGCAGAAGATGAAATAAAGAGCATTAGGGTTTGAAATTAAAAAAAAAAATTCTGGAAAATGGATGAGGAAGATGACCCATTTCCTAAATGGGTCGGGTCAACCAGGTAAGGTTTGATTGTATCGGATTGGGTAAAGGAAAAGCAAATGGGTCGGATCTTGGGTTTTGGTTAGGACAAAATGAGATGGGCTTGTTATTTGGACAAAAGAGGCATAAGGGTTTTGGGCTCGTTGGGCTGGAGGAAGGCTTTGACAGCCGGCCCAAGTCTTAATTAAAGCTAAAGACTACAATTCTGTTTGTGGTGGCCCAATGTTATTTCGAAAAAGGCCCAAACAAAATTCACCCAAGACTAATTAGATGAAAGAGCCCAATAGGAAATGTTTGAGTAAATAATTAATAGAAATAATTAGCTAAATGGTTAATTAGTTAATGATAATTAGTTAAGGGATTAACTAATTGATAATGACTGATAAATGATTAATTAATTATAATAACAAAATTATTAATTAATTGATAGTAATTAATTTAATGATTAATTAAAAGGAGATAAATAGTGATTAATTAAATGATTAAATAATTATTGGGAACTGGTGAATAAGAGCAATTAATTAATTAATGGGTGGTAATTAATTACGTGATCAGTCAATAGTCATTAATAATAATTAATGAAAGGATTAATTAATTAATAGTAATTAGTCAAACTCTCAATTAATTAAGGATAGTAAACTGAATGGTTAGTTAATAATTGACTAATTAATTAATTACTAGTAATTAATGAAACTCTTAGTTAATTAAGGGAGGATTAATTAAATGAATAATTGGTAACAATTGGTTAAGAGGATACACTAATTAATGATAATTAGTCAATTAATTATTAGGAATAATCAATTAAGGTTAAATCTAAGGAAAATAAGTACATAGAGGCCTAATAGGAATGGATTGGAGGATTGACAAGCTCGGAATGGTTAGTTCAAGGATTAAGTATATCATCAATAGTGAATAAACGAGAGATTAATTTTATAGTTACCCAGTAGGAATTTTAGAGTGTTTCAAGGTCTTGCATAATTATGATAGTAACTAATTAGGATACTTGTGCATACCTATAGGTGCAACATCAGCTGACGAGAGTTAAGGTTGCCTTCACGAGCAGTCAACTTGAGGTAGGTGGTGCTATCCCTCTATACTTTGAAAATGTTTTCATGTGAAACTTCTATGACTTCAATTTTGTGTCTTAAATATAAATTGGATCATGTGATGTTGTTTTAGATACTTTTACACGAAATTACTATGATCGAGTGGCATGTTTATGAAATGATTTGAACTGTGCATGTGATGTGTGGAACCAGTTTTGAAAGCTCTACATAGACATGAAATTGACAGTAGGGATTATAGTCCTGACCATGTAAAGGATCATGGAGTCGGTATAGAGTCCAGCCGATTGGTCTGGTCATGGAGTCGGTATAGAGCCCGGCCGATTGACTCATGTTTGGGTAGGTTAAGTGAAGATCAAGGAAAATGCTTAACCTACTGCCCTCGTAGAAGGGGTTAAACTCTAGGTTGAGTACTCAGTAGTTGGATATTACATGTGCTTGTATGAGCTTATATAAAATGTTTCAGTATCATGATTTTTTTTATACCTGATTATGTTACCATGGATTTTACGTGATAAATGCCACACGTTTGTAACATAAGTACTGTGACGACCCCACCTCCCCCTAAGACCCCACCTCCCCCTAAGGCGAACCAAAGGGTTGGTGACCGCCTACCACTCGTCGGGACTCACTACAGGTTCTCAATTAATTACAAATTAAAACTCCAAAAGTAAAAAAATGCTAAAATCCACAAGTACGTCCCAATAGTAAATACAACCCAAGTTCTCCAAAATATAAATTACAACTCAACCAAAATTACAATTGTACAAGAAATACTCCAAAATTACTAATAAGGCCACTACACATGCTTCCGATCACCTGATTCTGTGGAGGGAAAATAAATATTTTGGGGTGAGCTAAAGCTTCGATGGTTCAGAAAACAAGTATTTTAGAATTTAACTGTTTTATCAGAGCACGAAAACATTGGAATATTCGAATCTTGAAATCACGTGAGATAGTACCTTTCACTAAAAATTTGCAAGACGAAAACATTTTACGAAATAATTTAATTCATCACACGAGCACTTTGACAGATAATCAAGCATACTCACAAGATACTTTTCAACTAGGAGAGATCAATACCGGACCACTGACTGGAGATCGGTGCTCAGGAGACTTGCTCGGATTGGCTCTACTAGGAGAATGCTTAATAAACATTAAATCGGTTATAAAGGATACAGTGCTCACTTGGAGCTATTTCACTAGTCCACTTCACCTTATAACTCCGAACAATCCCCTCGGTTCATCGGCCATCACCTTATCCCTCGGTGGTAATACTCAAGTATACAAGATGCGGTGCCTAAATACCAACCTACCCAGATCCGGCCGGCCGAATAGGCCGATAATGAAGGGGGAAAGGCCTTGTTCAGCCAATGTGGTAAAGTACACATGGCCTACAGTCATGCGCAAGTAATATACAAACGGTAGAAAAGTAAAGCAGTTGAGCGATAGGCAGTTAGTTCGAGTGCGATAAAGTACACACTCTCCTAAAAACAAGTACTTAACACTTATGAAATCAAGTAACATCAAGTATTAATCACATAAGCATGTAATTCACATAACATACAAGGAATACTCACATGTAATAGCAAGTTAAATGGAAGTTAATTTCACAATAATTATTTCACTTGTGCATATTAATAAATCAATATGTAAAACAAGCACATCACAAATAAGTTTATAAACAAGTGAATCGGTTTATAAGTATTTTGAAATACGGTTTAAAATACTCACAATTAATTGAAAACATTTACATTTATAAAGAGTAGTAGCAAAATAGTACATGTGAAAATAAGTTGGAAAACAAGATTAAAATATGTAGGGAAAAGTTCAAAGAACCCTCACAAGTCATTTTGCGTGTAAATGGTAAAGCATATTTGAAATTTAGAATTCATATATAAATTATAGTAGATCATTTGATATTCATTTAATAAATCATTTAATTTCAAAACAGTAGTAAATCATAGCATTTGTAAATAGCTTAAAACACTTTTAATTTAGTAGAAAATCATATTATTTGCAAAGAGTAATAGTCAAATATTTCATTTGAAGATTAATTGGAACCAGTTTGAAAATATGTTAAACAGATTCAAAACAAGACGAAACAAATTTAAACCATCACCTCAATATTAGCAATTTAAGAGATTAAATTGTTTCTCGCATAATCCACAATAAACCACAATATAGGATATCAATGATAAAACAGTTCAATGCCTTTAGAAGTCGTTTTAATAATAAACATTTCTTTTGTAAAGCAACAATAAATCCAAAATAGTATAGGAGTTAAAACATTTCACAATTTATTTCCTTAAACCAACTATAAACATTTAGTTAAAACAAGTTGGAACACCCACCAAGTTTCACACTCGTCCACATAAATCACCAATCACCATGTAATCTTCATGGCACATCCAAGTCCTGGGGTCAAGTAAAAAAACAAGACTTTCACAAATTCCAATCCATAAGAAACGAGAAACTTTAGCTTAAAACCTCAATTAACATGTCCAACTTTAACCTCTAAACCATAGTTCCAAATCCACAAGACCTTAGCTCAAATTAAGGGAAACGACCACAAGCATACTAGGGCATGGTTCAGGTGTCATGTGGAGTAAAAATGTTATCTTGAACCAAGAAAAGTATTTGAACCAAACCAAAATGAAGGAATGAGTATAAAAGAGAAACATCAACTTTGGTAGCTTTGACGCCTCTTGGTATTTTGATTAAAACCAGAGCTACGCTTATCGGATTGAGTTGAATGTTACACCGTTTCGAAGTTTAGACATAGCTCTACAATTTTTATGAAGCCATCGAAATTCACTTCATGCATTTTCGTAGTCAAAAATGGCAATTACAGAGACTTAAGAAAACTGTCGGGTTACGTCAGGAAAGCAGGAGCAGTTTCGGGAGGAAATCCATAACTCAATGTAGAAATATCAAAAATGAGTGCCGTCAATGGCGTTTAAAACTAGATTCATAGGGCTTTCAATGGTATAAAAATCATACTCTAGTTCGTTGCCAATTGATACCAGAAAATCCGACAAGTTGGATGAAACTGGTGACTGTCGGGTAAAACAGGGGAGCAGAGCAGTCAGGGGTATTTTGGACATTTATCAGGAAACAGTGCTCCGATTGATCTGAAAATTTTCAGGTAGAAACTTAACTCAATTCTCTACAACTCTTATGTTTTAACCAAGAGCTGGTTTGGCCGTTATCATAGAGAAATATGTAGTTCAAAGTGACTGAAATTCAAACCTGATCACGCTTAACTTTGAGCAGAAAATCTGGTTTAGTTTTGTTAAAGCACTAGCTAAACGATCACAAAACCATTCAAATGCTGCAACCCCATAAACCTCAACATACTTCCAAGTATTCCAAGCACAAATGCACCAAAAACAACATTCAATATGAGGGAACACAGCTAGTTTTCCTAGCTAGAACATTCGGCTAGCAAGAGTGCAAAAGTAGACTAGTTCTCTTCCAATTCCAACTTCCAAATTACACATGCACACAACTTACTAAAACTTGTCATAATCATATTCTAAAGTGGAGATTATGCATGCTTACCAAAGGAACTTAACACAAATCTCATCCTAAGACTCTTAGGAATTTCATCAAACACTTCATAGACATAATTCCAAACCACTTCCAATGATGCTACTACTAGAAATTCTTCCAAGCAAGCCTTGGTTTAGGCTTCTAAAACTCTCAAACATCAACTAAACACTCCATAACCTTCAATTTAACATCATCAAGCTAGGGTTTTTAAAGAAAGTTTACCTTGAAACAAAGTTAGAGAGAAGTCCTTCAAGATTGCTTGATCCTACTTCCTCCAAGCTTGAAAGTTGAAGATGAACTCACTAGATGATCTCTCCAATTGATTCCTCACTAGTTTGGCTTAATTCAAGACTAGGGTTTTTAGTGTTATTTCTCTCTTTTTTTTTCTCTCTTTTCTTTCCTTTCTTTTCTCCCCTTTGGCTCACGGTTTCTTCTCCCCTACTGTGGCTGCCCAACCGACACCCTTGAAGGGTTATTTCACTTAGCTTAAATTGGTAAGTTTTGTTCAAGTCTTGCCAATTGTCACTTAGTCAACTATGTCAAGCCACAACTTTCAACCTAGCAACTTCAATGATCTTTCACCTTGGCCCCAATTTCCCAGCAATTAAGTCCACTAATGCACAATCTCACCTACTTAAACTACTAATCACCCAAGGATTTTAATCACCTTCGCGCAACTCATACTACCTTAACCAATCAAGGTCGTAAAATATAATCCAAAATTAGGGTTTTCGAGTAAACCAAAGCTTGTAAATTTTAATCACTTACAATTGATCTAAATTTTGGTACCAAGCTAGTATCATACTTCCTTAACCTATAGATGGCCCAATTGGAGTAATTTTTTAGCAAAATTTTATCAAAATTCCCATGAAAACAGCACCTCTTTTCTGCAGCAGGGTTCCAACTTTTCCAGGTTTTTTTTTTTTTTGATGTTCCAACAAGTTCACTCAAACTCATTTTTCTGAATCAAATTCATCTCTCACCTGGAAAGCACGTTTATACTATATATTTAGAGCAAATAGGTCAAGATTTTACCACTTGAAACAAATTGAACAAAGCCAAAACAGTCCAGCAAGTTCTGGACAGCAGAAACATTTCCAGATTTCAAAACAGAAATTTTTGGTGTCCATTTGACCTTCAAACCCAAATTTTCTTGCCCCAATCCATCACACCCTTGTAAATTAAAGTCCCAAGAGTTGTTTTAAGCAAAATGTAGCTTGAGTTCAACATGGAAGATTCAAAATTAAGGCTGCAAAAGGAGGCTGCCCTGTTCGAGTAAAATTCCAGATTTCATCCAAATGTTACACACTTTAATCCAACAAAAATCACTCCAATTAGGGCTAAGGTTTCTCCCATTCTTATACCAACTAAAGCACATACAACCACCATCATATAACAATCATTAGAGCACCATTAATTCACCAAAAATTCAAAAAAATTCAAGGCACACATCAAGCAGAAATTTTCGGCTAGCAGTCTTCTTCTTCCTCTCTTGTTTTTCTTCAACTTTCCAACTAATCTCAACCATATCTCTCCTAGATAAAAAGCAATCAAGCAGGAATCATTCAAATCCTCAAGGCATCTACCTAGAGTCAAGGTTCTTGAAGAACCCATCAACAACCAACAATTTATCAGCTAAGCTTGCTACTAGGAGATGAAATGAAATGAGAGGAAAGAGGAATAAGGGTTTGGAGTTCATACCTTGGCTTCCAAGATGAAATCACCACTGATGGGAGTTCTCAAGCCACCCAAGTACTTCCTAGGTCAAGCCCCTTCCAAGCTTAGTTGATAATCCAAGAGGAGATGCAAGTTTGAGGTGAATCTTGAAGCTTCAATGGCGGAATTGTGGCTGAAATTTTGGGAAGAAAAATGGAGGGGTGGCTGGCCAAGAGGAGGAAAGAAAATAGAGTTGGAGTGTTATTGGTAAAGTGAAATGTGATAAGAAAGAGAGAGATGATATAAGTGGTCTTTTGCCTCAAAAGTCAAAGGTCAATTATGGGGTCATTTGAGCTCCTAATTGAGCTTAACTTGTCTCAAACACATGTCACTACTAGAAAAATAGTCTTTAATGACATTCAAAAGCGTCATTATAGGTTCATGTAATGGCGTTTCGGCTATTATGACGCTCATGTAGAAGCGTCGTCCATTCCAGCGTCACTACAGGTTTATGACAATTATAAGCGTCTCAATTTAAAGTTCTACTCACACCTGAAAAGTGTCATTACCTACGGCTATTATGACACTTTCACATGACAAGAAATGTCATCATGTTTACCGTTACACAATAAGATATCTTGACGTTTTTCTGTGTAAGCACAATAAGATATTATGATACTTTGAGAGTGTAATAAGATGAAGCTATCTTGACGTTTCTGGTGTGTAAGCATAGTAAGATATTATGACACTTTGAGAGTGTAATAAGATGAAGCTATCTTGACGTTTTTCCGGTGTAGTAAGATGAAGCTATCTTGACGCTTTTTGGTGTGTAAACGTAAGCTATTATGACACTTTCAGAGTGTAACTGTATTATGACTATCTTGACGCTTTTCGTGTGTAAGCATAATAAGATATTATGACACTTTCAAATGACACTTTTGGTAAGATATTATGACACTTTCAAGTGACACTTTTGGTAAGATATTATGACACTTTCAAACGACACTTTTGCTAAGACATTTTTTTTAACGTATTTCCTGCATAATTGCTGCATACCATTCCTGCATAATTGCTGCATACCATCCGACTGAGAAAACCACATTTCATCCTGCTACACATTTTCAGATCTAATTCTTGGAAGCGATAAGGTAACTAGTACAATGATATAAAGGAAAAATAAAGTAAATTATGTTTTAATAGTAATTGGTGCAATAAAATCATCCAACTAGTGCAAAAGTACATCATCCTAACAACTCATGCTAATTCTAACATTCCTCAAAAGTCAAGCCATGCAGTAGTAGCGTCAATAGACTCAATACATATAAAGGATGCATTATTAGACAGGAACGCAACTAAACAGATACTGCCTCCTAAAAACCGTCAATTGGATCTAAAAACCGCCACTTGATCCAATGATGCTTTAGTTTTCTTCAAGATTCACCTACAAGTGTCATAAACCAAGCAATAAGAATTACAATTCACAAACTCTTCTTGTACAGTTTTAAAATTACAAAATAAATAAAAACTAAGTTAGACAAATGATGAAGGCATGTAAGAGTACCAGATTTATTGGCCAAGCAATGGCCACTCCAATTACATCTCCAATCTTCCGGAAATTATGGTATGGCCTCATCAGGTCCTCGTCATTCTCCACAGGCACATTCACATGAATTTCACACCAATGCAATCCCAAAGGAGTGTCACCAACTTCGGTCGTTGGATCCAAACTTCTAATGACTCCAACAGCCAAAATTTTGTTTGAATCAATCATGCTCCTTATTGTAACTTTATCCCCAACCTTAAAAATACCAATTTTGGCAAAGTTTGTAAAATCACACATGGAGAGCAACTCTTAAACAGAAATTCAATACATAATATTACAAGAACCAAACCAAATTTCAATTGGTTTAAATCCTAACAAAATGATAGCGATAACAAGTACCAACCAAACTGAGCAGCCATTTTAATTAATAATGATATCCAAAACAAGTACCTCAATTGTTAAGTATCATATAGCATACCTTGCCAAAAAAAAAAAGAGGACATATAGCCAACATGTAAACAGGTTCATGAATCTTCCTAGAAGCGACATCTATATAAAGTAACAAACTAACATTTCACTACCTTTATTGGTGAAGAATAGCATTTGATGATTGTGATGTAGATCTTTGTTGAGATGGTGAAGTCTGTCCTTGTGATCTTCCTTGTTGTAATGACTCAAGTTGCTGAATCCTTCGCTCCATTTTTTGACAATGCAGCACTTTGCTCCATCCAAGCGAAAACATGTTGAGCGACTTGGTATATCACCCCACAAATCAGATTGTGTAACTCCCAAACCATATGAACTCTTCCACTCCTTTCTTCACCCATTACTTGTGAAAACACGTCATTCCTACCCACAATATCTTCTTCACGGAGTTGATTCTTTAAGCTTTGCATCTCCTCCTAAAATTAGCTATTCGAAGTTATTATATGCTCATTATAACTGAAAAACACATATTTTTGAGTGGAAGGAATAAATAGCATTAACATACCATTTTTTCTCCAGCTTCATAACTAGATGGCACCCACTAGGATTATCTTGTAGCATATGCAACATATCTCGCTCTAGAGAGAATGGCCAAACTCTTTTCCTCACGTTACAGCAATTTAGTCCATTCAAAGAAAATATAAATTTAAAAGTTTAGATATGGTTACAAATTCATTTATATTTTATACCTTATCTGCTCGAACTTGAGCAAATGGCTTTTTTCCGGTACGATGATTCATCTTTTTCTTCCCTCGATGCTCCTTATTTGTTGTAGAAATTATCTACATAGTTAAGTACAATACAAAATATTTAGCTACAGATAAATAGACAAACTAGTATTTAATTTTTCATACCTTTGACTCCTCGAGTGCCATTTAGTCAAGATATTTCTCCATTGTTGGGGAAGAACTCGGTTTGGCCTTTTAAGCACCTGATTTTCAATTGACTCATTTGGCTCAAAATAATTTTTTTTGAGGGCATGTTTCCAACTTCTCCATTTCTTTCCTAATGACTGCTTGACTCGTTCTTCTATGCCAGGAGGAAGATCAAATTTTTCCTGAAATGTCAAATCATCAATTAAACAAGCACAAACATTCTAATTGATCTTGTATGTTATAGAAATATATACCTTTACTACATCTACCATGTCATTCTTCAAAGACTTGGATAGCTTACAATTGTCAATGTCAATTGGTGCATATTTGCCATTTCTAGCTTGCTCCCAAAATTCATTGAATCTACTTCTATTTGCACCTATTGGCTCACCAAGCCTATTGAACTTCACTTTAATTCTCTTGTCAGTACCATGTCTACCCCAAATATGTCTCATATAAGTTGGTCCCCGAGTTTTCTTAGGCATGTCATTATTAGAACCACCACCTACAAGTTCAATAGATACTTATGACATGTGATATAAAGTAGAAAATATTGTTGTAGATATATCTAAATAAAATAAGAAAGAATTGGTAATGTGAGTCATACCAGCACCTTCCTCATTTCTGAATTAATTTCATCTCCAAGATCTTCATCACGTGGCCGAAAACTCCTTTCTCCACTGTAACTCTTTCCTCCTCTTGTTCTAACCATTGGTTGTACAACTAAAATTTTAAACTGTAAGTTCATACATATAAGTAATAAGAGTTGGTAGCCAATAATGCATTATCATGAAAAAATAGTTTCTCATAAATAAAATTAAGCATATAAAGGCAGCACAAATCAATATATAAATAGCAATTAAATTTAAGCTGCACTAAAGAAAAGTCAAACATTAACATGATTTTATTTAAATAAATTTCTAAAAGATCATCCATTGGATTTTGGTGCCGCTCCAGTAGTATCAACTGTTTCTCCAATGACATCCTCTCGAACCCAATTAATGTCTTCAAACGTATGACCTTGATTACTATTTGAAGGCCGACTTTGCAAATACATCTCAATGTCTATGGGATCCATTTTCAAATCATCTCTCGGTGTAGTTGGGATAACAACATTCCACCCCTTGTCTAAAGGATCCTCTACATAAAATACTTGCTTCACTTGGGATGCAAGAACAAATGGTTCATGATGGCGCTTCACGTTTGTAAAATTCACAAGTGTAAACCCATCATCGTCTTGCTTTAATCTTTTCCCTTTAGAAATCCAATCACAATCAAACAATACAACTCTTGACCTCCCCCATAATCCAATTCTAGAATATCATTTAAGACACCATAATAAGCCAAGTCACTTGAAATCGGGTTCGTATCTCTGGTGCTTGCAAAGCTTGATGTCGTTCGGTAACAATCACCCACTATTCTGGTTTTCCTTTTGCTCTCCAACTGTTTCGTATGAAACCTAAAACCATTCACAATGTACCTCTCATACTTCAACCCCACAACATTTGGACCCTTCGCCAACAATGTCAAATCTTTCATTACAGCTTCATTCTCAGGCAAAAAATGAGCCACCTGTGAAAAATAGAAAAGTAAATAAACACAATAAGAATAGAGTTTTTATGTGTAAGAGTATAAAGTTACCATGTATATTCACTCACATGACTCTCAAACCAGATTGCAAATGTCTCACTATGGATTCGTTCTTTTTCATGCCTTGAACTACGCGGATGCTCCTCTTCAACCAGTTTTTGGTGTTGGCTGTATCAATTATAAAAGTCAATGAAAATTGTAGTTCTTAGACATTATTCATTTATAAAATACAATAAATTTAATACTATAGGGTGAGAGTACAATTACTTACTTTATATATGGCTCCACAGCTTCACAATTGAATAGCACATATTGATGCGCCTTTTTTATGATTTCATCATCCACTATAACTGAATTCCCTTTTCCTAATGGCCGACCTTATATAGAGAAAATCTCAAGGCCTTCAGTTGAATTTTCATCTCCATCTTCATTTCTACTAGGTCGATTAAACTTTGTTATCACTTCATCAGACAAGTAAAGAGAGCAAAACGTCATGCACTCGTCAATTAGGTACCTACGCAATAGAACCTTGGTCGGCTTCTATTTCGAACATAATTTTTCAATGTGCATAGGTACCTGAGACAATTACAAAACAATATGTGATCAATAAGGCTACTCATATTTAGGAAAAAAAAAAAGAGGAAATGTTTAACTTGTGGGGATTACCTTTCAACCGGATACATCCAACGATAGTGAACTGGACCAGCTATCCTTGCCTCAGTTGCTAAATGAATGGTTAAATGAACCATTACAACAAAAAAAGATGGTGGAAACACTCGCTCTAATTGGCATAGCACAACAGCAATTTCACTTTCCATGCGAACCACTTCCCTAGGACAAAGAGCTTTAGAGCATAAATCTCTAAAGTATTTGGACAACTTTATCAAGGGAGACCGCACCGATTTTGGAAGAAGTTTTCTATAGCACAATGGTAACAATTGCTGCATTAATATGTGATTGTCATGACTCTTGAGTCCCGATAGTTTGGGAGGTTTCAAATGCACGGATTTTGAAATTGTGGCTGAATAACCATCCGGTACTTTGACCTTTTTCAGAATTTTACAGAACAATTCTTTCTCATTCTTATCCAAATGGAAAGAAGTTGGAGGCAAGTATGCTCTTCCAGACTCATCTGTAATAGGGTGAAGGGCTGGCCGTATGCCCATTTCTTCCAAATCACGCCGTACACCAAGGTTATCACATTTTCCGTCTACATTCAACAATGTTCTAACTATAGTCTCACATACATTTTTTTCAATATGCATGACATCAAGACAATGGCGCAACAAATTATTCTTCCAATAGGGCAGGTCAAAAAAAATGCTTTGTTTCTTCCAATTAGAGGGTAATACAGGATTATCTTTGACTTCTTTTCCAAATTTGATTTTATAAGATTTCAACTCTTCCAAAATCATATCTCCTGTCAAACGGGCTGGTGCAACTCCATGCTCTTCCTTTCCATTAAAGTGAACTTTATCCTTTCGATATGGATGATCTTTTTCAAGAAATCGTCGATGACCCATATAACACTGTTTTGAAGTATGCCTTAAATGTTGTGAAACGGTGTGCTTGTGACATACAGGACATGCTAAATAACCTTTAGTACTCCAACCAGATAAATTAGCATAGCCAGGAAAGTCGCTGATAGTCCACAGTAAAGCAGCCCGTAGCTGAAAATTCTGCTTTGATGACGCATCATAAGTGGTCACACCTATATCCCACAATTCCTTCAACTCAGCTATAAGAGGTTGAAGGTAAACATCAATATTGTTCCCCGGTGCATGTGGGCCAGGAATGAGCAATGAAAGTATAAAGTACGGCTGTTTCATACACATCCATGGCGGCAAATTATAAGGCATTAATACAACCGGCCATGTACTATGGTTCACATTCATGTTTTTAAATGGATTAAATCCATCCGAAGCTAAACCCAATCTGATGTTACGAGGTTCTTCTGCAAACTCGGGATTTTGGTAGTCAAATGATTGCCAAACTGGAATATCTGCAGGATGTCTCATGCGACCATCTTTAGTACGCCCCTCAACATGCCATTTCATGAAAGACGCTGTTTTAGATGACATGAAAAGACGCTGCAATCTGGGTTTCAACGGAAAGTGCCACAAAACCTTGTGGGGAACTTTCCTTTTCTCTGGGATCATCACTTGGCGGCACCCATCTAAGGTGCTTACAAGTGTCACATTTTATCCTTGATTCATCTTTTCCCCAATACAATGTGCAATCATTAGGACAAGCATCATATTTTTCATATCCAAGTCCTAGTTCTTTCATTATCTTTTTTGCTTCATAATAAGAGTTGGGTAGATTTACACCTTCTGGGAGTGCTTGCCTCAACAAATCAAGAAGTGTGTTAAATGAGAATCAGAGCATTTTGCTGAGACATTTAATATGCACAAGCGTGCGAAAAGAAAGTTTGGAGAATTGTGGACAATGGATAAAGGGCTGCTTAGAATCATTTATCAACTTGTAGAATTTTTCAGCATCACTATTAGGTCGCTCGGTTTCTAATCTTTCTCCCAAATCTAGATCTTGGTTTAGAACTCCTAATGTATCTTGCAACAACCCCTGCATATCATCTATGGGATTAAGTGGAGGGATTTGATTTGAAGGGACATGTGAAGATGTATGATAGACACTCGAAGACAGCTCTCCATGAGCTATCCATTGACTATATCCTCTAATAAACCCTTTCCACATCAAGTGTGATTTAGCCTGCTCTCTTGTGACAAATACCCGTTTCCACACCTAATGCATGGGCATAAAATCATCTCCCCTATACTCGCATTTGCAAATGCAAAGTCAAGAAAATCTTCTAAACCAGCTTTATACTCATCACTTGATCGGGACACGTTCATCCAGCTTTTATCCATATTCACATAGATTCTAATTTAACAAAAACAAAAAAAAAGTGTGTCAATTAGCATCTAAAAGAAAATTTTAGCCGAAATATTGCAGGTTTTTGCACGAAACAGTTACTTAAATAAGAAAACTGATTTCAAAGAAATGAAAAAAAAAACACAAATTAGTCAAGAAACATTAAAATACAGCAAACAGTTTGTTACATGGTAACGATAAACAAACTAGCATTTCATTCCAATCATTGCAAATGTAAAAGTTGAACAACAAATTATTGCCAAAGGTATGCAAAATTCAAGTAAAAAAATTGGAATACAATTACAGGTCTTAGTACTTACCAAAGTCCAAATAAATGCTACGTTAGAAGTTGGTCAGGCCTTCTTCTTCTCCTCCGTGTATCCTCTTTAACCAGTCCACTCCACTCTTGTTTTAGAAATATTTTCCCACCATTGACTGGTACATGTAAAAACAATCAAAAAGCAAAAAACAAAAAGGAATAATCTGAAATTGAGATACGTGGAAAACATGATTTTGGTATATTACACTGCCAAAATTCCTATTTTTTGTATATAGATTTGCAATTATAAGTTTATGGTGTAAAACATTTCCATGTCAAGTATCAAATTTTTGTTTAGTGTGAACAATTATCTTTCATCACTGTTTTAGCCCCAAATCCATTTCGATGATAATTAGGCCCAACATGCATATGGTGGCTGCAACTTTGAATATTTGTCCAAGTCTTGGCTGGTTAATCTTCTTCTTGATGCATTTATACCATTTTGGCACATTAAATATAAATTGAATTTTTTCCTCCAGGATAATGATACTTGGAATACAACTCAAAAAGTTGATAAGACCAAAGAAAATTTAGGGCAGCAATTTCCCAATAAACCAGTGCTCTAGCTAAAGGATATTTATAATCAGGAGAGGAAATTACTTACTACTGCTGCTGCTACTACAGAAACATCTCATAAAAGATTCAAATTGCGAATATATAAAAAAGAAAAATATGAAGATTTTATTTTACCTGCCTCAACCCAACCAAATCACACTCCCACCTAATCTATTTCCATGTCCCATAAAAAAAACGAAGGTCAAGCAAGAGCCCTTTTGTATTGACGGTGGAAGCTAATGATCATTATTTTGTATGTCACATTCTCTCAAGATGCATCATGCAGGCGTAGTTGAAATTCATCAACCTACGAATGCTATCTACGAAATGAAACCTATAGATTCATAACAAGTACTAGCATTCCCTTTTCTTTTTCTTTTTGCTTTCAAGTTGCATTGACAGATTCGGGCCATCAAAACCATTTAAAAGACGGGGAGTGCACATAAATAGTGAGATCCGAAGGCATGACTAATCATAACCATTTAAAACAATGAACCTATAAGTGATTGCTCTCTCTTCATTAATATCACAAACTGCAGATATCATCTCAAACACTACCAAATCATTTACAACCTCAAGAAACTATCATCTTCAGGCACTTAGTATCTTTTGGCCCCAGTAGAATATCAAAATAAATTTATTATCAATAAACAGAATGCCCATATTGCTTATTAGTTCTATAACAGGCAAGCAAACTACACAGTTTCCTGATGTAAACAAAAATTTCCGGTTTTCTATATGGCCCCATCACTTGATACCCACAGAAACAGCACCTTATGCAGAAAGGCAAAATGCATGAATACCTGATCCTAAATTTAGGGAAAGAACAAAGAAAAGAACAAAAAGATTTAACTTTAAAATTAGCAGAAGATGATTCTTGAACCAGCTTGGAGTTTTCTTTGGAAAATCCTGAAATTTCTCTGCAAAAGAAGAAAGCAACAATTAAAGGGGAAAGTCGGAAAGGGACAAGAACAAGTGTGAAACATGCAAGCCAGAACTTGGCATAGCTTCGACCAAAGATGCATGGAAAGGATGAGAAATTAGGACAAACCAATCCCCATCACTAAGCCACCTCCAAAGCTTATAAAAATTCACTCCTCATCTACACTATATTGAAGATTAGAGGAGGCCCTACTTGCCAGATTACATAACTTCTGCTTTCTAAAAATAAGGAAGCAAGAAACGAGCTATTCCCCAAAAGGTACCAACAGAATGTCTTCACCTCAAGTGCACTATCCTGTCCGTTAAAATGTTGCTCCAAATCATTTAGCGTTTCATTGTGCCAGTCCAACACCTATTTCAGAATAAAACCATTTCCAAAAACATATAAACCCTTTTTAAAATAATTTATGAATGTACTGTATCAACCATCACAACTTTAAATATATTGCAGACAGGACAAGCAGAACATTAAGTTTTATAGTGATCAGTTATGTTAGCTTCAAAATCAGCAAGTGGAGGGCATTCAATGCCATGAAATTTGTACATGTAATGTACCCCTTCATATGTGGTACAGGAAAAGTGGTAAAACCAGTTTAATCATCAATTTTAAAAATCCTTCCTTACATTGGAAAAGAAAAGTTGAATGGATGACATATAAAAACAAATAACATATATACCCACGACATTACAACTGAAAAATTGGAACCAAGAAGAACAGCAAATGCCTCAACATCAAAATCTGTACTACCCAACTTGACCTAAAGATATGGACAGATAAATATTTGGAAAATAAATAATGTACAGCTAACAACATACAAGAAACCATACACCGAATTTCATATATGTATTGAGGGGGCACCGTGTCATAAAATTTTTATTTCTCATCCTTCTTGTACGTTCCTCTCCTTGACTACAAACAGTTTCACATTGCAAGACTGTTTTGAGTCAAGGAGAGGCCTGATCGAAGTTAATATCCATCTCAAAGCAGATCCATCTTTTTAATAAGCAGTCTTAATTAACCTATATAAACTCAAATCGCCCTTCATAATGCAATAATGTACAAGCTGGTTCATCATTAAGCGCACGGTGATCATATAGATTCCTGCATGCAATCCAGTGCAAAGTAAAACAAGTGACATGAGGGCAGGGAAGCAAGACAACATGAACTTTACTAAAATTAAGACCAGGAAAGAAACTTGTAGAAATCATGCTCTAGCTGATCATACATAGCTAGACAAAAAGAGAGTGGGTCAGGCAAGGACAAAAAGAAACTTTACCGTTTGGCTGAATAACTTGCATTTTGTTAAATTTTTCATTAAGTGCAAGATTGGACAATATGTGCATTCCATCATATGAAGCAAAACTACCAAGGTCGAAGAGACTGAAAAATCTACTCCCACACTGCTAGCCTAAATATTAAAGAGGAGTAGAGTTACTTTTATGTTGCAGAACTGGATAAGAGACCAAAATTTATTATTCCTTTAACAATATACTTTAGTTTTGAATTTTGATTATACTATATATAAATCTCAGATGTCAAAATGACATTTATGCAAGATTTTTCAGCAATAGTTGAATATGTCAGCACAACATAATTGAGGCTTCATGATTTAGAAGTTTTGGGTTCTAATTCCCTCCCGACATCTTAAATCCTCCCTCTCTTCTGCTAGAAAAAAAAAATTCGTGACAGAAAATATCAGTTGTCTCCAAGGTCCATATACAGTATCAGTTCTTAAGTATGACGGACCCTGCTTTATACTGTATATAATTAGTATAAACGTCCTTTTGAATCCCTCAAAGCCATCTCATGCATACTTGAAATTGTTTATACTTTATAGTTTCACAAATAGCTATTCAATTAAAAGTAAAAATTTTATCAACTTGTGATAGTAAAAGGCACTATAAAGTTACATGTACACAACCTGCATTTTTGGTTTTCAAGTTTTTCAATCAGGTATTGGAGCATTATTAACTAGGATGTAAGATTGGGCAATATGTGCATCCCATTATATTAACTATTAAGCAAACCTACAAAGTTATATATAGAGACTAAAAAGTCTATTCCCAAACTGCTAGCCTAAATATTGCAGAGGTATTGTTATTTTATGTGGCAGAATTGGGAAAAGAACAATATCATTCTTCTTTTGATGATTTTACTTTAACTTTGATGCAGTATTTTTTATTCCAGATGTCAAGGTGGCATTCGTACAAGGTTTCCTAATCGGTGAGCAAGCATGTTATATGTAACATTTAGGACAATTAATTTCAAAAACACAAGAGATTTCTTTTTTTTTTTTGTCAATGTTTGACAAACTTGATTTTAGAAATCTTTTCAGTGAATATGCTGCCCTCTACAATCTCTTTTTCCTCTGGTTCCAAAAGCCCCAATTTGACGAAGCCCTAACAATTGCCGCTCTTCACACTTGATTCAAGCATAAATAGATAGGGCATAAATTGCAGAAACAAATCCGATTTTCAGAAATTACAAGAAGAGATTTTGGGAGTGGAAAATTAATCCCAAATCTAAAAACTAGGAATAAAAAGAAACAATTTGATTGAGGTACGATTAACAACAGTCAACGCAAGAAAAAGGTCCGAAGATCGTGTTGGGATCTTCCAATCTTGAGATCTGTAATTACGGGGAAAAAAAAAGAAAGAAAAGAAAAGAGAAATTTTCATACATGCATACTTGAATAGAATTAAACAGAAGCTAAGAGCTGCTGGATATAACATTTTTTCAGTTGTCATGATCGAATATGGAAGAATTTGACTTACCGGAAACTCGGCAGAGGGAAGTGGCGGAGTGGAGAAGTGTATCAGACCCGAAAGCAAAAGCACTCTGTTGAGCTGGTTGAGTTGATCGACCGACCGCTGGCTATCCTGAAAATAGAAAAGTCATCAACGTTGTTAACTTGTTATATGTGAAAATTAATTGTCTTTCTCTCCAAAAGAAACTATGTTTTCCCGAGTATTTACTAATAAAAACAGTTCAACTCCTAAAAAGAAACTTGTCACTCTGATGGAACATGGAATTATATTAAAATATAAGTGGATTTTAAAAGCACCATTGTATTTCTTACCCAGCGTTCCTACATTCCCTAAGGTGAAGTTACAACTCTAATAGGCTCAAGATTAAATGTGTTGAAAGAATCACATCTTCTAGGTTCAACAATTAAACATGTAGCAAGTTGCACCATGCTGCATAATGGAACATTTATTACAAAACAAGTTGAAGCATGAGCAATCTGGATACGCAAAAGTCACTTGAGGTAAATAAACATATTTGGTAGTGTAAGCAATGTAAGTACCTTCTTAGCATCAATTTGACTTTCCAATATCCTTGGAGATAGTGTCCTAGCCAAGGAAGTGGATCTTGACCAATCAAATAGAAAGCGACCCCTAAGAATCGTCTCAAATGCTCACGAAATGATGCATAAATCTGATCAAATTTTTCAGCGAAGAAAAGAAAAGATAAACAATTTTCCCTTTATCAAGCACTTTAGGAATATATCACATTATCCCACTCAACATTGGCAACCAAATTGCAAAATCATCACAACTTCTTCTACCAAAAATCTTCACCAAAAGCATACTTGCAAGTTTAAGATCGGCCTAAAAGCCACGTAATTTCTAAGACTTCACCATATTCAAAGGCGAGTAGTCATGAATTTGGCTTTTGTCATAACTTGAAACGTAACTTTGCATATGATCTACAAACAGACGAAAATCACACTTCAAAGCCAGTTGTTTTAACTAATTTTCTATTTTTCGGAACATGCAAAGTACAACACCTTTCATTGTTCACGAGACAGTGAACTTACTGGAACACTGCCTCTTAATTTTCAGCTTTTATTGTCATCAAATGTTTCATAGTCTGTGCACATGGTAACTAAAATCAGGCAACAAAAAATGGACATGTGTCTTAACATTAACAGGCTGTTAATATCATCCAGTTTTTCACTTGTTTTTAAACCAGTTCTCATTAGCTGTTTTATTGGAATCAGCTTTTGCACCATGAACAGAGCCACAGGCGTTAACATTTTGAAGGAAAGCGGATAACAAATCAATGCCAAAACAAGATCTATAAGATCCACTCTTTCACCCTTCTCCTCCCAAGTCCCAACCCACCAAATCCTTCTCTAACATTATGATCTGCCTTCATTTGTATTTCACCTTGTAATTTCTTGTCTAAACAATATGATATTGATACCCCTGATCAAACTGGTCCAAATGAATTTTTGTCAAAAGTCAATAAGCATATTATCAAAATGGAAGGTGGCCCCAGGAAGGAAAACAGTTGTTGCCATAAGCACTAGTCAACTGCTCATGAACCTTCACAGTTCTGAGTTGTCATGCTCTTAAAATGTGGACATCATCTCACTTTAGAAGTTTGACCGTGCAGCTACTGACTAAGCCTTAACCAGAAAAAGACGTGACATTTTCTATTTTGCATTCATAGCTCGCTCCTTTCTCTACCAAACTAGTAGTGCAAGTAAAACTTCTTTCTTATATTCAGAAGTCCTAATTCATTTACTCAGTGCTCAAGTTAAGTTGAACCATTTGAATATAGCTTGCTGCAGAAAGTATAATTTCCTATATAAAGTGCAGTACAGCAACACTAACGATACATAACTCTTCATATTCAGCATTCACAATTGAAAAGTACCTCACAAATCAAAAAATGCAAATCAAGCAAGAGTTTGCAAAAACTTTAGTATCTGGGTTTTCTCAAACATGTAAATTCCTTTTTTTTTCCCTTTAATTCAATTTTGTCAATTATTTTTCCACATGTAATGCTTTTGCGAATGTAGCAAAATTTTATTCAATGCATGAGCACATCCGCTCTCTTTACATACATCCCACACGGCATATGTCTGAAACAATTTCTGGACTCCATCTAAATTCTTATGATGTAAGGAGTTATCTACAAACTTATTGCAGACTTTCCCTATTATTTTAAATAAAGCAAATCTCAGACTCCAAAGCATGTTAATTCTTCTAAGGCGAGATGATGAATTATAGTTGACGCTTTCAAAACTTTCAATTGGAAGATTCAATGTTTTTCCAGAAAACTCTAAGAACCATGAAATAAAACATGAAACATGACAATAAGTTATATTAGATTCTAAAAGCTGGGCTCTTTGTTCTTTGGTGGGACATCGATAAAGTCAAGGACTTTATACACATTCAAGAGGTTTAGACATGAACAGAATGGAAAGCTCTTAGTGATGTACAAAAACAAGGCTAATTTTAAGCAGATGTTCTTGTGTATTCAAAGGCCATAAAGCTTCAGGGAATTGTCATTTTAGTTAGTCTCACTGGCAGCAAATATCTTACGAGAGCTTGAATATCAAAGAAATTCAGATGGATTTCATGTTGCAGGAAATAGACTTTCAGAAGTAGGAATAGTGCAGAAATTCGAGCAAATTAGAAACAGGAGGAGTTGTTTTGGGCTTCACATTAAATATAGAGGGAGTTCATTTCCAAGAGAGCAAAAGCTGCATCCAAAGGCTAATGCATTGCCCTTTTACAGGACAACTAGACTTGGAGACCATCAGTAAATGAACTCCCAGCAAAACTTGGTGACTAAGTTTTGCCATTACACACAGCCGTCATAAATGCATTTACTTCAGCTATGCTTTACTATTGCAAAATTCAAAGACAACATTAATCAGAAGCTAACAGTAAAATGTCCAAATAAAATTAGTAACTAACCTTATAGTGAAATATATTTGAACCCAAAAGGTAAACTCTATAGGTTTAAAATTCTAGATAACCTCCAAGTTGGAATTTTGCCAAATGACCACATTGGCCTTGGAATTCACGCTTCCTCTCTGCTTGTAATTCTCAGAAATCTTATTAAGTTCCCATTTGCATAATGGCATGCATGATACTTCAGAAATTTGGCTACGAATGACTCAGATATCATGTTCTTAGATATACTCTTAGTAGTGGTTCTGATTCTAAAATGACAACCTGTTCCTTGCTTCTCTTTGTAATTTAGCTTTCTACTTCTTTTCCACTGTTTAAAAAACACTCTTACATGAACTGGTTTGTAATTCTTTTCTTCTTTCCGTCCATGATACTTTCTCATGTGTCAATATGCATTTCCTTTCACATTCATAAATACCATCTTTCATGTCAACAGAATACTGGTATTCTTGCAAGAAAAGGCCAAGGAACCCAATTAATTGTTTTCCATAGGAGTAAAAATGTAATACCAACTTACAGGCTTTGCAGTGACGTGATCTGACCCAAGGAAGGTGCTATACGTCCATTCAATTTGTTATAGCAAAGGTCACTGCCAATAATAACTACACTGTTATATAAATAAATAAGTAAAGGAATTGTACGTCCTACAAGCAGCAGAAAAGCATACTATTGTAGGAGGCCATGCTCATCAATACACGGCATTTAAGTTACAGGTCCTTCTTCTGACTTGATTTTGTCATAGCAAGTGAAAATGCTTCGGACTTTTATACTCAAAGAGGTACGCTTAGACTACTTTTGAGATGTGTGACCAACATAAATAGGGAAAAAGCAGAACTCATGCCATAACACTATGTAATTGCTTACAGAAATAAGAGCTGTCTTAAATTTCCAATGGAATCAGGAATTGCTCCACAAAGCTGGTTTCCACTCAAATCCCTATAATAAACAAAGCAACACATTTACATCACTCCAAAATATAACTGAGGTAGGATAAGAAATAATTCAAATGGTTATTTCTACTATCTAAATAGGATCAATTAAAGTCATAGTTTGGATGTAAATTTATAGTTCAAATGCCTTTTGGAAAAAATGCCCCCTCCAAAGCCAAAAATTACAGCATAAGGGAGCAAAACAAATAGAAATGATTTTTCAGGGAAAAACCAAGAACTATATAGATTAGGATATGCAACAAAAATGGCCAACGAATTTTATTGTGGCATATCATCTTGATGCCAAAAAACCCCAGAAGGTAACCACTAACCTAAAAGATGTTTATCAGATAAAGGCTTTTCTTTTGACTCATCAACAAAATATTTCCAAGTATTGCACACCATTAAGTAGACTCAAAAACTGTGGAGCTGTTGATCTACAAGCTAAAAGTTAGTTCTAGAAATCATCATGGAGCAAGCAAAGGTCATAGGATTGGTTATTAGAAAAATATTACACAGATCCAGCCTAACAATGAACCATGACAAGTAAAATCGGAGGACCTGCACTGTGTCTTGGTCTACCCTGTACCTGTTCCATGAGACCATGCAAATATGATTTCCAATTACCACTACGGATTTTTTGTATAAGCTGAAAAAGTTTCCACTTGACAAAAATTTCCGTCAATAGTGTCTCACCCTAATCCATCCTTCTACTTAAAACTTAAAACTTGTCAAGGAACAACATCAATTTTCCAAGGATTACCAGAAAAGTCAATAAGATTCTGGGCTGCTACATGTATTCTTAATTTATTTCATCAGGATGCCTAATTTCTTTGTCATTGTATTAGAGCTAGACAATGGGCATCCCAACCCTATTTGTGCTTACCATATTCAAAAACTAAAGGCCAAATTAAGACCAAAGTCGGAAACCTTTTTGTGAGTAAATCACCTACAACAAGTGTGTTGAAACATACTTGTGTTTGTGTGGGTTTCAATAATCTCTATCAACTCAGAAGAAATGTAGGGGAAAGAATAATTTTTCTCATGGTGCAAAACAAATTATATTCAATTCTGCCCATGAAAAAGGGAAAGAAAAACGAAAGGGAGAACTACAGCAAGATAAAAATGTTATGAACATCGACGAATTCAATGTCAACAAATGGAGGTTTTGAGTAGGTTATCTTGCCTTTTGCGGGTCAATAGCTGAACGCACATCTGCACAGAGCAACCCCAAAAAATGCCACCAGATCAGCCTAGAGTCCAGAGTTGAGGGGAAAAAAAAAAGAAAGAAAGAAAAAAGGAAAACTCTACATGAGATGATGAAAACTCCGGCCCTGAAGTTTCACGACAAGAGCTTCGGAAAGGAATGATGCAGCCGATCGAGAGAAACGAAGGGAAAGAGTAAAGAGAAGCCCTACAACAAAACTTTCGGTCAAACCCAAAAAAGAAAAAAATATACACACCGACAAACTATCGACACCGCGTGAAACACATGGGAGGACTGACGAAGATTTGGACAAACCAAGAAGCCTAAAGGGGCTTTCAATTTTGTTACAAGTTTTCTGAAAAAATAGGCTGAAGTGTGGCCTTTTCTTTCAACCTTTTCTTTCATCCGATTAAAATGATACGACGTAGTTTTGGCTCTTTCCTTTACCTTTTTAATGACACTTTCTACTGCATGTCACATTAAGATTGTGTTATGACATTTTCCTAAAAGTGTCATAATAATTGTGTCATTAAAGACTATTTTTGTATTAGTGTGTAATCCCTCAATTAACTTTTCTTAGTCTACTAATGATCATCCTTTCTAGTCCAAAATTTATCGTGATCCCGAACTACATTTTTCCTCAAAAATGGTACAGGAGCTAATTCTCACTAGCCGAGCTAGAGAAAAATCAAATTCACTAACACGACGTTCTAAAAGCACAAGTGAGGTTTTAATCTTCACGAATGAATTTAAATGAATAAAATGGCTGCATTAAGGATCAAGTCGGAGCAATTCAAGTCAAACTGGAGGTCAAGCAAGCTAATTTACACTTGAGGGTTGAACTTAGGGTTTTAAATTGATGTTCTCACCCAGTGACTCGTGAACGAGATATACAGGCATAGGTACTAGTGCAAGTTCGAAAAATTTGAACTGATACAGTCGGCAGAGGGTAAATTCAATAATTGCATGAAATATATTTGAAATTAACATGAAATTAAATATTAAAATTCTCATGAAAATGCGGGTCCTCACAACGTGTCATTCTTATAATGATACTAACGCCAGTTGCTAGTTGGATTGGTTCGACAGCTCTATATGAATTAGCAGTTTTTTTATCCTATTCTTGATCCAATGTGGAGACAGGGTTTGTTTGTTATGCCCTTTATGAATTGTTTATGAATCATGCATACATAGACAGACAGACAGACAGACAGACACACATACATATGTTTGTGGGTGTGTGTAAATAAGTGTCTCTTTTGCTCCTTTATTAATATCTATATATACTATAAAAAATAACTTCGACACAATAAAAGTACTAAATCTCACATTTGCATTAAATGAAAACTAAATAGTCTATCACTTATTTTTCAGACTATGTTTTGCTTAACAAATGCAAAACCACTTAATTAATTAAAATATTCTATTTTTCATTATCAAATATATCAGAACATGTGCCGCATTAGGTTATTAAACATGTCAAAGTCTAACCTTACTAGCTAAACTTAAGTGCCAAATTAGGTTATTAAACAGGGCCTTAATCATTATTAATTTTTTATCCCGTGGTTCATTCCTTTTTAATTTTTAATAACTTATTTTCAATGAATAGATCAACATAAGGAAAACTTTATAAAATTTATAAAAATCAGCATTATCTAATAGACATATTGTATCTAGTACTCACATTCAGATAATAAGTTTTAACAAAATTCAGTACTTAACTTTTCATTAACTTAATGCATTCAAATTTGATTTCAAATTTTAGATTTCAATTTCATCAAAAGCACACTAAAGATCAAATTTATGGGATAATAAAAGGACAATAATGCCCTTGTTATAGAAAATTATCTCATGACTTTTTTTTTTTCATTTTGTCTTTCTTCTCCTCCTCCATTATGTTTAGATTTTCTTTTTTTGCTCCTCCACTATCCCTATCACTACATACGGATTTTGAGAGTAATGTGCTAAGTAATTTCTTTTATAGTTAAATACAAAATGTTAATTTTACACTAAACTAATTTAATCATTGTGAATTATCATAAGAAATTAAAAGGCATTTACTTTATAAGAAATTTTATTACTTCAAATTCGCACTAAGAATTCTTATTATGCATTAATAGTTAGTTAAAAGTCATGATGCATTATTTTTTAATAATATCAAGAAATTACATGACAATCTTTACGGAATATATAAATTTTCAATTTTTTTTATAATTTATAAAAAATTAAAAATTTTATGTGATGAACATATTTCTTTAAGCCTTCAATGAAAATGATGCGGACCCGTTATTGAAAATATCCTTTTAGGCTCAAAAATAAGTTTGTGTTATGTAAAATAATAAATTAACATAAAATGATTATGAAAAATGAAAGAGTATGTATTTTGTAGAAATATGTTGTGTAATTTCTGTACATTATTAAAAATCCATGCATCTTGACACTGAGTTAACAATTAATACATAACAAGATATTACTTGTACAATTGTGAAATATTTTAATTTTTCATGTTAAGTATACACTTTTTAATTTTTTATACGATGAGTAAATTCTTTTAATAAGAAAATAATGATGCATACTATGAATTTAAGAGCAAAAGGATGTTTGGTACATTATTGTCATAATTTGCAGGCAATAATAGAAGTAAAGGAGGTGATGAAAGAAATCTAAACATAAATAAGAAAGAAAATGAGAAGAACAGAGAGGCAAAGAAGCTAAAGACAATTTTCTTACAATAGGGGTACTATTGTCTTTCAAATTTTTTCAGGGCTTCTAACCCATGATTACTTAAGCGCCTCATTTTCTTCAAAAATTCTTGAAATTTCCTTTTGCTTGTAGGATTTCTTTGCAATTTCGGTTTTCAGCTGGAAATTAAATAGATGGTAATTTAATTCCAGTTGTAACTCTATTCCTGCAATTTGATTTTAATCACTCTAATTGATGTTAGTAAAACTTCACAAGAGATGAGCATATGTGTTAGGGAATACATAATAATTTATTTTTTTAAGAAAATGGCATACAAAAAAATGTCCTAATAACTTAAAACTGATTATAGGAAAAACAAAGAAAAAATCCAATACTAACATGTGAATGTGTGATTTGTACAAATGGGTAGTTGACTATGATGGTATAATTATAAGGAAATAGAATAAAATTTTTTCTTAATTTCTTAGATTAGAAAATAGATGATATTTATTTGTAAAATATATATATATATTTCAAATTTGGAAATTAGAGTATGGACATTCTAAATTTTTTGTTACAGAAATTTATTACTTCTCTTAGAAATAAAAATTTGAAGAAAGAAAACTAATTTGAAATAAAAAAAAAGAGAAACAAAAAAAATAAGAGATGGGTATTTTTGTCTCTTAGGGGCTCAGTGATAGAAAATAATGGTTAGAGTGTAAAGTGAAAATTAGGGCGTATTTTAAGGGGATAAATTGCAATTAACCCTGATAAATATTTAGCAACTCATTAATAGAAAAGGTAGAACTCCAAAGCCTTTTAATTAAGGGTTAATAGTAATTTATTTCCTTAAGGTATACCCTAATTTTCATTTTAGCTCCTAATCTTTATTTTTTATCACTTAACCCCCTTAAAAAACAAAAATACCCCTCCATTAATTTAAGTTTTTATTTTCAAAATTTCTACTTCCTTTAATCATTGAACTTTAACCTGCAATTTGGTTTTAACCATCCTAATTGATTCTTGTAAAGTTTCATGGGAGATGAGTATATGTATTAAGAAATACACTAACAATTGATTTTTTTAAATGGCAAACGAAAAAAGATCCTAATAAGCAAAAACTCATTATAGGAAAAAAAAATCCAGTACTAATATGTAAATGTATAATTTGTCAAAATGGGAAATTGACTATGAATGGTATAATTATAAGGAAATAGAATAAAATTTTTTCTTATTTTCTTAAATTAGAAAATAGATTATATTGATTTATAAAAAAATACATAGTTTTTTCAATTTTGAAAATTAGTGCTGGGTGGTGCCTCTCACAAAATCGTCGCTCTCTCGCACCCAAAATCCACCGATTTCTAGCCCCCCTTCTGCTGCAACCGAATTCCCATTAGAGCGAGCGAGAGCAGAAATCATAGAAGAGGTACGCATCGACTTTTCTTCTTCCGCAGACTATTGTTTGATTTCACTTCACTCGAAGTAGAAGATACTGCTCGTTTAATCCTTCTTTGTCTAAGCACAAGTAGATTCTTGGATTGGGTCGAATTCTTAGGGTTTGGAGCCAGCCAGCCATGAATAAGGGGACATCGCCTACTTCTGCAGGATTTCGTCCTAAGATGCAGAGCCGTCCGTTGCAGTCTGCTGCGGGCTCCAGCACGAAGAGCACCAGCCCCGTGGTGGTGGAGAAGATCCAGCCACCATATCCACGGCCAGTCTCGAGGTCTCAGCCATCGCTGTTGCCGTCGCGTGATGTTTGGGGTCCTATTCCTCCTCCGGCGGATGAAAGATTAAGATTTTTTCTTGGGGGCCCACCGGAGGTATGTCCTAAAACTATGACCCTTAAGAAGGGCGGCTTTTGGTCATCCGGGCGGATGCACTCTGAAAAAGACCCTATTGAATTTGGCCAATATTTAGTATCGAAATACGGTCCCCTCCGGGACCTTGATGACTCTCAATATTCTGCATGTGAGAATGAGGCCTTGGAATATTTATGGTCATGTCCTGATGTGTGGCGTGAGGAGGAGCATGGTGGGGATCGTCGGGATGGTGACATTGGTCCTGATTTCGATCGTGTGGTTCGATCCTGTGGTCTTGAAAACACTCCTGTTGTTCGTCCTACGATGCAGAGCCGTCCGTTGCAGTCTGCTTCGGGCTCCAGCACGAAGAGCACCAGCCCCGTGGTGGTGGAGAATATCCAGCCACCATATCCACGGCCAGTCTCGAGGTCTCAGCCATCGCTGTTGCCGTCGCGTGATGTTTGGGGTCCTCCTCCTCCTCCGGTGGATGAAAGATTTTTTGTTGGGGGCCCGCTGGAGGTATGTCCTAAAACTACGACCTTTGAGAAGGGCGGCTTTTGGTCATCCGGGCGGATGCACTCTGAAAAAGACCCTATTCAATTTTGCCAATATTTAGTATCAAAATACGGTCATGATCCCCGGGATAACTCTCAATATTCTGCATTTGAGAATGAGGCCTTGGAATATTTATGTTCATGTCCTGATCTGTGGCGTGAGGAGGAGCATGGTGGGGATCGTCGGGATGGTGATAGGAACGATGACAACGTGGGTCCTGATTTCGATCGTGTGCTTCGTACTTTGGGTCTTGAAAACACTCCTGTTACTGTTATTCGTCCTGGCCTTTGTGCTCCTGTCTTTTGTGTTCCCAAGGCTCTCGACGATGCTTTGGCTTCTATGGATATTGATGAAGCTGAGCGTTTTATATCTAGCATTTCTGAGGAAGAACGTTTCAGGCTGGGTCTTCCTTCATCCTATAAAGGATCATCCTGTAAAGAATCTGATCATTTCCTTAGTACTTTCTGCCCTATCGACGGCCCTGGGATAGTGGATGTTGAGCTATGGAGGGAATACTATAGGCAGATTAGAGAAAGCGAGGGTTTTGACGTGGATGTCTCGGTCTATCCCGGTTCCTGTATAGCGGCTACAATCATTCCTATGGATCTCTGTAAGTACGGTCCTGATTTTTACACTTTTGTCGAATCCATGGCCACCATGGCCCTTGATCAGTTCAACAAGAGCGTTGGTGTGGGTGAAGAGTACCAGTTCTTGGAAATTGAAAGAGTAAATACATCCTTCAGCGGTTGTTATATGTACTACATTACCTTTGCCGCTACTAAGATGGCAACTGGTGGTGCTGCTACCGCTAACTCAAGCAGCAGAAAATTGTTTCAGGCTAAGGTTCGCGAGACACTGTGGGGGGAGTACACAGTTGTGCTTGTCCGACCGAAGACCTAGAGCTTGAGTCAAAGATTCTCTTGTTCTGCGCTATTGCTTTAGTAGCTTTTGTGACTGGAACTCTGATGTTTATACCTCATCTCTTGGATGATGACAGTTTAGTTATGGTAGTAAGAGTTGTTGAATTTTCTATGTTTGTGAAGTGTTTGGAATTGTGAAATTGGTTAAACCTTGCCATTTTATCTTATGTTTGGGTTATTCTGTATTTTTGTTTTTGCAAATGTCAATGCCTCCTTTCGAATCTCATAGTACTTGACCTAGTTACGAATGCTAGATATCAGATTTACGCATGGTTGTTTATAAACTGGATGATCTTGTATACTCTTCGGTACCATTAGCTTTGGCATTGTTGTGTGACTTGACGTTTTAGGGATGTAGGTTTGTGATGCGTCTTTATGTTGAAGCCTCTACAGATTTGACTTGTATGATCTTGTAAATTTGTCTTTAATAGCTCCTTGGATCCTCTCTCTCATGTGTAGAGTTGATCAAGTCTTCAAGGTATCCTTTTTTTTTTTTTATAATAAATCCTTGGAGGACCTGTGTGAGGACCCGAAAATTTTATTTTTATTTGACCTATTTATTTAATTAATTATATAATTTCTCTGAATACTTGTTTTACTTGTTTTAAAACATTTTAATTGCATTTACATCATACATTACCTCATTTTATTTTAAAAACTATTTTTAAACAATAATTTGATTTTTCTGTCACTTAATTGTGAAAAATGAATATGGACACGTTTTTCGAGGTAGAAATTCGGGCAATGAGTGAAGCGGCACTGGAGTGTAAGATGATCACCCGAAGGTTAGAAATGTTATCTAGTGACTAGAGGTGAATTAAAAAGAGTGATTATCATTAGGGTTTTGAAACCTTGATTAAGAATTGGATTAACCTCCTCAAATCTAGAATTTTAACGAGCCACTATTTCTTCCAACTAATTTCCCTCCAAATTGCTAATTAAGTTCACTATTCAAGGGTGGACTTTTGAGGTCAAAGACAAGACTTGTGTCTTGTCGTTCCTTTCCCATTTACTCTTTAAGAAAATTGCTCAAAAATTACTTCATCTCTCTCCCTCTCTCACCAAAACTCCCCTTCCCTTCTTCCCTTAAAATTTCAGCAATTTTCTTCCATCAAATCCTCTACAAAAATCACCCACAACCTTCATCAATCCTTGCTTGAGCTTGAACTTGGTGGAGGAGCTTTGAGGGGAAACACTTGGAAGCTCTAGATTAGCATCATTCTTGGGGGGGAAACACTTGGAAGCTCTAGATTAGCATCATTCTTGGGGTTTAGTCATCATCTGAGAGGAGGTAAAATTTTAGAGACTTCCTCCTTGTACATTCTTGAAGGTTCTAAGCATGAAGATAGGTTTTGGGTTGTTGAAAGGTTGATGAAACCTTGACTTATGTTATTTATGAGATTGTATTTGCTAAGCTTCATTGAGTTGTTCTGTTGGTTTAAGTTGTTGTGTGGGCTCTTGGATTCCCACTAGCATATAATATTGTTGCTTAGCATGATAATGATGTATTGTGTGTGATTATAGGTAAATTGAGTAGTTGAGAATTGGTGGAAAACCTCAAGGAAGAACCCGGCTTGAGGAAAAAATTTTGGGGGTGAATTTTCTGAATTTTTGGTTTAATTTCGTGGCTGTATTTTTGGCTAGTTTAAGAGCTGAATTTGATGTTTAAATGTTGATTGTTAAGCTGTTATTTTTCCCCCACAAAAGCCCTTCAAGAGTTGTTGCAATTAGGGTTGCCAAGTTGGAAGTAAAATCTGGAAAATTGGGGCATATGCTGCCCGAATCTTTATGGGATTAATTTGTGATAATTTTGTTAAAAGTTGCGACCATTTTTTATCATCATTAGGTTAAGGAATACTAATACCAGCTTAGGGTCAAAATTTAGGTCAAATGGTACTAGTATATGTTGATCATGAGAGAGTAGAAGAGGAGGAATTAAACTTCACTGGTTTGAGCAGTTTCAATGAGCGAACTTTGGGCACGTAGAAAACTGCATTCCCATTTGATTTTTTGGTTGAAATTTGGTATGAACCTAGCTTATATATGGAAGTATTAGTGTACCAAATTTGGTAATATTTGGATAAGAAACCGTCACTCAAACAAGTCTTAGAATCCTGCCCTGTAAATTCGGATTCCAGAAAATTCAGTCTTGTGAACCTACCATGTTTGAACCATTATAATTTCTTGCTCGAGTATTAGAATTGAGTGCCGTTGGTGGCGTTTGAAACTCATTACATAGTAATTTAAAATGTATAAATTTTAGAGGCCAATTCATTTTCTGAAATTTTTCATGAATTTTCAAAGTGGGCTGGTCGACCAATCTGACGTGCCCTGTTTTGGTACTGTAGCAGTTTCTTTCTCGAAAATCTGGGCAATTTCTGCCCAGAATTTTAATTGGGTGTCTTCTGCAAAGTTTTAGAACATTAAAATAGGTTTCCAACGGTATCAAATGTGTGAAATTTGAACTTATATAAATCAAGTTGTGATTTTTCAAAGATTTTTGCCCAAGTAGGAAGTTGAACAAATTTCCAGATTTAAACTTGAAAACCTGGACAATTTATACACTTGGAAACTGACCTTCCCGTGGATTTCTAAGGCTGAAACTTTACATGATTATATTCTATATATAGAAGAGTATGTGTACCAAATTTAGTGTCAATCCAATGTGTATTCGACCTCCAAATGATTTACCAAAGTCGGCCCTGTGAATCTGGAAATCTGCTTTGTCAGGCAGCCTGTCCTGTTTTGTTCTAACGACTGTTATTTCGCGCTCGAGAGTCAAAATTAAGTGCCGTCAGAGGCATTTGAAAATAGACTCAAAGATCTTTCTAACGGTATAACCCTTGCACACTAAATCTATTCCTACAAGCTACAGTTATTCTTGAGAGATGACTGAAAATTCTGTCTGTTTTCCTAGATTTTGTCTTAGCAGCCATTTAATCTCCAAAATTTACTTCCCTGCTTTGGTAATTTACGTTTGTTGTTTTCTCACGACTTTTAGAGGGTTGAATCTAGTTTCCCACGGCTCAAGCCTCACCCAATTCCGATGTGTAAAACTTTAGTTATAAATTTTCTTTGAAAGTGCCAATTAGTGGAACTAGTTATCTAAACTTCAAATGCACTGCTTAGCATAACGACTCGTTTGGCCTTGTTAGTGATTAAAATTTGTCCTTAGGTGATCAAAGTTTCCTCGAGGAAGGACCTGCGGAAGTGTAATCCGCCCATGTGAACAATTACTTGCTCTTTTTACTTGGTGAGTGTTCAAGTGCATGTTTAATTGCTTTAAATGATGTAAATAAATTGAAAGCATGCTTGTATTCCTCAGTGAGCGTGTACTTTTTCGCGCTCACATTCTTGAATTGTCTCAAAATGAGTTTAACTGTTTAAATGGTTACTTGTTTAACTGCTTGAATTGATTGAACTGTTTATATTGTTTATAACCGTGAGGACGCCCAAACCCCATCGGGGATCCCTTCACCTTGTCCGGCAATAGGGGCTAGGGTAAGGGTTGGGTGAACCATGGATTTTTACTGTTTAAAGTACGTCGGTTGGAATGAGTGCATAGTCATAGTGGGTTGCCAAACACTATTTAAATTTAGGAGTTCGAGCCCGGTCAAGGGGGTGTAAGTAGACGGGAGAGGGATAAAAGTGATGAATATGGACTGTGTGAGTGAGTGGTTGACGGAGTGTCAACATATGGCTTGAATTGATGTTGGTGAAGAGAATAATTGCAGAGAATTGTGGATGTGGAGCCGGCAACTGTATCCTTTAAATTGTATTGTTTAAAAGCTTTATTGCTAAATTCACTATTTGGCTCTTTTATTGTTTTATTAATTTATTTAAATGCTTTGAGTTGCATGTGCATGTTTTCTTGGCCTCACTGAGCTTTAGCCCACCCCAATTTGTTTTCCTTAACAGGTTTCGAGGTGAGCACGTGAATCGAGAAAGTTAGTACTTTTGTAGGATTTCATCATTTTGTATAAGATTGAAATTAATGGATAAATTTGACGGTTTATTGTACTTTGGAGTTGTTATCAATGAGTTGTTATCAATGTAACTTTGATGAAATTCTGGGGTTTGTATTTTGTGAGAGTTTATTAGAAATTTTAATATCTTTTATTGATGACGTTACGAATAAATGTTTGGATTAATATTTGAGAATTCGTAGTGAGTCCCGGCGAGAGTTGGGCAGGCGGTCCGCCGAACCCTTTGGTTCGCCCTAGGGGGAGGTGGGGCTGTCACAGCCTGCATCTTTGGCGTTACTTTGAACTTGGTTTTGGCACGTCTGTCTTTGTTAGTATGTGAGCATTCTGTGTCCTGGGTGTTGCTTAAGAGTCAGCATGAGAACTAGAATTGTAAATTTTGAAAGTAGGCCTGGACTTTTTAAAAGGTGCAGCAAGTTTGGTTCTGCCCATGTGGATGCGTTTTAGATGAAGGCTATGACATTATAAATGTATGAACGTTTTGAAGTGTTTTCCTTGCTCATTTGATTTGACATAAATCTTCTTTTTCTCCGTATTCTTGTACGGGCCTTTGAGCCTTGTAGTGGTAGAAAGCCTGGACAGATGTAGTTATGACTTAGTTTTTTCAATCTTTTTGCACTTTTCTGGTTTAGAACTCTGGAACTTTCCATTTGATCTTAAAAAAAAAGAGAGTTTACAACTTTTCTTTCTATTGTGCCGCTGCTTTTGTTCTATGGGGACAAGGAGGATTCGTACTTTATTACCCTTTATTTCTTAAGAAGTTATTGTTAGTCCTTGTGGATTATTGTTATGCTAGATTTTCTCTTGGTGAACTTCTGCACAATTATGAGGTTAATGAAGTTTTGGAAGCTCTGCGTTGGCCTTTAGGCAGTTGCTACAAGTCCAGGGTTTATGCTTACGTATCAGGTGAAATAAAGGTTCCAATCACTTAGCCCCATTCATTTTGGGCACAAGAGTACTCGATCACTGAGCTATTATGCACCAGTAAACGTATTTTTTTTTCCCTTTTTTACCCTCTGCGTTTAGTTTCCTAGCATATCTGAGAGGTGAGGAGTACAATAATAATTAATATTTTTTTTCCTTTGTCTTTTCTTTTTTCCTTTCAGCTTCTGTTGACTGGCTGCATTTTAGACACAATGACATAGAAAAAAGGGGAAAAGTTGTTCTAATATCTTCATGTTAAAGCAATATATTTTTCTGCGTGCAATGATCAATATATCTTCATGTTAAATCAATTATTTAGACTGAACTTTGGAACTGCTAATGATCACATTGTTCAAAATGCGACCTTTTGCTTCTTTATTTGGGTCCATTCCTTATGGCAGACTGTATTTATAAATAGGATTGTTTTCCAGTTCTGGGCGTGCTAGAAACATTGTTTTGAAGCTTATATTTTTGGAAATAGATGATTTATACTTGATAGATTTTTTTTTTTTTTGGTCGCATTGGTTTGCAACTGGAGAATTTCTTTCACTTGACTGTTGCCACAATCACCTATGTTTCAATATATCATATCTGCACAAACAAATTTTCCTCTATGACTATTTGCTTACAAGGCTTCTCTCTCAAGATTGGATTAATAAAGGTCTATAATTGTAACATTTTACATGAATTGTTAGCATATTTCCTGTGAGCCAGTTGAAGGTTGAGACCTTGAGAAATGAGTACAACAGGGGGCATCCTGTTTGTACTTACGTTTCTATCTTATCTAATTCAGCTTAATTCAAGAGACAGAAGTTTATCCATACTACTAGTTATATAATTTAGCTTTTCTTTTTAAGATTGGGAATATGAGAGGAAGCATTCGGTGTTAAATTGTCATATATTTTGTGTTAATTCTCCCTCTATTTCATAGATTATTTTTGTTATTGTGTAGATTTTATTTAATTTTTGTGTTTTGTTGGTGTTTTAGAAATTTGGAATAAAAGAGTCTAAACAGAGTTGTTGAGAAGATTAATTGATGTATAGCATGGGCATATCTTAAAAGAGATTGTAGAATTTAGAAAATGCAGGACTCCATGATTAATATTAGAAGATGGATAAATTATTCTCTACAGCTTTGGAAGAGATAAAGAGTCTATATTTTTTTTTTTCGGAGAGCTCTATTTTTATTCAAGATAATTAGTAGTATTTTTAATTCCAACTTTAGTTTATCAAGAGAATAATTTATTTTTAGGATAATTTTTAGGAAACTAGGAGATATTTCTTAAGTGGGAACATTGATATATTCCTAATCCATTCTCTCATTCAGAGAATATCATAAATACCGTAGAAACTAGTTTTTCTTTTCTTCTCTCAAGAACAATGGCATACATTTATCTTTCTTGGCTATTTCTCTATGAGGAGTGGTTAAGCAATTCTTTCTAGTCAAAGGATAACTGAAAGGTTGGTCTTATATTCACTGGTATTTGTATATTTTCTGGATTAATTCCTTATGATTTCTATGTTTGGTTGAATATTAAGGACTCAATATTTAATTGAATTAGATAATCCACTGCTAATTGAAATAGTTGAATCCATAATTGTTTGACTATTTTAATCACAGTAGTGAGTGGCATGATTGGGTTTGTGTCAAAAAAACACACAAGTTTTCCTAAAATTGAATTTTACAGTCGCACCTAAGGTTTTTTTTAATTTATTAGGAAAGTGGTTAATAGTCATACCTTAACTACAGATAAAATAAGAAAAAGTTGGCTATCAAAGTTTGTTGATGGTTATAACCAATTTATCAATGAGTGATTGAACTTACTTTTGCATTAGTGATAAGTTTCATGAACCGTTCCTGACGTTATTCATTTGGCTAGAGCATTGATTTTCGTTGATGTAGTTAAGTAAATTTTGTTTGTTTGTCTTTGTCTGAGTTAATTAATTATTTTAATATCTTCCCAAAACCCCATTTTACTCATTGCTTTTGAAAGAAATAAATCATCCCAATCCCTGAGAAGATGACCCTATTTACCACTATGCTATAATTTATTATATTGTGGAACAAGTAATTAATTTTTGATCGGTTGACAACCTGTCAAATTTTGACGTCATTGTCGGGGATAAGTGGTGATTTATTTTTTTCTTTTTGCATTTATTTTATTTTATTTTTGGTATTTTTCCTAATTTATGCCTCGATTTTCTTGTACGGGTGAATTGTTATTTGATCTTGAGATTGAGAAGGCCATATATAGGTTAAGCAAAAAGATCAAAAAACCTGAGAAAGAGTAGTTATCTACTGCATCTCCAGGGTTGAATTTGGCTATCGAATTGGTAGTCTTCTAGTGATGACTCAAGTGATTTTAAAGAAGAAAAAGAAAAAAAAAATAATGGCCAATACCAGGACCTTAAACGAGTTGGTTGCACCTAATTTAAACCAACAGCCACTCCGCATCACTTTTCCCTTTTTTTTTTTTCTGGAGCGATAAAAGGTTTATTATTCATAAGAAAACTATACAACATTAGATTACATCCTTTGAGAACAAGACAGTGCAACAATGCATTGAGAAATGGATTAATTCCATTCCTCATCTAAAATTATCCTTAGTGCATGAGAGTTAAGAAGTACCTCACGATCCATATTTGTATTACATGTTCCACTAAAGGAGTACAATTGAAACAGTTTAGCAATTTTGTTGATGTCTTCAAAGAGGACTGCCAGTGACATGTCATCAGATTTTCCTTCTTTAAGCCACCTTACCAGTTTTGTGTTCCTTACAACTACTTTGATTCTACTTCATTGGTATTTGAGTGCTTTGCGGAGTGCCAATCTGATTGCCAATGCCTCATCTTGGATTTCTGAACTTGTACATCTTTCTCTTATGGCCCATTCAGACTTCACTTGATTCTGCAATGTAGCTGTCGCTTCTATACCAAGTGTTTTTGACTCTTCCTTCTTAAAGGTTGCTATCTTGAGCTCAGTGCACTTTTCCTCATTTTGTTCCCCATGTCTTGGTTCTTTTGCTTCAAATGTTTCTGTTGTGCTGCTTTGACCTCCTCTTTTTGTTACTTCCTCATACTCCATCCACTCTTGGCTTGCTTTGGTCAATATTCTGATCTATTCCTTGCTCTTTCCATTGAATTCTAGATTGTTTCTTGCTTTCTAGATTTGTCATAGGATGTTAACTATTAATGCCAGGTGCTCATGTCCTTCTTTTCTGCTTCTTGCTTGCAAGATTTCTGTCCACCACCTTCTAAAACTTGTTGCTGCATAGCTCCATCCCACTGTATTGGTGCTAGCCTCCAAATTAGGTGGGCTTTTCTGCAGTGGAAAAAGATGTGTTCTGTTGTTTCCATACCTTTTCCACATTCTTTGCATAGCGGGCTGCCTTTGTGTGTTCTTCTGAAGACAATCTCCCTTCCAGGCAGGATGTTGTTAATGCATTTTTGAATGAATATTTTAGCTTGTGTTTTATATTGAGTTTCCAAAGGGCCTTCCATATATTGCTGTTATCTTCCTGAACACTTGAACCTTCCTTGAACCTCTGATTCTGGCTTCCTTGGTCCCTTTATCTCATCAACAATTTGTAGCAAGATCTGACTGAGTAGTTTCCATCCTTGCTATGAATCCAGATTAGCCTATCCTCTCTTCTACTGATGCTAATTGGTATTTTCAAAACTTTTTCTGCATCCTCCTTCTTGAAAGTCCTGAAAATGATGTTTCTGTTCTACAAAAAGTTTGAAATGAGCTCATTAACCTTTTGAGTTTGCAGCCTTCTGTTTTGCCATTGCTGTTCCTTCCTTGTTTTGGATCCATCTCTATTCCTAGATTTTGGTGTTTTTTCCATTTCCTATGAGACTCCTTGTTCCTGTGTCCACCACTTCCCTAGCAGTCATAGCACTTTGCCAAAACCAAGATGCATTTTTTGGTACTTTACAGGAGAAAAAGGTATCTTTTGGAAAGTAATTAGCTTTCAAAACTTTACTAACTAGAAGATTAGGAAAATTGATTATTCTCCATATCTGCTTTTCCCAAAGATTGCATGATTAAAACTCTGAGGTCCTTAAAGTCCATGTGGGTTCAATTGAATTACTCCATTATAGAAAAAGAGATTTTATCTATTATTTTTACTTTAGAAAAAATTTAGATCTTATTTGTTAGAGGCCAAAGTAATTGTTTACCCTGATCACGCAGCATTATGGCATTTGTTGACCAAGAAGGATACCAAGCCAAGACTGGTTAGATGGATTATGCTTCTACAAGATTTTGATTTGAAAATAGAAAACAAGAGAGGAACAGAGAATTTGGTTGTTGACCATTTGAGTCAACCCCTATTTTTCTGCTTGAATCTCACGAAAAATTGTTACCTTCTGTTGTGCAAGTACCTGTTGTGGAGTTGAAGCGCCTATCGAATCATTTAAAATATGCTTATCTAGGTGATAAGGAAATCCTTCCGGTTATCATTTCGGCAAAGTTATCACCTAGCCAAGAAGATAAGTTGATTCGGGTTCTTAGAGACTACAAGGAGGCAATGGAGTGGACCATTGCTAATATCAAAGGAATAAACTCCTCCTTATGTATGCACCGGATCAGATTTGGAGAAAATGTAAAATCTGTGAGGCAAGCATAGAGGAGATTAAACCTCATGATGATGGAAGTGGTCAAAAATAAGATACTCAAGCTTTTAGATGTGAGGATAATCTTTGCCATCTCTGATAGCCAATGAGTGAATCTGGTGCAAGTGGTTCCAAAGAAGGTTGGAAGAGCGGTAGAGGCTAATCATGAAGGCAAGCTAGTTCCAGTTCAAAAGGCTACTAGGTGGTGCCAATACATAGACTATTTCAAATTAAATGCAGCAATCAAAAAGGACGGTTTTTCTCTCCCTTTCATTGATCAGATGATTGAAACATTAGCATGTTGTGCTTACTATTGTTTCTTAGATAGTTTTTTAGGTTATTTTCACATTGCAATAGCGCTAGAAAATAAGGAGAAAACAATCTTTTTTACCCATTTGGTAACTTTGCCTACAGGAGGATGCTATTCAGGTATGTAATGCTTCTGCAACTTTTCAGAAATATATGATAAGCATCTTTTCTGAGTATCTTGAAAAAATAATAGAAGTGTTTATAGATGACTTCAATGCCTAAGATGACAATTTTGATGAGTGTCTTGATAATTTGATCTTGATTTTAAAAAGATATATGGAAATTAACCTAATGCTCAAATGGAAAAAATGCCACTTTATAGTTGAGTACGGGATAATTTTAGGTCATGTAGTGTCATTTAGGGGCATTGAACTAGATGAAATTAAGATTGATCTTGTGTCTTCCTTACCTCACCCCAAAAATGTGTGAGAAGTGCATTCTTTTTTGGGTCACGCTGGTTTTTATCAAATGTTTATCAAAGACTTCTCAAAGATCGGATAGCCATTGTTCAAACTTTTACAAAAAGATGTGGTTTTTGAGTTCAATGAAGATTGTAAAAAGGTGTTCAATAGACTAAAGGAACTCTTCACTTCTCCACCTATCATCCAACCTCTACATTGGAGTCTCCCATTCAAAATTTTGTGCGATGCAAGTGGCACTAAAGTGGGAGCAGTGTTGGGATGAAAAGTTGCCTATGTAATCTATATGCTTCAAGGGTCTTGAATGGAGTTCAATTGTATTACTTCATTATAGAAAAAGAGCTTTTATCTATCATTTTTACTTTAGAAAAAATTTAGATCTTATTTGTTAGAGGCCAAAGTAATTGTTTACTCTGATCATGCAACATTATGGCATTTGTTGACCAAGAAGGATACCAAGCCAAGACTAGTTAGATGGATTATGCTTCTACAAGAATTTGATTTGAAAATAAAAAAACAAGAGAGAAGCAGAGAATTTGGTTCTTGACCATTTGAGTCGACTACCCATTGCTAAAGAAGATTTTCCACTGAGAGAGACTTTTCCTAAAAAGCAACTATTTTCTACTAATTCATCTATGCCTTGGTATATTGATATCATTAATTACTTGGTTACTAATCAGTTACTTGCAGGTTGATCAAAAGCTAAGAGAGACGAATTCGAAAGTGATGCCAAATATTACATATAGGATGACCCTTATCTTTGGACATAGTGCACAGATCAAGTAATGTAGAGGTGTGTAAGTGAAAATAAATTTAGTTCTATTCTAATCTTTTGTCATTCTTTTGCATGTGGAGGCCATTTTGGACCAAAAAGGACAACTTGTAAGGTGTTAGAGAGTGGCTTCTACCGGTAGACTTTATTCAAAGAGGCGTACTTGTTCTATTAGTCATGTGATAGGTGTTAGACGGTAGGTAATATTTCCTATAAAGATCAAATGTTACAAACTCCCATGCTTTTCTGTGAAATTTTTGGTATTTGGGCCATCGACTTTATAGGTCCCTTCCCTTCATCCATTGGTTCTTCTATATTCTATTGGCAATAGACTATATTTATGAGTGGGTGCAAACAAATGCCACCTAAACTAATGATCCAAAAGTAGCTGCGGATTTTGTAAGGTCTAATATTTTGTTCGTTATGGGATGCCTAGAGCCATTGTAAATGATAGAGAGAAGCATTTTTGCAACAGCACGATTGCAACTTTATTTAGGAAGTATGGTGTTATTCACAAGATTTCAACATCCTACCACCCTAAAACGAATGGCCAATCTAAAATTTCAAGCAAGGAGATTAAATCCATTTTGGAGAAAATGGTTCGTCCTAATAAGAAGAAGTGGAGTGTGAGATTGGAGGATGCACTATTGGCTTATAGGACCGCATGCAAGACACCTATTGAAATGTTTTCCCATAGGTTGGTATTTGAGAAATTGTGTCATCTTCTAGTTAAGTTTGAATATAAGGCATTTAGGGCAATTAGATAGTGTAACATGGACTTTTATGAAGCTGGAGTGCGTAGGAAGTTGCAATTGCAAGAATTAAAGGAGTTACGAAATGAAGCTTATGAGAAGGCATTGATTTATAAGGAGAAGAGTAAGGTTTTTCATGACTAACTAATTTCAAGAAAAACATTTGTAATTGGGCAAAAAATCCTTCTCTATCATTCCACATTTAAACTTTTTTCAGACAAATTGCGTTCTCGTTGGATTGGCTCTTTTCTTGTTGCTAATATTTTTCATTATGGTGTAGTGGAAATTAAAAACTTAAAGACAAATAAAAGTTTGTTGTCAATGGACACCGCCTTAAGCCATATTATGAAGGATTTCAAGGTGAAAAAGTGGAGTCAATTCAACTTGAGGAGCTAGTCTATGAACTCTTGAAGAAATATGGTTTCATGTTCAGCCAACCTAATGGGAGGCAACGTAAATGAGTTTGATTTAATTTTGTTTTTAATTAATTGTTCTTTATTAGTGAGGTTTTAATTTTAGTTTCATTGGCATTTAAGTAATAATGTTTTAATTTTGGATAGGAAACGAGATTTGGAGGTTTGATTCTTAATTGGAAGAAATGATTAAAAAAAAGAAAAGAGTTAGGCTCGATTTGGGAGTTTAGGAGAGGAGAAAAGAAAGGATAAGTTGCGAAAGAAAAGGAAAGAAGAGAAATATTTTTCTTCTCACGCTGATTGGGATTTAGAAAAGAAATGAAATGATATTGGACAAATTTGGTATTATGATTTTATTGCTTGACATTTTATGAGTAAAGTTGGCATTTTGAAAAAGTTTACAAAGGTTAAATGAATCTTTCCTTCCATTTCTTCCCATTTTTGGAGGGAAAGTATTTGAACAAATTTATCTCTCCATTTCCTTCCACTTTTCTTTCATTTCTTCCCACTTAAAACTCCCAAACAAGGAAAATTTTAAAATTCCCTTTTTTTTTTCCCTACTTTTCTCTCCAAATCTCAACTCGCAAACTTAGTCTTAGTGTAAACATCAGGAGAAGACCAGCCTTGTATCCGGACTTAAGTCTAAGGCCGGACTTCAACTGATGTTCAACCAAAAAAAATAAAAAAAATAAAAAGAAAGACGCTGATTGATGTTGAATCCCAGAAGAAGACCGGCCTTTCATCCAAACTTGAGTTGGCGTTTGCCACTGGACCAAGCTGTGAAATTCTTGGTACATGTCAGTTTTTAGCTGAGGAGTTGAAGATGGAAGTGAAATATGGCTTTTCAGATTGCCAGCATATTGTGCAGCTTTGCTTAGGTAGGTTAAAAAGTCTGGAAGGTACCGTATTGATTGGAACGCAAAACCTGGACTATTTCTTTTGTGATGCAAATGGCAAGTACCTTTTGTCAACTTGCAGGATATTGTTTTTGTTAGCTTCATTTTGTTTTCATCCAAATGCCTCTAAGTGTCTCCAGGAGACTGTACACAAGATTTATAATTGCTTTTTGGTGGGAGAACATTATTTTTAAAATTTTCAATGTAACTGAACTGTTCTCTAGAGATGGTAATTTGGATCAAAATCCAATAGCCCATCCATATAAAGCTTAATTAAATAGATTTGGATTGGTCCACTTTGAGCCTTAACTTTAAATGGTTAACCGGTTAAATACCTCTTAAGTTAGTGATTTTATATGTATTATCCATATCAACCAAATAAATCCAATTAATGCAAAAAAAAAGAGAGAGAGAGAGAGAGAGAGATGGATAAATATGTAAAATGTATGTGTCTTGAAGTGAGAGGTGGCAAAAATACCAGAACTTAATGATTCTTATTCCCAAATTTAACTTGGATGGGATGGGTATTTAAAATTTGGGACTGGATCTTATTGAAAATATACCCAAAAGTACACTAATGGATGTTGGAGCAAGTCGAAGGGACTTGCATCCCTTAACCATGACGTCTCGAGCTAGAAACTTATGGGAATACAAAAAATACTATTGGGAGAGTTTCTCCCTGCAAAAGGACCCGACGCGATTCAAATAGAATTAGTTGCAGACCGTAAAATGGATGCGATGTCAGTCTATAAATAGTTATTCTCGAACCAATGAAAATTTTCAAGTGCACATATGAGAGTCCAACTTGGTTTGATTTAACATGTAAGTGGGGTTTTTATATGTCCATATGGATTTTTACTATTGGTTCTAAATTAACTGCTAGGCGTACCTGGTACTTGTTCTGGACTGATATAAAATTTCTTGTTAAATAATATAATTATATTTAAATATTTAAATATTATTTAACTATCCATGATCCAGCAATCACTCCAGATCTATTGAATTAACTATTATTTCCCTAACGAAAACCACAAATTCTCTAAAATACCAAATAGTTGAACTATGTTAACTTATTAATTTTCAACAATGTCTTTGAAATTTTTTTTCTAAAAGCCCAATCTTGACTATTTTGGAGTAGGATTTTGAAAAAGAAAAAAAAAATCTTTACCATTCGAAATCTCTACTTTTCACACCTGTAAGTTTTCCCACATTCACTGTAGTTGCCCTATCTTCTCTTTGGGACTTGGAGGAATTTGTTCTCCCTCATCTAGGGACTTGCAATATATGATGGACCACAATGAGCTATTTACCTGTTTCTTGCTGCTAAAGTTTTTGTTTTGAAGAGTGGAGGTTAATTTATTCAAACGCATTTCATTTGTGTATACAATTTTGCATTTTTTTTTCAATTTCAAATTCGATATATCTATATGTTAGGTTTCACTTCTTACAATGTACACAAGGACAAAGGAAAAAGACACATGAGAAGTTGTGTGACTTGAGAAATTAACAGATTGTAGTTGGAGACGGTTTTCCCAAGTTTGGAATATATAGACGCTAAGAATTTTAATCTTAAGCATTGAGTGGCAACGTATAGTTGTATGCAGTTATGTGCTAAACTTTGTTTGTTATATGGAATAATTTTAACCTGAGTTGGCAACAGGGAGATCTTAAAACCCTCCTTGGTGCAGGTCATAGGATCAAATTTTATGGCCTGCATTCCATATCTGGGATTTCCCCTTCCTCTAGTATAGTATAGGCTAGAATAGGATCTCACAAAAATTAAAAATAAAAGGAAAATTTTTAGAAGCCTCCTCTGAGATTTCTCATAATATTACTCAGCTATTTTAAAGTTTTTAAAATCTCACTTATCTCCTTTAAATTGACATTTTTTAATCACATTTTAGCCCCTTTAGAGGAAATCCAAGAAAGATAAAAAATTTTTTCTAATATTACCCTTATGTTATCCTACTTGTGAAATTTATAACAACAACAAAAAATAAAATCAGGTTAAATTTTTATAATATGTAAATTTCTTGACTTAAATTATTTATTTTATTGTTAATCAGGTTAATATTTATAATATGCAAAATTTACACCTTGAAAAACTTACATCTTATTGAACTTTTCAATACAACTTAAACTACATTATGCATTAAAACATATTTAATAAAAAAATTTCTTGATTTCCTCATAACTGTGCATAAAAATTTTTAAGTTGTTAATTACTCACCCAAAATCTTTTTAAATGGTTGATTTTGACTAGATTTAATTTACTCATGTCCTTCGCTATCCTACCACGACCTCGGTATAGAGAAATATGAACTATTATTAGATAGAAATTTATTTTTTTAACCTACATTTTTTGGTATAAAAATTTTATTTTTTTTGACTTTTTGGTTAAATAATTATTAAGAGAAAGAATAATGTTATCAATTTGTGACTTTTGCTAGAATTAGTTGTTTCAAACTACCAGGGAAAGAAGTGAGATTTAGAAACTTCAAGAGAGTTTAGTGATGTTACAAGAAATCTCAATAGAGGTTTATGAAATTATCCCTCATTATATTTGATGTAAACTGACCATCTTTGTGTATATGCATTGGTCAGGTGAACCCTAATGGAAAATCATTGGTTCCTAAGTCGGAAGTTTCTATCCTACTTGACGAAATTCAAGCATAAAATTGTCTTCTTCCTATGATCCAGATCTCTTTGCTTCTTCCAGCGTTGGTGGAGGAGAGTAGCACCAGTTGTATTTAATTGGTTACTCTTCTCAATCAATGGCCCATAACATACATTCAATCTTCAAGATGAGAAACCGTGGTAGACACATTGCTCTTTTTTCTTCTTTTTTTTTAAAAAATTTTCATTTTGAAATTAAAGGTGTCCTGCTTAATTGGAAAATTAGAACAATTCGACGTGTTATATTCTTTTTTTTTTTGTTGCTCAATAGATTTATTGATTTACAGGTCGTTTAATTTTTAACACCTGTGAACACAATCTCTTAACTTGTCGGATTTGTAATTTGTCATCACTTCACTCCTGGTGTACTGTTTCTCTAATCACCCACAAGACTTGGACGGTTTGGTGAATGGATTTGAGTCCCTATTATGGGTTTCAAATTTAATTATATTCATATAAGACGTTTGCTTGGGGTAAGTCAATGGAAATAATAGGCATTTTCATATGAATTTTTTTAACTAACCATCTCTTACTATGAAATCATATTAATTATCCATCTTATTCTCCTTAAATATAAAAAATAAGAAAATAAAATGATATATTAATTACCCATTTTATTCTCCTTAAATATAAATTTAAGAAAATAAAATGCCACCGTTTCTATTGGTTTCAACAAATGGAAAAAAAAAAGAAAAAAGAAATAACGAAAAAGAAAAATAATAAATTGTAAAATTCATTCCACATTGACAAAATGCACTATAGATTTTCATCAAAACCCATGATCATTGACCATTTTATGATATCGATAGTGATAGTGATTATGGAATTTGAAACAAACAGCTCCTTAAAAGGGTTTTTTTTTTTTTTTTTGTTATCTATATCAATTTGTAAGATTTCTGGATGCAATCGTAAGAAGGATTGTAAATCATGTGATTACCGTAATGTTCCCACCTCCCCTAAGGCTAACCGGAGGGTTATGACAGCCTTCTCGCCAGGACTCAAGCATTCAAATCATTTCTAACTTAAACGTGCAATTTCCCCAATAACATAACATTAATACTAAAACTGAGAATAACATTTAAACTTAAAATTTACAATCATCCAATTCTCATGGTTACAATCCTCGAGCCAAAGCTCATACACTTCCATAATCTTAAAGTACTAAACATCACATAAATATACAAAATGTCTTCGCACTCGAGACCAAAAGTCAAAGATCAAGACGTTAGCCTTAACTACGCCTCGGGATTCTCTTCACCGTTAAGGAAAATAAAAGGGAACGGGTGAGCTAAAAAAGCTCGTGAGTTTTCAAAATTCATGCACAATCAAAGAGGTAAAATTGCAAGTAAATAATTAAAACACATAAATAAATTCAATTAACACACAGTGAGGATACGGGGGCTCTCAGGAGCCAATTTTCACTTTTCACGAGCAATTATCGTAGTCGACACTCCGTCGACTTTCAAACCAAGTAGACGACTCTTCACGCCAACTCCAACCACCTTACTCCCCCTACCGGGCCCGCACGCCACATAATTCAATAATATACAATAAACAGGAATTACTCAAGGCACACGGCCAAGAGTAAGTACATTTCACGTTTTTTCATTTCCCCGAGTTCAATACATGCAAAAATCAAATTTCCGACTCTACAAAAAGGGAGCAATAAAGTATACCCTCCTTTAAGTGAGCGGACCATCAAAATTCTCAATTTCACAATCCAGCCAAATAACAAGTCATGAAGCACGTGCATACATAAGCATTCCAATGAAAGCATTTTAACATGCATTGAAAACTCACCGACAAAATAGGGGTCGGAGTCCAAGTTTTGATCAGTTGTGAAATCAGCACTTTGCCCTAAAATAATTAAAAGAGAACAAAAATGAGTTTTCCTAATCAATGGTTAAGTTTAATTCAAAAAGTCGAAAGTTCGACAATTTCTCGAGTTGAGCTGAAAACTTTGAAAAATCATAACTCAAGTTATACAAGTCAGAATTCTGCTCATTTGGTACCGTTGGAAACCTCTTTGAAAGCTCTAAAACTTTGTAGAAGACACCAAATTAAAATTATGGACGAAATTAACCCAGATTTCCGTTGAACATTCAGCTACAGTAAAATGACAGTGTCCGTCAGGCTGGTTATCCAGCACATTTTGAAAATTCACCAAAAATTACATAAAATTAATTAACCTCTGAAATTTATACACAATATAGTCCTACATAATAAGTTTCAACAGCCACTGACAGAACTCAATTCTGACATCCGAGCATGAAATGAAAACAGTGCAAACAGAGGCAGTTCGAAATTCTGCAGTTCTGGAATTACGAAAATACAGGGCAGCTTTCAAGTTGCTATTTGAGTGACGAATTCAAGTCCAAAAATTGTCAAATTTGGCACACTAACACTTCCATATATCAAATAGATTCTCACCAAATTTCAACTTAAAATACCACCGGGAAGGCAGTTTTCTACGTGCCTCAATTTCGTCCAACTCATTCATTCAAAACTGGAAAATTTTGATCCCTCACTTGTATCATCTAGTTCATGCCTCAAATCACTACCAATTTGCCTAATTTTCGAAACCAAGCTAGTATTGAACTTCCTAAGCCTATTGATGATCAAAAATGGTCACATCTTTTGGCAAGAATATCACAAAATAAATCCTCAAAATTCGGACAGCATTACCCCTCAAATTTCCAGCTTTCACTTTGCAACTTAGCCAACCACATAACATCAACTCTTGAAGAGCTTTTTGTGGGACAAAATAGAAGCTTAACATTCATCACTTAAACATCAAATTTAGCCTCTAACTAGCCAAAAATGCAGCCACTAAATTCAAGGAAAAAAAATCAGAAAATTCAACCCCCATTTTTTTCTTCCTTAGCCGGTTTTCCCCTTTTGTTTTTCATCAAACTTTTAACCATCATCAACATACATAATGCAATTAAATAACATCATTTAACCATCTAACAATCAATTTCACACATTTGGTGGGAATTCAAGAGCCCACCGTTTCTTGCTCATGGTCATCAAATTCCACAAATCAACTTCATATTCAAAACTTTAAACACATAAGTCAAGGTTTCTAAAACCCTTCAACAACCCAACCTAAAAACATGCTTTTCAATTGAAATGGATGGAGGAAAATTCAAGTTTTCTAGTTTTACCTCTTGCAAGAAATGAGTGAAAGTTCTCCAAGGAAATGCCAAACAAAAGCTTCCAAAAGCTCCTAGTCCAAGCCTTTCCACCAAGCTCAAGCTCAATCCAAGAGTGATGATGTTTTTGTTGGTGATTTTAGCAAGAAATGAAGGAGAAAAATAGATGGAAAATGAAGAGAAGGAAGAAGAGAGAGTTCGGGTGAAGGGAGAAGAAATGCACCGGTTTTGAGCTATTTTTTTTTTTAAAAAAAATAAGGAAGAAAGGAAGACAAGACACAAGTCTTGTCTTGCCTTAATGAGGGTTGACTATTAAGCCATTCTTATCTATTTGGAGGGAAAATTAAGGGCTTAATTGTGCTTGAAATTAAGGCTAATTTTCGGCTAGGAGGGGGAAGGAAGAATAGGAAAATTTTCGTAGGAGCTAGAAGGAATCGGTTGGAAGAAAAAATTAGTTGAAATTCTAAGCTTAGCGAGGTTAATCCAAACCCTAACTAAAAATTTCAAAACCCTAATTAATCACCTTCAATGTCCCAAATCCAGTCATTTAATCACACTTCCAACTTATCCGTGATCATCCCTACTTATCTCCACTAGTTTACTCACAGTCCGAATTTACTCGTGTGAGGGAAATGCCCCTCCAATAATGTTAAACCGCAGCTATAGCAGCAGTAGACTGATTCCAAGAAATTCGTGGCTGCTGATTCACATTCACAAAGTTGGAAGTGTTTTCATAATTAATCAGATTGTCTCTTGTAGTACTCTGTTAGGTAAAAGAAGGGCTTGACAGATAGGGCTCTCCTTATTATACCCCTCCCCAACCCCTTCCAAACCTGAAAAAACAACACTTTCGATTATAATTCTTGTACTTAAAATGGTAACATATATGTTGCTAGTATGCTTTATGTCTCAAAAGCCTAAACATGCTTAAACTAGGCGCAGATGGTACTAGGAAAGTACTGTTGTTTGGTTTCAATGATTTAGTGACTGTATTGCCATAAATTATGATTATGAACCAGTTGTACAGATGTTAGGTACTATCCAGAATCCAAAGCCGTGGTTTTTTCTGTGCTTAGGAGATCTGCGTCACAGAGGAAGTTAGCAGTGAAAGTTTTGCAGTTGGAAATGAGGTTCCAGGTTTTGCAAGGGGTCGGCCATTTCAAAGTTCAGGGGAGGTGACAAGTGAATGTTGCAGCAGTTTTTAGCTTTCCTGTGTACTCCTGCATAGGATGGCCTGCCTTTGGGTGTAGGTCTCCTTGGCGGGTTTTAGCCTATTTCTGTGATCAATAAAGTTATTTAAAAAAAAAAATTTCTAAGGACTCGCATTCTGTGAATGCGAGTTCTTCATTTCATTTTCTTTTTTTTTTGTTTGTCAATTTTCCAATGAACTCGCATTTGGTAAATGCGAAACCAATGGAACTCGCATTTGCCAAATGCGAAAATCACAATCTCAGAAATTCTTATGCAAACAACCCCTCTTGTAGAACTTTTTTCTTTTCCGTCACACTTTTAGAATTTCCTCGAGGTCAGATTATTAGTGCAAGCAGCCCCTAAGGATTTTGTACCTTTACCTACAAACAAGGATCATATTCACTGGCTAGCTAGTGCTACTGGCAAATTCACGGTACAATCAGCAATGAATAAGTTGAGAGAGCAAGGAAGTAAAGTGTATTGGCACAAATTAGTGTGGGGTAAACATTATATCCCACGTTTTGCTTTTATTCTCTGGCTTCTTTGCAAAAGGAAGCTAACTACTCGTGATAGACTACAAAGATGGGGATTGGGTACTAGCCGTGAGATCAGCCAAGTGCGTATTGTGCAAGAAAGCTGATGAAAGCATTGAACACTTGTACTTTGATTGCCAAATTACTTCCCTTGTTTGGCAAAAAGTGCAGCATTTATGTTTTACTTATAGAGAGAAATACTCCTTAGGAGAGGAGCTTCAGTAGGTCTCTCATCATTGGATTGGCAACACCTTTGGCCACCACTTTAGGAGAATGGTATTTGCTGTCATGTTCTATCATATTTGGAGGGCAAGGAATGAAGTGATCTTCAAGTCTCATCTTGCTACAGCTCTTGGCATTATGAAGCCCATTGTTGGTGAGGTCTCTCGTGTGCTCTTTACCTGGGAAGATTCCAAGAACACGAGAAAACTGGCAACTTGCTCTGGAGTGGAGGTTCCCTTCTACTTGTTTTGATAGTATCACTGTGTAAATACATAGGTAGATGTATACCTGAGAAATATGCTCTTATGTTCTCATACACGTTCATATCAATAAAATAAGTTACAATTTTACCTAAAAAATAAAAATAAAAACAAAATCATGTTCTGGATTGATGGATGTTTAATAGTGATAGGGAAGAAGATGGTAAATTAGCGATGAGGAAGCTACAAAAAATCATGTCATCAATTGATGTTTGTTTATAAATATGTGTATAGTTGCAGTTGAGGAGGTGGCTATCAGGATGCTGTGGTGATGGATGGAACTTTTCGGAATGTTATAACAATAACAATGGGATTGATCATGAAGACGAATGCCAGCATATGAAAATTTTCTTAATCTTCATTTGAATACCTATTTATTTATAAACTCATTTTTTTCTCTTAATTAATTTTGCACTGTTCAGGGATGAGAGATACACGGAATCCCACGGTTATGTATTTATGGTAGTAATGATTATATAGTTGCAGCTAAATTTTGTAATTTATGGAAACAAACAACTCTCCTTTTATACTTTCTCATGGGATAATATTGATACATCATCAGATGGGTTATGAGGTATGACACTTTTCCCCTCTTATTTTGTTTTGGTCTAGTGCCTTTACTTTTATATGGTTAAAACATTTTGTGCGTTGTTCCGGTCTAACTCTCATTTTAAATTATAAATATAGCATACCATTTTCACAATCTCCCTCATAACAAGTTTTAAATACAACTAGTGATAAATGCACACTTGATGTATGTGCAATAAAAAAAAAAATTTATGGTCATATATTTTATGTAAAATTTTTGTTGCTAAAAGCAAAGTTTAATTTTCAAAATTTTTTTCATGAAGTGATTCTATATTAGTAATTATAATGCTTAGGAATAGTTATGTTAGAAATATATACTTGAATAATTAAAAGTAAAATGGTCATGGATATTATTTTGACAACATCTGTGTTGGTGCATGTTAAAGTAAAAATAGTTTTCATGAGGGCAAAAATGGAAGTTCATAAAGTGACAATAAATATTTACTCCAAACCCCTTCCTCTCCCTTCATATATAACAAGTAGGAATGACACACCCTACGTGTGTGCAAATTTAGAAGGAAAATTTTTAAAAGCAAGAAGATGAAGCAGTTGATTAACATAACCAAAAGAAATTGGGATAATATAGTTTTGATTAAGGAGGAGTTGATAGGGGTAAAGCTGTGATTCAGTAAGAGTTGATAGGAGTAAAATTGAAAACATATAAAGTGACACTAAGGCTCTGTTTGAATAGATGGAAAGTTGTATAAGAAAATAATGTAATGAAAAGTGAGGTAAAGGAAAATGAAAGTGAGTTTTCCATACACGTTTAGCTTAGTTGTCAGGATCGCGATCCGGATCGTGGGATCTTACGATCCTGCGATCCGGATCGTGGGATCTTACGATCCTGCGATCCGGATCGTGGGATCTTATGATCCTACGATCCGAATTATGGCTTTCGATTTCGATCCGATTTTGTTACGATCCTGTCATTTAAAGATATTATGATAAAAATTTTAATAATTTGATCATAATTTTGTATAGAAAATTCTGCTATTTGTTGCATTAGAAATTAGATTCAAAAAACTTTAAAACCACATAATTACGTTATGCTAATTCCTTACCTATAAAAATTGGTAAATCTTTAAAAATTGGTATTTAATTGTCTCATTAATAAATACTTAAATGACACACACACATATAGAAAGTCAATTTTTTCAGCTACCTTGTCCAGTAATTGCATTTGGACTCAAAATTAAGAAAGAACAATATTTTTAATTTAATCAGATTCATTTACAATATATCACATGTAGTTCCAAAATTTTTATTTAATTTTTAGATTATTCCAAATATTTTAGATAATACGATTTTAACCTCAATTAATAATACTATTAGATTGATAATACATGAGTTGCATTATTTATTGCTGTATATGTGAATTGCAAACATCAAAATTACTAGTAAGATTATTTTTTACGATTTATGTAAGATCTATCGATCCCACGATCCGATCCTACGATCCGATCTTGCAAAGTAAAAAACGATCCAAGGTAGAATCCCGATTTTAAAAACCTTGACGTTTAGTCACTGAGAACATTACGGAGAGAATTTAGGAAATTAATGACAGTTAATAGCAGTTATTGATACTTTTGTGAGTAGCTAGTTATTTTCCTTTAAAATCCTACAAATTTTGCAGGACACAAAATTCAGGAAAGTGTGAGAAAGTTTTTCAATATTCGTGCCAACCAAACATGCCTGAAGGACAAAATAACTAACTTTCGTTCAATTTCCCACACTTTTCCCTACAAACAAATAGTATCTAAATGTTAACATAAGCTATCAGGTGCTCTGACTTTATTATAATAGTAACTAATGTTAGAGGTACACTCGATACGTATGCAATTAAAAGATACATAATATTTATGGTTATATATTTTATATAAAATATTTTGAAGTAAACTTTAATCTTTTGATTTTTTTCATAAAATTGACAGTTATAATGTTTTGGGATAGTTATGTTGAAAATATATACTTAAATATTTTACGATAGTTATTTTGACCATAGGTGTGTAAGTAGTTAAAGTAAAAGTACTATTCATAAGGGTAAAAGAGAAATTCCATACAATGACAATAAATGTTTAGCCCAAACCCTCTCATCTCCATTTATATATAGTATAGATGTAGATAATATCAATATTGATCTCTTTATTTATAGTTATCTATCCTTTTTCAAATCTTAATCTCTTTCTCAAAAGTTATTTATTCAATATTTTTTATGTTCTTAGATGAATATTTGAATCTTTAGTGGTATTATTGAATACAAAATGACACCGTGCACAAAATACCATGTAAATGCATGGAACAGAAACTAGTTTTCCATTTTTTTTAAACTTAAAGATTGAAACAAGTTTTCCATTATTTAACTATCCGCTACCCTATAATTACTCTACAATTGTTAAATAAACTATTATTTCCCCCACAAAAACTACTACATCTTTAAAATACTGAAATAGTTGAACTATTTTAAATTATTATTTTTAACAGAAAAATAATATTAATGCTTTTTAATTTATTGTTTGGACACATATTGAATGTGCGTCAACTATTGGTATACATGAAACCCTTCGTCTTACATATAAAATGCAAGTAGGCATGTAGCAGTTGAGTAGACTTGACAAGTTGGGTAGACATGGCAATTAGGCAGATTGAACAAGATTGTAGAATTCTCCTTTTCCGGACATAAATCCTTTTTGTGATGCTTGTCTACTGTCCACGGTAGGATTACGACACAACCAATTATTGCTGGAATATGATTGTTTAGGAGTTTTTACATACATAGGGGACAGGTATCTCTAGTTTCTTTCTTATTTTGCCTATTTATATTTTGTATATTCATACTCATTATTCTACTTTTGTTGCAGGGTGTAGTTTGCATGCGGTTTTGGTTGTAGTTTCAGCATATGACCAGGCTAAGAGGAGGTATAATGTTTGGATAAAAAATAGCTTGGGACCATACTGGGGAAAAGTAGGATGCTGTATTATATCCATTAACGTACTTTTAGAGATTGCATGGCCAACTGGAAGAATGGATTTCTATTTTGCTCTAATGCATGGCAAAAATATATAGATTTGGCATTGATATGATGAAAATCCCGAATTTGAATTAATTTTGGTCTAAGAACGAGTTTCTATTTAGGCCAAATTCATGACAAAAATGTATATATAATGTAAAACCAAAATCTGAAGTAATTTTGGTCTAGTATAGATTGCTGATTGTCACAAGGATTGGTGTATAAAACATACCTGATATGAAAATTGAATTGATTTTAGGATGTGGTTCTAGGATTTATCTACGGTAGATGTGTTTCAGGATGGATTAGTGGTACTAGAATTCTAGTTTGTTAATTTACTTTTTATGTCAGGAGGTTCGGCTTTTTGATTAATTATGAACTGAAATTGCAATAATTTACTTTTTATTAGGTTCATTTTGTTTTCATCCAAATGCCTCTAAGTGTCTACAGAAGTCTGTATACATGATTTATAATTGCCTTTTGGTGGGAGAACATTATTTTTTAAATTTTCAATGTAACTGAAATGTTCTCTAGAGATGGTAATTTGAATCAGAATCCAATAGTCCATCCACATAAAGCTTAATTAAATAGATTTGGAATGGTCCACCTTGAGCATTAACTTTAAATGGTTTAACCGGTTAAATCCACTTAAGTTAGTGGTTATATGGATTATCCATATCAGCCCAATAAATCCAATTAACGCAAAAAAAAAAAAAAGACACGGATAAATATGTAAAACGTCTATGTCTTGAAGTTAGAGGTGGCAAAATTATCAAAACCTAATGGTTCCGATTCCCAAATTTAACTTGGGTAGGATGGGTATTTAAAATTTGGGACTGAATCTTATTGAAAATATAACCAATTGTACGGAAAATTTTATTTAGTAAGTAGTTGCTCTCAAGCCAGTGAAAAGTTTCAAGTGAACACACAGAGTCTCACTTGGTTTGATTTAATATGTAAGTGGGTGTTTATATGTTATCTTTAAATATTTATAGTTTAACTATCCATGACCCTAAAATCACTCCGCATCTATTGAATTAACTATTATTTCCCTAACAAAAACCACTACTTCTCTAAAATACTAAAATAGTTGAACTATTTTAAATTATTATTTTTCAACAATGTCTCCAGAAAAATTTTTTAAAAAGCCTAATCTTGACTGTTATGAAGTTGGATTCTGAAAAAAAAAAAATGTTTTGCTATCGAAATCTCAACTTTTCACACCTGTAAGTTTACCTTCTTTCACTGTAGTTGCCTACCTTCTCTTTGGGACTTGGAGGGATTTGGTCTCCCTCATCGAGGGACTTGCAATAGATGATGGACCACAATTCGTCACTTACCTCTTTCTTGGTGCCAAAATTTTAGTTTAGAAGAACGGAGGTCAGTTTAATGCATTTCATTTGTGTATATATTTTTGCATTTTTTTTCTCAATTTCAAATTCGAAATATCTATATGTCAGGTTTCCCTTACGTCTTACAAAGTACATAGCAAAAAAGAAAAAACCACATGAGAGGTTGTGTGATTTGAGAAATTAACTAGTTGGAGACGGTTTTCCCAAGTTTGGAATAGATAGACCTCATTTGGTACGATTGAAAGGCCTGGAATGAAAAGGACTTTCCAGTCAGAATTCTTTTCCTGACAGAATGGACAGAAAAGAATTTATCATTCCAGTGTTTGGTAATCAAGTCAGAATGGATTGTTAATTTCTTTTTCCATGTCTGGTATAATCATATTGGGAAGTCAGAATGGAATGAAGAAACCACTATATTGACTTAATTGCCCTACATATAACATTCTATACATATCTTGATTTAGAGACAAATGAATTATTAATTAATAAATAAATTTTTAATAGTATAAAATCACAATAACTTATTAAATGGGAACATAACTTTTTAATAGCATACAATTACAATAGGTGAATACTAACTGTAATGCAACTGCCATAAGTGAATACCAATTGTAACTAAGTTAAATTTTTAAATTACATATATGTTGAATCTTGACAGATGCCGAACCTGTGCAATAATAAATATTTAAACCTAACTGTCCACAGGAATACTCCCGAGTTAAATCTGGTACTGGAGCAGGGACTCCGGATGTGCAATGGGTTACTAGATTCACCCTGATTCCAAGGAGTTTACTTAATCCGATATACCAGAAATTAACCAAAGAATTTAATTAATTTGTAAAAGTGGCAAATAGGGTTGTCTCCTCAGAGAATGGTAGGAAATTGTTTCTTTCTAAGTCACAGGAAAATTTGGGGGGAGGGGGGTTTGGATGGGATAGAACTAAAAATAAAATAAATAAAATTAGAAAATGAAAAATGACAATACCAATTAAATAAATCACCAGAGAACAAGTAGAGAAAAATTTAATAGAAATAACCAGTAATGAAATTCTACCCAAAGGAACAACTTCTCAGGCACAGTCCAATCAAATGTTCATTGATGCAAAAATATTTCATTCATTTGCCACTAGGTTAGTTATAGCTACCAACAAGCTCTGACAGCCAGCTTTTCCTTACTTTTTTGACAGCCAAGGTACGACCATTGACTGTTTCCCTAACCAAATAACAACCTAGGTACGACCATAGGAATTTAATTATCCAATTGCATTAAAAGCTAGAAAAACCCAACCCTAACCAATGAACACGCTAAGTGGGTTCATTTAAGCTAGATCCTACGTTTCCCTAACATAAAACCAATTATGGTGGTCGCCACTAATTATTAACCAAACGAACAATCACGGATTCAATTCAGTTAATCTGACAATAGGATATCAGGTTAAATTAAATATCCGGCCGTTGATATTCAATTAACAAAATAACCTTCAAACAATTAATCCAGGAAACGAACGAATAGTAACAAAATTAAAAGAAATAATAAAGATTCGATTAGATCTCACAAATGATGTGGACCGCGCCTTCGAGTCACCCTTTGAGTAGATGAGAAATTTAGCTGCTCCTCATAGAGAGTTGCATCCCAGAATTGTTTGAGGAATTTTCAATAATGAACATAACCACAAAAAAAAAATGAAATAAAGATATGAAATACTAAGCTCCCCACGTCAACGAGAAGGACGAGTCAGCAGCCAAAACGCCTTCTTTTGTTTAATTGTTTTTGTGACTAATCAAAGAAACACGAGAAGGAGAAAGCCTACGATGATGTGTTCCCCAATTGCGTGGAGTTGTCTTCTCCCCATAAAAAAAACGAAAACTAGCCTAAGAGAACTCTCAAAAATTCGGAGTTGGCAGCCCCCAAAATCCCCCCCGAGCAAGTCTGCCGCCTTCCGCCATAATTCCCCAAAAAATAAACAAACGAAAGGGGAAGTTTCCTTATCTAATAAGGATTCTAAGAGTTCTAGTCCCCTTTAGAATCTACACTACTAAGCAAAAATAACTATGGGGAACCAATTACAACTTCCCTAAAAAGAAGGGTTTTTGACCAATTACTGAAAATAAAATAAATAAAATCTTCCATCCAAAGATAGGAATTGTCAGGCGTAGGATGTCTTCACAGAAATTCTTCTTCATAGCCCAATGTAGCGCATGTGAGGGCCTCAAAAATTTGAACTTTATTCTAAAAATGCATAATATTATTTATATCGTGTTTAAACATTGAAAAATGAGCGCATATATGTTTAAAATGATTATTTCTCAATTTAGAGAATTTTACACGAATTGTTTGCCGGTGTGTGGTTTTGGCCAAAATTTAGCTTTAAAAATTGCTCTGACGCGTGAATAGTGACTTGGACTTGAAATTGGGCATATGTAGTGATATTTTGGAAATATTATTATGGTGAGACAGTGTCGGGATGAAAGAAACCAGTGTAAGTTAGACTGTCGCGTGTGACGCGACAAAAAGTGCCAAAAGTACCTTTTTCCCTTAAAATATGGAAGTACACTTTTTGGGCCATAAAAGCCTTGACTTCTTGCACCTTTATACTTCATTTTCAGCTGAAACCTTGGGGATCTAGAGAGAGAGACTGCCGAGAGAGAGAAGGGAGAGAAAGAGAGAGATTGAGCTTGTTTTCTCCATAGTTTTTCATCCATTCTTCTTGGAGCTTCAAAACTCATCAACCACCATCATCTTCTTCACTTAGTGCAGCCAAAGGAGAGAGAAGGAAGTGAAGGCTGGTCCGATTTCTTGGAGGAGAAGAGAGGTAAGTTTGAGGTTTGATATTCCATTTTCTTTCTTCTCCAAGCAACTTGAACATATGAAACTTGATTGATGGGTTGTGGGCTTGATTTCTTTCCTTCCATGGCAGCCGAACCAAGGAGAGAGGAGAGAGAGTGTCGTCCGAAAATTTTGAAGGAAAAAGAGAGAAAAGAAAAGTTGGGTGGTGATTTTAAGCTTGAGATCGAGCTTAGGGTTGGAAATCGTTGTCGCGACTCGAAGATCTTGGGCTAGGATCGAAGTTCTTGGAAGCCATCAAACTTGGAAGCAACCTTTTTGAAGAAGAGCTCGAGAGATCTCGTTAGATCTTGATAGATCCGGAGGTATAAGTTTTGAAACTTGTAGATCTAGCTTTATTAGTGTTAAATAGTGTAGATCTGTGGTTAATATTGATAAAGAATGATCTCATCTGGAAAAGATGAAGTTGGGCTCTTGAAATCTCAACCTAGGTAGCGGACTTGAGGTGGCCTCTAGGTAGCGAACTTGAGGACCTGATTGGGATTTGACTGTTATTTGTGAACTTGTATTGATATGGTTAGAAATTAGGGTTTTTAGTTGTTGAAAAGTTGAAGGAAAATGTATGTTATGGCCAAACCCACGCTTGGTGATTTTAATGTTTGATTTTGAAGTGTTGTGAATGTTCTTGAAGAGTTTCTTTTAAGAAAAACATGTATATTGTTCAAATTGTGAGTGTATGTGTGTGTGAAGGAATGTTTGAAATTTAAAGGGGTAAAAGTGATTTTGAGGTGTGAGACCTCACTTAAATGTTTTGTGAAAAGAACGCGTTTGTAGTGCCAATGAGTATATCGGTGGATGCTCTTTGAAATGAAAAAGTGACTTTTCAAAGAGGCTTTATTTGGAACATTGTACCATGTGAAATGAGAGCTTTTCCTCGAGGGAATTTTGGAAAAATGTCGTTTGAAACTAAAAAGTGAAAGTGAATTGTGTTAGTGACTGAAAAATGAAGTGAATCTCATGGATTGTTTTAAATTATTTTAGGGAGTGTGCAAGGCGTGACTTTGACCCCACGTGGAAGTCGAACCCTACTCGGTGAGTTTCCATGCTTGTTTCGTGTTTACGTGCAAATGATGGTATATGAATGCAATGAAGTGAATGTTCTGTGAAAATGAGTTTTGAACCCTCTGATGGGGATGGTGTGTACTTTATCGCACATACTCTATTTGAGTAAAAGTGATTATGAAAGTGTATTGAAGTGAGTGATTGTAAAAGTGCTTTACAGTATTATATAGTGAATGTATGTGTTTGAAAAGGTCGTGATTCCCGAGACCTATCTGAACTCTTCGACTAGCCGGGCTAGGCCTAGGTCGAGAAGAAAGAGTCGAGCCATAGGGTTAACTTAAAATGTCACAAAGCCCAACTGACTCAGACTGCTATATGTTCGAGACTTGGTTCTTGAACCTGTCTCCAAAAGAGCATCAAACCGGATATATATACAAGTGAAGTGAAATGAAAATGTACTGGACTTGGCGTATGGACTTGTCCCTAATGGAGAGTACTCAAATAAAGTGAAGTGTTTTAAAGTGAAGTGAAGTGTACTTGAGACTTGTCTCGAAAAGTGACATTGCAATGTACACTATCAAAGTGAAGTGATAAGTGCTTGAGGCGGTCTGGTGGGTTTTGGTGGAGTAAGGAAAAGAGGAGTTCTACATGGTAATAGTGACAGCTTGACCTGAGTGTCAACTACCTGGTTCGTGGACAAGTTTCGTGGTTCGTGGACAAGTTTCGTGGAACTTGGCCCTGAGGCCCAGTATCCAACATTGTATTGTTAATTGCTTTTCTATCATGCTTAAATTCCAAGTGTACTTGTGAAGTGAAATTGTTTATGTAAGTGACTTGCATGCTTTGGAACTCAATGGGCTTTTAGCTCACCCTTTCCATTTGTTTTCCTTAGCAGGAAATGAGCAACCGAGTGGTGGTGCCAACCCTTGAGATTTGGGTTTTACTTGTGTTTTGTTATTTATTTTGGAGAATCTTGAATCATGTATGTTGTGAACTTTTGTATAATGGAACTTGACTGTAAGGATGGATGATCTAGGTACTATGGGATTGTAATATGGATGTTATGTATTCACAAGACATTGTACCCTTACTCAGATGTATCCGTGGTTTTAGTTTGATAAGTTATATTGAATGAGCGAAGTGGTAGGTGTAGTCCTAGCGAAAGTCGGGTCCAACCTAAGGGAAGGTGGGTCACAAGGCTTACGCCCTATCATTGGGAGTCTTCTGGAATTTTTACCAAATTTGCACTTTTAAACTCTAAATAATCCCAATGACCTAAAATCAAAACCAAAACCAAACATAAGTAGAATAAAGCAATTAAAACCATATTTAGGCCGTAATTAGGGGGAAATATCCACAAATAACGTATACAATTAAAGACTTAACAAATCTCATGTATTTTTTATATATGTTAAATCCGTTATTCATGCACGTTAAATTCTTTGCCCTTAATTTGCTTCTAAATGGTTTTAAAAACAATTTATAAATAGAAAAATATAATTGTGCCTTAGTAGATAGTCTAGTGGGTATACTCTTTTCTTTTTTTTTAAAATTTTTTAACTTCATATGAATGTATTTTGGCATGATATTGTTTATTTGAATTAACAAATGTTATCATATAATCCAATATTGTGAATAAAAAATATATTAAAAATGTCAACTAAATATTTTATTTCAAAGTAAAAAGAAAGAAAAGTCATTAAATAGAATTAAAATTATTCCTAAGTAAAAAAGTAATAGACTTATTAACTAAACTCACAAAATAGTCCTAATATTTGACAAAGTAAATAACAAATTAATATATATGAAAGATAAATAGGTACACAGGACATAGAGATATAAAATATAGAAGGGTAATCTTGACTCCTATAATTTAGGTATTTCCTGAATAAAGTAGGAATGGCTTTTCCTTAGATTTTTGTGGGGAATGGGATTCCAACAAAAAGTTGGAATAAGGTTTTCAGGGGGAAAGAGCCATACCAAACACTAGAATGGAATGAAAAAGTTGGAAGGTTTTTCCATTCTAGGCCTTTCCTACCAAACGAGGGTAAGAATTTTAATCTTAAGCATTAAGTGGCAACGATAGTAGCATGTAGTTATGTGCTAAATTTTGTTTTGTTATATGGATTAATTTTAACCTACTGCATTTCATATCCGGGATTTCCTCCTGTAGTAAAGAGTAGCCTAGAATAGGATCTCACCTAAAAAAATAAAAGGAAAATCTTTAGAAATCTCCTCAGATTTCACATAATATCGCTTCATCTCTCTTGAAAGTTTTAAAATCCCACTTACCTCCTTAGATTGACATTTTGTGACCTTTTAGTAAAAAAGTAAAGAGTAGTAGAGTAGGCTAGAATAGGATCTCACCTAAAAAAAAAGAAATTCTTTAGAAACCTCCTCAGATTTCACATAATATAGTTCGGTCCTTTGAAAGTTTTAAAATCCCACTTACCTCCCTTTAGATTGACATTTTGTGACATTTTAACCCCTTTAGAGGAAATACAAGAAAGATAAAACTTTTGCTCTAATATTACCCTTATGTTATCTTAGTTTCAGAAATAAAGGTGTAAACTTTGTTTCCCAAGATTGATCGGACTTTTATTTTGAAAAATGAATCTCCACATGTTTTATACTAGTGTATAAAATAGTACTGCTTACTATAAGACACGTCAAGATCCAATTGGCTGAGATTATGGTACAACTTGATTTGAGGTCGCACTATGGATCCGCGGACAGATTTAACAAGGATCCGCAGGCAGATCCTTTATAAATTTTGAAAATTTCTAACAACAAACATGTTGGTTTTTTGGGGTATAAATTAAGAAACAACACTTAGTGTTGAAAAAATAGCTCAAAAAAGATATTGAAGGCTAGAAAAATGAGCTTGATTTCTTCATTCATCTACACCCTTTTTTATAGTGATTACATGAAACAAACTAGCTAACAATTTTCTAAAAAATCTCAACAAAAGTTACTTAATAACATAATCAAATCTTGGTTAAAATATTTGCTAACAAATCAAGATGATATTTCGTTAACAAATATCCTAACAATAAGACTTATTTTTCTACTAATTAACTTATTTTAAAATCAAACACAATTTATTAAAATCTAGAAATATCTGTAGAAAAAGTTGGCATATTCCAACATTCCTCCTTGCCACTTTTGCTGCAGATATTGAATTGTCTTGGCAAATCTTTAGACCTTTTTTTGGGCAAGACTCTTATAAAAAATTCTGCAACTGAAAATAGGCCTTGGAACAGATTTCTTTTTTTGCTTCCAAGTTGAACATCAACAAGCCACTGCTTTTGGTTTCTTGTGCCAAACTCCAAATTAGCAAAAATATTCTTGACACACCCAAATATCTTCTTTACAATAAGAAATTTGTAACACATAAAATGACTGTTATAAGAGACATAAAACAGTCATTAAAGTCTTTGTATGGCTTTTCATCAACTTTGCTAGCACCAGCATCCTTCGGTAACTTCTCATGAATCTTCACAACATAGACTTCTTCAATTGGTTGGCCAGTTATCTCCTCCTGAATTATATTAACATCCAAATTTTTTGATTCATTGCACTGCACCTTAGAATTGTCATTTTTCGACAAATTCAAAGGAAAATTTTTTCCTCTCATTTTTACTGTGAAAAGCTCATTCCCAACAGGATCATAGATAACACAAGTCTTGTTCTTGAAAATGATAGAATAATTCTTCTCCAATAACTGTCCAACACTCAATAGATTTTGGTTAATTTCAGGTACATATAAAATATCAGAAATCATTTTGGTACCTAAACCATAATCAACAGCAATACTGCCTCTACCTTTTACCTCAATAAACCTTCCATTTCTAATTCTCACTTTGGAAATTTGTGACTTGTCAAGATTCCCAAATATGGATTCGTCATATGTCATATGATGAGTGCAACCACTATTTATTAGCCATATTTCAGCACTGGAATTATTGCTTACAAAACAAGTGGCCACGAATAGTTGCTCCTCCTCTTGTTCATCAACCATCTGAGCTTGATGTTTTCCTTTTTCTTTATTTTTGCAAACTTTCTCCATATGTCCCATTTGTTTACAAAACCTACATTGAATGTCGTCTAAACCAACAATATATTGAGAGATGTGAGGTTTTCTTACAATATGGACATGGAGGATTTTGCTCTTTTTCTTTCATCTTTGCCATCTTTCTCTTGCTTGTTGTTTTCATCTTGCAATGTGATCCTTGTTTGTTACCCGAAAAGCACCTTCAACAATTTCTTCATTTCTTATGGCTCTTCTTTTGTTCTTGAGCTTCCAAGGCATTGACTAATTCTGGCAAGGTCATTTGAGAGAGATCCCTTGAATCTTCAAGAGAGGAAATCTTGGCTTCAAACCTTTCTGATAAACTTACCAAGACTTTTTCCACAACTCTGTTATCTGGAAGTTGTTCTCCAATTAGTCGAATTTTGTTGACAACATTCAAGAGTCTATTAGAGTAATCTTTAACGTTTTCTGTGTCTTTCATTATAAGGAGTTCAAATTCTCTCCTCAGATTCAAGACTTGCATCTGCCTTGTTCTATCGTTACCTTGAAAAGCCACTTTGAGAGTGTCCCAAGCTTCCCTTGCAGTTTCACAAGTCATAATTTTTGTGAATACTGTATTTGAAACTGCTGAGTGAATGCACGTCAAGGCTTTTGATCTCATTTTGACTGCATCCTTATAGGCTCTCATTTATGCAATTGTTGGATCTTCAGACAATTCCAGAACAAGATCATCTTCGACCATATCCCATAGATCACTGACCACTAGACAAGACTTCATTTTGACAGCCCAAATTTGGTAGTTGTCACCATTGAAACTTGGAGGGTTGGATAAGAAATTGTTTCTTGGCATTTTGGTGTAAAAAACTTATGTGTATAATTTTATACTAAAAAGAGTATTCTCACTGGATTCACTCACTCTCAGAAGAAGTCACAGGCCCTTAAGATTTAGGCTCTTGATACCACTTTGTTGGTTTTTTGGTATAAACTAAGAAACAACACTTAGTGTTGAAAAATAGCTCACAAAAGATATTGAAGGTTAGAAAAATGAGCTTGATTTCTCCATTCATCAACACCCTCTTTATAGTGATTACATGAAACAAACTAGCTAGCAATTCTCTAAAAAATCTCAACAAAAGCTACTTGATAACATAAACAAATCTTGGCTAAAATACTTGCTAACAAATCAAGATGATATTTGGTTAACAAATATCCTAACAATAAGACTTATTTTTCTACTAATTAACTTATTTTAAAACCAAATACAATTTATTAAAATCTAGAAATATCTGTATTAAAAGTTGGCATATTCCAACAAAACACAAAATCACTAGTCTACTCAGCAAAAAGAAACAAGGACATGTGGTGAACGCCTTTTCTGCAAGCTTTAGATATTAAGAGATGTCTCTTGCTTCATGTGCAGCAATTGATGTATTAAAAGTGACAAGACCAACTAAAGCCGTGGTTGACCAACACGACTTAGCAAGAATCTATGCTTCTTAATTACCGGTTTAAGCATGTTACATACATATAGTCGATTAATAAAATACCTTTCCCTATACAAACACGCAGATATATGTACAATTGTCGATTTCAAACCAGATGAGTATCCTTTTCTTTCTTTCTTTTTTTAAAAAAAAAATTTGAAACATACATGTATAGGAGTGGCATTTCAATGCAATTTTTAAAATAATTAAATTAGTACAAACCAATTTCAATACAGTTGTCCAAAGGGCTCATGGGTTCGGTAAGTGTAGTCGACAATTATGAATATCCAGTCCTAAGTATTGTGAACCATTAGATGAGCCCACACATTCAATAGGCCCCCAGGGACTCGATCAAAGTTTAAATTAAGTGCCAAAATAGTTAGTCATGGCAAAGTTTTTCATACAAATTATTATCACACACAATTTTTAATACACAATAATGCCACAAAAATAGAATATCACTAGGTCATAAATAAACATATTCAAACTTAATATTCATACTAAACATAATTTTGCAAAATTTCTATTTAATAAATATTTTATGGAGGAGAATAAGGACACTTACCTATTTTGAAAGTTGTCTAAAAAAATTTCTTTATCGTATCAATTTTTCATTCTGAAAAATGTAAAAGATTTAGAAAGCATGTGTTTAAGATTAATAAGAAATATTTTTTAAAAATATTTTAGTACCTGGTAGAGTGTTACAAGGCCATTCGTAGAAAGTTCTAAGCAATATACTTGATAGAATGTTAATGCAATGAAGAAAAAGATAGAAATTGATGTTAATAGTTAACTCTTTAAGTTAGATTTTTTTTCTTTTTCCTTTGACGGTAACATGTTTTTATGGACTACAAATCTGAAATTATAATAAAGTCAGAAAAATGAGGAAGTAAAATCTTGTAGAAAAGGTAAATAAGAAAAAATTCACAGACTTTAAATTAGAAAAGGTAAAGTAAAAGAGCACCAGAAATAAATTTCCATGAGTGATATAGTGAACAAATTTTCATAAATGATTTGATGATAATATGATAAATAAGTTTCCATGAGTGATATATATAACGAACAAATTTTCATAACCGACATGATGAATAGTGGACAATTAATGAATTATTCAATAAATAGGGAACGATGATAGAGAAAGATTAGCAAAGTCTATAAGAAAATTTTTTATTGCAGTAATGATTAAAAAAGTTCAAAAATTAAAGGTTAGGATAAGTAATCCACATCACTGATGTGTGAATAGGATTCCAGCTATAACATAATTGACAGATTGGAATTGTGGTCCAATCCAATATGATTTTATCATTTTTGTATCCCCAATTTAAATAGATGGATACATACATATATATATATATATATATATATACATACATTATATGTATGTATGTATATATACATGCATACATGCATGTATCTCCCTGTCAGCTTTTCAATGTAATTTTGAATAGTTGAATGGTAGATTCTTTTTTTTTTTGTCGTCTTAATTTTCACATTTATGATTTATTTACTTTACATTACAACATTACATCTGTCGCGCCCCATTTTTTGAAGAAGGGAGGGAAAGAAAACCTCGCCATTTTGGGTTTTTAGTTTGAAAAAGGTTTTTTAGTTAAAAATTGATTTTTTGATTTTTGAAAAAGAAACGGGTCACTGGACTACAAAAAATGCGACGATTTGGACCCAAAAACAAAAGTCTAAAAAAAGGTTTTTAGAAAATTTTGGAGTCGCCACTTGGTATGGAGTTTAGGTGTACCAAGTCACCCAAAAATTTTAATTAATGAAAATAAACTAAGAAAAACCTTTTAGGCGACTCAGTCTTTGAAAACTAGAGAAAAAGATTCAGGAGTCACGGTTGAAAGAAGGGAAGGCAAAGATTCGATATTACTCGTCTCTAAGGCACCCTTCTAACCTAACCAAAACTAGTTGCATGATCTAGTTAAAAAAATTTCCTAATTCTAACTTTAAAATTTATCACATTTGGATTTTATCTATATGGATGCAAAACCTAAACCTAATGTTGGATCGGGAGGGGCAAAATATCTCCTTGAGGTTTGATTGGATTTGACCACATTAATTGTGTCATCCAAATTTGATCCCTCGAGGAGGTCACGAAAATGCAAATGATGAGACTCAAAAAAACGGGAAATTAAGATTTTCAAAAGAAATGCAATTTTATAAAATCTCAAAGGAAAAGAAATTGGATTTTTGAAAAGATGAATTTTTAAGTGTAAAAAGGAGCTTGATTTTCAAAAGATGAAATTTTAAGAAAAATGGATTTTGACTTCGAATTGCTAAACATGAAGAAGAAACTTGATTTTTAAAGAATAATTTTGATAAAATTTAGAATAATGCACATGTATGTCCTAAAGAGGGATAATGCAACATAATGGGTGCGGGGAACTAAATTCGTGATTTCAATTTTCCTTTTCATAGAAGGAAATAAAAGCGTGCTAAGGCTAGGAAGCCATACTCGCTTTTTTCCCTAATTCAAAGGGTAATGCCTTGAAGAAAGTTAATCTATTTTTAACGAAAAAGAAAACTAAATGACATGTCTCGCATACGGGATGGGAGAAAAATAACATGCAAAATGGAAAAGAAACCCTAAAAGTGAAAAGTGTATGGAACTTGTATCTAATGCATGAACGGCCTTAAGGGTCTAGCATTGGACTAGCCCTCGTCTAAAAGTTCTCACTAACATTGGATTAGTGAGAAATCGAAAGGAAAGGCCACAACTAGCGTTGGACTAGTGTGGTGGCATCAACACATTTACATAATTAAACATGTAGACATGATAATAAAGCAAGTAAACACATAAAACACATTAACACATAACACATAGGCATAATATCTAAATGCAAAGTCTAGGAAAGCGATAAACACATAAGCATGCAAACACACAAATAAAGCATATAAAACCTAATTATTAAATTGGGGAAACCTATATACAATTCTAGAGGGGGAAATCAAAATAATAACCTATCTATTACAACTTGGCATTCAAGGCCTCCAAATAATTTACCCAAAATTTAAATAAAATAAATAAAGACTAAAAATGAATAAAAACAAAGGAAAACTTAATTTAAACATGCAAAATCATGCAAAAAACACATAGGAGCATATAAGGGCACATAATAAGGGGAGAGAAGTTACCATCCCTTGATGTGATGTCTCAACTGAATGCCCAAATGAGGGGAATGGCTATCTAAGACTCAATGTCAACAACAGGGGATCAAGGCACCAATTTTAAGGAAAAATCAATCAAGAATTCAAAGATGAGATATTAAAACAAACTATGCAAGAAACATGGATAAGACTGGAAAACCTGAATACTAAGGCAAGTTTCTGAATCAAAAGGGTGGAAAATAGCCACAAACAGAAAAACATAGAGGTTACGCGGAGGGTTACGCGGACCCGTACGCGCAACCAAATTCGCATTTCATGCAAAAGGGAGATTCAGAAGGGAAACGCGGAGTGGAAATGCGGATCCACCTGCGTAACCTCTTGCGTTTCTTCCCATCTTCAAAAATTCCAGGAAGATTGCTTCCAGTTTTTCCAACCAAAACACCAATAAAACACCAGAGACAGCAAGATCAATTTCAAGGCATAAATATTATCATTCAGATCACATAAAGATGATCTAAACCCAAAAAGGTCGAATCTTAAGCATTAACATGCGTCAAGTGGAAGAAAGGGGAGAAAAGAAACTATCGAGAATAGAAGCGGAGGTTCGTGGGACTATCTCAGCATAACTACTACGCGTTACTTCACAACTTCAAACATTCAAACAGAAACGCGGAGAGTTACGCCGATCAGTTCGCATAAGAACCCCGCGTTTCTTCACATCTTCAAAGTGTGAAGAACATTTTTCCAGAAATTTTGCAGAAAACGCAACAAAATCAACACAGAAACATCTGACATCTGATTTTGAAACGTAAAAACAAGTCTATGAGTTTTACCAAGACTATATAAACACAACCATACTCATACTATAACACATAATCATCATCATTATCATAAAAAAAACCTCAAAGAACACAACCATGGCCTGGTTCCACCAAAAGACCTAACTTTTCAGCTGCATTTTTGATCAAAATAAAGCAGATAAGGTGAGGAAACTACCCGAGTCGGAAGCTTTAAAAACGGACCAAAACTCCAAACAAAATGATCTTCACTCACTTCTAAAAAAAGAAAAGCCCTAGTTTTCTTTTCTCTCCTTTCCTTTTACTCTTCTTTTTGATTCATGTTTCTTTCTCTTTTTCTTCACTTTCCCTCACTCCAATTCGCCTTTCCTTTTTCTCTCTCCTCTGTTTTTCTCGAAAACCTCAAGAGCTATTTATAACCCATTTACCCTAGAACCAAAGGCTTGGATGCATTTAGGGTTTGTTGGTTGATTTTGATCATTAGATAGGTGTTATGGATTAAGGTGAGTTGGGGATTAACTAAATAGGTTCCTTGATGCTCAAGGCGCAGAAAATACAGCTGGAAATGAGGAGAAAAATGGCTGAAAAAATCGCACGCATATTTTTTTAGCCTCTGATCAGGTTACGAGGACCACTCCGCGTAACAGGTCCGCGTTTCCATTTTGAGATTTTTTTCTTTTTTTCTTTTTTTTTTGCATAAAAACCTACAAAATAAGAAAATATGTTAGAATATTCAAAAAGAATAAATAATGAAGTACTAATAGATAAAAATATGAGAAAACAATTGAAATAGTCAAAAATTTGGTGTCTACAGCTTGCCCCTCTTTGTCTGAGTTTCAAAGAAACTCTAGATAAAGACGTAGACACCAAATGCTTACCTGGTTTCTCTGACTTATATCAATTGAAACAATCAAGATTAGGAGATAGAAGGGTACCCGGCGGAGGTTGAAACTCACCAACAGGAATTTAAAATATCAAGAAGGGGTGATAGAAGGGTGCCCGGCGGAGGCTGAGACTCACCAACATGAATTTAAAATATCAAGAAGGGGAGATAGAAGGGTGCCCGGTGGAGGTTGAAGGCTAAGACTCACCAACATGAATTTAAAATATCAAGAAAGGGAGATAGAAGGGTGCCGTGAGACTCACCAATGTGAATTTAAAATATTAAGAAGGGAGATAGAAGGTGCCGTGAGGTGAGACTCACCAATAGAAATTTAAAATATCTAGAAGGGGAGATAGGAGGGTGCCCGGCGGAGGTTGAGACAGCAACCAACAGAAATTTAAATTGAAGCAGGGGGGATAGAAGGGTGCTGCCGGTCGAAGACAAAGAACCAACGTAAATTTAAAATTCTTTCCAAATTTAGACTATTCAGTGGGACTGGACCCAAACCTGAATGACTAGATGGGAAAATGCAAATATGCCCTAGATCTAAATTGCTGGTGGGATTGGACCCAAATCTAGACACTAGTGGGAGAGATGGAAATATAAATTCTGGATTGCCAGACTTTGAAAAAATAAAACACAAACTGTTCAAATATGGTAAATGTAAAATGCAAGTAATGATGCACTCTGTGAAATGTTGCATTTCTGATTTTTGATTTTCTTGTCTTGAAAAGGAAGTAATTGATAGGAACAGTGACTTCTCTCTCCTTTTTTTTTTTTCAAGAATTGATGGATTTTGGAAATTTGAAGAGTATAATTGAAACCTTTCCTCTCCAGGGTTGAAACAAATACACATATGTTGTCATCCTATTGATCTGCAAACCTTTTCCGGCAAAAATTAATTTTTGAATGCATTGTCTAAAATTGGAGATCACTTCTCTCAAAACAAAATTGCCCCAGTGTCAAATGAATCGTTAATCCTGCAGAAGTCATGAAATATTAACCAATTAGTCTATGGAAATTCAATTTTTCCTTTTTCTTTTCTTCCTTTTTTTTTTCAAACATAACGTGCAAATTCTCTTGGGATCACAACTGTTAGCCACTAAAATGACTAAAACGTATCAGAATCATGCGATAAAATACATTTATGAGATATTCATGAAACATTGCTTTTTCTCAAATGGTAGGAAGTATTCATTAAAACAAACTATGGGATTGAAATAAACCATGCGATCTTGGAAATCCAAATCCTCATAAACCAGGCAAAACATTATTATGCAATTATTCAATTTGCATCAAGTACTCATAATATCAAGTAAAAGAGATACAATTATACCTCAATTTTAACAATTCAAGCTTGATTTCTCACTTTCACCAAATTTTGCAATCAAACGACTCATATAGTCAATTCAAGCTTGCCTTTTCCACAGTTTTCTCAGATTTAACTGCTAAAAAGGATTTGCAGAAACACATCTTCTTACTCAAATTGCAATAATGCCTTTTGACACGAAAATCAACACTTTTAGGTGAAGATTCTTGGTTACTCAACATTTTACTTGTTCGAACTGCTTTGCATACTCGTAATTCAAGTACCGTTTTACGTGAAAGTTAACATTTGTAGATGCTAAACCTCCGGTTACTTAGTACTAGAATCATTAGAGTAGAACTTTAGTTCTCACTTTGCTTCTTTTTCTTTTTCTCTTTCTTCTTTTTTTTCTTTTTTTTTTAAGCATATCAATTGAAAAAGGATCATTTGCCAACTATACCAATCATTTTCTTGCAAAATCTAATAAAAGAAGAAAATCTCATTTAACAATTTTTCCTATTTTACAACACATATTTTCTAAAATGCCAATGTCTTAATCACATAATAATTATTTCCAAGTACGATGGAAAAAGGACTTTTCACATCGTGCGGCCTTTATTTCAAAAAGATGAAGGCAATTGCAACCTAATGATTGGACATTTGGACCCTTTTTGAATCAAATTTCAAAAAATAAATCAATTTGTGGGGCAAATGTGCAATATAGATAAAGTTTTTTTTTTAATTTTTTTTTGGCAGAATTTCTCCTATAATTGGATGAAACTCCCTGCCAGCAACCCAAATTTTCAAATACATTTAACACATATAAGCACATAAGAGCCAAATTTAAGCAAATAGATACATCCTGATGCAGCAATTTAACCAAAAATATTTCTAACAGTTAAACCTATATCTAAATATCAGAACGCAGGATCAAACATAAAAAAAAGTGAAATAAAGCAAGGATGGGATAAACTGCAAATCAGGGGATGGGTCTGTCGTCCCCCTCAACTCCATTATCGCCTCCGGTGGCCTCTGGGATAGGTGGGTCAGGCGGCGGAATGTCGAGGCGCGCCTCTATACGACCTAGTTGAGTGCTCAAAGCTCCGAGTTGCGTCTCCATACACTTCCATCGGGCAGATTAAAATGCAATGTGCTCATGCATGCATTAACAAAAATCATTCAGTGAATGTTGCAAACTTGCCCTAATTTTCACCTTTTATTGAGAAATTCTTTCTTGCAGATTTTTTTTTTCAATTTTCCTTTAAGCATTTGCCCTATTTTGGTCAACCAAAAATTTGCCTCAATTTAATAAAAAAGAATGCCCCAGTTTAGTTAATGGAGAATTTGCTCCAGTTTAATTCAATAAAAATTGGCTCTAATGTAGCCAACCAAAAAATTTGTCTCAGCTTTAATCAAATAAAACATTGTTTCAAGACCATTAAAATTTTCTCTCTTCTTTTTTCTTTTCTCCCTTTTTTTTTTTTCAAATTTTCTTTGTTTATTGAAAATTTTCCTTGAAAAATTTTTCTCAATTTTCCTTCAAAATTTTTGTCCCCAACAAAATTCCCGATTTAAAATGTAATCCAGGTAAAATGCTTCAAAAGTCCAAAAGGAACCCATGTAGCATTAAAGGGAAAACTTTCTTTCCTTCTTTTCACTTTTTTTTTTGAAAGGTAAATCCAAAACTAGTGTTAGAGTTACGCTCCTTCTGAATTGATAGGCTATGCCATCATCTTGAAATGTAGTATTATTGATTTTTATTCATGCTTGATCTTTGATCTGCAAAATTTGTCTTCTGCTTCATTGCGGATCTCACCATGACTACACGTGATACAAGAGGGACTTACAAAATATGATGTGCATTTGAATTCTCAAACAATTTGCCTTCTTTATTATTATGCAATACTATTACTGCTCAAGAAAAAAATGCTAACTTATCAAAAGCCAAATTTGAGTGGCAAATTTAAAGATGTGTTATTTGACCCTTGGGTATGCCCAAATACATCATAGAAATGCTCTATAAATAATTTTTTTTTGAAAGCAATCAAATGGCAATATCAAAAATGTATTAGTCCTTATTAGAGACATCCAAGACAATATAAATTACATTACTCAAATAAAAAGCAAGCCAAAATGTCATACTTACTCATATAGGAGAACTCATGATGAACCTCTTGAAACTAGATCAAATTGCAATAGGTCTTACCCTCACTTAGGGTCAATATTTTAGGAAAAAAAAAAGGCCACTCTTTCTTGCTATCACATGTTTCAAGACCAGTCAGGTAGGTATCGATTCAAAAGAAGGTGAGAGAAAACACTGCATATTGAGGTTCTTCTTGGTATTGTATCTCAATTGCATTAAACTGATTCAACACCCTATTCTTGATGAAAGCCAAAAGTTACTCACCCTTAATTTGTATGAAGATTTAGTCAGCATATAAAATCCAGGGGTTTGTAATACTTAAGAAGAAGAGATAGCCAAACTCAATAGGTCATAACCTTGCGATCGTGAGTGATTCATGAGCCTCTTAGAGATTGATCTACACTTCAAGTTGTCATGAAACATAAGTCAACGATGGACTTTGTGAGCTTGTAATGTGGCTTGAAGAGGACAGCTAAAAGAAATATGATTGTTAAGGACATTTGCACCTATTATCGTATTTCTTTCAAAAAGTTGCCCCAGTTTGGGGTTTGACCTTAAGATCTTGCATCTCATCATGACTTCTATCATCCTTCTTCAATGAATTTTGGCATTGAATTTTTTTTTTTTTTGCTTTTCTCAGTCTTTCTTTTTTCATATTTTCTCTTCTTTTTCACTTTTTTTTCTTTTTTTTTTAACTTCACTCCCTCTTTTTTCCTTTCTTTTCTTCTCCCTTTTTCAATTTTTTCTTTCTTCTTTTTTTTTTCAAAAATTTTAGCATCCTTGACGTCATTGAAAATGCTTATATCTCCTACCCCAATGTGGGGATGCGATCATAAGTGCTGTTGAAACGAACCACCAATTTAGGCTCAATCTTGGGATGCAAAGGGTAAAGAGTGTTTAGATAGTAGAAGAGATGGCCAAAGCATCATTCCCAAGTCCCATGACAACCAAAGTAAAGAACAAATCATTGTGAAAATCTGTTCCTTTTGACAGGTGCCGAACCTGTGCAATAATAAATGTTTAAAATCCTAATTACCACCTCAATTAATTTTAGAGCAATTCTGAGTACTGGAGCAGGGACTCCAGATGTGCAATGTGTTACTTGCTTCACCCTGATTCCAAGGAGTATGCTAAACCCGATATACCAGAATTATTTCTAAGAAAATATTAACTTGTAGTAGCGGTAAGTAGGGTCGTCTCCTCAGGGAACGGTAGGAAATTGTTTCTTTTTAAATCACAGGAAAATGGGGGGTTTGGATGTGATAGAACTGGAAATAAAATAAATAAAATAAGGAAATGAGAAATGAAAATACCAACTAAATAAATCACCAGAGAACGAATAGAGAATAATTTAATAAAAAAATGCAAGTAATGAAATTCTACCCAAAGGAACAACTTCTCAGGCACAGTCCAATCAAGTGATCATCGATGCAAAAATATTTCATTCAACTGTCACTAGGTTAGTTATAGTTGCCAACAAGCTCTGACAACCAGCTTTTCCTTACTTTTTCGACAGCCAAGGTACGACCGTTAACTGCTTCTCTAACCAGATAACAACCCTAGGTACGACCATAGGAATTTAATTATCCAATTGCATTAAAAGTTAGAAAAACCCAACCCTAACCAATGAACACGCTAAGAGGGTTCATTTAAACTAGATCATACGTTTCCCCATCATAAAACCAATTATGGTGGTTGCCACTAATTATTAACTAAATGAACGATTACGTATTCAATTAGTTAATTTGACAGTAGGCTATTAGGTTAATTTAAATACCCGGCCGTTGATACTCAATTAACAAAATAACCCTCAATCAATTAATCCAGAAAACGTACGAATAATAACAAATTAAAAGAAAGGTTAGAGATTCGATTAGATCTCACAAATGTATTGAACCGTACCTTTGAGTTGACCTTTGAGTAGATGAGGGTTTTAGCCGCTTCTCACCATAGCTATCCCACGTGGTTTGTTTGAGGAATTTTCCATAATCAACATAACCAAAAAGGGACGAAACAAAGATATGAAATAACTAAGCTTCCCAATCAACAATGAAGACACGTTGGCAGCCAAATGCTTCTTTCCTTGGATGTCATCGTGACTAATCAAAAGAAAGAAAAACGAGAGAGAACAAAACTATGAAGAAGTTTTTGTCTTCCTATCTCAATTGTGCGTGGCGTCCTCTCTCCCAAGCGACGGCTTGGATCGTAACCAATTAATTGAAAAACTAAGCTTCCCTATTCACTTAGGAAACCTAGTCATAGTTGAAATCTATTTTCCTAAAAAGCAATAATAAAGTAAATAAGGAAACCAAATACTCAAAATCCCTAATTAAAAGGATCTTCAACCAATTACTGAAAATAAATAAAATCTTCCACCAATGGTAGGAATTGTCAGGCGTAGGATTCTTTCCACAGAAATTCTTCTTCACAGCCCAATGTAGCGCGCCTTCACCCTATCCTTGAGGGTCTTCTGGAATTTTCACCAAAAATAGAGCTTTTAATCTTCAATTAATTCCAAGAACCTAAAATCAATACCAAAACCAAATATGAGTAGAATAAAGCAATTAAAACCATATCTAGGCCATAATTGAGGGAAAATGTCCACAAATAAAGCATGTAATTTAAGACTTAACACCTTTCTAACCTTTGAAAATCACTCTAATAGGGGTATGATCATCAAGGCTTTTATTTGAAACGAAATTGTACTTCTGATGACTCAAATGGGAGAATAGATGATAAAATCTGTGTAGAGACAAAACGAATGCTTAAAGCATCATCCCAAATTTTCAAAACAATTAAGAGCAATGAACATTTTTGCTTTTAACTGAATATGAGTTGAATCAATCTAGCCATAGTGAACCTTACAAAATAAAACTGCCCTGGCTTAGGGTGTGTTAACCAATGTAGCTAATTTATTCATTCTGAAGGCTTAATAGGGTCGGAAAAGAAAATGAAAGGAAAACACCCTCTTGCTTGGTCACTGAAAATAAGATAACAAGTTCGAGTGACTCATTTGATATTTTGAATTCAAGCTCTCTCACTACATTATTGAGGCCACAATTTTACGGTATGCAAAAATTTTTTGAATTTTATTCAACAAATGACAAGATTCAACTCGGTCTTGTTTTTTTTTTTTAAATCCATCATGAGATCTCCTTATAAGCAAGAGAAGATGAAATTCACATAAATATGTACACAACTACAAAAATAAGGAAAGCCCAAATGAATAGCTTTATCTGTGTAAAAATCTGGAGTAAAAATTTATTCAACTAAGAAAAATGAAAACATCTAAAATACACCTCTACTTTTCATTCTTCCCTCTCTTTTATTTACAAAACATGTCAAAACATTGATTTTCATAGACAAGTCGTTAAACCTCTATGCCATAAATCTCATAGATGCTTTGACCTTGTGTTTCCCCAAATGAATTCTCCATAGTTTGTATTGTAGGATCTACCCAAGAATCAAATAACACTTCTAATCTTCAAAACTTTATTAGATCAAGAAAATGTTTCTTCCTTATCAACGCACACATTTTTTTATGAATGCAAGGGAGGGGGGAAAGGAAAAGAAAAAAAAACTTAGAGTCAGTAAGTAGAATTGCAAAATTGGTATGCATGTCCTATGGGGAAGCCCTTTTATGCCAAGGGTCGGCCTAACATGAAAAATGCAATCCTCTGGGGTATGCACCATACAATACCTGATGGATCCGATCACTTCACTGATATGCGATTAGTAAAACAATCTAGAGGATTGACCAAAAGAATGTGATATTTGATACATCACGAGGACAAAGTCCGAATGGATTCATTACTTTAATTGATATATGAAGATAGGTTAAAGGTTAATTTAGCATGAAAAGGATTATTCTTGAAGGAATTGTAGTGCCTTGACTAGTCTTGAGTGAAACATGGATCTAATTCAAATGGATTAGACGGGATTGATGGTTTACCCAAAACTCGATTAGGTTCATTGTTTACCTGTAACTCCACATCTCAATTTTATTTGCAACACACTAGCTCATAAGCCTTCTAAAATCAAGATTTGGCCTTGATAAAATCATTATCTCAACAATGAGAAATTATTTGTGAATTTTTTCGATTTAGTGTCCTTATGCATGGGATTTTACCAACTTTGATAAAATGGCCAAAAAATGATTACTAGAGGTTTATATTCTAGCATGTGAAGGTCACTCCATATCTTTGGATGCCATCATAGAAGGGATCGGATCCTACCTTACCTTGTGCACAACCCCTTTGGATGTTACTGAAAACATAAACATGCAAGTCTCATTGGATTATATATCCGAGACACAAGGGTGGTTTATTCCTATCGTGGGATTTCCTAAATGGCATTCCCTCTATGGTTAATGCATGATGACAATTTATTAACGCAAGTAAGGGTGCAAAATAAAACACGGCCTATAGAAGCCCCATTTGAATGCCGGGGTAAGCCTAAAAGTAATATGCAATTACAGTTTAAATGCAATAAACATAAATTCAAACGTACAATAGCCTATCTAGAAGGATGGCTTGTCTTAAAAGAGTGTCAGGACTCTTATTTTCTAGAGTTTGTGAAATGCAAGAAAAGGAAAGACAACAAAAGGTTAGTTTAATCAACAGATATCACATAACACATTGGAGCAACAAATTGCACAAGAATAAAGAGGGGTGGAATCCCTCCTCTCGTGTCAAGTGATCTTTAATAGGGTGAGGTAGACTCTAACTTAGGCAAATTCTAACATGGATGCATGAGGTTGGGCTCACTAATGCATCTAGACTCGATAAAGGTTACAGGCTCCCAAACCTTCAGACCAAAGGCAAAGGTCATCAATCCGAATGCCTCAAGTCGGTGGTTCGAGTGATCCCCTGGACATTGCTACGTGCACGTTGTGCCACGGCCACATGTCCAAGTGGATCAATCCTAATCCTAATAGGGAAGAATGGCGTGACAAGCCACTAAAGTAAAAAAAGTAGGGTCAAAGTAAAATATATATGCACGTATGAAAGTGATTCCCTTTGAAAGGAGGGACTCAAATACCAAACATTCTCGAGGCTCTAGGGTAGATGCACACCCACCCCAAATGCAAGGCGCGGTACAAGTAAATATCAATACAAATAAATAAACCAATAATTCATTCATCATGTACGCGATGTGTAAGGAGTGATTGCGCGAGAAAAAATCCTAAAAAAGAAAAGGAAAAGAAAAAGGAATGCAACCAAAAACATCCAAATGTGATATATAAGAAAGTTAGAAAAACGAAATAGTCAACTAAAGTAAGTGATCAGACCCTCTTAGGAAAATCCCCAGTGGAGTCGCCAAGCTGTCGCGCACCATTTTTTGAAGAAGGGAGGGAAAGAAAACCTCGTCGTTTTGGGTTTTTAGTTTGAAAAAGGTTTTTTAGTTAAAAATTAAATTTTTGATTTTTGAAAAAGAAATGGGTCACGGGACTACAAAAAATGCGACGATTTAGACCCAAAAACAAAAGTCTAAAAAAGGGTTTTTAGAAAAATTTGGAGTCACCACTTGGTATGGATTTTAGGTGTACCAAGTCACCCAAAAATTTTAATTAATGAAAATAAACTACGAAAACCCCTTTTTAGACGACTCCAGGTCTTTGAAAAACTAGAGAAAAAGGTTCGGGGGTCACGGTTGAAAGAAGGGAAGGCAAAGATTCGATATTACTCGTCTCTAAGGCACCCTTCTAACCTAACCAAAGCTAGTTGCATGATCTAGTTAAAAAAATTTCCTAATTCTAACTTTAAAATTTATCACATTTGGATTTTATTTATTTGAATGCAAAACCTAAACCTAATGTTGGATCGGGAGGGGAAAAATATCTCCTTGAGGTTTGATTGGATTTGACCACATTAATTGTGTCATCCAAATTTGATCCCTCGAGGAGGTCACGAAAATGCAAATGATGAGACTCAAAAAAACGGGAAATTAGGATTTTCAAAAGAAATGCAATTTTATAAAATCTCAAAGGAAAAGAAATTGAATTTTTGAAAAGATGAATTTTTAAGTGTAAAAAGGAGCTTGATTTTCAAAAGATGAAATTTTAAGAAAAATGGATTTTGACTTCGAATTGCTAAACATGAAGAAGAAACTTGATTTTTAAAGAATAATTTTGATAAAATTTAAAATAATGCATATGTATGTCCTAAAGAGGGATAATGCAACATAATGGGTGCGGGGAAAAAAATTCGTGATTTCAATTTTCCTTTTCATAGAAGGAAATAAAAGCGTGCTAAGGCTAGGAAGCCATACTCGCTTTTTTCCCTAATTCAAAGGGTAATGCCTTGAAGAAAGTTAATCTATTTTTAACGAAAAAGAAAACTAAATGACATGTCTCGCATACGGGATGGGAGAAAAATAACATGCAAAATGGAAAAGAAACCCTAAAAGTGAAAAGTGTGTGGAACTTGTATCTAATGCATGAACGGCCTTAAGGGTCTAGCATTGGATTAGCCCTCGTCTAAAAGTTCTCACTAACATTGGATTAGTGAGAAATCGAAAGGAAAGGCCACAACTAGCGTTGGACTAGTGTGGTGGCATCAACACATTTACATAATTAAACATGTAAACATGATCATAAAGCAAGTAAACATATAAAACACATAAACACATAACACATAGGCATAATATCTAAATGCAAAACTTAGGAAAGCAATAAACACATAAGCATGCAAACACACAAATAAAGCATATAAAATCTAATTATTACATTGGGGAAACCTATATACAATTCTAGAGGGAGAAATCAAAATAATAACCTATCTATTACAACTTGGCATTCAAGGCCTCCAAATAATTTACCCAAAATTTAAATAAAATAAATAAAGACTAAAAATGAATAAAAACAAAGGAAAACTTAATTTAAACATGCAAAATCATGCAAAAAACACATAGGAGCACATAAGGGCACATAATAAGGGGAAAGAAGTTACCATCCCTTGATGTGATGTCTCAACTGAATGCCCAAATGAGGGGAATGGCTATCTAAGATTCAATGTCAACAAAAGGGGATCAAGGCACCAATTTAAAGGAAAAATCAATCAAGAATTCAAAGATGAGATTAAAACAAACTATGCAAGAAACATGGATAAGACTGGAAAACCTGAATACTAAGGCAAGTTTCTGAATCAAAAGGGCGGAAAATAGCCACAAAACAGAAAAACATAGAGGTTACGCGGAGGGTTTCGCAGACCCGTACGCGCAACCAAATTCGCGTTTCATGCAAAAGGGAGATTCAGAAGGGAAACGCGGAGTGGAAATGCGGATCCACCTACGTAACCTCTTGCGTTTCTTCCCATCTTCAAAAATTCCAGGAAGATTGCTTCCAGTTTTTCCAACCAAAACACCAATAAAACACCAGAGACAGCAAGATCAATTTCAAGGCATAAATATTATCATTCAGATCACATAAAGACGATCTAAACCCAAAAAGGTCGAATCTTAAGCATTAACATCGTCAAGTAGGAAGAAAATGGGAGAAAAGAAACTATCAGAATAGAAACGCGGGAGGTTACGCGGACTATCTCGCGCAACTACTACGCGTTACTTCACAACTTCAAACATTCAAACAGAAATGCAGAGAGTTACGCGGATCAGTTCGCGTAAGAACCCTGTGTTTCTTCACATCTTCAAAGCGTGAAGAACATTTTTCTAGAAATTTTGCAGAAAACACAACAAAATCAACACAGAAACATCTGACATCTGATTTTGAAACGTAAAAACATGTCTATGAGTTTTACCAAGACTATATAAACACAACCATACTCATACTATAACACATAATCATCATCATTATCATAAAAAAAAAACTCAAAGAACACAACCATGGCCTGGATTCCACCAAAAGGCCCAACTTTTCAGCAATTTTTCGATCAAAATAAAGCAGATAAGGTGGAGGGAAACTACCTGAGTCAGAAGCTTTAAAAAAACGGACCAAAACACCAAACAAAATGATCTTCACTCACTTCTAAAAAAAGAAAAGCCCTAGTTTTCTTTTCTCTCCTTTCCCTTTTACTCTTCTTTTGATTCCGCTGTTTCTTTCTCTTTTTCTTCACTTTCCTCACTCCAATTCGCCTTCCTCAGCCTTTTTTCTCTCCTCCTCTGTCTTTCTCAGAAAACCTCAAGAGCTATTTATAACCCATTTACCTTAGAACCAAAGGCTTGGATGCATTTAGGGTTTGTTGGTTGATTTTTGATCATTAGATGGGGTGTTATGGATTAAGGGTGAGTTGGGGATTAACTAAATAGGTTCCTTGATGCTCAAGGCGCAGAAAATACAGCTGGAAATGAGGAGAAAAATGGCTGGAAAAATCGCGCGCGTATTTTTTTAGCCTCTGATCAGGTTACGCGGACTGTTACGCGGACCACTCCGCGTAACAGGTCCGCATTTCCATTTTGAGATTTTTTTTCTTTTTCTTTTTTTTTACCTACAAAATAAGAAAATATGTTAGAATATTCAAAAAGAATAAATAATGAAGTACTAATAGATAAAAATATGAGAAAACAATTGAAAGAGTCAAAAATTTGGTGTCTACAACATCTTTTATGAATGAAAGCGGAGAATGTCTCATTAGGTAGAACTAGTCATTCTTATAATGCATGTAGCTCTAGTTGCTGGTTGGACTGGTTCAATCGCTCTATATGAATTAGCAGATTTTGATCCTATTCCTGATTCAATGTGGAGACAGGGTTTGTTTGTTATATCCTTTATGAATTGTTATTATGCATTAATAGTTAGTTAAATGTCATGATGCATTATTTTTTAATAATATCAAGAAGTTACATGACAATCTTTACAGAATACATAAAGTTTCAATTTTTATGGTAATTTATAAAAAATTAAAAATTTTATGTGACGAACATATTTCTTTAAGCCTTCAATGAGAATGATGCGGACCCCTTATTGAAAATATCCTTTTAGGCTAAAAAATAAGTTTGTGTTATGTAAAATAATAAATTAACAAAAAATGATTATAAAAAATGAAAGAGTATGTATTTTGTAGAAATATGTTGTGTAATTTCTGTACATTATTAAAAATCGATGCATCTTGACACTGAGTTAACAATTAATACATAACAAGAAATTACTTGTACAATTGTGAAATACTTTAATTTTTCATGTGAAGTATACACTTTTTAATTTTTTAAACGATGAGTAAATTCTTTTAATGAGAGAATAATGATGTGTACTATGAATTTAAGAGCAAAACGATGGTTGGTACATTATTGTCACAATTTGCAGGCAATAATAGGAGTAAAGGAGGTGAAGAAAGAAATCTAAACATAAATAAGAAAGAAAATGAGAAGAAGAGAGAGGAAAAGAAGCTAAGTACAATTTTCTTACAATTGCGGTACTATTGTCTTTTAAATTTTTTTCAGGGCTTCTATTCTAACCCATGATTACTTAGGCCTCTCGTTTCTTTAAAAAATTCTTGTAATTTCCTTTTGCTTGTACGATTTCTTTGCAATTTCGGTTTTCCGCTAGAAATTAAATAGATGGCAATTTAATTCCATCGAAAGACATCGATATGGATCTTTGTATGAGCATAAGGTAGCGGGCTCATACGGGCAGTATCAGTTGGGAAGAATTCTTAGGGTTTGAGGCAGCCAGCCATGAAGAAGGGGACATCGCCTCCTTCTGCAGGATTTCGTCCTAAGATGCAGAGCCGTCCGTTGCGATGCCTTTGCGGGCTCCAGCCTGAAAGAGCACCAGCCCAGCGGTGGTGGAGAAGATCCAGCCACCATATCCGCGGCCGGTCTGAGTTTTCAGCCATCGGTTGCCGTCAGCGTAATGTTTGGCGTCCTCTTCCTCCTCCGGTGGATTTAGGAGTTTTGTTGGGGGAGCCCGAGGTATGTCCTAAAACTATGACCCTTAAGAAGGCTTTTGGTCATCAGGGGATGCACTCTGAAAAACCCCATTGAATTTGGCCAATATTTAGTATCAAAATACGGTCATGATCCCCGGGATAACTCTCGAGAAATTTCTAAAAATGTGATGATTTTTAAAATTTTTCTACAAATAGGATGATTTGGGATTAGGTTTCCTGCCAGTGATATTCGCATTTGCAAAATGCGAGTTCGAACTTCATTTTGCAAATGAGTTCACCAAAAAAGAGTTTTAAAAAAATCAAAATTCTTGAAACTTCGCATTCGGTAAATCACGAGTTTCAAGGAACTCATTTTCGAATCACGAGTTCCATGGTACTTTATATGCGAAAAGTTGATGACTTGTTGCGATAGGGGCCGACCTTAGGCCTACCATAAAGCAAATCCTTTGCAAAAAAGCCTCAAATCTAATTGCATCCCCTCAACGCACGTGACTTGGGGTGTCATTATTTCACCATTCTCATCTCTTCCATTTTAGCTCATAAATTAAGTACTATTATAAGCAAATTGTAGTAACTTTACCATATGTGTTGTAAACCAAACTCCATATAAATCACAGATTTAACCAAAGCAGACTATGAAATGCACAAGTCGTCTAAATTTCTTTCAGTTCAAAAGTAAATCTTTGTGAGAATATTCAATCAAACAATGCGTAACAATTGCAGCTTAAAAGCGTAAATTTTCAAGCTCAAGGACCTCATCCCAGTTAGAATTCCATAACTGGCATTTTCCTCATTTTAATACTCTCATTTCTAATTTGAAAACAAAACACAAGATTCATCAAATTAAGATGAGACACGTTAACTTCGTCGATTCTAATCCCAACACAAAACCACAAAATTCCTACAAGCTGGATTGCAGCCGACGTTTCTGCGCTGTCGGCGGCTTCTTAGACGGTGTCGACCTCCCAATGGATTGCAACCAGCGGGTTTGCACGAACCGTTGCAACCTCAAGCTTACACTGCTTGTATTGTACAACAAATGGCGGGAGTTCAGGGATGTGCAAAAAGCTATATCAAGGTTTAGCATGCATTTGAGGAGTAAGAAAGGCATCAAGCTTGGGATATGGGAAGACAACCACTAACTGTGAGCTATACTAAACTTGGTGAATATTTTTCATTCCTTCTCTTTTGTAGACATGTGAAGGTATTTGCAATTTGTATCAACAAAATTTACAGATTTGTGTTGGGATGCCCTCTTTTCTCTTGGTTTAGTTCCCACTCAACACACCTGCAATTTGAAAATATATAGAGAGTGGAAAATGACCATGCCAAAAAGGAAAAAAAAAGAAAAAAGGAAAGAAAGAAACTTCCTTTGCCATAAATCATAGCATTATCAAAAGAAACTTCCTTTACCCCGGATCATGGCATTATCGGTTTCAAACATACAAAAAAATATACACAAAGAAATAGCTGAAAATGAGCTTCGTTAAAACTTACTTTACCACAAATCATGACATTGCCAATTTCATATCAACAAATCATCTCAATGGTCGTTCTTTAAACAAAATTTCCAACCAGTTTGTCAAGAACCTCGAGTCAGGTAGGTTTTAAAGCGGAGAAAAAAAAAATGAAAAGAGGTTTCTCAACAAGTTTGCAAACATCCAACTATTAAAGTGTCTGTCCTATATTGAAAAGAGGTTTCTTAACGAGCTAGCAGACATTGAAGTATGTCATCAAAGCAAAAGTATTTTATTATGTAATTTCATAGAGTAACACAATGCCACTTTGTCCTTTACAAATTCAAATCTGCACATCAGAGAATTAAAATCTGAGATGAATGAAAGAGCGGGGCTCGGGTTGACAGATAAAGTATAAATCACGATTGGCAGGAATTATGACAAGTACTTAAGCAAAGTATTGAGAGCGGGAAGAGCTTTGAGGAGCAAGACTGAATGCAAAGATATGATTGGATAAGTAGCACCGTCAATTTCAAAGTCGACAACTAGATTGTACACAAATGTTTCAAAGTGCTGGTTTTGAAAGCCAATGCTCCTTTGTGTACTGCAGCTGTCACTCCCAACTTAATCATAAAATGCTAGGGTATCAATTCTAATCCAAATAACAAATAAGCTTTAAAGCTCAAGGTTATACCTAAGTTGCACAAGGTATCAACACCAATACTCTAAAGTTTTGAAAACCAATAGTGCAAGCATAAAGTAAAACCATGCATGTGTTTTAACTAATTTAGATTATAAAACAACTTGAAAAAAACTCCTACAGATTAGTTAAGATATCTTTCTCCAAATATGCTTCTTAAGCTTCTTATTACCACATCAGTTATTCCTAATTGCGAAGCTTATCGTCATTTTGTATAGCAAAGCATTTTCCTTTTCCCAATAAATTCTTAGCTAATTTTTCATAGTAGTATAGCATCTCAAACCATAGCACATATCAAGCCACACTTCTGCACTACATGAATCAAGAACTGTAATACATATCTTTGCCTTTTACCCATCTATCTAGGTAGTTCATGAAGATATATTGCAGTAAGATCATCACTTTAAGCAGGTTATATGCAACATGTACTGCACGGTGAAATTCAAAGCTGAGATTTTCCTCCCTCCAGTAAATTGCTTTTAGCATATATTCTCCTAACCTCTTATTAACACCTCGGGTACAAGAGATCCAAGAACTTGAAAGGTAATGTCTGAACCAGCAGCAGGGTATATGAATTATTCATCATCATCATTATCACCCGATACATTGTCAAAAGCAGAGAGACAAAGACTTGAAGAAACAATAATACCGAAACAATAAAAGCCTCAACTCATATGTAAAGTTCACGATTTTGATTTCTGAAGCTCATGTCGAAGGCACTAAATAATTTGCATTATCTGCAATGTATGTAACTAGAGAAAGAAGCAAGCAATGGAAGTGTGCAAAAGCAAATGTTTCACAGTTTCTATAGTCAATATAACTACATGAGACAAAAGCGGTGTAAGTGAGTGATGCAACCTATAGTTCGACACAGGGGACAAAATCAGCATTTGCTCTAACTCAAAAATAGAAGACATTTCATATCATGCAAGGGATGGGTGAAAAATCGGCAATTTTCTCCAAAATGCCTTCCGGAGAACAACGACTTAAGCGGGCTAAGATAATTAAGAATATCATAGAACCAAATTGGCTTGACAAGAAAATTTGATTATTTATGATCATTGACCCTTCTAGGCGTATTATTATGGGTTAAAAGGAATTTAATAAACAAAACCTATGGGACATATTCCTCCATTCCATGGCCTAAAAGCCACACCATTTTCTGTCCTCGGGTTCACCCGTACTTTGCCTTGGAAAAAATCTTTAAGTCGCACTAAATTTTAAGCATTGATGATTTCAACTCAAGAAGCCGCTTTCACGGCAAAATTTAAGTCAAATTTCAGTCATGTAACTTGAAAATGAGCTGAAATTGTTCCGTTAACTACTAGAAATGCGCCCGGATCGTGATCACCCAAAATGACAAGAATTATCTTGGCTAATTTGAAAAAATTCCGTCTAAGCGGGTTTCTCCACTAAATGAAAAGTAGTTAAACCGAGTTTTACAATAGATAGTGTAAATTAGTTGAACTTCATATCGTGACTCGGTTGTAGACAAGTAATGAAAAGAGGTAGGTTTTAAACCTCGAGAATCGGTGAGTTTTAAAATGGGTAACGGGATACTAGAAAGGGACCGAAATCATACCTCGACCACCGGTTTACGGATGGAGCAGCAATCTTGGTGTCGTTAGCCACCTCGAGAGCCGTCCGGCGGTGGCTTTTCGGCGCCAGCTCCCAATCTTGCAGTTGCGGGAATATGGAAGAAAATGGATTCTTCCTCTATGGCAATAAGTGAAGATGGATTTCGACGTCCTCTTTGCTTGATTAGCCTCAATTTGGGCTTCAATTTGGTGTTCCCAATTTATACCTGCTTGTTAGGGTTTCTGATTTTGTATTTGGGAATCGGGGAAGGGAAGTTCTGATTTTGTATTTGGGAATGGGGGGGGAGGGAAGGGGAAGCTGCGGTTTTGTTTCTTTTGAAAACAATCGCATTTTGAAATGCGAGTTTTGATATCTCGCATTTGGTAAATGTGAGAACCACGTGGAAATTTATTTTTGTTCTACTTTTTTTTTTTTGCGCGATAATAACTGAGTTCGCATTTGTGGAATGCGAGTTTAGGTAGACTCGCATTCCACAAATGCGAACCACCTATTCCTAGAACACACTCCTCCAATAACCCCTCTTCTGGAAATTTTTTTTTTTTCAATCATATTTTTAGAATTTTCTCGATAACTCTCAATATTCTGCATTTGAGAATGAGAAGCATGGTGGGGATCCTCGGGATGGTGATAGGAACGATGACAACATGGGTCCTGATTTCGATCATGTGCTTCGTATTTTGGGTCTTGAAAACACTCCTGTTACTGTTATTCGTCCTGGCCTTTGTGCTTCTGTCCGTCTTCCTCCCCAGGCTCTCGACGATGCTTTGGCTTCTATGGATATTGATGAAATTGAGCGTTTTATGTTTAGTCTTTCTGAGGAAGAACTTGCCAGGCTGGGTCTTCCTTCATCCTATAAAGAATCATCCTGTAAACAATCTGATCATTTCCTTAGTACTTTCTGCCCTATCGACGGCCCTGGGATATTGGATGTTGAGCTATGGAGGGAATACTATAGGCAGATTAGAGAAAGCGAGGGTTTTGACGTGGATGTCTCGGTCTATCCCGGTTCCTGTATAGCGGCTACAATCATTCCTATGGATCTCTGTAAGTACGGTCCTGATTTTTACACTTTTGTCGAATCCATGGCCACCATGGCCCTTGATCAGTTCAACCAGAGCGTTGGTGTGGGTGAACAGTACCAGATCTTGGAAATTGAAAGAGTAAATACATCCTCCAGCGGTTCTTGTTCTGTGTACTACATTACCTTTGCCGCTGCTAAGATGGCAACTGGTGGTGCTGCCACCGCTAACTCAAGCACAAGAAAATTGTTTCAGGCTAAGGTTCGCGAGACACTGTGGGGGGATTTCACTGTTCTGCTTGTGCGACCGAAGGCCTAGAGCTTGAGTCAAAGATTCTCTTGTTCTGCGCTATTGCTTTAGTAGCTTTTGTGACTGGGACTTTGATGTTTATACCTTTTCTCTTGGATGATGACAGTTTAGTTATGGTAGTAAGAGTTGTTGAACTTTCTATGTTTGTGAAGTGTTCGGAATTGTGAAATTGGTTAAACCTTGCCATTTTATCTTATGTTTGGGTTATTCTGTATTTTTATTTTTGCAAATGTCAATGCCCCCTTTCGAATCTCATAGTAATTGACCTAATTACGAGTGCTAGACGCGTGGATGATCTTTTATACCTTCGGCACCATTAGCTTTGGCATTGTTGTGTGACATGACGTTTTAGGGATGTAGGTTTGTGATGCGTCTTTATGTTGAAGCCTCTACAGATTTGACTTGTATGATCTTGTAAATTTGTCTTTAATAGCTCCTTGGATCCTCTCTCTCTCATGTGCAGAGTTGATCAAGTCTTCAAGGTACCTTTTTGAAAAAAAAAAAAAAAAAAAAAATCCTTGGAGGACCTGCATCTTTGGCGTTACTTTGAATTTGGTTTTGGCACGTCTGTCTTTGTTAGTATCTGAGCATTCTGTATCCTGAGTGTTGCTTAAGAGTCAGCATGAGAACTAGAATTGTAAATTTTGAAAGAGAGCAGGAGCCGGGACTTTTTAAAAGGTGCAGCAAGTTTGGTTCTGCCCTTGTGGATCGTTTTAGATGAAGGCTATGACATTATAAATGTATGAACGTTTTGAAGTGTTTTCCTTGCTCATTTGATTTGACATAAATCTTCTTTTTCTCCATATTCTTGTACGGGCCTTCGAGCCTTATAGTGGTAGAAAGCCTGGACAGATGTAGTTATGACTTAGTTTTTTCAATCTTTTTGCACTTTTCTGGATTAGAACTCTAGAACTTTAGATTTGATCTTAAGAAAAAAGAGAGTTCACAACTTCTCTTTCTATTGTGCCGCTGCTTTTGTTCTATGGGGACAAGGAGGATTCGTACTTTATTACCCTTTTTTTCTTAAGAAGTTATTGTTAGTCCTTGTAGATTATTGTTATGCTAGATTTTCTCTTGGTGAACTTCTGCACAATTATGAGGTTAATGAAGTTTTGGAAGCTCTGCGTTGGCCTTTAGGCAGTTGCTACAAGTCCAGGGTTTATGCTTACGTATCAGGTGAAATAAAGGTTCCAATCATTTAGCCCCATTCATTTTGGGCACAAGAGTACTCGATCACTGAGCTATTATGCACCAGTAAACCTATTTTTTTTTCCCCTTTTTGCCCCTCATTCTGGGCGTGCTAGAAACATTGTTTTGAAGCTTATATTTTTGGAAATAGATGATTTATACTTGATAGATTTTTTTTTTTTTGGTCGCATTGGTTTGCAACTGGAGAATTTCTTTCACTTGACTGTTGCCACAATCACCTTTGTTTCAATATATCATATCTGCACAAACAAATTTTCCTCTATGACTATTTGCTTACAAGGCTTCTCTCTCAAGATTGGATTAATAAAGGTCTATAATTGTAACATTTTACATGAATTGTTAGCATATTTCCTGTGAGCCAGTTGAAGGTTGAGACCTTGAGAAATGAGTACAACAGGGGGCATCCTGTTTGTACTTACGTTTCTATCTTATCTAATTCAGCTTAATTCAAGAGACAGAAGTTTCTCCATACTACTAGTTATATAATTTAGCTTTTCTTTTTAAGATTGGGAATATGAGAGGAAGCATTCGGTGTTAAATTGTCATATATTTTGTGTTAATTCTCCCTCTATTTCATAGATTATTTTTGTTATTGTGTAGATTTTATTTAATTTTTGTGTTTTGTTGGTGTTTTAGAAATTTGGAATAAAAGAGTCTAAACAGAGTTGTTGAGAAGATTAATTGATGTATAGCATGGGCGTATCTTAAAAGAGATTGTAGAATTTAGAAAATGCGGGACTCCATGATTAATATTAGAAGATGGATAAATTATTCTCTACAGCTTTGGAAGACATAAAGAGTCCTATATTTTTTTTTTGGAGAGCTCTATTTTTATTCAAGATAATTAGTAGGATTTTTAATTCCAACTTTAGTTTTATCAAGAGAATAATTTATTTTTAGGATAATTTTTAGGAAATTAGGAGATATTTCTTAAGTGGGAACATTGATATATTCCTAATTCATTCTCTCATTCAGAGAATATCATAAAATACCGTAGAAACTAGTTTTTCTTTTCTTCTCTCAAGAACAATGACATACATTTATCTTTCTTGCCTATTTCTCTATGAGTGGTTAAGCAATTCTTTCTAGTCAAAGGATAACTGAAAGGTTGGTTTTTCAAAAACTATAAGATTGACTTTGTTTTAATTGTTTCTTATATTCACTGGTATTTGTATATTTTCTAGATTAATTCCTTATGATTTTTATGTTTGGTTGAATATTAAGGACTCAATATTTAATTGAATTAGATAATCCACTGCTAATTGAAATAGTTGAATCCATAATTGTTTGACTATTTTAATCACAGTAGTGAGTGGCATGATTGGATTTGTGTCAGAAAAACACACAAGTTTTCCTAAAATTGAATTTTACAGTCGCACCTAAGGTTTTTTTTAATTTATTAGGAAAGTGGTTAATAGTCATCCCTTAACTACAGATAAAATAAGAAAAAGTTGGCTATCAAAGTTTATTAATGGTTATAACCAATTTATCAATGAGTGATTGAATTTACTTTTGCATTAGTGATAAGTTTCATGAACCGTTCCTGACGTTATTCATTTGGCTAGAGCATTGATTATCGTTGATGTAGTTAAGTAAATTTTGTTTGTTTGTCTTTCTCTGAGTTAATTAATTATTTTAATATCTTCCCAAAACCCCATTTTACTCATTGCTTTTGAAAGAAATAAATCATCCCAATCCCTGAGAAAATGACCCTATTTACCACTATGCTATAATTTATTATACTGTGGGACAAGTAATTAATTTTTGATCGGTTGACAACTTGTCAAATTTTGACGTCATTGTCGGGGACAAGTGGTTATTTATTTTTTTCTTTTTGCGTTTATTTTATTTTATTTTTGGTATTTTTGCTAATTTATGCCTCGATTTTCTTGTACGGTGAATTGTTATTTGATCCTGAGATTGAGAAGGCCATATATAGGTTAAGCAAAAAGATCAAAAAACCTGAGAAAGAGCAGTTATCTGCTGCATCTCCAGGGTTGAATTTGGCTATCGAATTCGTAGTCTTCTAGTGATGACTCGAGTGATTTTAAAGAAGAAAAAGAAAAAGAAAAAACAATGGCCAATACCAGGACCTTAAAGGAGTTGGTTGCACCTAATTTAAACCAACAGCCACTCCGCATCACTTTTCCTTTTTTTTTTTTTTCTGGAGCGGTAAAAGGTTTATTATTCATAAGAAAACTATACAACATTGGATTACATCCTTTGAGAACAAGACAGTGCAACAATGCATTCAGAAATGGATTAATTCCATTCCTCATCTAAAATTATCCTTAGTGCATGAGAGTTAAGAAGTACCTCACGATCCATATTTGTATTACATGTTCCACTAAAGGAGCACAATTGAAACAGTTTAGCAATTTCGTTGATGTCTTCAAAGAGGACTGCCAGTGACATGTCATCAGATTTTCCTTCTTTAAGCCACCTTACCAGTTTTGTGTTCCTTACAACTACTTTGATTCTGCTTCATTGGTATTTGAGTGCTTTGCTGAGTGCCAATCTGATTGCCAATGCCTCATCTTGGATTTCTGAACTTGTACATCTCTCTTATGGCCCATTCAGACTTCACTTGATTCTGCAATGTAGCTGTCGCTTTTATACCAAGTGTTTTTTACTCTTCCTTCTTAAAGGTTGCTATCTTGAGCTCAGTGCACTTTTCCTCATTTTGTTCCCCATGTCTTGGTTCTTTTGCTTCAAATGTTTCTATTGTGCTGCTTTGACCTCCTCTTTTTGTTACTTCCTCATACTCCATCCACTCTTGGCTTGCTTTGGTCAATATTCTGATCTCTTCCTTGCTCTTTCCATTGAATTCTAGATTGTTTCTTGCTTTCTAGATTTGCCATAGGATGTTAACTGTTAATGCCAGGTGCTCATGTCCTTCTTTTCTGCTTCTTGCTTGCAAGATTTCTGTCCACCACCTTCTAAAACTTGTTGCTGCATTGCTCCATCCCACTGTATTGGTGCTAGCCTCCAAATTAGGTGGGCTTTTCTGCAGTGGAAAAAGATATGTTCTGTTGTTTCCATACCTTCTCCACATTCTTTGCATAGCGGGCTGCCTTTGTGTGTTCTTGTGAAGACAATCTCCCTTCCAGGCAGGATGTTGTTAATGCATTTTTGAATGAATATTTTAGCTTGTGTTTTATATTGAGCTTCCAAAGGGCCTTCCATATATTGCTGTTATCTTCCTGAACACTTGAACCTTCCTTGAACCTCTGATTTTGGCTTCCTTGATCCCTTTATCTCATCAACAATTTGTAGCAAGATCTGACTGAGTAGTTTCCATCCTTGCTATGAATCCAGATTAGCTTATCCTCTCTTCCACTGATGCTAATTGGTATTTTCAAAACGTTTTCTGCATCCTCCTTCTTGAAAGTCCTGAAAATGATGTTTCTGTTCTACAAAAAGTTTGAAATGAGCTCATTAACCTTTTGGAGTTTGCAGCCTTCAGGTTTTGCCGTTGCCACTGTTCCTTCCTTGTTTTGGATCCATCTCTATTCCTAGATTTTGGTGTTTTTTCTATTTCCTATGAGACTCCTTGTTCCTGTGTTCACCACTTCCCTAGCAGTCATAGCACTTTGCCAAAACCAAGATGCATTTTTTGGTACTTTACAGGAGAAAAAGGTATCTTTTGGAGAGTACTTAGCTTTCAAAACTTTACTAACTAGAAGATTAGGAAAATTGATTATTCTCCATATCTGTTTTCCCAACATTGCTTGATTAAAACTCTAGAGGTCCTTAAAGTCCATGTGGGGTTCAATTGAATTACTCCATTATAGAAAAAGAGATTTTATCTATTATTTTTACTTTAGAAAAAATTTAGATCTTATTTGTTAGAGGCCAAAGTAATTGTTTACTCTGATCATGCAGCATTATGGCATTTGTTGACCAAGAAGGATACCAAGCCAAGACTGGTTAGATGGATTATGCTTCTACAAGATTTTGATTTGAAAATAGAAAACAAGAGAGGAACAGAGAATTTGGTTGTTGACCATTTGAGTCGACTACCTATTGCTAAAGAAGATTTTCCACTGAGAGAGACTTTTCCTAAAAAGCAACTATTTTCTACTAATTCATCTATGCCTTGGTATACTGATATCGTTAATTACTTACTTACTAATCAGTTGCTTGCAGGTTGGTCAAAAGCTAAGAGAGACAAAATCGAAAGTGATGCCAAATATTACATACAGGATGACCCTTATCTTTGGAGATAGTACGCAGATCAAGTAATGTAGAGGTGTGCAAGTGAAAATAAATTTAGTTCTATTCTAACCTTTTGTCATTCTTTTGTATGTGGAGGCCATTTTGGACCAAAAAAGACAGCTCGCAAGGTGTTAGAGAGTGGTTTCTACTGGTAGACTTTATTCAAAGAGGCTTACTTGTTCTATTAGTCATGTAATAGGTGTCAGAGGGTAGGTAATATTTCCCACAAAGATCAGATGTCACAAACTCCCATGCTTTTCTGAGAAATTTTTGGTATTTGGGCCATCGACTTTATAGGTCCCTTCCCTTCATCCATTGGTTCTTCTATATTCTATTGGCAATAGACTATATTTCTGAGTGGGTGCAAACAAAAGCCACCTGAACTAATGATCCAAAAGTAGTTGCAGATTTTGTAAGGTCTAATATTTTTGTTCGTTATGGGATGTCTAGAGCCATTGTAAATGATAGAGAGACGCATTTTTGCAATAGTGCGATTGCAACTTTATTTAGGAAGTATGGTGTTATTCACAAGATTTCAACATCCTACCACCCTAGAACGAATGGCCAAGCTAAAATTTCAAGCAAGGAGATTAAATCCATTTTGGAGAAAATGGTTCTTCCTAATAAGAAGGATTGGAGTGTGAGATTGGAGGATGCACTATTGGCTTATAGGACCGCATGCAAGACACCTATTGGAATGTTTTCCCATAGGTTGGTATTTGAGAAATTGTATCATCTTCCAGTTAAGTTTGAATATAAGGCATTTAGGGCAATTAGATAGTGTAACATGGACTGTATGAAGCTGGAGTGCGTTGGAAGTTGCAATTGCAAGAATTAAAGGAGTTACGAAATGAAGCTTATGAGAAGGCAATGATTATAAGGAGAAGAGTAAGGTGTTTCATGACTAACAAATTTCAAGAAAAACATTTGTAATTGAGCAAAAAATCCTTCTCGATCATTCCACATTTAAACTTTTTTCAGATAAATTGCGTTCTCGTTGGATTGGCTCTTTTCTTGTTGCTAATATTTTTCATTTTGGTGCAGTGGAAATTAAAAACTTAAAGACAGATAAAAAGTTTGTTGTCAATGGACACCATCTTAAGCCATATTATGAAGGATTTCAAGTTGAAAAAGTGGAGTCAATTCAACTTGAGGAGCTAGTTTACGAAATCTTGAAGAAATATGGTTTCATGTTGAGCCAACGGCAATAAACAAAAGTGTTGATGGGAGGCATCCTAAATGAGTTAGATTTAATTTTGTTTTTAGTTAATTGCTCTTTATTCGTGAGGCTTTAATTTTAGTTTCATTGGCATTTAAGTAATAATGTTTTAATTTTGGATAGGAAACGAGATTTGGAGGTTTAGTTCTTGATTGGAAGCAATGATTAAAAAAAAAAAAAGAAAAGAGTTAGGCTCGATTTGGGAGTTTAGGAGAGGAGAAAAGAAAGGATAAGTTATGAAAGAAAAGGAAAGAAGAGAAATATTTTTCTTCTCACGTTGATTGGGGTTTAGAAAAGAAAAGAAATGATATTGGACAAATTTGGTATTATGATTTTATTGTTTGACATTTTATGAGTAAAGTTGGCATTTTGAAAAATTTTACAAAGGTTAAATGAATCTTTCCTTCCATTTCTTCCCATTTTTGGAGGGAAAGTATTTTAATGAATTTATCTCTCCATTTCCTTCCACTCTTTCATTTCTTCCCACTTAAAACTCCCAAACAAGGAAAATTTTAAAATTCCCTTTTTATCCCTACTTTTCTCTCCAAATCTCAACTCGCAAACTTAGGGTGCGTCTGATAAAACTGAAAACTGAAATCTGAAATCTGAAATCTGAAGTCTGAAGTCTGAATTCATTAAGTGATTGAATTGCTAAGTATTAAATCTAATACATTTAAATGTATATCACATTCAGTAATCAGTGAAAAGCTTATCACTTATTTCTAGGAGCAAGTTTTGTCTAAAAGATTCAGTGCCACTTAATTAATTCAAATGTTCTACTTTTGGTTGTCAAACGCATCTAAATGGTTAAGATCTGAACCCATTAAATTTAAATATTGAATTGGGTTATCAAACGGGGCAGCCTTTGTGTTAAACATTAAGAGAAGACCAGCCTTGTCTCCGGACTTAAGTCTAAGGCCGGACATCAACTGATGTTCAACCAAAAAAACAAAAAATAAATAAATAAAAAGAAAGACGCTGATTGATGTTGAATCCCAGAAGAAGAAATTTGAGTTGGCGTTTGCCACTGGACCAAGCTGTGAAATTCTTGGAACATGTCAGTTTTTGAATCCCAGAAGGAATGAAGTGATCCCAGAAATAACGAAAAAGAAAAATAATAAATTGTAAAATTCATTCCACATTGACAAAATGCACTATAGATTTTCATCAAAACCCATGATCACTGACTATTTTATGATATCGATAGTGATAGTGATTATGGAATTTGAAACAAACAGCTCCTTAAAAGGGTTTTTTTTTTTTTTTTGTTATCTATATCAATTTGTAAGATTTCTTGATGCAACCGTAAGAAGGATTGTAAATCATGTGATTACTTAGCATTGCTATTCAATAGCTACAACAAAATCCCATATGATTGTTCATGGGTTTGGAGGAAGTTACTTAAACTTAGATTTCTTGCTCAACCTTTAATCAAGACTGTAATTTGGAATGGACAGATGACCAATTTCTGATTTGATATTGGCATCCAATTGGACCTTTGTTCCAAAAATCTTCTGGCAATTTATTGCATTGTTTTGAATATAATACGTCGGATGTCGTTGCAAAGTGTATTTCAAATGATACTCGGAAACGGCCTACAGGCAAGAGAGTATCTAGAGAGGTCAGATTATTAGTGCAAGCAGCCCCTAAGGATTTTGTACCTTTACCTACAAACAAGGATCATATTCACTGGCTAGCTAGTGCTACTGGCAAATTCACGGTACAATCAGCAATGAATAAGTTGAGAGAGCAAGGAAGTAAAGTGTATTGGCAGAAATTAGTGTGGGGTAAACATTATATCCCACGTTTTGCTTTTATTCTCTGGCTTCTTTGCAAAAGGAAGCTAACTACTCGTGATAGACTACAAAGATGGGGATTGGGTACTAGCCGTGAGATCAGCCAAGTGCGTATTGTGCAAGAAAGCTGATGAAAGCATTGAACACTTGTACTTTGATTGCCAAATTACTTCCCTTGTTTGGCAAAAAGTGCAGCATTTATGTTTTACTTATAGAGGGAAATACTCTTTAGGAGAGGAGCTTCAGTAGGTCTCTCATCATTGGATTGGCAACACCTTTGGCCACCACTTTAGGAGAATGGTATTTGCTGTCATGTTCTATCATATTTGGAGGGCAAGGAATGAAGTGATCTTCAAGCCTCATCTTGCTACAGCTCTTGGCATTATGAAGCCCATTGTTGGTGAGGTCTCTCGTGTGCTCTTTACCTGGGAAGATTCCAAGAACACGAGAAAACTGGCAACTTGCTCTGGAGTGGAGGTTCCCTTCTACTTGTTTTGATAGTATCACTGTGTAAATACATAGGTAGATGTATACCTGAGAAATATGCTCTTATGTTCTCATACACGTTCATATCAATAAAATAAGTTACAATTTTACCTAAAAAATAAAAATCAAAACAAAATCATGTTCTGGATTGATGGATGTTTAATAGTGATAGGGAAGAAGATGGTAAATTAGCGATGAGGAAGCTACAAAAAATCATGTCATCAATTGATGTTTGTTTATAAATATGTGTATAGTTGCAGTTGAGGAGGTGGCTATAAGGATGCTCTGGTGATGGATGGAACTTTTCGGAATGTTATAACAATAACAATGGGATTGATCATGAAGACGAATGCCAGCATATGAAAATTTTCTTAATCTTCATTTGAATACCTATTTATTTATAAACTCATTTTTTTTCTCTTAATTAATTTTGCACTGTTCAAGGATGAGAGATACACGGAATCCCACGGTTATGTATTTATGGTAGTAATGATTATATAGGTGCAGCTAAATTTTGTAATTTATGGAAACAAACAACTCTCCTTTTATACTTTCTCATGGGATAATATTGATACATCATAAGATGGGTTATGAGGTATGACACTTTTCCCCTCTTATTTTGTTTTGGGATAATACTGAGTTGTTTTGTTTTGGTCTAGTGCCTTTACTTTTATATGGTTAAAACATTTTGTGCGTTGTTCCGGTCTAACTCTCATTTTAAATTATAAATATAGCATACCATTTTCACAATCTCCCTCATAACAAGTTTTAAATACAACTAGTGATAAATGCACACTTGATGTATGTGCAATAAAAAAAAATATTTATGGTCATATATTTTATGTAAAATTTTTGTTGCTAAAAGCAAAGTTTAATTTTCAAAATTTTTTTCATGAAGTGATTCTATATTAGTAATTATAATGCTTAGGAATAGTTATGTTAGAAATATATACTTGAATAATTAAAAGTAAAATGGTCATGGATATTATTTTGACAACATGTGTGTTGGTGTTAAAGTAAAAATAGTTTTCACGAGGGCAAAAATGGAAGTTCATAAAGTGACAATAAATATTTACTCCAAACCCCTTCCTCTCCCTTCATATATAACAAGTAGGAATGACACACCCTACGTAAGAAGATGAAGCAGTTGATTAACATAACCGAAAGAAATTGGGATAATATAGTTTTGATTGAGGAGGAGTTGATAGGGGTAAAGCTGTGATTCAGTAAGAGTTGATAGGAGTAAAATTGAAAACATATAAAGTGACACTAAGGCTCTGTTTGAATAGATGGAAAGTTGTATAAGAAAATAATGTAATGAAAAGTGAGGTAAAGGAAAATGAAAGTGAGTTTTCCATACACGTTTAGTCACTGAGAACATTATTGAGAGAATTTAGAAAATTAATGACAGTTAATAGCAGTTATTGATACTTTTGTGAGTAGCTAGTTATTTTCCTTTAAAATCCTACAAATTTTGCAGGACAAAAAATTCAGGAGAGTGTGAGAAAGTTTTTCAATATTCGTGCCAACCAAACATGCCTGAAGGACAAAATAACTAACTTTCGTTCAATTTCCCACATTTTTCCCTACAAACAAATAGTATCTAAATGTTAACATAAGCTATCAGGTGCTCTGACTTTATTATAATAGTAACTAATGTTAGAGGTACACTCGATACGTATGCAATTAAAAGATACATAATATTTATGGTTATATATTTTATATAAAATATTTTGAAGTAAACTTTAATCTTTTAATTTTTTTTCATAAAATTGACAGTTATAATTTTTTGGGATAGTTATGTTGAAAATATATACTTAAATATTTTACGATAGTTATTTTGACCATAGGTGTGTAAGTAGTTAAAGTAAGAGTACTATTCATAAGGGTAAAAGTGAAATTCCATACAATGACAATAAATGTTTAGCCCAAACCCTCTCATCTCCATTTATATATAGTATAGATGTACATAATATCAATATTGATCTCTTTGTTTATAGTTATCGATCCTTTTTCAAATCTTAATCTTTTTCTCAAAAGCTATTTATTCAATATTTTTTATGTTCTTAGATGAATATTTGAATCTTTAGTGGTATTATTGAATGCAAAATGACACCGTGCACAAAATACCATGTAAATGCATGGAACAGAAACTAGTTTTCCATTTTTTTTAAACTTAAAGATTGAAACAAGTTTTCCATTATTTAACTATCCGCTACCCTATAATTACTCTACAATTGTTAAATAAACTATTATTTCCCCCACAAAAACTACTACATCTTTAAAATACTGAAAGAGTTGAACTATTTTAAATTATTATTTTTAACAGAAAAATAATATTAATACTTTTTAATTTATTGTTTGGACACATATTGAATGTGCGTCAACTATTGGTATACATGAAACCCTTCGTCTTACATATAAAATGCAAGTAGGCATGTAGCAGTTGAGTAGACTTGACAAGTTGGGTAGACATGGCAATTAGGCAGATTGAACAAGATTGTAGAATTCTCCTTTTCCGGACATAAATCCTTTCTGTGATGCTTGTCTGCTGTCCACGGTAGGATTACGACACAACCAATTATTGCTGGAATATGATTGTTTAGGAGTTTTTACATACATAGGGGACAGGTATCTCTAGTTTCTTTCTTATTTTGCCTATTTATATTTTGTATATTCATACTCATTATTCTACTTTTGTTGCAGGGTGTAGTTTGCATGCGGTTTTGGTTGTAGTTTCAGCATATGACGAGGCTAAGAGGAGGTATAATGTTTGGATAAAAAATAGCTTGGGACCACATTGGGGAAAAGTAGGATGCTGTATTATATCCATTAACGTACTTTTAGAGATTGCATGGCCAACTGGAAGAATGGATTTCTATTTTGCTCTAATGCATGGCAAAAATATATAGATTTGGCATTGATATGATGAAAATCCCGAATTTGAATTAATTTTGGTCTAAGAACGAGTTTCTATTTAGGCCAAATTCATGACAAAAATGTATATATAATGTAAAACCAAAATCTGAAGCAATTTTGGTCTAGTATAGATTGCTGATTGTCACAAGGATTGGTGTATGTGTATAAAACATACCTAAAATAGGATGTGGTTCTAGGATTTATCTATGGTAGATGTGTTTCAGGATGGATTAGTGGTACTAGAATTCTAGTTTGTTAATTTACTTTTTATGTCAGGAGGTTCGGCTTTTTGATTAATTATGAACTGAAATTGCAATAATTTACTTTTTATTAGGTTCATTTTGTTTTCATCCAAATGCCTCTAAGTGTCTACAGAAGTCTGTATACATGATTTATAATTGCCTTTTGGTGGGAGAACATTATTTTTTAAATTTTTAATGTAACTGAAATGTTCTCTAGAGATGGTAATTTGAATCAGAATCCAATAGTCTATCCATATAAAGCTTAATTAAATAGATTTGGAATGGTCCACCTTGAGCCTTAACTTTAAATGGTTTAACCGGTTAAATCCACTTAAGTTAGTGGTTATATGGATTATCCATATCAGCCCAATAAATCCAATTAACGCAAAAAAAAAAAAAAAGACACGGATAAATATGTAAAATGTCTATGTCTTGAAGTTAGAGGTGGCAAAATTATCAAAACCTAATGGTTCCGATTCCCAAATTTAACTTGGGTAGGATGGGTATTTAAAATTTGGGACTGAATCTTATTGAAAATATAACCAATCGTACGAAAAATTTTATTTAGTAAGTAGTTGCTCTCAAGCCAGTGAAATGTTTCAAGTGAACACACAGAGTCTCACTTGGTTTGATTTAATATGTAAGTGGGTGTTTATATGTCGACATGGAGTTTTTCTATTGGTTCTAAATTAATTACTAGACATGCTTGGCACTTGCTGCTGGCACTTGCTCCGGACCGATATAAAATTTCTTGTTAAATAATATAGTTATCTTTAAATATTTATAGTTTAACTATCCATGACCCTAAAATCACTCCGCATCTATTGAATTAATCATTATTTCCCTAACAAAAACCACTACTTCTCTAAAATACTAAAATAGTTGAACTATTTTAAATTATTATTTTTCAACAATGTCTCCAGAAAATTTTTTTAAAAAGCCTAATCTTGACTGTTATGAAGTTGGATTCTGAAAAAAAAAAAAAAAGTTTTGCTATCGAAATCTCAACTTTTCACACCTGTAAGTTTACCTTCTTTCACTGTAGTTGCCTACCTTCTCTTTGGGACTTGGAGGGATTTGGTCTCCCTCATCGAGGGACTTGCAATATATGATGAACCACAATTAGCCACTTACCTCTTTCTTGGTGCTAAAATTTTAGTTTAGAAGAACGGAGGTTAGTTTAATGCATTTCATTTGTGTATATATTTTTGCAATTTTTTTCTCAATTTCAAATTCGAAATATCTATGTGTCAGGTTTCCCTTACGTCTTACAAAGTACACAGCAAAAAAGAAAAAACCACATGAGAGGTTGTGTGATTTGAGAAATTAACTAGTTGGAGACGGTTTTCCCAAGTTTGGAATAGATAGACCTCGTTTGGTACGATGGAAAGGCCTGGAATGGAAAGGACTTTTCAGTTAGAATTCTTTTCCTGCCAGAATGGACAGGAAAGAATTTATCATTCCAGTGTTTGGTAATCAAGTCGAATGGATTGTTAATTTCTTTTCCAAGTCTGGTATAATCATATTGAGAAATCAGAATGGAATGAAGAAACCACTATATTGACTTAATTGCCCCTACATATAACATTCTATACATATCTTGATTTAGAGACAAATGAATTATTAGTTAATAAATAACTTTTAATAGTATAAAATCACAATAACTTATTAAATGGGAACATAACTTTTTAATAGCATACAATTACAATAGGTGAATACTAACTGTAATGCAATTGCCATAAGTGAATACCAGTTGTAACTAAGTTAAATTTTAAATTACATATATGTTGAATCTTGACAGATGCCGAACCTGTGCAATAATAAATATTTAAACCTAAGCGTCCAGGAATACTCGAGTTAAATCTAGTGCTGGAGCAGGGATTCCGGATGTGCAATGGGTTACTAGCTTGATTCCAAGGTTTACTTAATCGATATACCGAGAAATTAACCAGAGAATTTAATTAATTTGTAAAGTGGCAAGTAGGGGGTCGTCTCCTCAGGAAACGGTGGAAATTGTTTCTTTCTAAGTCACAGGAAAATGGGGGGGGTTTGGATGGGATAGAACTAAAAATAAAATAAATAAAATTAGAAAATAAAAAATGACAATACCAATTAAATAAATTACCAGAGAACAAGTAGAGAAAAATTTAATAGAAATAACCGGTAATGAAATTCTACCCAAAGGAACAATTTCTCAGGCATAGTCCAATCAAATGTTCATTGATGCAAAAATATTTTATTCATTTGCCACTAGGTTAGTTATAGCTACCAACAAGCTCTGACAGCCGGCTTTTCCTTACTTTTTTGACAGCCAAGGTACGACCATTGACTGTTTCCCTAACCAGATAACAACCCTAGGTATGACCATAGGAATTTAATTATCCAATTGCATTAAAAGCTAGAAAAACCCAACCCTAACCAATGAACACGCTAAGTGGGTTCATTTAAGCTAGATCCTACGTTTCCCCAACATAAAACCTGTTAATCGTGATCCCGAATTTTGATAATTACAAAACAATTGAAGAAATTGGTCTAATGTTTTCTAGTGAGATTCTTGTGAGCAGGACATGAGGCGGAAACATTGAAAAATTTGGCCGGACGGACGATACCTTATCGGACGTCCGATAAAACTCAAACTTTCCTATCGGACGCTCAACGGCGTATCGGACGTCCGATGAGGGGATCTGTCGGACACCTCTTCGGACGCATAACAACTTCATCGGACGTCAAGATATCCAAGAAATTTGATGAGCTTCTTGGGCGCTTTGGACGCAAAGACATGTATCGGCCGTCCGATCGGTTCCATGAAAATTTCCGAGCTTCAGCCACTGGCCGGACAAAAGCCATCGGACGCAGAATTATCCATCGACCGTCCGATAAGACTTCGAAACTTGCCTATCGGACGCTAGCATCGGACGAGCAACAGAGTGTCGGACGTCCGATAGCTCCAACGGCTAGTTGACCTTTCAGCTTCTACTATCCGTTGACCTCGTTTTCTAGGCACTTTTTGGTCTCCTATAAATACAAGCTCTGTCTAAATATCAAACTACAACTGTACACTTGGATAACAAGTTCTTAAGAGTGATTTTAGCTAGAAAATACTCATTTTGAGTAAGAATTGTTAGTCTTGTAATGTGAGTTCATTGTGAAGCTTTTCAATTGTGAGTGAGTTCATCAATTGTGTAGCTGTGTGAGGGTTTTCTGTAAAGAGTGTAAAACTTCCTAGCTTGACTAAGTGGAGCTTGGGGCAAGGAGGAGGTGATCCTTCTATTGTACACAAGAGTGATCGAATTTCACCAAATTGAAGAAGCTTGTTTTGAGGAATTCTCTTTAAGCTCAAGTGGAGTCTTGAAGAAGTTTGGTTTGCTTTCCATCATTACTCTTTTAGCTTACGTATCAAATTCATTGTTTGAAATCTCATCTATATTTATCGGTCTCAACTTGTCTACTTGTTTGATAAATCATTTGTTGAAGAGCTTGTGATTAAAATTTGAAAAAGAGGTAATATTTGACTAATCATTAGTCAACCTAATTCACCCCCCCTCTTAGGTTGTATTTGGGCCTTACAATTGGTATCAGAGCTTGGTCTCTAGAATCAAGCTTAACCACTTAGAGTAAAGATGACAACCAACAATGCCATGTTCTGTGAAGGTCAATCAATTACTAGACCACCAATGTTTAATGGATCAAACTATGTAAGTTGGAAAGAGCATTATATTATTTTCTTGCAATCTATTGACATTGATTTATGGTTTATTTTTAGTGAAGGTCCTTACACTGCCATTATAAATGATCCCATCACTCATGTTCCTAGATTAAAAACTAGAGATGAGTTGAATCGAGAGGATAGAGCTAATCTCACATCTAACGTAAAAGCCATGAATGTTCTTTATAGTGCACTAGATTCGAATGAATCCATTAGAGTAAAAGGGTGTAAATCACAAAGAAATTTGGGATAAATTAAGAAAATTCATGAAGGTAGTGAGGATGTAAGAGAGCAAAAGAAATCCATTCTTGTTACTAAATATGAATCAATTCAAAATGGAACCTCATGAAAACATTGATAAGATGTATGTAGATTCAATGATCTTATTAAAGATCTAGAGGTTTTGGAAAAGGAATACACTCTTGGTGAAAAGAATAGGAAAATCTTTGAATGCTCTACCTAAAGAATGGGAGAACAAAGTGACTGCAATTGAGGAAGCCAAGGACTTGAACTCTATGTCTATTGAGTCTCTCATTAATTCTCTAACATCTTATGAATTAAAACTCAAAAGCAAAGTACAAGATGAAGAGGAAGCAAGAGCTAAAAGAAGCATTGCTCTAAAGGCTGCTCAAGATGAGGATGACTTGGCTTCACAAGATGAAGAAGATGGTGATTGTGATGATAGTGATCTTGCACTCATCACAAAAAGCTTCAAAAGAATACTCAACAAGAGAAAATTCAGAAAAGGAGGACCAAGCAATCAAAACAACAATCAACTCAATACAAAATACAAAGCAAGATATGATGCAAACAAGAAGCAAGGAGATAAGTGCTTGAGTGTGGGCAGCTCAGGCATTATCGGTGGACTGTCCAATGAAGAAGAAGAAAGATATGAAGAATGAAAGAAAACCGAGTTCAACAACTTTCAAATTACTTGGAGCGAATGCAACTCGGAGGAGAAATTGAAGAAGAAGAAGAATCAGCTCAAATTGCCTTTATGGCAATTGGTGACAATGAGGTAACTTCTCATCCACAATCGATAGTGATGATGATGATGATGATTTAGAGTCATTTGTTGCAAAACTGCATGAAAGCTTAAAAGAGTCTTATGCTAGAAACAAAGAACTAAAACAAAAAATTACTTTTCTTTTGCAAGATAATGCAAACTTGTTTCAAGATAACAAGAAGTTAAAATATGACAATGATTGCCTAGTAAAAACTGAAATGGAATTGCAATATGAACTTGATAGAAAAACAAGCCTTTGTGAAATGCTTAAAGAAAGACAAAATGACTTGAAAAAGAGAATGGATAATCTTGACGTGATCCTTCAAAACAAGAAACAAAATAGTTTCACAAGAAATGTGTTTAAGTCTCATTCTAACCCTTATGAAAGGAAAATTATGTTTAGTGCAAATGAATTTACAATTCATAGAAAAAGTGGAATTAGATTCATTAAATCAGTTCATGTAAACGACTCTACCATTATGTGTGATTTTTGCTGCCAAGTAGGTCACTTGAAGTATGATTGCTATGTGAAAAGAAATATGAGAAAAGGAATGAGATGCATGTGGTTAGTCAAACATGACTCTAACCATCAAGGACCCAAAAATTAAAAGGGTACCAAACTTTCTATTTCTTGTAGGTAAAATTGAAAAGATATGAAGAAATCAAAATGGTTCATTGATAGTGGATGCTCAAGGCACATGACGGCGATCCTTCACAATTCATCAAGCTCAAATCAAAGTCAAGTGGAAAAGTAACTTTTGGAGACGACATGAAAGCTAAAACAATTGGAGTAGGTGATGTGGGTAAGAATGGTGAAACATTTGTGCATAATGTTCTTTTAGTAGATAATCTAAGTTATAATTTGCTTAGTGTTAGTCAACTTTGTGATAAAGATCTATTTGTTTTATTCAAAAAGCATGAATGTTTGGTTCTTGACTCGAAATTTAATATCGTTTTCAAAGGAAGTAGATACAATGACATCTATGTTGTGATTCTTGAGAAAATTGACTCTTCTAGTTTTAAATGCCTTAAAATCTCAAATGAAGATCCTTGGTTGTGGCATAGAAGACTTTGTCATTTTAACATGGATGTGATAAATGAAATTTCAAAAAGGGAACTTGTTAGAGGACTTCCTAAGATTAAATTTGAAAAGGATAAGATTTGTGATGCATGTCAATTTGGGAAACAAACCAAAACATCTTTTAAACCTAAGAAAAACATTTCTACATCTAAGCCATTGGAACTTTTACATCTTGATCTATTTGGTCCTACACCTATTGCTAGTCTAGGTGGTAGAAGATTTTGTTTCGTTATTGTTGATGATTACTCTAGATATACATGGACTATTTTTCTTACTCATAAAGATGATGCCTTTAAAAGTTTTGTCTCTCTCTTTGCAAAAGTGCAAAATTTACTTGGATTGCATATTATCAAAGTTAGAAGTGATAATGGTTCGGAATTTAAATATTGTGGATTTCCGGAATTTTGTGATCATAATGGAATAACTCATGAATTTTCTATTGTAAAAACCCCTCAACAAAATGGTGTTGTTGAAAGAAAAATAGAACACTTGTAGAAGCCGCAAGAACCATGTTAAGTGAAAATGATTTACCAAAATATTTTTTGGAAGTCAAATAATCTGACTTGCTATGTAATGAATAGAGTATTACTAAGACCATTTTTGAACAAAACTTCATATGAGTTGATGTTTGATAAAAAGCCAATTGTTGGTTATTTTAAAGTTTTTGGATGCAAATGTTTTATCTTAAATATCAAAGAACACCTTGGAAAGTTTGATAAGAAAACCGATGAAGGTATTTTCTTGGGATATTGTGAAAATAAAAGAGGATATAGAGTTTATAATAGAAGAACTCTTGTGATTGAAGAAGCTATACATGTTTCATTTGATGAATCTAATGGCAACTCTTCAAATAGTACTTGTGTAGATGATGATGTAGGTATTCAAAAGAATCTCGAGAAGCTCACACTTCAAGAAGAAAACAATTGTGATATGGAAGAAAATTCAAAAGATGGTGATTCTCAAGAAATCCGAAGGCTAGATGAAGAAGACAAGAATGATGAATCACTAAAGGATTTTCCTAAAGCTTGGAAGTTCATTCAAAATCATCCAAAGGATTTGATCATTGGTGATCCATCCGAGAGGTAAGAACTTCGTTCTTCATCAAAGCCATTATTTGATAATTTAGCATTTGTATCGCATATTGAGCCTAAAACATCAATGATACTTTAAAAGATGACTTTTGGATTATGGCCATGCAAGAGGAGTTAAATCAATTTGAAAGAAATAATGTTTGGACTTTAATTGAAAGACCTCAAAATTATCCTATCATTGGCACTAAATGGGTGTTTAGAAATAAATTAAATGATAAAGGTGAAATTGTAAGAAATAAGGCTAGATTAGTGGCTAAAGGGTATGCTCAAGAAGAAGGTATTGATTATGATGAAACGTTTGCTCCCGTTGCTAGATTAGAGTCTATTAGGATGTTTCTTGCATTTGCGTGTTTCAAGGGTTTTAAGTTGTATCAAATGGATGTTAAAAGTGCTTTTCTAAATGGTTTCATTGATCAAGAAGTGTATGTGGATCAACCACCCGGCTTTGAAAATGAAAAGTTTCCTAATCATGTATTTAAACTTTCAAAAGCATTATATGGCCTAAAACAAGCCCCTAGGGCTTGGTATGAACGTTTAAGTGGGTTCTTAATTGAAAATGGTTTTAAAAGAGGCATAGTAGACACAACTCTTTTTACAAAACAAAAATCAAATGATCTTCTTATTGTACAAATTTATGTTGATGATATTATATTTGGTGCTACTAATGAGGACTTGTGCAAGGATTTTTCCACCATTATGCAAAATGAGTTTGAAATGAGCTTAATGGGAGAATTGAACTTTTTTCTCGGACTCCAAGTCTTTCAAACACGCGAAGGAACCTTTATCAACCAAATAAAATACACCAAAGAACTTCTTAAAAGGTTCGGCATGGAAGATTCAAAGCAAGTGGGAACACCAATGTGCACGTCCACCAAACTTGAAAAGGACGAAGAAGGTACAAATGTAGATGAGAAAAGTATAGAGGTATGATCGAAGCCTTCTTTATTTAACCGCAAGTAGACCGGATATTATGTTTGCCGTATGCCTATGTGCTCGTTTTCAATCTTGCCCAAAAGAATCTCATTTGAATGCCGTTAAAAGAATTTTTCGTTATTTAAAGGAACCATGAATTTTGGTCTTTGGTATTCTAAATGTAATGAATTTACTTTGTGTGGTTATCTGGGGCTGATTTTGGCGGGTGTAGAATTGATAGAAAGAGTACTAGTGGATCTTGTCATTTTCTTGGAAATTGCTTAGTCTCTTGGTTTAGTAAGAAACAAAATGCTATTTCCTTGTCAACAACCGAAGTGGAATATGTTCTTTGCTAGTGCATGTTGTGCACAATTAATTTGGATGAAACACACCTTGAATGATTTTGGTTTGACATATGATAATATGCCCATTTTTTGTGATAATACTAGTGCAATTAATTTGACAAAAAATCCCATTCAACATTCTAGAACAAAACATATAGACATTAAGCATCATTTCATTCGTGATCTTGTTCAAAAAGGTGAAATTTGTGTAAACTATGTCTGCTCGAATGATCAAATTGCTGATATTTTCACAAAAGCACTACCCTTAGAACAATTTAGACATCTTCGTTCGAAATTGGGTATTTTAGAAAAGGAGCCTTAAGCTTTTCTGGTGAAAACTTATCGGACGTCCGATCCTGATGAACAGACGTCCGACAGTGTTCTTGGTCATTTTCCAGAAAATGCTATCGGACGCATGGGTGGACGCTTCAGCGTTCGGACGTCCGATACATGAGCGATGGCCAGAATCATTTCACTTCACTTCCATCAGTCAACCACATTTAATTCGGACGCACCTTCCCAACCACCTCAATTCAAAACTCCAAATTCCCAGCAAAACTTTCACCATTTCTCAAAATTGAAAGTTCAGACTTCACCACTCACCTATTGCGGTCCAATCTTCATCAATCGTCTTCACTATAAATCACTCCTCTTCTCACCTCCCAAATCACACGGAAACCCTAAGTTCTCTTTTCTCCTTTTACGGCTTGAAAATTGATACATCTTCACCTAATTTAAAAGTGTGTCACTCTACATTCTGCGTAAACAACTCCTCATCACTCAAATCACACAACACAAGCAAAATGGTAATGCGACTGTGGAGCTTTATCATCTACCGAGCATGAGAAGATGCCAAGAGATGAAGATACTTCCTCACTGTGGCACTTCCAAAAGAACAAGGCGTGGCTCGCTACAAATCAACCACCTCGTTACTACCTCTTCGATTCTCGGGTTATAAGAGAACCTGCTTCTTTACCAAGTTCATAGATTCGATCGAGTCTAAGTTTGTCTTATTCTCTCAAAAGGTTTCATTATTCAGCGATCCATTGTTCCATCGAAGTTTAAGAAAATCGATCTAGAGTCGTCCTTAAGTTGTTTGAATTTGAAATGGTCTCACATCATTGTTATGCCTAATATCTATTACCCTGACATGATGTATCAGTTCTTTGCTAATCTTAGGAAGGGTAATTCTCGTGATGAGCTTAAATCCCATGTCAATGGAATTGATTTGGTATTTGATTCTGATGTTGTGAATGAAATTTTAAAAACCACCATTGAGTTTGGGTGCAAAAGTAAGATTGCAAACTTCTTTTCTTATGAGGAAACTCCAACAAGTTTGAATCATTTCAATGCTGAAAAACTAATGGCTTATTTTCAATCCCCTTTTCAAACCCCTGTTGATGCCAAGTTGGAAGATTTGAGTCCTAAAAATCTGATCATCTTTTCAATCATCTCAAATTTGCTTGTTCCAACTGATGGTCATCGGACAGATGCAAACAAAATGGAGTTATATCTGTTTTATTGCTTTGTTGAAAGAATAATAGATTTTGGCTTTGTCATGTGTAAGTTTCTGATGAAACTCTCCACTGATACAAGAAGAAAACTCTCTTATGGGAAGTTTTTAACTCCCATCTTTGAACATTTCAAAGTTCCTATAAGTGGTGTATGTCCTAAGGACTTAACCACCTCTGTGTTTTCAAAACAATAATTTGAAAGAAAGAATTTAAAATTCTTTGATGGTATTTGGTGCACCAAGGAAGCTGTCTCTGAGTCTCGTTCAAAGAAAGGACATGATACTCCTCTCTCTCCTAGTATTACTAGAACTCTTAGATTTACTCCTGGTCCATCAATTCATCCTTGGAAGTCAGCCTCTAGGATTTCCTCTCAATCTGAAGTCATGGATTTGTTAAATGAGCTCAAAAGTCATGTTCTTCTACTCGAACATGATCTTATGTTAACCATGACATCTGACCAAAAATCTGACTTTCTTGACAAAAGAAACCTGTTACTTTCTCCTCCCAAGGATGAAAACACCTCCCAAGCCAAAAAGCCACGAACTGATCCTCCATTGGATGACCAAGAGATGACTGAATCGCAAAATCCACAGCGTGATCCCTCATCATCTGACAAGGGAAAAGAACCAGTGGTTGTGGAAGATGAAGAAAACGAGGATGATGGGGAAGAGACTGCAGAAGAGGATGATTCAACATATCGGCTTGTCAGAAGGCGACCTGGAACTCGATCAACATTCACCCTTTAGGAACACTAGGTTGCACTTACACTTCACATTAGAATGCATAAATCTATTTTTGTTCCCTTTTGCTGGTGTGAAAGTGTATCAATCTATTTTACTGCTTTCATCTAAGTCTTTTGTAAAACCAGCACTTCAGTACTCTTGTTGACATTATTTTCAGTTAATGATGATGGCCTTAAATGATTTTGGATTATGTTGCTGGATGATGTTACCTGATGTAATGGAATTCTACTTGGAGATTTCACTGCTTGCTTATATTACTGCATTATGCTGATTCTGCTACATATTTGGCATTAAAGTTTTCACTGCTTGCTTCGCACATTTTGTGTTGAATGTTTTGTGATGACAAAAAGGGGGAGAAAAAGAATAAAAAAGATGAGTTATTCGAGTAAGGGGGAGTAGATAGTTATTCAAGTAAGGGGGAGTTTTTTATTTAAACTCAATATTGGTTAAATTACATTCAATTGTTTTGTCATCATCAAAAAGGGGGAGAATGTTAATCGTGATCCCGAATTTTGATAATTACAAAACAATTGAAGAAATTGGTCTAATGTTTTCTAGTGAGATTCTTGACAGAACAGGACATCGAGGCAGGAAACCTGTTGAAGAAACTGTTGACTGTCGGACGGATGATACCTTGTATCGGACGTTCGATAAAACTCGAAACTTTCCTATCGGACGCTCAACCTGACGTATCGGACGTCCGATAGACAGGATATCGGACACCTCTTCGGACGCACAACAACTACATCGGGCGTCCAAGATATCCAAGAAATTTGATGAGCTTCGGGCGCTGGACGCAAGCCTTGGACGCAAAGACATGTATCGGCCGTCCGATCGATTCCATGAAAATTTTCTGAGCTTACTGGCCAATGTCGGACGCAAAGCCATCGGACGCAGAATTATCCATCGACCGTCCGATAAGACTCGAAACTTGCCTATCGGACGCTAGCATCGGACGAGCAACAGAGTGTCGGACGTCCTATAGCTCCAACGGCTAGTTGACCTTTCAGCTTCTACTATCCATTGACCTCGTTTTCTAGGCACTTTTTGGTCTCCTATAAATACAAGCTCTCCTAAATATCAAACTACAATGTACACTTGGATAACAAGTTCTTAAGAGTGATTTTAGCTAGAAAATACTCATTTTGAGTAAGAATTGTTAGTCTTGTAGTGTGAGTTCATTGGAAGCTTTTCACCTGTGAGTGAGTTCATCAATTATGTAGTCGCGTGAGGGTTTTCTGTAAAGAGTGTAAAACTTCCTAGCTTGACTAAGTGGAGCTTGGGGCAAGGAGGTGGTGATCCTTCTATTGTACACAAGAGTGATCGAATTTCACCAAATTGAAGAAACTTGTTTTGAGGAATTCTCTTTAAGCTCAAGTGGAGTCTTGAAGAAGTTTGGTTTGCTTTCTATCATTACTCTTTTAGCTTACGTATCAAATTCATTGTTTGAAATGTCATCTATATTTATCGGTCTCAACTTGTCTACTTGTTTGATAAATCATTTGTTGAAGAGCTTGTGATTAAAATTTGAAAAAGAGGTAATATTTGACTAATCATTAGTCAACCTAATTCACCCCGCCCTCTTAGGTTGTATTTGGGCCTTACAAAACCAATTATGGTGGTCGCCACTAATTATTAACCAAACGAACAATCACGGATTCAATTCAGTTAATCTGACAATAGGATATCAGGTTAAATTAAATATCCGGCCGTTGATATTCAATTAACAAAATAACGTTCAAACAATTAATCCAGGAAATGTACGAATAGTAACAAAATTAAAAGAAATAATAAAGATTCGATTAGATCTCACAAATGATGTGGACCGCGCCTTCGAGTCACCCTTTGAGTAGATGAGAAATTTAGCTGCTCCTCATAGAGAGTCGCATCCCAGAATTGTTTGAGGAATTTTCAATAATGAACATAACCACAAAAAAAATGAAATAAAGATATGAAATACTAAGCTCCCCACGTCAACGAGAAGGACGAGTCAGCAGCCAAAATGCCTTCTTTTGTTTAATTGTTTTTGTGACTAATCAAAGAAACACGAGAAGGAGAAAGCCCACGATGATGTGTTCCCCACCATTGGAGTTGTCTCTCCCCCATAAAAAAAATGAAAACTAGCCTAAGAGAACTCTCAAAAATTCGGAGTTGGCAGCCCCCAAAATCCCCCCCGAGCAAGTCTGCCGCCTTCCGCCATAATTCCCCAAAAAATAAACAAACGAAAGGGGAAGTTTCCTTATCTAATGAGGATTCTAAGAGTTCTAGTCCCCTTTAGAATCTACACTACTAAGCAAAAATAACTATGGGGAACCAATTACAACTTCCCTAAAAAGAAGGGTCTTTGACCAATTACTGAAAATAAAATAAATAAAATCTTCCATCCAAAGATAGGAATTGTTAGGCGTAGGATGTCTTCACAGAAATTCTTCTTCATAGCCCAATGTAGCGTGCCTACGTCCTATCATTGGGAGTCTTCTGGAATTTTAACCAAATTTGCACTTTTAAGCTCCAAATAATCCCAATGACCTAAAATCAAAACCAAAACCAAACATAAGTAGAATAAAGCAATTAAAACCATATTTAGGCCGTAATTAGGGGGAAATATCCACAAATAACGTATACAATTAAAGACTTAACAAATCTCGTGCATTTTTTATATATGTTAAATCCGTCATTCATGCACGTTAAATTCTTTGCCCTTGATTTTCTTCTAAATGGTTTTAAAAATAATTTATAAATAGAAAAATATAATTGTGCCTTAGTAGATAGTCTAGTGGGTATACTCTTTTCTTTTCTTTTTTAATTTTTTAACTTCATATGAATGTATTTTGGCATGATATTGTTTATTTGAATTAACAAATGTTATCATATAATCCAATATTGTGAATAAAAAATATATTAAAAATGTCAACTAAATATTTTATTTCAAAGTAAAAAGAAAGAAAAGTCATTAAATAGAATTAAAATTATTCCTAAGTAAAAAAGTAATAGACTTATAAACTAAACTCAAAAAATAGTTCTAATATTTGACAAAGTAAATAACAAATTAATATATATGAAAGATAAATAGGTACACAGGAAATAGAGATATAAAATATAGAAGGGTAATCTTGACTCCTATAATTTTGGTATTTCCTGAATAAAGTAGGAATGGCTTTTCCCTAGATTTTTGTGGGGAATGGGATTCCAACAAAAAGTTGGAATAAGGTTTTCAGGGGGAAAGAGCCATACCAAACACTAGAATGGAATGAAAAAGTTGGAAAGGTTTTTCCATTCTAGGCCTTTCCAGGGTACCAAACGAGGGGTAAGAATTTTAATCTTAAGCATTAAGTGGCAACGTATAGTAGCATGTAGTTATGTGCTAAATTTTGTTTTGTTATATGGATTAATTTTAACCTACTGCATTTCATATCCGGGATTTCCCCTCCTCGTAGTAAAGAGTAGCCTAGAATAGGATCTCACCTAAAAATATAAAAAGGAAAATCTTTAGAAATCTCCTCTGAGATTTCACATAATATCGCTCGTCTCCCTTGAAAGTTTTAAAATCCCACTTACCTCCTTTAGATTGACATTTTTGTGACCTTTTAGTAAAAAGTAAAGAGTAGTAAAGAGTAGGCTAGAATAGGATCTCACCTAAAAAAAAAAGGAAAATCTTTAGAAACCTCCTCTGAGATTTCACATAATATAGCTCGGCTCCTTTGAAAGTTTTAAAATCCCACTTACCTCCTTTAGATTGACATTTTTGTGACATTTTAACCTTTAGAGGAAATACAAGAAAGATAAAACTTTTGCTCTAATATTACCCTTATGTTATCTTAGTTTCAGAAATAAAGGTGTAAACTTTGTTTCCCAAGATTGATCGGACTTTTATTTTGAAAAATGAATCTCCACATGTTTTATACTAGGGTATAAAATAGTACTGCTTACTATAAGACACGTCAAGATCCAATTGGCTGGAGATTATGGTACAACTTGATTTGAGGTCGAATTATGGATCCGCGGACAGATTTAACAAGGATCCGCGGACAGATTTAACAAGGATCCTTTATAAATTTTGAAAATTTCTAACAACAAACATGTTGGTTTTTTGGGGTATAAATTAAGAAAGAACACTTAGTGTTGAAAAAATAGCTCACAAAAGATATTGAAGGCTAGAAAAATGAGCTTGATGTCTTCATTCATCTACACCCTTTTTAGGTGAAGATCTCTGGTTACTCAACTTTTCTCTTATTCAATTACTCCTTACCCAGGTGCCTTTTTACGCGAAAATCGACATTTTTAGATGAAGATTCCCGGTTACTTAGCACAAGAATAATTAGAGTTTTTTTTTAATAGAAAGTTCCCCTCTAAAACTCAATTCATGGAAAAGAAAGCCTTATTGACTTAACTATATCAATCACATCTTTGTATAGGTAAGTAAAAGAAAAGATATCATTTAACAAGTAAAATTATAGGCATAATTTTTCTCATTTTACGAAATATACTTTCTAAAAGACAATTGTTCATATCACATAATAACTAATTCCAAGTCATATAAAAATTGAATTTCCCAATTCACATAAAGTTATTTCAAAAAGATGAGAAAATTTGAAAAAGTAATACTTAAAACTTCCTCCCTTGGACCAATTTGAAAAATTTTTAAAAATTTTGGGGTGATTTCACAATTTTGAACAAGTATTTGGAAAAATTTTGGTAGAGTCTCCCCTTAAAATTGGATTAAACTCCCTACCAGCAACCTAAATTTTCAACAAAGCAAGTCATATAAACATTTCCAAACACAAATAAAAAACATTTAAACATATAAAGCATACAAAACTAGATTAAACTCGCTAGCAACCCAAATTTTCAACAAAGCAAGTCATATAAACATTTCCAAACACAAATCAAAAACATTTAAGCATATAAAGCATACAAAACAATTAAACCTGTCCCCCACACTTAAAATACACATTGTCCTCAATATGTAGGGGAAATATAAAACTTAAAACAGTAAAAACTCCCCAATAAAATGGCATAGGTCCAGAAAGTCCAAAATATCATGATCATCCTCTACAAGTCCACAAATTGCTGCATAAGAAAGAAAGGATAATTCATAAGTTCAAAAATACATAAAAACAATAAAACTTAAAGAAAATAAACATGGTCTTCAATTTTGTTCTTCATCTCCTCGAGTATCACCATGGTCTCCTTGAGTTTGCTTGCCACCGTCTTGGGGAATGTACATATGATCTTCAATCTTACGGAGGCGAGTATCCATGGTGTCTAGTCGGGTGTTCACTTGATTGAACCCTTCATTTACTCTAGTCTCTAAACACCAGATAGCTGCTAAAATACGCTCCCAAATTGACCTTTGTCGAGGAGGAGCAGAAGTAGAAGGACCAGTGTGGGGAATAGAAGTCGAGGGGCCGAGTCCTCCTTGTTCCTCATGAGCCGTGCCCGAAGGACCTCCGATTTCAAATTGAGAAGTAGGCTAAGATGGCCGAACTCTCGGGTGAAGAATATTGACCGATGTAATGCCCAAGTCATTCAAGGCATAATAGTTCAATTCATAATTCGACTTGACCGGCCTTTGCTCAACTCCGTCCAAGTTCACATCCATTCTCTTAAAAAGAAAAGATAGAAGCCGTGGGAAGCCAAATTGATATGTGGTAGTAGAATGCCTTGCCACGGTCCTCATATAGCAAATGATGATGTTAGGAAGAGAAATATTGGCAAATGAAGATGTCCGGTCATTGCACATCTTATCCAAGAAATACAAGTCGCTCTTCCTTACTTCATTGAGACTACTCTTCTTTGGAATTACATTGTGAGCAAATAGATAAGTAATCAATTTCAACCTATGCTCAAACTTGTTAGCTTTCACCGTGGCCTTTTGTTAGGAACGAGTAAAATCCTGCTCAATATGAAATCGAGCCAGTGTGTGTCCCATCTCCCAATGCCTATCTGGTGCGTAAAATTCTTTCATCAAATCGACGGCCGGACCAGCATTCTGAACTCCAAGGTATTGAGCCAATGTGTCTCAATTCTTCTCCCTGGAACAAATGATCTTATGTTCTCCCCACTATGTCCAGATTTGTTTACCACATTTGCATAGAACTCCTTTACTAGTTGGGAGTAATAATGGTCCGGCAAAGTTAAAATCGGACCCCAACCAAGGATATCAAAAGCGTTGGAGAGCTGGAACTCGGCATTGACATCTGGAGCAACATGCTTCTCAAAAATGAAGCCCTTATGTTCCCTAGCTTCATACCACTCTTGGTTCTCTTTTGAAGTAAACCGTAGAGCATCATACTCCGATGGTGATGGCTCTCTAGTAGTCGTCCTCCTAGGTCATTGCCTTTGTTGTGGAGGTGACGGCTCACGTTATTCCTCTTCACCACTTGAAGTTGAGGATGGTGAACGACGACGAATATCTCCTCTAGTGCGGGCCATTATACTTAACAAATTACCAAAATTAACAATGTTAAGCACATTTACTCTATTCACCCAAAACACCTAACAAATTATTAAAATTTAGCAATGTCAAGCACATTTACTAACCACTTAGTTTTAACAATTTGTCAAATAACAATTGAAAACATAAAAATCATCAATTTAAGCCACATTCCAACAAATCATCATCCCTTTGAACAAATTTTGAAAATGCCAATTTTCATCAAATTTTTCCAAATATTTCTTCAAATGTCAACATAAATATACACAACATACTCCATATCAAGATTTAAAGTCCATGAATATGTTCAAATTCACCAATAATTGCCATTTTCTATAGATAAAATTAAATTCCAAATTTATGCAAAAAATTGGCAAAAATTATCAAAATGACTCCAAAATTCCCCACATTTGGAACAAATAGCATCCAAGGATAATTATAAACTCTATGAAATGAACCAAATATATTCTTAATCATGCCAGCATCAATTCCAAAATGAGCATTTTATAGGAATTTTAAGAAATTAAACTTCACTAAAAAGTACCACATTCCCGTAGTTTATTCACAAAACATGCTTAAACATCATCAATAAGCATAATGAAAGCAATAAATAACAACAATTAATCACAAAAATCGAAACCCAAAATAATTGCAAAATTGCTCAAGAACTTGAAATTTAGAAATCGAAATTCGTGCAAGAAAATTGAGGAATGTTACCTGGAATCCGTAAAATGATATATGGGAGATGATTGATGCAAAAAACCCTTTGAATTTAGCCCAAAACAGCCACGAATTTGAAGAATTTAATTAGGCCAAACCCTAGCTTGATTCTTCAAAAATCTGAATTTTGAGGTGTTTTTGTTGGATTATAATCAGATAAAACTGCTCCTTGATGCTCAATAGGGGTTGGGTTGATGATTTTTGAAAAGATTATCAAGGAAAAGGAGGATTTTGGTGAAGTGCGTGAAAAAAGTGTGTGTGTTGCAGGTGAAATCACGATGGAGAAGAAGAAAAAATTGCTTTGCGACTTCTCAGTTTTTAGCTTCTGGTAAAGGATCTGCGAATTGATCCGCAATCACATATCCTGATCAGTGAAGTGTACTTCGTGTTTCCTACTTTGCGTTTTCAATTTACAATTCTCAGAAATTGATCCGCGAACCTCAGAGAGCTGTGAGGCACACCTCGCAAATCGAGGTCATGGATCTGCCGGGTGCTCTCTGATTGTGATCCGTGAGTTGCTCGAGGATCCTGGAAATGATATTCTGCAATTATTTCATTAATCATTCATTTTCTACTATTTCCAGATTAAAAACCCTGCTTGTTAATTATGAAATGCACCTTTCTTAACACATGTAAAATGATCAAAACAACATAACTAACCTCTTTTCTTGGATCATTAACAACTAAAACGCAAATTGAGGTACCAAATTGTTTTACATTTCACTATTCACACCTCGCCAAAAAGGTCACTTTGGCCATGTTTGATTTTCCTACAAAACAAACAAAACAAACACACTTAAAAACATACAATATACATATTCAAACATTAAAATTAAACAAAATAACATAAATCGATGGGTTGCCTCCCAACTAACGCTCTTTTATAGTCATTAGCTTGACTATATAACCTGTTCATCAAGGAGGTTTAGTCAATGAATAATCCACCATATGAAGGCAAGGTGGATCAGTAAAAGGTGACTCAATCACGTGAGTCATATAACCAAATGATAAGAAAGAAGGAAGTGGTTTACCACTCTCAACTGAGTCATAGATATTACCTTGTTTCACCACTTGAGAACTTACCAAAGGAGTATCCTGGTAGGTGTCAAATCTCCAAAAATAAAGTGAAAATATAAAGCCTAATTGCCAGCAAAAATAATCTTAAATTAAATCTAGTACTGGAGTAGGGACTCCGGATGTGCAATGGGTTACTAGTTTCACCCTAATTCCAAGAAGTATACTGAGCCTGATATACCAGAAATAATTCAAGAAAATCAATTTAATTTGTAAACAGGGCAAGTAGGATCGTCTCCTCAGGGAATTGGTAGATAAATCACACAGGAAAAATTGGGGGGTTTTTTTTGGGAGTAGATAGCAAATAATTAAAAAGCAACAAAAACTGAAATTCTAATTAAGCTAGATCGTAGGAATTAAATAACACAAGAAATAATCAATTAAAACAACCTAGTCAAGGAATTTATCTTGGCACCGGTACACACAACTGATCATAGACACATGGAAGTATTCATACGTTCATGAATAAATTGGTTATAGTGGTCAAGCGACGTGCCCAACCACCAATCTTTTCTTAATTTTATAGTAGTCCAGAGACGCTCATAAACTACCCTCTTGTGATCTAAACAACTCTAGAGACGCTCACAAGATTTAATGTAGTCACAGCATTAGAAATTAGAAAGACCCAATTCTAGATGACAAACACACATGTGGGTTTATTTAGGCTAGATTAATTACTCCCACGATCCAAATGAGACCGTTTGCGAGGCGGTGAAATTGTCTCGTTTGCCACTAATCAAGGTACTTAAAGGTGACGTGCCAACACCTTAATTGGCTATCAATTATTTAGACAATTGAACAATAGGCCTAATTATCCAATAAATGTAAACAATAATAACTCATGGAAAAATTAGAGAATAATTAAATACCCATGAATGTATAAATTAAAAAGATAATTAAAACGATCTCACAGTTGTGGTGCCTCGAGCCTTAATTATTCCTCAACTAGAAAAGGATTTAGCCAAGTCTTAACATTGCCATGCAAACTGTGGATTTCATGTAATTGATACGAAAGAGAAAAAACAATTAAATAAATCAACGGCAAAAGTCGCCAATCTACTACTACAAACAATAAACGGGAAATAAACAAGTACTAATCTAAAGAAATCGACGACCGGAGGAAGATGGAAACGGAAAATCACACAAAGTGATACTAGTCTATTGTTTTTGCTACTGGTAGCGGCTAAAAACAAAAGCAAAGCAAAATACTAACTAAACTACCTAGGCTAAAAGAGATCGTGATGATCCACTGCCATAAGCTTCACCTATATATTAGTTCCTAATTCACCAAGGCCCACGATCAAGACATCCCAGTCTGTTTTGCTTCTGAAATTTTTTCATAACAAGGAGACAATTTCCCACTAAAAGTCCACCGCCAAACTGATGTGCCTTCCACGTGGCCAAAGTACACTTCCAATTACTTGAGCAAATATAGTGGCCCATATCCCGAATTCCAACTTCCCTATTCCTGTCTTTTTCTATTTCATTCCCTGTTCTCTGGCACAGGCACGCTCTGAAAGCACCAGTTTTCTGAAAATTTGCCAATAAACACCAATTTTCACACCAAAGGCCTACAAATGCCACAGAAACAATTTATCAGCAGTAACCTACTTCTTTGCATAATAAATGATAGAAATTAAACCCAAATAGCCTCAATTAAGATATATAAATATCATCCTGTCAAATCCCCCCACGCCAAGACAATGCTTGTCCTCAAGCATTTCAAAGCTCAGATAGGCAATTACAAACACTAGCACACGGCAGTTCAACAAATAAGTACAAATGTCTCATCTCTCAAACAATGTCACCAAAATCAACACATGCAAAAATCAACCCTCTCTCTTATAGGATGATGTGTTACTACTTACCACCAAAACGAAATACAGGAGTCACTCTTATCACATGATGAAATGATGTTATCATATGCTTGCTAATATATCACATCGCCACCTTTACAGCCAAATTTAATGTAAAAATCAAAGGGTCTTGACATGGGTTGTAATGGGGCTCAAGTAAAGGGTTGGATGAAAAAAGAAAATTTAGGCTAAACACATCAAAGGAAAACACCATTGACCAGTTGCATGAAAACACATTCCTTAAATCCCAGTAATCTTTCCAAGGCATACTCAAAATTTTTTTCAAATTGGCAAATGCAAATACACTGGCATGCCCAACTATTATTACACCACACCATATGATTCTCCTTATTGGTGTTGAGTGCTCTTACCTTTTTTTCCCTTTTTTTTCCTTTGTTTCTCATTTCCTTCTTCTTTTTTTTTTGTTTCTCTCTTTTTTTTTTTTTTTTTTTTGAACAAGGCGTGGGCACGCCAGAGAAGCTCTAGTCGTCTGTTCAACACAATGATTAGCTCTTTGAGATTTCAAGTGCACTTGCTTACTCAAATCATGACCTTGTATTACCATTAAAAGTATCATGCAACAAACCAAGGCATTCCTTTGACATAGGGTTCAAAATAAAAATGGTTTAACAAAGAACGGATTAAAGGTAACACAATAGGCTATTAAACAAAGAAAAAGGTCCAGATTCAAACATAGTTAACTAGGGGAAATATAATCAGGACAGGGTTTTAGACAGTCAAACAAGGGGAAAACCTAATTGCCCTTACCACCTTAATGCACCAAATTCAACAATTGAAGTCTTGATATGCACAACATAGAAAGTTCTAGAACATTCAAATCACATAGAACAACACTCAATGAAAGAAAATAGAGCAATTATGAGTAAAATGCTCTCTGGATCAACAGCTCACAAAAGTGGTTCCAAATAGCCAAATCTTGCAAAATGCATTATTCAAGAGCATTGTTAATAAGAGACAAGACATTTAATCACATCATAATACTGCCCATGCTTGCAAAGTGATTACCAATATCATCATAACATCCTATTCTAACCAACAAAAATTAGAAACATTTTTTTTTGGTGAAATCCTTCTAAGGTGTGGGCATGCCTTAGACACTAAAGTCTTCTGATCCACCACCCAAATTTTCTATTTTTTTGTTTTTTTTTGAAAAGCAAAAACTAAGCAAAACTAAAGCAGATGAAAACTAACACGACACCCCCACACCAAAACTCTACATTGTTCTCAATGTAGGAAAGAAAATGGAAAAACAAGGACAAGGGAAAGGGACTTCCTTGATAGGTGGAGGAGCGTCGATAACACGCCTAGGGAATGGGAGGATGAGGAGGCTGGAAGCCTATATGAGCAAAGAAAGCATCCAGATTCTGAGACTAGAGAAAGGAAAGGACATGCATGTTGGCAAAATGCTGGTTCAATGTATCAATCTTGTCACTCAAACCCAACACGGTGTACTCCAAACTGAGAATGCGGTCCTCCAAAGCAGAAGAGGGCTGTGAGGAAAAGGATGGGCCAGTCTGGTCAGGAGTAGAAGGGGGAACCCTAGCCCGTGGGGCACCATCTCTAGTAGGAGTAAACTGGTAGGCATCGCCCACCTTTTGAATAATACCCATGCGCTCGAGGCTCCTCAAATCCAAAGGCTCAACCTGTCGGGCTATGCTGAGCTTGATATCTAGGGTAGGGTCCAGAACGCCCAGTCGGATTGCCAAATGCGTGATCAATGAGCCCATAATCAAGGGTTTATGTGGCTTCCGGAGGACCAACTGCAACTGAGAAGCCACCCAGCACCCAAAGTTAACTAGCACCTTATTCTGCATACACCACAGAAAATAAAATTCTGCCTTGGAGAGGGTACCAGAAGTGTCCTTGCGGCTCAAGAAGTTGTAGGCCAAAAACCTATGAATAACTCTCAGCACGGGATCAGTAAGAAAGGATGCTCGAGACTGCCTAGGATCATAATGCTGAGTGTCAGTGGACCACTCCCGCCAGATCTCTATATAATTACTAGCAAAGGGTGGCGTGAAATCACAAGCACTGTTAATATACACCCCATCAGCCAGGTGGGCCTCACTGATGAACCCCAAATGCACATTAAACTCATTAAGGGACAAACTAAAGGTTTGAGCCAGTAAGCGGAACTGGATCACCCCGAAGAATCCAAGGCTAAGTCATTAGTCTTGTTGAACTGAAAGGTGGCATAAAACTCATAACACAGCTCCTCATAAGTAGGGTAAGCAATATGCATGAAGTGACCCCATCCAATGCGGTTAAAGAACCACTCCACTTCATAAGCAATATTCAGCTGCTCCAAGGTGGCAATATCAAAACATTTACATGGGGCAAACGGATGCCCTATCACAGTCTGCAATACTTTGTGTTGGGCAGAAGTCAAATCACCAAAAGTATCTGCCATAACCCCAGGAGACAAGATGCTCTTCGAAATACCCAATCGGGACCTAGTGGGAGGTTGAATTGGAGCTCTTCGCTTAGGCCGTGTGGAACTCGAGACCTCAGTGGGGGCGGCTTTCCTAGCCCATTCCTTTTTAGGAGGCATAGTAGGTCCACAATCAACAATCCCCAAATCAAACAAACAGGCAATTCAACACTAACAACAACAGCGGGGCCTATGACTTATCAATGCCCACAGGTAGAAATTATTTAACAATGAGAATGTAGGCGACAAATCAAATCACAACAACCCAAGCCAACCACAGTAGGCAACAAAACAGATTCAATACCCCAAAATGCACCCACAGTCAATCAATTCAATTGGAACAAGTTCCCACAGCCAATCACAACAACCAAGAATGCAAACAAATCTCGCACCAAACCCCGCCAAAAAGTTTATAGCCACCCACTATGAATTCTCAAGAGCTAAGAGTGGATTAGTGCCAAAGCAAGAAAGAGACGGGCTTACGGAACACCCGCGAGTGCTCGAATAAAGCACGGCGGCCGAACGGCACGGCAGCAGCAAGAGCTCGGTGAGCGTGGTAGGCGGAGAGCCAGCCGGATCCGACACGGTAGCAGCAGGAGCTTGGGACAGCAGCCGTAGCAGCGCACAGTGGAAGGAAGTGGCCACAGGGAAAGAGATTGGCCGGCACAGGGGCTGGCGGCGGCGAAGCAAGTAACGACTAGTGTCGGCGAAGCCTAGAGGCAATGAGTGCATTCAGTCCAAGAGGAGTCAGTGATGGCGACGTCGGCGTGGAAACTTAGCGGAGTTGATCGGCGATGGTGTGGGTTGCACAAAGGAAACAAGGTGGCGGTGGAGGGTGGCAATCGGAGTCACAGTAGGAAGGGGTTACTGGGATGAAAGAGGCGGCAGATGTGGTGGACTAAAAAGGAAAAAGAAGACAAAAAGAAAGAACAAGAAAGGAAGAAAAGAAAAGAAAAGAAAAGAAAAGAAAGGTCTGGGGGTTTGACCAATGGCTGGGCTTCAAGGCATGGGCACGCTTGGAGCCTTGAGTCTTCTGATCGTGCACCCCCTCCTTTTTTTTTTTTTGACCCTCCTTCCTCTAAGGCATAGTCACGCCACAGAAGATAAAGTCTTCTGACCATCGCTTCCTTTGCACTGATTTAAGATGAGCCTGTAAGGCGTGGCACACCTTGCATGACAAAGTCTTCTGATGCTCATCCGGCTCTGTGTTTTTGACATCCTCTTAGAGAGCGTGGGCACGCTATACAAGTTGAAGTCTGATCATCACCTATTGCACTGTCATACCAATACACCCCAGTAAGGCGTGGGCACACCTTGCAAATCGAAGTCTTCTGCCCATGACTATTGCAACCTACTCAAATATAATTGAAAAACTATTAATAAAGGGAAAACCAAAAGAAAAGAAGAATGAAAAATTAAAAATCCTTGGGTTGCCTCCCAGCAACGCCTTTCTTTAACGTCTTTGGCTAGACGACTCCAATGGGAGCAATCATTCATAGATAGGATCTATCAAGCGAACCTCTTCCACATTGCCAATATCTGAAATATCAACAAAAGGTTTTAAATGATGACCATTAATTTTAAAGCTTTTGTTAGTCTCTAAACTCTTGATTTTGACCACACCATTGGAAAAAACATTCACCACCTCATAAGGTCCAATCCAACGGGATTTCAACTTACTTGGCATGAATTTCAACCGCGAATTGAACAAGAGTACCTTTTGACCTGGAGAAAAGCATTTTTCACGTAATAGGCAATCATGAAAATGCTTGGTGCATTCTTTGTACAAACGGGCATTGTCATATGCTTCAAGACGAATTTCTTCGAACTCTTGAAGTTAGAGTTTTCTTTCCCTTCCATCTCTATCCGCATGCAAATTGCATTGCTTGACTGCCCAAAATGCACGATGCTCTATTGCCACAGGCAAATGACACATTTTACCAAAAACCAACCTGTATGGGGACATTCCAATCGGCATTTTGTACACCGTTCGATACGCCCACAAGGCATCATCCAATCGAGAGTTCCAATCCTTACGGTTAGGGTTAACCATTTTCTCCAAAATGCTCTTAATCTCTCTATTGGAGACTTCAGCCTGCCCATTAGTTTGTGGATGATATGTTGTACTCACACGATGGTGCACTCCATATTTCCTCATGACAGCTTCAATGGTGCGATTGTAAAAATGGGTACCTTGATCACTAATAATGGCCTGTGGCACCCCAAACCTACTAAAAATGTGGGATTTGAGAAATCCTGAAACAACTTAAGAATCATTAGTTCGGGTAGCCTTTGCTTCTATCCATTTCGATACATAGTCGACTGCTAACATGATATACAAATAACCAAAAGAGCTAGGAAAAGGTCCCATAAAGTTCATACCCCAAACATCAAACATTTCACAAAATAGCATAGGAACCTGGGGCATTTCATCCCATTGAGACAAACTTCCAAACTTTTGACATTTTTCGCAACTTTTGCAAAATGAATATGCATCACGAAACAAAGTTTGCCAATAAAAGCCACAGTCAAGAATTTTTCTAACAGTTCTCTTAGGTCCAAAGTGACCACCACATGCATAATTATGACAATGAGTAAGAATAGAAGGAATTTCATTTTCAGGAACACATCTACGAATAATTTGATCAGAGCCTATTTAACACACATATAGCTCATCCCAAATATAATATCGAGAATCATGGACTATCTTATACCTCTTACTCTTACTCATGCCCACAGGAAATTTATGACTGACCAAAAAGTTCACAATATGTGAATACCAAGGTTTCTTACCTTTGATAAGAAAAAGATGTTCATCAGGAAATACCTCGGATATGGGAACTGCTTCCTCCTCTCTTATCAATCTACTCAAATGGTCAGTTATAGAATTATCAACCCCTCTCCGATCCTTGATCTCCTAATCAAATTCTTGCAACAAGAGTACCCAACAGATGAGCCGTGGCTTTGATTCTTTCTTTGACAGGAGATACTTCAAAGCTGCATGATCAGAGTAAACTGTCACTTTTGAACCCAATAAATATGATCTAAATTTTTCAAAAGTAAAAATAATGGCTAGAAGCTCCTTCTCAGTAGTGGTGTAGTTGCATTGAGCTGAAGTCAATGTTTTTGACGCATAGTAGATCACATGGCTACACTTCCCACTTCTTTGACCTAGTACAGCTCCTACTGCATAATGACTTGCATCACACATGAGTTCAAAGGCAAGCTTCCAGTCTGGGGTTTGAATAATAGGTGCCATGGTCAACATGCCCTTGAGTGTGTCAAAGGACAATTTACAATCATCTCCAAAATCAAAGGGCGCCTCCTTTTGCAGTAGGCGAGACAATGGTTGGGCAATCTTTGAAAAATCCTTGATAAATCACCTATAAAAACCTACATGGCCTAAAAAACTACGAATATCCCTGACATTAGTAGGGTAAGGTAAGCTAGTGATTAAATCAATCTTAGACTTGTCTACCTCAATACCCCTAGATAAAACAACATGGCCTAAAACTATGCCCTTCTTAACCATAAAATGACATTTTTCATAATTAAGGACCAAGTTAGCCTCGATACATCTTTTCAAAAATTTGGTTAAATGGTCAAGGTACTGGTCAAAAGAATCACCGTATACTGTAAAATCATCCATGAAAATTTCAATGCAATTTTCAATCATGTCAGAAAAATTACTCATCATGCATCTTTGAAAAGTTCCAGGAGCATTACATAAACCAAAAGGCATACGGCGATATGCAAAAGTTCAAAAAGATAGGTAAAAGTGGTTTTATATTGATCCTCTTAGGCAACAATAATTTGGTAATACCGTGAGTACCCATCAAGAAAGTAAAAGAAACACTTACCTGCCAATCTCTCTAGCATCTCATCAATGAATAGAAGTGGCAAATGGTCTTTCCTAGTTGCAACATTCAACTTTCTAAAGTCAATGCACATTCTCCACCCATTTTACAATCTCATTGGCACTAACTCATTTTTCTCATTTTTTACCAATGTAATTCCAGTCTTCTTTGGAACAACATGGACAGGGCTTACCCACTGGCTATCAGAAATAGGAAAAATAATTCATAATTCCAAGAGCTTGGGAAGTTCCTTCATCACCACCTCCTTCATTGCGGGATTGAGCTTTCTTTGGTGCTCTCTCACTAGCTTTGCGTCCGACTCTAGCAGAATATGGTGCATACAAATGAATGTGGTCCAACCAATTGCAATTTTAAATTCCTGCAAGACCCGTAAGAGCTTTTGTTCTTGCACCGCAGTTAAATCACTGGCAATGATCATAGGCAAGGTTTTATCATCTCCCAAGTAAGCATACTTCAAGTGTTTGGGCAACTCTTTCAATTCCAAATCCGGTGCCTGTTCAACAGAAGGTAAAATTCTCTCATTAGAAGTGGGCAATGGTAGAAACGAACTTACAAACCTATCTGGCAGAGGATGTAGTGAGTGTAGGGACATGATAGCTTCTTGATTTCCTCCTTTTCCATGTCGTCCACTTCCAAGTCGGTTTTGCCTTGTTGCAAAACAAAGTCCAACTTGTCTTCCTTAAAATTCTGCTCAAAATCCTCTTGCACAATTGAGTTAGTAGTACCAACAAAATTCACAGACTCAGTATCCTCAAGATGCTTCATGGCATCAAAGATATTAAATGTGACTATTTCCCCATCAAATTCAACAGATAAAGTCCCTTCATGTACATCTATTTTAGTTCTTGCTGTACTCATGAAGGGTCTACTCAAAAGAATCACAGCTGAATTGGTAGAGTGTTCATCATTTATGTCAACCATGTAAAAATCAGCAGGAAAAATGAATTCATTGACCTTTACTAAAACATCTTCAACCAAGCCCTCAAGATAGACATTAGACCTATCTGCTAATTGAATGATTACCCTAGTCCCTTTGAGAGGTCTTAAATTTAATGTTTTAAAAATCGAAAGGGGCATGACATTTATTGAAGCACCTAAATCAAGCATGCTTTTTTCAATTCTTTGATTGCCAATTATGCATGGTATAGTAAACATATCTGGATCCTTGCACTTCTGTGGCAACTTCCTTTGGAGAATCACTGACACATTCTCCCCCACCTTCACCTTGTCATCCAGACTCAATTTGTTGTGATTAGTGCATAAGCCCTTCAAAAACTTAGCATTTTTGGGCACTTGCCTAATCGCATCCAATAAAGAAATGTTGATCTCCACTTTTCTGAAGGTGTCCAAGATCTCTTTCTCAGATTCTTCCTTCTTAACCTTTGTCAACCTACCAGGAAAAGGGGGAGGAATGTCAAATTTCTTTGAAGCTTCAACGGGTTGACTCTCTTTTTCCTCTTCCACCTTCCCGGGCACTCCTTCTTCTTTGGCGTGGGCACGCCTTGAAGACTGTACTTCCTTGCCATTCCGTAGGTGCATTGCACTGGCATTTTCCTTAGGATTAAGAATTACTTGAGTTGGTAACTTCCCTCTATTGCTATTTTCGAGGTTGCTCATGGAAGTTGCCAATTGGGACATTTGAACCTCCAAATTCCTAATGCTAGTACGAGCCTCTTGTTGAAATCTGTGAGACTCCTGCTGGAATCTTTGTGATTCCTGCTAAGATCTTTAATCCTCCTGCTGTAATTGACTTGTGCTTTGAGCCAGTGATTTCACCATATCTTCAAGAAACATATTTGAGGTAGAGGTGGCCGGTTGTTCTGATGGTTTTGGCTAAAATGGTTGTTGGAAGCTAGGGGGTTTTGAAGCATAACTAAAAGTTGGATGATTACGCCACCCTGGGTTGTAGGTAGGTGCAAACGGATCATTTCTTCTTAGGGGCGGTCAAAAAAGCCTCCCAATGCGTTTGCTTGTTCAGGTGAATCCTCCTGGAGAGTTGGGCACATATCAGATACCACAAGTCTTCACAGATTGTAATTGCCCCACTGCCATTTGACGAACCAAGGAGGTGAGCTCAGATAGTTTATGTGATAGCCCCACTTCTCTCTAGGGCGAATCCTAAGGTATCGGCGGGCCGCCTGCCCAGTTCTCACCGGGACTCATTACAGTTCCTCAATTGTCACAAATCTCAAATAATTACACCGCAAGATCTCCAAATAATAATTACATTTCCAACTAATCTAAATACACTAAAAGTCCAACTGTCCAATATTACAAATAGTACAAGAGATAATCCTGCCAGTTATACTAAGAAAAATCACTTCCTGTTTTCCTTCATCTCGAACCCTGTAGGGGGGGAAATAAAATATTTTGGGGTGAGCTAGAAGCTCAGTGAGTGTTCAGTGAAAACAAGGAAATTCACGATTTATCAAATTCATGAACATTTGAATCAAATAGCATTTTGTAAAACATTTGAATCTTTAAAGGAATACATGAAGATCGAGAGCATGGTCACACATTCACATTGAAAATATCTAAGAATCTTTTTATTTAAAGGGATTCAAGAAATAGAAATCCCTTAAAGAATCATTCCATAAACACTTAATTTAACAATCAATAATGCAGTATACAATATTTCAATGCACAATAATTCAATAAACAATAGTTCAAAGAACTATAATTCAATAAACATTCAATTCAAATATTGAAAGGATACGGGTGCTCACTTGGAGCTATTTCCACCTTACAACTTCCAATAAACAATCCCCTACATTTTTCCACCTTATAACCTCCGAACTCCCACCTTATGACCTCCAAAACAATAAACAATCCCCTATCTTGAACTCACCTTATGTCTTCCAAAACGATAAACAATCCCCTCATTTAACATTGAACATTGGATATAGTACTCAAGGCCTTTCAGCGAAGAGTTTTGAGCTTTGCACTTAACATTGGTAAGTCATTACTCAAGGCTGTCCGGCTGATCCGATCTCACTATGGCGGGTCTAAGATAATCTTTTGGCCTACCTGACCTCACGATGGCGGATCAAGGATAGGGTTCCAGCGAAAAGTGAGCTCAGTTTAGCCGATGCGATAAAGTACACATCAGCCTACAAACATACCCATTTAACAAGCAATCATGCACAACTTTCTGAGTCAAGCAAGTCACATAGTCGAGCAAGTTTTCACTTAGAAATCATTTTGTGAAGCTCATTTCATTTAAAATTATCTCAATATTTAATCAGATGAAATCATATTTGGAAATGGCTTTAGTAATAAACATGAGTTTGGAAACGATTTTATTATAAACATGAGTTTGAAAATCGAGTTTAGAACTCAAGTTTGGTAAGATTAGAAATCAAGACTAAAATCAAATTTGATAATGATCCAGATTTTTAAAATCAAGTTTCGCAACCATTCTTAGAAATCAGGTCATGAAAATCATTTCATTTATAAAATGAATCAAATATTTCCTTTGAAAATCAAGTTTAAATCACTCACAACGCTCACAAATCATTTCACTCGAAACAATGGAAACCATCTCTTGTAAGAACAAGAATAAACCTTTTCAACCGTAAAGAGATTGGAGCACTCACTAACTATTGGTATCACATTCATTTAGATAGCACCCAAGCAACAATTCACACTTCGATTAATCAGTTTAAAAGAACTTATAAATTATTTCAAAAGTAAATCAAATTGTTATACTTGTAAACCAATGCAAGTCAATAGTAAATTAGTAGTAAAACGTTTCACAAGTGATTTCCTTGAAACAGTAGTAACTCAAAAGTGTCATAGGGAAACATTCCTTTAAACAAGTTAGAACAAAACAGTAGTAAAATTGTCAATTGAAAAGGGTTTGGAACACTCACCAAGTTTCACACTCGTCCACATAAATCACCAATCACCATGTAATCTTCATGGCACATTCAAGTCCTGGGATCAAGTAAAATAACAAGACTTTCACAAATTCCAATCCAATTTATAAGGGTGAGCAAATAAGAGTCTTAACAACATCTTAGAACCATGTATGAGTGGGTCGGAACACGGCAAGAAGGCACGAGAGTCAAAGGGAATGAGAATAGCACTTGAGGAAGTGAAACTAACAATTGACAGGTTTGCCGCACCTCAATAATTTAATCATAACTGTGGATGTGGTTGTCGGATTGGGGTAAATTTTATGGCGTTTTGAAGCTACGACATAGACCTACAACTTTCATGAAGAGGTCAGATATCAATTCATGCTTATTCAGGGTCAAAATGGCAAATCTCAGAGCTGGTCGAACAGTCTCGGGAAAATAGTCATAACTCGACGTAGAAAGATCGAAATCAAGCTCCGTCAGCGACGTTTAAAATTAGGTTCATAGGGCTTTCTAACGGTATAAGGTTCAGATGCTAATTCATTTTCTACAGTGAAAAGTAACCTCGGGAAGTGGACTGATTTCCATTTCTGATTTCCTGCAAAAATTTCCAGCTTTGACACAATCCTTCAATTAATCCTTTAAAGTCATTTCCATCATTTGCCAAGTGTTTAACATGATAAAACAGCAATTAACTCCATCATCAAAACATCACATATTAACAAACAATTCATCAAACAATTGGTGGCCAACAAATAAAATCCAAACTCTATTTATCAAACACAAGATTTCCTTCCATCATCAATCCTTCTAAGCAACCATAAACACCTTAATATCATCTAACTAGCATCCCCTTTGAATTTTAAAGATCAATAAAGCATGGATAATTGGTGAGTTACCTTGGGAGATGAGAGAGAAAATCCACCCACAAGCTTCAGCTCTTCCAACCAATCTTGATAACCAAGTAGTAATCAAACTAGGGTTTCACTTGGAGTAATTTTTCCACCACTAAAATGGCTAAATCAAGTTTAGGGTTTTATGGTTTCTTGCTCCTTGAGGTTCGGCCAAAGAGAGAGAAAAAGAGAGGGATTTTTTTTGAATTTTTGAAGACAAGAGTTTAAATAGAAAAGCTTAAGTCAAGGGTTGTGTTGGTTAGTTGACAAGTGTCAACTTCTTGGCCAAAAATAGAATAATATCTTTGCAAATTACCATCAAATCCCTTAATGTAAAATGTGATCCACTTAATACCGTATAAGTTTATGTATTTGGCTACATGAAATATGAAAAATACAATTCCAAATTAATTTCGTACAATACATACAAAATAGAGTACTTAAAGGAAAATAATGCACTTAAGGAAAATTTTATGCTACCAATGTTTAAAGAAAATGATATGCACTTGAATAAATACAATGACAAATAATTCATGAAAAATTTAGGGTTCTCAGAAGAAATATGAGCAAGTAATTCAAGAAAATTCGGGTGTATAATTCATGAAATTTCGGGTCCTCACAGTTTACCCTCCAGGTCTGAATGATTCACTTCATTCACCCTCCTCATTGCTCCATTGGCTCTCACTCCAAACTGTTGGGAATTTTCAGCCATGGTGGAAATCAATAACTTGGCTTCATCAGTGGTCTTATTAACCAGAGCACCACCACTAGCTGCATCAATCATGCTCCTATCCATTGGTGATAATCTCTCACAGAAATATTGTATCAAGAGCTGGTCAAGGATTTGATGATGTGGGCAGCTGGCACACAATTGCTTAAATCACTCCCAATACTCATATAGAGTCTCCCCATTTAATTGCCAAACTCCACAAATTTCCTTCCTTATATTTGCAGCTCTAGAGGCGGCGAAAAATTTCTCAAGAAATTGTCTCTTCAATTTTTCCCATGTAGTGATAGACCCCGATGTCAGGTAAAATAACCAATCTTTGGCCTTGTCTGCCAAAGAGAAAGGGATGGCCCTCAACTTGATTTGGTCTTCAGTGACTCCTTGAGGTTTCATTGTCGAGCATACCACATGGAATTCCTTCAAGTGTTTATGCGGGTCTTCACCTGCAACACCACGAAAAGTAGAAAGTAAATGAATAAGACCAGACTTAAACTCAAATGCCTCTTCAGTGTTAGGATACATAATGCATAATGGCTGTTGGTTCACATTAGGAGTTGCTAACTCCCTCAAAGTTCTTTGGGCTGCAATTGCTATTTGGGGAATGTGCCCTTCGTCTTCGTCAAATTCACTTGATGAATCACTTGAATCAACTTCTTGCTCAGTTCCTGAAGGCGATGCAGTTGAATCTTCTTGCTTACGCAACTTTGTCTCCTTTGTCAACCTTCTTGCAGTTTTCCCGATCTCTGGATCAAATTCAAACTTTCCTGTATGAGAAGATCGAGGCATAAAACAACAAAAAATTAAAACCTGTGCAATAAATCACTTAAAACTCCAAGCTCCCCGGCAACGGCGCTAAAATTTGGTGGGTGTCAAACCTCCAAAAATAAGTGAAAATATAAAGTCTAATTGCCAACAAAAACAATCTTAAATTAAATTTAGTACTGGAGCAGGGACTCCGGATGTGCAATGGGTTACTAGTTTCACCTTGATTCCAAGAAGTATACTGAGCCCGATATACCAGAAATAATTCAAGAAAATCAATTTAATTTGTAAACAAGGCAAGTAGGATCGTCTCCTCAGGGAACTGGTAGATAAATCACACAGGGAAAATTGGGGGGTTTTTTTTAGGAGTAGATAGCAAATAATTAAAAAGGAACAAAAACTGAAATTCTAATTAAGCTAGATTGCAGGAGTTAAATAACACAAGAAATAATCAATTAAAACAACCTAGTCAAGGAATTAATCTTGGCACCGGTACACACAACTAATCATAGACACATGGAAGTATTCATACGTTCACGAATAAATTGGTTATAGTGGTCAAGCGACGCGCCCAACCACCAATCTTTTCTTAATTTTATAGTAGTCCAGAGACGCTCATAAACTACCTTCTTGTGATCTAGACAACTCTGGAGATGCTCATAAGATTTAATGTAGGCACAACATTAGAAATTAGAAAGATCCAATTCTAGATGACAAACACACATGTGGGTTTATTTAGACTAGATTAATTACTCCCACGATCCAGATTAGACCGCTTGCGAGGAGGTGAAATTGTCTCGTTTGCCACTAATCAAGATACTTAAAGGCGACGCGCCAATACCTTAATTGGCTATCAATTATTTAGACAATTGAACAACAGGCCTAATTATCCAATAAATCTAAACAATAATAACTCATGGAAAAAATAGAGAATAATTAAATACTCATGAATGTATAAATTAAAAAGATAATTAAAAGGATCTCACAGTTGTGGTGCCCCGAGCCTTAATTATTCCTCAACTAGAAAAGGATTTAGTCACGCCTTGACATTGCCATGTAAACCGTGGATTTCATGTAATTGATACGGAAGAGAAAAAACAATTAAATAAATCAATGGCAAAAGTCGCCGATCTACTACTACGAACAATAAATGGGAAATAAACGAGTACTAATCTAAAGAAATCAACGACCGGAGGAAGATGGAAACAGAAAATCACACAAAGTGATACTAGTCTATTGTTTTTGCTACTGGCAGCGGCTAAAAACAAAAGCAAAGCAAAATACTAACTAAACTACCTAGGCTAAAAGAGATCGTGATGATCCACCGCCATAAGCTTCTCCTATATATTAGTTCCTAATTCGCCAGGGCCCACGATCAAGACATCCCAGTCCGTTTTGCTTCTCGAATTTTTTCATAACAAGGAGACAATTTTCCACTAAAAGTCCACCGCCAAACTGATGTGCCTTCCACATGGCTAAAGTACATTTCCAATTACTTCAGCAAATATAGTGACCCATATCCCAAATTCCAGCTTCCCTATTCCTGTCTTTTTCTGCTCCATTCCCTATTCTCTGAAAGTACTAGTCTTCTAAAATTTGCCAATAAACACCAATTTTCACACCAAAGGCCTACAAATATCACAGAAACAATTTATTAGCAATAACCTACTTCTTTGCATAATAAAAGATAGAAATTAAGCCCATTTTCTTCTCTTGTTGGCCGAACCTCCCATCCCCAATTCCCTTCATCTTTATCACCAAAAATCATCACCAAGCTCCACCAAAAATCACCACCAAGCTTCATCCAATCACCAGGTAGCTAGTGTAGTATTTTTCCTCTTCTCACTTGAAGCTTCAAGACTCATCAAGGAGGAGAGGAACCGGTTAGGAGGGAAGCTTGGAAGGAAGGTTTATAGGCAACCAAAGCTTGATCAACCCTTGAACTCTTGAGGTAAAATTGCCACACAAAACCCTAATCTCTCGTTTCCAATGTAAAGTTGGGAAGCTTGTGGTTTCATGTTAATGATTTTGTAAGTTTTGTGTGTTATGGTGGGCTCTATGTACTCCCACCCCTCTTGATGATTGGCTTATGTAATATACATGTGTAATGGAATGTGTTTGGGATGAAATGTTGAAACTAGAGAATTAGGAGACTTTGAATGAGGTAAATTGAGAGAAAGAGGGGAAATGCTGCCGGGTTGAATTCAGCGAATTCCTCCCCTATTTTGGCAGTAGTTCTTCATGAGGTTTTTGGTGGTTTTAGAAGCTGGTATGTTAGGCTTTAAGTGACCATTTTCCTAGTAAAGAAACTCTCGCAATTGGTGTTTTAAAAAGTACAAGAAATGGAGATCAAAACCTAGAATTTTGCTTACTGTTTTGCCCGCAACTTGCTGTTCTGTTCCAGTGTGGTTTTGGTCCAAATTTTGCTATTATGCAACCTTCCTTTGATCAAGAAATGTTGTTAGAGTCTTGGTTTTGAAAATGGAATGGAATGAGGATTGTTTTGGATGAACCAAAAGTTGCAAAGAAAAGGAATTTCGGATGACAGTTTTCAATTTCAAATTTTCAGTCAACTTTGGGCTTGCGGATCACTATTTTCCTGAATGATTTTTTGGCTAAATTTTGGTACAAATGTAGTTCACACACTGAGATTTATTCCTGAAAATTTGGTGTTTTTTTGGTATCATTTCATTGCCCAAATGATGTCCTAAAAATGACACTTCGAAACTGGAAAACCAAGCTGTCAGGCAGCTTACTGACCCAACTTCAAGTGGCTATAATTTCTTGCTCGGGCCTCGAAATCGAGCGTCGTTGGTGGCGTTAGAAACTAGACTTCAAGTGCTGTCCAACAGAATGTAGCTTGCATGTTAACTCATTTTCTATCATTCACAGAAAATCTTAGAAAAGGCCATTTTCAAAATCTGATTTGCTGTTTTCATATCTTCGCATCGTCTTGTTGTGCATTTTAACCTAACTTACTTCGTGAATCTCAAAGTGACCCCTTCTAGTGAATTATAGTACTCCGAGTCTAGTTTCCGTAGCCATAAGCTTTGCCTAATTCTGATGAGTATAGCTCAAGATATGGATCGAACAAGAAATTGTGGCAGCTTGGCTTTGATGAATTTGGTGGTTAAGTTGAGATTTTGAACTTTAGCTATTTTTGGCGAGTCTTTGATAGTTCGTTTTTGGCCAGGTGATCCAATTTTTGACGAGGGCGACCCGGCTACTGAAGTTTGACCTCTTGTGCATTCTCTTATTTATCTGAATTCTTGTGAGTGTTCAAGTGCCTGTTATTTAATGCTTGGTTTAATGAAAATCATTTGAAAAGCATGCTTGTTTGACTTGGTGGGCATGTACTTTATTGCACTCACCCTTATTTAAATTGAAATCGTTAAATGCTTGTACTTGTACTTGTTCTTGAATTGTTAAAATCAAACGATTGTATATACCACACTCAAGTAAATGGGAGGTACCTCTCCTCCCGTTTTGGTTAAATTTTGGTTAAGTCGATTAGACCGTGGTCTCGTCGACTCATTTGACAAACGGTAGTATGTACCACGCTCTATTGAGTGGGAGGTGCCACTCATCCCGACTTGGTTTAATGATAAACTCTATCTTGACGAGTGGTTCTGGTATAGGGCGTATAAGTAGACGGGTGAGTGATTAGTGACATCTACAGACTCTGAGATAGTGGTTGACGGAGTGTCAATAGTTAAATTGAAAATTGTGACTTTGAAGCGGACCAAATGTGGTTGTGGAAATTTCAAAAAAGTGGAGCGGCAAATTGTATCCTTTTATATTGATTCTTTTATATTGTTTTGTATGAATTCCAGGTTTTCTACTGTTTATTACTTTATTAAGATTTGGTTACCGCTTTAACCTGCTTGTGCATGATTTCTTGACCTCACTGAGTTTTGCTCACCCCATAAACTTTGTTTTCCTTAACAGGTCTAAAAGTGGAGCACGTGAATCGAGGAGCTTAGTACTTTTGTAGGAATTGCTCATTTGTACAAGATTGAAACTATTTGGTGAATTTGATGGTTTAGGGTACTTGGGAGTCATTATTAATGTCATTTTGGTGTAATTTATGGGTTTGTGTTTTGTGAGAGTTTAATTAGTGATTCTAATAGCTTTTAATTATGGTTTTCGAATGTCTAAATTTATAATTGGATTTCATAACGAGACCTGGCGAGAGTTAGGCAGGCGTTCCGCCGATATCCTTTGGTTCGCCCTAGGGAGAGGTGGGGCATCACATTTTCTCTCTCTTTGTTGTAAAAATCTTTACTTTTAATACTCATGCTTTTTACAATAGATCTCTTGAACTTTTCACTCTAATTTCCCTCTTTGCAGCAAAGTTTTTATATCTCTTTACTATAAATCTTTTTAAGTTTTTGTCTTTTTATAATGTTGTGGTAGCTTTAGAAGTTACCATTGCAAACAATTGTGTTCTTCACATATTTATTGTTTATTGTACTCATGCCTTCTCATATTCTATGTGACGACTCCACTTCTCCTTAGGGCGAACCCTAGGGTATCGGTGAGCCGCCTGCCCAACTCTCGCCGAGACTCACTACAATCCCTGATTCATTAGCGAGCAAATACTTCGAATGACAAGATAACTTTAATATCCATTAGTCTAACAAAACGTTTAAACCTTAAACTTCATTAACGAATCATAACCATCCAGATTACAATTACAATTACAAAAGGTTATCCACTCGAAATTTCTTAAGTACACCCCAAAAATACAAGAATTACATCAGGATACAAACTTAAAGTCTCCAAACCAACAACCTAGTGCAATCCTTGGAGTCTCTCGTTCTCAAACCCAGCTAAGGAAAACAAAATTGGAAAGAATGAGATAAAAGCCAAGTGAGCGATCCTAATAACATGCAATCTCATAGTAGCAGTGAAACAATATATATATCAGTTAAGCACTCAATAGATCAATATAATTCAGTTTGGAAGTATAAAATTTATAAAACACATAAAATGAGAAAACACTTAGTGAAAGGATACAAGGTCCACTGGAAGTAGTTGCAGTCCATCTTGTCGATCACTCAACCCCCTACTCCTCCTTATAACACCCAGTGATAATGCTCGAGTATATCGTATAGTGCCCTAAGTTACCAACCTACCTGATCGAGTCCGTTTCCGGCTCAAATAGGCCGATAACGAAGGGGAAAAGGCCTTGTTCAACCATGTGTTAAAGTGCACATGGCCTACAGTCATGCACAAATAATATATAAACAGTGGAACAATAAACAGTTGAACAGTATAATGAGTATTAAGTCGAGTGCAATAAAGTATACACTCACCTTTATCATAATCATTAAAAAGTATTGAAAAGCATTTAACATGTCAAATGAGCAATTCATCATGAAGTATTTCACACTTAAGCAGTTTATTCACAAACATGCAAGGAACACTCACCGTGATTCAATTTAATGAGCGAGCAAGCAAAAAGGTTAAACTTCGGTAGTTGGTTCGCCCTCGGCAAAGCCTTGGTCACCTGAACCAAATTTCAACTATCAAACACTAGCTAAAATAACTAAAACTCAAAACCTTAACTCAACTACTTTGAATCACCAAATCCTCACTACCACAATTTCTTGTTCAATCCAAATCTTAGGCTACACTCATCAAAATCAGGAAAGGCTTATGGCTATGGAAACTAGACTCGGAGTACTACAATTCACTAGAAGACTTCACTTTCAAATTCATTTTGCAAGATAAGTCAAATCAAGCCGTAAGATTTAGCAGTGGACAAAGCACAGTGTTATCAGTTTGGAAAATTAGTCAATTTCCCGGAATTTCTATGACTTGTAGAAAATGAACTAGCACATGAATTTTATACCATTGGAAAGCCTTTGAAGACTAGTTTCAAACGCCACTAACGGTGCTTGATTTTGACTCCCGAGCAAGGAATTACAGCCATTTAAACAGAGGGCAGAAAGCTGGCCTGATAGCAGAATTTCCAGGTTTGAAAAGTAACTTTGGAGCATCATTTGAGCAACGAAATGATACTGGAAAAACACCAAATTTTGCACATATAAACCTCAGTATGTGAGCTATGTTTTTACCAAAATTTAGCCAAAAAAATCATACGATAAGATAACTTTATAGATGGCCAAAGTTTGTGAAAAATCTTAGAACTAAGCTACCAGATTTTCCTTCTTTGAATTGCAAACATTTTATTCAACTAAATCAGCCTCAAATCACTCAAATTTTGACACAAAAGCTCTACCAAAATTCCTTTATCAAATGGAAGTAAAATGGTAGCAAAAATTTGAATCAAAAGGCTTCAAAAATAGGGCAGTATTTTGCAAGTGCAAAGAAGTAAAATTTTCCAGTTTTGTGCAGCATTTTTTGAAAAACCATAACTTGAGTTTATAAGTCCAAAAATTACGAATCTTATACCGTTGGAAAATAGACTTAGAACTAAAACTCTCGAAAGACCCTTATACAAGATTCAAATCAAAAACAAGTCAAATTTCAGTTTAAAATCGCTGCTACAGTGAAAACAGAACATAACAGTCTTGATTTTCAGTCAATTTTGAAAATTCACCAAAATTCACAGAAATCGAACTAGCCCTTGAAATTTATACTGCTGAAATAACGCAGATTCTAATTTCAAACGCAACAAACAAAATACAATTCGGATCTTCCTACACCAAGTTACAATAGTTTTAACAAGGCTATTTCACCAACCCTGTCATACGAAATTCCAGATTTTAAGCTTTCTTTCTCAATCATTTTGCAACATCAAACAAAGCTATTTTTACATGAAATTTCCCACATACTTAGGCCATCATGTGAACATCAAAAATCAGCAAGTGATACATGAAATCATTAAGGTAAAAATTGAAGAAATGAAGCTACAAGAAAACCGGCAGCACTCTCCCCTCCATCTCAGTTTTTGCCTCTTTCTTTTCTAGTCTTCCAACCCAAAACTCCTCACAATCACTCCATCACATGCACATATATCATATCAGCAATCCATCAAGAATTGTGGGAATGCATAGAGCCCACACAACCATCCAAATCAACAAGATTCTAGCAATTGAAGCTATGAACTATTAAGATAAACAACCCATTACTACAAAAAATAGACCCTTTTGTGACGACAAATAGTTGTCACACTAAATAGAATCTTCGTCAGTAGAACTTTATGTGACGACAGGTTCATCACCAAATCTCCATCCAAGATAGCCCGTGGCTAGAAGGTTTTTGTGACGAAGAAAGGTTGTCGTCACAATTTTTTTGTGACGACACATTTGCTCGTCACCTGTGAAATAGTTTAGTGATGACTGTGCGTCACAATAAGTGGTTCTTTTGTTGTCATGAAATTGTGATCAATCACAAGAAATACAATATTATGATTTGACATATAGTTTTTGTGGCAAGATTTCCATCACAAAAAGTTCATATTTTCGTCAGAAAAAGTCCAACGGTTTTTTCTAAAAACAGGTCTAGCAACGACCCCATCATAGTTATTGACATTTCCCAGTTGCTACTAGTTATGACATTTCCCAGTCAAGAAGTACATTAACCATTAATAGCAAAGTTATCACCAGCAAGTTATCAGCAGCCAATGTCATGTATTGGACAAGCAGTACATGCCCAATACTTCAGTACATTGATACAAAATTACAAACTGAGCACTACATGTCCAATACAATACATGCCCAATACAAAAATTTACAACTTAAGCATTACATGCCCAATACAAAACACTTCAGCACATGCCCAATACAAAAATTTGGGTATAGTACATGCCCACAAAACCAACCAAGCTAATGGAGCTTTTATACTTTCCCTTTCCAACAGTTTCAAAAATATTTACTCCTAACCATGTATGCCATCAACAAGAACATGGCGTTGCATCAAGATAGCAATGACTTCACGGTATGTGAGGCCATACTTCAGCCTGTTAAGCAAAATGAGAATCAGAGGCAAGCACTCTTTTTTTTTTTTTGGACACAAAAGGAAATACTTTTTCATTGCTTAGAGATAAAAAATTATGCAAGCATCTAAGATGAAATGCCTTCAGAACCACCAGAAACAAAGTAGACTTTCTACCAAGCCATTAACGTACATTTTGCTTGTGATGTTTGATTTGTTCTGGTATTATCGTTGCTAAAGTCCTGGCAGCTAAGGGAAGGCCAATGCATTTTTTGCTGATTTCCTCCTTCAGTTTTGGAGTGATGCCATTTAAGTCAAATTTTCCATCTTCACAGACAACATCAGAAAACAGTGACCAGCAGATCTGTTGTCCCAGCAGAGTATCAATTCGAATCAAGTTCTCCGAACCTATCAGTTCTTTAGAAACACCCCCTCGCCTACTAGTTAAAATGATTCTCCCACCACTGTCTTTCGGTAAAGCATGAGATATCCAGTCCCCAAACGCATCGCCCTTTGGCTCCTCAGAACATAAATCCGCATACCAATCACTGACATGCCACACTTCATCCAGCACAATTAGATACCTCTTGCCCATCAACCGATGGTAAAGCTTCTCAGTGAGCTTGGGAATGTCAACATAAGTAGTCATCATTTCCAAGACATCACAGCCAGCCTACTCCAACATTTCCCTCAATATCTTCGCTCTCAAGTCCATGCTCAGCGGTTCATCATGAAGGGTATCAGATAAAGAAACCCAAATCCTCGGTGAGAACGTCCTTCCAATAGGCAAATCATCAAACACCTTCCGTGCAAGTGCCGTTTTCCCCGATCCCCCCATCCCCAGTATTCCGACCCCCTTCAAAACACTTCTTGCATCATTTTCACATCCCTCAACTATAAGTTCCTTGATTTTTTCAACAGCTGAATCCAATCCTTTAAACCCACCTGAAACATCCCATTTATCATCATCATAAGCATTATCGTCCTTACCATCATCAACATTAGCAGAAGAGGAGGAGGAATCTGCAGTAACCACATGGACATCATATTCTTCTGGGCTTGCTTGTTCTTGACGCCGTCCCACTTGGATACACCACCATTGGCTGCTTGGCCCTCCCATGATCACTCCCCTAGCTCGTTTTAGCAACCAGTATTGTTTTTCTTTACCCATTTTTGTGCTGTGAAAACTTTGTTGAATTGAGTTTTGGATCTTGAATTTCTTAAGATTTAGTCATGGCTTGGGAATTTCTTGAATTTCTTAACATTTTCTTATGTAATCACATTCAGTTCATACCCATTCAGGCAACATTCATCTCCCAACCGAAATAAAATATCCAAAAATGTAAATATATTATATGAAAACAACTAATACTTAGATAAACCAAACAAGAAGCAGAATTCTAGGAACCAGCGTAATGAAACTCCAATACATTACAAAAATGGAAAAATACCCAAAATGCTTTGATAGGAAAATGATTGGTGAGCAGAAATTTACCTGATGAAAACTCCAAAATTGGTCTTCAAGGCTTCAAGCAGATATGGTTTTACAAAGGGGATTCAAAAACTAGGACTTTACTTCTTCAAATCAGGCCGTGGGGTTGCTTGAAACAAGGTACGATTTTAATTGGTATCAAAAGAAAAAAGAAGGAGAAAAGTAGGTTTGATGGTACTACATCGGTGTGTTGAGCTAAGAAGAGAAGCTCCGTCAGTGTGCATTGGTGAGAGTGTGAGCGGTGTGTTCAAAAATGAGACTAAGTGTTTCACCAAGTGGTATACTGATGGTGCCAAACGACGTCGTTCAATTTGCTGAGTTCTTCTTTCAATTTTTTGTCTCTTTCTTTCATCTTCCGAGGCTTATTGCAAAACCAAAAAATTTTGTGGGAAAATTGGGCGGGAGCTGAATTTCTTTTTGTGATGAAAATTAATCCTATTTGTGACAATATCATTGTCACCATAATAAATTTTGAATAATGAACTATATAATAAAAAAATAACACAAACTACTTGTCCACCAATATTTCCCGCTATTTGGTGCCAAATGGAGTGTGCAATAGTTTAACTTTTTTGTGATGGAATAGTGCAATTTTTGTGATAACAGCTTCAAATTAGAATATACAATCTACTTTGGGTGATGAAAATGTTGAATTCGTCATAAAAATTATAGTTTTTGTGACGACTAAAGGTTTTGTCAAAAAAAATTTGTCATAAAAAGTATCATTTTTTGTAGTAAAGCAAGAGATGGTTGAAGGTGATTACCTCTCTTTCAATATGCAAGAAACCCTAGGTTGAATGTGTCCAAGAGTCACCAAAACCACCAAGATTTCCCTCCTAAAACTCGGATTTTCTTCACTAATCGAAGGCGTTCAAGATGCAAGAGAAGGGAAGGAAGATTGAGCTTTGGCCAAGATTTTTGCAAGGAATATGAGAGCTTCTTGAGAGCAAAGTGAAAGCTTTTCTTGAGAGCAAAAATGAGAGAGGATGGCCGGCCAAGGGAAGGAAGAAGATGAAGAATGAGTGGTTGTGGTTGTTTTGACTTTTGGGGTTTTTGTTGGGAAAATGGAAGAAATGAAAGAAAGTCTACCTATTAGACATAAAGCCACTTTCTGTTGCGTTGGGGTAAATTCACACGATGCGACACTATGATCCCAGTTTTCTCTCACTTATATACCTCAAATACATATTCTAACATTCAAAACTTATGTCTAATGGTCGACCCTATACCCGAGTATGAAATTTAAACATTCACATAATTCAATCAAGGACATAATTTAAACATGCGAAATGCATTTTAAAACTTTTTATGCCGATACAATTAATATACAAAAATCAAATAATTCAAACTCATTTAATAGATAATTTTATGAAAATATGAGATTTTGCAAATTTATAAATTAAATTGACAGTACGGGGTCTCACATTCTAAATTTAATAGAGATTAATTTTTCATACACTAATAGTGCATACATAATCACGATTGAATGCATGACAATTCATTTGAATTTAAATTTAAAATTTAAAATTTACTTATGTGTTATGCATCCAACCATGATAATATATCCACTGCCAGTGTATATTTTTTTTGCTGGTATAAACTACAAGTATCTACATCTGTTTTATGGTCTGCAACTAATTCTATTCGAGCTACTGTCAGTGTATATAAGATTTACTCATTTACTATTCTACCTTATTTATCTTTTCTTCATATTTCAAAATTCATAAATTAAATTGTACAAGGTAAAAGTGGAAAGATAATATAATCTCTCTCCTCTGAGGCATTTTTTAATATTATTTTTACATATACGGGGTGACAATGTTGTATAAATTTTCATTCAAGGCAGGTTACATGAGATTTCTGAAACTCCAGGGATGCCAGGTGATATTAGGATAAACCTCAAGGGAGATTTCTAAAATTAACCCTTAACAAAAATTTTAGATTATAAATCAAAATTTTATTGATTCCGACTAGAACAGTCCAAATATTGTAAGTTGGTCGAGTTTTTGATAAATTAGTTATAGGAATGTGTTAATCGGGAGTCGGGAAGGATCTGTGGAGGAAATTTCTGAGGATTCTTTTGGTATTAGACATTACAATGCATTTGCGGATATACGAGGAGATATATTTGGATTGAACTAGAGTTACAAGACGGTTTGCCAAGTTATTTTCATTTCTTGGCCAGCTTCTTAGAAACTGTACCTATGATGATAGTGCTTTTTTGATCGGCACCCAAAACCAAAAGAAGAAGGACTAATGCTGTACTGTTCAAGAAAACGGCTCGAAAACATTTAGTAATGGGGCTATATATATAGTACGAGATTAAAAGTTTAAATTCAAAATCTACACTCTAGAAAATGATTTCAATTCGCTTCCTTTGACAACTTACCATGTGACAAGTAAGTTGATTAGAGTAAATAGCCATTATTTGGTTGAAAAGGAGACCAGTACACAAGTATCCCACTTTCTCAGAAGGGTGTGAAGTATGCATTCGTTTGTGTCATTATCGTCTCCTTCTAGTTCTTGAGGGTATCATTTGGTTGGCTAGATATGTTTCTTCCCCCTTTCCAATACATGTAGTAACCCCTGCATGTGAAATTCAAAGCGAATCCATCCTCTTTTTTCTTTCTTTCTTTCTTTTTTTTTTTTTGGAGTTCTTTTTTTGGGGTTTTGGGTGGGTGGGGGTGTAGGAAGCAAGGACTAATTGAAAATATGAATATAACTTGGTTGATATGGCTAAACAAACATATTGTTAGTAACATTCTTAAATGCGTGTTATATAAATGCATTTACTTGCGCTTGTTTATGCACATTAGTAAGTAGGGGTGGGTGCAGGTCGGGTACCAGGCCCAATCGTGATTTGGCTAATTCGACCCTAATTTATCGAGTCACTAATTTTTCGACCTTAATCCAGCGCGCATGTTTCTGGGTGCCTGAAGATAAAAACTCCACTGCTTTCCAATTAAAAAAACTTTCTAATTAAACAAGCTTTCAAAGATATCAACATTTTCACAATTTTTTCCAGATGATAACCCCATTCCCTGATGTAAACATTCTCACATTTCATCCAACAATTAAAAAAATGTCAAGTATCTAGTACAAACTAGAATTACAATATCAAATAGACAACATGAAGTTTCATTAAAGGGATAATTTCAGAAACCTCCCCCGTGGTTTCTATTAGTTTCACTGCCCTCCCCCGAGGTTTTAAAAATATCATAAACCTCCCTTAAGGTTATTGTTCTTGTAACAAATTAGTCCAATTCAAAAAAGTCAATAATAAAAAATTGATTTTAAGAGTGAGAATAACATTTCATACCAAAACTAGCCCTCGACTTGTTACTAGATGGTTAAATTAGAATAAAAATCACCTCTTCAAGGAAAGAACATCGCAATAGATTGCTAAATGATAAAAACATAAAGTATGTTAGAAATATATTATTTTTCTCAATTATTTCTTTAACTTATAAGGTCATTATTTCATGATTAATAAGAAATTTTCATCATTTATAATAAGAAAAATAAACTCCCAAGAAATATTTGGATTAGAGTAATAATTTTAATGGAAAACCAATAGATCAAAGTAGAGAAATTTGCTTCTAACCACCTTGTTTGAAGTACATATACAAAAAAAAAAAAAAAAAGGAAACACCAAACATTTCAAAAAAAGAAAGGAAAGAGTAGAATACGTGTAGTTACATTTTATCCATAAATTTGTAAAATCTAATTGTAAACATATTTTAATACTTTACCCTATTTTTTGTGTATTTTCATATTCATCTTATTATTCTTATAAAAAATTTATGAAATAATAATATCTCAATAGGAATTTCAATCTTTTTCGGAGGAGAAGAAATTACAATAACTAAAATACAAAAAAAAATAATTTTAAAATGTTAACAATTTTCGTTATAAAATTTAGTATTCAAGATTTTCAAGATTTTTATATTCCAAATCATGGTTAATTTAGTACGAGTGACTCTATTATTTTTCTCCATGTAAATATGTAATTTTTTTGAATTGTAAGGATAATAAAGTCATTTATTCATCTATGAAGTAATCATTGGCTCCAAATAGCTTATAGGGGAGGTAAGTGATATTTTCAAAATCTTAGGGGAGGGCAGTGAAATTGTCAAAAACCTCAAGGGAGGTTTGTGAAATTATCCCTTCATTAAATTACTGAGTACAACTTCAACTGAAAATACAAATTCAAATAATGAACATCAATGAAAAAGTTGCTTCCCTCTTACACAACAAATAACAGAGACAACAAGCATCAGCAACTTCTCAAATCTTCAATCTTCAGTATTAATAACAGCATGCTCCTTTCTCAAGCCTGAAATTTCTATAAAAATAAAGTCAACCAAATAAGAAATTAATACAAGTGAATGAATAAATAAGGTAATCTTCAAAACAAAAAATAAAAAATAAAAACTTCTTTCCATATCTTCAAGTTAGCTAAACTCTCTTCCAAATTTGGAGTCAAACATTCCAACATCTAAAACTTTACTTTCCTAATATATATCTTGCTCTTACTTGAAAAGTTTAAGCAAATTTCTTTATGCTTATATATCATTTCCATCCTATTACTGCAAAAATCAAATTAGAGTCTATTAAAGAAATAAGTAATACCAATTACTGTTATGTATTAAGCATTTAAAAGTTAGTTACATATAGATAAACCCTCACGCACATGTATGTGTACGACCATAAATTAGGCCTAAGTTCTCATATTGCTAAAATAGGAAAAGATGCAAATAACTAATGATGTCACATAGACCTAAAGTTGAACAAAAAAAAAAAGGTAAATTACTAGTTTTTTTCGAGCTTTTTTTTTTTTTTTTTTAAGGCTACCCGTGATGATTTTAAAACTTAGCCTTCCGATTTTTATTACTCATATTCGCATAAACAAATAAACAATCAAGTTGGGGCCAATACTACAGATTCTCAGAGTAGACATATGTAGTCGCGCCTAAGCTCAGGATTTCGAAGTATACCATTCTCGTCAAGTTTAAAGATTCATCTAACATCAGGAACGACTGCAATAAATCTCCATGATATATATGAGGACTTTTGGGAATAATTAGTTGTATATCATCAATGTCGAAAATTATTTACACGAGTAAATTGACATCTTTGCCACATATACAATAAGGTCTCATATGTGCTTAAGTATTCAAACACACTAAATGCTATTTTGCTCTGACAAGCTTTTCCATGGAAACATTTTATAACATCAATAACTTTCTAATACTTGGTTTGTAATCTGGAAAACATTTCCAACTTCATTTTGTGTACATATTGTTCATTCTTAAAACTTCCAATACAAAAACTTACGGACTACTGAGCAAATATACAAAATTTAAGAGAGAGAATTTCTAAATAACTAATGAATCAATTAAATAAATAAATTTAAGAGAGAGAATTTCTAATCACCTGGCCAACAGAAAACTGGAGCTCCAAACTCTAATCACAATACTTTGCTGATCTATGGTTGAATTTTTTTTCCCCAATTCTCACACTTACCCCAACTTGGTAGGGATAGAATTGATGGAAGAGTTGAAAGAAAAGATGGAAAATTCCAAGAAATTTAGTAGAGGATGCAAAGGAATGAGGAGGAGGAGAGGTCCTTGAAATCATGAGGTTGAATCAAGAATGTGAATTCCTCTTCAGAGTAGTTGATCGGAGATAGACTGTCTGATGATGAAGTAATGAGTGGAGGCGGAGTGTACTAGAAATTAGAACGAATGTACTTAATTCACTTAGCCACCTAGGGTTAATATATTATGATATTATAAGATGATCCCTTTTTTAATATTTATATAATATACCCTACAAGTCGGGTACCCACGAGTTTTTATTTTTCTGATCTGTATCTGATCCGTATTTTTTGGGTGCCTGACCATCATTTGCCCCACTAAGAAAAATTGGATTGAATGTCCTATATTTCATAGACGGTCAGTTTGGATTCCTCGGGTTTTCAGATCAACGGGTTTTTTGATCTACCCTATTAGTAAGTAGACTGAAAATCACTAAATATAAGTCAACAAATTAGCACTTGATTCTTTCAACTTATTCGTTGATCAGTAATCCATAGCAAATGATCACTGATATTCAAGCTTATCAATAATCCTCAAATGAACTTATCTGGCTTTTGTCCTACCAGTCATTTGGTGGTACGTCCAGAATAAAAATTACTGGTTGAATAATTTGGAATGAAGGACAAAGCAGGGTAGGATATAAATTGACAAGTCAAACTGGTACCCAGAAATTAAAAGTATCTTGTCAGCTGGCAAAAGGATATATTACTATTTGTGCGCTGTGACTAGGCCTCCAACCATTGGGCCTCGGTCCGTGGCCAGTAAGAGCCTAGGCTGGAATTCAAAACCCGCCTAATGTATCAATAAGAAGCAGTGGTTCTTATTTTTAAAAAATTCAGAGAGTGCAATATCTGGTTTAGTGGTTAACCCTCTAATTCTGATGCAAACATTTTTAATCTCCCCCTTCTCCCATAGAGTAGGAATAGATTAGGTAGTTAACATCACAAACGCAAAAAAAAAATTCTAGTTTGGTGATTAAATCCCCAACCCTAATATAAGTCTTTTTAGACTCCCCATTCCCCTTAGAGTAGGAGTAGGTTAGATGGTTAATATTACAGCCACAAAAAAAAAAAAAAAAGCCCTCCCGTTTTTTACGGCATCGTTTTGCAAGGAATTTGTAAAAATTTGCTTTTTGTTCCCCAGGAAATATTTTACTGGCATATGTACTGTAAAACTCAGAACGAGGACTAATTGGAAATGGGCAAAACATGCATCATATCATACGATATATCATGGTCAAATAGGAAATAAGCATGGATTGAATAATGTATCGCGTAACTATCTAACCCTTGAGTCAAAATGCCGTTTGTGCTCATTTTGTCCATTTACAAAGCGTAAAGGTGGAACCTTAAAGAAAACGATGGTAAAGTGTACAAAAGCATTCTTTCTCTTTCATCAAACACACCTTTCTCTTCGGATCTACTTGCAAAACACCGATGGTGAAGTGTTGAGTTTTAAAATTGGGTTCTTTTTGAAAGGACAAAATTGTCCCAAAATTGACTGAATTCTTTGAAAACTACTAGTAAGTGAATAAGTGATACTGTCCAATGCATGTATTTGATTTCTTGACAAACATGCCGTATGAGTATTAGTTGCTTATTACAATTTTTGAGCAAATGGTACAAGTGGTGCATTGCCAAATTTGGTGGGTTCCCTTAACTAAGCACTTAATGCTGCTGATGTTATACTTTTTTTTTTTAATGCTATTGGCATTATAATTTTTTTTATCAGTAAGTAGAATTTTTTTTTTTTAATTTTGTATTAAACCTTGTGTTCCTTATGTAGTCAAAATCCACAACTAATTGTGTGAAGAAAAATCTGAATTTCCAGTCCCACATATTGAAGTATCTTTTGAATCATTGATGAACTTGTATCCCATTATCTACGACCAAATTAGAGTGGGACAAAAAGAGTTGAAAGCCATATGAACATGAAGCCATCAAATGGAAAAATACCATCGTTAAGTGTTTGGATAGAAAATTAATTGGGATAATTTAAAAAAAGATACTATAGCACTTTTTTTATGTGTATGTATATGAGATAAAGATTGTCGAAAATTGTGTTTATAATACAAGCAAATAAAATTGTGCAAATAATGGATTACCCAAACATAATCCCCTTGGAGATATTTGGGGTAAACTAATTTAATTATAAATTAGATGATTATTAAAGTTAATTTAATTATATTATTATTATTGTATTGATGAATTTTATGTATAAATAAAATTATTTCACTGAATTAATTCTTCAAAACTGTATGTCCGACCTGTATCCGAGTTCGAATAGAGAGCTAGGAATTATTTTCGGAGTGCACTTACGATATTATATCAAATTAAACGATAACGCCTCTCAACAGCCCTTCCCCCCTCCCCCCAAATGTATTACTACATCATGCATGTAGACTTCGCGGTCACAGCATTGAAATTCTACACTACACCAAGTCACCCATAGACTATAGTATAAGGGCGTTTGCACTTGATTATAATTACAGATGACACCAGATCATCCAACTATATCTACTCAACTCCATGGTGCCATCTGTTTCAAATGTAAAATAAATACAAAGACTTTTTCTTTTAATACTAGACGAATAAGGCTGTGCTTTCCCCCCCAAAAAACAGGGGCTTGTTGGATGATGGTCAGGAGGCACGAAACTGTAGTTTATGAAATTCACATGCACAGTTGCAAAAATTTGTTTTCTTTATCCCTCTGATTGTCCAAAAAATAGCAGTTATTTAATACACATTTGTAAAATCAATACTAACAAATACATAAACCTTTACATGTCCTTGCTTGAAAATATATAATAATAGCATGATAAATTGTGTTGACTACCAGGAAGCAACAACTCAATCAGCTCAAAGTCTAAAGGCATCACTAAGCATACAATATCTCAATGAAAAGTACAAATAAAAATATATTTACAAAATTTTGAATAGAAAATTTACAATCAGAGCTATGTCAGCAAATTCGTTTCATTTCATAGCTATTCACCATTGCCACACTACTACCATTGTTGAATTTTTCCCATATTTTTCACAAAATTCAAAAAAACCTGCAAAGGCATTCGTTTCAATATACGACAAAATAGGTTAAACACAATTCTATTCACCCAATTTTATATGAAATTTTGGAAATGAAAGGCAAATGAGAAGATGATAAAAAAGCGCACCAGACATTGGTATAAAGCTATCATGTGGGCAAATAGTTGATATAATATAACCACCTACAATAAAATGAGTAGAAAAGCTTTTACCAGCAGCAAAGGCACAAAAAAATTTTGATCAAACAATGCAAAATCTCGAAAGTAAAGGAATCGAACCTATAGCAGCTATAGATTTGTCAGTTGTATGATTCTCCTTATATTACCTACTAAATTTATTACTCTAAAGTTCAATAGAACGACTACATATAAAAATATAAAAACTCAAATAGCTACCCTAGATACTCAGCTAAACATCAAATGTCTAGAACTTTGGGTTGTGCTCATTTATACCTTCACCATAAATGAATTCAAAATCCCAAGAATTGGCACTACCTTTTTCATTATCAACATCATCAAAACTTTCTATCAACCTAAAGAAAAACCTTTTTTTTAAAAAAAAAAGAGCCAAAAAATTGGGATAAAGGAAGAAATGAAAAAGACAGTAGCAAATAAAAGTTTTTGAAGGGTACATTTTGAAGTTCGAGAGCAGACATCCATCCTGGTGAAAGTCTCTCTTTGCTCAACGATTAATCACTTGAAAAGAAAAGTGCAAGTAACAAATAATCTTAGTGTTGTTAGTTATGGAAAAACATAAAGAAAAAAGAGAATGAGGGAGGAAGATAGTAACTGCGAGAGAGGAAAAAGGCTTAGTGCCATTAGTTTTGGAAAAAGGAGCTAAAAAAGAAAAAGAAAAAGAGAGATAAAAAAGAGATGATATGGTGTTTGTGTATCATGTTGCATCCGTAAGAGGAAGATATTGGCCTTTTGGACCCAAATAGCTAAACCAAAGAAAATAGAGAAGAAAAAAGTTCAGCTAAAATGTGGAAAGTGCTAAGTGTCAAAAGCAGGAGAAGTCATGTGTCAATGATTGGAGCTACTACAGTAAGCACCCTTCTCTTTTTATCTTATAGGTAGATAAAAATTAATGGCCCGAAGCCCATATTTGGGCCACTAAACCCTTCCCTAGTCTCTACTAATTCATAGGCGAGTGCAACAAGAACCGAGTCAACATAAGAGGAAATGGTCCAGTAATAGGTGCTTTTGGTGCAACCAAAGAAAAAAAAAGGATGTATTTTAATTTCACAACAAATTATTCATGAAATGATGAATTACTTCAACTTTTTTTAAAAAATTGATGTCAATCTTTAAACCGAGAAGGGCATAGTCATCATTTAACTAAAATCTACATTGTAAATTCTAAGATGTTACTTAATTCTTAACTATAAAAATTTAAGGTGCTGGGGTGAAAAAGAAGAAAAGAGAAAAAAAAATTCACCTGTTCACATCGGTCTCAATGATAATTGCCAGCGTTACAAAAGCAAACACACAACTTGTAATTCTAATAATATTTATGATCCTTCTATGGTTGGCAATCCAAAAACATTTGTATACAGTTTCAGGTAAACATGTAACCTCAGAATGTTTTCACTATGGGTTAATGCGTTTTTGTCAAAGAATATTGGAAGTCTTGCATTTGGACTGTTTAGTCATGTGGAGGGGTTGAATTATTATTATTTTTCAAATCCAACAATACAGATATCCGGAGATTGACTAATGGAGCATTTGAATAAACTCAAAATCTTTTTATCTATAAGCAAAATTTTAAAAAAAAAATCTGAAAATTCTGACCGATGAATATTCCAAAAGAATTCTAGAAACTAATGACAAAAGAAGAGAAGTTCGACTTTAAAAAACAAAAAACTCTACTCCCTTTATTAGTTACTTGACGCTGGTAAGGCTAAAGCATGCCGCAGCAGTCCTTAGCTCACTCTCCATCTCTGACACTTGCTCTACCGGTTGTGGAAAATCCCTGAATGATGATTCTGCCGAGCTGCACATAAAAGTGAAGTTTTTTGAGATGAATAGTAGTATTTAACACTACTAAGTAAAAACCACTATCTCTTGTATCAAAACCGTAGTGTGTGTCTATATATATATATACCTGGATTCACAGGCTTCCTGGGTTTCAACGTACGATTGCCTGTCGTCCACCATTGCATTGAAGGGCATACTTTGATAGTCCTGATCAAAAACTCTGATCTCTGGTTGAATCCCAAAAGCCTGATTCGAATTAGCAACAACTTGAGGTTGTTTACCTACGACTGAATTAATGTTATTCCTTATCAAATCACAATAAGGGTCGATGGGCGCATTAGTATAGACAGGTTCCAATCCAAGTAAAGGTTTAGCCACATGATCATTGGAGTTGTCATGTCGAACGCCCTCGTCATCATCAGCATCATCACCGTAATTTTCATTTTCATTTGCTAGAAAATAATCCATCGTAAAAGGCATTTCATAATCTTGAATACAGCCATCAGAATGATGCTGGAAAAATGGTGGCGTATCAATAGATTGAGTGCTATTGTAACTGTTATTCATCATGTTGCCCAAGTGGAGTAACTGAGACTGATGAGGAGCAGAAGAATAATCTGAAGAAGAACAGCCCAACTGTTGCTGATTATTGGGAATCTGCTGGCGATAGACAGCAAGCTGTGCATAAACGTAGTGAAGTTCTTCCATGGCTTGCCGTAATTGTTGGCGAAGCTGGTAGATGATCCCTGCACAACCGTAAACAGGGTATCTTTCCCACATATCTGACTCGTATTTAATAGATTTCATGGCTTCTTCCTTGTTCTCCAGAGTGTTCAACTGCTCAAGCATCTTCGCAATCTTTGACACTCCGAAAAGACGATGCGCGTTCTGAAAGGACTTGTGTTGATTGGCAGGAAAATAAGGAGCAAGAACGCAGTCTGCTGAGCACTTTCTCCTTTGATATTTGCATGCAGCACAGGCAGGGCTAGTGCCACCTTTTACAGTCATCTTAGTAGCAGTAGACACTGATCAGAAAACTTGATTATATGGCAGATTTTGACAACAGAATGATGGAAATTGTGGACTGGAAAGAGGCGGCCAGGCTGGTTCCATTATTAACGGATCGCACTATGGTGGGAAGGTACGAAAGTACCCATATGGATAATAGGAGGAGAAGATAACACGTTAGTTCAGAGAAATTATGATTTATGGGGACAACAGCCATCTTTTGACTTAGTAAAAGGAGCGTGAATGCACCCTCTCCTCTTGTAGTTGATTTTGAAGGGACTCTTTAGCAGCCACACATTAGTTGTTAAATAAATTGGTTACTGGATAGTTGGGATTCCAATTAGTTAAAGACTTATCTTAGCAACAACTTTCACAAATTTTAGGGTAACTACCCCACTACACCATTACTCACTACAACTATCAAATTACAAACAAAATATTGGTGAAGTAGCAAAAATTTTTTAGGACTATGGCCAATTAGAAGTCTCATGTAGAGAATTTAACTCTAAAGTCTCGACAAACATTTTTATATAAAATTGTAGACATACGATCAAATGCAAGTGCAGAAGCGACGACGAGGAACACTTTCAATATAGACACAAAAGTGCAAATGTTGGAGTACGAAACAAGCATGCCAAAGAGGTAATCGCCATTGTAAAGCATGTATTCTTACTTATTAGGTGCATGAAATCAATTACTTTTACCTATTATGTATGTCATGAGGGATGGAAAAAATAAAGGAGTATTTCAAGATACTACAATAAATGGATATAATGAGAAATGCACTTGTATATGTTAGTGTAACAAGAAAAGATGTGCAAAAAAGTTACATAATGATAGTAGAAGTATTACAGTTGAAAGATAGGGAAAATGAAAAAGGAATATACTAGGGATAATAAATGAAAGGGAGGAAAGTGGGAGAATGTACCCTCAAAAAAGGTGAAAATAAAAATAGTTATTATAGTGAAAAAAATGCATATAATAATTAAACGAATGAAGGTATTACTATTTGTTTGTAACATCATTATAATTGTTTTGATTTTTCTAATTTGAATAGGCATGGCTACTCCGAGGCGAATTTCTTTCAATAAGCTTAAAAATAAAAAACATCAGGAATGTGGGGTTCTATTGGGGCTTTTTCTTAAACAAGGGTCGCCGAAAATGACGGATGCGGCGACCCTGGAAAAAAATTTTCTTTTTGAATTTTTTTTGTTCACTTGTCAGATTTGACATTGTAATTTTTTTTTAAATCTTTTAGAAACCGCATCCACTGTGTGCGGTTTCTTTGCAATTGCATATGTCCTTCTCTGTTACATTTGTCTCATTAATTTGTCTAATTCGTGTGTTGAAATAAAAAAAAAAAGAACCAAAGAAGCCGCATGCACAGATTGCGGTTTCCATGTAATGGCATTTGACCAATCAAAACACAAACTAAAGAAACCGCATGCATGTTTTGGGGTTTCCATAGCTTTTGTTATCCTTGAAGAAAACGCATGTTATACTCTTTAAATTAGTATAAATGTTTAAGTCATTATTAGTTCATGCATTATTAGTTTAAATGTATTAGTTTAAAGATATTGTTAGTTTAAAACACTACTTTCACGATTTAAATAAATTAATATCTTGGTTATAGTTTGACTATTGATATTAGTTTAAATATTTAAATCATTATTACTTTAAATACTCTAGTTTAAAGAGATTATTAGTTTAAAAGTGTAGTTTCACTATTTAAATTAGTATATTAGCTATAGTTTGACTATTAATATTAGATTATATATAAGTCATTATTTAAGTCAGTATTAGTTTAAATATATTCGTTTAAAGATAACATTAGTTTAAATATATTATTAGTTTATATAGATTAGTTGAGATATTTAACTCATTGTAAGTTCAAATATAGTATGTTAACGATATTACTAGTTTAAGGATATCATTTGAATATTAGTTTAAACATACCATATTTGGGCTACTGTGTTATTCTAAAATTAAACATTTAAAAGATAGATTTTTTAGTTGTATTATTCGAATGTAATAGTTATATGACTAATTGTAATTACTAGTCATTATTAGTTTAAAAATATTAGTTAAAAGATATCATTAGTTTGAAGATATCATTAAAATATTAGTTCAAAATAAATATTATATTACTTTGTTAGTCTAAATTGTATATTTAAAAGACTCCTGTGTTGGACCCCACCGTGCATGTGGAAGAACAGGGGCCTATGGGAGATCAAATGCAACCGAGAAGATCTGAGGCACAAAATAATCCACACTAGTGGAACCATTAGAGGTGTGATTGCCTTACCGCTCCTTGAAGATAAAAGGCAAGAAACTTGTTCATGATTGAATTTCATGACAATTAGGGTTTTTTGTTCATGTAAATTCTTAAAATTACACATTTTCTATGTAATTAAACTTGAATTTCAGATTCCTACTATTATTCACTTATTATGATCGATTTCTAACCACTTCTATTTTATGTTTAATTAAATATAATAATTCCTAATCTCTCTGATTTTTTACAAAATAACTCTTTCACAAAAATAAAAGTGGTCAGATGTAAATTATGTCAAAAATATGTCAAACAAAATTTTAAGCTAATCTGCAGCCTAAACCCTAAACCATAGGCATACAAATATGTCAAAACCCTAAACCTAAACTCTAATATTCAATACAAAAAATGTGCATTTTTTAAAGAGGATTAATTTTTTGTTTCATGTAAATTCGTAAAATTACACATTTTTTGTACATTTAAACTTACTTCGAATTCAAATTCATTAACTTATTTAGATGATTTCTCACCACTTCAATTTTATGCTTAATTAAATAGAATATTTATTAATCTTTATAATGTCTTACAAAATTTCTGTTTCAAAAAAATGAAAATGATTAAATGTAAATTATGTCAAAAAAATTTTAATATGTAGCCCAAACCCTAATCCCTAAACTAAACAAGTATAACCCTAAACTTCAAAACCCTAATCGTAAACTTCAAAACCCTAAAACCTAAAGTTTTTCAAAAAAAAAAAAAGATTTAAGTAGAAACCGCATGTATTACATGCAGTTTCACTATTTTGTATGAAGCCACACATCTTACATGCGGTTTCTACAAATTTATAGAACCCGCATTGTAAGGTTGCAGTTTTTTATTATTTTTATTTAAAAATATTTGTGATATTGACGCTGACAAGTGAAAAAAGAAATTCAAAAAATAAAATATTTTTTAGGGTCGCCACATACTACCTTTTCGGCGACCCTATTCTGAGAAACACTCCTAATGAAACCCCAAATTCCGGATGATTTTGGATTTGGACAATATTGATAGAAATTCGCCCAGAAAGAGAAGCATGTATCAGGTCATCTATTGGCTAATCATGTAGGCTTTTTGTTTAATGCAGACATGCTTCAAGGTACATTAACATTTAAAAAAAAAAGAAGAAAGAATAAAAGAAACTTCAAAGCCAATGAGTCTGACATTATTTTGGCTACCATGCCAAAATCAGGCACCACATCGCTTAAAGCCCTCAGCTTCAGTATTGTTAACCGCAACAATCATTTTGAAGAAACAGCATTTCAATAATGCGGTTTCACTTTTCCATCTTTTTTCAAGAAACCGCATATCTCAATTGCGGTTTCTTATTTATAAAGAAACCACAATTGAGCCATGCGGTTTCTTTGAAAAAAAAAATCCCCTCTGACAAGTCAAAAAAAAATTGGAAACAAAATTAAACCCAACAAGAAACCGCTTTTGAGAAATTCGGCGACCCTTCTGTTATACACCACCCTCTCGAAACCCCAATTTTTGAATGATTTTAGTTTTTGACATTTTTCTTAGAAATTAGCCCTACTCCGTAGTGCATAGTTACCTACATTGTCTATTGAAAAGAACTAGGCAAATGAAATGTGCAAAACAGCAAAGGAATTCATATTTTTAAAGAGTTAAAATAGATGAAGAAATTTTTATGTACATCCAGAAGTTGTAACAAGTAGCAGATATGTGTTATTTGATGTCAAATGTCCTACCTAATTTCAATTCATTATTGGTTATTTATTGATGACGTTAGGCTTTAATGCTTAAGTAACTAGTGTAGCAGAATGCTTGCGTCGAAACTGTATTTGAAATTTGGTACCTAAAAGCTAGCTAACTAACAGTAAGTTCATTTGTCTATGGTTAGTAAAATTGGTAATAGTCCTTAAATTATTGTTTATAAACGCATAACTCAATTGCCTATGTTTGTCATACTTATTTAAGTGTTCATCTTCAATGTTTCGATCCATTATTTAATGGGTAGAAGAACACAGTAAGGCAATGTATCACTCATACAAGATGAATTAACCAAGAAGATTGTTTAAGAGTTTCTAAAGATTGTGAAAAGATATTGGGAAATATGATGGTTGGAAATATTTCAAACGAGTCGTAAATGGATAGTTGGATATAATAAATGGGTATAAATGGGTTGATTCAATTATATCCATTACCCAATCATAACATATCCAAATCTACCCAAATCACCCATTTTGACACCTATTATTCACATAGTAAGTTAGGTGTCTTAATGAGAACTTTGCATTAAGCAAATTCCTTTATTTATTCAAGTCAATCATAGATTAGAAGTTTATTTGTTATACACACTTAACTAATGACAAATTATTGTTTTCTTGATTCGTTTTTATTTAAAAGATATACTAACTACAATGATTGTTTACAGACATCAATATTGATACTAATTATAAGGAAAGTTAAATGAAATTTAGCTAATCATAGGATACATTTTATAAATAAAACATAAAGAAGGCAAAAAATAACTTACCACAAAGTTAGAAGGGTAAAAATAATATTATTTTATTGGAAGATATATAGGCCCAATGAAGATTTTCGAAAACTTTAGAAAGGCGACTATCCCTGCTTGTCCTTCCTGCTTCCATTTTTCCACTCAGGTGTTCTCTATGTATTTGCTTCCATTTTTCCACGTAGGTGTTCTCTATGTATTTGTCCTCCACTCCCTAGTGTTATGCAAAACATATATTTATTTATTTTTTTGCCTGTACCATCCCTCGCCAGTCTTCCTCTTATACTTCTCATGAGGTTTCCTTATAGCAGTTAGCACTTCCAATTTTTCAAAATTTCACCAACATTCCTTAAATTGACATTTTGTGTAATGCTTTAGAACCTTTGACCGAAAGAATCATCACACAATGTGTGGAGAGTATTTTGGTTTCATCACCACTCTCGGTTATGCATATGAAACTTATAACAAGAAGGCCAAAAAAAGGGTACAAGTATCAGGGAATATAAATACAGTGAGAATTAAAGTTACAACGATGCTAGCTATTGCCCTAGCAACATAGATGCCTTTTTGGCCAAAAATTAATAATAACATAGGCAATATCTAGATAACATTTTCATTTTGAGAGTAAATTTTTCAATAATGGGTAAGTTATATTTTTGATCCGTGGGAGTTACACACGAATTATATTCTTTTTCAATTTTGAGTACAAATTACATAATATCATGTTTTAACACATACTCATTAATTCGTTTACTATTTTTATAATTAAATAACTTAGTTTTTACCATAATCTTTTCTTACATACTATTTTTTTCTTCAACCAATTCTTGCTTTTCTAATCAATTTCCACATTTTATTCACAAAGTTCTTTTTTTAATTGTGATTTAACTCCAACAAGTTCCGATTCAAAATAATTTCTATTCTTATGTCATTGTGGCTCAATGCTTTAGTATATTTAAATTTTTTTTGACACATAACATGCATTTTCATTTGAATTCTACTTGTTGGTCATACCTTTGAGCAGCTAATGCTATTCAACATTTTAATTATCATCTTCTTTTTCATACTTATTATGTAAATCTTGACTTCTATTAAATATTCATATTTGTCATATAGGTCTTGATTTCTACCAAATGTTCATATTTTCTAATAATTATATGAAAGTAAGTTTATACTACAGTACGTTATATATTCCATGAATACTGAAGGAAGAGCAAGACTATTTTTTTTATTATTTTCATTTTCAGACTATTGTTTTTTTGAGTTAAATTACTTTGTATTTCAAAAAAAAAACTTTCAAGTAAAATTTAAAAAAAATATATAAGAGCATGTTCAAGCAAAAGAATTAAATATGGGCATATATTAAAGCCAAAACTAAGTTAGTACATTATGAAAATAATTGATTGATAAATTAATGTGAGAGAGAGAGTAATAGACAATAAGGAAAAGAAAATAGTTGACAAAAAGAAGGTGTAGAGGGTTCTCATTAAGACATCTTCCCGTGATATTTTCTCCCTCATGCACATTTTCTTTCCCTACATTTACGCGTTTCTTACCCCAGTCAAACACTTAATGTGTCAATGTTTGCACTTCCACGTGGCCACTTTTTAATGTCCCACATGTCACTACCCATATGGATACGACCATACAGTCTCCATAGTAGAATTTTCGATTATTAATTCTTGAACGGTTGCAACTGCAAAACACGTGTGAATTTGTGAATTCAAGAGGACCTAGTAAACTCTCTAATTCCGATTGTCAAGGAAGAATATTTGTTTGAACTTAGGTCTTAACTAAATCATTTCAGAATCTTTCAGAGATTTGTTAATAAGCAAAAACCTATCTCCTGAAAATTGATACGCGTCAATTGAACGCTTAATTTTAATCAGCGGATTTACAGCAGATGGATGTTAATTACTACAGGCCACTCGATGTATATATATTCATCTTTCACAAGATATATGGACTAGATTTTTTCCCGTGCATAAGCACGAGTCATTTTGCATTGATAGTACGATTAAAAATTGCAATACAAAATTTAAAAAGCTAAGTGTTCTTTTTAATAGGTAAACTATTGTTTTTTACACAGTATTCAAAAGGAGTTTGAGAATTGAAAAAAAAAAGATATGCTATATTTCAAAATTAAAATGAGCCAAACATTGAAAAGGATATGCAATATAAAGTCTAAACAAAATGAGAGTTAGGTAAGAAAAAATAAATAAAATACTTTAAACATTCAATATAATGTTAAGATAATTAATCAAATCAAAATTAAACAAAATGTAACAAAAATTTCCTGAAATAATTTAGAAACTAATATAAACCCGTACATATGCTCAGAGAAATATCTTTGTTAAGAAGAAAAGAAGTGTCAGAACCTATTAAATAATATATCACTATTATCTCATGAAAATAAAGCATTTTGATAATAATACTAAATGATCAAACCTATAACATAGATAGAGGACGTGATTACATAGAATTAAAAAGAAAAGTCATGAGTTGATTGAAAAAAGAAATAAAGGAAATTAATACAAATGTATATAAAGTATGTAATTGATAATTGATTGAAATTTGCTATAAATAATGAAGTGAAAAATTGTAAGTTAATTGTTACCAAAAAAGAATAAAATCTACAAAAATATGTTAACAAACATAAACTTTTTTGCCACGTGGTGAAAAGATAGAGTGTCCACTTGATAGAATATAAGAATAGCCAAATCACAACCTATCATATAGAGAATTGAACATTGTGTGTGTGAATGTGTGTGCGCATCTGTGAATTTTACCATCCCTATAAAATATCAATAGAAAAATATTCAAGATATAAGATCTAGGTGTCCTTGTTTGGTAGTTGAGTTTTTTGTATGACACTAGTTTTTTATCTGCTTTTGCTACAGGAACCTTAAAAAACTTCCAAAGTTTTAATGCAAATTTTTAGCAAGTTTGTATAAAACTTGGTTGTTTCCTACATTATCTGAAAGAATATCCTTAAAAACCTCCTAAAATTTTTAATATATCACCCCAAAACACATAAAAAACTTCACTTCCAAAAATTTTTTCTACAACTTCTACAGTAAGGTATAGTAGAGTTTTATACAAACTACCAAAAATATAGCTGCCAAACAAGGCTGTCCTACAACCAAATTCTAAAATCAATTTAATTTTCGTACCAGATATCTTTCATACACCAATCCTCATGACAGTCATCCAATCCATACTAATACTAGTCATCCAGCCCATACTAGACCAAAATTATTTCAGATTTTGGTTTTCATTATACCAGTTAGTGAACCAAAATTACTTAAAATTCTATACACCCCTATCATGCATTTGGCCAATGGAAACACATGTAGAAGGTAAAGTAGTTCTTTAACTATACACCAAACAGCATCAATTAACCAAAAAAACCTCACAAAATAAGCATGAAAAATGCAAGAGAATGAAAGGCAAAAAGAAAAAACCACAAGCCTAAAAAAAAATAAAATAATTAACAAGCTACATAAAAATAAAAAAGAAATCAAGAAAGTATTTTCCAGCAGCGGATGGGAATCCTACAGCAAATTAACTCTAGGAGCACACAGGGAAACAAGCTAAAAACGGCACAAAAGAGAGAAATACTTCTTAGGAGGAGAGCAAATGCCAGAAAGAGAAAGGGCATGTTGGTGAGGAGAAGGAAAAACAAATCAAAGATTGCAAAGAACAGCATCACAATAGACTGAACAAGGCAGCCAAATGAATCAAAAATTGAAGTAAAGAACATACAAATAACAAAGATTGTATACAAGAGAGGGCAAAAATAGACCAAATTGTGGAAAGTGCTCAGTCACAATGAGAACTACCTTCAACCGACCAGAAGAATAGCGCCTTTTGCACTCCAAATGTAGCTCAGAAATATTCAAGTTTGTAGGCCACCCAATGAAGGAAAGCTAAACCCAAAAAATAAAAAAAAAATTAAAAAATAACCTCCACCAATACAAGTAAATAAAAACTTGTTCACCGGCTAAAATTCGTAAGCAAGAAATGCACACACAAAAGAAAAACGAAGATGGAAAACCCAGTGTCATAAAAGGGGGAAAAACTCAAATTCTACATTTGTATGGAAAGGAAAAGATAGAAATAAGTGCAAAATCAATAGAATAAGCAAACTAAGCCCTGGATGTTCTAACATTAGAAACTTGCCACAACTGCTAATGCAAGAATCGACAACAACAACTAATCCTATAAAGGAGTGGAATTGGAGTTCGATCTAACTTGGATTATGGTCAGCTTTTTTTATACACCAGTTGAAATCCGGCCCTAAACTTAATTCTGGATATTAGGCCGGTCTTTTTCTAGAATGCTACATCAATCAGCATTTTTTTTTTCAGTCAGTTGAAGTTCGGCCCCGAACTTAAGTCCGGATATAAGGCGGGTTTCTTCTGATATTGAACAGGAATGCTGCTTCTCTTCTTTTTTATTCTTTTCTTTTTCAATAAAAAACCAAGCTTGCATACCTTTTTTTCTGCCCACAATGGAAACATTATTACTCAAATTCTAATGAAACAAAAATTAAAAACACATTTACAAAGAACAATTAACTAAAAATAAAATAAAATCAAACTCATTTGGATTGCCTCCCGATAGCGTCTTTGTTTATTGTCGTTGGCAAGACATGAAGCTGTATTTCTTCAAGATTCAGAAATTGGCTCTTCAAGTTGAATTGACTCCATTTGTTCGACTTGAAATCCTTCACAATATGGTTTAAGATAGCTTCCATTGACAACAAACCTTTTATTCATCTCTAACCTTTAAATTTCCATTGCACCATAATGAAAAACATTAATAACAATAAAAGTACCAATCCAAGGAGAGCGTAACTTACCTAAAAAAAAGTTTTTAGCTTGGAGTGGTATAGAAGAACTTTTTGCCTAACATCAAATGTTTTTCTTAGAATTTGTTAGTCATGAAAAGCCTTACTTTTTTCCTTGTAAATCACGGCATTCTGACAAGTTTCATTCCTAATTTCCTCAAGTTCTTGTAGTTGCAATTTCCTATGAATTCCCGGTTTGTTAAAATCTATATTGCATTTCTTTATTACCCAAAATGCCTTGTGCTCGAATTTAACTGGTAGGTGGCTAGCTTTCCAAACACCAACATATAGGGAGACATCACAATTGGTGTCTTGTACACTATCCTACAAGCCCATAACACATCCTGCCATCTCAAACTCCAATCATTCCTATGAGGGCCTCGAAAAATCCCGATTTTATTTTACAAATGCTAAATATTGTTTATATTGTGTTTATTCATTGAAATATGAGCGAATATATGTTTTGAATGATTATTTTCTAATTTAGAGAATTTTAAATGAATTATTTGTCGGTGTGTGGTTTTGGTCATTTTAAGTGTTTAATCGTGTACCGAAGTGTGAATAGTGACTTTAAGTTGAAACCGAGTATATGTGGGAATAATATAGAGATATTATTAAGATTGGACAGTGTTGGAATGAAGTAAAATAGTGTAAGTTAGACTGTCGCACTCGACGCGACAAAAAGTGGCCTTTTGACCACTTTTCCTTAAAATAAGGAAAAGGGTCACTTTTTGCCTCCTATAAAAGCCTTTCTTTTGCTTCTTGAACCTTCATTTGCAGCTACATTTTGAAGCACAAGAGAGAGAGAGGGCCAAGAGCTAGAGTGAGAGAGAGAGAGAAAAATTCAACCTTGCTTCTTCCATTTTTCCTTCCTTCACTTTCTTCAAACTTCAAAGCTTCCTTGAAGACTTCATCCTTGGCTCATCCTCCTGCATAGCAGCTGAGAGAGAGAGTGTGAGGAAAGAGGGAGAGCCAAAGAGAGAGAGAGAAAGAAAAGAGAAGAAAAAGCCTTGGTGAGTTGAGTTGGTCTTGATCTAGAGCAAATTGTGGAACATCATCTTCAAGGCAAGGAGAACTAGGGCAAAGATCGAAACTTTCGTGGTTGTTGAGTTTGGAAGGGGTCAATTTTGAAGAAGATATCACAAAGCCTCGGTGGATCTTGTCGGATCTTGTCAGATCTAGTCAGATCTGAAGGTATAAAACTTGAATCTTGTAAATCTAACTTTAATTAGTGTTGAAAGGGGTAGATCTATGGTTTATTCTGCTACAAAATGCTATACTTTGAATATTGGAGTTGGGCTCTTGAATTCCCAACCTAGGTAGCGGATTTGAGGTGGATTTTAGGTAGTGGACTTGAGGACCTGATTGTGAATTTGAATGATATTTGTAAAATCTATTATGATATGGTTAGAAAGTAGGTTTTTTTGTTGAAAATTTTGAAGGAAAAATGTATAAGATGGCTGAACCCATGCTTGGTGATTTTAATGTTTGATTTCAAAATCTTGTGTTTGTTCTCGAAGAGATTTTGTTTAAGAAAATATGTGTTATGTTCATTTGTGAGTGTGTGTCTGAGAGGAGGGAATGTATGAATTTTAAAAAAGATGAAAGGTGAAGTTTTTTATGAACTTTTGGATGAAAAGTGTTATTTAAATGAATTTGAGGGTTTTATAATCTTGTGATCAAATTATATGAATTTTGAATATCAAGACATGGTTTGAAGTGTTCTAAATTAATGTTGACATTTTGACTAAGAGTGAGTGTTGGGTCATTGTGAAAAGAGTGGTTTTGAGGTATGAGACCTCACATAAATTCTGTAATAAAAAGGATTTGAAAAGTGATGGTTTGAGAGTACATCGGTGGCGTGTTATATTTGAAATAAATGTTTTGTCCTTGAGGAAATTTTGAGAAAAATAATGATTGAAACCAAGAAATGAGAGTGATTTATTTTAGTGAACGAGTGAAAAGTGAAAGTCAATTATTGTTTTATTTGTTTTAGGGGTTGTGGAAGGAAGTGAATTCGATCCTAACTTGGATTGTCAACTGTGATTATTGGTGAGTGTTCTAACTCTTTTTTAAATGAAAATCTTGCCATGGTTTGTAAATGAATGATTTGTGAAATGAATTGCTAGTATTTACAAAGGAATGTTTTATTGAAGTGATTTACTATTATTTCCAAGAGAAATGCTTTACAAGTAAAATTATGAAGAGTTGTGAGTTTCCATGTTTGTTACGTGTTTACATGCAAATGATTGTAAATGTGTTTAATGAAATGAATGTGTTGTGAAACATGGTTTTTGAACCCTCCGATGGGATGATGTGTACTTTATCGCACCTACCCCATTTGAGTGAAAACGATCATGAGATAGTGATTTATTTATGTGATTTTGAAGCTGTGACAAAAGATGAGTTAAATGTTGAATATGTATAGTGTCTCGAATTCTTGACTTGTGTTTGTTAAGCGGAAGTATGTACCACACTCAATGAGTGGGAGGTACCTCTCATTCCACCATATGTGTTAAGCAGTAGCATGTACCACGCTCAATGAGTGGTAGGCACCTCTCATCCCGCCTTATTAGTGAACCTTGAATATGTCGATTGGAGCGTTGTCTCGTCAACCCTAAATGATAAGCGGCAGTATGTATCACGCTCAATGAGTGGTAGGTACCTCTCATTCCACCTTAATCCTAGTTGTGAATATGTCGATTGGAGCGTTGTCTCGTCGGCCATACGTATTGAGTGATAGTATGTACCACACTCGAGTGAGTGGGAGGTACCTCTCCTTTCATCTCAATATTTTAAGTGAAATTAAATCTGAACGGTAGCATGTGTCACACCAAATAAGGGTGGTAGGCACCTCTCAACCCGTCTCAATACTTTGCAGTGATTGAAGTGAATTGCTTGTTTATTTATTGTTCAAATGCGCAAGTGAGTGAAATGAGTTTTCCCGAAAAGATTTACTCGTGTTTGGAATTAACTCAAGTATGATTTTCTATCGCTCTCCATGAAAGGCTTTGCTCATGATTCAAGTTGAATGTAAATATTTTGGAAAAGTTTTTTTCAACTCAAGTGTTAAGATTTTGACTAAATGTGTATTTGCTTAAATTTCGGAACTTCACTGAGTTTCTAACTCACCCCAAAAATGTTTCATTTCCCCCCCCCCACAGGGCTCGAGACACAGGAAGCACTTGAAGAGAATTACTAAAGTGACTAGCTGGGTTAACTCTAGTTCATCTGTGTATTATGTTCCTGATGTCTTGTGCAATGGGTTTGCTTTTATTCTGATGTTTTGAGAACTCTGAATGATGAATATTGAGAGTGGTTGTATTTTGAAACTGGATTGTATGGATGAAGGATTTATGTACTTTGGGTTTGTAATTTGAAAGTTATGAATTTGTAAGGTATTGTTTCTTGTATTTTGTATTCGGAGTTATAGTTTGATAAGTTATATGATTGTTTGAGTTAGTGAGTCCTGGCGAGAGCTAGACAGGCAGTCAGCCAACCCCTTTTGGTTCACCTTAGGGGAAGGTAGGGCTGTCACAGGTGGTATCAGAGTTTAGGTTTCAGATCTCTGTAGTATATTCTAAATTACAAGTTTAGAATACCGAACTGTGGGATTAATTTGAATATTACATGAATTGGAGAACTTACTATCTCCTGGTGATTAAAGAGGATGGGTTACTTGAAAGTATATAAGGAATTGGTGGAAAACCAAATTGAAGAATTGGGTAATGTTACATTGAAGTGAAACATTATGTGAGAGATTTATAGTGAAATTGACTAAGACTTGAATGATCATTGAACTTGTAAGAATGGAAGGAATCGGGGCGACTATCAGTATTGGCTATAGAAGTAAGATATTAAAAATTTTTAGTTGATACTTTCTGTGATGGTTTTGACCTAAAATAAAAGAGGTTTCAAAAGAACAAAATGTGTCTTTCTACTTGTTTAATTGCTAGAAATTCTTCACCCTAAAGTTTGAAAGAAAACTGTGATGAACTAGTTTTATTTTTCAATCGATGATTGAAAATGACACATATGTGATTTAATTATTTTATAACCTATCACTCTTGATAAGTAGGTGAATCCCACCATCTTTTCAATTAGAAGTTGGAAGAAAATTGATGAGTTTGCTAGATTTTCATATACTGGGTTTAAGAAGAAAGTTGAAATTTCTTAACTGTGCCTTCAATTCTTGATTATCAATTTACATATTTTCACATATGAATTTGGCCATGTTTGAATAAGAAAATCTTGAGTTTTGAAAGGATTGTGAACTTGTGTTCTAGTAAGGTAAACCTTGAATTTGAAGAGAATTTTGTAACTTCAATAGTTCTGGATATATTTTCAAAAGCTTATTTTGAGAATTGAACACACAATTCAAGTGTAAGGATTGAGAAAGTAGAGCGAGCGTATTTAAGAGCCTGTAGTTAGTGTGATCGGGGATCAAGAATATACTGGTGATTTTGTGAATAGTTTAAGAGTTCAATAACTGTGATGATTGAAAGGAGAGTCTTGAGTGTTGACCTCATTATAAGAGTTGAATTCATGTTATTGTTGATGAAATGAGTGCTATCGTGGAAATTGGAAGATATTGAAGTAGAGGAGAGAAAGCTTGTGTGAGTTGTCTTGTACTTGTTCTTGAGCTTGTTATTGAAAATCACCATCAAAGCAAGGGGATCTTGTGGAGTGGCTTGGAGGAATTGGAAGAATGGTGGATTAAGTGATAAGAGATTATTGATGGAAATTCTATTTAGTGATGGCCAAAATAGAGGAAGTACTATTGGTAGGTTAAAATCCATGGAAGGAAAACTTTGATGGAAACAAAATTGAGATAAGGTGATCTTTGGGTATATGTGCACCGGAAAAGATCTTGAGGGAGTGTGGAAGGTTTTGAAACCAAGCAAAACTTGGAATCCGAATCTTGATACTTTGATGAGTTTCAATGTATGTTGTGTGTTTTGTGAATATGATTCGAAACGTATGGGTCAACTAATTTGAAGTGATTTTGGATTTTCAAATCGTTAAGAGGGGTAGTGTGTTTTTCATCGCACTTACCTTTATTTGAAATAAAAGAAGTTGTGAAAGTGTTTCGAAGTGACCTCTGTGTGTATGTGTGTGAAATTTTGGGAATCCCCGAGACCTATCGGTGAGTCATTTCGACTCGAGCTGTAGGCCAGGCTTAGACCGAGGAGAAAGGGACGAGCCATAGGGTTATCTATGTGATATGAAGTGATTTTTGCTCGAGACTTGGCATTTGGACTTGTCTCGGAAAAGAATAATATACAAGTGGTGTGATGTGAAGTGATATGATATGATGTGATGTGATGTGTTCACGTCCCTGTATTTGCATGCTGGTGCAATTATTCTAACTACCATTTCTTTGCTTGTTTCTATTTGTATGTGTGATATGATTTGACGTGTTTCCTTTGAAAATGAATGTACTATTGTGACATACTTGAGTACTCCTTCTTTTGTTATGAAGATATAAAATATTTTTGGCTCCGCCTGGAATTCCATTTGCTAATATATTATTTTGCATTTATCTTAAATATTGGCCCTCTAAAAAGATTATGGACAGTAGAAGGAGGGGACGAGGCCATGGAAGAGGGTTTAGAGAACCTAAAAACATGGGAGGTGATCGGGAGTCAACGGTTGACCAAAATCGTGAGCCTAGGATTGAGGTTGGGGAACAAGTAGCTACTGCCATTAACCGCATGACAGATATTTTAGAGCACATGGCTAACCAACAAGGTCCGGGACTTGCAAATCAGCCTATAGGCCCCGACGGTGGTGAAGATAGGGCCTTAGAGTGATTTCAAAAGTTTTTCCCACCTAAGTTCTCTGGAGGACCTGACCCTGAAAAGGCCGAGAATTGGTTAGAAAGAATAAGCGACATATTCGCCACCCTGGACTACTTTGAGGAAAGACAAGTGACTTTTGCAGTGTTTCAATTTAAGGAAGCCGCCCGATTGTAGTGGAACATAATTAGAGCTAAATGGGATAGAGACCAAACCCCTAGGACATGGATGAACTTCATTAGAGAGTTTAACGCTAAATTCCTCCCTCCCTTGATCCAAGAAAAAAGAGATGATGATTTTATTAAGTGTCGACAAGGAACATTAAGTGGCACGGAGTATGAAGCACTGTTCACAAAATTGTCCAGATTCGCCCCTGAGTTGGTGGCAACTGAAAAAAGGAGAATAAGGAGATTTGTACAGGGGTTAAATGTGGAAATTCAAGAAAGCTTAGCAGCAGCTCAAGTTAACAATTTTAGTAATGTGATTGAGAAGGCTCAGAGAATTGAAAGTGCAAGAGCCCAAGTGAGAGCCTTTCAAGCGAGAAAGAGAAGTACTCATACTAGTAATACTGAACGGGGAGACATGAGTGCCTCGCTACCCAAGATGGGAAGAGGAATAGATGGAGTGAGCATTCGGGGAAACCTAAGAGGGGGCATGACGAGAAGTGCAATATCAAGAGGAGCTCCAAGTGGAAGGAGAGAAAAGAGTAGTGCCTCGCAAGAAAGCTTAGCGTCAACTCCCCGGGTGTATTGTAATTATTGTGGAAAATCTAATCATACCGAGGATACTTGTTGGAGAAAAGAAGGAAAATGTTTTAGATGTGGAAGTAGCGAACATCAGTTTGCTGCATGTCCTAGAAACCAAAACGGGAATGGAGTTCAGCAAATGGATAAACCAACCTCTAAGCAAACTAATGCAAGGGAAAATCGATCAAGGGTTTTAGTTAGAGTCTATGCTATTGACCAACGAGTTTCTGACCCCCCTGCGGTCGTTGAAGGTACAACCTCCATCTTTCATCAATTAGCTTAAGTGTTGGTTGATTCAGGTGCTACATTCATTGTGAATTTTATCTTGATGGGTAGTATGACCTAAAACCTGTTGGATCGCCTTATGAGTTGGAGTTTAGAACATTTCCTGGGATTCAGAGTTTGATTACTATCATCGTATATAAGAATTGTGAATTTTGAGTTGGAAGGTGAAAGTTGTTAATAGGCTTGGTGAATTGGATATTGAGAGTTGAATAAGAATATGGACAAAGAAGCACCTAGAGTTATGTGTACAGAAAATGTGAATTTCGAGAACGAAATTCTTTTAAGGAGGGAAGGATGTGAGGGTCTCGAAAAATCCTGATTTTATTTTACAAATGCCAAATATTGTTTATATTGTGTTTATTCATTGAAATATGAGCGAATATATGTTTTGAATGATTATTTTCCAATTTAGAGAATTTTAAACGAATTATTTGCCGGTGTGTGGTTTTGGCCATTTTAAATGTTTAATCGTGTACCGAAGTGTGAATAGTGACTTTAAGTTGAAACCGAGTATATGTGGGAAAATATAGAGATATTATTAAGATTGGACAGTGTTGGAATGAAGTAAAATAGTGTAAGTTAGACTGTCGCACTCGACGCGACAAAAAAGTGGCCTTTTGACCACTTTTCCTTAAAATAAGGAAAAGGGTCACTTTTTGCCTCCTATAAAAGCCTTTCTTTTGCTTCTTGAACCTTCATTTGCAGCTACATTTTGAAGCACAAGAGAGAGAGAGAGGGCCAAGAGCTAGAGTGAGAGAGAGAGAGAGAAAAATTCAACCTTGCTTCTTCCATTTTTCCTTCCTTCACTTTCTTCAAGCTTCAAAGCTTCCTTGAAGACTTCATCCTTGGCTCATCCTCCTGCATAGCAGCTGAGAGAGAGAGTGTGAGGAAAGAGGGAGAGCCAAAGAGAGAGAGAGAAAGAAAAGAGAAGAAAAGGCCTTGGTGAGTTGAGTTGGTCTTGATCTAGAGCAAATTGTGGAACATCATCTTCAAGGCAAGGAGAACTCGGGCAAAGATCGAAGCTTTCATGGTTGTTGAGCTTGGAAGGGGTCAATTTTGAAGAAGATATCACAAAGCCTCAGTGGATCTTGTCGGATCTTGTCAGATCTAGTCAGATCTGAAGGTATAAAGCTTGAATCTTATAAATCTAACTTTAATTAGTGTTGAAAGGGGTAGATCTATGGTTTATTCTGCTAGAAAATGCTATACTTTGAATATTGGAGTTGGGCTCTTGAATTCCCAACCTAGGTAGCGGACTTGAGGTGGATTTTAGGTAGTAGACTTGAGGACCTGATTGTGGATTTGAAGGATATTTGTAAAATCTATTATGATATGGTTAGAAAGTAGGTTCTTGTTGTTGAAAATTTTGAAGGACAAATGTATAAGATGGCTGAACCCATACTTGGTGATTTTAATGTTTGATTTCAAAATCTTGTGTTTGTTCTTGAAGAGATTTTGCTTAAGAAAATATGTGTTATGTTAATTTGTGAGTGTGTGTCTGAGAGGAGGGAATGTATGAATTTTAAAAAGATGAAAGGTGAAGTTTTTTATGAACTTTTGGATGAAAAGTGTTATTTAAATGAATTTGAGGGTTTCATAATCTTGTGATCAAATTCTATGAATTTTGAATATCAAGACATGGTTTGAAGTGTTCTAAATTAATGTTGACATTTTGACTAAGAGTGAGTGTTGGGTCATTGTGAAAAGAGTGGTTTTGAGGTGTGAGACCTCACATAATTTCTGTAATAAAAAGGATTTGAAAAGTGATGGTTTGAGAGTATATCAGTGGTGTGTTATATTTGAAATGAATGTTTTGTCCTTGAGGAAATTTTGAGAAAAATAATGATTGAAACCAAGAAATGAGAGTGATTTATTTTAGTGAACGAGTGAAAAGTGAAAGTCAATTATTGTTTTATTTGTTTTAGGGTTGTGGAAGGAAGTGAATTCGATCCTAACTTGGATTGTCAACTGTGATTATTGGTGAGTGTTCTAACTCTCTTTTAAATGAAAATCTTTCCATGGTTTGTAAATGAATGATTTGTGAAATGAATTGCTAGTATTTACAAAGGAATGTTTTATTGAAGTGATTTACTATTATTTCCAAGAGAAATGCTTTACAAGTAAAATTATGAAGAGTTGTGAGTTTCCATGTTTGTTACGTGTTTACGTGCAAATGATTGTAAATGTGTTTAATGAAATGAATGTGTTGTGAAACATGGTTTTTGAACCCTCCGATGGGATGGTGTGTACTTTGTCACACCTAACCCATTTGAGTGAAAACGATCATGAGATAGTGATTTATTTATGTGATTTTGAAGCTGTGACAAAAGATGAGTTAAATGTTGAATATGTATAGTGTCTCGAATTCTTGACTTGTGTTTGTTAAGCGGAAGTATGTACCACACTCAATGAGTGGGAGGTACCTCTCATTCCACCATATGTGTTGGCGGTAGCATGTACCACGCTCAATGAGTGGTAGGTACCTCTCATCCCACCTTGTTAGTAAATCTTGAATATGTCGATTGGAGCGTTGTCTCGTGGACCAAATATGTTAAGCGGTAGCATATACCACACTCTAATGAGTGGTAGGTACCTCTCATCCCGCCTTGATAGTGAATCTTGAATATGTCGATTGGAGCGTTGTCTCGTCTACCCTAAGTGATAAGCGGCAGTATGTATCACGCTCAATGAGCGGTAGATACCTCTCATTCCGCCTTAATCCTAGTTGTGAATATGTCGATTGGAACATTGTCTCGTCGACCATACGTATTGAGTGATACTATGTACCATAGTATGTACCACACTCGAGTGAGTGGGAGGTACCTCTCATTTCATCTCAATATTTTAAGTGAAATTAAATCTGAATGGTAGCATGTGTCACACCAAATAAGGGTGGTAGGCACCTCTCATCCCGTCTTAGTACTTTGAAGTGATTGAAGTGAATTGCTTGTTTATTTATTGTTCAAATGCGCAAGTGAGTGAAATGAGTTTTCCCGAAGAGATTTACTCGTGTTTGGAATTACTCGTGTTTGGATTTAACTCAAGTATGATTTTCTATCGCTCTCCATGAAAGGCTTTGCTCATGATTCAAGTTGAATGTAAATATTTTGGAAAAGTGCTATTCAACTCAAGTGTTAAGATTTTGACTAAATGTGTATTTGCTTAATTTTCGGAACCTCATTGAGTTTCTAACTCACCCCAAAAATGTTTCATTTCCCCTCCACAGGGCTCGAGACACAGGAAGCACTTGAAGAGAATTACTAAAGTGACTAGTTGGGTTAACTCTAGTTCATCTGTGTATTATGTTCCTGATGTCTTGTGCAATGGGTTTGCTTTTGTTCTGATGTTTTGAGAACCCTGAATGATGAATATTGAGAGTGGTTGTATTTTGAAACTGGATTGTATGGATGAAGGATTTATGTACTTTGGGTTTGTAATTTGAAAGTTATGAATTTGTAAGGTATTGTTTCTTGTATTTTGTATTCGGAGTTTTAGTTTGATAAGTTATATGATTGTTTGAGTTAGTGAGTTCTGGCGAGAGTTAGGCAGGTGGTTAGCCAACCCCTTTTGGTTCACCTTAGGGGAAGGAGGGGCTATCACAATTCCTATCAGGATGATTCATGTTCTCCAAGGTAAACTTGATCTCCTTGTTCGAAACTTCAGCATGGCCATTTGTTTGAGGGTGATAGGATGTGAAAACTTTATGAATAACACCATACTTTTAGAATAAAATCACATTTATCGTACTGCAAAAATTCTGCCCTCTATCAGTTACCATAGCTCTTAGCATTTCAAAACGTGCAAAATATTGGACTTGACAAAATTTGCAATAGCTTTAGAATCATTAGTCTGGGTAGCTTTTGCTTCCACCGACTTAGAAACATAGTCTACTGCCAATAGAATATACAGGAAATTAGATGATGTAGGGAAGGGACCATAAAATCAATGACGTAAAACATGACTTAGAGACCATGTAGGCATCTTTCATTAAAGTCAGCCAGTTGAAAACACTCTTCAACACCTTGTGAGCTATTTTTTTGCAGCCCAAAGTGGCCTTCAATACCTATCACAATAATTAATACAAATGTTATGAGCTGATTGGAAAAAGAAATAAAGGCAAAATTAATACAAATGTGTTTGAGGTATGTAATTGATAATTGATTGAAATTTACTATAAATAATGAAGTAAAACAATTGTAAGCTAATTGTTACCAAAAAAATAATAAAATCTACCAAAATATATTAACAAATATAAAATTTTTTTGCCACATGGTGAAAAAATAGAACATCCAGTTCATAGAATATAGGAATAGCCAAATCAGTAAGCTATCATATAGAGAATTGAACATTTTGTGTGTGAGTGTGTGTGTGTGTTGTGAATTTTACCATCCCTATAACATATCAATCAAAAAATTATCAAGATATAAGATCCAGGCATCAAAACCCAGTTTTCTCAAACTTCAAGAAAGTTTAAAGATGCGAACTTTTCTTTTGGTAAGTGCAAACAATCATTTCTATCCTTTTTAGGTTGCATTAAGATGTTAGATGAATTATTCGATTATAATTTTTTTTTAATGTTTACCTGACACATTTTGTCTTTTATGTTGATTGGATTTAAAAATAACTATTGTCTTTCTCATACCTAATAATATAGATGTCAAAATGGGTGATTTGGATGGGTTTTGGTAGGTCATAATTGGTTAATCCATCTATACCCATTTAATAGATGGGCATAGGTATTTTTTGCATGTCATTTGGTAAAAAAAATAATGGCATTTTATTGTTATAAGATTTATAGTAAATTCAAAGTTATCTCCTTAAAGCGAACTAAAATTTGAGTTGATGTGCAATTATTTTTAAATAGATATAAATGGGTGAGTTGGATCAATCCACTACTCACCAATTAAATTAGTTTATTTGGGTACCCATTTAGACCCATTCAAAACTTAATAGGTGAGTTTGGGTGGATTAACATAATTGGGTTGCGATTGGCACCTCTACTCTAATAATTTCAAGCTATTTAAATCTTAAGTTTTAATTTTCTTAAGAAGATATATCGGTAAAAATGTATAATTTAACTTACTAATCATTCAATTTTTAGACGTTAATTTATCAAACAATATAGGTAGGTTCAACACTAAACTTCAAAGATTCATATATTTCTTTGTAGTTTTTAAAATTCAGCACATTAATAATTTCAATATTCAGATTTCATTATTCAAATTCAGTTTTATTAAACAAGACCTTATTCAGATTTGGAACTATATTGATATAGTATTTCTAGTGTACAATATACTGTGACAGCCCCATCTCCCCCTAAGACTGACCAGAGGGGTTGGCGGGCTGCCTGCCCAACTCTCGTCAGGACTCACGCATTCAAAAATACTAACTTAAAAGATAACACCAAAATTCACCTCAACAATTACATCGGAAATTGTAAAGTAATGATTAAGCTTAACATTACAGATATCAACTCAAAAATACTGAAATCCTCGAGCCCTAGTTTAATACATTTCCATAAGTCTAAAATATTCAACATCAAAAGACTATACAAAACATTTCCCCATACTCGAGACAAAAGCCAAAAACGAAGCACTAGACCTATCTAGGTCTCTGGATTCTCGTCACCTGTTAAGGAAAAACAAACAGGAACGGGGGTGAGTTAAAAAGCTCCTGAGTCTCCAAAAGACATACACATGCATTTAAAACAGTAATATTATAAGCAATAAATGAAACACGTAGACAAATTAAATTTAACACGCAAGGAGGATACGGTGGCTCTCAGGAGTTCAAATCCACATTTCACAAACATTTATAGTAGTCGACACTCCATCGACTTTCAAACCAAGTAGATGACTCTTCACGCCAAACTCCAACCACCAAACTCCCCCTACCGGGCCCGCACGCCAAACACTTAAACAGTTAAACAGTTAACCACTCAAGGGACACGGCCAAGAGTGGTTGTGTAACACTTTTCTTCTCCAAATTATAACACATGCAAATCATGTAAGTTACCGACTCTACTTAGAAGGGAGCAATAAAGTATACTCTCCTTTAAGCTAGCGGTTCAACAAATTTCAAATTTCACATTATAAACACGTAATATGTCTTGAAGCACGTGCATGCACAAAACATTCAAATTAAAGCATTTAACATGCATTGAAAACTCACCGACAAAGTAGGGGTCAGAATCCAAGTTTTGATCAAATGGCAAATCAGCACTTCGCCCTAAAATAATTAAAAGAGAACGGAAATAAGTTTTCCTAGTTCACCAACCAAATTTATCTCAAAAGGTAGTAAGTTCGATAATTTCCTAATTTGAGTTGAAATCTTTGAAAAATCGTAACTTGAGTTGTACAAGTCCGAATTTCATGAACTTGGTACCATTGGAAACCTCTTGAAAATTTATAAAACTTTATAGAAGACACCCAGTTAAGATTCTGAACAAAATTTGCCCAGATTTTTGAGAAACAAACGGCTACAGTACCAAAACAGGGCACAACAGGTTGGTCGACCAGCCCATTTTGAAAATTTACCAAAAATTACAAAAAATGAATTGGCCTCTCAAATTTATAAAGTTTATATTCCTATGCAATAAGTTTCAAACACCACCAACGGAACTCAATTCCGACACTCGAGCAAGAAATTAAAGTAGTTCAAACAGAGGGGGTTTAAAATTCTGAAAGTTCTGTTTTCCAGTTTTGCAGGGCAGAGTTCTAGAGTTCATTTGAGTAACGAATTCTTGGTCAAAATCACCAAATTTGGTACACTAATACTTCCATATATAGGCTAGGTTCATACCAAAATTCAACCAAAAATTAGAATGGGAAGGCAGTTTTCTACTTGCCCAAAGTGGACTTGTTCGCATTTGCTCAATCCTGCAAATTTCACTTCCTTTTCTTATCACCACCTTTAACACATCTAAACCACTTCCGATTGGCCGAACCTAAGCTAGTATTAACCTTCCTAAGCCTAATGGTGGTCAAAATTGATACAAGTTTAGCTCAAAATTTAGCACCAACACAGCCTTAAAAATCGGACAGCTTGCATGCCCATTTTCCAGTTTTCCTTGTTCCAACTAAACCTTCAAGTTTGCTTAACCTTTGAAGGGATTTGTGTGGGACAAATTAGTCACCTAACCCTCAATATTTAAGCCTCACATTAAGCTGTCAAACTTGCCAAAATCACAGCCAACACATTAAAAGAAAAACAGAAATTTTCTCCCTCATTTTTCTTCCTTTCCCAACCGGTTTTCCTTGAGGTTTTTCCTCCAATGTTCAACCACAATTTCCAACTTAAATACATACATTGCATTAATAATCATGCTAGAAATCATATTATCACAATTGTGGGAGTCCAAGAACCCACTCATTCACCCAAAATCAAGAAAGGCAATTTAATGAAATCTATCATCCAAAATTGCAAACTAACACAAGAATCAACTTCATCAACAAATATCAAGGTTCTAGCAACCTCTCAAACTCCCAAGCCTAATAGCATGCTTAACAATGGAATTAATAGACAAAGTTGCAAGCTTTAGTTTCTTACCTCCTCCAAGAAGTGAGAAAAATTCACCCAAGAAATGCTAGACTAAAGCTTCCAAATGCTCCTCCTCAAAACTCCTCCAAGAAGTCCAAGCTCAAGCCAAGATTAATGGAAGTTGTAGATGGTTTTAGAAGGGAATTTGATGGAAGAAATTTGATGAAAACTCAAGGGAAAAGGGGGAGGGGAGTTCGGCCAAGGAGAGAAGAAGAAGAGAGGTGTTTTTGTTTAATTTTTTTGAGTGAATTAAATGAAGAAAGAAAGACAAGACATAAAGCTTGTCTTTTGCCCCAAAAGTCAACAAATGAATAGTAATTTTTGCTAACAATTTGGAGGGAAAAATAATTATCTCACTTAGCTAGGGATTAAAGAGTTAATCTCAATTAGGAGGGAGGAATGAAATGGAATAAAATGGGAGTAAATTAGGGTGAATTAAGTGGAAGAAACATTGGCTAATTAAAATTCTAATCCAAGGAGGTTAATCCAACTTAAACTATGATTTCAAACCCCTAATTATACTCACTCTTTTCATTCACCTCTAATCACTGAATAACATTTCTAACCTACGGGTGATCATCCTTACATTCCAGTACAACTTAACTCATTACCCGAATTTCTACCTCGAAAAACGTGTTTTTCTCATTTTCTATCTAATTGATACAAAAAGAGCAAATTTTAAATTAAGATGAATGGAATGTTGAAAATCTACCTGAAAAATAAATATAGAGTCAAATTAAGTTTTTCTCAAAATGAAATAAATTAAACAAACAAATAAATAAATAAATTGAATTTTCATTTAAATTTTCTGAAAAAGTCGTTTAGGTACGATTTTATAATAATTGAACGAATTAATAACAACAATAACATTATTTAAAATAATAAGTTTTAACAATATTAAAATAAATTTTTTTGAGGCCCTCACATATACTACACCGAGTCCACGGGTTTGCACAAATAACTTTTGAGCGAGCCCACGAGTTTAAAATGGTTAATCCAAGTTACTAAATAACCCGTGGATCTAGATTCTTGTATCATTTATTTTATTTGAGGTCACACATTCACCTCCACTTATGCACTTTTCATTCTTACAAAATATGTCATTATTCAAACTATCCACTTAGTCGTGTACAAAATCTAGATGTGGCTCTTGTCCCATGTGATACTCCATCATTATTCAAACTATCCACTTAGTCATGCACAGACTCTAGAGGTGGCTCTTGTCCCACGCGATACTTAGTCTTACAGCTTCTAGAGATGACTTCCATCGAATGTGGCTTAGCCCTGTGATAAGTAAATATTTTTCCTATTTTAGTGTGTTTTATTTATCTATATTTATGAATTTATAATATGAAAAATGATGGAATTAAGCTCTTTTTGAATAATATGCATTCAACTGTGAAGTTTACATAGAAAATGCTTTTTGGCAAATTAATGCACAATTGAATGTTTTTATTGAAGGCAATGAAGCTTGGAAGAGAAGTTGGAAAATTAAAAATATATGAAGTTGATGAAGTTCAAATTGAGATGATTATAATGCAATTCAATTATCAAGGAACCAAAGGATCAAAAGTCGGAAGGTTTAATGCTTCAATTTCACAACGAAAAATTCAGATTATGCAATTCTGCAACAGATCCACAAGCTGAAACGCGACGTGATAATTGGAAAAGGAAATAGATTGCGACTCTCTCTCAGTAGAGATAGGAAACCGAATCAGCGATGCGCTCCGCATGTTGTGCCTCGCGAATCTACCTCGTGGATCCCTGACAATGACTTCCACAACTTGCAAATAAATTCTAGAAATTTTCCAACTCATTTCCAGCTCAATTTTGATGAAATTTCGGCTGGTAGTTATACAATTTGGACTTGAAAAATCAAGAATCAACTTTTAGGTCTTTTTATTTGTAATCTTTTCTATCTTAGTTCCTCTATAAATACCCCATATATTCCATCAAGAAAAATAAAGAGAGATAGAGGAGAGCAGGAAAGGCAAAAAGGAAAAAGAGTGTAGGGAAGAGAAATTAACTAGTTCTTATAGAGAATTAGTTTACAATCAAGTTAAGAGGTCTATTGAATAAGGAGAAATCCTTTGAACTTGTAAGTGAACTTTAAGGATTGCAAAAGTGAAAAATAAAGAGCTTGTTTCATCAATTAGAGAAGTTTCTTCATCCTTTACTATTTATTTCGTTAAGTTCATCCATGATTTCTTATGCAAGCTTTGTGTGTTTAAACAACATGAGTAGCTAAACTTCTTAATCCTAGAGGTAAGATGAACTTGTAATGGATTGGATTGTGTTCACTTAAGTTAAGTAAGGTTAGCTTGTGAGTTGTTAGTTCATGTATTTGCTCTTAATATTCATGGTTGATTGATCATCAATTATGAATTATTCAAGCATATGTAGTGCATGAAATATGTCTTGCATATGTAGTTCAAGATATATGAACCCTAGATTGCATGTTCATGTTAGTAGGAGATGCATTTAGGAGGATTCATACTTGTAACTCATTGACTTTCATGAACTTGTATCAAGCTAATTCACCATGTTTATAGGTGAAGGTTTAATATGAGTATGTTTATTTATTGTGAAAACAATCTACAAATGAAATTGGAGGTTACTTCCTTGACAAGTCACGAGTTTATAATCTAACTTAACTAAGTGAAACATATCTTTAACCTAACAAGGGATTCAAATCCCTAGGAACTTCTTACTCAACATTAACTACTCTAACTTGTGTATTGTACACCACCAAGTGGATGTCACCTAACGGTCGGTTCTAATCATTTAATCCTCACTCCTTAGGTCGGCTTAGTCCGCCTTCTCCCATCTACATTTCCTTTTTCTTTACTTTCAATTACCACTAATTAGGGTTGGTTCTACCACCTTAACCAGTTGGTTTTGATTGCTTTCAATAGGGATGGTTGCCCAATGTTTCATATTTTGCACTCAATTATCATTTTCTATTTAGATAATAAACAAGCCAAAAAGTCATAGTACTTAACCAAGTCCCTGTGGGATCGACCACTAATTATCACTATATTCAATACATGATCCATATACTTACGAAAAATTAGGGTAAAAAGGGCTATAATTGATTGATAATTGGGAGAATTTAACTTGAAACCTAGACCACGTCAAGTTTTTGGCACCGTTGCCGGGGACTTCTGTTAATATAAAGGCAAAAGCAACGTTTATTGGTCTAAATTTGTATAAATTCTCTTGTGTATATTTAATTATATTAAGTAGTATTTATACTAATTATTTTTCATTTGTTTTTCTTTTCTTTTTGTTAATTTTAGTGCATGCGGCGATCCTTAAGGGTTACTACATCCTTGGATCCCGAAATTGAATGAACATTGAGGAGATTAAGACGACTTGCACAACAAGAAGGAAATAGAATTGAGGAGAGTATTAGTGAAATTTTCATTGAATTACCTCCTTTAGAAACCATGACGGAAGAATGATCAAATCAATATGCTTTGAGAGATTTTGCATTGCCAAACATAGATGGATCACAAACTAGCATTGCTAGGCTGGCAATCCAAATAAACAACTTTGAAATTCAACTGTCATTGATTAGTATGCTCCAAAGAGAACAATTCACAGGAAATGCAACGGAGGATCCAAATTCACACCTAACCAATTTCTTGAAAATAAGTGACACAATCAAGCATAATGGAGTAAGTGAAGATGTTATAAAACTTCAATTGTTTCCTTTCTCTTTAAGAGATAAGGCTAAGGTATAGCTTAATTCACATGCACCAAACACTTTCACAACTTGGGCGATTTAGTTAAAACTTTTTTGAATAAATATTTTTCACCTAGTAAAACGGCCAAGTTGCGAATGGATATAACGAGTTTTGCTCAACATGAAGGTGAATCATTATATAAGGCATGGGAAATATTCAAGGATTTGTAAAGGAAATATCCTCATCATGGACTTCCCGATTGGCTAATCGTACAAATTTTTTATAATGGTTTAACCTATCCTGTTAAAACTCACATTGATGCAGCTACCGGAGGAGCACTTATGGGAAAATTGGCCGCAAAAACTCAATGCTTGATAGAAGAAATGGTAGCCAGTAATTATTAATGGGCCAATGAAAGAGGTAACACACAAAGACATGCGGGTATGTATGAATTAAATACTATTAGCATGTTGAATGCAAAGATGGATAATATGGTCAAAATGCTAAATAAGTAAGGTGAGATTGGCTCAAGTTCAAATTCTAATGTTCATGTTGCATGTTATACAATATGTGGATGAAATCATGAAGATACTAATTGTGTGAATTTTGAACAGGTACAATATGTCAACAACTTCACTCGACTAACCCAAAATAACCCTTATTCCAATACCTATAACCAAGGTGGAGGAATCATCCAAAATTTGGGTGGAAAGATCAAAATAACAAACAAAAGTTCACTAATCCACCGAGATTTCAACCAAGGCAACAACCTATGGAGACTAAACCAGGACGGTAAATTGCGGTGGAAAAGTTAGCTAAGGGTACTTCAAAAAGGTTTGAGCGACTAGAAGGGAAAAAGGACCAATTAACTACCATGTATAGAAATGTAGAAATCCAATTCGGCCAAATTGCTGACGCTATAAACCCTAAAATCAAGGAGAGCTACCTAGCAAAATCGAAGTCAATCCTAGGAAACATTGTAAGGCAATTAATCTCCAAAATGATAAGCAACTAGAAGCACCTTCTAGTAGTAAGTTTGAGAGAAAAGAAAAAAGTGAAAAAAAGAGACTTTGAGTGAAGACCAAAGGGTAAGTGTGGGGGAAAAAGAAAAGGAAAATAAGTAGAGAATGAAGAACCATTCTTCAAAAATAAAATTTCCATTCCTCCCATTCCATTTCCTCAAAACTGAAGCAAAGTAAAATGGATAAGGAGTTTGAAAAGTTTGTTAGAATGTTTAAACAATTACATATTAACATTCCTTTTGCAGATGCTATCACTTAAATTCCATCCTATATCAAGTTCCTTAAGGAGATCATGTCCAAAAAGAGGCAGTTGGAGGATCATGAAACCATAGCATTGACGGAGGAGTGTAGTGCATTAATTCAAAACAAACTCCCTCCAAAATTGAAGGATCCAAGCAGTTTTTCAATTCCTTGTACTATTGGTGATTTTAAATTTCCAAATGCATTGTGTGACTTGAGTGCAACTGTTTCATTGATTCCTTTATGTGTTGCTCGAAAATTAGGATTAAGTGAACTAAAGAGAACTAATATTTCCTTGCAATTAACGGATAGGTAGGTTAAATATTCTATTGATGTGCTTGAAAATGTACTCATTAAAATCAAAAGTTTCATAATTCTTATTGACTTTGTTGTTCTTGGCATGGAAGAGGATGTTCATACACCAATCATACTTGGTAGAACTTTCTTAACTATGGCCGGTGCAATAATTGATGTTAAAAATGGAAAGCTTAAGTTTCAATTAGGTGAAGATGAAATTGAGTTTAATTTGCATGAACTTGAGAGATTTCCTTCATTTACTAATGATATTTATGCCATTGATGAGATTGAGAATTTAACTCAAGATGTGAGTAAGATGAAACAAGAATCTGATTCTCTTGAAGTATGCTTGTTTGATGGCATTTTTCATGAAAATGATGATTTGGAGATTTTACAAATGGTTAATTTCTTGAACTCTCAAGCACCTTATAAAAGAGGAAATCATTATGAGAGTTTAGGGAAAAGCCAAGGTTTACCACCGCCTTTAAGTGACCAATCTCCTACTCTTGATCTTAAACCATTACCTGATCACTTAAGGTATGCATTTCTTGGAGAAAATAATACACTACCAGTGATAGTAAGTGCTTTTCTTGATGATGTGTAGTTGGAGAAGTTACTATATGTTCTAAGGTGGCACAAACTAGCAGTTGGATGGACCATTTCTGATCTCAAAGGAATAAACCCAACTCTTTGCATGTATAAGATTCTTTTGGAAGAAAACGCCAAACTGCTGATAGAAACTCAAAGGCGTTTGAATCCAAACATGAAAGAAGTGGTAAGAAAGGAGATTTTAAAATGGCTCAATTCAAATATTATCTTTCCTATCTCCGATAGTAGTTGGATTAGTCCAATTCATGTGGTGCCAAAGAAAGGTGGAATGACCATAATTGTAAATGAAAATGATGAAATTATACCCACTAGAATTATAGCCGGATGGAGAGTGTGCATAGATTATAGAAAACTAAATGCGGCCACACATAAAGATCACTTCCATTACCTTTCCTTAATCAAATTTTAGAAGACTTGCCAGTTATGAGTTTTATTATTTTCTTGATGGCTATTCAGGGTATAATCAAATTGCCATAACTCCGGAGGATCAAGAGAAGACCACATTCACTTGTCCTTATGCTACTTTCGCATTTAGACGAATGCCATTTGGCTTGTGAAATACACTAGCAACCTTTCAAAGATAAATAATGGCAATTTTCTCTGATTGCATTATGGATGATTTTTCAGTTTTTGAATCTTCTTACGATAATTGCTTAAATAACATTGAGAAAATTTTACAAAGATGTGAAGAAACTAACCTTGTTTTGAATTGAAAAAATGTCATTTTATGGTTAGAGAAGGCTTTGTATTAGGCCACAAAATTTCTTCTCAAGGAATTGAGGTGGATAAAGCTAAAATTGACTTAATTGAAAAAAAGCCACCACCAACTAATGTAAAAGGAATTACAATTTTTCTTGGCCATGCAAGGTTTTATCATCATTTTATTAAAGATTTTCCTAAGATCGCTAAGCCCTTGCATGATTTTCTAAGTAAGGATGTTCCTTTTAACTTTAATGATGATTGTTTGGATGCTTTTAATAGGTTAAAAAGAGCGTTGACATCGACTCCAATCATCACATCATCGGATTGGTCATTGCCATTTGAATTAATGTGTGATACAAGCAATTATGCGGTTGGAGCTGTCCTTGGTCAACAAAAAGAAGAGAGATTGCATGTTATTTATTATGCTAGTAGGATCTTAAATGATGCTCAAGTTAATTATGCTGCAACCGAGAAAGAGTTGTTGGCGGTGATATTTACACTTGACAAATTTAGATCCTATCTAGTTGGTTCTAAAGTTATTGTTTTTACGGACCATGCGACACTTAAATATTTATTAAGCAAAAAAAGATGCAAAATCTAGACTAATTTATTGGATTCTTCTCTTGCAGGAATTTGATATTGAAATTAGAGATAAAAAGGGATCTGAGAATGTAGTCCCTGATCATCTTTCTCGCTTGAAAAACATCCCTTCAAAAGAAGTTGTCCCAATCAATGAGAATTTTCTTGATGAACAATTGCTAGTTATTAAAGATTCACCATGATATGCGGATTATGCTAATTATATAGTAAGTGGTATAATCCCTCAAAAGTTGAGATACCATCAAAGGAAAAAATTCCTTTATGATGTGAAAAACTACTTTTGGGAAGAGCTCTTACTTTATAAACATTGTACCAATGGGATGATTAGAAAATGTGTGCCTAAAGATGAGGTACATAGTATCCTTTTTCATTGTCATAACCGTGAAACTGATGGTCATTTTAGTACTACCAAAACAATGGCAACGACATGGCAATCTGGTTTTTATTGGCCTACTATGTACAAAGATGCTAGAGACTGTTAAAAGTTGTGATGAATGCTAACGGACCGGTAATATCTCTAGAAAACATGAAATGCCTTTAAATGTGTTTCTTGAAGTTGAATTATTTGATGTGTGGGGCATTGATTTCATGGGACCATTTCCTAGTTCATTTAATAATAAGTACATACTTGTTGCGGTAGATTATGTGTCAAAATGGGTAGAGGCAATTGCCACTCCTACTAATGATGCAAAGGTGTGAGTAATGAAAGTAAACATTTTTGTAATAAATGGTTTGAGTCACTTTTACTTAAATATGGTTGTAGATACAAGACATCTCTTGCATATCATCCACAAGCTAATGGCTAAGTTGAGTTAACTAATAGAGAGCTCAAATTAATCTTAGAAAAAATGGTGAATAAGTCTAGGAAAGATTGGGTTAAAAAGTTAGACGATACACTTTGGGCATATAGGACTGCATTTAAAACGCCATTAGGATTGTCTCCTTATCGTCTTGTATATGGAAAAGCATGTCATTTACTAGTGAAAATTGAACATTGAGCTTATTGGGCAATTAAAGAGTTTAACATGGATTTTTCTCTTGCAAGTAGTAGAAGATTGCTTTAACTAAGTAAATTGGAGGAATTTCGCTTGATATCATATGAAAATGCAAAAATATATAAAGAAAAAGTGAAATTTTGGCATGATAAGCACATTGTTAAAAAACAATTTGAGATAGGTCAAAAAGTTCTTTTATTTAAGTCACGTCTCAAGTTGTTTTCAGGAAAATTAAGATCTAGGAGGTCCGGCTCATTTACGATACAAAGGTATATCCTTATGGTATCGTGGAAGTGATTACCGATCAAGGTCCACCATTTAAAATCAATGGACAGCATTTGAAGCTTATCTTAGTGGTGAATGGGTTCCTAAAGGAGTAATATACTTCTTAAAGGACCCTTGTTATGATTAAAGAAGAAGCACTATTAGTCGAGTCAACGACTTTAAACAAAGAAACTAATTGAAAGGCAACCCATCGATTTATGTAATTTTACTTAGTTTTAATGTTTAAGCATGTGTACTTTATGTTTTTAAATGTGTTTGTTTTGTTTGTTTTGGAGGAAAATCAAGCATGGCAAAAGTGACCTTTTTGGTGTGATATGAATAGTAAAAAAGTAAACAACTTATTACCTCAAATTGCGTTTCAGTTGTTAATGATCCAAGAAAAGAGATTAGTTATGTTATTTTGATCATTTTACATGTGTTAGAAAATATGCATTTCATAATTAACAAGTAGAGTTTTTAATCTGGAAATAGTAGAAAATGATTGCTCAATGAAACAGTTACAGAAAAATTGCAAATTCTTATTTCCAGAAGGACCCGCAACATGATTCGCGAGCTATGTCTCGTGGATCTTTGAGACTCTTGAATCAAGATCAGAGAATTTACAGCTAGATCCACGAGCGAATCCGTGAGGTATGCATTGCGGATCTCTAAGACTTGCGGATCAACTTCTGAGACTTTCAAGTTGAAAGCGCGATGTAGGAAACGCGAAATGTGCCTCACTAATCCAGATCCGTGACCCAGATTTGTGATTCAAGCATCATGGATCGGTCCGTGAATCTTTTAATAGAAGCAGAAAACGAGAAGTCGCAAAACATTTTTCTTCTTCTTCTTCATTGCGTTTCCTCCTGCAAAACATGCACCAGCACACACTTTTTTCACACACTTCATCAAATCACTCATTTTCCGTGTTCATCTTCTCAAAAATCATCAACCCAACACTTATTGAGCATCAAGGAGCAGTTTTATCATATTAAAATCCAACAAAAACATCTCAAAATCTAATTTTTGAAGAATTGAGTTAGGGTTTTGCCGAATTAATTTCTTCAAATTCATATCTATTGTGGGCAAGATTCATAGGATTTTTTGCATCAATCATCTCCCCATCCATCCCTCTACTGATTCCAGGTAACATTCCTCAATTTATATCCACGAATTTTGATTTTCAAATTTCATGTTCTTGGGCATTTTTACAATTATTTTGAGTTTCGATTTTCGCGATTAATTGTTATTGTTTCTTGTTTCCATTATGTTTCTTGATTATGTTTAAGCATGCTTTGGGAATAAATTATGGGAATGTGGTACTTTTAAGTGAAGATTAAATTCTTAGATTTCCTATAAAATGCTTTTTGTGGAATTTACGTTTGGCATGGTTAAGAGTGTATCTGGTTGATTTTATGAAACTTATAATTGCTTTTAGATGCTATTTGTTCCAACTTTGAGGGATTTTAGAGTCATTTTGATAATTTTTGACAATTTTTGCTTATTTTTGGTATTTAATTCTATCTATAGAAAATGGCTAATATTGGTAAATTTGAGCATATTCATGGACTTTAAATTCTTTATATGGAATATGTTAAATATTTATGTTGAGATTTTGATAGTTTTTGGGGATAATTTGATGAAAATTGGCATATTCAAAATGGTTCAAGGGGATGGTGACTTGTTGTTGGTTTGAAAAGAATTTGACTTAAAGTGACAATTTTAATGCTATCAATTGCTTTTTGATAAGTTGTAAAGTGGTTGGTGAATGTGCTTGACATTGCTAATTTTAATAATTTGTTAGATAAAATGGCACGAACTAGAGGAGTTATTCGTCGTCGTTCGCCATCTTTAGATTCTAGTAGTGACGAGGAACAACGTGAGATGACGCCTCCATAACTAAGGCGACGACCTAGGCATATGTCTACTAGAGAGCCACCACCGCCAGAATATGACGCTCTTCAGTTCACTTCAAAAGAGAAACAAGAGTGGTATGAGGTCAGGGAGCATAAAGGGTTTATTTTTGAGATACATATAGCTCCGATGTCAATGACGAATTCAAACTCACCGACGCATTTGACATCCTTGGTTAGGGTCCTATTTTATCATTGTTGGATCATTATTACCCCAATTGGTGAAGGAATTTTATATAAATGTGGTGAACAAATCCGGTCATAGTGGAGAGAATGCACGCTCTTATGTTCGTGGAAAAAGAATTGATATCACTGAGACACATTGGTCGAATATCTTAGAGTTCGAGATGCTGGTCCGGCCGTAGATTTGAAAAAAGAATTTCATGCACCAGATAGGCATTGGATATGGGACATGTACTTGTTTGATTTCATATTGAGAAAGATTTTACTCGCTACTAACAAAAGGCTATGGTGAAGGCAAACAAATTTGAATCTCGATTGAGATTAATCACCTATAAGTTTGCCCACAATATAATTTCCAAGAAGAGCAGTTTAAATGAAGTAAGAAAGAGTGACTTGTACTTCTTGGATAAAATGTTCAATGATTGGAAGTCAACATTTGCTAATATTCCTCTCCCTAACATCATCATTTGCTATTTGAGGACCGCGGCGAAGCATGTTACTACCATATATCAGTTTGGCTTCCCACGGTTTTTATCTTTACTTTTTGAGAGGATAGAGGTGAACCTAGATGGAGTTGAGTAAAGACTGGTCAAGTCAACTTATGAGTTGAACTACTTTGTTTGAAATGACTTGCGTATTACATCGGTCAATATTCTTCATCCGAGAGTCCGACAATCTCAGACCACTTCCTAATTTGAAGTTGGAGGACTTTCGGGTACGGCTCATGAAGAAGAAGGAGGAGCTGGTACCTCGACTTCCATCCCCCAGACTCATCCTTCTACTTCCACTCCTCCTAGGCAAAGATCACTTTGGGAGCGAGTATTAGTAGCCACAGGTTGTTTAGAGGCTCGAGTAAATGAAGGATTCAATCAAGTGAACACTCGAATAGACACCATGGATACTCGCATTCATCGCATAGAAGATCACTTACACATTCCAGGAGGTGGCGAACAAGTTCAAGGCGACCATGGTGATGCTCAAAGGAAAGAAAGGCAACATTGAAGACCATGTTTTCTTAAGTGTTTTTAATTCGTATGTTGTAGTTATGTTTATGAACAATTCTCCTTTCTTATGCAGCATTTTGTGGATTCGTAGATGGATGTTCATGCTGTTTTGGACTTTTTGCATCTCTACCTTATTTATTTGGGGAGTTTTACTATTTTGAACTTTTATATTTCCCCTACACATTGAGGACAATGTGTATTTTAAGTGTGGGGGAGAGGTTTAATGTTTTTTATGCTTTATATACTTGAATGACTTTGACTTGTGTTTAGAAATATTTTTGTGACTTGTATTGTTGAAAATATTGGGTTGTTGGCAGGGAGTTTAATCCAGTTATAAGGGGAGACTCTGTTAAAATTTTTCAAATACTTGTACAAAATTGTGAAATTGCCCCAAAATTTTTGGAAAATTTTCATATTGGTCCACAAAGGAGAAAAGTTTTAAGTATTACTTTTTCAATTTTTCTCATCTTTTTAAAATAACTTTATGTGAATTGGGAAATTCAATTTTGATTTGACTTGGAATTAGTTATTATGTGATTTGAACAATTGTTTTCTACAAAGTATATTTTGTAAAATGAGGAAAATTATGCATATAATTTTATTTGTTAAATGATATCTTCTCTTTTACTTACTTATACAAAGATGTGGTTGATATAGTTAAGTCAAAAAGGGTTCCTTTTCCATGAGTTAATTTTTAAAGGGGTTGTTTCAAAAAAAAAGCACTCTAATTATTCTTGTGCTAAGTAACCGGGAATCTTCATTTAAAAATGTCAATTTCACGTAAAAAGGCACTTGAGTAAGGAGTAATTGAATAAGAGAAAACTTGAGTAACCGGAGATTTTCACCTAAAAGTGTTGATTTTTGCGTCAGAAGACTTTTCTATTATTTAAATAAATTATAACCCCTCTAAAAGTGTTAAGGATGAAATAGTCGTGGAATGAGGAAAGCAAATTCATTGACTATATGAATTACCTTTTTGTGTGATTAGATCAAAGAAAAAAGTTGAATTTAACTTGTTTAAATTAAGGGTATAATTATCTTTCTTTTACTTAATTATTATAAGTATTTGCGGCAATTGAAATTTTTGCATAAAATTTGATTACTAAAGTTGTGGAGATTGACTTTAAGGTTCACATAGGTTACTTCAAGACTCTTAAATCATTGTTGGGTAAATTTTGCTATTGCTTGAGGACAAGCAATGATTTAAGTGTGGGGGAATTTGATAAGTATATATTTTTCCTATTTTAATGTGCTTTATTTATCTATATTTATGAATTTATTTATGAAAAATGATTGAATTAAGCTCTTTTGAATAATATGCATTCAACTGTGAATTTTACATAGAAAATGCTTTTTGGCAAATTAATGCACAATTGAATGTTTTTATTGAAGGCAATGAAGTTTGGAAGAGAAGTTGGAAAATTAAAAATATATGAAGTTGATGAAGTTCAAATTGAGATGATTATAATGCAATTCAATCATCAAGGAACCAAGGGATCAAAAGTCAGAAGGTTTAACGTTTCAATTCCACGACAAAAAATTCAGATTATGCAATTCTGCAGCAGATCCGTGACCTGAAATGCGACATGATAATTGGAAAAGGAAACAGATCGCGACTCTCTCCCAGAGATAGGGACCGGATCCGCTATGCGATCCACGAGCTGTGCCTCGCGGATCTACTTCATGGATCCCTGACAATGACTTCCGCAACTTGCAGATAAATTCTAGAAAGTTTCCAGCTCAATTTTGATGAAATTTCGGCTCATAGCTGTATAATTTGGACTTGAAGAATCAAGAATCAACTTTTAGGTCTTTTCATTTGTAATCTTTTCTATCTTAGTTCCTCTATAAATGCCCCATATATTCATCAAGAAAAATAAAGAGAGATAGAGGAAAGGAGGAAAGGAAAAAGGAAAAAGAGTGTAGGGAAGAGAAATTAACTAGTTCTTATAGAGAATTAGTTTAGAATCAAGTTAAGAAGTCTATTGAATAAGGAGAAATCCTTTGAACTTGTAAGTGAACTTTAAGGATTGCAAAAGTGAAGAATAAAGAGTTTGTTTCATCAATTAGAGAAGTTTCTTCATCCTTTACTATTTATTTCGTTAAGTTCATCCATGATTTCTTATGCAAGTTTTGTGTATTTAAACAACATGAGTAGCTAAACTTCTTAATCCTAGAGGTAAGATGAACTTATAATGGATTGGATTGTGTTCACTTAAGTTAAGTGAGGTTAGCTTGTGAGTTGTTAGTTCATGTATTTGCTCTTAATATTCATGGTTGATTGATCATCAATTATGAATTATTCAAGCATATGTAGTGCGTGAAATATGTCTTGCATATGTAGTTCAAGATATATGAACCCTAGATTGCATGTTCACGTTAGTAGGAGATGCATTTAGGAGGATTCATACTTGTAACTCATCGAGTTTCATGAACTTGTATCAAGCTAATTCACCATGTTAATTGGTGAAGGTTTAATATGAGTATGTTCATTTATTGTGAAAACAATCTACAAATGAAATTGGAGGTTACTTCCTTGACAAGTGACAAGTTTATAATCTAACTTAACTAAGTGAAACACATCTTTAACCTAACAAGGGATTCGAATCCCTAGGAACTTCTTATTCTACATTACTTGTGTATTGTATACTGCCAAGTAGATGTCAATGACACCTAACGGTCGATTCTAATCATTTGATCCTCACTCCTTAGGTCGGCTTAGTTCGCATTCTTCCGTTTACATTTCCTTTCTCTTTACTTTCAATTACCACCAATTAGGGTTGGTTCTACCACTTTAACCGGTTGGTTTTAATTGCTTTCAATAGGGACGGTTGTATCGCCCAACTTTTCATATTTTGCACTCATTTATCATTTTCTATTTAAATAATAAAGTAAGCCAAAAAGTCATAGTACTTAACCGAGTCCCAATGGACAGACCCCTAATTATCCTAAACTCAATACACGATCCATATACTTGCAGAAAATCGGGGTAAAAAGGGCTATAATTGATTGAAAATTAGGAGAATTTAACTTGAAACCTAGACCACGTCACCTTGCATGGCACTTATCTCCTTGCACTCCTTTGAGTGGTCAAAACCATAACAACACTTGGCTCTAGACTTATCCTATAGAGAGACTCCATGAGGTTAATCTTGATACCAACTGTAACATCCAAATTCACAAACTAGCCAGATAACTTTTGAGCGAAACTATGAGTTCAAAATGATTAACTCAAATTACTAAGTAGCCTACCGGTTTAAGTTCTTATACCCATGTTTGGTCTATAGAAATCATTTGGAAAAGAAATGACTTTCGAATTTGTTCATTTCATTCCACATTTTGTATGTGTAGGTTAATTGAGAAAACCCTTTTCTGTTGAAATGCTCGTTCTAACTTTTCCTAAAATCTCATTCTTCAAAACAATTTTAGGAAAACTCTTTACAACTTCGTCTTGTTCAAGTTTGGAGGATGTCAATTTTATCCTTATAAATATTTTCTCTATCACCATACTTTAGAATATTTGTGAGTTTAATTAATAGTTAAATATAATTTTCTTAATAAAATTTTTTTGGTGCTTACAATAAATTTTTTCTTCTCTAGTAGCAACAAATATTTTAAGATATTTTATTCTTTGATGTTTGAACAGTTGTGTGAACTTTTAATATTTTATATAAAAATAAAAAATTAATAAAAATTTAAAATATGCTGTATTTGTTTGCTTCAGATAATTTATATTTTACATTGCTAATTAATTAATTATATTGCTAGCAGATGTAAATTTTTAAATTAAAATAAATATTCCAGAACGAATTAAATGTTATAATTGAAAGTTTTTAATATCAATTGTCAATTATTCTGAAAACGAAAAAAATATCAAAATTCTATGTAATCAAACAAATAACATACTTAAAGAAATAAAATATGTCAATCTTATAAACTAATACAGGGCAATTAAGGCAAATTTGTATTCATTGTATTCCATTCTGACATTTGAATATGGATTATACCTGGGGGTGTGCAAATGCGAAAATTTCTGATTTACCGACCGATTTCGAAATGAATTCGGAAATTTGAAATCGGTGAAATCAGAATTCGGAAGTTAATTTGATTTTTTGATTTCGATTTGGGCGAATTCAGTTTGAATTCAGTTACGAGTCTTTTAGAATCGGAATTTTCGATTTCAATTTCGATTTCGTAATTCGAAATCGAAATCGGAAGTTCCGATTTCAATTTCAAATTCGTATATATAATAATAAATAATATATATATTGATATAAGAATAATACATGTGACTAATACTATATAATAAGATTAAGTTTAATTAAGTTATTTATATATAATTAATATATATAATTAATTAACTATTTAAATTAGGCTATTTAGCATATCAAAAAAATTTAAAAAAATTAGAAATATAAAAAGGTACTGAATTCGGTTAATTACCGAATTTTGAATTCAATTTGAAACGAATTTCAAATCGAAATTGATGAAATCGAAATCAAAATCGATCGGAATTTTCAGGATCCATTTTTTCAAAAAATTCCGAATTCATAGTTCCGAATTACTGATTTCGAATTTGATGTACACCCCTAATTATACCCAATATTGGAAAATGAATGAATAATCTTTTCTGACTTATATACCAGATACTACAACGATAAATTTTTGTCCTTAGCATTCTGGGTGGAAAGGTATTTTGGGTTTAAAAACCTTTCCATTCTACTCATTCACACGTACTAAACGAAGAGATATAGTACTAGGTTTCAAAAGTTCACAACATCAGTGTTGACATAATCAACAACTTTGTAAACAATTTGGCTGTAGTTGATGACAACTTTGGAACTGTATTGCTCATCCGACAATATTAGTAGTGGAAGGCTTAGGTAACTTAAAAGGGATTAGGACAGTTAAGATTGAGGCTCTTGAATCCTAATTTATTTGATCTACGATGCTTAATGGAAGACCACGCCACAACTGCGTGGTAATTGACCATTTCAGACGTGACTTTTGGTATATTCATTCATATTCTTCAAAACTTTATCCCACCAAAAATTCATATATTTTGGAACGTTGCCTTTGTTGCATCATTACGATTGCTGCATTCCACAAAAAAGTTTTGCTCTCATTGGACTCCTTTTAAAGCTAAAACCAACGAATTTTGGCTGAAGTTTGGTTGGGTTTCCTAAATTCTACATGAACTCTCTCAAGTTAACAGCATTTGTAGTCCAATCTCGCTACTAAGCGCAAAGCAGCAAATTACTAATTTAGATCCATCAAAGAAGGGTGGATTGCGACGTGCTTTTTTTTTTTTTATGGTACCATCATTTTGTGTTTTGGCCTCTAAATTATCCACTTTAGCACTTCATTACGTTACATCATCATTAATTTTGGTATCAATTGAAACGTAATAAACCTTCTATACTCTTTTTGAGTGAAAATATTGTAGTACCACTGGTTCTTATCCGTTTATCAAAGTACCCTTATTCGTTTAGGGTGTTAAAGTCTTTTCACTCAATAATTGAAAGCAAATTTCATTGATTTTAACCAATATAACCAAACTTTTATACATTGATAACACAAAATAGTTGATGCGATGCAATTGATGAATTGACAGTTTAGGATTCAAACCGCAAACAAGTAATAGGGTTTCAAATTAGAATTAAGATAGAAAGTAGCAATAATCCTAATTTTGATTCTGAGGGTAAGTTTGTTTTCTATAAATTTTAGTTTTTTTACTGGAAGTGGGAGGTTTCGAAGTCGAAATTTCTCGCTTACACTCCCTAACCCCTCCCCCCACAATCCAACCCATCCCACCTCACAAATTTTCTTCTAGTCAAGCATCAAGATTTCTTTTTTGCTCATAGTCTTTTCTTTTTCCGACTTACAATTACTAGTATAGAAACGTGCATTGCACGTTGTTGGTTATCTTTGCACTAACTTATTCCATCTTAAGAATAAAATTTTCTCTTATGCATGATGACCTAAGAAGTTGAAGAGTCACGACATCCAAAAAGTTGAGGGAAAAAAAACGTAATATGTCTATTAATTTAATCAGCATATGCTTAATGTCATTATTATTATATATTTAGTCTGTTTTACATTTTTTTGAAATATAAACTCTTAGAAATTGGTGTTTCTTTCGACTTTTGATCCTGAAAGAGTTTTAGGAAATGGTTAGAATTGGATATGAAAAATATTAACTTTCAAAATAATGAATGTTGTATACCAGTGTTTCAGTTTTTCAGCTTTTGTTTCTCTCGGTAGTATAAACAAACAAAAAGATTGAGGGTGCATTTGACAAAATTGAAATCTGAAATCTAGAATTTAAAATTTGAATTCATTAAATTATTGAAGTACAAATAATGAAATCCTAACATTTGAGTGCATTTGCACCAATTAATAAGTAAATAGATGATCACTTATTTTTCGAAGTAAGTTTTGCCTACACAATTTAGACATATTTAATTAATTAAGAATATCTATTTTTCGCTATCGAACACTGTTGGCCTTGTTCCTAGGTTTTGATGATAACAAAATAAAATGACGATTTGGACTAATATTTTTATGTGAGAATTTTGTTAGAACAGGTCCTTGATTCATTGGAAAAGAAAAGAAATCAATTCAAGATGAATTGAGAAGATTTTAACTTATCGGACACTTCTATCGAACGCATATCATTATCATCGGACGTCCGATAGAATTAAAGATGAAATCAAAGCTCTCTAGTCGCTGTCGGACGCAAAGCTATCGGACGCAGAATTATGTATCGGCCGTCCGATAAAGAACGAAACAATCTATCGGACGCTTGTGTCGAACGCACAAAACCCATCGGACGTCCGACAGACGTTGAGAAGAACTTGTCGGACACTCCTATCGGACGCATAACATTGTATCGGACGTCCGATAGGTCCAATGACTATCTTTCAGCAGCCATATTTTTGACCGTTGGAGAGGTTCTTGAGGCCATTTCTCACACTCTATAAATACCCACAAGTTCAAGAAGATCAAAGACTTTTGCCTACATGAAATACAAGCTTACAAGTGAATATTTGGGTAGAAATCTTCTTTGTTTGTTGTATAGGTGTGGGGAAAGTTGGGTTTGTGAGGTTGCTTAAGTGAAGGTTACTCTATAGGAGGCATAAAACCTCGGTGAAGGTGAGCCTATCACTTGGAGTGGTAAAACCTTGGTGAAGGTTACCTCACTTGTAAAATAGTTCTTAGTTGGTTGGTGAACTTTCAATTTTAGCTAGTTGAGGGTTTATTTGGAGAGTAGTAAAACTCCTTTGCTCAACCAAAGGGTGTTTGGGGTGAGGAAGGAGTGATCCTTCACTTGTACAAGTTGGTTAGTGTCACCATCAATTGAAGAAGCTATTTGGTGAATTCAACTCCAAATTTGGAAGAAGCTTGGGAGTTTGATTGGTTTGAATTCTTTTTACCTTTTTGTTTCTTTACTCTTTGTGGTTTAAGATTGTTTACATTTATCATTATTGTGGTTGTTTGAGTACTTGTTTGCTTGAACAATTTTGGTTAATTTCTTGGGTTGCATTTTGGGACCAACAAACACGTCTAAACATGTTAAGACCTTAATTTATTAAGTTTGAGTGTTGAGCTAAATAGGTCTGAATCTTTTAGATATCAAAGTTGGCCAAATTATTTTCTTATAACCAATTTTGAGGAATTCAACATATTTGTTGAACACTTCAATTGATTACGCATTCAACTACTTTAGAAATTTGCTTGGATTTGTTTTAAGAAAAGAGCATTTTTTTTCTGTTTTCTTGTCTTTGACATTAACATCTACATAACTTCAATCCAAATCTAATAATTCATGAGGAAATTTCATAATCTCACTCCAAATCTAACATTTTACAAGGAAATCAGGTGCATATTCTTTGCTATTAATTCAAATACATTGGGACTATCACCAGGGTCAGACTAGCCCGAGCTCGACATGAAATGATTAAGACCTAGTCTTGCATATCATTGGTCGGATTGAGCTTGAGCCTCAAAGTGAGTTTGATTAAATTGAGAGTCAAGTTTTGGCTGAATAAGGCTTGAACTGATCAATGCCTAGGCAGACCAATTAAGTTTTTAAGTACTTATTTTTTAATTCACAATGATGTATGTCATTTAACAATTATACTATATATAATGTATATAATTTATATATAATGATAAAATCAAATAAATATTACACATGATCATGTATAAAATTATGGACTAATTATAATCTTTGGCCAAATCCAAATTAGGTCTACAGCTCTTATAACTTGATGAGTGAGTATGAACATTGCATATTGAGCACGAGCTTGAGCCTGAATGCCCGAAAGTTATACTATATTTTGTCAGCCAAGTTTCGATTTCCCAAGACCATGCTTGCAAGGCTTGATTGACACCTTTACCTCTCATTTTGATACGTAGGAATGCTCAGAATGAAAAAGTCTTTCCATCCAAAATGGGTGGGGGAAAAAATTTATTATTTCAAGGCTTGATAGACAAGTCAGAATAGAATATTTACTCAATTTTCAATATTTGGTATAATCAATATTTAGATGTCAAGATGGAATATACTAAATACAAATTTGATTTAATTACCCTGAATTAGTTTATAGGATGTAATATGTTTATTACTTTTTTATTATTCTATAATAGTATTTGTCAATTTATATGAGATTTTCATATTTTTTACTTCAAAAATAAATAAAGATGGATATCAAAATTCTTAAATTGTAATGCTTGACTTAGTCTAATATATAGATTTTTAAATTAAAAATTTTCATTTATTAACAATATAATTAGCAACATAAAATATAAATTACATGAAGTCAAATAATTATAATTTATTTTTAAGCAATTTTCAATTTCAATAAGATTCAAAAAAATTTACAAATTGTTGGAAAGTCAAAGGATAAAATATCTTAAAATATTTGTTTCCTAATTTAAAAGAAAAAAAGTATTTCAAATAAAAGAAAAATTAATTATTATGAAAACTTATATTCAAATATTAGTTGAGTTTACAAATAGGTTAAGATATCATGATGTAGTATAATGATTTATAAGAATAAATTTATCATCCTAATATTTAGGCATTCTAAAATGAAGGTGGAAAGAATTTTCCCTAAGGGTCCGTTTGTTTGATAAGAAAGTTGTGCAAGAGAGTGTGTCATGGGAAAAGTGATGTGAAATGGGGTAAAGGAAAAGGAAACCAAGTTTCCTGCATGTGTTTGGTTTACAAAAAAATAGTGCAGGAAAATCTAAACTATTGTGTTTAGTTAACAGGACAGTTATAGGAAAATTAGTTAGAATTCTTGAATAAATACTATCAAATGACTAGTATATTGGTTAGGAATGAACCCATTGAAATATAAAAATTCATTCATTGGCTAAAATATTAACTAAAAAGAGCATAAAATAAGTACTAACATATTTAGTTACATAATTATTTCAAAAAAAATTAATGATAAGTAACATGAAAATAAAAATGAATGCATGTACTTTTATGTTATTACATCTAAGTATTTTATTCAAAATTATACCATAAAAATATAGAAAACACAAAAAAATACATTACCATCGATAAACTAGAAATTCTTGATTTTTTGAGCATTGATCCTTCTAATCCTTTCATACTAAGATTATTGCATTGTGAAGAGAAAATGATATTAGAAGAGAAGAAAATGACAGAGACAAAAGAGAGAAGAAAAATGAAATAAACAAAAGAATGATTTTTCTTCCGAACAAAGAAAAAAAAGAAAGATTTTTAATTGTGATGGATGGTGTTTTGATGCATTACAGCGGTGGTATATATAGATGAGGGAAATGAGGCAAGGAGAGATTTTAGAATTAATCATTTAGAATCATCTAATGAACAAAAAATATGAGATATTTGGTAGGATTAGGGTACTATTATCTTGATTTAAAAAGATATAAAAAAATTATCCATTATTAATCTTGATTTAAAAGGATATAAGATATGATAACACGAGAGATATGATGAGAGATATGATAGGATTAGGATACTATTATCTTGATTTAAAAAAGATATGATGATTGAAAAAATTATCCATTAATAATCTTAATTTAAAAGGATATAAGATATGATGATTCAAAAAATTTTATCTTTTAGATTTTCCAGTGACGTATTTTTCCATGAATTTTGCAAGATAAGTTTTGCAGGAAAGTTGATAGTTACAGGAAAAATTTTTCTGATGGGTCCCACGATTTTCTTGTCAAACAAACGACAAAAAAATGCAAGAATCTTAGTTTCCCTCACTTTCCCTCCATTTTCCTTTCAACCGAATAGTATTTAAGTTGTTTTGAGGAATGGGATTTTAGAAAAAAGTTGAATGAGCATTTTAAGGGGAAAGGGCTTTCATACTTAAATGAGCCATACCAAACTCTGGAATGAAATTCATAAATAGGAAAGGTCTTTCCTTTCCAGACCTTTTCTAAGTGCCAAATGAGAGATTGATGAAGGTGGATGAGAAGTCCATATAACATATTAATATTTTATTTTTACATAACGAATAAACCAATATAAGTAATTAATGTATATATATAATATTAAAAACTAAGCTTGTGCAACAATATAAGCAACAAAAGGAATTGAAAGAGAGTCAAAACATGGAATTTGTAATTAGATGATTTATTAACAAAGCTATAAATAATTTTAATACATGCAAAATTTAATTGTTGCATATAATTCAATTGTTGCATAAAATAAGTTTCACTACTTTTCCTAAGTAGTTTTGAAATCTTAGGGAGGAAACAATATTAAGGTGCAAGTAAAACTGTAGGAAAATAACGTACAAGTATGCATCTTTATGAAATTTCATCTGAATATTTTTTCCCCCGTTTTTAATTATTTTTCTAGATAATTTGAATAATTTGAAACATAATCTAAGATAACAAAATAAGAAAGTATTCTTTTTGAGCAAACATAAGATGTTTGTCTTTCTTTCACTCTTCCTAATCTTGAGTAATGCTAAATTATATGTCTTGAATAAAAGAAAAAAAAAAGTCAAAAAAAAGTCTTACGACCTTTTAGTTGCCCGTTTTTAGTATCAAGACGATTATATCAATGTAGAAACCGTGTTTGAGAGTTGAGATTGTTTCATGTTGTGCAAACATCTCATGAATAAGCCTACTATTTAGCTATTCTTATTATGTTAGGTCATGTCAAGGTTTTGTTAATTGATATAGTTAATAGTAAGGATCACCATCAATGGCTAAAAAGTATGCCAATTACATGCTCTGAATGGGATGGTCTTTTTCTCTCCTAAACTTTTTTTCCCCAAAACAAAGAAAATATTAATTGCGCTTCTCCTTTGCTCACCATCATTTTTGTCTTATAGTTTTCATTTATTAGACTACATTGTAAAACAAATAATGATATTGTAATTAAGAAAAAGTAAAGTACGATTAATATTCTCAAAACAAAAATAGAGACTGTATAGTAATGAAATATAAAGTTGAAATAAGTTGGTCACTGTTGCCTCTGAAGCATTGGAAAGTTAAGAGCAAATTTGTTTTGAGTATACAGTTTTTTCAGATCTTTTTAGCAATGCTCTTAACATAAAATAATTAAAACTGTTATGTTTTCAAATTTTATGCCCTTTATAGCATTATTGAGGGTTTTCGTATAATATCATATTGAATTTTTATATTAGAAAAACATTTTATGGCACTCAACCACTTTTTTTAAAAATTTTTTCAAGGATGGGATTTAAGTATTGGGGAGGGGAAGGGGAGATTTGAACCCAAAACTTCTACGTCATGAGACCTCAACCTTAACTACAAGACCAAAGCCTCCTTGGCACTAAATTATCTTATAACGAACCAAGTTACACTGAATAATACTAATCCACCATACGTTTACCTTGATAACAATTGGTTATTATTTAATGGATGGATGACCATGAAAGCTTACCATAAGCACATTCTAATATACCATTTATTGTACCACAAAAATTTAAGGAAAAAAGGTGCGAATTCTGCTCTAGTTGCAATGTGGCAGTGGTGAAAACTTCTGTTCAACATTGAATTATTATCGATGAAGACGGAGCACAAGTTCGCTCCACTTTAAAGTTTTGATGCTCTCAATTTGAACGTTGCATTTGGAGTTCGGACTCTAGTAGGACTTGTATTGTATCAACTGTGCCTTTGGAATTTGCTATGCTTGGCCCTAGAAATCACTCTAGTTGCCGGACCAAGCAAGCAACTCTTATCGCCTGGAGACAACATGTCCTGTTAAAGAAACTTAGAGATGCACTTGAAGCTTTGCGAGAACGTGTTGCGGGCAAAAATAACGACGATGTAGAGGAAGCTACTGCTATGGTTGAGGCTTTAGCTGTTCAGTGGACCCAGAGGAAGGATAGTTCCATTTTCGAGAGAAATTCGCCTTGCTGGTAGGAAGCGTTCATATTTCGGAAAAAAAATAAAAACCAGCTGATTTAGAACTAATTTCTGATTTTGGATTTCAATAAAAGGGAATTCAAAAAAATTCAAATATAATATTCGGTAAAAAAGTTTCAAGAACAAAGATTAAATATCCATTACTAAATTACCGATTATCGGCTGAATTATCAAAGTTTTATAATATAATGTTATATACATATATTCATACATGCGTGCATGCATGCATCCATCCATACGTACATACATATATATACACACTACTAATTATAAGAGTAAATGTTGATCCTATTACTAAATACTAACTAGTAATCACTAATTAGCTAGCTTAACTATAATTATATTTGAAAGTTAAATTTTGATGGAAGTTGACATGTTGGAGTTTAGTTTGATAATTAAATTTGGAGTTCTTGTTCATTTCAATGTTGTTTAAGAATTGAGATTATAAGTTAAGACTTAGGATTATTAACCTTTTTTTTTTGCATATTATGTTTGTCTAAATTAAACTGATTGGACTTTGTTGGAAAAACAAATGGGATATTATTTTTTTGTGACAATTTTTTAGAGAAATTAAAATGTTTTAACTCCCAATTGATATTTCGAATTTTGAGTATTACCGAATTACAGTTTTCCAATCCAATTTTGGACGGTAATTGAATATTGGTCTTACAAAACCAATTCTCGAATTAACTAAAATTTTTTTACTGAATTCTTGATTACTGGCCAATGAACACCCCTACTTGTGGGTGACGGTTTTTTTTTTTTTTTTGAGTATTAAGTTCCAAAAATATACTTCTATTGTAGAAAAAGATGTAAAATTTCGTGGTAGCGCCGTAGAAGTCCTACATTGGAAAAAGAAAATTAGTTCAGGGACTAATTTGTTAAAAAAGAATATAAATGATGAAATTAGCTTTAGTATACAACTTCGTGGATGAAAATGGTGAATTTCTTAGGCAAAATAAACTAAGTAGGAAAAAGTTTAACCTAAAAGGATGATGGACGTATTGATGCTTCACTTTATATATAATATAGAATTTTCTATTGTATTATTTAATTTTACAAAGATGATAGATACAAAAGGCCTGCTCTCTATTTGTTGCCAAATAACGACAATGTCTAGATCAACTAGACCAATATTTTTGCTAAAAAAATCTCCTAAAAAGGAAGTAAAATATTTATATTGTAAGATTCTTGCTAGAGGGAAAAAAAGGTTAATTTACCTACTAGAAGCCATCCATAAAGAATTTTTCAAATTACTTAGCACATGTTAAGGAAAGAGTTGAGAAAAATGAGAGGCTAAATATATAAATAGCACTAATTTGCTTAGTTGAACCTTTCCTTTTACTACTAATAAATTACTTTCTATTTGTAAACAATATATTTAATTTTCCAACACATCCATGTGCAATTTCTTTCCAAATCAATTTCAGAAATTCACTCTAATAAAATCCTATTCCTAAAATACAACATCAAAGTTAGTATTATATAAAATTCAATTCAGAAATTCACTCTAGTAGGATTTCTTTCCAAATCAAATTCAGACATAACACTCTAATAGAATTCCATTCCGAAAATATGACACTAAAATTGGTATTACATAAATAACCCCATAAAATATTGAACATGCATCATAGAATGAAGTCCATAAAATATGTAACAAGGATATTAGTGAAAAGAGAAAACTAAATCATTAAAACATATTGGTGCTTTTAAGAGAATGTATATGTGTGTGGTTTCTTAGTCCTCTGAGTCTCCTTTACCGGACTATTAACATGCACCGATGACAAGATTGTTTGCTTTTCCAGCCTCGAACAAGAGGATTTTGTGCAAATATACGCCCCGCGTTGTAGTCAATGTAAAGAACTGGTGGTGGTGGGAGGTGCTACTGCGCGAATGCATGGTGCAGTCAGGGCTACAACTAGGGGTGACCATGATTCAGATTTGAACCGAAACAAGATCGAAATCGGACCGACGGTTTATTGAATCTAAATCAGAACCAAAATTGAAAAATCGGAACCGGAACCATAACTGTGACTAAAGGTTTAGATTCAGTTTCACAAAAAATTTGAACCGGAATCGGAAACGATGGTTCAAGACACATTCAAACTGTTTAAAATACATTTATATCCTGAATTGTTGGGTTTTGACACTACGGATTCTACTATGGTTACAAGCAATGACGATGATTAACTAATTAAGATTTTTTTCCTTTACTCTATTTTGATAATAAGAAGATTATGTATCTTTTTATTTTATTTAAAGCATTCAATATAAATTGAGGTATTTTTCATAAATTTGTATTCTTTATTTTTCCTTACCACATAATAGTACAATAAAATTCATGATTTTATCAATATTAGTTGTTATATTTACTTAAAATTGATTTTATAATACAAGTATTTATACGTAATTAGGAGAATCGAAACCAAAACTGAAAGAAATCTAAACAGTAATTGAATCGGAACCAAAGGTTCAAGAACCGTAACCGTAACTGTCCCTGTAAGAGCTAGATCAAATTCCACCTTTCAATAGAATCAGAACCACCGGTTTTAAACCGGAACACCAATTACTGTAACAGCCATCCGTTACGGTTCCGTAATCCTTAAATTTTGTCAGGAATTTATTCTTCCATACAATGGGAGGTATCTATCGATTGAGTGTCGACTTCCAATATTAGCATTCCGCACCACCATCTTCTCGCACATTAGCATGTGAAATCTACTTAGCATGTCTAATCGCACATACAGGTCAACCTTTGACCCGTGAGCCCTACTTACCTCACCGATCACATCTACAAATGTGAGATTCCTTATATCACTGGGCTCACGATCCAAAATTATGAACAGGCCCAACACACCATTTGTTAGGACCGATCTCTCACCTGTATTCCCATCATCCATGTACCTGATGCCTGGTCCTATCACAAGGGATTCATCCAAGTTTATCGATCCTACCTTCATCTTGTTACCATACCTATTTTTCAGTCTCTGGTCGAGAGATGGCATTTCCATGTAGTCGAATCACACCGTATCGCTTACGACACAGTCATCGGGGTCAAATATCTCATCTATAATACCCATCTATGCAAACAGTCTCTTCCTGCCTTGAGCAAACAGTCTTGATCTTCTTCCTGTCATACTGGTGGAACTACCACCGATAAGGGTGAACAACAGCTTACGCCTCCGTGCCGAGTGGATCGCCGGTGTTCCTGGAGGAAGATACCTCTTCGTATTGCGACTTCCCATTTTTCGACACAATAACAACCACAACAATTCCTCTTCATCGAATTCTCTTCCATTTATCACCACGTACTCCTGAGGAGATTGTACTAGTACCAACTTTATGTCAATCAGCAACAGTTTCTCGTGAACAGTTGCACTGTGTGTTTCTCCCTCTCCAAACCTTCAACAGGCACTAATACCCTATTTATTTGTAATTCAAAATTCAAATTGTGTACGGCACCACTATAGCGGTGCCACATGAATCATGCCACGTGTACAAGTCCGTACCGGTCCACATGCCTATCGGCACGTGGGACAGGGGGGCCCGCTACGTGGGCCACCACTGATCAGCCCTCCGAGCTAATCTTGACCATCCAAATCTTTTGGGTCACTTCTCCAACTTTCAATCTCAGCCATCCACGTGGCAACCCCAAGCGTCTTAGTAATATCATATAAGACGCTCAGGGAAGAGGATTTCACTATTTTAGGGAACTCAATATACCCAATACTAGCGATAGTTTTTGAGGAACTCAGTGACGTCATCAGGTATCTACAGTGCAGAGCGAACGACATCGTTTTTCTATAAAACGACACCGTCCCATTCATTTAATACACAATCAAGGAATTGTCTTTCTCATCCTCATTGAGTGTTAGGGAACATAACTTCAATGAAAATACCGACCGATTACGCGATCACCGGCTATTACAAGTCTAAGGTCTCCAAAGCACAGGTTTCTTGGGAATCGCAAGTTATCAAGATCTCTTTCCCGACATTTATATCCAGTCTCTTACAGTGGGTGCAGAGACTTTCCCTCCTAATCAACCACTACAAGATCTGGTACAATCCCCAAATTTTGATCAATAGTACCAACAAGATCTGCGTGCTCATATATGACACGTGACTGAGGGCACATGACCAGTTACAGGCGGAATACGTCTTTCTGATGACCTATCCGATCATCCTCCACTATTACGGCATCTCTCAACGATGAGAAGTGCCTATGGGAAGACTCCAACATCAATGCGGGGGTAAACTTTTGCAAGATCAAGACCTATATGAAACTCTCGACATCCAAGATGTCAAATCTGCTTCCATTCAGGCCCCCAGTAGTCCGGATTATGTCAGACCAGTTCTCTGAACAGGATATAGATCTGTAGCACTACAACTATGCGCCCAAACAGCCCATCTTGTATAGATCTACTTCTGCACCGATCCACACTAGGCCAATTACTCATTAGGTCAGGCATGTCACTGTCGCAAGCCCGACTATCTATCTCTGAAATTGAGCGCGTTTCTGGTTGCGAGAAGAGCGGTTGATCGATAAAACAGAACTCAACATTTTGTCTAGTCCAGATGTATAGATCGGATCGATCTATGGCACTTAAATAGTCGTAGTAAGAGGAGTTGGGATCGAAATTGCAGAGCACGATTGATAGAATTCCCTCTTTTACCCTCCTAAATTTTGCATATTTACCATTAGAGACCCAATCATGTTGGGCCCTAATGAACTCCTTCCAGTGTTTGAGGAACTATGGATTGACGTTATCAATAACATTGTACCACGCGTCATCAGAATGATGGATCAAGTCGATGTGGCCCGCATAATAGTTATAGGCCTGTGGATTAAACCTTCTGACCTAACAAGTCTTCCCTATTCGATTTGGACCCTCAATAATAATGAATTTGGGCCTATGGGGCCTAGAATCAGGCCCAGATACATTTTCTGCGGCCCACTGGGCCAAAGACTGTGGAACATTTTGAAAATTGAGAAAGTTCATTTGGTACGAGTCAGATGACCTGTGAAAGATGCGATCGAAATTATTGGACATCCGATCATAATGTATGACGAATGATCGAGGTTCACCCTTCTTGATTACATCTAGAGCCATTCCTTTATCCTCTGAGGCTAGCGTAGCAGCATATACATCATCCACTTGGTCGGCAACTCGTTTGATCCGACCATCGGATTGAAATATCCCCTACTCTGAAAAATCTCCATACTTGGAGATGTAAACCCTAACTGTGTAGAAATTTCTCACATCCTGTACGTTAGGATGGAAGGAGGATGAAGATGTCGAAGAAATGTTCTTTGTTATGAACTTACTAGAGAACTGCAATAAACAGTGGAGGTGCGATGTTCCGTCTTGGTGCTACTCTGCAGCAACACGGATGTATACCAGTGGAATGAAAAACCATTTATGTCGAAAATCATCGAGAGCCTGTTTTTTGGATACTATGCATCTAGGATATATGAGGAAGATGTTCGTAGTATTGATGAAGAAGGAGTTCTAGGCATAGTGGCACTGTAGAAACCTGATGACATCACTGAATTCCTCAAAAACTATCGCTAGTATTGGGTATATTAGATTGCTTAAAATATTGAAATCCTCTTCCCTGAGCGTCTTATATAATATTACTAAGACGGTCGGGACTGCCACGTGGACGACTGAAATTGAAAGTTGGAGAAGTGACTCAAAATGTCTGGACGGTCAAGATCAGCCTGGAGGGCTGATCAGTGGTGGCCCGCGTAATGATATGTGGGCCGGTACGAACTTATACATGTGGCATCATGCCACTGGTTGCTGAGTTCTCTTATTGGCCACATGAACACTTTGCCGACAAGGTAAAAGTGGGGCTTAGCAGTAATGCAAGTAAAGTTAATCCAAGTACTTACAATAGAATTACACGCTGCTTCTATTACAATTGGACTGACAATGTTGCAATTATTGATATAGCGCATTACGAGTACGCATACTCTTTGATTAATAGCATTTGTAGGGACGTCTTGTAATTTAGGATAAGTTCAGATCCTAACCCTTGCACGTGTTGCTCTCAGTCGAAGAGTCTTGCGGAGGTTGTAGTTTAGGCGTATTAACACCGACCAGTTGGTTGGTGTGGTCTGGTGAGTGATGAAATGGAGAGGATCTTTCTGAAAGTTCAAGAAAAAGCATCCTTGTAAACAGTTGCACTGTGTGTTTCCCTTTCTCCAAACCTTACACAGGCACTGATGCCCTGTTTATTTGTAATTCAAATTTTGAATTGTATACGACACCACTACAGTGGTGCCACGTAGCTCGCTACGCGAGATATAGGAATCATGCCACGTGTAGAAGCATGTGGGCCGGTACGGACTTGTACATGTGGCATCATGCCACTGGTTGCTGAATCTTTTATGGGCCACATGGGAATACAGTTGAGAGATCGGGCCCAACAAATGGTGTGTTGAGCCTGTTCATAATTTTGGATCATGAGCCCAGTAATGCAAGGAAACCCACATTTACAAATGTGTTCGGTGAGGTAAGTGGGGCCTACGGGTCAAAGGTTTACTTGCATGTGCGATCAGACATGTTGAGCAGATTTCGCGTGCTAATGCGCGAGAAGATGGTGGTGCAGAATGCTAATGTTAGAAGTCGATATTCAATCTATAGATACCTCTCATTGTATGGAAAGAATAAATTTCTAACAAAATTCAAGGATTACGGAACCGTAACGGATGGCCGTTACAGAAATGTGAAGGAGAATGCACGTACATAATTTGGGAGTGTGCATCAGGCAACATAGTTGCCGTTAATATTAATAGTAGGATGATGTATAATTACACTTATGATATGCGTGATCGCACATTAATTGCTACATTAAAGATGTAATTGTGTAATTTGCGGAAGCAAATAAGAGAGTAATGATTAAGGATAACATGAATCCTTTATTAAATTTGATAGCACAGCGGACTACAAAGTACAAGTTCAATTGGGCCGCTAGTGGGGCCTCTATATTAGAGACTTCTTATTTGGAGGCCCACGATTTTATTATGTCTGAGAATTGGACATGACTGTTGATATTAATTTATCGTTAATATGAACCAAGTGACAGTTTTTACAATGCCACTACACCTAAAACTCCTTCTTCCTTGTTTATCAATACTAAGAACATCTTCCTTACATACCCTAAATGCACAGTGTCCAAAAAATAGGCTCTCGATTATTTTCGACATAAACAGTTTTTCATTCCACCGGTGTACATCCGTGTTGTTGCAGAGCAGCAACAAGACGAAATACCGCACCTCCACTGCTTATTGCATTTCTCCGATGAGTTCAGAACAAAGAACCAGAAGTTCTTCAATATTTCTTCGACAACATCTTCATCCTCATTCCATGTTAATGTACGGGGTGCGAAAAATTTCTTCGCAATCAGGGATTACATCTCCAAGTATGGAGATTTTGCAGAGTGGGGGACATTTCAATCTGATGGTCGGAGCAGACGAGGTGCCGACCGAGTGAATGATGTATATGCCGCTGCGCTAGTCTCAGAGGATAAAGAAATAGTTCTAGATGTAATCAAGAAGGATGATTATCGATTATTCGTCATACATTATGATCGGATGTCCAGCAATCTCGATCACATCTTTCACAAACCATCTAACCCGTACCAGATGAACTGTCCCAATTTTCAAAATGTTCCACAATCTCTGACCCAGTGAGTCACAGAAAATGTATCTAGGCCTGACACCAGGCCCCACGACCAAGTCTATTATTGTCAAGGACCCAAGTCGAACAAGGAAGATTTGTTGGACCAGAAACCTTAATCTACAGGTCCATAACTATTACGTGAACCACATTGACCTGCCTCATTATTCTGATGACGCGTGATACAAAGTCATTGATGACGTCAATCTACAACTCCTCAAAAACTGGAAAGAGTTTATTAGGAATCAGAATGATTGGATCTCTAATTGTAAATATGTAAAATTCAGGAGGGTAAAAGAGAAAATTCTACTAATCGTGCTCTGCAATTTCGGTCCCTCCTCTTACTACGACTATTTAAGTGCCATAGATTGATCTGATCTATACAAATGGACGAAACAGAATGCTGAGTTCTGTTTCATCAATCAACCGTTCTTCTCGCAACCAGAAACGTTGGAGGAAAAACAGGAAGCTGATTAAATTCAGCTGCAGTTGCTGTCTCATCAACAACAATGGATGCACAAATAGACATTTCGTACTCCATTAATATTGCGAGAATGCTTTATCTCAGAATTCCAGAAGAATCCTTTCCACTTCATCGCTCACCAAACCATACCGACTAGTTGATCGGTATTCATACGCGTAAACTACAACCTCCGCAGGCTTCTCTAATTGAGAGCAATGCGTGCAAGGGTCAGGATCTGGACTTATTCTAATTTGTGGGCTATCCCTACAGATGCCATTAATCAGAGAGTACGCACACTCGTACTGCGTTATATCAATAATTACGGTATTATCAATTCAATTGTAATAGAAACAGCATGTAATTCTACTGTAAGTACTTGGATTAACTGTACTTGCGTTACTTTTCAGTACGAGTGTATTAAATTTCATGATGAATTGTAATGGATCCCACTTTATTAATAAAGTTAAGGGTAAAATACACGGAACCGCCCCGTGATTTTAGCGAAAGACACATAACCCCCTATTGTTCTAAAACCTACTTATAACCTCCTCATACTTCTAATTAATGTGGAATGTGACCCTTTACCGGCTATTTGACCTGCTGATAATGTATCAGCGATGCGTTTTTGACCGGTCAATGAGGGAAACACATTTTTATTCCAAAAATACCCTCAGGGGGTAATTTTTAGCAATAGATCTTTGAGATCTGCAAAAATTAGAGCTTCAAAGTTCGAATGAACAATGTAAGAAGAAATCGGAGTAGTAACAAAGAGAAAGAAGTCCAGGTTGCAACATGTCTACTTCTTCAAATCATGGAGGTGTTGCAAGGAAACTGAGGTACGAATGAAGACAGTGCTTGTGCAACAACAGAGCAAAAATCAAGATCGTAGAATCAGATAAACCCATGAAAGGAATGCTATATTATGTCTGTGAAATCGATTTGTGCTCCTTTTGCGCATGATGCAATCCTATTAACAGGGATGGAGTGGGCAATGAATCTACCTGTCAAAGTCCAGAAACAAGAGTTGAGGGAAGCAGTAGATTCTTTCCAAGAATGAATGTGAATGAGGCAAACTTTGTAGTGAGCAACAATGAGGTCCTTTTGGGACTACATGCGAAGATGAGCACAATTGAAAGTACTTTAGGGATGTTGAAATTGATAGGTATCGTGTCATTTAGTATTGGGTGTTTGTCACTGATTGTTGCTTGTCTTAAGTAGATGATAGGAGTTGGGTGGAAGGCAACATTTTGGGTTTTAGCAGCATCGTTTGATTTACGAATGCTATGCATGCTGTTACTTGAAGAAATGGTAACTTGTATGATTTCTGCACTTTTTATGTGCAAAATATGGTGTTCATATTGAATAGAATCTGAATTATGATAAATTTATTACACTTTGTAATCAGAATACATTGCTGGCAGCAGAACAAAAAGTTAGCATTACAAAAGACAAAAAATTGTAGAAAGTTAGCATTACAAAAGACAAAGGATTGCATATAATTGCATTGCTATCAGCAAAACAAAAAGGATCAAGTAATATCCCATTGACAATCATAAAATGCTATTGACAACCAAAAAGGTGGCCTCTTTGCCACCTCTGTCAATGCAATAAAATTTATCCCAACAGCTTACAGCTAATAACAAAAACAACCTTGAATGAGTGAATTGCCAAATGAATACAATTAAGAAATTTCCATAAAGAAAGTTCCAGTCCCTTAATTCCTGTTGCATAGAAATGTGGCTGTCAGGATTGTTTTGTCTAACAGTGGTTGCATAATCTCATAACCTCTCGTATTGCTCCATGTCGTTACCCTGGACTGCTTCCTTTGCCTTTCTCTTAGTCCTGTATCCTTTTTTGTCAGAAATATTCACCATAAAAATTCTCCTACTGTCAATAATTATTCCATCTAGGCTGCAATTAGGATCATCTCTAACCTTCTCTTGGAACTTTCTACTCAAATATGTTGAGGTTGCGTGCCTGTTAGTGTAATCTCTTTCACAATGATGTTTTCCCTTCAATGTTTTAATCTGAAAAATTGTGGTCCTATTAACCTGACTTGCATGAATCCTCCATGTGCACCGCTTTGCACAATAAGCAGTTATTTTTTGACTGTCGTTATTGTGATAAAGAACTTCATAATCTTCCCTGATGTTCCATTCCATCAATGCCTCCCTGAACTTTTTAAAATGTGTAAATTTTTTGCCAACTTTTAACTCAAATCTAAACTTTTGAAACTCAACTTCTGCACTGAAGTATGTGTAATCAGGTCCATTTTCATCATCAGAATACAGAATGTCTTCATCTCCGGTCACTGGTTCATTCCAATCTTCACAGTCTCCCTCAACAGGTTCATCTCCATGATGATGATGTTTATGCCGCTACTCCTCCTTGCTGATCTTTGCTTCCTCCCATGCTGCTGATGCTACTGTGAACTGGCACCAGATTTCTGATTCTGCTTCTCTTGATTTGAACCTAGTATCCTTGAAACAAAAAATATCTTCATCTTCTGAACCTTCTAAGCCCTCTTTGAGACATTCAGGAAGTTCATCCGCTTCAGATCTGGACTTATCCTCTTCATTGGTTGTTGCTTCTTTATCACCTTCATTTTGCCCTTCACTTTGCTGTTGCTCTTCATTGGTTGCTATTTCTCTGTCATTTTCACCTTGCCTTTCACTTTGCTGCTCTTCTTGATTGGTTGTTGTTCTTTTATCACCTTCGCCTTGCCTTTCTTGATTCTGCTTCTCTTGACAGGTTGCTGTTCTTTTATGACCTTCAACTTGCTCTTCAAAATTCTGCTGCTGCTCCTCTCTTCTAAGTGTTTCTCCTATTACATCAATAGACTGATGCTGCATTTTCGTGCCTACCAACAGTTTCTTCAGATTCCTTGAATAGCCTTTTTACAGATTTTCTAGCTGTTATCTTCACAGGTTTCACAACAGTCCTGTCCTGTCCCTTCTCGCTGGAGTTTTTCCAGATATTTTTTTATGCTTCTTATGCTTGGTGGCTGCTTCAGCTCTCACTTGCGCAACATGATTCTGGGAATCTAAGTCAACTTCTCTCCCTCTTGTACCATCATATGCTTCTGGGTCAACATGATTTTAGGAATCTAAGTCAACTCCTCTCCCTCTTGTACCATCTGCTTCTGGATAATTTGCAGTCAGGTATAAAATTTCTGGTGCTTCATTTCCAATCAGATCTGATCGAGTATGTGAACATGCTGGGCCATCCCTATCGTCCCTTTCAAAAAGAACCTTACCATCTGGTGAAATCACTTTTAAAGGTTTCTCACCTGCCTCAACGTATATATGCATATAGGGAAGCCCTTCATAGCAAATGGTTAGCAACTCTATGTCCACGTCATCATTTATGGGACCACACCAACATCCACACCATAATGTGGAATAGAATACCAGAACTTTGCACACGGCACCTTTTCTATTGTGCAATACAGGTTTAGCAGTGAATATACTGATATCTCATCAGGGTCACAATTGGAAAATACTTTCACCTTATCCAATGTGTATTTTATTTCTGACTTCTCTACAAAATTTCCACCATAGTGCAAATGGATATTGACGGTCCTAAATGCTGATGACATTGTCCCCAACCTAATACATTTCACCAAGGATTTTAAAACCCAAATACAGTAGCATGCTCACAGTCAAATTCGATATATAAAAAGCCACAAACTTTACATGTTTAAATCCTAGTTTCAACATACAAAAGTCATGAATTTTACATACTTAAATCCTAATTTCTACATATCAAAAGTCACAAAATTTACATACTTAAATCCTAGTTTTAACATATAAAGGTCATGAACTTTACATACTTAAATCCTAATTTCAACATATCAAAAGTCATAAAATTTACATATTTAAATCCTAGTTTCAACATATAAAGGTCATGAACTTTACATACTTAAATCGTAATTTTAACATATCAAAAGCCACAAACTTTATATATTTAAACCCTAATTTCACAGTCAAAGTAAAATTTTGCCCATATACTGCAGAATTCGCAAACTTTACATACGCAAAATTACACAAAGCATATCAGATTGTAATCCTAATTCGAATGTAACCCATGTTACCTATTTAAACCATCAAAGCTTAATCCATACAAATGCAGATCAGATTAATAAAAAATTCACAAATTTCCTTAAACACGCCAAACCAACTCGATTAAAAATACCCGACAAAAAGTGACATTAGGTTATCGTTCTTACCTTAAACAGCCAAACCAACTCGATTAGATGTAGCCAAGCCTTCTTCGTGATCATATCTCCAATTTATCAGCACCGATGCAGCACCATTTCAAGCAGCCATCGATTTTTTAGGATTTTCTCTCTCTTCGAAGAATGCAGATCAGAATGGAGACTCCTCTCTCTTCAAACAGGGTATTTTGGGCATTCTATGCACTTCCGGTAACTCAACGGGGTTAGCAGGTCAATTCCACATTAGTTAGAAGTATGAGGAGATTATGTGTAGATTTTCAAACAATAGGGGGGTTATGTGTCTTTCGCTAAAATCACAGGGTGGTTCCGTGTATTTTACCTTAAAGTTAATTACAACATGCATTGTGTGTATGTACTAGTACATGTATTTTTCTATGATACCGTTTAATTGTGGGGTCCATTTTTCTATCAAACAAGCACTATACTCTTGTTTCTGTGCTTGAATTACTACCAGTCAATCTAAGCTCGTCTTCTTCCTCTCTATGCCTCATGAGTATCTCCTTGATCTGATTCACAGTACGAAAGAGCTCTCCGAACTCCTTTACGAACTTTTCAGGTCCTATATTTACACTTGCATGCATCCCCATGTAGATCGCAATCTCTATTCCGCACCGCAGCACAACTCTAAAAAACCTCTCGTAATCCCTTCTATCGACAATATTATTCTCTTCACCATCCAACTGAACAAATTTTACTTATACAGCAACAGCTTCCTGGACATGCACTCTTTAAGTAGGTACCACTTCGACACGTGTCTCAACAACATTGACCAACTTTACAGCTAGCATGAGGCACTATTGTTCCGGCATTTAAATTTTAAAGCACTCATTACCACTCATTATCTCATGCATTACTAGCCCACACGTTCTTGACAACCAGTAGCATACTACCACGTGGCTGTACTGCTAGGCCCCACTTTTGCCTTGTCGACAAAGTGGGGGACATGACCACATGGAATTTGGCCCATAAGAGAACTCAGCAACCGACCACCCCCTAGCTACAACTATGGCACACAATCTTAAATTGTAGTAGTCATCGGAAAAGAAATGCAATCTTTTGTAGACCATTATGCTAGATTCATGCAATACTATATTCTTTAATAGGGTTGAGTATCGAATTTGAAATCGGTATTCAATAGGATGAAATCGGTATTTTTCGATAAACACCCCTAAAAAATACCGACTGAATTCGAATTCGAACTATCAATTTTCGATTTCAAATTCAATTCAAATTCAATTTGAAAATCGGTAAAATACCGATTTAACCGAATTCCAGAAACAATATATAGCAGGAATTGAATATTGGCAAAGCATCAGAAGCAACAAGCGTATCCGGAATGCCGGAATTTAACTTATCTATAATATGTTAAATTGATGATTCTTGATTATGCATCCAATGATAAAACAGAAAGCACATGCAGTAATTCCAACTCACTTGGTAGCCGAAGCAATATCCACACTCCATGGCCTTGATCTAAGATGGTCAGGACCAATCACGCCCAGCGAAATGCAATATGTATAGCAATACGTCTTTGCAAAGTATCCTGAGTACTCCAATGGCCTCGCGGAAGAAGGAGACAAGATTGATCTATACAAACTCTGCATCAACGAAGAATCTTCAGAGAGCATGCTTGAGGACAGCAAGGGGAAGAAGTCCCCCAAGAATATCGGTGCCAGGGAGTCATCTTCGCCTTCTTTTGGCAGTTCTACTTCAGATTTGGACAGAACGCAACTGGAGCCCTCGAGATTACTTGACATCCTCAATAAGAAGGCTTCTCTTTAGGGGAATTTATTCTATAATATGGATTAAACACCAAACGTATAGGGTTTTTTGAGGGAGGACTGGAGAAGGTGAGATGGGGAGGAGGTGGAAGGGAAGGGGTGAAGGGCTGCTGTGCTGTGGTGTTGCCGAAATGCCGGTTGTGATTGCCGGTTACGGAGGGAAGGGACGGGCGAAGAGGTGGGTGCCGGGTCAGGATGGGTGGGCTGCGGCTGAAAATTGAATTAGGGACTTAAGCCTTTAGGGTTGAGGGGAAAGAAACAATTGAACGCTGAGCCGTTGAGGGCCTGAAGCTGAACTTCAGTGGTCCTGGTTGACTAGTCAAGAGTCTTGAAGGTCTAATACATTAGATGACCAGACTCCTTGTATTCGGAAAATTGAATCTGAAAATAGTTATTTTTTACCGTTTTACTGAATTCGATTCGATTTCGGTAAAACCGAATTCAAACATTTTGAAACCGATTTCGATCTACATTCGATATATTTTAATTCGAAAAATCCGAATTACTGATCGAATTCTTGAATTACCGAAATCAAATCGAATTCGGTCAATAATTCGGTAATTACCGTAATTGCTCACCCCTACTTTTTAGCAAGTACTTGGAATAGGGGTGTCTTATAGACCAGACGTGGAAAAACACAAAATTACTAATTGTATGAGTATTTTCTGAAGGTTTTCCTTCTCTACCACATTTTGAATATCTAAAATTTCACATATATAGTGGGATCTACAAGAGTAACTGCAGAATACCAAATTCTGAGTCCAAAATTTTTATAGACTTGAGCAGTCTAATTTGGCAACACTAATCTAACGTAGATTAAAAAACACCTACTCAAGAAGTACATTTCACTCTCCAACCAGGAATTTTTTTTCACATGTTATTGCCTTGCAAACGACCATGACTCAAATTTGAAATATACTTCAAACATGTTAATCACTTAAGAATAGAGACTTCAATTGCAAAGACCAAAACTACGTACTTTTTTGGAGGACATTCTCTATCCAACTTAAAAGGTAACCCAATTTCTAGAACGAAAATCAACTTCGAGGTAATTCACACACACACACACACACATATACATATATATAGACATATATGATATATATATATACACATATAGTAACAGAAACGCGCGCGCGCACACACACACGGACATATATAAATATATAGCAACACACACGCACACATATACATCTATATACATACATACATTTATATACATATAGCAACACACACGCACACATATATATACATATAGCAACACACACACATACATATACATCTATATATACATACATACATATACAGATATATACATATACCTATATACAAACATATACAGAAACATACATCTATATATACATGTATACATACATATATATGTATACATATGCATATACATATACAGATGTGTGTGTGTGTGTAAGCATCTTATTTTAGCACTGGACCACTCTTGGAGGCCAAAAGCCCCAAAAAACTAATATCAAAACTCACCGATCTGGTGGGTTTAATAACTTAAATAATACTTACAATTTATGACAAATTATAAAAAATGGAATATCTCAATTTAGAAATATTTTAGAAAAATAGGAATATTATGGAAAAAAGTAAACATAAACATATTTATTATTTCTCATCTGATTATAAACATTGTTTATATACTGAAGAAGATAAGCAATACAACAGCCTTATAGATTTAATAATAGGCCTAGGAGAAAGTTTAGAAAAACATAAAAATAGTGACACTAGAATCTTAGGAAATATATCAGAAAATCTTAAAGAAAGAAACAAAACACTAATTTTATTGGAAAGTATTTTAAATTATATGAAAGACCAAAATAATACAATAATTAATAAGTTAAAACACTTAGAACATATAAAAGAAATTAAGGAAGAAAGTAAAATAAATATAGATATTAAAAATTAAAAAATTATTAGAAGAAATAGAAAATAGATTAATAGAATTAAGGGATTCATATGTACAAGTGATGTCTATATTAGAAAAAATAGAAAACATTGTACTTAGTTAATGAACTTAGAAGATAACATAGTTTATAAATAGTGTTTAATAGAATTTAAAAAGTATCACCAAGAACCCATGGGATTTACACATTATACAAGAGTTTCAGCATTAGATAAAGTTTACCCAAAATAAATAATATAAAAATTGCATTATTAATTAAAATTTGTAATAAATTAGAAAGGATAGAACAAAGATCGAATCAATTAGAAGGTAAAGGTAAGGAATACACAAACATAAATTTTGAAAGAGATAAATTAGTAAAAAAATTTAGTAAAATTCTGGTAGAAAGAAAACAAAATAAACGTGAACAATATAAATATAGTTATAATGAGGAGAAATTCCTTTTCAATCCCTATTAGGACATTAATAAAAAATACTTCAGTACGAACATCAATACTTGAAAGGATTAGAAGACCTAGGGAATAAGGCAGATACACATAGAAGAAGTAATAGATGAAAATAATGATTTAGAAATATATAAAAATAATGATATAACCATGTTAAACCCCCGAAGACTCTACCAAGTAGGAAGAATAGAAGCATTTTTATAAAATAATACTGGACTATTTAGGACAAATAGAGAAGAGTCCCTTTCAGTAACAAGTGAACCAGTTTCATTAAGATTAATAACTAATGATGGCATCAAAAAACTTAAAAATACAAGAGAAGCAACCAAAAGCAGCCAAATGTAACCAATAATGCTAGAATATAAATTGTATCCTAGGTAAAAAAAAAAAATACTATGAATTTGATGTCCTTGACATTACTAATAATGACTCAACCACCTAAAATGTGGACAATTTTAGGTGAATATAAATTGTATCCTAGGTTAAAAAAAATACTATGAATTTGATGTCCTTGACATCACTAATAAGGTGAATGATTTTGCAATTGCACTAAGCTGATAACCTTCAAGAAACTTTCCAGGTTAAATCCCTAAGGTAATTACTTGAAAACAGGATCCAAACATAGATATTAATAACTGTACCAGGCAATGGAAGGAAAATAAAGCTTACTAAGCAAAACTGATCCATCCTAAAACATGTCTACCATCACTCCTACAACCACATTCTAAAATCAATTCAATCTTCAAATCAGACATATTTTTAATGTCAACCCTTGCGACAATGAGCCAATTCACACTAAACCATAATTACATTAGAATCTAGATATTCATCTTAGCAGCGCTAAATCTATACAGCTCTCTCACTCAAAATTCTCTTCAGCAATCATATAGTGATCCAGGCTATGGAACCAAAATAAAAAATAATCCACATCTCAGGCTGGCCACTCCCAAGTATAGATTACCTTATTTAGGAATCCAACAATGTGCATAATGTCTTATTCCCCAAGAACGTGTACAAGGATAAAGATAGAAGCATCCAAAAGCTGCCAGGTGTAACCAAGAATGCTAGAATGTAAATTCCATCCTAGGTAGAAAAATGCTACGAATTCATGAATATGTCCTTGACATCACCTATAACGACTCACCCCAAAATGTAGACAAATTTTAACTGTACTTAAGGCCAATAATTCTTCAATTGCACCTAAGCTGATAACCTTAAATAAATTTTCCAGTTCAAACCGCTAAGCTAAGTACTTGAAAACAGATCCCAAATGTAGGCATTAATGACTACTCCAGACAACAGAAGAAAAATAAAGCTCACCAAGCAAAATTGATCGAACCTAAAACACATCTACCAAATATCAACCCTACTACAACCAGATTCTAAGATCAATTCAATCTTCATGTCAGACGTATTTTCAATGTCAACCCTTGCAACAACGTTCTAATGCACACTAGACCACAATTACTTCAGAATCTAGATATTCATCTTAGTAGTGCCAAATCTGTACACCTCGCTTACTCAAAATTCTCTTCAATAATCATATGGCTACCCACTCTATGGAACCAAAATAAATTTAATTCACAACTCAGGCCCGCCGCTCCTGGGTGTAGACTATCCTTATTTTAGAATCCAACACACTTCACTATGTCGTGTATCTCAAGATTCGTCAAGATCCAGTCCTTAATGTCATGCTTTCCATAGTCTGAGACCAACCCTAGCTTGAGCTACCTAAAGTACTTTTACCAATTTCTCATGCCCCCAACCTAACCTGTCCTTGGACGACAAATTGAATGCCTTCTTTGCTTTCACTAGGACTCAGTAGTTCAGTATTCCTCTAAAGAAAGGTCCTTGTCAAAAATAAAGATTGAAATATTATTCAATGATCAGAAGATCAACCCAACACCGAAGCATCCATGCAAGAGAAACTAGGTTATCTCTTAGAAGGTCAAGTTCTACTACACTTATAAACTAACTAATAAAAGTGACTAGTTAAGTTTACATGCAAATAAAACCTTTGTGTTTCTGAAAGGGAAATGAGCAAAACATTTAATAGAGGTGATAAAGTTATGGACAGCCTACAATTGCTATTACCTATTAAAAACTGATTTCTGCTAAAAGATACGCAGGAGGCTTAATTCAACATTTCATACAAATACAGAAGGATAAGAAAGATTGTGTGAGTCTCACCTTCCTGAAACTTTCCCCAGCTGTAGGACTCCCCCCCCCCCCAAAAAAAAAAAAAAAATCTACCCACCACTTCTCTCTCTCTCATACACAAACAGAAATACATGCAATTACACACACTACACCAGCCAACAAGAACATTAGACTGGAGAACAAATAAGCATGACAGAAGCAATGAAAAGTTGCCAAGTCGAATCCATAATATTAAAAACTAAATTCTCTATAAAGCAAAAAAATTTCTAAAAATTCCATGAATGGGTCCTTAGCATCATTAATAATAAGGTTAACCCTCTAAACCTTCAAAGTTTACAACCACGATTCTTCCAGGTAAGTGGTTTTGCAATTTCCCTTAGACTGATACCTTAAAGAGTTTCCAGGTTAAACTGCTTGGCAGAATGCTTGAAAGAAAATCCCTCTTCTCCCTATTTTACTTTTATATTCCCACACAAAACAGCTTGCTCAACTCACCCCATGCCTGGATTCCTACTTTGGAAGCCTCACTCAACTCATCCAGGAAACTTGATTGGGACCTTCAATTTACAGCTTAAATAAATATCAGAAAACTAGCATTTGTTTGTAGTGTCTATTTTATCAGGTCAAAAAACTTAACTCCTTTTTTCTAGTATTTTCTTCAACTAAAGAAGACAAAATTAGGTTTGCATCAAATAAGGAGGAAATACAAGAAACTAATTAGTACAAAGCATGGATGATTCCCACTCATGGCATGGTACTTTTTAAGTTCAATGGAAACATGAAAAAAAGAGAGAGACCACAGTACTTTAAAATATAAATTTTGAATATTAATAATCAACAAAGTAGATGATAGAACTCTACAATTCTACAACAATTTTACACAATATGTCATCAAAAGTATCGCAAGAAATGGAGAAACAAAAAAAATTCAAAACAAAATGGTAATGAATAAACAAATTACACATTTGAATTTGAACTTCAATCTCAAAGAAACTATAAAGTTTTAACAACAAAAAACAAAGTACTTCAAAGGAGTAAATCAGTTCATCATACATTAAATACCTTTTTCGGTGCTAAAAATAGTTCACAGCTCACAAACATCATATTGTTTGAAAAATAGATCTTTTACCACTTTGAGGCTTACAAAAAAAATACTCATAAGAGTAGATAAAATAAGCCATCCAAGAGTAAATGGTATATCCTTCAAACAATACAGTGTTCATGAGTTGTGAACCAACTTTATCAAGGAACAAAATACTTAATGCATGATGAACTGATTTATTCCTTAAGTACTTTTTTATTGGTAAGGCTTTATGGTTTTTTTGAGATTGAAGTATGAATTCAGATGTGTAATCTGGTTATATACTGTATTTTGTTTTTGAATTTCATCATTTCTCTATTTCTTGCCATAGTTTTGGTTAAAGATTATTTAAAATCGTAACAGAAATATAGAATTCTATGCCTGGTTTTGTGGTTTACGAGGGTTTGACTTTTCCATCCTAAGGATCTTTGCTCATTGTTTTCATTAAGAGCTTACCAAACACTATGCCATGATTGGAAATCTTACAATGCTTTGTATGAGTCATACTTTTTTTTCCCTTTGTAATGCAGTTCATAGTACCTCAAGATAACAAGAAACCCCTTTCTGACAGTCTTAATTTCTACATGCCAGATTCAATTTTTTGTTTCCCTTTGGCATACTGCTTAATTATTTTTAAGAACATTATAAGGATAGTTATTAAGACATTAATCTAATATCGCTAGCCATCTTATGTAAAGTGACTAAAAGGTGTTAGCTTACTAAATAAATGAATATTAATTCCCAGTGCAACACTGTCCCTTATTCCCATCATTCATTAACTTTTGGTCTATTTTGATTTGCAAGCCAAAGTCAGTATTCCCTAGTCAATCATAATGAAATATTTTCACTTATTATCTCACTTAGAATCTTACAGCAAATTATTTAGCATAAAGAATTCTAAAGACCAAGCAAGAAGCTACAATCATCATTCTAGTGTCTTATGGATGCTACTTCAAACACACAGGCACACCTAAAAACTCAATATTTCACCTAAACTTAATGTTGGCCAGCCTTAAATTTTCAGCTTTTAATAAAAAAGCCTAATTGTCAGCACTACTTGTCCTGTTCATGGAGCCTTGACTTACTCCAAGACCTCTTAATCTGTATGAAACTACCAGTTATCATCATTAACGTGCTTTTGAACCTAGAAATTATTTCTCTTTTGCAAGAAGGTAAAGCTTCTGCATTAAGGCCTTCCTTACATGGAGGAACTGTCATTCTATATGAACTTCTGCTCCTTGGTCAAGAAAAGACAACAGCAAATTCAGCATAAAAAATTCTGAAGACCAGCCAGCAAAGAGCTACAATCATTTTTCTCGTGTCTTTTGGATGCTTCTTCAAACACATAGGCATGCCTAAAAGCTCAATGTTTTACCTAAACTAAACTTCAGGCACCTCACATTTTCAGCTTTTCTAAGGTCAATGATTCTGCAATTGCCTCTAGGCTAACAACCATAAAGAAACTTTCCAGGTCAAACTGCTAAGCTAATACTTGAAAAACAAATTTCAAACATAGATATTAATGACTACACCAAACAGTGGAAGGAAAATAAGGCCTACTAAGCAAAACTGATCCATCCTAAAACACATCTACCAAAGATCAGCACAATAACCACATTCTAAAATGAATTCAACCTTCATATCGGACATCTTTTCGATATCAACCCTTGTGACAATGTGCCAATGCACACTAAACGCGATAATGTGCCAATACTCACTAAAAAAGAATTACTTCAGAATCTGGATATTCATCTTAGTAGTGGCAAATCTATACACTTCTCTCACTAAATGTTTTCTTCAACAATCATATGGCGACCCACTTTATGGAACCAAAATAAAGTTAATCCACAACTCAGGCCGGCCGCTCCTATGTGTAGATTATCCTTATCTTAGAATCCAATACAGTGCATAACATCTTAATTCGATTTAATCAAGATCTAGTCCTCAATGTCATACTTTCCATAGTCTGAGACCAATCCTAGCTTGAGCTACCTAAAGTAATTATACCAATTTCTCATGCCCCCACTGTCCTTGGACGACAAAATAAATGCCTTCTTTGCTCTCACTAGGACTCAGTAGTTCAGTATTCCTCTAAAGAAAGGTCCATGTCAAAAACAAATATTGAAACATTATTCAATCATCAGAAGATCTACCCAACACTGAGGCATCCATTCAAAAGAAACTAGGTGTATCTCTTAGAAAGTCAAGTTCTACTCCACTTATAAACTAGCTAATAAAAGTGACTAGTTAAGTTTACACGCAAATAAAACCTTTGTGTTTCTGAAAGGAAAATGAGCAAAATATTCAATAGAGGTGATAATGTCATGGACAGCATACAATTGCAACTACTTATTAAACTGACATCTGCTACAAAATATGCAGAAGGCTTAATTCAACATTTCATACAAATACCCAAGTAAGATTTTGTGAATCTCACCTTCCTCAAACTTTCCCTAGCTCTAGGACCTCCGCCCTCAATCTGTCCACCTCTCTCTCTCACACGCACACATACACAAACAAACATACACGCTCTGCCAGCAAACAAGAAAATTAGACTGGAGAACAAATAAGCATGACAAAAGCAATGAAAAGCTGCCCAGGTCCAATCCATAATATTAAATACTAAATTCTCTATAAAGAAAAAAAATTTCTAAAAATTCCATGAATAGGTTGATAACATCATTAATAATAAGGTAACCCCCTAAATCTTTTAAGTTACAACCACGATTTTCAGGTAAGTGGTCCTGCAATTTTCCTTAGGCTGATACCTTAAAAGAGTTTCCAGGTGAAACTGCTTAGCGAAGTACCTGAAAGCAAATCCCTCTTCTCCCTGTTTACTTTTTTTTCCCCACGCAAAACAGCTCACTTGGATTCCTACTTTTGAGGCCTTGCCCCCATCATCCAAGGCAGTCCATTGAACCTTCAAGTTATAGCTTTAATAGATATCAGGATACTAGTATTTGCTCGTAATATCCATTTTATCAGGTCAAAAAACTTAACTCTTTTTTCCTATTATTTTCTTTAACTAAAGAAGACAAAACTTAGTCTGTGTCAGATGAGGAGCAAATACGAGAAACTAATTAGTACAAAGCAGGGATTTCCCACTCATGGCATATTATTTTGCAAGTTCAAAGGGAAAAAAAAGAAAAAAGAAAAAAAGACCACAGTAGTTTAAATTATAAAATTCAAATATTAGTAATCAACAAAGCTGAGGTTAGAACTCTAGAATTCAACAACATTTTTCCACAATATGTTATCAAAAGTATAGCAAGAAATTGAGAAATAAAAAATTTAAAAATAAATTGCAATGCATAAACAGATTAGACATTGGAATTTGTACTTCAATCTCAAAGAAACTATAAAGCTTTAACAAGAAAAAACAAAGTACTTAAAAGGGGTAAATCAGTTCATCATACATTAAATACTTATTTCAGTGATAAAGCATGTTCATAGCTCACAAACATCATAGTGTTTGGAAAATAGATCTTTTACTGCTTTGAGGCTTACAAAAAAAACACTTGTAAGAGTAGATAAAATAAGCCATCCAAGAGTAAATGGTATATCCTTCAAACGATATAGTGTTCGTGAGTAGTGAGCCGACTTTATCAAGGAACAAAATAATTAATGCATGATGAACTGATTTATTCCTCTAAGAACCTTTTTTTTTTTTAATTGTTGGGGCTTTATAGTTTCTTAGAGATTGACGTATGAATTCAGATGTGTAATCTGGTTATATATTGTGTTTTTGTTTTTGAATTTCATTATTTCTCTGTTTCTCGCTATAGTTTTGATGAAGGATTATTTAAAATTGTAATAGAAATATAGAATTCTAAGCCTGGTTTTGTGGTCTGTGAGTACTAGATAGCTCAATCCTATGGTACTTTGGTCACTAGTTTTCATTAAAAACTTACTGAACACTGTGCCATGATTGGAAATCTAACAATGCTTTGCATGAGCTATACTTGTTTTTTCTTGTCATGAATTTCATAGTACCTCAACATAAAAAGAATCCATTTCTGACAGTCCTAGTTGCTCCCTGCCAGATTCAGTTTTTCGTTTCCCTTTCGTATACTGCTTAATTATTTTTAAGAACATCGTCAGTAGAGCTATTAGGACACTAATCTAATATTGCTAGGCATCCTATGTAAAGTGAGTAAATGGTGTTAGCTTACTAAGTAAATGAATATTAGCTCCTAATGCAGCGCTTTCCCCCATTCCAACATTCATTAACTTTTGTTTTGTTTTGATTTGCAAGCCAAAGTCAGTATTACCTAGTCAATAATAGTGAAATCTTTTTGCTTGTTATCTCACTTAGAATCTCACAGCAAATTCAACATAAAAATTTCTGAAGACGAAGCAAAAAACTACAATGATTTTTCTAGAATCTTTTGGATGCTTCTTCAGACACTCTAAAAGCTCAATATTTCACCTAAACTAAACTTCGGCCAGCCTCAGATTTTCAGCCTTTACTAACAGAGCCTTGTCATCAGCACTAATTCTCTTGTTTATGGAGTCTTGAGTCACTACATCACCTGTTGATCTCTATGAAACTAACAATTATCAATATTAACGGGCTTTTGAACCTAAAAGTTATTTCTTTTTTGCAACAAGGTAAAGCTTCTGTACTAAGGCCTTCCTTACGTGGAGGAACTGTCATTGTGTATGAACTTGTGCTCCTTTGGTCAAGAAGACAGAGAGAGACATCTTTCAAACAGAGGGAACGATCACAGAGGCATTTTCTCAAACAAATAGGTTATAATTCCAGAACCAACACAGACAGCCCACGATCAAAAGCAAACATTGAAGATTACCAACAGAAACAAAAATAATTCAATAGTCAACAATGCCCAGCAAGAAATTCACCGAAAAAAAAAAAGCAAGAAACAAAGTGAAAGAAAGAAACCGTAACAAAGTAAGACAAAAATAGAAAACTAACCTGACAAAAATTTAGCTTCTTTCTTCTTCTTCTCTGATACAGGAAAAACTGATACGTTGTCGTTTAAGCCAAAATCAGATAAACAGAAAATTGTAAAAGCTAGTAAACCACGTTGGCAGAATTGTTAGCCACGTTGGCAGAAGTTTGTTAGTAGATTCTGTAGGTTGTTAGAGTCACCGCCTCTGAGCTCTACTTAAAGCCAGAAGGAAAAACAACTAAGGCATAGCTGAATTTTGCCATTTCAATCATCTCATTTCTCTCATAATCTCTCTCTGTTTTTTTTCCTTACTCAACGAAGAGTGTTCTTCATCCTTGTCACTTTTCCTGAGTTTTGGAACGGGATTTCACTGCCTTTTGTATCAGTGGTATCAGAGCTGGGTTATTCTAGCTCGATCCAGTGATAAGCATTGATGGCAGAAGGCACGAGATCCCAGGATAACAAGCGATTTGAAGAAAACATTAGAGGTCTGCTCAAGGAACAGCAGGAACGTTTCGAAAAGGAAATGGCAGCTCTAAGATCGCTGGTGATGGATATGCATCTACTAAACTCTCAAGGGCAACAAGCATCGCCTTCACAATCTGGACACGGGCAGCAATCAAGTGGCGGGAATGGATATCAGGCCCCTACCAGATTTTCCCGTATTGAATTTCCCAGATTTGGGGGAGAAGATTTTAACAATTGGCTGTATAAATGTGACCAATTCTTCGAAGTAGATGAAACTCCCCCCGAATCTAAAGTCCGCATAGCTGCCATGCATCTGGAAGGGAAGGCTCTGCAGTGGCATCAGGTCTTTATGAAAGGAAGGATGACGCGGGATATGCCTTCATGGGAAGAGTATGTCAGGGCACTAGGGTCAAGGTTCGGAAGCCATCGTATGATGATCCCATGGGGACCTCAAGAGTTTGAAGCAGGAGCGGTCGCAGGATTATCAAGAGGCATTGAAGAACTATTGAACAGAGTAGAACTGCCGGAATCATATGCAATTAGCTGTTTTCTGAGGGGATTAAGGGAAGATATCCAATTAGCTGTTCGAATGTTTATGCCCAAGACCCTACAGCATGCGTTCGCATTGGCTAGGATTGAGGAGGCAAAATCACTGAGTTCGTGGAAGCAGCAGAACAAATGGGGGTCAAGGAATTCCCAAAATCAAGCCAATGGACTTCCACCTAGCAATTCACAGAAAACATTCTCTCCTTACGGAAGATCATCAACTTCCAACTCTGGAAATTCTAACCCAACACCTTTACTTCCCAGACCTGCAGATCCGTTGGGTCCAAGTTCGGAGGCTGTTAAAAGGCCAGTTCGAAATCTTAACACTACGGAGTTCGACGAAAAACGAGCCAAGGGTCTCTTGGTGTAATGAAAGGTATGTACCCGGCCATAAATGCAGAAAAAGACAGTTTTACAAAATTGAATATATGGGGGAAGTGGTAGGAGAAGAAGAATTGGAGGAGGAGGGATCAGTAGAGGAAGAAGAGGAGGCACAAGGGGACTTAGCGCAGATCTCTGTCAATGCCATGTCTAGTCTTGTGGTTCCCAATTTCAAAACTATGAGAATACATGGGCAAAAGGACAAGAAGGCCTTTAGCATCTTGATAGACTATGGCAGTTCACACAATTTTATTCATCCAGAACTGGTCAAGAAACTCGGTGTAAGGACTGGGCAGATTAACCCCATTAAGGTGGCAGTAGCGGATGGAAACATTCTAACCACTACCACATTATGCCCCAAATTTGGTTGGAAAATTCAGGGCCATGAATTCGAGGGGGATATGTTGGTACTACCAGTAGGAGGCTGTGAATTGGTATTAGGAATGCAATGGCTGACAGCCTTGGGAAACGTTAATTGGAATTTTACTGAACTACGGATGGAGTTTTTGCATCAGGGCAGGAAGGTCGTTCTCAGGGGATCCAAACAAGACTCCATCCAACTGGTCAAGAAGAAGCAAATGCAACAGCTGCTGCACAAACCAGAATTGGTGGAAACCGCCCATCTTTGTTTCATGTCAGCAAAACCAGTCACTGCAGTGGAAACTTCTTTCACTTGCCTGAGCTTGTCACCAGAAGATTCTGAGGTAAATTCCCATTCAAATGAGTTGGAATCACTATTACTAAAATATAATGAAATATTTGAGGAACCAGTCGAATTACCCCCCACTAGACCACACGACCATTGCATACACTTGAAGGAAGGCCTGAACCCTGTGAATGTGAGGCCCTATAGATATCCAGTCTTCCAAAAAAATGAAATCGAGAAAATTGTTCAAGAAATGTTAGATCATGGGATAATCAGGCCTAGCAACAGCCCGTTCTCCTCACCTGTGGTGCTTGTGAAGAAAAAAGATGGTACATGGCGCATGTGTGTCGACTATAGGGAACTCAATAAGGGAACAATCAAGGATAAATTTCCTATTCCACTCATCGAAGAACTTCTTGATGAACTATTTGGCGCCACATTTTTCACCAAATTAGATCTTAGATCCGGTTATCACCAAATCCGGATGAACACTGAAGACATTCATAAAACTGCTTTTCGTACTCATGATGGTCACTACGAATTCTTGGTCATGCCATTCGGCCTCACCAATGCTCCATCCACCTTTCAAAGCCTTATGAATGACATCTTTAGACAACACCTAAGGAAATTTGTTTTGGTGTTTTTTGATGATATTTTAGTCTACAGTAAATGTTGGGAGGATCACTTGAAGCACTTAACGGTTGTATTTGAGGTGTTGAGGCAACATTCACTTAAAGTTAAAAAGAGTAAGTGTTCCTTCGCGCAAAGAATGATTGATTATTTGGGTCATCTGATATCTTTGGATGGAGTGGACGCAGATCCTCAAAAAGTGAAATGTATACAAGAATGGCCAGTACCTAGCAACATCAAACAACTGAGAGGATTCCTTGGGTTAACTGGCTATTACCGTAGGTTCATTCAAGGCTACGGCACTATAGCTAGACCCTTGACTGATCTGCTCAAAAAGGGTGCCTTCGTATGGACTGATGCAGCCACAGAAACCTTCAACCAGCTGAAAGCAATGATGAGCTCCCCTCCTGTTTTGGCTCTTCCGAATTTCTCTAAGGAATTTGTAATCGAAGCTGATGCTTCCAGTCATGGGATTGGCGCCGTACTTAGGATGGGAGGCCCATTGCATTTTTCAGCAAGGCTCTGGCTGCTAAACATCAAGGTCTATCTGTCTACGAAAAGGAGATGCTAGCCATGGTCAATGCCGTACAGAAGTGGAGGGCTTACTTACTGGGAACTCATTTCATCCTAAAAACTGATCACCGAGCCTCAAGTACCTCATGGAGCAGAAGATATCAACTCCATCCCAACAGAAATGGTTGGCCAAACTCATGGGGTACGACTATGAGATACAATATAAGAAGGGTTGTGAAAACAAGGCTGCTGATGCCTTGTCACGAAGTCTCCCTGAAACGAGCATGCTCTTTACCATCTCTTCGGTGACTACGGAACTATTGGCAGAAATCCAACAATCTTGGCAGAAGGATAATGAGTTGCAGAGCATCATTCAGCAACTGACACAGGGTATCTCAAACAAGCATAGGCACTACACTTGGACCAACCAGCAATTAAGAAGAAAAGAGAAGCTTGTGGTGGGATCAGACATCGGGTTGCGAAACAAAATTATCGCACTATGGCATGCTAGTTCTATGGGAGGCCACTCAGGAATCCATGTCACTTACGAAAAAATTGAAATCTGTGTTTTATTGGAAACATCTACACCAGCATGTAGTAGACTTTGTAGCTGGGTGTGACACATGTCAGAGGTATAAACCTGACCTCACGGCCTATCCGGGTCTCCTGCAACCCCTTCCCATTCCGACACGAAGTCTGGACCGACATCTCCATGGATTTCATCGAGTCTCTACCCAAGTCGCAAGGAAAAGAAGTGATTCTGGTTGTGGTCGATAGACTAAGCAAATATGCCCATTTTATGGCTCTCTCTCATCCTTACACTGCTCTCATGGTGGCTCAGATATTCATGGATCACGTTTTCAAGCTGCATGGAATGCCTCAAACTATCGTTAGTGACAGGGGATCAACGTTTCTAAGTCAATTCTGGAAGGAACTCTTCAACTTGCAAAAGGTACATCTTCATTATTCCAACTCCTACCACCCACAAACGGACGGCCAAACGGAAGTTGTGAACAGATGCCTCGAGAATTACCTCAGATGTATGACGGGTGAACATCCAAAAGAATGGGTTTCATGGCTGCCATTAGCTGAATATTGGTACAACACCAGTTACCATTCAGCTATTCAATCTACCCGTATCAAGTGGTCTATGGACAACCACCCCCTACTCATCTGCCATATCGGCTGGTTCTTCTACTGTCGATTCAGTGGATAGGAGTCTAGCTACGCGCGAAAAATTCCTTCACAACTTGAAGCACAACCTCCACAAGGCTCAACATCGAATGAAACAAATAGCAGATAGAAGGAGGACCGAAAGAGAGTTTAATGTGGGCGATCAGGTGTACGCGTCAAACTTCAACCATATAAGCAGCACTCCGTGAAGGCCACTACTTGTCACAAGCTGTCTCCACGCTATTTCGGACCTTTCCCTATTACTGCTCGCATTGGCCAGGTGGCTTATCAGTTGCAACTACCTCCCCACGCAAAAATTCATTCAACATTTCATGTTTCCCTTCTGAAGAAGAAAATTGGCCACTCGCACACTTCTTCACAGATTCTTGCTGGTATCACGGATCATGGTCAGCTTTTACTAGAGCCAGTGGCCATTTTGGACAGACGACTAGTAAAAAGAGGCAATCAAGCAGCTACACAAGTTCTAGTGAAATGGAGCAATTCCTTTCCGAAGACTCTTCCTGGGAGTACTGGCATGATCTGATTGAAAGGTTTCCGTCCTTTAGTCCTTGAGGACAAGGACTCATTCAAGAGGGGGCAATTGATACAGGAAAAACTGATACGTTGTCGTTTAAGCCAAAATCAGATAAACAGAAAATTGTAAAGCTAGTAAACCACGTTGGCAGAATTGTTAGCCACGTTGGCAGAAGTTTGTTAGTAGATTCTGTAGGTTGTTAGAGTCACCGCCTCTGAGCTCTACTTAAAGCCAAAAGGAAACACAACTAAGGATAGCTGAATTTTTGCCATTTCAATCATCTCGTTTCTCTCTCATAATCTCTCTCTGTTTTTTTTCCTTACTCAACGAAGAGTGTTCTTCATCCTTGTCACTTTTCCTGAGTTTTGGAACGGGATTTCACTGCCTTTTGTATCATTCTCCTCCTCCTCCTCCTCATCTCAGCGGCTTCTTCTACCTAGGCCTCCCAAATTCTCCTCTCTCACATCAGAAAAGACCAACTTTTTTTGGTTTACAGAAGAAGAATGAGGATAGATATGGCTGGGATGCATTTAAAAAATAGTAGTAGGAATGCGTTTTGGTGCCACCCTTCTTGAGAAGGGCTTAAGCGTCACATTCCTTTTTTCCAAAAAAAGGAATGCGTTTTGGTGGTGTATGCTCCTTCTCAAGAAGGGTGGCGCCACCACCGGTAAAAATTAGTACTGGAGAGGGAGTGGTCTTTCGTTAATTGTTTCCTCCCGATATTTATTATAATTTTAGAAAGGTCCCTCAGGTTTAATAAAATTGTATGTACAGCCCCTATTTCAAGCTTTTTTGAGTACCCTAAATTTTTTTTTATATACTTTAGATGAAAAAATAAAAATTCTTCTGCCAACATGAATAAAAGCTTAATTCTTTTACCAACCATTTTATTCTCCTCTTTTAGGACCTAAAAAAAAAAAAATTCCCCTTTTGAAAAGATTAGTATCTCAATATGGAAATCCAGCTCTTGATTCCCTTGCACTTTCTCAATATTTCCTTTTGAATTTGACTTGACAACTTCCTTATTTGTAATTATTTTTCCAAAAGAAAAACAAAGGACTAATAACATGTCAATGCCTCTTAAATCTTCCAAATCAATAAAAGAGCAAAATTATATAGAACTGATCATTGAACATTTAATAGTCAGCTCTAAACAAAAGCCAAATTAATTCTATCAAAGTTATTAATTTGATTTGGTATCGTAAGAAGCCTATTAAAATTGGAATGAATAACTTAGACAACGAATAAAAATTTATATTCACCACTTTATTCTAAAGGCATAAGATTGATAATCATTTACAGAATATAGTGTGCCAATCACCATATAATTTTTCAATTTCAACAACTATCAGTCTGTTACATTCAATAAAATTTTGTTGGATACTTTACATTTGATGTCAATTTAACAAATACTTATTCAAAATTCCATGTTCATGTTAAAAAACAAGTAAATCAAACTTTGTAATGATATTCAAATATGATTAAGAAATTATAAATCAAACTTAGACAAACAACTCTCATACTAATTTGAACATGTTTATAGTAAGAAATCTAAACACTTACCATCGCTACAACCCTGAAATGATTAGTATTATTTAGACTTCACGGAGTTTGCATAGAAAATTGCTAAAAACCAACCAAAGATGACAAAAGACAAAGACAAAAGAAATTTCCATAGAAAATTGCTAAAAACCAACCAAAAGAAAAAATAAATAGTAAAAGAAAGGAATTCCTAGAAAAGGTGACATATCAGCACGTCCTCGTATCCCCGCCAAAGTGCACCCCCCCATCCCCCCTTCCTCTTTCTCCGCCATCTTCTTCTTGTTCTTCTTCTTCTTCTTCAAAGCTTCACAAAAACCCAGTAAACCAGAAAGAAATCCCAAAAATCCCAGAAATGGGGGTGGATTATTACAACATATTGAAGGTAAATCGCAATGCAAGCGACGAAGATTTGAAGAAAGCGTACAGGCGATTAGCAATGATATGGCATCCCGACAAGAACTCTACCAGCAACAAGCAAGAAGCCGAAGCCAAATTCAAGCAAATCTCCGAAGCTTACGATGTTCTAAGCGACCCCCAGAAGCGGCAGATCTATGATCTTTACGGTGAAGAAGCCCTCAAATCCGGTCAAGTTCCTCCGCCGCCGCGGGGCGGCGGGCTCTATGCTAATAGGCCCCACCACCACCACCACCATCACCAGCAGCAGCATCCCAACCCGTCTTTCCGGTTTAATCCCAGGGATGCTGATGATATATATGCGGAATTGTTTGGGAATGAGAGTAACAGTAGCGGTGCTGGCGGTGGAAGTAGTAGTGGGAGAAGTGGTGGGACTGCGAGGGATAGTGCTAATAATAATAATGGGTATTTTTTTAGGAGTACTACAATGGGTGGCGGCAGCAGCGGTGGGGCTGGAAATGCCGGTGGTGGAGTGGGGACTCCTGGGAGTAGTGGGATGAGGAAGGAGCCCCCTGTGGAGAGTGTTTTGATGTGTAGTTTGGAGGAGTTGTACAAAGGGGCTGTCAAAAAGCTGAAGATATCGAGGAGGATAATCGATCGGGCAGGGTATGTATACCTCAAATTTATGTGTTTTCTAGACAATAGTGTGTCTTGGTCTCGCTTTGTTCAGTTAGAGATTGAAAGATTTTGACTTTTTTGCATTTGGCATTTACGTACGTGTTTTTACATATGTGGAAAGCTGAGTAAAGGTTAGTTCTTGAAGATTGAACTATAGAGTTTTAATTAGGAATGTATATTGGCGTGATGCCTGTAGTGGTAGTTTTAGTGGACTTGGACTAGGAAAGAGTTTGTAGATTGAGGGTTGGTCAAAAGTTTCAATTTCAAGGTAAGCATGAAGGAAATCATGTTGCACATTCGACGCGTGGATAATTGCAGAGATATTTGAAGCATTAAGGATTCCTGGATCTTTTAGTGATTCTTTATGACTATAATAGTTGCAGATCGTATTAAATCCTAACCATGAATATATCTATGACCAATTATCTGTTTAAAGATATTCTTAAGATGGTGCAATGTTGTTAGAATAAATGTGTAACCCCAAGTGCTTTTTGGACATGTCGAGATCAGTATCCTTCCATAGGTAATCGTTGTGGACTCCTTCAAATTTTATGCAAATGAATGAAATACTTAGTGAACCTGAGATTGAATGATTGTAGATTGGCGTGATTATTTACCCTTTTGTATTGGAAACCAACCGGTTAATAAAACCTTGTTCTTCCTCTCCCTCTGTTTTTCTTGTTCATTTAGCATATAGTTGACATATTGGATCTGTCTTAGGACATTTATCGTCAGGCCGTTTGCTTGGATTTATGGCAGCATCCATTTAGTAGCTGCTGTAATGATTACCACAATAAATAGCTATGTTACTCGGACTCTTTACTTGACCCCCTAGTGCCCGTGTCAACACGACACGACACGACTCTGGTGCTAGAATTGGATATGTGTCTGACACTTGGAAAAATTTTTGGACACTTTGACTTTTGTGAGGTCTGATGTCAAAGGAAGAGGAGGAGATCTGGTGAGAAAACTCATAGATGTAGAAGACTTGTTGCATTGGAATCCTTATTGCACTAGAATCCTTTTGAGCTATGACTTGTTGGTTACTTTAGAATTCTCCAATCCTTAGTTAGCTATGACTTGTATGTTGGCTGTGTTGTATAATTCTTATAGCTACTAGAGACTTTGCCTTACCTACGTACCCCTGTCTGAGTCTTTAGTGGTGTCCCCGTCCTAATTTTAGATCATTGACAAATTAGACATTTAGACATGTACCTGAATCTGACACCCATTCCCGAGTCTGAATAACATAGATAATTAGGTTAGTGAATTACACTGCCACATCTCTTGAAAACAAACAGCTCAAAGTTGAGAATGAGCAAAACCCCTGTTTACATGGGCTTCTTTTGATTTCATGTTAGACTCCAAGCATCCTCTCTCCTTTTCATTCACGCATAGCTAACCTCAAGATCTAGAAGAATAAGAAAAGAAAAGGAAACGCTTGTCCGCTGATAAGACACTAAAGAAGATTCTTTAGTAAATGGCTCTTTCTCATGTGGATATCTTTGGCTTCTTTGTTGGCCAAACTTGTTGTCTGAAGTTCCCCATGAAGGTTATATTGCATTATGTACGTTAAAAACCTCTTTCTGGAAAATCTAGTGGCTTTTGTCGTGCTTCTGACTTGTTAATCCAGTAAATCATTTTCCCCTTCCCTTTTATCCTTCTTCATTTGCTAAACATTTTATTGGAATGTATCCACTATTTATTTTCTCCTTATTAGCACTCATCTCAATATTAAATCCAATAAATCCAACAAGATTTCTGTATCAGATCAGAACAATGACTTTTGAAAATCAGTTTGTTGTGTTTTATTCAGTGAGAATGAAAATAAGGGTAACAATCTACCACTTGTAGCTGTTGGAGATCTCTTAAAATGCTCCTCTAATTGGCTTCTGAACAAAGACAACTAATAAGTTCATGAATTCTTAAAATCCAGAGAATCTATGTGGAATAAAGTCTTTACAACCAAGATCTCTTCCCTGCTAGCCTTTATCCCCTTTCCCAGGCTTTTAGCTTTAATTACGGTTGATAGATGCAATATTGAAAGATGAAGTATGATATCAAACTCAGGTTGGAGAAAAAGTTTTGGTTTTTTAATATATGTCTTCCATAGAAAGCGCATTGCAAGTGGCCCAAATGAAGGAATTTTTTTCCCCTCTTGTTGCATTCTGTGGAAATTTGCATGATCTGCCTAAAATAATTTTATGGAATGGTTTTGACAATTATTTGTGGGACAAATTCTCTTTCACATTGAAATGAATAATTGTAAGAAAGATGATTGTGTGTATCTTCTTATTTATTTGTCATAGTTTATCTTCCTTTAAGATGATCAAGAATTACCAAAGATTATGTGGATACTATTGCACGGCTGAATAGTGTCTTAATTACAAACTTAGTAGGGTGGTCTTAGGTCCCTGATAAAGGAGGAGAAAGATAATACTCCCAGAACCTACTCTTTTCCAATGTCAACAAATATCTAGCAGAACGTTTTCTAAAGATGTTATGCTTCGGATATTTGATAGCCAAATAATGATGTTGGTTCTGGAGCTCAGGATTTATAATGATAAAAATGTAAAAGATGCTAGGGTATCTTTTCTTTTTCTGGAACTAGGCTATCTATTGTTTTTCTGGAACTTTTTCATTCTATGTGGTAGCAGCTAGTTTGGTGGCATCTACCTTGAAGAACTTCATATCTGCTGAAACTATGTTTAACCCTCAACAATCAGAAGGATATACTGCTTCCTTAGAACACCATCTGAGCTTATTCCTGGTGGGATAAAAAAGTGAGAGATCTTCTGAGGAGATAATGTGTATGACCTCATTGCACTATCATGCATTTGTTAAAACACATTTAAGTTCCTACACCCAAGCTCTTTTGGGAAAGTCTGCAGAAAGACTACATAGTGTAGGAATTGTTTCAGGTGTATTGACTTTTGGCAACAGATAATCAGTTCAAGTCGATAAAAAGAGTACAACAAGTATAGTTTGTAAGTACATTGGATGACAAATGTGTGGTGGACAATGAGCTTTGTTGTTAGCATCACAATTACACTAATTGAAGCAGATACAACATTTAGCAATATGGAACCATAATGGGATAAGATTTGAAGTCCAGATGACCACAATACATAGGAACGCCAATCAACTAATCCTGCCAAAAACACAAATACAAGGGAAAACAACATTTTTCTGATGCGTTAATGATGACACTTTACTGCTGTATATTCTTTTGTAATGCAGGTTGCTAAAGAAGTAATTTCTAAATGGTCAACATTGTCAATTGAGTTATTTGCCTTACCGACAAAGAGACACTGTAACTTCTCACACTAGCCAAGTATCAACTGAGTGTTACTTGTGACAATAAACATATGTATACTGCAAGACATTTTTGCCTTGGAGCATGAAATTGGCTAAAGATCTTACGTTTAGTTTATAAATATTGCTCGGAGAACTACTCCATGGTGGTGTAATTCTATACTGCATGATGTTTATACTCCTTTCATGAGTTGCCCAATACTACTGTTCTTTTTCCAATGCCAGATGTTGCTTCCGTAGTCTCAGTTAGAATATACTCAGGCTAGAGGGTGAAGTGTCTCCTGCCAAACAGAAAATATAATTCAGGGTAGAGGGTGAAGTGTCTCCAGCCAAACAGAGAAACAAAATTCACGTACCACCGGTGGATAATAGTGGAACCTCCGATTTCACGCCTTTCTCACCTAAATTGCTCATCCTCACATCAATCTCTCCGCACACACACCCCCTTATGGTTCACCCCTCTCCCCTGGATCAGTCATTCTCGTCACCCGCCATATGCCACTGAATCCCCCCCGCTTCCCACTTTTAAGAAAGTTCCAGCTCATTTCCCTTCTGTCTCTGCTTACTTCACCAACTGTTCTGGTCACCTATTCATTCTCACCCAGCTCAATCGGTCTCTGCCCTCCCTGCACCACTATGCTCCTGCTTTCCGTGGAACTCTTTCAGCAGTCTGCCTCCATGCGCCAGTATATCCCCTGCCTTTGTTCCTCCTCTCACTGTGCTTTTCTCAGAGATGCCATGCTGCCGCCTCAATCCTTCTCCATTCTTGCACAACTATCTTTACCTCTGGCTTCTTGCATGTTGAATAATTTCTGGAAATGGTTTCATATAATGGATACCAGAATAAAGAAGGGACCACATTTGTTAGGACTATACATAACAGGTACCATACAAGTAAGTGACTTAAAATGGAAAAACATTGAAACCATCCTCTATTTTTGTTTTGAAAACAAACACATAATGCTCATCATCAAATGCTCTCCGATATATTTCATGTAGTAAAGTACCCTTATATGTTAAATTTTCATTATTTGGGAACTCCAACCATTATTGATGCAACAGATCAACACCACTTTTACCCTGTGATGTTCCTAATCCATAGTACCATAGAGGCACATGTTTTGGGGAAAATTTTTGTCTGCCATGGGAATAATATTTGCCTGTCATAGCTTGTCGTACTTTTGAACATTACATTGGTTGAATTTTTTCCTGGATGATCCTTGTTCTGCTTTTATGTATCTTGATATGCACATAATTTGTCTGCAGTAAGTTTCGAAATCTGGAGGAGATCTTGACTGTTGATATAAAGCCTGGTTGGAAGAAGGGGACAAAAATAACTTTCCCTGAGAAGGGTAACCAGGAACCTGGTGTCATTCCAGCAGATCTTATTTTCGTGGTTGATGAAAAGCCTCATTCTATTTATGTGAGGGATGGTAATGATCTAGTCGTCAATCAGGAGATAACTCTTTTGGAGTCCCTCACAGGAAAGACTCTGGAATTGACAACACTAGATGGTAGGAATCTCTTGGTTCCATTAACTGAGATCGTGAAACCAGGCTATGAGGTGACTATCCCCGACGAAGGGATGCCAATTTCAAAGGAACCTAGGAAGAAGGGAAATCTGAGGATCAAGATTGATGTTAAGTATCCGTCAAGACTCTCTGAAGGACAAAAAGCTGAATTGAAGAGAGTTTTGGGGCCCAGCTCATGACAACCTCTTCACTTGCAAGCTTCAGGGGTGGCCAGATTAACACAGGTAGATATGACAGTTGTGGGATGTACATAGAGTACAAATATTCACTTGAGGTGTGTGAATAGTAGGAAGAAAGCCTTTATAGGGTGGATGGCTGGTTCAGTGCCTTTTTGGGTTGTGTCATTAGATGATCAGTATTATTTGTTCTTTGGTGGGAGTAGAATGGGACTGCTAATGTATTCTCTAGTGAAATGGCAGTCAGTTGCTCCTATAGAGAGAGAGAGAGAAGTTTATGGTCTATGAACATATTTAGACAGAGTGGCACATGCTACATTTATAAAAATTATTCTTGTATCAGTTGTGATTTTTGACATTGACTGGAACATTGATAATATTTGTATAAACTACATCAAATCCTTTTTAACCATGCAAGGTGCAAGACATACGTCCACAGATCTAGCTTTTCAGCAAATGACTAACTGATAAGGTGGTACAACACTATCACGCCAATCAGATTCCGGGCAGTGATACAATTATACTGGATTCAGTATTTTCTGTTGGATGATTTGTCCTGTGTTGGGGCTTTCTTCAGCTGCAGGCCAACCAACAATTATGTTGCTACTCTATGGCAATGAGTTCCTCCTATTGCTTGTGATAAACTGGGGTCTGGATGGTACAGCATTGGCAGTTTCAAGGTTGCCCTTGGGTTGGTTTGTCTTTGAATTACTAAGATTACTCTGATGTGGGGAGTAAATATATAAAGTTTTAAGAACCTCACGAGTTTTACATTACTTGCTTCTGTAAGCTATTGCAGTCAGGCCATTAATAGGACCAACTCATTTGGAACGCGGATTTTCTTGTATTAGTCTTGGTTCGGTAGTCCTGAAAGACAGAAGGCCATTGTCAAATTTCTTTCTTGTATGGATTGCTACGGAGCTTCATCCGCCGGCCTTGTGTGACACCCAAGTATTCATGTCATTATTGTGGCATCATGTGATGTTGTATGGTGCCACAATAGTGATTTGGGCATTCGGTGGCTATAAGAAGTTGGTTTTGATGGTGTAAATGTGTCAGGCAGCCCACCAAATAAGACAGGGCAATTCTTAGCAAGTTTTGAAACGCTGATATTGGATACCTTAAACCCTGGCCTTACGGGTCCATCCTATTTGTTTGAGGGTTCTCTACTGTTGTTACTTGTTAGTTCATAATCTCCATGCATGAGAGAGAGAGAGGGGGGGGAATCTGTTAGGCAAAGTGCTCCAAGAAGGCCAAACCAAATACTGGTAGTGATGGATATGTTTGGCCATACAAAATTCCTGCATCAGCATCCACAAACTCTAATTTTGTTTGTTGCTGTCTACTTTTGCCGTCATGAAGGATGAAGCAACAGATTGGGCTTCCACTAGCAGAAAGCAGCTGTACAACAAGTACGGAAAAGAGTAGCTGAGTCGGATAAGGAAAAGGAAAGCGGCACTAGTGGATTTCCATGATCTTGTACTGAGCTTCCACTATCAACTATGAACCCAATACTGTTCGGAAACAGGAATGTGGCTCAAATAAAGGTTTTGAAAGCTAGTACTAATTCTTTGTGGCTCTATAATTCCCCACTTGAAGCTGACAGTGACATATTTGAGAATTGGATCACTATGTATCGGAAGCAAAAAAAGAAAAACAAAAAGAAAGGGAATGATAAGATAGATTTTGATTTATAACAACTTAGAGTATGCTCGCTCACTAGTTAATTACGCGATCACTATTTGGATTTTTCTTTTTCCTTTTTTTTTTTTTTTGGGGTACCAAGAAGATTAAAACTTCGCCTGTAGACGAAATGTTTGGTCCAATCATAAAAGATTTAATATAAAATATATTAGAACTCAACTCCATAGCGTTTAATAGATTCTAAAACTAAATGCCACTTCACCTTCACCATATGCTAATTTTAGATTATTTCCCCAAAAATACTAGTGCACCCCTTCTGTAAAATGATTAGAAGTTCTATTTTTGTTACATATGAAGGGATTAATAATCTAGTTCTTCTGGTATAAAATTCTTTCATTCGTCTTACACTGATATTTTGCAGATATATACTAATCCAACTGCAATTACCTTTACATTAGCCCAATAAGAAGCCTATACTGACCAATCAATATCCAAGAGACTTGAGATCTTCATTATATGAAATGCTTTCAGTCGAAGGTGATTATGTTTTTTCGGTATTTCACCTCTGAAAAGAAGATGGGAGACCTTTGAGTGACAGAATTAGGCCATCGGAAGCTTGTACCTAAAATCTTCCAGGTACTTGATTTGTTTGTTTCCTTTGTATAAAATGGTCGGCCAAGCTTTTGGCCACTTATTGAGATTTCATGGAACGAATGGAATAGTAACCATAATAAAATTGGAGATAGCATTCGTGAGATGTGTTGGTGACATTATCTATAAAGACATGTGGAGCTCTTTGCAGGCATTAATTTCATAGTCATCCGGCCATGTGAGATCTCTCCCAGCCTCAGGATTTTCATCTCTACCACAATATTATTGGATCAGAACCCATTCAATAGCACAGTCATATTAACCTTGTTCAAATTATATGTAGACTTTTTCATGTGGTGTCACCATCAAAAGACAAGAATTGTAAAACTGGTCTTTTATAAATACAACAACGACAAATGTTCTAGTTCACTTTCATCCCATTGCAGATTTTACACTCGTTACACTCAAGTGCATTAAAACCCTTAGTTAATTTTGATGTCCATAAGTTGCATATATGGAACGTAGTTGGATAATATGTGGTCGATCACTAAAATATGTAATATTGATGGGAATGAGCTCAAAGGTGTTGCCATGTACATTTCAACACTTTTTTTTTTTGGTTAGTATAAATGGGAGGACTTGAATTCGGGATCTCTTACTTACACTTCCTCTATTGATCTACCGAGCCCATCCCTCCCCTGATATGTACATTTCACTTCTGAGTAGTATTTTATACATAGGTTCAAAGACCTTATGAGAGATGCAAAATTTGTCACCTCAAAATGAGTAGATATCCAACAGGTTTGTGCGATCATGGTCAAGCAAAAGAATGCAGGAGGAATAAAGCTATTGGTATGTGAATGTTTGAGGAAAAGAGAGAGATATTAAGAGACATGTCAAGCCCAGAATCATATGTATTTATCAGTTAATACACTTCAATAATCTTATAGTAGTAAGTACTTATACATGTAGCTCTTCCACTTAAAACTGAAGAATAAATTTAACTTGTATTATCAATTTTAAGTAAATTATGGGTTCAATATTCAGTACACCTTACGTTTTTTTTCATAGTTTCAATAGCCGTGTAAGTTTGCAAAGTTAATTAACTAATACAATCCTAGAAAAAGAGGTTAAAATGAAATTAAACTGCAAGATTTTTTTTTATTTTCCTATTTTTCACAGGGAAGAGATAGGATTTAAAGAATAGGAGGGAGACGAGGGTAGTTGAACCCAAGTTACAAGTTTTGTTGCAACATATCTGGATTATTCTCCACTTTATTTCATGCAAGTTTTGTTGCATCATCATTGAATGATGTGGTGGAGTTGTGGTGTCCTCTTTTTCCTTTTCAACTTTTTTCTTGAGGAAAGTTCATGGTGTTATTGTCACAAATAGATTGAAGCAGCCGATTCAACAATACCAACCATAAGAATTAAAATTTAAATTCTTAAATTTGTTCAAGAAATTCAACTCTAAACCTAGTGGAAAAGACCAATTAAAGAAGAGCCAAAGCCAGTTCTGGTCCCCAGTTGTTTCAGTTACGTAATTGCCTTGAATCCTTTTTGTCACGGGAAACAGACGTGGCTGGCATTATGACAAAACATAAAAGCGCAATCTTTCCGAAAGTGTAGACTAAAACTCTAAAGTCGAAAAGATTTCGACATCCAAATTTCAAAAGGGCTGCAGTCACTTCCAGAACAAAAGTAAAAATAGTTAACTCAAAAAAGGCAGCAGTTAAGAGCAGTGCAATAATTCGATTGGTAGGTAACATTTGATAAGAGCAAAGCTGCACAGTTCATTTGCTTTTCAATTTTTTTCCCCAAGAATGTAAAAAAAAAAAAAAGAAAAGGTTAATACAAAAAGGATTCAGATTCTTCTATTTTATGGCTCTAGGGCATATGATAAGAGGTGGATTCAAATATTAGTTGCCCCGTAAATTTTAAAATTTATTCACTAAAATTTTCTGATTTTAGAGGGTAAATGATAATGTTTAAAATTTGAAATGGGTCCATACCTTATATTTTATATGCTTATCCTCTACTTTAAAGCACCAAATAGAAAAATCCATATAAAAATACTCCCCCCTAAAAATAACTTTGGGTCGTCCTGAATGTTGAAATGGATCTGTTCACCTCCAAGGCATTTGATCCTTTTCAATGAAGTACAATCAATACATAATTAAGCCCAATTTCTCTCTAAATTGTTCATTTTTGAGCATACATGACACTATGTAAAAGACTAAATTTGCCCTTAAAATTCTGGATTGACTGCCTTTAACGCATCCGTGAATCTAATAAATTAATACACATACATACAACTTTGTATATGAAATCCGAAAGCAAAAAGAAAAGATAGGATATTGAATACACAGCGTTTTTTTCATCTCTTCTGCCTATAGATGGAATTCAGCATAATTAATTTTTTTGTTTGTTTTCAAAAGAATGAAATCCATGAAACTATGCGGCCGACTTAGATTTCAATTTTTTTTTTTTTTTTTGGTTGTACACACAACAGTTGTATGTGATGCATTCTTTTGAATCAAGGGTAATTGTTTTGGGGGTAATTTAGTGTTTCTAAAATAACCTGTAAATCTTGCACGAGCCTTTTAGTGAGATATTGGGCTTACTATGCAAGCCGATTGCCCCTGATTAAGAAAAATTGAACATCATTAGAGGAGATCGGTCCAATTGAACATTTAAGGGGCAAAGTGGAAACAAAATTAGTTTTGGAAGGGGTCTTTGGAATTAGCCCCAAAAAACACAGAATAATAATAAATCTCCCCTGTCCCACATGATAAGTAACGATGGTTGACACAAGTCCACCCACTTGGAGTAGAAGATGCCCCACATGATCAGAATCTCCCATCAATCTCAGCCTCGGTATCTCTAACTTGCAATAGGATATGCCCCACATGGTGCAAATCTTCCATCAATCTTACCATCCATATCGTTGATGTACGGCTTTGATTTCATGTAATTATTTTACTCAAACAAAAGACACATATGCGGCAATCACAAGGTGATTATTCATTTATGGCACACAGACACATAAACAGGATTCGTCTATAGTAGGAACCATTGACTGTACCTACCATAGGAAGCGCAAGGAGAAGTGGACACGTATGGAGCTTTTCAATGCTGGGCAGATGCACCGCAAATTGCACAGACAAGCCCCACGCGCATGGTTAGATAGTAAGGATGAAAAAGTAAAAGAAGAAACGCACAAGTGAATTGAGAAACGATTATGGTGGCTGACGGGATAATCAAATAAATACAACTATATACTGTGCATGGAGCCTAGTTTGTAATATAAAATAAGAGATCAACTGGAATTATGGTAACTTATTAAAAAAAATTTATTTACTAGAGCTTTTAGTAATAGCATATAAGCACTCAATAAGTGCTTGAGTGATTTTAAGTATATTATTTAGATACATAGTTAAATAAGCATTTATTGTATTTAACAATGTGTAATTTGAAATTTTTAAATATATTTGTCTCTTTATCTAGTTAATAATATAAATAAAATTATTAAATCTAATATTCTTTTAAAACACAAAATTTATTTTTATTTTTCTTCCCTAAAAGTGCTTTTAACAACAAAAGCTCCATTTTAAATTTATGGGATGATATCTATTGAATGCTTCAAAAGTATTTTTAACATCTAAAAATACTTTTTTAATTAAAAGCTTCCTAAGTATAACTTATAATTCTTTGAAACTGTCAAACAATTTTGATAAGGCAGTGGTAGTCAATAAAATAGGAGATGTGGAAGTGATAACAAATTATTTGAAGAGTTAGCAATGAGTGTGAGAAACCATGTAGGGTCAATAACAGTAAAAAAATATATAAAAATTTGGATGATAAAGGCATAAATCCCTCATAAAATAGTTAGTCATTAATAATGAAGGACACCCGCCTCCCCTCAAGCTTTCCAAACTATTATATGTATAGTTTTAGTTTATACTTAAAATTGTATCAATTTGCTTCCCCAAATATATCTATTATTAGTTAAGTTGTCAGTTTCCACTTATTTCTTCTTAAGAAAAAGTGTCCTGCAGTAAACTAACTCTAGTTTCCGTAAATCAAAAAGTGTCTCACAATAAACCAATTATATTTCCTTATAATATATTAAAATTATAAGTTTTAAATATTATCTTAGAAAACATTAATTTCACTCATGTAAATTTTCTAAACAAACAAAATTTTATATTAGTTATAACAAATGACAAATATTAAAAACAATTCAGCTATGATAAAAATTCTATTTATACATCATCTGCTTGAAATTAAAAAAAAAAGAGAGAATAATTGATGTATCATATATAAGTCAAAAGCCAACCTCTAAAATCAATGAATTTTCTTAATCAACCATGTATCAACCTTTGATCTTTTCCAGTTTTTTTCAACTTATTTAAAACATCTAATCTTCACCCAACTATATTTTAATTCATTATCATTAATTCTTTGGACTTATAGTTATTTAAGTTTGGCATTTAGAAATTTTTTATGAATATTAATTTGAATCTTAATTTGCATAGCCTTAATGTGATTTATATAATTTAGTTAATTTTTTATGACTTTGGCCCATGAGTTAATTTTATTTTTTATAGTCAAATTTATGAAATTGAATTATGAAATATTTCAGGTTATAAGATAACAAAATATAAATGAGAACAAAATAAAAATGCTTACAAGAATAATTCATTCATTTTCAAGTGAAAACGATCTACTAATATAGAAGAGGCATCTTGATCTAAAGAAATTCCTCTGATTGATTCCTCTAGTTTTGTATGCCTCGTTTTGATATGAAATAAAGTAATGGAGAGTCTAATTTTATATTTTACTCGATATGAAGTCTTTTATTATTGAAATTTATTTATTTATGAATTATTGTCTATTGAGCTTTCATTTTAAGTTTGTGTACTTTATTTTTTAATATTTCTTTCTTGTTTCTTAATTGTCTATTCACTCCCACTAAGTCAAAATCCTGCATCCAACATAGATCACTAATATGACAAGCTTGATATCAATGAAAAATAATTACATGTATGAAAATGTAGGTCAAGCAAACTATTGCAACAATGAAATATAATTACATGAGACGCAAGTGATGAAGAAAAGGAAGAAGGAAAAATGGAAAAAATGAAAAAAGAAATAAAATAAAATAGAAAAATTAAGAATATTAAATATTTTCCATAAAGGAGTACATGTGTAACATGTCATATATTGAGGCATAACTAAGTAATGAACAATGTAAACAATGCAAACTATACATACACACACATGTATCGCAAAAGAAAAGTGAAGTTACATAGTTTTTAACTAAAATCGAAATCAAGAATTTTGAATTAATTTCAAGCCAATTTAGCACTTTCATAATTTTGTCTTTATTAAACCCAAATCAGAATCAATTTGATCAAAGTTGATCCACCAATTTTAATTAGATAATTCAATCAAACATTTTGGTTAACCAAATAATTACAAATTCATCCCTAGCCATGAAATTGAAATTACTTATGCTACGATCAAGATTAGTTTCTGAACTCCCAATCATGTTACAAAAATAATGGTACAAGTTTATGATTTCAACTCATTTAATTTTTTTGAACTTAAGTAAAGTATGCTATAAGATTTTGAGAATGGAAAGGTAGGTATGTTATGAATATATACGAATTACAATTATATGTGTAGAATAGTGTAAGGATCATTAAATAGAAAAGGAATGATGATTATTGCTTGTAGAATTATTAGGAAGAAATAATGAGTTATACAATTAATTAAGAACTGCAAAGGAATGAGTAATATAAGCAATTATTATCAGTGAATTGGTGCATTAATGCAGTGTTGGCGTGGTCATCCCTATAGACAAACATATAATACAATTGGACCACCAATTATTCACCAGTGTAAGCATTTTTAAATCTTCAATTTTTTTTCCAAACAAAAATTGGAATGAATAATATGAGCAATTATTATCAGTGAATTGGTGCATTAATGTGGTGTTGGCATGGTCATCCCTATAGACAAACATATAATACAATTTGACCACCAATTATTCACCAGTGTAAGCAATTTTTTTATCTTCAAATTTTTTCCAAACAAACATTGATTCAAACAAACTAAAAACAATAAATTTAATAAAATGCAAGATACTAAATATAAGACAAAGATTGAAACTTATTCAAAATAAGAACAATTAGCCCGTGCATAATTTAATGATTAATTTCCAATAAATCTTAGCCCATGATTCTTTTTTCTTTTTTCTTGGTCAACTTAACCCATGATTCAATTGTGACCTTTTTAAGAATTATGGTAATATTTGATACTAGAAATGATATCAAAAAGATTAAAAAAAGCAAAGATCCTTTTATGGAAAATGGACAAATAAATGTCCATATAAACGGCATGTGAATGCAATTGTAAAAAATTGGTAATTAATTTCAAACTTTCTTTTTAGAATATTTTGCTTTTTCATAAGCTGGATAATGGTCAATTTATAATTGACTACTCATAAAGACAATATATATATATATAATTTCTTAATTTTGCAAGCTAGAGATTGTACATTGATACAAGATGGAATATAAAAAAAAAAGATACAAATCAATATAGAATATAACAAAGAAAATATTCTAAAAGATGAGCTAGTGGGTAGAGGAAGTTCTCATTCACATAAATAATAGAAAATTGGAAAGAATTTGGGAAGGAATTTTACTTAATTAAAAAACATTTAAAATAGAAAAATAGAAGAGATTTGCCCCATTTCCGTGCTTAGTTTGAAAAGAGATTGGCCTTATACGTGATAAGTGGCAAGGAATTTGGGATGAATTAATTTTGCTGTGCGGTCCATGCCAAGCGCGTCGTGAATGGTTGGTTACTCACAGCTTATTCTCTCAACCACAAACTAAAAGAGATTTGACAGCACATTCCGTGTCAATTTCTTGTCCAAACACGCACCCACTTCCTACGGTAGGAATTCCGTACAGTTCCCACTATAGAGTGATCCCACATAAACAAGCCAAGTGGAGATTGGATTGGGATCCCCTGCAGTCATTGGCACAGTTGAAGGTGGAAGCTGTCAGTGTTTTGAAATTGAATGGAGGAGATTAAGTATAGGATACCAATTTTAATATGTCAAAACAATTTTTTGTGTTTTTTTTTATCTTACTGTATTAGTATCTACATTTATTATATTGGCATAGGAGTGTCAATATCAGTTCTGCTACTATTTACATTATACTGTGTATTTGATACTAGTGACAGCAGAAGCCATTGATCTATGGAGATCATCCAGAATTGCTGGTTCAACTGTAAACTATGGTTTTATTTGCATCTATCTAATAGAAAGAGTTAAGCTTTGTTAAGTAACAATTAAGTTGTGACCTTCCAAATTGAGTCACATCAACTATAGCTCAAATACAGCAAATTAGACATGGCAGGCTTTCCAAATCCCTCCAACAAGATTCATCCCTTTAAGTAGGTAAAGTCCTTTCAAAGCACTAAGGTTGCAATGCATAGTTTTTGTTTTTGGACCCTCTTTGGTAGTTAGATGATTTCCACATGAGCTCTTTTGCTGTTTGGTAAGAAAAGGAGTTCATCAGCATAATACAACTCAGCTAAAATTGATAATACCCACAACTTTTTTTTTTTTTTTATTAAGTATATGTCCACAAACCACAGGCCAAAAATAGTTCAATGGCCACAATCCTCAAAATTTTGGAAAACTGGTAATGATAAAGTTAAAATCCATCCACCCCATTTTCCTTCTTGCTTTAATTATTCTCTTGCAACAATATATATGTGTATACACACACATGTTTGTCGAGAAAGGCTTAATTTAGCGGGTAAAATTGAGACCCTAAAATCTAGAAATATTTTGAGTTCAAATCCACGTGCTATCTATCTATTTCTTAAATCTTATACCTCTCCTTTCCTAAACAAATAAAGGAAAATCGTTGAATTAAATAACCCACGGGAAGATAAGTTTATATATATATATATATTGTGGTAATGGTAAACTTTTATAAATAAGAAGTTAGGTATATCTACAGCAACGAAGAGAATCTCACATTTGTATAATTACAAGCGGCAATGTAGTTCGTTTCTCAGCCAAATCAATCTTATGCCCTCTTTGGTTCCCTAAACATGAGGTTAAAAAGTTATATGCATCGACAAAAAGCCTGCTGGCCCTTCAGCGCCGTGAACTTAGCTAGCAATAGCATGTACGGCTACTAAGTTTTGCGTATCCCATCTCCCAAGTCTGTTTCGATCAGATCTTGACTGCATCAACTTCATGAAAGAAATTTGAGCCTATCTCACCAAAAAAAAAAAAAGAAAGAAAAATGAGCAATTTTATTAATTTTGCACAAGTCACAAGATCATAGTTGGATGACCTTGATGTTTACAACTAATAAATTCTGAATCCCCAATTCGCAATGACAAAGCTAGAGAGATTCATTGCACAAGTACACCCAATAATTTTAAAATGCTTAGATTGAACCTTTGTGACCTTAAATTTTGTTTTTGATGCTTAACGTTAAAGGGACAATCCATCCTCAACATTTAAGCATTTTCATTATAGTCTACTCGCTATAATATCTAACTATATCTGAAATGTGACAGCATATCCAACCTCAATTTATATCCATTTTTAAAGATGTAAAAAAACGATGTAAAAAAACGGAGAGTACATTCTTCCTCTATTCAAAAAAGTAGCGGTAGAAATCTCAGTTCTGTCTTTTAAATAGCAAGTATATGAAATGGACATGCTTTATTTTCTTAAAAATCGTTTAAGAAGTAACGAAGAATGATTTAATACTACACAACTTCGCATTATTATAGATGTTTAGATTACTTCATTCAGAATATCAGAAAGTGATAAACGAGGAAGAAAACTTTGTTAGGAACGAATTGGCAATTCTGGCTGGGTAATAGCTAGCCCACACAGACATATATTAATGGAAGGGGCCGGGGATGTGTTACGGCAAAAGTACGGATGGTACGTTGGATGATGTTGGGGAAAGAGACAGATGTCATGTGAAGTGATTTATGTAAATTTGTTTGTTTGTTTGTCTGTTTGGGGGTTTTCTGCTTCTGCAAGTCAGCCCTAATGTGTTTGTCTACTCATGGGGTACATACATCATGTGCCAGGATAGCTGTACTTGCCCTCGTGTACATCCGTCATTCCCCACTCGACCCCTCTACTATTTTGGTTTTTTTCTCTTTTTTCCCCTTTTTTTTACATCTAATAAGTCCATCCATTGAGTAAAAAAAATAAAAAATAGGATGCAGGATGCCTTATTGCTTTTTGGCATATGAAAGCCTCACAGTATAAAATGTTGGCAGAGGATGTAGATGGTGGTGGTAGAGCAAGGACCATTTGATAATGGGGGAAGTAATCGCTTAGGTCAATAATATGTGGTTTTAGTTTTAATTATTGTTATACAAAAGAAACATTAGACAAAGCTTAAATTAATCTTGTTATCCTTAGTTTCACAATTCTTTAAATTCCTATTTATTCCGATGGTATTTTTTTTTTTAGTTTTCAAATAGGATATTGAAAATTTTATTTCATTTTGACAGGGTCATTGTGAGAGTAAATGAAAATTTCACAAATTTGAGGGTGAAAATGTGAGAGAAATTGAAAAATTAAAGAAACTTATAAGCATAAATTTTAAGTTTCCATTGGTTTATGGCATCAAAAATTTCACTTGGATAATCAATAAAAGAGTATAATGAAAGTCATGCTATAAATAAATATCATTTAATAGCTTTTGGAAGACACTTTGCGGATTTTTAGAGATGTATAAAACATGTTTAAGCATATGATTTTTCTTAGCCATAGGAGTGAGCCTAAAACTTGTGAACCTAACTGGTTTTCGGTAAGGATTTATAGTAGCAACATTTAACTTAAAAGGATGCAACTTGTGAACCTAACTGGTTTTCAGATACTTACCCTGTCATAGTCTTCATTATGAAAGCTCAACATAGCGTAGTTTAGCTGGTAAATTAAGTCCTCATAGAAAATGGTAGTGGATCCCTTTTTCTACACTTGCTTGTATACAACAAATGGGGAAACACACTATCCATTTCCATTGTTGATTGTACACCCCTCCCCTATTCTATGTGTATGCATGCTTTTATGAGATCAAAGAACGAGGTCAAAGTATTTTCCTTTCAGTTTGTCCAAAATTTGTTGAACTAAAAATAATAATTAAGAAAAGAACACTTTCTTGAACTATTAGGTTTGAAAAAGTTTCAGGGCTGGTAAACTAATTGTGTTTGCGCATGTATTTCATGTTCATTCAACAATTTGTGGTTGTCATCAATGGAGCGATAGGAATAGTAAATGAGAATTACGTATTCCTAACACTGGGGAAAAAGTAAAATAAAAGCACGTCTGACGTAGGCAAATACTTTCTTTCAAGTGATGATTGACTGTTTATTTATCAGATTAGGTATATACTCTTAAACCCTCAATTAGTGCGTGCGCGTGTGTGATGTTTTGCCTGTCAAATATCTTAATTAATATGGAGAAAAGAAGGAAAAAAAAAAGAAGGCAAAAGTTTAGAAACTGTAATATTATTTTCACTTTCCATTAGAAATTAAAGAAGAAGTCATAGTATTACTTGGTTGCCATCGTTAAATGACCAATTAAGTCCAAAAAAAAAGAAATCAAAACGAAAGCGAAAGGTTTGAGAATAGTGAATTCTAAGGAATCAGAAGATGTATGCATGTGCAGCATTGTCATACTCAGCAGTCCTCCTAATAGCTTTATACTTATTTTAATTGTCAAGATGAAGATGTGAGAAATGGACGAAGCTAAAAATGGAAGGAAAAATATTCACGAAAAAGCAAAGAGCCAAAGACCAATTAAAACCATCCACACCATTATATACACACTTGACCTAACAACAGAAAGGTCCAATTATGATAGGTTACATCCAATATTTGTTGAGCACGACTTCAGAAAATCTGAACCCCTACGCCAATCAACATGCATACCACTTATTTCCGTCAAGCAATCGTGTTCACAACTTCCAGGGATATTTAAAGATTTGAAGCAAAAAGGAAGATTGCAAGTCATGAGCAAAAACTTACAATTGGCAGGGAATTTTCAAAATCTTTTTTAATTTGGCAATCTTATTTTTAGTCTTGGACAGCAACGATCTCCTAACATGAAGATACTTTTGTCCTCTTTTCTTTTTCTTTTTTTTTTTGTTTTTTGAATACTCAATAACATTCCTCAAATATAGAAAGGCGAAAAAAGGTGTTAGCTTACAATATACCTCTTGAGATTAGCAAAATCACTTACTCCACTTAAGTTCAAAGTCACCGTCAAATTCTTCCAACTTAGATAGCCATTTTGTCAGTGGAGATGCAATCTATATATATTACCTTTTGTTTTTTTTTTTAACACGTTGGTGTTTAAGATATTATATATACTCTAGTGTTTCTCAAAATCATTATTGTCTTAAATCAGCCTATAAATCTTTGTTATACAAATAAAAACATCCCCTACCCGTTATATTATGTTTACCTACCCCTACCCCGTATACTATATGTTTCCTTTTCCCTACGGACCCTACCCCTTATATTATGTTTACCTGGTATTAGGGCTTAGTATCCCGTGGATCAGGCCTCCTACGTTGTGAGTAACATGTCTGTCTAAAAAATTCAATAGATTCAAATAAAATTTAAAAAAATGAGTCTATTGATTTTGCACAAATAAATAAATGTATATAGTATACATGCGTAAGGAAAAAAAAAAAGATATATTGCTGAAGTTGGTGGCTTGCATGGAAGGGATAAGACGTTTTCGTAATTCCTAAGTAAACGTGGTTTCTAATTCCTATGTTGACTAGTAGTAGCATTGACATTAATTGATATTCTCGACTGTAGCAAAAGCCAGTGAGGATATTATCTGTTGGTAAGATGATGAATAATGGTTTGCATGAACGCCTATTAAAGAAGCAAAATTTGGATCCGATCGAACTAGACTGGCGGCATGAGCTGATTAGGTCGGTCAGTTTAGTCTTTTGGTAGACTGAAAAAAGAGAATAGTTAGGATGCTCGGGTGTTATCTCCAAGCTCATTCCAACGCTCAAGTCAAATTCGAGATAAAACATAATATAATTCTTGTGAATTGTCAATGGTAGAACGGAATATCACCTACATATTTTGAGTGTTTATAGATAAAGTGGATACATGTTATGGACTGTACATGTAATCAAGTTTATTAGCTCAAAACATGTCATACATTAATAACCTATAGTCCCTCATTTTCTTAGAAAAGTAGTTTGGACATAAGGGAGAGGGATGAGTTAGATAATTGAAGAAGGGATTGTAAATCGGAGGTGGTTCGAGCTCTCCCACGTAGGCTTAATAAAAAAATGCAATTTAGACAAGTCGCACAATTTAATTGGTTGGGTTCATCTTTATCAACTTTTATTTTTGATATTTATTTTATATTAGTTGCTTCTTGAAAGTGCAGGATTGCCTGCCGCCTCATCATCGAGACTTGTAGCCTCCCCACTGACTTCTTGGATAGTTTTTCTCTTATCTACTAGTGTTGTCTATTCACTTCTGAGAAGAGACAATCCTGTGGCAGTCATTCTTCTATTTCTCTTCCTTCTTATTCCTTTGCTTTTTGATAGGTTGCATTTTAGTTGATTAATTGTGTTGACATTTCCTAATTATCTAGGCTAAAATGGCATTATTGGATGGATTTTACTGAATTTGTGTATGTGGTGGTTAAATGCAGGAATTCGCGGAAAAAGGTGTCAAAAAGGTGTAATTCCAGAAGAGATTCTGATGGTTAGACGCAGGCACACCTAAGTCAAATGTCCAAGTCCTGGTTATCAGGATTCCAAATCCACGTGGACAATTTCCAAAGAATTTGAGATTCCAAATCCGAGTCTATGCTGGAATAATTATTACCTTTTTCTATTTAGTAGTTTATTATTTTTAGGAAACCATCTTAATGTTTGTTATTAGAAAATCTTTTTAGATTAGGAAATTGTGACGACCCACCTCTTCCTAGGGCGAACCCTAGAGTATCAGTGGCCGCCTGCCTAACTCTCGCCAGAACTCACTCACTCAAACAATCATATAACTTATCAAACTAACAGTCTGTACATAATAATAAAAGTACAATACCTTATAAATTCATAACTCCCAAAATTACAAGACCATAGTACATAAAACATCCATCCTTACAGACAAGTTCCATTATACAAGAGTTCTCAACATTCATAATTCCAAATTCTCCAAAAACACCAAAACAAGAGTAACCCTAATCTTAAGGGTTGGCATCTTCATCGGGGATCTCATATTCTGTTAAGAAAAACAAATATAAAGGGTGAGCTAAAAAACCCGTGAGTTCCCAAAAACATGCAATTCACATAACACATAAGTACTTTCACTTAATAAATTGCACTTGAAATTAAATCATATAAGAAAGCATTTAACAACACAAGTTTGGACACGGGGGCTCTCAGGAGCCAAGATCCACGTCGCTTGTCCACGAATCAGGTAGTTGACACTCCGTCAACTGTCAATATTACCATGTAGAACTCCACTTTCCTTTACTCCTCCAAACCTCCACCGGGTCTGAAATCCAAACACTTTAAAACACTTTGAAACACTTCACTTTGTTTGAGTACTCTCCATTAAGGACAAGTCCATACGCCAAGTCCAGAGTACATTTCATTTCATTTCATTGGGCATCACTGGTTGGTTGCTCTTTTGGAGACAGGTTCGGTTCCAGAACCAAGTCTCGAGCATATTGCACTGGTCTATAACACTAGTTTGATGCTCTTTTCGGGGACTAGTCTATAAGCTAAGTCTCGAGCATATAGCACTGGTCTGAGTCACTGGGCTTTGTGACATTTAAATAACCCTATGGCTCTTCCCTTTCTCCTCGACCTAGGCCTAGCCCCCGGCTCGAGTCGAAGGGTTCACTGATAGGTCTCAGAAATTTCCTGACCTTTTCAAACACATGCAATCACTATATAACACTGTAACAATCAATCACTACACTACACTTTCACTTTCGTTCACTTCAAAGCACTTTCACAATTGTTTTCACTCAAACAAGAGTAAGTGTGATAAAGTACACACTACCCCATCTGAGAGTTCAAAACCATGTTTCATTGTACAATCACTACATTAATCACAATTACAATCATTTCACTTAAACACATAACAAGCATGGAAACTCACCGAAGTAATAAGGTTCGACTTCCACGTAGGGGTCAAATTCACTTTCGTCCACACCCCCTAAACAAGTGAAAACAGTAGTTGAGATTTTACTCCTTCACTCATTAATTAAAACAATTTACTTTCACTTTTTAGTTTTCAATCAATGTTTTTCCTTAAATCCCCTCAAGGAAAAGTTTTCATTTCACATGATATCGTATTTCAAATACCTCTTTGAAAATCACTTAATCATTCCAATTACAATGTTTCATCGACGTACTCCCTGAGCGCTACTTTCACATATTTCTTTGATATGATATTTAAATGAGGTTTATCACCTCAAAACCACTTTTATTGCAAAACTCAACACTTTCCCTTAGACAATACTTTAACATAAATTTAGAACACTTCAAACCATATCTTTATTTAATTCATAGAATTTGATCACAATATTGTAAAACCCTAAAATTCATTTAAATGACATTTTTCACTCAAAAATTCACAAGAAATTCCACTTTTCATCTTTTAAAACTCATGCACCTATAAATGAACATAACATATATTTTCTTAAACAGAAATTCATCACAGATAACCACAAAGTCTCGAAATCAAACATAAAAGTTACCAAGCATGGGTTTGGCCATCTCATACATTTTTCTATCACCATTTCCAACAACAAAACCCTACTTTCTAACCATATCATGACAAATTTCACAAATATCATTCAAATCCCAATCAGGTCCTCAAGTCCACTACCTAGAGGCCACCTCAAGTCCGCTACTTAGGTTGGGAATTCAAGAGCCCAACTTCATCTTTTCAGATGTAATCTTTTCTACCGATCTAAACCACAGATCTATGATATTTAATGCTAATAAAGCTACATCTAGTAGTTTTAAATCTTATACCTTCAGATCTATCAAGATCTAGTAAGATCCAACACGATCTCTCGAGCTCCTCTTCAAGCAAGTTGCTTCCAAGCTTAGAGACCCCCAAAAACTTCGATCTTAGCCCAAGATCTTCGAGCTTTGACGATGATTTCCAACACCAAGCTCAAGACAAACCACCCAAGCTTTCTTCCTCTTTCTTTTCCTCCAAATTTTCGGACTTCACCCCTCTCTCTCTCACCTTCAATCGGTTGCCAAGAAGGAGGGAATACAAGTCAAAATCTTTCACTCAAGTTTCACAAGTTCATGTTGCTAGATGAAGGATGAAATGAAAAAAAATCAAACTACAAGATTTACCTCTCTCTTCCTCCTCCAAGAACCGGATCAGCCCTCTCTCTCTCCTCTCTCTCTCGGCTGCAAGGAATGGAGAAGGTGATGGTCTTCAATGGTGATCAAAGCTCCAAGAAGAATTGGTGGAAGAAATGGAAGAAATAAGCAAAAATCTCTCTCTCTTCTCCCTCTTGTTCTCTCGGCCTCCCTCTCTCTCTTCACTCAAGATTGCAGCTAAAAAGTGAAGCTCAAGGTTGCAAGAAGTCAAGGCTTCAAGAGACAAAAAGTGCACTTTTCCTTATTTTAAGGAAAAGTGCTTTTCGAGCACTTTATGTCGCGTCACACGCGACAGTCTAACTTACACTGTTTTATTCCATTCCAATACTGTCCAATCTTAATAATATTTTCATAATATCACTAAATATGCTCGATTTCAATTTAAAATCACTAATCACGCTCCGGTAGAAAAGTAAACACTTTGGTCAAAATCGCACACCGGCAAATAATTCGTATAAAATTCTCTAAATTGAAAAATATTCACTTTAAACATATTTTCACTCATATTTCAATGAATAAACACAATATAAATAATATTATGTATTTTTAAAATAATTCTGAATTTTGAGGCCCTCACAGAAAGTAGTAGTTTTTTTTATTTCTATTAGGAAATTCCTAATAGATTAGGAATCTAGGTTATTATTTTTCTTCGTCTGCGAAAAGGAAACTGGGGCTCCCGCGAAGCATACAATACATAAGGTGACTAGTAGTTTGAGATTCGGGGGCTTCGCGTGAGGACTCGGGACGGAAGCAAGCGATAGCTTTTGCTTTTCTCCCTTTCGCTATTTCTTTACTCTTGAGCACAAAATTATAGGGAGACTTTGTTTCCTTTGCTTTTGCTATATTCAATTGAACAAGACAACACATGGCTTTGTTGATTTTCATTGAAATCTTTGGTGGAATTTCTCACGTCATGCTTGGCTAAGTTCCCCATCTAGTCAAAGATCAACTCAACGACGCAGTCCAACATATCTGTGAGATCTAATCGATTTGTCATTTGTTCGTTTAAATCTTTAGTATTTATACGTTCTCTGTTTTGTGTTAATATGATTGTTTTGTTGGTTGAATGTCAAAGGCGCCTGATGTTCATATTGACTTGATAATCTACAACCAATTTAATTTGCTAAATCCGTAATTGTTTAGTAGATTAATATTAGTGGTAACTGACGTGTAAGCACGTTAGGGGAACATTTAGTCTAATCTAAATGAACCCTGGTAGTGTTTGGTGGTTAGGGTTTGGGCTTTTCTAGTTCGTAGTGCAATTGATAAATTAAATCCTACGGGCGTAGCTAGGGTTGTTTCTTAATTAGGGATATTTAACGAGCGTACCTTACTTACCTAAAATCTAAGGAAGAGTTGGTCGTTTGAGAGGTTTCCGGTGACTATAACCAGCCTATTAATGGTTTAAATGAACTAATATTGCATCAATGATTAGGTATATGGACCGTGTCTGAGTAGTTGGATTTTTTACTAGAACTCATCTCTCATTTATTCAATTCTCTTTTATTTCAGTTATTTGTTTTGTTATTTGATTTTTAATTAATTTCTCATTGTCTCAAAAATCCCCCAATTTCTGGTACTTGAAAAGAAACGAATTTTCCCCAATCCCTGAGGAGACGATCCTACTCACCCTTATACTCAAAATATATATTTCCTGGAGTAGGTATTTATTATTGCACAGGCTCGACACATGTCACTTTTATATTAATTTTGCAAAAAATTCTAAATAAAACTCTTTGCGAGCAAACCCTAGCCTAATATGTGCTCATAATGGATGAAAGTATTCCATTCATGATCATGCAAAATTCCATCAAAAAAAAAAAGAAGAAAATATCATGTACTTTAAACACGTACACTATAGAGTAAGAATTGTACGTCCTAAGTCCATGCAAAATCTTCTTTAAGGCAAGTCCATTACAAATGAAAATTTTGTGTCACATGCTATGGAGTGAGGCTTTTACTGTCCCGAGGCATTTCAATCAGAATTCTAGATTTTATGTCCCTACAAAGTTTTTCCTCCATGATTATGTTTTTTCTTTGAATAGTGTGTTTGGATACGCTATTTTTTGATTTATTTTTCTACTTACATCATCAACACATTTTCCAATCACCTTTTTAAATCACATACATTACATTAAAAAAGTGATACAGTATTTAGATAACCAAATAATTCCAAATAATAATATATCCAAACACACTTACATATGCTAATCAGATATTTACAGTTGATTATCTTGCTTCATGCAACGTGAAGTGAGACTCGTGAAATATTGTTGTCACAAACAACTTAATGTAAGGCTTACTGTACCAATAATGGGAGAGAGAAATTGAAGGTACTAGATCTGTAAAACCTATACAAATATGATTTTTTGTTGCGTAATCTCTTTTTCAAAAAAAAAAAAAAAGGTCTGAATCATTTTGCTTCTCACAATTAATGACTCAAGTCCTTCCATATAGATGGATGAATCCTAATATGTATTCGATTACTTGATAAATAAAAACTGATGCTGATACATCAATTTCCTTTATTCCAAACAATGCCTTTCACCATAAACAAAGGTACAAATATGCAATATGGAAAAGGAATCTTATAAAAGATTACGAAGGGGGGAACAAAAATCAAAGAGAAAGGAAAAGATGATAAAGCCCTCAATCCAAACAAGACCTAAAGGTTTCTTTTAAAAGCTACGGAAGGATGGAAATCAACATCACGGGAGTGAGCTTTAAGATTTTGTGTTCAATTGAGAATCAGAATAATAAAAGTATGCCAACAGCAGCTTTCACTTTCATGGCCTCAGTCACCAATGGATTTCCATAACTTGGCCGAATTATATGATTCCTGCCACCTTTCAATCATACTTGGGAATTGGAACACGTAGAATAAGTCAAATATAAAACTCCGTATTGATAAGGCAAACAGACAAAGGAAAGCAGAGTTTGAGGAAAGCAAAATCATCACCGAATTCTATAATTTATTTTGTAAAGTTGAACCAATTCCAAGCCAGGTTGCCATAGGTTTTTTTTTTTTTTGGGGTTGAATCAATTCAAAGGTACCTTGCTTACTCAAACGAAAAAGAATGGAAAACAAAATAAAAACAAGTAGAATATGCGAATTTTTTTTGTGACAATTATTGCAAAGTTTATTAACTGTTTTTTTAATATAGCCCAATATTCCTCAATTTTTCTCTTGCATATTTCCTGTCTGCTTTTCTTTTCTGCACACTCCATTGCAGGAAGGCATAATTAGGTGCCCATTTTCAGCCCATAGATTCACGTGTCAACTTTTGGAGAGTCTGTGGATTCCAAAAGCAAACTTCATCTTTAACAATTGAACATAAATTTTGTTAAACGTAATTCAGTAACTATCAGAGTCCATGCTTTGTACTTTTTTAAGCCCCTCTTCACTGAAGATTACTCAAAGGTCACAAGCTAATGTCTAAATTTTTCTGCGGTAAATATATTTGACATATCACTGTCGATTAAAAAATCACATGCATAACATTTTCTGTTGGAATATCTAGAGATGTGATGTTAATAGTAAACATAGAAGCCTGGAGGGTTTTCACATAATACATGAAATTATTTTTTCCAAGAATCTGTTATATGGCAAATTAAGTGCCCTTACTGGATTTCCTTTTTTTTTTTTTTTTGGTGGTGTAACACTTTAAAGAAAAAAAGGAAAAGAAAAACTCTCTTCTCAAACACAATCTGTTTATTCACACTTAATATTTTTGTCCAAGAACAAACCAGTTGACACAAGTTTTGTCAAGTTAGAATTTTTACATGAACAACAAAGGATCCCTAATTATTTTGGCACTTCAGGAAAAGTTTCGGTGGGTACTGTAATTCACGTTTGCTTATTATGTTTGGAAAATGACATATTCACCCATGACCCATATTCTCTGACAATGGAATTTCAGAATTACTCCCAAGGCCCTCATCAGTGAGTACGTATATCAAGGCCCTCATCAGTGAGTACGTATATTACACCCGTGTAATATATGTTTATACATATAACTCAAAATTTTTTCATATTTTATACATTTCAAAAATATTTAAAAAGAGCTCATCTTTTTATAGTTATAGAGAAAATAGCACCTATATATATAATAAGTTCTATGAATTTATACATATAAACATAATAAGGGACCTATATATATAATAAGTTCTATGAATTTATACATATAAACATAATAAGGGATAAAGTTTTAAAAATTAATATTTGATATGCAACAATAAGAGTTAAAAATGGTGTTAATGTAGTATAATTTCTTTAAATTGTAGTAATTTTACCCATTGTTTTATTTTTGTAACTTCAAATATATTTGTAGTATTTATGTAAAAATTTGTATGGTAATTTTATTGAACTCATATTTTTGTGCAAAAATTTTAATTGTATTTTTGTAAAGAATTCGTATAATATATGTAAATATTATATCCGTTATGTATTTTACTATGTCCAAGGCATAGTTAATGATCATTTTGCATTATTTTCCTAAATACCATAGTACTCTTGATGTAAAGTCTTTAATTTTTATAAACAAAAAACTTCAACAAAGTACTCTTGAGTTATGAAACTTTACCTAAAGAATAATGAACAAGTCTAAAAGTGATGGACAATTTCAAACAACAAAGACACAAAAACTTTACTCAAAACTATTCAACAATCCCCACGCACACGATAAGAACCAATTAGGTTAAATAATTACGTAAACAAAGTATGACTCCAGCTGATCTTACTAACAATGATCTTATCTAGCACCATGGTATCTATAAAATTATTGCTATTAGAAATTTCTTCTATTATTAGTAGTATAACATAATTTAGTACTAACGTAAGAATAATAAACAGTAAATTAATTGAAGAGACGAGATAGGAAGAGTTACATGCATATATTAGGACGTGCATAACAGGGTGCGGGAGACAATTTTGGCACCTCTCCAACCTAACACATCTTTTGTGGAACTTGGTCAAGCTTTCACGAGTTTGTGTCAAAATCATTAAAAAATTTGTATAACTCAATAAATAAGCAGGTAGACAGTCGACATTTTTAACTCTTTTAACCCGATAATTATGACATCCTTTGAGTGGTCGCTTATTTTATAACTCTTTGGAACTTTTGGTTGGTATTCAATTGTTTTGGATATTGGTATTTACTATTTTATGACTTGAAGCATTTTGTAAATTTGATATCTTGATTATGTCATTTATTGACGTGGTTAATCATTTAATGTCTTGTTAGGATCTTTGATTTGTAATCATTTGTTTTGGAAGGTTGGTGATTAATACGAATTGTATAAATTGAAATTATTGCTGTTTAAATAGTTTTCTCAATACATGAGTGACACAAGGAAAAGAAAAAAACTTGCCATATTTATCAAATAAGTTAAAATGACCTGCATATATTTTGGGTTATTTTAAGATAAGCTATAAAATTTTCAATTCGATCTTGAGTCAAGAGTTTCAGGTTGTTTTAATACGAATTATACAAATTTCAAATCAATCTCAAATCAAGAGACCTGACACGAATAGTTAAACTATGTTTGGATTAATCGAATATCTACAGTACATTAGTACATGGGCTCCAAACCGAATCCACGAATTCGTGACAGAATGTTTGGATTGCTTATATTTAGTTAAAAAATTTTGCTTACATCATCGACACAAATTCTAATCACCTTTTTATCTCAGATACATCACATCAAAAAAGTACTACAGTAGTGCTACAGTATTCTTTTCAACAAATTATTCCAAAAAATCTACTATCCAAACACACTGACAGAGAGGAAATCTCGTACTCGATACTATTTTGTAGGTGTTTATGTCATTTCATTAAACAGAAGAGAAGAATGGATTGGAGTGCCTGAAATTTTTCTAAAGTGCCAATATGGTTGTCCTCTAGATAAGGATGTAGATCAGTTTTGAGTGGTAAATAATTCATAACCATAATAGAGTTTAAAGATGTCAAAACTTAAATGCAGCTAGCTCAACAGTATTTTGACCTCGCCTCAACATGACAGAAAATAATATCACACCTCACACGTATCTAAACATGACTTCTATGCTCTAACTTCTGCAACTTCCTGCTGGAAGTTTAGCCCACCAGCTAAGTTACAGTAAGTAGAAATAGTGGGAAATCCAGCATACGCAAGTCATCTCTGCAGTTCCTTAATTTGCTGAGTGTGTCTCTATCAGGAAGAAGGGTCACGAATTTGGCGCATCTCGTGAGTCTATAGCATCGACATGTATAAGATTACAACTGTTTGTTTTTCTTTTGATATGATTATCTTTGATGTTTTTCTTTTGATATGGTTATGTTCGGTGTATGTCAATTACACTTATTTTGTTCCATGTCACAAGCAAAACTTGTAACGTCTAAAATTAACCAAACAAAAAAGATAGATAATCATACTGATATTTAATCTACACCTCAAAGGTTAATAACCCCTAAAAATAAAAAATTCACCCCATCTAGGTATGGAACTTTACAAGCGAAAATCTAATAACAACATCTTACGCGAAAAGAAGCACTTTTCTTTCCTAAAAAAAAAAAAAAAGAAGAAGAAAAAAGAAAAAAAAGAAGCACTTTTCTTGGTAATTACTATAAACAAAGTACTACACGTGCTTGAAAAGGATTTTACAAGAGTTACAGTATATACGTTCAAATGATGTGAAAATTAGACCTGACCAAGATCAACTTATTTCGTCCAAATATCTTTTTCAAATGCAACATCATATCATTTTGTGTAGATATAATTATTTCCCTTTGGAAAAGTTCTTTGGTCCTACAGTATACATACTTTTCATGCATTACATGTTTTAACCAACCATTAAAATCCAAACACATGTGCAAATGCAAAATCATTTCCTTGACAATAAACAGCATAAATGTTGTGTATGAAAATGATATTCTTTCATAGGTTACATATTTTAAACTTGCATTTTTACATGGTTACTAGTAGAGAAAATCTATACTAAACAACATAGGAGTTAAGTAATAGTAACAAACTAAAGGATAACTCATCTTTAGGAATTCCTATATTTGTGTTTATCGTTTAATAATATCATGAATTATAGTCACTTTTTACAGGTGGATTCTACTAGTGTTTGAGTGCTTCTAACAGTACTACACAGTCAGATGGGTCCTATCATTGAAGATATTGGCATGTCACTATTAGCTTGCAATTGTATTGTTTTCAATTGAATTTCTAAGGAGGCAAATAAAATTGCACATAAGTTCGCTTTTCATGCTATCACCCAAAAAAAAAAAAAAAGATGGTTTCTAGTAATATTAAACTATTGGTCCGGTCAATTTTCGCCTCAGTAATGATCAGTGCAAGAAGAAAAAAGATTTACTCCTACGTCACTTGATCTCCTTCAAGACTATCAGTCAAACAAGTTTACCATTTGTTATTATTTTCTGGGATAATTTCAGTCAAAGAAGCTGCAGCAGCAAATTGACTGCTATGACTCTTTTTCTTTTGCAAGCACAGAAGAAAATTACGGCAAAAAGGGGAGGGAAAAAAAAAAAGCTTCTGGCAGTTAAATCATCTTTGTCACTTTTCTTGATAATCGAATGAAACAAAATTAAATTTGCTATAGGGCCCATCTGCAGTTAATGCTTCTTGGCCTTTTTTGCTCCTTACAGTACATACACCCAACAAAAACAAAAACAATATTAATCTCTTCTTAAATCTTGCAATAAAAATTCAAGGTAAAAATTTACCAAAACTACAATTGGTTCATTCACTTATTGCTTTACTTCTTTTTTCCCCCCAATTTTTCCTTTTCATTTAGCAATTAGCTGGACTGGGGGTTTTTGTGGGTCCCATTTTTTAAATTACAATTTTTAATATATTTCATAAATACATCATCTGAACTCTTCTGCTGTGTTGCTGTTGCCTCCTGTTGTCTTTGTGTGGTCTCAGCCGTTTCAGAAATGTTCTAAGATGGTCTCTCTTTTTCTTTCTTTTTTTTCTTCTTTTTCTTTTCCTGTAAATTACTCCTAAAAAAACTTTTTGTAAATGAAAATAAAAAGGAAAGAAATGGGAAAATACAAAAGGCAATGAACTTTTTAACTGTTACAACTCCAAGTCTCCACCCTCTTTCCAGCGGTTCAGGTTCTTGTAGATTTGGTGCTGGGGTGGGTAGTTCTCATTTTGGTGCTCAATTCCATTTCTTCCTCCTCAAAATCCAATCTTTTTCAGTGGGTTCAATCTTGTTTTTCCTGTCTTAGAAGTTTGTGTGCTCCCTTCACTCTCAACCATCCATCCAACCATGGTGGTTCACTGATTACTGGGTTCTGATCCGAAGCCTGATTTCGAGAAAGAAAGAAGAAGGGAAAAAATAAAAAGAGAAGAAGAAGAAAGAGCTCAGATTGATAGCAAAAAAGAAAGTGAGTTGAACTAGTGAAGATGGCTGAAAAGTCTGAAGTCCTCGAAGCTGTAGTGAAGGAGACGGTTGATTTGGTAATGGATCTGTGAACTCAAGAAAGCAAGCTTTTTCCTTTCTTTTTTCCTTTTTTGGTTGTTGCCCTGATTTTTTTCTCGTTCGGGGTTTTGATGGAAAAATTTTTGGTATGTGGGAACTGCAGGAAAACATTCCTATCGAAGAAGTTTTTGAGAATCTGAGATGTACCAAGGAGGGTCTTACTACCGTGGGTGCTCAAGAAAGATTGGCCATTTTTGGCTACAACAAGCTAGAGGAGAAGAAGGTACTCATTTTTAAATTACCTTATTTCTTTTCTTTAGAAGTTTCTGAATTTATCCCCTTTTTAAGTAGTATCACTACAATTTAATTCTTACTTTGTCATCTCATGTTTGTTGCGGCTATTAGTATTCCGCTTTTGAATTTTGTCGGAATTGGACTCGTGTTTTGGGATGTAATAGCTATTGATCAATGTGTCCTGATGTTGGATTGTAAAATTTGGATTGTAGGAGAGCAAAGTGTTGAAGTTCTTGGGTTTTATGTGGAACCCTCTTTCATGGGTCATGGAATGTGCTGCTATTATGGCAATTGCACTTGCCAATGGAGGGGTGAGAGCTTGTCTATTGAGGTTGGAATTGCTTAGCTTTTGTTCTGCTTCTTGAGCTCTTTTTGAGCTTCGTGTCATGTGTTGCAGGGGAAGCCTCCGGATTGGCAAGATTTTGTGGGTATTATTACTTTGCTTGTGATCAACTCCACAATCAGTTTCATTGAGGAGAACAATGCTGGCAATGCAGCGGCTGCTCTCATGGCTCGTCTTGCTCCGAAATCCAAGGTATTTGATTTAATTTTCTGACATTAAAGTCATGCATCTATGTCTAGACATTGAGTTATGCTGGTTGAATTTCATTGTTCTTGTAAAGGTTCTTAGAGATGGAAGGTGGAGTGAGGAAGATGCTTCAATTCTTGTGCCTGGGGATATAATCAGTATAAAACTTGGTGATATCATTCCTGCTGATGCTCGCTTGCTCAACGGAGATCCTTTGAAAATTGACCAGGTTGGTATCCTGTTTTGGTTGCTCCTTCTATTTCTAAGTTTTCACTTTTTCAGCTCTGCTTGAGGTACTGAACGTACAATTGTGGAATTTGCAGTCGGCTCTGACTGGTGAGTCACTTCCTGTAACAAAAGGACCTGGAGATGGTATATACTCTGGTTCCACATGCAAGCAAGGAGAAATTGAAGCAGTGGTAATTGCAACCGGTGTCCACACTTTCTTTGGGAAGGCAGCTCATCTTGTAGACTCCACTAATCAAGTGGGCCACTTTCAAAAGGCAAGCATATGGGCTGTTTATATGTGTTTTTGACAATGTATATCCTTTTGAATTTTGTTTGTTTCACGTTTTGTATCGTTTTCCCTGGCCATCTTATTTAGGTTTTGACTGCTATTGGGAATTTTTGCATTTGTTCTATCGCCATTGGGATGATAATTGAGATTGTTGTTATGTATCCAATTCAACATCGGCGATATCGTCCTGGGATAGACAATCTTCTTGTGCTTCTCATAGGTGGAATTCCAATTGCAATGCCCACTGTTCTCTCAGTGACAATGGCAATTGGTTCTCACCGTTTAGCTCAACAGGTTTGTTTTGTTGGTTTCCTTGGACTTTGTGATCAGTGGTGGGTCTTAAAGTTTTGCATTTATGACAACATATTTCTATTCTGACAGGGAGCTATAACAAAGAGAATGACAGCTATAGAAGAGATGGCTGGGATGGATGTGCTCTGCAGTGACAAGACAGGAACTTTAACATTGAACAAGCTTACTGTTGACAGGAATCTTATCGAGGTTAGTGAGGGAGAAGTAGTTCTTAAATTATTCATGCACTTCTTACAACATAGGTTTGTTTAACATACAGTTTTCCTAATTCTGATCCTATCTTCAGGTTTTTGCCAAAGGTGTTGATCCAGATACTGTTGTTTTGATGGCTGCTCGGGCATCTAGAACAGAAAATCAGGACGCCATAGATGCTGCTATAGTTGGCATGCTGGCTGACCCAAAGGAGGTATGTTGCTTTTGTGGTAGGAATGTTAATACAAGTAATCTTTCTAACTATTCTGAATTGGCTTTCAAAATGTCCAATTAACAGGCTCGTGCTGGCATTCAAGAAATACACTTCCTTCCTTTTAATCCAACCGATAAGAGGACAGCATTAACTTATTTTGACAGTGAAGGCAAAATGCACAGAGTTAGCAAAGGTGCACCAGAGCAGGTAATATTATTCTGGCTTTTCTGTTAACTAGTATTCGGTTAGTAGCGTATGCTAATATGTAGTACAAAAATGGATATTAGATTCTTAATCTTTCACACAACAAGTCGGATATAGAGCGTAGGGTTCATGCGGTGATTGATAAGTTTGCAGAGCGAGGTTTGCGGTCACTTGCTGTAGCATACCAGGTAAATTGGCTCAGACATATTCCATTTTGATCACCACATTTCTGATTTTCTGTTTATACTGCCAGTGTAGCAAAATTGATTTGTGTAGCCTCTTTAGAATCTCGTCTGAATTGTACCTTTCTTTTCTTGTCTTCTTCTTCTTCTTCCTCTCTCTCTCTCTCTCTCTCTTTTTTTTGTGTAGGAAGTTCCAGAAGGAAGGAAAGAGAGCCCTGGAGGCCCTTGGCAATTTATTGGTCTGATGCCTCTTTTTGACCCACCCAGACATGATAGTGCAGAAACAATAAGGAGAGCTCTGAATCTTGGAGTCAATGTTAAAATGATTACAGGTGCATTGCACAATATGCCTCTAAGCACCAATTGCTTTACATGTAATATGGTGCAAATGTTTCGGTGAATGACATATAGAGGTTATAGGGAGGTTTAAGCAATACTAGGGGATCTCGCTGGAGTACTGAGACTAAATTATCTTGCATGAACATTTGTATTGTTGTATGAATAGTTAGAACTTACCTGGTGAACTATAAACAACTCCAAGAGCATGATACTACAGCTTCCCCCAGCCTCTGTATTTAAAAAGGCACTGTATGAACTGGCAAAAGTGAGCCTTTGGTGGTCATTGGTTTGAGAAGATTGAAATAATCTAAAGTTAAGGCATCCTATGAACTGGCAGAAGTGGGTCTTTGGTTGTCATTATTTTGAGAAGGTGAAAATAATCTGAAGTTAAGGCAGCCATTGCCCTTCCAAATAACGCATTCTTACGAGAAAAAATGACATGTTGCATTAAGTATCTACAACATAAGATTCTTCCTGGCTGCTTGTCCATTTTTGCATCGAACAGCCTACCATCATTGTCTGCACCGGTTTTTTTTTTTTTTTGTGTGAAGTCCAGTGTTTAATTGGTTGACTCTTGCATTACCAGGTGATCAACTGGCAATAGGTAAAGAAACTGGGCGACGATTGGGAATGGGAACAAACATGTATCCTTCATCTGCTTTGTTGGGCCAGGACAAGGATGAGTCTATCGCTGCTTTACCCATTGACGAACTGATTGAAAAAGCTGATGGATTTGCTGGTGTATTCCCTGGTAGGTTCTGATGTAGTTTTGATGGGTGGAATTGTGTAGTATAGTTGCAACTCTTTCCAAGGTGTCAAGATCTTTTATATGGTAATAGATTTTCTTGCTTTCCTTACTATATTCACTGGATATTTTGTTTAGAACACAAATACGAGATTGTAAAGCGCTTGCAAGCCAGGAAACATATTTGTGGAATGACTGGTGATGGGGTCAATGATGCTCCAGCTCTGAAGAAGGCTGACATTGGGATTGCTGTCGCTGATGCAACTGATGCAGCTCGTAGTGCTTCAGATATTGTCCTTACAGAACCTGGGCTTAGTGTTATCATTAGTGCTGTTTTGACCAGTCGGGCCATCTTTCAGAGAATGAAAAATTATACGGTACTGTATCAAAGAGGATAATTTTTATCTTGTGGTTATTGCTGTTTGGTTAATTCTTGCTGTCTTGCGAGAGTTAATGTGCCCTTTCCTAAAGGCTGCTTGCATAAACTTTAACTAATTACACTGTTCAATGTTTGCAGATTTATGCAGTTTCTATCACAATACGTATTGTGGTAAGTGAATTTAGTTATTTGTTCTTGTAAGTTTGTGCTCGTATTCTCATTTTCTTTATTCTTGGCAGATGCTAGCTGATCCGTCATCTGTTGATGATTATATGTCACCAGCACTTCCTGTTTTTGTTTTGACTTTTATTTGACAGTTTCTGGTTCTCTTGAATATGACAGCTTGGGTTTATGTTGCTGGCATTGATATGGAAGTTTGACTTTCCACCGTTCATGGTGCTTATAATTGCAATCCTGAATGATGGTTAGTTCATAAAACTGCTCTTCACCCAAACACCTCCCCTGTCTGGCTTTGGCACCTGATATACACACAGTAATAAGTCAACCAAAAAACATACATTAGAGAATAGGGCATACCTTCTCTGTAGTATGGTACAGAAGCTTTCCAGGAATAACCTCAACATTTTATTGGATTTTAAATTGATGATTTTTCCTAACCTGCAAGAATTATTTCTTCCTTTTACGCCTAGCATCTTTTAAGCTGAGTGTCATATACTACCAGAGGAAGGATATTTGTGATTGATGTAGCTAAATTGTGCTAGAGGTCCTATAGGGTGGCATCCATTCTTTCTATAATGAACAACTTGTGGAATTTCAGGCACTATTATGACGATATCAAAGGATAGGGTGAAACCATCTCCACAACCAGATAGCTGGAAGCTGGCTGAGATTTTTGCAACTGGAATTATTCTTGGAAGTTATTTGGCTCTGATGACAGTTATATTTTTTTGGGTGGCATATAAAACAGATTTCTTCCCTGTAAGCAGACCTGTATTATGGAATCTGATAGTTTACATTTTTCATTGCTAAACTACAGCTTTTGGATTTTTTTCCTTGTTTGATATTGCACTTTTGATCTTCAAGTATCAAATTCTGTGCACTACATGTGGATTTGCTCCTTTGATTTCAAATCTATCAATCTATGATTGAAGTGCTTGCTCTCAATAACCTTGTCCTCTCTTAAGCTGATTTGCTAAAAAGCTGATTATTTGAAAATCTTCTGAAAGCACGAAAAGCAGGTGTTTATCTTGCCTGTTTCTGAAGCTAACATCTGTTTCCAAAAGTACCTCAAACGAAAGGCTGAAGCCAAAATCAGTTTCAGACACCTGACAAAGTTTTAGCTTAAAAGAAGCTATAATCAATTTCCACACGTACCTCAAGTGAAAAGCTGAAGGCAAAATCAATCCCAAACATCTGAAAAAGTTTTAGCTTTCAAGAAGCTATAATCAGCTGATTTTATGCTCTTGAGAACAAGCCTGGGACTGATTTTTTTACTGCTGGATGTCATAACTTTAGACTTGTTATTTCCCTAGTAATTATGGATTTTTGTGCTGCATTATAACTGAAGTAACTCATATTGGTCTATTACCAGAGAACTTTTGGGGTGTCAACACTTGAGAAAACAGCTCATGATGACTTTCGAAAGCTTGCATCAGCAATATATCTTCAAGTAAGCACTATCAGTCAGGCACTGATATTTGTGACAAGATCTCGAAGTTGGTCATACCTTGAACGTCCTGGCTTGTTCCTCGTGGTGGCTTTTGTGATTGCTCAACTGGTAAGCCTGGCCTCATCTTTGTGTTAGAGTTCCTTTTAGCAAGACTATTGGCTGTGTTAAAATTCCCTTTCTATTTAATGCAAATAGGTTGCAACTCTCATTGCTGTATATGCAAATTGGAGCTTTGCTGCCATCGAAGGAATTGGATGGGGTTGGGCTGGAGTTATTTGGCTATACAACCTCATATTCTATATCCCACTGGACTTAATAAAGTTCATCACCCGCTATGCCCTAAGTGGGAGGGCCTGGGATCTTGTTCTTGAACAAAGGGTACAGATAATAATGCCACAGCATATATGATCATTTTTGTCATCAATAGCTTATTTTGTACTTTTATTTTATTTTATTTTATTTTGATGTTTTCCCTGTTCTGCAGATTGCTTTTACAAGACAAAAAGACTTTGGAAAGGAGCAGCGCGAGCTCAAATGGGCACATGCACAGAGAACCCTCCATGGGCTGCAAGTACCTGACACTAAATTGTTTAGTGAGGCTACTAATTTCACAGAACTCAATCAGCTGGCTGAGGAAGCCAAAAGGAGAGCTGAAATCGCAAGGTAGGGATTGATCACAGCAATAAGTGATAGCAGTTTTATGCATAGAGTTGTGTTTCTCTTATTATCTTTTGGAACTGCTATGGAATAGCATAAAATTCTTTATAATCTATAGAACGACAGATAAATATAGTTTCTATTGTGTGTTTGCATCACGATGTTCTATTGTTGGCCTAGTATTAAGTCCAATACATTCTTGGAACTTTTTTACTGACTGAATCTGTTGGTTTTGTTTCATTTATTTTATTATTGCATGAACAAGTCTTTCATCATTGGAATCTTAAATGTCCATCTTGGTGTTTTTTTGTTCCTTTCTCATAGTCTTTGTTTAATCAGGTCTAGACATCCATGGATTTAAGCTCGTACACTTTTTGGGTCGTCAATTTTTCAAAATTATGTATGCCAAACGGATCCATTTATTTTCCTGATTCTTTATTGTCTTTATTTTCAGGTTAAGAGAACTACACACCCTCAAAGGTCATGTTGAATCAGTGGTGAGATTAAAGGGTCTTGACATTGATACTATTCAACAAGCTTATACCGTCTGAGGAGACTCATCAGTGCTGCTGCTGGGGGCAACGTGTGCTGAGAGTAAATTAACCCATAATCCACATTTAGATGTGAGTTCCCTTTGATACAGAGAGTTCAAAGTGGCCGTGATTGTTGTTTTCCAGCACATTTGCTAGAATATCTTTTTTAATTTTATACCTTCCCAGGAGTTCTCCAGAACCCGAAGTGGGATAAATCAACGCTTATTATGCCATAGTGTATTGTCTATATCCATCAAGCTTTTGTTCTTATGATTGTCCCTTTTTAACTTTACTTTTGCGTCTTGCTATTGAGCTATGATTTTTATATTTTCGTCGAGCATAGAAAACTAATCTCAGAAATTTGGCGCATCTAAGTGTATTTTCCACGAAGTGAATTTCATTGAATGTGATCTCTATTTGCTGTTGTTGCCATATTCCATACGTAGTCGTTTTGCCTTGCTGCAGGCGCAACAACTGGCAAAGTGACAAGCATTACTTTTGGTCATAATTCAGGGTTTCGTAGTTTAGATGGTATCTTTATATGAATAATTTTGCAAATGGCATAGGCGAGTTATGTCTTACGAATCTCCTTACCGTAGCTGTTGAACTTCGGTAAAGTTGATTTGTAAACCATAGAATGTGGAATTTGAACTGATGCTTTCCCTTTTGTATCATATTACTCTCCTAAATCTAAAGTATATTTATCCAAAAACAAAGTGATCTTGCTTGACCAACAAGACTGTATCAAGTGGTACTCGGTGGCATTAGATTACTGCACAACTATGGAATTTCAGTCACCATTTGTCACCATAGGCAGAGAAAGAAAGTGGAAATTTTAGATCTTTATGAACATTCAATCTGTAGAGAAGTACTCCTGTTATATGTTCAATATCAGTTTCCAAGGAGACCGACTTATTGATCGGATCCATCTTTCCCGGTTGACTTATAAAGATTGCCAACCTATTTTTACTAAACTGCAACTGAAGAGTAATAGCTGGGCAAATAAAAAATTGAGGTATGGAGGCAGGTTGCAACTCATCAAGTCTGTCATTTACGGTATTCAGCTATATTGGGCTAGTGCTTTTATTTTACCGAAAGCTGTTATTCATAAAATCGGGAGAATCCTGTCTTCATTTTTGTGGTCAGGTCAAATTAAGTGCTATTATGCTGCAAAGGTTAGTTGGGCTGAAATATGTAAACCTGTGGAAGAGGAAGGTTTAGATTTAATTGATTTAACAATATGGAATAAATGTCTAGCATTGAGATTACTCAGGTGTTGGCTCAGTTGATAAGGACAGATCATTTCCTCACAAAAGGTTGTGTGTTCGAATCCTGAAGTTGAACCCACCCAAACTTTAATTATTATAAAAAAAAAAAAGAAATTGCTCAGGAATGTCTGCTCCAAAAAAGGTATTCTGTGGGTTAAATGGATCCATTCCATATTGCTGAGAGGTTCTTCTTTTTGGATGATTAAGGTCCCTCTTACTGCACCTGGGCTTGGAGGAAGGTCTTGGAGCTTAGAGGAATAGCACAGCCTTTAATTCGACACTCTATTGGCAATGGACTGGATACTAATTTTTAGTATCATAATTGGAACCCAGTGGGGTCCTTGTATCAAACATTTTCCAGGAGACTGCTACATAATTTTGGGTTGACTAATAATGATGCTGTGGCTAAGTGTATTCGTAATGGTCAGTGGCAATGGCCTATTGGGAGGTGTTCCGATGAAAATAAAAGAGTTGAAGAACCTTACTCCAGTACTTTTTGTTCCTTTTCCAAGAGAGGAGGATCAAGTTAAATGGCAACCTTGTGCTTCTGGTTCCTTTCAAGTTAAGCCTGTTCAAAGTTTTGAGATCTACTTGTAGTAAGGTGGAATGGCATGAACTGGTATGGAACAAGGACAGAATACCAAATTCTCTTTTATACTTTGGTTGCTATGCAGAAAACGGCTTACAACAAGCAATAGGCTGAGAAGATGGGGCTACATTAGTGGAAGCACTGATTGCGTCCTGTGCAATGATGCTGAGGAAACTATAGATCATTTGTTTTTTGAATGTTCGGTTACTGCTAGTGTGTGGCAGAAAGTTCAAGCATTATGTCAAAGTATAGAGGTTCTAACCCATGGTTTATTGAGCTCAGATGGACATGTCAGCATTGGAAATCCAAGTCATTTGTTGACAAGTTCAAGAGAATTACTTTAGCCATTACAGTCTATCAGGTTTGGAAAGCCAGAAATGATGCTATTTTCAAGAATATTTCTACTACTACTGAAAGAATCCTTGCAACAATTGTCGATACCGTTAGACTCGTTGGAGGTTCATGGAGGAAAGTTCCACTTGTAAAAGCGAATTGGGATTTAGTTGTAGAATAGGGTGTAACACATAGATGTTTTGACAATAGATGAATAACTTTTATAAATAGTATAGATACTAAACATACTACCTGATGTAACTGAGCAATCTGCTCTTTGTATAGGCCTACTGTCTACTAATAGAAAGTTTTATATTTTGCCCAAAAAAAGACTTGTTCATCCATCTTAAACTATAGCTCTTTCTGATTTTTTAGTTTCCATTTCCACAGCTATAGCAGTGCTACCCTCACCCTTGTACCTATACCACTTGGCACAAGCTACAAAGTAGCAAACATTTAAGACCCCAAGAGCAGTGATGAGAAAATAGAAGTAGTCTAGTCTCCCCTTGTTTAAATCTTCTGGTAACCAATTTCCAGAGTCAGAACCTTCAGTTGTGTGATGTACTATTGATATCAAAAAACTATTCAAATAACTTGAAGCAGCCAAGCCACAGAAGAAAAGTGATCCTGCAAAGCTTCTCATGTTTTCTGGGAACTGCTTGTAGTAGAATTCCACTTGGCCAATGGCGGCAAATGCCTCAGCAAGTCCTGCTAGAGAAAGCTGAGGAACCAACCACAAGGCAGTCATGGAGGAAATCGCTCCTCTTGGAGAATGAACTCCAAATGCTGGCCTTGTCGGAGCCAGTGTCCTCCTCCGTTCTTCAATGAAGGCAGCGATAAGTGATGCAATGACGACAAGGAAAAATCCAATACCCATTCTTTGAAGGATTGTTATGCCTCCTTCTTTTCCTGTGAGCCTTCGGAGGAATGGGACTACAAGACGATCATATATAGGTACCCATAGGGTGAGGCTTAACATGGAAAAGATAGTGTAGGTTGAAGCAGGGATTTGGAAGTTGCTTTTGCCTAGATGTCTATTGGATTGAAGTGCCTGGAAAACTACATATTGCTGCTGTTGAATGATTGCAACATGATATATTATAGCTGCAGCCCATATAGGAATTACTCTGAACACACATTTTGCTTCTTCCACTTGCTGAATACTACAAAGGCTCCAAGGATTTGCAGCCGTTCCATCTGACTTGATCTCATCTTCTGGTGTTATAATAGCAGCTTTGTCAAGAAATCTGAAAACAGCAAAAGTTTATTTAGGATATAAAAGTAACGGAAGCGCATGGAAAATTTTGTTGGCTTTCGTCCATCTAGAAAATTTGAAAATAGATTCTAGTCCACTTCAATCCATTCACTTGTTCGCCAAATTCATGCTCTTGATGCTGGCTGTTTTGTCTAGGCATGTATCACTATTTTGGTTTTAGTGTTGTGTGGAATTTTATTCACACTTTTGATGCGGACAGTTTGGTCGAGTGCGGTATTAGTATGTATCTGGCATTTGTGATATGTAAAAAATTCATTCACATTCTTGATGCAGACAATTCTTTGAGTGCGTAATGCTAAATGGAATTTCTTACCAATAGGATTACAAGACTTAAGTTTTTCCAAACATTTCTCAAGTCCTTTTCAGTCGAAGCAAATTCCAACTTGAGAGTTCAGACTTCAGCGACTTAAGCCAGTCTGTGCTCATACTCTTAACAAAATGACAGGTCTTCTCCCACAACATAGAGCTGGACTGCTTTCAATAACTAAATGATAAATTTAATGCAAAATATTCAACCTACAACTCACTTGACAGATTAGAAGTTAGTCCTCTGACTTCCATACAATTATCTTGGCGAGCACAAATAAATGCAGCTGCTTTTTAACTTCAATGCAATCAGTTTAACTTGATATATACTCGACGAAGACGCCGGCACTCATCAATCAATGTAATCAAAAATCAAGTTTCAAACATATAGTTGCCTCAGTTAAAAGTGTTACCTGAACTGATGCGTGTACAAAAGCTTAGAGTTGATGGATTTAGGAGGTGTGTAATTGAAGAGGGAGACCCATGGTTGCTCTGGTATCTTTAGCTGCCTCTTCTTGACTGCTACCACTATGACTTGGACTATACTTGTCAAGGGACTGCCCTCAGGCATCACAATTACGTATATTTTTGTACCGATAAAGAAGAGGAAACATGATACCAACATAAAAATAGCTGGAATTCCTAATCCTATTGACCAACTTACATCAGATTGTATATAAACAACTAGTGTTACTGATACCATCTGGGCAAAAGTTATGGTAAAGAAGTACCAATTGAAGAAACTGTTGATACCCCTTTTTCCAGATTCAGTATTAGGATTGAATTGGTCTACTCCAAAAGCCAAATTGCATGGCCTAATGCCACCGGCCCCTATTATCATGAGGGCGAATCCACTTAGCAAAACAGCTAACTGCCCTGCAGTTGGCCCAATGCAGTGGCTTTCTTCTGATCCACAGTGGGGAGGATGCAGCTTCTTCACTGCTGCTGTTAATGATATCAGAAGCAACCCCTTAACCAAAAAATGTAGCACAAGTTAGTAGATGCAGTACAATAATTAGAGCATTATCTTCTCATACTCATTTTGCAAATTGAACGTTACTAGTCAAGAAGAATAATCATTAGCGTTACCGAATCTAGTTTGTTTCCTTGTCCATTCAACACTCATATATTCCTTTAGTGCAACATTGTAAAGCTCAACAGAAGAGAACATTTATAGAGGAAGTTCATAGGAAGATTATCTACTAGTTATTGGTAGTACCAGAAATGAGGCAATTGAAGCAAATCCCAGTGTCTTGTAACGCCCAAAGTAAGTGTCACAAAGGAAAGCTCCAATTAAGGTAGCAAAGTTGGTGGTACCAGTGAAGACATTAATGAAAGTTGTAGCTGTAATACGTTTCAGGTTGAAAACTGAGGTGAGATAAACCAAGAGGTTGGACAGAAGTCCTATAGCTCCAAGCTTCTCGAAGGTCTCATTCCCTGATGGGAAAAAGAAAAATTGCAAATCAGTTCAGAAAAAATGCAAAAACAAGCTACGCAATTGAAACTACAAGTTCTTGGGATGAGCCCAAAAAGGTTCCCGGAATCATAACCAATTGATAAAATAGGTATCTTTTCTTTCATCACACCTATGATGTAGGGCATGGCCTTGATTCCTCTGTAGTTAATCTCAGGCTCATCTACTTCTTCCACAGCAGCAGTTTTCTCATTCTTTTGCATGCTCACTTCTTGGTTCTTCTCCATAATTTTCTCACTCATTCAACTAATGTGCTTGCTCACATGACTTTATGCCTTGATCAGTGGGCAACGAAGACAGAATGAGAGACTACAGGTCACACGTTTAACTATACATGACCAACCAAACCCAGTGTACCACCAACTCAACTGCATTTCAAAGTTCTCATCCTTTTGCCAATCCCATACTGACACATGCTTCTTCCCATTTTGGTCCACCTTTTTTCTACAAGTAACTAGCATTTGTTTGCATCCGCTAAATTGCGATCCTGCTGGACCATTGTTTGAATCAGCAATAATTGAGGTTTCTGTGGCCGGCAAGAGAATGGTCTATGGGACAGCCCAATATTGGTTCACAACCGGTCTTGGTCTAAGAAGGTATGCCAATCACATTTTACATGGGATCCCTTTTAGTCAAATGAGCACTCTGATGAGCCTGTAGAAGAGTCCCTTAACTTTGATCTTGAGGTGGAGAAGTCCAATTTTCATCTCACTTGATAACAACTAACAAGGAATCCACATGTTCTTGACCGTGTAGTGTCTATGTCTTACGTGAAATTGGTATCATGTTGTCATACTTCTAATTTTGTCCTTTTATTGGTTTTTTTTTTTTTCCCCTTCAATCTTTTCCTAAGCATATAATTATGATAATGATTTTGGTAAACTACAAGCAAAAGTCAGTTATGATAATGTTCATTTTACTCTTGTTCTTGCACGGCATGCTTTGTTTCCTGGATTGGTTTATGTTGGAATACGAATTACATCCATATTAGATGATTAAGGCTGTGTTTTTTAAATAAAACTGAACCAAAGATGGAAATGTGTATACGAAATTGCTTGTCCAATAATGACGTCTCGTCCAGTCCAATATCTTGAGCAAAATGTGCCCTATAAATATTTTCAAGTGGATTTAAATATTCGAGAAGGAAAGAATAATGAATTCTAGAAAGGAATTTAACTACGTCCCATAGTGAACAGAAGAGAGATCAAAGTGTGTGATGATGAACCTGGGAATCACTTTTTGTATATTTCAGTCCTCTTATAAAGCGTGTCATGCCATGGTCCATATATATCCTATATGGTCCCAAACTTATCGCCCTATTTCGTAGTAAAAAACACAAATGTTTGGTGGTTGGTTACTCCTCCATATAACTATTTCAGTTACTTATGCTGATAACTAGTGACACAGAATTCCCCTAAAAAATAAAAAGGAAACTGTAGGATGTAAATTGACTTAAGCAATTCTAGTAACTATACAATAAGTTACATGCTTCTTGGGGTCATATATATATATATAAATTTTGATAGAGAAAAGAATCCTGTCCTAACAGAATAAAAGAGGGAACGTGGTTTATGAATAGTGAGTCATGGTCCCTCATCGGCGCCCTGATTGTGCGGGCATTTTCATAATTTGCTGGCCTTCTGCTGTCTGATGCATCGGTATGGTTAGAGCTATGTATGACTAATTGTGTCGAGGTAGTGTTTTGACCATTTTATGTTTGGATACCAATTTCTCCCTAGAGCTAGTAGCTAATGAAGATAAGAAAGACTGGGTTTTTGGTCTAATGACTTGGTACGCTGAATTTGGCAGCGACTTTTTGTACGATGTGGTCTCTTCGTCAGACTATCAACAGCATCAGTATAAACCCAGATTATGTTCCACATACGAAAATCTGGTTTGAATTCTATATCCACACAAATCTGCATCATAGGTGTGATCACGTTGACATTGCAGCTGCTGCACTTCTGTGTAGACCACAGAAGTCCCTTTCATTGGTGAGTAGTTACATTTATTCCACTACTCTTCTTCGTGTTTTATTTTGGTAGGATTCATTCTAGACTACAAAAGATATTTCTTGTGGTTTGACTCCAGTTGTGAGCTGGTATATGATTGTGCGGAAGTCTTCTTGGTTTTGATAGTGTTTTTGCTATGTATTTCAATTGCTCGCTTCTTATTGCTTGAAATACTAATCAATGGCACTGGTAAAAGGATCAGTCTAATTTTGTTATCAACTATTATTAGTTATATTTTTGCCAGCATTTATTTTGAGTCGTTTACTATGTTTAATATAGCTGTATAGTTTCTTATGTTTGTTGATTACTTTTGGTGTACCCATATTTTTTTAATTGCATAATCCATATTGCAGTCATATATTTGAGTTGTTCATTCCATATTTCACGTATCGTATATTTTGTTTTTCATAAGCATATACAAGCTTTTCATAACGCCCCGGAGAAGAAAATATGCTACATTAGAGAAACATTATCTTAAGAAAAATAAGCGACGACGTGAGCGTTGTGCTGCTACAAAATCACAGCAACCTGGTGATTCAGCAAATGGTATATGCACTATAGCAGTAAATGCAACTCAGATTCCTACTGAAGTTGTTGAGTCCCTATTAAATTACTCTACACTCATGTCATATCATGAAGAATGAGTACTTAATAAGGTCACCCAACATGATGAATTTGCTCAAACAAGTGATCATGAATTTACAGAACAAACTACAGCAAGAAAGGATCCTAGGGAATCAGAATCTGTTGCTCATGATTTGCAACAGATTGATCCTAACTGTTGTATTCCTAAGATTTCAGGAAATTCAAAAAGAAAGTGGCATAATCAGACAGAAAATAGCCTTAATGGTATTCCTATTGATCCAAAAGTCTTAAAATGCAGAGTTACATGCATATAACAGTCACGGTTTGACTAAAAATATGGTACAATAACAAAGTTCAACTTTAGTTGCAGATAACGGTAACACTAGCGATCGAAAACCAAATATACCTGCAGATATTAGCAATGCCAATGTCTTAATATGTAAAAACGACATCCGATTTTCATGAAGAAGGATTCAGCCTGATCTACTTCAAGATGTTGTTACAGAGGCAATTGTATTACCATAGGCTCCTTTGTGTCGTTGTTGTGGAGCAAAAAGGTTTCATCTAGAACCTTCAATTTGCTGTTGCACCTCTAGCGAAGTGCAGCTGTTAGCAACTGAAATGTCATGTGAACTAATGTTGCTATATCTTTGCTCAATCAGAAGAAGCAATAGAGTTTAGGAATTGTGTTTGCAGTTATCACAATATATTTCCATTGTGATAAAGAACTTAACAAGAAGTATAATGGTGTCTATAGATTCAGAGTCCAAAAACAAATGTATCATTTCATCAGTCCTTGAACACTTCCAAAAGGACAAAAGCCCACAAATCTACAATTATTGAAGCTATAATGGTTGACAACATTTATGATGAGTTCATCAAACCGTTAAGCCTCCTCCAGAATAAAGGATTCATGAATCTTAAACACTCCTTATACGTTACACACATCAATCACATTTATACCTACTTACTACCACTATTTCTTTAGAACTATTTGCATCTGAATCCAGTAGAACTCACAGGCAAAGCCTTTTTGGATAAAAGCAACAGTGAATATAGTGCAGCTATATTGTCATCTCTACATTCTAGCATGTCCAGCACAGAATTGTAGAAAACCAATTGGAGCTCTACCAAATTTCCAGTTCACTTGCCGTCATTGGAACATCTCCAAAACCACAAACAAGGTAAAATCATATTACCATTTAACTACATAGATATTAGTGTTTCCAGTATAAACTTATCAGACCCCACTGATAGCACTGATAATACAGGTTAAGGTTCCTTATTCATGTCTCTCATGGTACTGAAATGCTCATAGCAATAATTGAAGATCAGAGTGCTCATGAGATACTACAGATTTCAGCAGATCACATAGTGCTAATGTTACAAAAGATAACAACAATATACTCACATCAAACTAGCAACATTTTTACATACATTTTATAAATCAAATCAACTAATATAAAGATTATCTATTACAGAATGAACAATCAGACCTTGCAACAGTGAACAACAGACTTGCGAACCAGACTTATTGCTTTCAACTTAGAAAATTCACTCATCTTCTAGACAGCAACATAGTAGCAAAATACACCATGCCTGCCTTCTAAAATCAAACTGCCGTTACTTCGAACACACCAGTATGAAGCATCACCATCTCTGCCTCCAACACTCGAGCAACCAAAATCAGTTGCTTTGGCAGTACATAAGCAAGTGGAGTTTGCAGCCACCACTAACTTGGAAAGCCCTTCCACTACCTGTCCACCTGAAAACACAATACCACCACCAATAGACACCACACCAGCAACAACTACCAGCAAGAAGAGGAAGACACCTGTAGAGTAAATATACTCAGAAGTAATATTCTAACAGTGTAGATAAAATTTTTTGCCCAGCCACTATTTGTAGCATGGACTACACCATGCTCTTGTCAAGACTGAGGTCGCATGTCAAGCTAGCATGCATAGCATAGACCACACAATACTTTTGTTGAGGCTAAGTTTTTGTAAGGCTATGTGGCACTGTAGAACACAACTATGTACATATTCGTTATTTATGAATGTAAATATATATAACATTTAGCAGTGCGCCTAAACACAATTACAAACAACTCCCTCAAATCTCAATCCACCAACCAAACGCGAGGTACAAATCAACTAGTATTTATATTAAGGTAATAATTAGGTCACAATGACAAGAGATATATTGTCTGGAAAATTAGATTCCCAAATTGCAGAATCTAAAATATAATTTTTGCACGTTTGGATAAATCATGTGCTACTATATTATTATTCTCCTAGTCCAAACAAATTGAGATAAATGGAATGATCTAAATGTCATTATCTAATGATGAAGACATGCTTATGAACATGTTTCATAAATTAAAATTGGGTGTTTCATTAGACTGAAAGCACTATTGTATACCACTTGACTGCATATATTGGAGGGAACTATTTATTGTCCATTTTTCCGCTCCAGTTGTGTGCTCATGATGACATGTTAGTGCGACTTTTTGCATGGAAGGATGGTAAAAGAATATATCTTGGAAAAAGTATGCTTCTACTAATTTAAGGATCAAAAGTACTTAAACAAGGGTAAGTGAAAATAATAACGATGATAAGAACAAAAATAAAACAAACTGAAGGATCAATTTTTCTTTGGAGCTAAATTCTAAACCATATCTAGATTTGTGCACGCCATCCTTGCGCATTCCATGCTGATCCTCTCTGCATTGTCCAAAATTGAAGCATCATTTAGCAGTATGCATGCATGGAAGATCCCACAGAAGGTAATTGATTTGCTAGACTTAACTGAGACGTTGTTTGCAATTTTAGCTTGTTTGAGGGATTCTAGCTTTTGGCAGAAGAACAACACGTGCTTTTATGTCATATGTCTATGAATTTCAAAGGGTTGATCTGTTGATCGTAGCTTCTCGAACTTGAGTCAGATCTAGTGATTGATTCAACCTACTTATCATCTATCTCTCATGTCACCAATTACGAGTTTTAGAAGGAAAAATTGCGAGCAGTTAAGTTTGTGGTTTCTGTTTGACACTTTTTTTTGTTTCCCCTGCGGTATGTGAGTGTTATGTAAACGTTTCCACTAGCTAAACTTTTTCCTGCAAAACAGCAAAAATCTCCATATCCTGTGATAACAATTAACACAATGAAAGTAACCATCTTAGTGTTTTAACAATCTCACCGTCCCAGATATCCCTTTCACAACCATGCCCTTATGATTACTGATCACTCGTGACTATAGCTGCCCTTTTCACACAGCTATTAAAACCTGAATAACTTGTGAGGGTTTCATGAATGCTTTCAGATTGCCTCTTTTGTTTTGAAGGGTAATTTGATAGATTGTTGCATGCTATTTGCTAATATATATTGGTTTTATCTTGTCTTAATTCTTAAATCTTGACATTTAAAGTGAATTAATTTTGTCTTAAATTATATAATTTTGTTTCAATTCGAATGGAAGACTTAACTAATGATCCATAGCTGGAGCTGAAGGTAAGGAACTTTACTTGAAAATAAAGTGGATTGGTCTTGGCTTACCCCAAAAATAAAAGAAAAAGAAGAAAAAAGAGTTGAGCTTTATGATTTTTTTTTTTTCTGACCTTTTTGAATTCTGCTTGGCTGATGGCTATACAATGACTAAGGAGGACGCAGGACGGCGGACGGAGGATGCTGAGAAATACGTTTGTTGGGCTTGTGCAACAGAGGAAACAAATGGCATTATCTATGCTATAAGGGTAGATAAATCCAAAAAGGCCGAGGGAAATGAGAGAAGGGTTTAATGTCGGATTGAACTTTTTCTTGTTGGGATATTAGTTGACTTGAGATTTTTCTTTTTTCCCCCTTTTTGGAGGTTCTATAAATTCCAGCCATGAGCAAGAACGATACAACCCTCCTTGCAAGACATGCAGGATTGGGAAAGAATCACGCCCATTCACAAGTTGGTCTAATGAATAATTAGATGCAATTTAATAGCGCGTCAAATTTGAGTGGTTTAATCAAACGTTCAAGTTGAACTTAAGTGCAAATATTTGTTTTTAATAGTTATCATAGTGCTATATCTAAAAATAATATTATGGACAATATTAATTTTGTCATTAAGATTTGAACCTAATAAATTTTAACTAAGCTCCAAAATTAAGTTAAAATTCAATTCAAACTCTACTCGTTGAATTAAAATTTGAATATTAGCAACGGTGGAAGTATGTTAAAAAGAATTTGATAGATGATTATAGTCTTTATTCGACATTGAGATTAACATTTTTATTTTTATTAATTGACATTGACATTGACATTAACATTTAGTTAAGACCAACTTACACAATGCTTTAGGAAACTAAGATGAAACGTCTTGAGATAAACCATCTGCTATTTTGCCGAGAGAAACCACCATTTCATCGTATAACTTTGGTAAATAAGGCACATAGCCTCATATATAGGCCAAACGGACCCCGTGAATTTCGCAAACTATATGTAATTTCTACCTAACTCACTGCATATCATATGTTAACTGACTTGTCTGCATATGTAATGTTTGGATTAATTACATTTACCACCCCTAAGGTTTGACCAAAATACGAATCAAACCTTGAGGCTCAGCTAAATAACATCTACCTCCCTTGTCAGTAACACCGTCAAGAATCGATAAACAGGATAAATAAAATGGCAAATTTACCCTCCACTCACAAGACTCAATAAAACTCAAAAAAAAAAGTTGAAGAAATAAAAAGTATAACGGTTTAATAGAGAAAACAAAAAGAAAATTGAACAAAATAAATCTTCATCCCAACCCTTAAAATTAAAAAATTGATAGATAAAAGAAAAGGTGACTACAAAAATTACAGAAAAGAATAAAAAGGAAGTTCATATACAAAATAAAAATTAATCAAAAACATAGCGTACAAAGAAAAATTATTCTGACTTGAAACTTGTTACATAAAAAACAATAAACTCATTAGATAAGGGAAAGAATGAAAATTAAGAAGGAAAAAGATTTCCCATTGTCCATAGATCATACTCATCAAAAGACTCAAAACCTTTATTAGTTCTCTTCAAATCTCATGTCTAGAGGAGAATCATTGGGGCTAAACATTTGGTTTTAGTAGTTAAATTGCAAGATCTAGAGTAGGAAAGGTGTTTCAATTCGTGTTTTTTTTTTCTTTTTTCTACTTTTGATTGAATTTAAGGCTGACAATTTATGAAGAAATAAATGGACTGTCTTAATGGAAGAAGAAGGCGAAAAAGAAAGGCATGAAGTGATTGTGGCATGAAGGTGTGCCAATCTGAATCTATTCTACATGAACAATGAAGAACTATCGTGCAACCAAAGCTTCTACAAATCCGTTGGTTTCAGTCCCCGGGGAAGAGAAGAGTTGAAGACTTGAAGGGAATGGGCTTGTGGGTAGTCTGGGACGTTCACTTGAAGGGAAGACTTGACTAACGGTACGGGGCTTATTGTTAAGCTTTGTGAATTTCAAGGGTTCTTTCGTAGTTTGGCCAAACCTCAGGGTTCAGTTTGTAGTTTGGCCAAACCTCAAGGGAGGTAAATGTAATTAACCCATAATGTTTTAATTTCTATTCATAAATGTCAATGTTCAACTACAGTAAACGCAGTTATTTACTTAAAATTTGCGGTCTATAGATTAAAGTGGACTACAAATCATATTTATTTGAATAAACAACATATACCAAGTTAATTAACAATGATACCTTTAAACACTTAATAATTCTCATGTTCTTACAAGTTGCAGGGTGACACCGATCCCCAAGCACAAGGTTTTGATTTGCTTACTAGTGTGTAAACCAAGTTAGTGGAAGGGGGCAAATTGTAATCAAATTTGCCAACTAGGGTGTTACAGTTAATTTACAGACAAAGAACTTGTTTGTTACAATGACATAGTTGAGAGGGCCGATTAAATTAAACTTTCCCCTAGAATATGGATGTGGATGGTACTTGAATCCCATTGTTGCCAACTTCCAATTAGGTCGTAGCATAATCGTGACAATACACAAAGTATGCCCGTGTGTGGATCCCTCTAAGACTTTAAACTTTTTTGCATCAATTTGGTGGCCAAACATTATGAATGCACCAACGCCAATGAGTCTAAAGGATGGTACTAATTTTAGTGCGGCTTTTGAAGTCGACGTGCAGATACATTCAATGAAGTATGAACCTCTGGGTTTTTTTTTTTTTGGGTAAGATAGGAAATTCATAATGAATGAACCTTTGGGTGATATGAATATTTAAGCCTGTTTGTGCAAAATCCAGTTGCATTCATTTTAAATCTGTATCATACACCATATATACTAACCAAGTTAGGAGAATTTAATTTGGGATCAAGCTTTAGCTTCAGCTTATTCACTAGATGGGAGCTTTGGCTCATTTTGTGCAGATTGCACATCTTTAGGCTGTTCTCGCAAATTGGCATTTGCATTCACTTTGTATACAATATGATTATTCTTTTTTTTTTTTTTTTTGGGTGCTTTTACCACAACATTAAATACAAAAGTAAGTACATCTGAGCTTGGAAGTATGGCTAAAAGTCTCTAATTGAAGTGGATCGAGTTTAATTTTTTTGACATGAATTGGAAAGCTTTAGATTTTTGTGAAGCTCAAGCTGAAGCATATTTAGATACTTAATAACTACACCACTACATTTAATCTACAAGAAAATTCATTTCATAGATGATCCATTAAAAAAAATAAAGAGGGCCACTGGGGCCCCCCCGGGGGGGGGGGGCTGACTGGAATTTTTAGCAGAAAAACCATTCCACCATGCCCTTTCCAAATCTTTTCACAGAATTTGTCAAACCAAAACTCAAAGAACATTTTTGCAGAAGAGAAAATCATTCAATCAAGTTTACATTTGAGCAACCGTTACCTTATTGGACAATAACGCCCTGTGATACAGGTTTCATAGATGTTGCTCGTGATGTCTAGAGCTGTGAAAGGGCCAATCGATGTTGGTAACAAAGATTACTGGAATAATGAATTACTGCAGCTCAAGTTTCTCCATGTTTGAGGCTGTTGAAAGTAAAATACAAGCTCAAATGATATTTGAGCCAGAAAAGATGGCTGGGACTAGTTGCCTAAAAATTGTAGTCCAGACAGAACAGCACTGAAAAAATGTAGTGGAAAATGGCAAATTCCTTTCCCATTTCTCCATTATTGATCCAGATTGGAGGTGCAAATACTTTATCATCTGTCTGCACCAGTTCTTTAATTTCTCAAACAACAGCCTTTTCTTCAGATTGCACCACTTTCTCCATGGCCACCTCGGGGGTGATGTCTGTTTCTTTGTATTTGTAATACTTGGCACAGACCAGAAAGTAGATCAAATTCAGGAGCTCCACCACTGCTATTAAGTAATAAAAGTAATCCAACCTTCCCTTATTGAGATCTTCTGCTAACCAACTTTCTCCATCGCTTCTACTTGTTATGCTTTGGACTATTGATGATAATAAACTACTTAAATAGCTCGATCCTGCAGTTCCAAAGAAAAAAAAAGCCATGGCAATACTCCTCATGTTTTCAGGGCATTGCTGGTAGAAAAATTCATTTTCGCCAACAATCGTAAATGCCTCAGTCAGCCCTGAAAAAACCAATTGTGGAGTTAGCCACAAACCTGACATTGAAGAAATCGCACCTTTTCTTGGTTCAATCCCTAGTGTTGGCTTAGTAAGGGCAATCGTCCGTCGTTTATTTTCAACCAAGCCTGATACAACCATGGTTAAAATGGACAATGCCATGCCAATTCCCATTCTTTGCAGGATTGTGAGGCCACCATCATGTCCTGTACGCTTCCTTAGCCATGGAACTATGATTCTATCGAAAATTGGTATCCAGATTGTGAGGCTTAACATCGCGATTACGATGTAGGAAGCTGCAGGGATCTTGAACTTGCTTTTGCCAAACCGCCTGTCTGCTTGAAGGGCTTGAAATACAACGTAGTTTTGCTCTTGGACCACGGAAAGAAAGTAGATGATGCCTGCAATCCATACTGGGATCACTCTAAGCAAGCATTTCACTTCTTCTAGTTGTTGAACATTGCAAAGTCTCCATGGATTGGCTGCTGATCCATCTGGATTTATTTGATCTTCAGATGTTATGATTGCAGCTTTGTTAAGAAATCTGAATACAAAACCATCTTGCTTGTTAATGCAAAATATTTATATACTGATTAAGCCAAGATATTGGTTTGTCTGTACACTAAATACATAGTTATTCTGTAAACTAACGTTTCCTTAGATTTCACCGCACTTTAAACTGACAATTACACTAAGATTATCAGGGGACCGACAAATACACTAAGATTATCAGGCATTAAACAAAATTTTATGAAATTCTCCAACAGAATTTGTGAAACAATGGAATAAACAATTTTGGTCAATAATTATTAAATTCCCAATTTCAGTACGATTTAATCTGCCCAAGAAAGCTCGGAAACTGCAGTAACTCGAGAATTAGATCGCATGTCCGTGAAAGACATTGAGGGCGTAGTAGATTGATTTGCTCGAATTTGATTTCTCGTGTATCTAAAGAGATCTGAATCAATGCTTTATACTTTCTTGTGGACTAAACCAGTGAACTTCAGTAGAAGTTCAACCAACAAAGAAAAAGGAAAAAGATACAAAGAATGACAAATTATAATTTGCTAAAAGTTTGAGGTCCATTTTGGTCATTTATCGAAAATAGGATAGGCGTTAGGCAGGTCCATCTTGAAATAACTAATTCTCCTTTAAACTTTGCAGCAATTTGCTATTATCCCTTTGGAACGACTGGTGAAATTAAATATTTAGTTCTATCGACAGGGACAGGAGAAAAGATGGCAGTTCATGTTTCTGCAAAAATTAGCAATTTTCCATACAAGCTCAATAGTTTCCTCTTCTGAACCAAACAATAAAAGCATAGCGGTATGAATTTTTAGTTAATTGCATACTGCCCCTTTTGAATAATCAACAATTAGGCTCTTTGCCCCAAAAACTATTAATAATTGGAGCAATTGACTATAATAACTTCTTGCAACGTACACAAATCAAATGGTTTGCTTTGTTTCTGTTGGAAGAATAAGACTATAATGACCCGAAAACTGATAGGCCACCTAAAATACCCTTGTGATTTCAGATCATCTATTTTGTTTCATTGTAATCTCTATCATTGCAAGTGGTGATGGAAAAAATTTCCACAAAAAGTAGGATAATCAATCCAATGCCTAACCTTATCCATGGAACTACTTGGCGTAATTTATTTGCTCAAATCGGACTAGATAGAAGAGCAATAGAATGGATTTCGTGGAAAAAGAAAAAATTGATAATTGTAATCAAGATGCGATGTCGAAAAAGGACAAAGGGTAAAGGTTGGGTATTTTGGGAACTTCAATTACTTGGAAAGGCTAACATCGTCATATCATTCTTCTTTAAAATGAATTTTGGGTGGACACGAGTTATATACCTTAAATTGATGGTAGCAGTAGTACTAACCTGCAGCATGTGATAGTTTAGGGGTAAACTTGCAAATGAGTTATAGAATTAAAAAAAAAAAATACTGAGCCCATTATTACCTGAACTGATTTGTATAAGCAAGCCTTGCATTGATGGAGCTTGCGGCGGAGAAATTTGTAAAAAGGGACTGCTTAGGTTCCTCCGGAAGCTGTAGTTTCCTTTTCCTGATTGCAGCAACTACGACTTGAGCTACACTGACCAATGGACTTCCCTCTGGTAAAACTATAACATAGATTCTTGTACCCAGGAAGAAGAGTGCACAAGACAGGAACATGAGAAATGTTGGAATGCCTAGTCCAATAGACCAGCTCATGTTGGACTGAACGTAGACTATGACAGTAAGTGAAACCATCATGGCAAAAGTGTAAGTCAAATAATACCAATTGAAGAAACTATTGATCCCTCTTCTCCCGAAATCTGTTTTGGGATTGAACTGATCAGCTCCAAAGGCTAAATTACACGGTCTGATGCCACTAGCCCCTATCACTAGCAGCGCAAAACCGCTTAACAAAAATGCCATCTGCCACGGTGTTGGACTGTCGCATGTGCTGCCATTGCCGCACGCAGGGGGGTGCAGATTGTGGACTGCAGCTGTTAGCGTAAGTATCAACATGCCCTGCAGAAGAGCAGAAGAGGGTACCCAGAATTGAATCATGTCCTTCAAAATGATCGGAGAGTTACAACAAGAAGCTTCGAGTAAAACCGAACTCGATCGTGCTATTTATGGTTAAAAATATTTTAAGATCACTGGAGAATTATTTGCATGCTTAGATGAGTAATCAATGGATTAATGCCTACCAGGAAAGAAGAAACTGAAGCAAACCCTAGCATGTTGTAGCGGCCAAAATAAGTATCACAAAGGAAAGCTCCGACCAAAGTACCAAAGTTGCAAGTGCCATTGAAGACGTTGATGATATTGGTGGCAGTGATGGTCTTCATGTGGAAAACAGAAGTCAAATAAATCAAGAGATTGGATGAGGTTCCAATTGTTCCAAGCTTCTCGAAAGTTTCATTTCCTGCATATATATAAAATTCATCCCCTACTTAGGTTATCCAAAGCACACCAGGACATGTAACACTATCTGTTTTACCTATAACAAAGGGCATAGCTTTAATTCCTCTATATCTGGGCTCAGGCTTTGTGGCTTTTTGCTCATGATTCTTCATGGTTTCTGCTTCAAGATGAGTCGTTTCCTCAAAACCAATTTTTTTTTCTTTGCTATATATCTTAAGAACTGAAATGCATGTTATGATGATGCAAATAGTCAGAAGAAAGATTAAGAAGTTGAACTGCGCTGTAGCTAGGTGGGACTTGGACGTGCATTATTTATGATGGGCTTGGCGGGCAGGGTGGAGTTGACATTAGTGATGTTGTATATGGTGTACAAAATCTTACGTGTGGACTGGCATGTGGGCACGCATAACAACTTAAATGGACCATTTCGAATAAAATTTTCTCATATACAACTATACAAGTCAGTTAAACAGATTTCTTGATGTATCAAATAATCCATTAATAAATGGACCAATTATTGCTCCTGCTTTAAAGCCATTGTCTACAATTTTGTTTATCATGATATATAGAATGGTTTTGCAGATTGAATTCAGTATGAAAATCAACAAGTTCAGCTAGCGCAGCGCCTGTACATGTATAGTTGTTGTGCTCCTTTATGCACTAATAATAATGATGTGTCATGCCCACCATAAAGGATCGACCACACGGAGAGTAAATGCAATGCTTACCTTACGAGTTACGATGCGCTATGGAGACAGACAGATGTTCAGGTGCAGTAGCAGAGATCATTTCATTTAGGAAATGGACGATCAAGTTCAATACTTAGTAGAAGCGTTTGTCTGACGAATGTCCGATCATCATTAATTAACTGAAATTGTAAATAAGGTGAATTACTTTAAAAGTATAACTAAATAAGGAAATTGACAATACATAAGCAGAAAACGAAAGGTTGATGACACTTGCGGTTCGTAATTGCTTTTGGAAAATGATTATTCAACCACAATGATTAATGAGTGATCGATGCATCTTCAGTCTTTTGAACTTTGGTTAATTTTTTGTGTTTCCTATGTTTTACTATTCCTGATGAACTTCCCATATGACAATTAATTTGATACAAAACATTTGGAAAAGCATATTCTAATATTTTTTTTAATTGCGAGATATGGACTCCAAATCATCTCGATGGAAAATGAATATGTTTAATTTCTCTTTATTCTTATTTTTCTATGTTACACTTGACTACAATAAAAGACTAAAAAATGACTAGTTTAATATTAATCCTTCGCTCTAAGAAATAGAGATCTCAAGTTCAAATTCCATGCTCCGTCCCTTCTATTTCTTAAGTCCAACCCCTTTCTCATTAGAAAAAAATTAAAAAGAAATATTTCCTATCAAGAAATAATCACATGCAGTGGGAGGCTCTATTGAAGAAACTAGCCATTAGAGTGATGCCACATGATCTGTCCGTCCTATCCGAGAGTGGAGGTCAATCATTTCAATCATTTCCCTTTGGAGACAATGGCTGAAAAACTTCATACTTTAGTATCATGCGCCTCACTTTCACCTTGAAACATTCTGCCAATAAGATATAAAAGAGCAAGTGGACATTTTTCTAACAGTACAGACTTGTTTACTCTAACCCCTCGTTTGTTACGATGGAAAGGTCTAAAATGGAAAGATCTTTCCAGTCAGATTTTTTTTCTGCCAGAATGGACCGGAAAGAATTTATCATTCCAGTGTTTGGTAATCAAGTCAGAATGGAATGTTAATTTCTTTTACCATATCTGGTATAATCATATTGAGAAGTCAGAATGGAATGAAGAAATTACTATATTGACTTAATTGCCCCTGTATATAACATTCTATACATATCTTGATTTAGAGACAAATGAATTATTAATTAATAAATAACTTTTTAATAGTATAAAATCACAATAACTTATTACATAAGAACATAACTTTTTAATAGTACACAATTACAATAGGTGAATATTAACTATAATGCAATTGCCATAGGTAAATACTAGTTGTAACTAAATTAAAATTTTAAATTACATATATGTTGAATCCCGTGTATTTTTTATACATGTTAAATCCGTTATTCATGCACGTTAAATTCTTTGCCCTTGATTTGCTTCTGAATGGCTTTAAAAACTATTTGTAAATAAAAAAAATATAATTGTGTCTTAGCAGATAGTCTAGTGGGTTTACTCTTTTCTTTTCTTTTTATTTTTTAACTTCATATGAATGTTTTTTGGCATGTTATTGTTTATTTGAATTAACAAATGTTATCATATAATCCAATATTGTGAATAAAAAATATATTAAAAATGTCAACTAAATATTTTATTTCAAAGTAAAAAGAAAGAAAAGTCATTAAATAGAATTAAAATTATTCCTAAGTAAAAAAGTAATAGACTTATTAACTAAACTCACAAAATAGTTCTAATATTTGACAAAGTAAATAACAAATTAATATATATGAAAGATAAATAGATACACAGGAAATAGAGATCTAGAACATAGAAGGGTAATTTTGACTCTTATAATTTAGGTATTTCTAGATAGAGTAGGAATGGCCTTTCCTTAGATTTTTGTGAGGAATGAGATTCTAGGAAAAAGTTGGAATAAACTTTCCAGGGGGAAAGGGCTATACCAAACACTACAATTGAATGAAATAGTTGGAAAGACTTTTCCATTCTAGGCCTTTCCAACGTACCAAACGAGGGGTAAAGGGTTTGGATGCATGACAAATAATTAAATTGGATAGTAGATTATTTGAGATAATTTTTTGAAAAAAACCTTGTAGCACTTTTTTGATGTGATGTATATGAGATAAAAATATGGTTGAAAAATATGTTGATGATGCAAGCAAGTAAATTTTGATAAATAATTTCCTATTCAAACAAACTCTTTATTTAATTTCATTTGTCGCACATGTAAGTCTACTTATGTAAAGAAATCTTTACAATCTCCACATAGAAAAAACCAACTCTAATTCCTTTGTTAGAATTTTTTTTCCTGAAAAAACTATGCTCAAGTAATCAAATTGCAAATGAAAAACCTAATACGTTTAGTCCACAAGAATTCTTTTTCTTATACAATTCATGTGTATCCAAATAGAAATATATATATATTTTTTATACTGCTATAGTGTTATCTTTTATGCTTCAAGTCAAGTAGCACGGTCAAAGTTTATAACTCAAAATTTCTTCTGATTATGTCATTGAGAGTAGCTTGTGAAGTTGCAATTTTGTCGATATGCGGAATATCACAACATCCGAAGGTATTTCCCATATCTTTTGAAATTTCAGAAATCAAATTCAGACTCGAAAACTCAGCCAAATATTTTTCTTCTCATCTTTTCCTTTTTCAAATATTATTCTGCTCTTAGGTGTGAGTAAATGTTTGAAATCAGGAAATTTATGTCGCAATCAGGAAATTGCCTTCAACTTCTCAACGTCATATTGCCATGAAAGTCAATGACAGAGAAATATATGCGCCTCTGAAACATATTCTATTATCTCATCATTTCGTTCAACATTCCACTAATTCTGCCCGATATAATCACGTAATCTTGACATTGATGCATAATTGTAGTATTTTATATGGAGTAGGCATAAATATTAGTACTTAATCTGCTACAGTGGTAGATATTTATGGTTACTGTTTGCCACGAATATTATTGAATGATATGCCGTGGTTGTGATTATCTTTTTGGATGATGATGCCTGAGGGTTGCTTTGTGAGAGATGTTAAAATAATTTTTATGGTTTCTATTACAGAATAATGAGTTTGAATGGACAACCAACAAAACCAGCCAAGTACTGAATTTAGTTAATTACTTGAGCTTTGCGCAACGTCAATAACTAATCCTGACTAAGAAATGGTTTGATCCTTAGTTGTCTCTAAGACACCAGCCAACATGTTGTCACTTATATTTTACAAAACATTTTTCTAGTCTATTCCCCGAGAGTACATGCATGATAAGAGGTGAATCCGTTAAAAAGTTCTAAATTTTTTTATGCTGAAGTGTATGCAATCAATAGTGTGGATGATAATATTAATGTTTTAAAATAGAACCATCTTTCTTATAGATGTGTTTATCTTGCTAGGGTTGAAAGATGAAACAAACTATTCGATACTCATTTTGACTTGATAAAAGTTCTTTCAATCTGGATTTATGAACTAGTCAAAACCAAAATTGGACAGCCTTTTTTGTTTGGTAAAATTTTAAACTCGACTGCAACTTGAATTGATGAGTATGAAATTCAAACTTATATATAAAAAGCTCGTGTTATTCGAGCTCGAGTAGGTAAAAATTTATTTGATTTTGATTCGGCAAATAAACAAATCAAGATTAAACAAACTTTGAAACTTTTTTATATAACCAAACAAGGTTGAACATTAGGGTATTTGGTTTGATTAGACTTGTTTAACAGCCCTAAATCTTCCGGTCTTATGTACAATAGAAAGAATCTTTTCAAAAATTATGAGGAAAGATACTATTTTACAAACCATGGATAGGGTGGCCACGGCTCCGGAACTGACGGTTCCGACTTTTTTAAAAGGTAGAATCTGAACCGACCATTATAGGAACGGTTAAGGTTACTGTTCTTGAACCTCCGGTTCTAATCCAGTTACAGTTTCAATGTCTTCCGATTCCGATTCTGATTCTGATTCCAATGTTATTATAAAATTGATTTTAAATAAATGTGATAACGAATGTAGGAAAAAATATGAATTTTTTTATATTATCATTTGGCAAGGAAAAAGAATATATATATATATATATATTTGATTTAGCAAATTCCTATTTTTTGATTTAGCAACTGCTATTTTCTTGATCCTTTTAAAAAAAATAACTTTTATGAATTTATAATAATTGCTAATCAAACTCAAAGAATCATCAAATGCTAGTTTAATGGTTTGATTAATTTAACTTTAACACTTTGACTAGATTGGATTTGGATCTAAATCAATTATGCTATATTTACTAATGAATTGAGATAATACATTGGTGGACTAAAATAAATGTTATTGGTGCTAATTACTGGCTATTAAAATTAAACTTTAAATTGAGACAAAGAGATCAAATACTTAGGATATAAATGTATTCTCAAACAGTTTGAGCGGTTCTTGAATTGCCGCTCTCGGTTCTGATTCAAGTTTTTTTGTGAATCTGAACCTTAACATTTAGTTGCGGTTATAATTCCGGTTCCAATTTCTCAAATACGATTCTAATTCCGGTTCAATAGATCACCAGTCCAATTCCAATCCGGTTCAGGTTCAAATCTAAACCGTGGCCATTCCTACCATGAGATTAGGCTCTAATAAAAGAGCATGTCATGAAATAAGAAATCCAAATTAATGTGGGTAGATATTATGGCTCCACTGATATCCCTAGACTTTCTTTCCTTTTGTACTGATTGATAGAGATTATGGTCCATTTCCACCATGTCATTAAGCATATATAGCTAGTTCAACTGGCATGCTGCGTGTGTTTCTTCTTAGCTTAAAGTATCTGGTAGGTTCGTTTCTGATAGTGCCACGATAATTTGCACCATGTATTTGGTAGCTATAAACTTTAGAGTAATTTTTTTATACACTGTCAGTGTATACACGAGCGGGTATAGATGTCTGCCATGTAATCCAATTTCAAATTTAAAATCCACCTTTTACATAGGTGGCATTCATCTACACCTGTTAGTGTAAAAAATCTACTACACTGACAGTGGATAAAAACTTAATCCTAAACTTTATGTTATAATCAGGGCAATGATAGACTGGTGGATAGGTACATATACGAGTTACTTTGACTTCTCATGAGAAGTGGAAAGAGGGAAATGAGAAAACAATAGACAAAGTGAGAGGAGTCAATTTGTAAATGCCCTCCAGATCATATATAACGACACAGGTAGGAAAAGGAAGCTTTATTAAATTCCCATACACTCATTTTTGCAAACAAGTTGGAATGATATATAATAATTGCATCAGCCAAACATCATCCCATATGAATTTGAAACTCCAAACAAGATGAGAAAAATATTATAGGATCTTCCAATTCTCACTCTAATTTTTTGACTTCTTATATATTATCCCCTTCTTGCATAACCTCCCAAACTAGGCCTAATTTATAACTCCATTGGCTGCATAGACAGAGCCTTTTTTCCCCCTTATTTCTGTAATTGACGATAATGACAATTCTTTTCTTTCATGTTCATGGGCAATTACACTAAAATGGGTAAACTTTTTGGCTGCATTAATAAGGGGGATTTTCTCTATCCAATCTATAGCAAGTGAACCCGCTCTTTAATACCCTTTCATTTTGCACATTAATGCTACATTTTGAAATTTGACTAGTAAGTTTTTCTTCTCTCTCTCTCTCTCTGGTGCAACTTCTATGTCCTTGTTATCGTTGGTGATCTGCCAACCAAGGAAGAATTGTGATTCAGGCTTCAAGAAAGTATGAATAGGGGTAGTTGCCCACTAATATACATCTGCTTCTTGAAGCTAATTATTGAAAATTTGTTGGCAGTACTAAAGCGCGTTTTCGTATAAATAGGTAAAGCTGTTTCTTGCAAAGGGCAAAAGGGATTGGAAACAACTCAAGATATTTTTCGTTTAAAGAAAAGCTATTCAACTGATTTTAAACAATTGCAATCGTAGCAGTAGCATGCCTCTGTCTATATTAGGACGGAAATATTAATTTGATAATTTTTTGACCAAAAACACAGTATGGGTTAATTTCTTTTTTTACCATCAATCAAGCTGTCATTAATTGACATCTGTAGCAATAAATATATGATGGTAAGTTCGTACACCACGTGAAATGAAAGTATTATAGCAGCTGAAGATGGCAGCCGGAAGATAAATGACTACACCTCATGTACACATTGCGATTAAAATAATTACTACTGAATTTTCACACATCCAAAGTCAAGCCAAAAGTTGAATGGCGAATTTGTTTACCTTTTCCCAATTATGGATGCAAAATTGGATGTATAAAACCATTTAGAAATCTCAAACAATTTCTCTCTCTTCAGACTGCAATTTCTCCATCTCCACTTCAGAAATGTCCTCTGCCTCTTTGTACTTGTACCACTTGGCAGAGACAATAAAGTAAATCAAATTCAAGAACTGCAAAACTCCTATCACGTAGTAAAAGTAATCCAATCTCCCCTTGTTGAGATCTTCAGCTAACCAGCTGCCTCCATGACTCCTGCCTGTTATGCTTTGAATAATTGATGATATTAAACTACTCAAATAACTCGCGACTGCAGTGCCAACAAATATAAAAGCCATCCCAATGCTCCTCATGTTCTCAGGAAATTGCTTGTAGAAGAATTCATTCTCCCCTATGATGGAAAATCCTTCAGAAATCCCGGACAAAACCAGTGGTATAGACAGCCACAAGCCTGACATGGAAGAAATGGCACCTTTTCGGGGTTCAAACCCGATTGTAGGCTTGGAGAGGGCAATGCTTCTTCTTTTGCTTTCCACCAGGCCTGAAAAAATCATAGTCACAATAGAAAATGCAAATCCAATTCCAATTCTTTGCAGGATTGTTAGGCCATCTTCTTTTCCAGTAACCCTCCTTAGCCACGGAACGATTAATCTGTCATAAATCGGGACCCAGATGGTGAGAGCCAACATGGCTATAACGATGTAAGAAGCAGCAGGGATCTTGAATTTGCTGGTGCCAAAACGCCTGTCTGCCTGAAGGGCTTGAAAGACAACATAGTTCTGGATTTGAACAACTGAAATGAAGTAGATGATGCCTGCTATCCATATGGGAATCACTCTCAATATGCATTTCAGTTGCTCCACTTGCTGAATATTGCAAAGTCTCCATGGATTTGCTGGGGATCCATCCGAATCTATTTCGTCTTCGGGGGTTATGATTGCAGCTTTGTCGAGAAATCTGATGAAACAAAAGTGATCTATATTGTTAACTACTACGAAAACTAAATCTAGTGCACAAGAAATTTGTTAAAATTAACTAAATTTCCCAGTATTGTTTTCCTCTTTATTGTGTTATAAGGTTGAATGTTCTACCACTTTAGAGCATTCCTACTTAATAGAATAATATTTTTTTCTAATGAGAAATTAAATTCTATTCTACTAATGAGTTTCACTCGACCCTGATAAATTATAGGAATCTTCCCTAATGTTTCATCTTAATTGGCCAAAAAAAAAAAAAAGATGGTCAGTGAAATTTACTTGAGTTTCTAACTCGTTAACTAGGTTATTCTACTTGCTCAAAAGTTATAATATTTTGTGAGTGAGTTGAGTATACACAATTTAAGTACACCCCATACAAAAAAAGTTAAATAATTAAAAGCCTAAATATACTTTAATGACTTGAAAACTTAAAATGAAGCAAATGTAAACTAAAAAAGCCTTGTCAAAATATGCATGATTTTGACTTGACGAGACAATGACATCCACTATCCGCAGTGGGAATTGTTCCCATCACAAATCAATTTCCACCAAATGCAGTTTCGAAAAGTCTATTTCAGTTTGCTTACACCAAAAAAAGAAAAAAAAAAGGAAACAAGAAAGAAAGAAAATCTTGTTCAATTCGAAATATCACTTATCAGATAGTAAAACTATAGTAATAAAATCAGTATCAGTTTTCGTTTCCTAAAATATATGAGACTTTTTTTTTTTTTTTCCTTTTCACTTCCAATATTGTTAAAAGATATTTTGTTGAGAGAACATTCCCAGAACATCAAAAGAAAAATCTCAACCTAAGGCATCAAAGGAATTAAGTTGAATAAAGATCTAAATCCTGGTTTCAATGGACGTCTAGAATCTAAGCTAGGTGGATTTGAATGGAGATAATTTTGAAGAGCCTTCATGGCTATTGAATGAACAATCAACGAAGTTTGGTAGCAAGGGCAATTATTTAAGTTCCTTTTATTTATATTTCTGAATTGTGTGGGCTCTAAAAGCATCTAGACCTTGCCATTCGTTCCAATGGTATACCGACAAAAAGCAATCTCTATCGCTAGCTGCCAAAGATTCTAAGTTTCTAATCACCAAATCGAGCGACAAAAGACTATGCAGATACTGATTGAGCTTGGACACTAAGCCCACCTCATCTACCAAAACATTAGTGAGAGATAGGTATCAGGCACTATAAGTTGTTTATAGAGGTAGAGGTAATTACAGATCACACATCAATACAGCTCTCACATCGGCAACGGGATTCGAACACACAACCTTTTATGAGAAACTGATCCATTCTTATCAATTGAACCAACTTATGGTGGCGGTTCCTATTCCTTCATGAACTAATGCATTTGCTCCTTCCTTTTTTGGTACATAACAATCATACAAATATGAGGTGAGACCAAGACAATTCAGTCTTAGAAGTTAGAAATTAACTAGACAATTCAATCAACTTGTTGACCATCAAAAAGGACTTAAAATCCCTTTTTGAGTTGTAGGTTGGTTCTAACCCTCATATCCTGCAATTAAAAAATTCAAGGAATGTGTCATAGCACTTCTTTCGTCTGCATATTTTTTAGCCTCTTGCAAAGCATCGTTAGGCTCCATTCTTCCCTTGTAGTATAAGTTCGTATAGGAGTAGAATTTGTTAGTAAGGAAAAAAAAGAAAAGAACCAGACAGTTCACTCGAAAAGAGTGTCCCAGTTGTGAATGCCAAGAGCCAATATAGTGTACAAGAATTCTACGGGCTTGGAGCTCTTCCTATGCGGGAATCTTTGTGGGTGGACATGAAAACAATAAGAAACTTGCAAAAACAGCCAAACGGCCGTATGAGCCCTGGAAGTTGGAACTATGAATCATGATACTTTTATACCCCATGAATCATGATATCTTCATATGTGGTGCAGTTTACGTTTTCAGAGATGACTAAGCAATAGCCCCTCACATTTTATCATATTCTCAGTTTGGCCATGAAATTAATCCTTTTAGTTTATTAAGCCCACATATATCTAAGGGGCATGACTAAAAAAAGGGGGAAAAAAATACAGGTCGGAGTCCATGCCTAACCTCTACCATTTCTGGGTATTTTTTTTATTTATTTGAAAAAGAGGGCATGAAATATTAAAGCAAATGATATTAGTATTAAAAAAAAAAAAAGAAACCTTAGGCACCCCACCTCTTTTCTTGCTTTAAAAGGAAAGGACGAAGTGCCTTAGCCTTTTCTGGAAATGTTAATATCATTTACCAATATCAATGGCCAAATGAAAATATTGTTGGTTGGTATTAGTGAAGAAGTTTCAGGGTCAACATAAAACAGATTTAAACATGAGAGAGGAGAAGAAAATTTTGAAAGGGGCTACATTAATACTTTTAAAAAAAGATGAGGGTTTTAATAGAAGGAGTTAAATTATATGAGTATTAAGTTTGATTTTCTGAAACTTCACTGACTTCAAAAATATTTTACCAAATTTCAGTTTAGCATACCAAGGTTGTGCAGAATACATCAAACCTATTTCTCCTTCTTTATTTTGTTTCCACATTTGTCTTCACATTACTTTAAACATCAACTACACAATATTGGGATAATCATTAAAAAAAAAATTAGGCAACAATCCACAAAATCGTAATTCTCCAATAATTAGGCAACACTTCATTTGACTCTTTTGAACTGAACATTTTACCCTTGTCCTTGAGAGATAAACTTACTTTCTGCACAAAGATTGTATATCATGATTACCTGAACTGGTCCGTATAAGGAAGCCTTGTATTGATTGAAGTGGCAGCAGAAAAACTGTTAAAAAGAGACATCTTGGGATCCTCTGGTTGCTTCAATTTCCTTTTTCTGATTGCAGCAACTATAACTTGAGCCACACTAGTCATTGGACTTCCCTCTGGCAGCACACAAACGTATATCCTCGTACCCAGGAAGAAGAATGCACACGATAAAAACATCAAAAATGCTGGAATGGCGAATCCAATCGACCAGCTCACATTTGATTGAACATAAACTATTATTGTCAGAGAGACCATCATGGCAAAGGTGTAGGTCAAATAGTACCAATTGAAGAAACTGGTGATCCCCCTTCTCCCTGATTCTGTATCCGGATTGAATTGATCAGCTCCAAAGACCAAATTGCATGGCCTTATCCCACTAGCTCCTACGACTAGAAGCAGCAAACAACTTATCAGAAAAATTATCTGCCCCGGTGATGGACCGGCACACCTGCTTCCTTCGCTGCAAGCCGGAGGGTGCAGCTCGGAGACTGCTGCCGTTAGTGTGAGCATAAGCATTCCCTGCACGACGAGGATCATTGAAAAATGATCAATCTTCTTACTTACTCTAATACTAGGATCAAAAATATTATTTTCAGTACATGAAGTTGTACTCATGAGCATGGTAAAAGGGCTAAATTTGTACAAAGTATTATTTGTTTCTGTCAAGATTTATTCTTTTTAGCAAGGGGTGGAAGGGATTTAAGAAGCGGAAGGAGAAAGAGAGACTTAAACCTAAAGCTTCTGAGATCTTAACCTTAACCATTAGGCCAACATCTGCTCAACTGTAACTGTTAAGAATAATGCACAGTTGCTCACCAAGAAAGAGAAAACCGAAGCAAAGCCCAGCATGTTGTAGCGACCGAAGTAAGTATCACAGAGGAAAGCTCCAACCAGAGTACCTAAGTTGCAAGTGCCATTGAAGATGTTGATGATATTGGTGGCAGTAATTGTTTTCATATGGAAAACAGAAGTCAGATAAACCAAGAGATTGGATGAGGATCCAATTGTTCCAAGCTTCTCAAAAGCCTCATTTCCTGCATGGTAAAATATTGTTACTCTTATGCTTATATTGCCCAAAAAATGCAACTATTTATATCAGAATCAATTATTTAAGCGTCAAATTGATGTACCTATGACAAAGGGCATAGCCTTGATTCCTCGATAATTTGGCTCATGCTTCGTGTCTTTCTGCGCATGATTCTTCATCGCTCTCAGCTCTAAAAGCAAGTGCTTAATTTCAGGATTTATGTATGCTTCTCAATAGTGTGTATACAGAGCAAGCATACAAGCACACAAGGTAAGGGGAATACTCAACAGAAGTACTAATGAACTTGTGCCAAGAAGTGGTTGCTTCGACCTTGAAGTACCCCATTTAAGGAGATCATAGCCTCAATTGCTCACGCGTTTAGAAAACATGTTTTTTGAAAATATGAATACTTTTTTAACTCACATATATATTCTTTTATTTTATAAAACTGCTAAGTAATTCTATTCTATTCTTTTGATAAAAATATGTTTCATTAACGGATTGTCCAACACGATTGATATATATCACTGTTTTAATGGCGGATAAAACATGCATTAAAATGACATATTTACAATTTAACGGATACAAAAAAGGTGAAAAATTAAAACAGATTTGAAAACCTGCTCCTAAGAACACCTTAGAGGGCAACCATCCAAATTTAAGAGTTTATCTATAATAAAATTATGGAGCAATGTGTTTTTAGCTTTATGTTGTTTGGTTATATTCACTTAAATCATTTTATTTATTTTAATATTTTCTTTTTCTTTTCTTTTGTCTTGTACGCATTTGCAACTCAATCCAGGGCCGACTAGAACAGTGAACCTGCCAACTTGAGCCGTCGGTAGTCTCTTGTAACCTCTTCCTAGCATTTGAAGTCTCAATGAGATATTTGTCCTTTTATTGGATGTCTAGTACGTGGACCACACAAGTCTTTAATTTGGACTGAAATTACATTATTCAAATGGTTATCCAATCGCTAGGAAAAAAATTTGTCCACGAAAGCATCAATCATTGAGACTTATGGAACAAAAAAGTAATAAAAAATGGTTGAAAGCATCAATCATTATTCTTCATTGCAGAATAAGAAGACGTAGATCCTTTGGACGGTTGCTCTTTCCAAGGATAAATTGAGTTTGGCTACCAGGACTAATGACTCGTCATGAGGAGATGAATCCAGGTGGCATTAGTGTACTACGACGGAAATGCATGATTAATACGGACGTTTCACACACTATATATTATTATATTATGAAGGCGATAAGAAACAAATCCTGCATACGTTTTACACACTATATATGAAAGCGATAACACAAACAAATACTGCGGCTAGTTCTGCAGCAATTAGGACTTATCAACTCATCTTTATTGTATTGAATGTGTGTTTATATCCTTTTTTGGCGATTGATCCATTTGAACAACAACAATTAAGAGTTCACTTACAAAATACGACTGGAAATTATGGCAATTTTAAATGATAGAAATAAATATAAAAATTTTTAAAATTAAGAAGGTGGACTATTTTTTAACTTGTTTTTGTGACCATGTTTTAACTTGTTTTTGTTTTTTACATCGAGCATTGCTTACTATAGGAGTTTTCCAAAGATTAATAATAGATGAACTCGGTTGAGGTGTTATCTCATTTCCTTCCTAACGACCAAACGAATCCAGGCTAGGAGCATTGGCATGATATTGACTTGCATAACTTTTTCAGAATTTGCTTAGCTGGGCTTTGGGTAATTTTCGATCCAATTCATATAGTTACTTTCTCTCCATCCTTTTCTCCCTTTCTTCATGGTATATCAAGGCCCTCAAATTTTTCAAATGACCATGAACTAAAATACGCTTTACAAAAAAAGAAAAAATTTCGCACTTTAAGTCTTTTCCTGATACTGTAAATTAGAATACCCTTTGTTTTTCAATACAACAGTCGAGACAAATCTTAGACTCTTTGTTAAAAAAAAAAAAAAGTAATCTTCCTGTCCTTAATTATTTTGAAGTTTCACCAATATATCAGCTTTGACTCATAAGCGGAGAAACAATATTCTTAGCCATGCTAAAAGCAACTTTAGCCAAAATGCTTTAGCAACCACGGGTAAGATCAGTTTAGCTCCGCCCAGAGTTCATCTATACCTCTTTGGTTGGTCATACGTGGGTTTTTCCTTCCCTCATAGTATCATCATTTAAAAAGTTTTTCACACTTTGTCAAATTAATATTTTCATTTTCCACTTTTAAAATATAATTTTAGGCTCCTTAGAAAATGAAATCGATAAAATTTGGTTCCAACCCAAGTTTTGTATCCCTTTTTTATTCTAAATTCAACACGTGAATCACACACTATCATTTTTTAGGAGTAAAAGGTTAGATCTCATTTATAATTAAATAAATAACCTAGTCTATATTTATTTTTGTCCTTAAAATAATAGGATTTGATGTAAACTGTATTTATTTTTTTCTAAAATGGTGAGATCTGATCCAATTTATATTTATTTTTGTCATTAAAGAGTTGGATCTGACCTTTTTGTATTTAAGAATGACGCCATGTAGGTCATATACTGATTTCAAGTTAAAAAGTGGTTGGAAATTTAGGACGTAAAATTTACAATTTAAAATGTAGAGCAAAAAAATTTATCTGTCGAAATGTGAGAAACCTTTTGAGCAATTTTCCTAAGAGCATACAGTTGGCATTCAAGAGATAAAAGTGCAAGAAAGTGATGAGAAAAGACTATTAACGCAAAAAATACACACGAGTAAACAAATGTAATGTCAGAACTAAATGCAATTCCACTTCTCTTCAGTTAAACGTTTGGGACACCACCCGACTCAATCCAGGGTGTGCATAAGCTTATAGTCGTTGGTTTAAGGGATAATTTCAGAAACCTCCCCTGAGGTTTCTAACTATTTCACTGCCCTCCTCTATAGGTTTCAAAATTATACTGACCTCCCCTTGACAAAGATGTAGGCCCAGTTCCTTACGTTACATGGGGCGAAATTACTGCTATACCCAAGAGTAAATGAAGTATTAGAAAACTAATGCATAACAAATTAGTACTTAAGGTACAATTAAGTTGTGTGGACTTTTTTAACGACTAAAATAATAATTAGAATTTATATTTTGTACAACAAAAATGCAGTTTGTCTAGATATTTTTCATTCTTTGAGATTTTCACTATTGCCTTTCTATTACATTTGCAATATTTGACCTCACTTTTACAAATTTATTCCATGGTTTTTATTAGTTTTTTGTTGGTTTACTAATACACATTATATAGCTCCACAAGGGTATTTGTGAGAACAAATTTTTATCTCTCTTCTTAAAATACCTTTTTAAGTGTCCTTTTTTTGATTTGGGTTGATTGTGCAACCAAACACTTAACCTCAAGGGAAGGTGAGTATAATTTTGAAACCTATGGGGAAGGTCAGTGAAATAGTTAAAAACCTTAGGGGAGGTTTTTGGAAATTATCCCTTGGTTTAATTGATTACTAAGTTGTAGTACGTGTTCGGCTAACTTGAATTGGAGTGCACAATTATTCGAGTCAAAATCAAATTTAATGATTTAGACTCATTCAAATCAAATTGAGTCGAATCAATTATGATTAACTTGTTGCTAAAGGTAATCCAAAGAGCAGTGATTAAAGGACATGACACCAAGAAACAGAACAATTCTGATCCTATCACATGTTAAGGAAATGGCAAAGCAAAATCCAATAATTTAACTCAGTTCATAAAGTAATTTGAGATTCCAAAAAATCATGATTCCAAAGCACGCACAAGCAATGTATTGAATGGGGTTAGGACCAAACCACTAGAATTATTACACCACCAGGTGGAAATTTATTCCTCTCCACTAAGAATTATGTGGTTGGTCTGTTGCCCTATTATCGACTCACCAGTGCTATCGCTTCCCGAGATGTGTTCCCTATTAGCTGCCTGTCTACCTTCTTTCGGCAAAATATAAACATTGTCTTGATTTTGACACCTGCAAGTGTGTACAGTATATAATATTATTGTCAAGGTATTTAGAGCAAAGGCCACTAATTCTTCTCATTCTGGCCGTAAGCCTCATCATTTTTACAATTGGAGAACCTTATCCATTTAAATGACTTGTGATAGAGACACGACTGGCAATTGTAAGCTAAGGGGCTTTCAGCTCATGAATCCAGTTTGTGGTTTAATGGCAACTTTAAGAAGACATATTTCTCCAGCATGTGACTACATCTATTCTATGTGGCCCTTGTTGTTAATCATTTTTTGTCTAAGTTTGGTCCTTGTTTGTTAACCTTTTTGTAGATTAACAAACAAGAACCAAACTCAGACAAAAACTTCTATGTTCTTGTGTACTTTCATCAACACATGTTTAAAGTTTCCCTTCATGTAGATATCCCGGAAATTGATACCTCAAAACACGTTTTCAAAAGAGGTTGATCATTGCTGATTGTTGACTATAAATGATGGTGGACTTTCATTTGAAAATCCAGAAAGGTAAACATGGCCAATGGAATTGAACACGGTTAACCTTTTGTTTCACTTTCACACATTTGAAACAGCGAAATTAGTGATGGATATTCAGGACAGGAGTGAAGGGTTGGGTTGGATGGTAATGGAGGAGAGAGTGTAAGTAGAAGGTCTGAGTTCAACTTATTTACCAAAAAATAAAAATAAAAAAGGTTAAAAAATGGATATTCAGGATACAAATTCCAAGAATTTAGTGAAATAAACTAGGACTCTTTTTGAAAAGTTGTTCTCCTGGCCACCCATTTTCGGAGAATAAAAGGGGGACCATATCCTTTGGCATTTTAGTATTATATGAACTTCACCAGAGGATAAATAAAAGAAATTAGTCACTCGACTTAATTAGCTTTATTCAATAGATGACAGCCAGCGGGATCAGGAAGCAAATTTTACATAGGTTGGTTTAAGCTTAATATAATTGTATCTTGGAAAAGTTTTTTCCCCCCTTTTTTAAACTACAGGTTTTTCATGGTAGATAAAATAACCCTTAGTAATAAGGCATTGCATTATATGATTTAAAGTTTTTGTTTCTTTTGGGCTCCCCTCCCCCCGGGGGGGGGGGGTAATCATAAGAATATGTTTGTATTGCAATACTTGAAGTTTTTGCCTGTAAACATCATAGACTCAATAGTGGCTCGGAATTAGAGAAGGTCCCCTCATCTTTCAATTTTCTTTCACGTCAAAGTGTATGAAAGCCGAAAGGCAAAGGTCCATTCTTACTTTCTCATTCTACTCCAAAAACATGCATCATGTTTTTCATATTTTGTCTAAACTATCTTTTGGAGTATATATGTCCCAAAGTCCACGCTAATTCCTAAACTTTTCGTATTTTTTTCTATTTCAAATTTTTTTTCTTGTATAGGAGGGGCACAATCGTAGCTAATCGACTATAAGCAGTAAACAAATCAATGCACTTGACTTCAGCATACGTTGTATTGACGCAGCCAAAAAGATTTCTTCATGATGGGAGTTAAATCTTGTAACTTATGCTCTTGAAACTCTTACTTTCTGGATCAAAATTGCCACCTGAACAAATCCTAGTTTTGACAGCCCCACCTCTCCCCAGGCGTACCCTAAGGTATCAGTAGACTGCCTGCCTAACTCTCGCTATGACACACTCATTCAAATGATCACTAATTCTTCAAACTAAACTTCAATAACAAATCTAAACCAAACAACAACTCACAAATTCATTAATCAAACCTTATAAACCCAAAATACATAAAGTACTTAATTATACATTCAAAGTCTCACAATACAATACCCCAAATTCAAAGTTCAAGTTTCTCAAATCAAATACAAAAATAAAACCTAGTTCTAACGGTTGGCGCCTTCACTTGGGTTCTCAATCCCTGTTAAGGAAAACAAATTTAAAAGAATGAGTTAAAACCCAGTGAGTTCCAAAAGACATGCAAATCACATAAAACATATAACATTTTGCTTCAAATTCACATTTTAGAAACAAACATACAAAGAAAGCGAACAACATCACAAAGGTACGATACATGGGTTTTCAGGAGCTAAGGTCCATAAAACTGAAGCATGTCCTTGGAATTGGAGCTCAAATCATGTAGTTGACACTCCGTCAACTTTCACATATCAAATCCAAGTAGACAACCACTTTCTCCTTACTCCACCAAAACCCCTAACAGGGCCCACCCGCCTAACAGGAAATTGTATGTATTTGTGTTTTGCTCTCCAAAAGGGACAAGGTCATATGCCAAATCCAGAGCACACAACACGTCACGTAACCCAAGGTTCGTTAATCTCATCGACCTGGGTCTTTCCAACGGCTCGATTCGATAACTTACCAAGGGTATTCAGGAATTCTCGAGAATAACAAGTACAAGGCACGACACGTCATATCAAGACATGTTAAAATCAAATATATCACCTTTCAAATGGGAGTGAGTACAATAAAGTACACAGTACTCCATTTAAAGGATTAGCAAACCAAGATTTTCAAGACACATCATGACAGGTAATCAAAACATGGTTCATATCAAATCATGAGATTCACGTTCACATAACAAGTCAAGAAACATGCATGGAAACTCACCAAAGTAGCAGGGTTCAAATTCCAAGTTTGGCTCGGTTTCAAAGTTGCTCACACTTCCTAGAAACAAAAAAAGAAAAGAAATAAGTTTCGCTCCACAAATAGCGAAACTAAACTCAAATAAACATAGTCATCTTAAGTAGAAAATTACGTAAAAGTCTCCGTTTAAAAATCGATACTTTGCTAAAAATAAAGTTTTTCCAACGACGTACTCCTTACTAACAACTTCTTCAACTTTTAAGATAATGAAATCAAATGAGGTCTTTCACCTCTAAAATCATCCATTCGAGTTCAAATTCAACACTAAACTTAAATCAATGTTTTAACACATTTTTAGTTTAATTTTCACCAATTATCTGCGCAAGAAAATCATGAAAAATAGTCAAAACATTTCAAATACTCAAATCTGTTCCAATAATACATTGTATGCAAAAGTTAGTAAAAACTCAACTTTTTAACATTCAAAGTTCCAGATTTAACTCCATTTAAGCATATATTCATGAGTGAACATGATGCATATTTATTCAAGCAAAAATCTAGTCAAGAAACATCATAAAATTTCAAAATCAAGAATCAAAACTTTCCAAGTGAAGTTAGGCCATCAAGCTTAGCTTTTCATCCAAAATTTTCACTAATATTCTTACTTTCTAACAACAAAATAAATCCATCTCATAAACAACAACCACAACCACAACCACAACCAGGTCCTCAAGTCCTACCTAAGAGGTCACCTCAAGTCAGCTACCTAAGTTGGGAATTCAAGAGCCCAACTCAAAGTTCCAAGAATATCATTTTTAGCAAAATAAACCATAGATCTAAAGGATCTAGTATTAACAAAGTTAAAACTAGAAGATTTAGATGTCATACCTCGAGATCTAGTTAGATCTAATAAGATCAAGTAAGATCTAGTGAAACTCTACCCAAGGATGATCTTCCAAACTTAGCAACTTCAAGCACCTCCAACTTAGCCAAAGATTAGCTTGCTTGATGGTGATTTTCTCCTCAAATCTCAAGATCAACAAGATGAAAAGCAAGGAACAACTTTCTTTCTCACTTTGTCTCTCTTTCTCACTCTCGGATCTCTCCCTTTCTCTCCGTCTCACACGGCTGGAACAAGTGGTGGGTGTCAAACCACCAAAAATAAAATACATACTCTAAAAATATGAATTCAAGTATAATGGCGAATAGGGTCGTATCCTCAGGAACTGGGTGATTTATTTCCTACAGAGAATTTGGGGGGTTTTGGAGTAGATAGCAATTAATTAAAAAGGAATAAAAGCTGAAATCCTACTTAAGCAAGTATGCAGGAATTAAATATCACAAGAAACAATCAATTAAAATAACCTAGTCAAGGAATTATTCTTGGCACCGATGCACACAACTGATCATAGATACACGGAAATATTCACACGTCCATGAATAAATTGGTTATAGTGGTCAAGCGACACGCCCAACCACCAATCTTTTCTTAATTTTATAGTTGTCCAGAGACGCTCATAAACTACCCTCTTGTGAACTAGACAATCCTAGAGGCGTTCATAGGATTTAATGTAGTCACAGCATTAGAAATTAGAAAGACCCAATTCTAGGTGACAAACACATATGCGGGTTTATTTAGGCTACATTAATTATTCTCATGATCCAAATTAGACCGCTTGCGAGGCAGTGAAATTGTCTCATTTGCCACTAATCAAGATTATTAAAGGCGATGCGCCAACACCTTAATTGGCTATGAATTATTTAGACAATTGAACAATAGGTCTAATTATCCAATATATCCAAACAATAATAACTCAGGGAAAAATAGAGAATGATTAAATACCCATGAACATATAAATTAAATAGACAATTAAAACGATCTCACGGTGGTGGGCCAAGCCTTGATTATTCCTCAACTAAGGCTGGAATTTAGCCACGCCTCATGACGTTGAGACGCTCCATGGTATTCATGAAACCGAATGTAAGAGAGAACAATTATAGTCTAATGGTAAAAACTCCAATTGAAAAACGAGTATTGTTGAAATTGAGAGAAAGCTGAAGTACTGGTCTTCACGAATCTGAAAGTAGAAAATCCGGAAAAAAAAAAAAAGAACAACCAATGTAAAGGAAAAGATAATAGAACTACAGCAGTACTAGTCTATTGTTTATGCCTCTGGTTGCGCAAAGAAACGAAAGACCAAAAACGAAAGATAACTACTACCAAGTCCTACTGAAGTTGTCTGCCCTGAAAACAAAAGAGATGCTAAGTATTAATCCCGCGTTCCCGGCTTTTTTGGAGACAAGAGAATATCAATCTCCAAAGGATTCGGAAGTTCTCAGCAATTGGGATACGTCTTCGGATATTACTCCACTTCCTTTACAGACTCTCCCCGAAACTTAGAAGCAACTGGATTCATTCTCAAAATGTTCCACCGCCTCTTGTGCCTTCCAAATCGCTAAATGATCTTTCCATTTACTCTCCTCTTAATTTGCTGCCAATTTCTCCTCGGAAAATGCTTCCCAATTAAACAAGACTTTCAATTACTCTAGCAAATATATCGGCAAGTAACCAGAATTTCAACTTCTAGACTTCCGTCTTTTCTGCTCTACTCCACATACTCTGGCACAGGCACGTCTTGAAATTAAAAGTCTTCTGGAATTCGCACTTAAACACCACTTTCAACACTAATGGCTTGCAAGTGACACAAAAACCAATTATAAGTAGAAGTCTGATACTTTGCACAATAAATGGTCGAAATTAAGTTCAAATACCCACAAATAAAGTGCACAATTATCTCCCTATCAAATTCTCCCACACCAAGACAATGCTTGTCCTCAAGCATTCACTATCACAATCAAGATGATAAGTATTTCATAGCACAATAAACTAACACAAGTATCAGATCTTCTTAACAACTTCATCAAAATCAGGATGTAGAAGATTCAACTCTCACACGGTTATCAGTGTATCACTCCGCACTCAAAAGTGTTTAAAGGGACATATATGCTCAGATCAACAATATAGAAAGATATTACCATAGGCTTGCTAATATATCATATCTCCACCACTCAAAATGAATTCAATACAAAAATCAAAGGGTCTTTAACAAGGGATGTAATGAGGTTTAGGTAAAGGTTGGATAAAAAGGAAAATTTAGGCTAAACACATCAAAGGAAATACCAACAATCCATTGCATGAATTCACATACCTTTCTTCATCTAAATGATCTTTCCAAGGCATACCCATAAATTTTTCCAAAAATTAGCAAGTACAAGCACAACCAAGGCTTGACCCAACTATTACAACACAACACATATTTACAATAGTACTTCATAACTCTTTTTTTTTTCTTTTTTTTTTCTTTTTCTTTCTTTTCTTTTTTTTTTTTCATTTTCTTTTTTTTTTTTTTTTTTGTTTTGAATTTTTTTTCAACAAGACATAACTAATATTGAAGCATGAACACACTTGCTAGCTTCAATCATACTCTTGCACCACTGATTGATATCATCATGCAATAAAATCAAGACATTCCTTTGACACATGGTTCAAACAAGAAGGTACAAACAAAATGGATTTAAGGGTAGTAAAATGGGCTAGTAAACGAAGAAAAGGTCTAAGCTCAAACATGGTCAACTAGGGGAAATATAATCAGGATAGGTATTTAGAAAGTCAAAAGAGTTAAACCTAAGTGCCCTAATCATTTTCATGCATCAAATTCAACAACGTGGTCTCGACATGCATAACAAAGCAAGTTCTAGAATAATCTAACCATGTGCGATATCACTCAATGAAAGAAATTAGAGCGATTTATGAATAGTGTGCTCCTTAGGCTCAAAACCTCACCAATTGCTAAAAATATGTCAAATCTTGCACATCCATCATGTGAATCAACTGCAAAAAGAATATAATACTCATGCTAGCAAAAATCTCACTAATCATACTTGCATCTTTCTTGCTTTTCACAACAAAACAAAATCCAAAGAAATTGCAAAAAGTTGTAGAAAACTAAAAGTTTTGAAAAAAAAAATCTCAGAAAATATCCTCTCCCCCATACCTAAATCAGATATTGTCCTTAATGGATGAAAATAAAGAGCACAAGGAAAATAAGAGGACTCCCTTGATTAGAGAATTAAGCACCGGAGGAGGTTGAAAGACGAAAATTCTTGAGTTGATGTCCAATCATCAATGAAATTTGGAGTACAAGAGACCCAAAAGCCACAGTAAGCAATGAATATGAACACTAGATACTGCAAGGAATAAGATAAAAAGAATTAGAATAAAAGAGAAAAGAAAAAAATTTTGATTTTTTTATTTTTGATTTTTTTTTTGTAGACACCCTATCTATTGTAAGGCGTAGGCACGCTGTGGAAGCAAAAGTCTTCTGCCCAGCTCTTTTTGACAGCGTCTTGAAGGAACTGTAAAGCGTGGGCACGTCTGGCAACTTGAAGTCTTCTGTTCATCAGGTTTTAACGGCCTAGAGTCTCCTGGTCGAAACCTCCATATAAAGCGTGGGCACGCCTTACAGGCTAGAATCTTCTGCCCAAGATATTGCAACTCATTCTAAATAAAAATTTAACAGAACGTGCCCGTGGCCTACAACAGAAAGTCTTCAGCCAAACAAAACAAAATAAGCTTAACTTTCACACAAAAACATGAAATAAAAACACAAAATTACTAAAAAGTAAAGTGCTTGGATTGCCTCCCAAGTAGCGCCTTTCTTTAATGTCTTTGGTTAGATATTTCCATGCTTGGTCATGGAGGATAAAATTGTATAGCTCTTTTCATTACATCGGTCTCATACTCATGATATTCATTATGAATAGAGAAATCTTTAAATACGTGAGCTACTTTCAATCTTGGACTAGCAGATGGGTTCAAACATGCAAGTACTGATTTTAATTCTTTACTCATTCCTTCATCAAGATCAATCAACAACCTAATAGTCTTTGCAATTCCTAACTTATCTCTATCATGAAACTCATAAATTTCTGGTATAACAAAGTCAATCTCACTAACAGAAAATATAGAATGAGAGATAAAAGTTAGGGATGAAGGAGATGTCGCCACAATTGGGATTTCTTCATTGAACTTGTTCACTGGAGAGGCTAGAGGTTGGGGTCCCCTTGTTTCTTTCTCAACTTTCTCTTCAACCACAAAGTTAGATTCTTCCCATTGGATCTCTTGCCATTCGTCCCCACTTCTCAAGGTAATTGCACTCATATCTGGTTCGGAATTGATAATAGTCTTTGAGTGCAATGTTTCAGAATTCTGAGCCATCAATTGGCTCACAGTAGATGCCAGTAGACAAACTTGATTCTCCAAATTACGAATGCTTGTCTTTGTCTCTAGTTGAAATTGAGCAGTGCTTTGTTGGAACTGGGCAGTGCTTTGCTGGAGTTGAGCTGCTTTGTTGCAATTGAGCAGTACTTGTGGCCAAACTTTTAACAAGATTTTCCAAGGAACTCCCCCCACTAGAGCATGAGGGTTGAGATGTTGGCCTCACTACATAGCTATAGTTGGGGCAATCCCACCATTCTTAACTATACACATTTGAATAAGTATCAAACATCGATGGAAATGGATTTTGAATACTCCAACATTACAAATTTGGTCATTCATGTCTTCTTGAAGTAGTGGGCACCAGTCAGTTAGATGATCCAACTGACATATTTCACAAGTGTCGACTTGCGGTTTCTGTCCATCACTCAATATTTGTACAAGAAAAGCCAGATCATCTAAACAAGGATCACTAATAGAATAGCTCTCATTAACCCAATTAGGAACAAAGTCCAGTCTAACACCAAAACATTGAAAATTAGTAGCCATCAACTAGTAAGAAAAATAGAGGAGAAATTTTTTTTTTGAGAAAATAATTCAAGCACCAGTCCCCGGCAACGGCGCCAAAATTTGATGGGTGTCAAACAGCCAAAAATAAAATACCTACTCTAAAAATATGAATTCAAGTATAATGGCGAGTAGGGTCGTATCCTCAGGGCTGGGTGATTTATTTCCTACAGAGAATTTGGGGGGTTTGGAGTAGATAGAAATTAATTAAAAAGGAATAAAAGCTGAAATCCTACTTAAGCAAGTATGTAGGAATTAAATATCACAAGAAAATCAATTAAAATAACCTAGTCAAGGAATTAATCTTGGCACCGGTGCACACAATTGATCATAGATACACGAAAATATTCACACGTTCACGAATAAATTGGTTAGTGGTCAAGTGACGCCCAATCACCAATCTTTCCTTAATTTTATAGTAGTCCATAAACGCTCATAAACTATTCTCTTGTGAACTAGAAAACCCTAGAGATGCTTATAGGATTTAATGTAGTCACAGCATTAGAAATTAGAAAGACCCAATTCTAGGTGACAAACACACATGCGGGTTTATTTAGGCTACATTAATTATTCCCACGATCCAAATTAGACCGCTTATGGCGGTGAAATTGTTTCGTTTGCCACTAATCAAGATGCTTAAAGGCGACGCGCCAACACCTTAGTTGGCTATCAATTATTTAGACAATTGAACAACAGGCCTAATTATCCAATATATCCAAACAATAATAACTCAGGGAAAAATAGAGAATGATTAAATACCCATGAACATATAAATTAAATAGACAACTAAAACGATCTCACAGTGGAGGTGCGCCAAGCCTTGATTATTCCTCAACTAGGGTTGGAATTTAGCCACACCTCATGATGTTGAGGCGCTCCATGGTATTCATGAAACCGGATGTAAGAGAGAACAATTATAGTCTAATGGTAAAAACTCCAATTGAAAAACGAGTATTGCTGAAATTGAGAGAAAGCTGAAGTACTAGTCTTCACGAATCCGAATGTAGAAAATCCGGAAAAAAAAAAAAGAACAACCAACGTAAAGGAAAAGATAATAGAACTACAGCAGTACTAGTCTATTATTTATGCCTCTGGCGGTGCAAAGAAACAAAAGACGAAAAACGAAAGATAACTACTACCAAGTCCTACTGAAGTTGTCTGCCCCGAAAACAAAAGAGATGCTAAGTATTAATCCCGTATTCCTGGCTTTTTAGGAGACAAGAGAATATCAATCTCCAAAGGATTCGGAAGTCCTCAGCAATTGCGAAACATCTTTGGATATTACTCCACTTCCTTTACGGACTCTCCCCGAAACTTGGAAGCAATTGGATTCATTCTCAAAATGTTCCACCACCTCTTATGCCTTCCAAATCGCTATACGCTCTTTCCATTTACTCTCCTCTTAATTTGCTGCCAATTTCTCCTCGGAAAACGCTTTCCAATTAAACAGGACTTCCAATTACTCTAGCAAATATATCGGCAAGTAACCAGAATTTCAGCTTCCAGACTTCCATCTTTTCTGCTCTACTCCACATACTCTGGCACAGGCACGTCTTGGAATTAAAAGTCTTCTGGAATTCGCACTTAAACACCACTTTCAGCACCAATGGCTTGCAAGTGACACAAAAACCAATTATAAGTAGAAGTCCGATACTTTGCACAATAAATGGTCAAAATTAAGTTCAAATACCCACAAATAAAGTGCACAACTATCTCCCTATCAACAAGTAGCAAAAAGGAGCAAGATGAAGCTCTCAAATGGTGTTCAAAGTGCAAGGAAAATGAAGATGAAGAAGAAGAAGAAGAAAAGCCTTCAATCTCTCTTATTTCTCTCTCTCTATTCTTGACCCTCTCTCTCTCTTTAAGCTTCAAATGGCAGCTGAAAAATGGAGAATCAAGAAGCAAGAAACAAGGCTTTATGGGGATAACATACTTGGTTACCCTTAAATTAAGGAAAAGTGGTCAAACTTCCACTTTTTGTCGCGTTGACGCTCGACACTTTAACTTTTACTGGTTTTTCTCCTTCCGACACTGCCTTACTGTAAATATACCTCTGTAATGTCTCTATATATGCTCGGTTTGTTTTAAAGTCACTATTCACGTCAGGGCTCAAAAACTAACGTTTAAACTGGCCGAAACAAACACCGGCAATCTTATTCACGAAAAATTCTCTAAATTAGAAAATGATAACTTAATGCATAAATTCACTAATATTTTAGTGAAAATAAATAATATAATTATTATTACTATCATTATTATTAATTTTTGAAAAAAAGAATAAAATTTTGAGGCCCTCACACTTGTGCTAGCTAGTGTAGACCACATATTTGATAGGATATCGAGAAAAGAGATTGACTATAAAATGTTGAATAAATTACATCAACTTTTTCTTGGAAGCTCGTTTGGATGTAGCTAAATGAAAAAGTTGGAATTGATTGGAATCAAGCCCTTAAATGTTTTTTTTTTGTTTGTTTTTCCATAAAATGTGAAGGGAATGAAGACAAAAAGAGATGGAAGCTTTTTAACAAGTTTTTCCTATCACCAATTTTATCACAAGATTCTCAAGGTCAAGTTAATTAATGTTCTCTCTATCTTAACATTAGAATGGTTCTTGGCAGATTCGATATTTTATAGAGACATGAATTTATAAGTATGTTAGATGTGGTGAGTATTTGTAAAATTACTAATATAACCATTTGACCCAAAACAATTACTCCTTTAGCATATGTATGTGTAAGTGAAGAATTTTCTATTTTCAAATAGAAATTTTAATTTTTAAAAAAAAGCAGTCATACCTTCTCTTCTTGGATATATAATTTTTTATTTGGATATATAATTCTTATCTTGCATTATTGAATAAGAAAAAAATGCCACCAAAAAGGGTAGGAGGGAATTACCATGTAAGTCCAAATATAGGGTAAATTACTTATAAACCCCCGTGGTTTTGCCTGTTACCATATGATCCCGTTAACGTTTCAAAATATCCACTTCACCTCCTCATGATTTTATGTAAAGTGGAAAGTGGACGGAATGTCCAATCAGTAATGGCATTTGTACCAAATATGCTCTAAAAGCGTGTATAATAAAATCTTAATATCTATACAGCTCTCTTATGATTCATATAAATATCCACTTTACCCCCTATGATTTTTGCAATTGTCTACATAATTCCCCTAAACTTTTATATAAAGTGGTTAATCCATCTATTGATTTAACATTTAAATAAGGGCATTATTGTCATTTCAACTAATGACGTTACATAGAGTATTTTCCGTCATGTTTTCACTTTACATAAAACCATATGGGGTGAAGTGGATATTTTAAAATGTTAGAAGGGTTATGTGGCAACAAAACCACAGGAAGGTTATATGTAATTTACCCCAAACATATGAACGACATCTACTAGATTTCTTTCTTCTTGCTTCTTTCACATCTGTAATCCTGATTTTATAGGCACTTACGCCCATTGCTACAATTTTTTTAAATTTTCTTTTTAGTGTAAGTGGAAGTCTCGAACCTTAGACCTTTGATTGCTAGAAGTTTTATTTCATTCTCCTTAAATAACTTGTAATTTAGTATACCCTTAGGTTTGATAGCTCACAATCTTTGAAATTGTAATACCATTTAAAGTTTGGCACTCTTTGAACAACATATATAAGTTAAGATCTTTGATGAGCTATTTCTTGAGTACATTAACTAGTGCAAAAAGGGTTTCATATGCAACTTGTTTTCTCATTTAATACATCTGGCACACTTGTTTGTGTCAATAAACCAAGCGCTAGTTTTGTTTTGTGGCCACGTGTCTTTATTGCATTAATTTAGTTGATTAGTGGTAGTACAAATACTATCAGGAGTAGAAGTCTAAATTTAGTCGCAAGGTTTTAGTATATAAGCCTATCTCTGTCGTTTTGTTTGTGTCTCCGTGAGAGTCATCGTGTGCCTCCATTTTGTTTGCATGTACATGTAAAAGCTGCTGTAGCCCTTATTTGATTAATAGAAGAATTTTCTGTTGCTTTCATATATCAGTTTTCTTTTGTTTTCCTGTGGGTTTATGCTTGATAATTATTTTGGATCCTTCAGAGTAGTACCAGAGTTACGGTAGATTGAGTTATGGCAAACCCTAACTCCAATATTATTTTTTCTGTTCAAAAATTGAAAATAATGGTAGAGTTCAATTATTGGCAGAAACAGATGAAAACACATCTCTAGGCATGTAGATTGCATAGATATATTGAAACTCCACTTGCTTAGGATGTTAGTGAAGAGGAAATGGCGAGAGATAGTTTGACGTTGTCACAAATTCATTAGGCAGTTGATATATCAATTTTTGAAAAAATTTCTATGGCTGACACGACAAAGGAGGCTTGGGATATGTTGGAGAAAATGGACAAAGGTGTTGCTAGGATTCAACATAATAATTTGATGATGTTAAAGAGGGAGTTAAACATTATGACGATGGAGAAGTCAGAATCTATCGAATCTTATTTTTCTCATTTGTCAGATATTAAAAACGAGATGTCACTTAATCAGTATCAACTTCCTGCCAAAGCATTTGTTGAGAAAATTCTTTATACTCTACCCATGAAATTTGATCATATGGTAGCTGTGATCTAGGAGACAAAAAATTTGGATAATTTGAGTATTGAAAATTTGCATGGATCATTAATTCTACATGAACAGAAAATTAATAAGAAATTGGATGACACCCCGGAGAAGGATACAGTTGAAAAGGCGTTGTAGACGCAGTTAAATTTAAGAGACAATAACGAAATCAGAGAGTAAGGTAAATCCAGTCAGAGAAATAGAGGTGATTACAACAACAAAGGTGGTCGTGGCTACAACAATAGAGAGCAGAGGAGGTGCAAATCCTAGACGCGGTAGAAGTAACAATTTAATTTTAGAGGTAGTCCTGGTAGAGGCAGAGGTGGTAATTTTAAAAGAGAGAATAATTTTCAGAATAATTTGGTTCAGAGAATTATTTGCTATAATTATAAAAAATCTGTTCATAGATAGTTTGAATGTAGATTTAGAGAAAATGCAAATAGAAATTTTCAGGCTAATGTTGCTGACAATCAAGCTCAAGATAATAGTAAAAAATCTAAGATTTTATTATTGGCCTGTAATGCGGTTGATATGGTTGATAAAAATAAATGGTATTTGGATACAATGTGCAGTAATCACATGTCTGACAAGAAAGAATTATTTATGGAACTATGGTGAATCTGTCCGTGGTGAAGTTAAGTTTGGAAATAACACTGTTTTACCAGTGCAAGGCAAGGGAAAAATCCTTATTAGCCTAAAAAATGGGTCTACTAATTTTATTTCTGATATTTTCTATATTCCTGGATTGCATCATAAATATGACATTCGTATCATATATGGTACTTACACTATTTTTGATAAAAATATTGGAATGATTGCAAAGGTATCAATGACTTCAAATTGCTTATTTTCGTTGAATTTGGAGGTTGGAAATTTTTCTTCTCTGAGTATAGAGATAGATGACAGTAATTGGCTGTGTCATATACGATTTGGTCATTTAAATTTGAAAGTTTAAATTTGTGATTCGTAAAAGAATGGTTGGTATGTTGCCTGGTATCGGAAAACCTGACAGAATATGTGACATGTGTGTTTTGAGAAAGTAACACAGGGATGCTTTTTAGATAGGTAAATCTTGGAGGGCCAAAAGACCTTTGGAAATTATTCATTCTGATTTGTGCACTGTGGAGGTTCCTTTTAATGGTTGTTGCAAGTATTTTATTACCTTATTGATTTATTTTTTGAAGAAAAAAAATCTAATGCTTGTGACATTTTAAAGATTTTTAAGAATTTTGTTGAGAAACAAAGTGGCTGTCAGATTAAAATTTTGAGAATAGATAAGGATCAGGAATATTTGGTGTGTGATGATTTTCTTGAGAAAAATAATTTTTACATCAGTTGACTGCCAGATATACTCCACAGCAAAATGGAGTGGCAGAGAGGAAGAATAAGACATTAATAGACATGGTGAGATGTATGTTGAAGTTAAAAAAATATGCTAAAATCCGTTTGGGTAGAGGCAGTTTCCTGTGCAATTTATTTGTTGAATAGGTGTCCTACTAGAAGTCTTCCTGGTAAAACCCCTGAAGAAATTTGGAATGGTAGAAAATCATTTGTTGGCCATCTCAAAGTATTTGGGTGTATTACTTATTCTCATGTTCCTGATCAATTGAGAAAGAAACTTGATGATAAAAGAGAGAGATGTATTTTTATTGGCTACAGTAAAGTTTCTCGGGCATACAGATTATATAATCCTGTGACGCAGAAGGTAATAGTGAGTAGAGATGTGACGTTTGATGAAAGAGGAATTTGGGCTAGTCTACTGAAAATCCCAAAACAGATGAAGTGATTTTAAATTATCAAGAAGATGAGACTAATGATAACGTTCAGCCATCACTAATTGCTCAGAGTCCACAAGTTGACTTAACCGACGCCCACAGGTTTAGTTATTTATTGTTGAATATTCTAACGCTCTTATTTTGTAGGATTTTCTTAAAAAAAAAAGAGATTACCCCGATGTCCATATTCCTTCTAACTAAAAATCGGTTTGGTGGCTATAATTTTGCTTTGTTTCTTCGGTGAAGATATGAAGAGGATGCCCGTGGAGAGGTAAAAGCAATGGATGAAAAATTCATGCCATTGAGAAATGTCTAGTCTTTATTTATGTTATTTAATCTTTGAATAAATCATTCCGGACACATGCAAAGTGTATTTATTCAAATAGTCCTGTAAAAAAATCATGCTTGGATTATGTGTGGGTCTATCTAAACGCCAAATGGAGAGGTGGATGGATACAAGGCGAGATTAGTGGTGAAGGGATACAAGCAGAAACTCGGAATTGACTGTTTTGAGGTATTTGTGCCTGTTGCTAGACTTGATATAGTTCGGATGATAATTTTCTCTAACTGTCCAGAATAACTGAAGAATTTATCAGATAGATGTCACGTCAGCTTTCCTGAATGGTGTTCTCAATGAGGAAGTATACGTGGAGTAACCTGCAGGTTATGTCAGAAAAGGTCAGGAAAATAAGGTTTACAGATTGAAGAGAGCTTTGTATGGATTGAAGCAAGCACCAAGGGCGTGGTATACAAGAATTGACTCTTATTTTTTGGCCCATGGTTTTCAGAGGTATCCGTATGCGTACACATTATATATTAAATCTTCTGCTCATGGTGACATTTTTATTATGTGCTTGTACATAGATGATTTAATTGTTACACAAAATATTTAGATATGATTGTAGAGTTCAGGGAGGTTGTAATTCAGTAGTTTGATGATGACAGATCTGGATCTCATGTCATATTTCTTGGGAATTAAAGTTTTTCAGTCTGACCGTGGGATTTTTATATCTCAAAAGAAGTATGCAAGAGATATTTTGAAGAAATTCAAGATGGATGCAGTAAAGCCATTTATGACACCAGTTAAAGAAAAATTAAGCTTGACCAAAGAAGGTGGTGGTGGTTATATGAATCCCACCTATTTCAAGAGTTTGGTAGGAAGTTTGAAATATTTGACGTCACAAGGCTAGATATCAATTTTGCTGTTGGTTTGATTAGCAGATTTATGGAAAATCCACATCAGTCACATTTGCAAGTGGCTAAGAGGATTTTGAGGTACATTGGAGGCACTCAAAATGATGGTATTTTTATTCAGAAAATGATCCAGTTGAACTTTTTGGCTACACAGACAGTGATTGGGCTGGTGATACAGTTGAGAGGAAGAGTACTTTAGGATATACCTTTTTCATTGGTTCAGGAGTTTTTTCTTGGAGTTCAAACAAGTAGCAAGTGATGGCTTTGTCTATGGCAAAGGTGGAGTATATTACAACGGCTAATAGTGCAACTCAAATTTTATAGTTGCGTCACATACTTGGTGTCCCACAACACAAGCAAGTTGGTTCTACAAAAGTTTATTGTGATAGCAAATTTGCCGTTGAGTTGTCCAAGAATCCTGTGCTTCATGGACGTAGCAAGCACATTGACATCAAGTATCACTTCATACATGAATTGGTTCATGAGAAAGTAATTGAGATAGATTATTGCAGAATTGAATAACAAGTTGTAGACATTTTCACCAAGGTTTTGAAGATGGAGACATTTGTCAAATTGAAGAAGATGTTGGGCATGTCCAAATTTGAGGAGATTAGTTTAAGGGAGGCATTGTAGTGCTGTAGTGCAAATAAACCAAGCGCTAGTTTTGTTTTGTGGCCACATATCTTAATTGCATCAGTTTAGTTGATCAGTGGTAGTACAAATACTATCGGGAGTAGAAGTCTAAAGTTACTCGCAAGGCTTTAGTATATAAGCCTGTCTCCGTCGTTTTGTTTGTGTCTCCGTGAGAGTCATCATGTGCCTCCGTTTCGTTTGCATGTATATGTAAAAGCCACTGCAGCCCTTGTTTGATTAATAGAAGAATTTTCCTTTGCCTCCATATATCAGTTTTCTTTTGTTTTCTTGTGGGTTTATGCTTGATAATTATTTTGGAACCTTCATATATGAGGGTCAAAAGTTGCATCTAGATTATATTTTAAATCCTATTCATAAATATAATGCAATTTTCAAATTATTTATTGCCTTAAAAAAATATTGACATGGTGATATTTTTAAGGATTTAAATAATTTGGCAGACTTGTTTTTCAATTCCTATCTGATTTTGAGCCGTCTTTGCAAATATAATTTGCATAGATTAGTATAAATGTACGGAAGTCCAAATCAGCTATACTAACACGGGACTGGTGAAATATGCCGTCATTGCTAAAGATGTTATTCATTATGATCAATATCTGGTGCCTATAGGCGTTGTTAAAATTCTTTTACTTATTATTCTTTTAATAATATATTTTCATGTGGCTATGCAGTTATATTGTTTATAACTAACAATGTAAAGAAACAAAATTCAGCTATACAATTAAGAATTATTATAAAGAAACAGCTTGTGAAGATAAGTTATAAAATGGCATGGGATTTCTTTTGATATGCTCCATAAAAGTATATAACCAGTTAAGTTTTCAGTTCAAGGACTCCTTAATGTACTTCTTGTGTGTATTGATGCCTATACACATAATCCATCCATAATCCATCTTACAACTAATGGCAAAATTTCATTAATTACTTTTCACTTCAATCAAATAAAGCCCAAAGAGGATAAATTTATAAATAACTTGCAGCTGAGAACGAAATTCTCCACTAGTGACTGGTAATCTTTAACAGTGAGACTACAAATAATCCTTTAGCACTTCTGTTTAAATCATCTAAAGATGATTAAAGTTCATTATACTAGACAGCCTACTAATACAAATTAATAATCTCAAGTACTTCAATCCATAATAGTGATCTTGAGCTTTGTAAAAGTATTAATTTAAATTCCAAAAGCACCATATCAAATTCACTTCTATGCACATAGTGATATTACCCAAGAGTGCCATGACTAATAGTTGATAGAACCAACAAGCTCGAATTTATTGTGAAACATGGTCGTTGTTATCATTTTTCTTGTCTTCAAATTTTAGGGAAGAAATGAGAAAAATTGTGATCGATTCACGCTAGACGTAATTTTATCACTCATTTAATTGGGTTTTGGATTGTACTACTATCGGAGCTTCTTTCATAGTTCTATAGCTAAATCAATTATTAGAAACTTTTTAGCATCATGTGAAGAAAACGATATGATGAATCTAGGATCGAAGAGATCTTGGAAAAAGAAAGAAAGAAAGAAAGAAAGAAAGAACAAAGAGACTTCCATATTACACTCCAAGTTGGAAAGCCTGAGGCTTTTTAAATTATGCAACTATTTGTGCTAGCCCGTCTTGTTGGCAGATGTTGCGCATTACGACCCCTGATTTGGGGTGGCAGAACTTGTTTTATTTGAAGGCTATGACAAGGAGGTGTCACCTAAAACTGAGGAAAAATATTAGATCCCACGATCTCGAACAACAAATCCCCCAAGTCCAAGTTTGTCAAACTTGGCAAAAACTCCAAATGTAGCCCACAACGCAATCTATAAAATTCAATTTTTAGGCATAGATTTCCGATTAGATTTATCACTCTACTAGACTTGGATTCGAGAAAGATGGACTTACATATAAAAATCAAGAAGATAGAGAAGATGAATCATGTCATTTTAATGTTAAATCTAGCTTCCAAAAGAGTAAATCTTTCTTCTTTTGCACAATGTTTTATCATACTTTTAGAATGAATTCCAAGCACTGTGCATTTATATCCATATATAACTGAGAATTGAGTATACTCTTTCTGCTATAAAAATGACACCATTGATGAATTGATACATCAAAAATTAAACTGCGGACTTTTCAGGCTGTACTTGTTCGTTACCTGTCAATTCAGGGGTTTCATTGCCTGTTCCTCTGTATCTAAACCACTTGGCACAGAGCAGAAAATACCCTAGATTCAAAATTTCCAGTCCAGCAACAATGTAGAAGAAGTTATCCAATCTTGCCTTGTTAAGATCTTGCGCTAACCAGTTTCCTGCTGCACCCTTTGTCGTTGCCTTCTGAACAATTTCAGTCAAAATTGAACTAAAATAATTTGACAATGCCATACCACATAAGATTAAAGATGCAGCAATGCTCCTCATGTTTTCTGGGGATTGTTTGTAGAAGAGTTCGTTTTCACCTACATAGGTAAATCCCTGAGCGAGCCCGAATAGTGCCAACTGAGGTATAAACCACAAAGCAGACATTGAAGAAATTGCACCCTTTTCCTCGGCAAGGCCTAGTGTAGGTCGAGTTAGTGCCACATTCCTCCTCCGAGCTTCTACTATTCCTGCTACTAACAGTGCCAAAATGGTGAGAATTATGCCGATTCCCATCCTCTGGAGTTGAGTAATACCTTCTTCCCTTTTGGTGTATCTCCGGACAAATGGAACTACAATTCTATCATAGATTGGTAGCCAGATGCTGAGGGCTGCCATAGAGAATATAAAATAAGTTCCTGCTGGAATCTTAAAGCTGCTACTTAACAGGGCCCTATTGCTTTGAAGAGCTTGGAACACAACAAAATTTCCCAACTGGACTCGAGAAATTTCAAATACTACTCCTGCAATCCATATGGGCATCATCCTCAGCAAGCATTTCACTTCTTCTACTTGTTGGATACTGCAAAGGTTCCATGGATTTGCTGCCGATCCATCAGAGTTGAGTTGGTCCTCAGGAGTCAGTATTGCTGCTTTGTCAAGAAACCTGCATTCACAACAATGATTTCTGAATCTTGAACATTATAGGGACAACCGTTTTTCCCCCATTTTGGTCAAATAATACCTGAATTGGGCGGTGTGTGGAAGTTTCATGTTGATAGACTCTGTTGGAATACGATTAAACAAGGTGTGGCTTAGCTTTGGTAACTCCAATCCTCTCTTCTTAATAGCAACTGCTATGACCTGTGCCACACTTGTCATTGGACTACCTTGTGGCAATACTTTGACATATAGCGAACTCCCAGCAAAGAAGAGTGGACATGATAGGAACATGAGAAATGTCGGAATAGCCAGCCCTATAGACCAGCTAACATTTGTCTGCACATAGACAATGATTGTCGAAGACACCATAACTGCAAAAGTATAGGTGAAATAGTACCAATTGAAGAAGCTGTTGGTTGCCTTTCTCCCAGATTCTGTGTTGGGATTGAACTGGTCTGCTCCAAAGGCCAAGTTACATGGTCTTATACCACTAGCACCAATGATCAGCAATAGGAATCCAATTATCAGAAAAGCCATCTGCTCTGTTGATGCTTCTTTGCATTTGCTTGAGGCATGTTTCACACAGCTGGGAGGATGCAATGTTGGTACTGCAGCAGTTAGTGCCAGTACCAACATTCCCTGTGGTTCAAAGTGATTGGAAATTATATACTGAAAAAGATGGCAGCAAAGCATTTTGATAGTCCACATTTTGACCTTTAATTATAATTTTTACTATCAATTATATAGCAGCCAATTCCTTTCTTAAGGATTTCTAGGAATTTATACTGCACTTCTGAATATCAACTCTTCCTTTTCACCTATTTCGGATGTCTCCGGGTTAAGATCCTCTGTAACTAGAAGTTGATTTGGTCGAAGCAGGTGTTATCTCTGATTGTGGGCTACACCAGTACAAAAAAGAGCAGCCACACGCCCTGATATTCGTAAAATGTGACTAGACCAAGAGGGAAAGTATTAATTTCCATGGGCTTGCAGTTAATTATTTCTAACAGCCACAAGCAAATTGTGAAGACTTGCTACCCGTTAATAAGGTTAAATTCAGTGAAATTTTACATTGAAGGAAAATATAGAAAAAGAAAATTAGAGTTTTGCAAGGTGGATATAATAACATAGTGGGGGGAGAGAGGGATTGGGTGGCTCGAGAGGGGGGTGGGGGGTGGGGGAGTGTAAGTCTCGAATTTGAACCCTCACACTTACACTAAAAAAGGGGTGGATAACATACTATCTATTAGTTGACTGAAAAGCAAAATGGTTAAATTAGGTGCATTACCACTTCAATATGGTAGCATTAACATGGAGCCTCATTAATTAACAATGAGACTCATTAATTACTATTTCCGTTTAGATTGCTATTCTCTTGAGTTTTTATGGAAAAATATACTGTAGTAATTTGATATATGTGAGGCAAAAATGTGATTGAAAAATATGTTCTCGAAAAACATAAAAAGTTTTTGAAAAAAGATAACTTCCCAAATAAGGCTATATTAATGTCGTAGAAGTTTTGACGATTGCCTTTATATTTTCCAATAAATCTTTACAATCTAAATCAAATGAATAATGATAATTACGTGACTAATGAATTGGAAGGTTTTCAGCCGAGAAGAAACTCAAAAGATTAAGTTGGAGAGGCTTGAAGAGAGTTAGTAGAAGTTGGAACTCACCAAGAATGATGATACAGAAGCAAAGCCAATTGACTTGTAGCGACCAAAGTAAGTATCAGACAAAAATGCTCCAATTAGGCCTCCAAAATTACACGTCCCATTAAACATGTTCACCAGATTTGTTGCAGCTATGCTCTTCATGTGAAAAACTGAAGTTAGATAAACCAACAGGTTTGCTGATGTCCCAATTGTCCCCAGCTTCTCAAAAGTCTCATTTCCTGCATAGTTTTTAGCAAAGAAATTCGTAAAATGTAGTGCTTAGTTTCTACCAATTGATATGATGACCCTACAGAAACAAGAAATGGAGGAAAGAAAAAAGCGAAAGAAAAAGAATCCCCCAGACAATTTATGAAAAAAGCGAAAGAAAAAGAATCCCCCAGACAATTTATCACTGTATAATCGAATTATGATAACCCTTTTAACCCTAACAGATGAAAAATAAAAAAATACAATAAAACAAGTCTCACACACGGGAACTGAGAAAGGGAGGAGAAGGGAGCAAGCGGTGTTTTACTTACCAATAACAAAGGGCATTGCTGAAATTCCTCTGTAGTTAGGCTCGTTTTTAGGGACAAGCTCTTTCTCATTTTTCTCCATGGATGTAGTTAGGGAGACAACTTGGTGTTCACTACTTTTGTCCATGGTGCTTTGATCAGTTCTAGTTTGTATCTTGCTGAGGTGCAGAAGTGCAGCAATGGTAGCTGGACGGTGTATAATTCTTTTAAATATATTGTGTGAAGAAATATAGTCAAATCTCCTTCGAATGAGATATTAACTAGCATGCAAGTTTGATACATATCTTGAACTAAGAGCCAACAGAATTTATTACAGTCATTAAAGACGGATTACTTTTTCACAAAAATGTTGTGACCGATTATTTTTTCACAAAAGGATCATATGTTCAAATTGTTTAAATCTTTCTCTTAATGTGTGAGAGTTGTGTTAGTAAGTAATTTATAGGTATAATTTCAGAAACCTCCCTTAGAGTTTTTGATAATTGCAAATAGTACACATTTAATTTGAGTAATTACACCCACACCTCCTATTTTCATGTTTCTGGTAATACAGAGACTCGGTTGGCTGATGTAAGCCAAAGATATGAGAAGAATATCTTAAAATGCCGCACATGTTAAATAATTCATTATTTTTTTAAAAAAATAAAACTTGAAACTCAGGCCAAAACCTTCATCTGGATCCAATATACTAGCAATAACACCAACATCCTTAGTTACTGTTATGTGTAGATTTGTCCCACATCGGTTATTATACTGGAAAGTCTTTCCCTGTGTTGCATATAAATATAATGGGCTCATTGTGAGATTAGGTGCACTTAACCAAGAGAATTCTTAATAGGTTTGTTGGGCCTTTGGGTCATTAACCTTCTTTTGTAGTAGAATTATTTGGGTTCTCTTGTGTTTTAGTATTAGGTGCTTTTGGGTTTAAGAACACTTTTCTAAGACTTTTGTACTCTCTTCTTCATAGTGAAATTTTGCTCCTCCTCCACCCGTGGACGTAGGTCAATTTGATCGAACTACGTAAATCCCGTGTCTCTATTTTATTTAATTTTTGCTTTGTTATTTGTATTTTGCAATTGTCAAGAACTCTTTCGTCAATTTTCTTGGACCAGTCCTAACAAACTGGTATCAGAGTATCAGGTTTCAAGCTCTGGGTTCTGTGGCAACGATGGCACTACAGAGAATAAAGAAAAAGACCCTATTGGAGCTCAGTTGGGTATTGTGACAAAAAGCTAAAAAGTGTATTTTTCTTGGGTATGCTTTTGAGGTGAAACGATACAGATTATGTTCCCGATCCAAAATCTCCAAAATTTATAATCAGTAGAGATGTTACTTTTGATGAATTATCTATATTATCTTCTAAGAAGGAGTCTTCTAGTTCTTGTGCTATAAATGGTACACAGAAGCAGGTGGAGCTTGAAATTGGAAATTCAAGTCCTTCTCAGTCTAACTCATCTATTCAGTAATTGCCAGTAGATACGCCTGAGTCTACTAATGAAGATGATTTAGAAGAGGAGCAATATTCCATAACCTTAAATCGACCAAGGAGAAATATTCAACCACCACAAAGATATGTAGATACGGTTGCATATGCTTTGTCTATTACAGAAGAAACTGATGGAGTTGGTGAGCCTTCTACCTATTCAGAAGTAGTTTCTTACGATGATTCTGCTAAGTGGTTACTTGTGATAAATGAATAAATAATAACACTTTGGTTGGTCTAGTAGACTCAGATTACGTAGGGGATCTTGATAGGAAAAGATCACTTTCAGGTTACGTATTCTGCATTGGTAGTTGTGTAGTCAGTTGGAAAGCTACTTTTCCAACCTGTTGTAGCTTTATTTACTACGAAGGCAGAATAAATGGTTGTGACCGAGGCAATCAAAGAAGACTTATGGTTAAAGGGTTTGTTTGGCGAACTTAGTCTACATCAAGGTGTTACTGTTATTCACTGTGATAGTCAAAGTGCAATACACTTGGCTAAAGATATGATGTATCATGAGAGGACGAAACTCATTGATGTGAAGTATCACTCCATTCGAGACACTATTGCTGAAGGGAAAGTCCTTGTTCAGAAGATACATATTAAGGAGAATCCTTCTGATATGTTTACCAAACCTCTTCCAGTTTACAAGTTTAAGCAATGCTTGGACTTGGTTGGTATTCATTGTGTGTGATTAAGCCCATTGCGGCTTCTGTGGAGGAGGTGGAACAAGTTTACTATTTGTCGATGTTGGGGACACGTCAAGGTGGAGATTTGTTATGTGTTCGGTTATTTTATTGGGAAATCTTTCCCTGTGTTGCCTATAAATATAGTGGGCTTATTGTGAGATTAGGTGCACTTAACCAAGAGAATTCTTAGTGGGCTTGTTGGGCCTTTGGGTCATTAAGTCTCATTTGTAGTAGAATTATTTTGGGTTCTCTTGTATTTTAGTATTAGGTGCTTTTGGGTTTAAGAACACTTTTCTAAGACTTTTGTACTCTCTTCTTCATAGTGAAATTTTGCTCCTCCTCCACCCGTGGACGTAGGTCAATTTGATCGAACTACGTAAATCCCGTGTCTCTATTTTATTTAATTTTTGCTTTGTTATTTGTATTTTGCAATTGTCAAGAACTCTTTCGTCAATTTTCTTGGACCAGTCCTAACAAACTGGTATCAGAGTATCAGGTTTCAAGCTCTGGGTTCTGTGGCAACGATGGCACTACAGAGAATAAAGAAAAAGACCCTATTGGAGCTCAGTTGGGTATTGTGACAAAAAGCTAAAAAGTGTATTTTTCTTGGGTATGCTTTTGAGGTGAAACGATACAGATTATGTTCCCGATCCAAAATCTCCAAAATTTATAATCAGTAGAGATGTTACTTTTGATGAATTATCTATATTATCTTCTAAGAAGGAGTCTTCTAGTTCTTGTGCTATAAATGGTACACAGAAGCAGGTGGAGCTTGAAATTGGAAATTCAAGTCCTTCTCAGTCTAACTCATCTATTCAGTAATTGCCAGTAGATACGCCTGAGTCTACTAATGAAGATGATTTAGAAGAGGAGCAATATTCCATAACCTTAAATCGACCAAGGAGAAATATTCAACCACCACAAAGATATGTAGATACGGTTGCATATGCTTTGTCTATTACAGAAGAAACTGATGGAGTTGGTGAGCCTTCTACCTATTCACAGAAGTAGTTTCTTACGATGATTCTGCTAAGTGGTTACTTGTGATAAATGAATAAATAATAACACTTTGGTTGGTCTAGTAGACTCAGATTACGTAGGGGATCTTGATAGGAAAAGATCACTTTCAGGTTACGTATTCTGCATTGGTAGTTGTGCAGTCAGTTGGAAAGCTACTTTTCCAACCTGTTGTAGCTTTATTTACTACGAAGGCAGAATAAATGGTTGTGACCGAGGCAATCAAAGAAGACTTATGGTTAAAGGGTTTGTTTGGCGAACTTAGTCTACATCAAGGTGTTATTGTTATTCACTGTGATAGTCAAAGTGCAATACACTTGGCTAAAGATATGATGTATCATGAGAGGACGAAACTCATTGATGTGAAGTATCACTCCATTCGAGACACTATTGCTGAAGGGAAAGTCCTTGTTCAGAAGATACATATTAAGGAGAATCCTTCTGATATGTTTACCAAACCTCTTCCAGTTTACAAGTTTAAGCAATGCTTGGACTTGGTTGGTATTCATTGTGTGTGATTAAGCCCATTGCAGCTTCTGTGGAGGAGGTGGAACAAGTTTACTATTTGTCGATGTTGGGGACACGTCAAGGTGGAGATTTGTTATGTGTTCGGTTATTTTATTGGGAAATCTTTCCCTGTGTTGCCTATAAATATAGTGGACTTATTGTGAGATTAGGTGCACTTAACCAAGAGAATTCTTAGTGGGCTTGCTGGGCCTTTGGGTCATTAAGTCTCATTTGTAGTAGAATTATTTTGGGTTCTCTTGTATTTTAGTATTAGGTGCTTTTGGGTTTAAGAACACTTTTCTAAGACTTTTATACTCTCTTCTTCACAGTGAAATTTTGCTCCTTCTCCGCCCGATGATCGTAGATCAATTTGACCGAACCACGTAAATCCAGTATCTCTATTTTATTTAATTTTTACTTTGTTATTTGTATTTTGCAATTGTCAAGAACTCTTTCGTATATTTCCTGAAACCAATCCTAACAGTTACCATTGAGAATCATCGAAGTAGGCAAGACCATTGAGAATCATCGAAGTACGCAAGATGGCAAAGGGCTGCATTCTTCATTGTCGTCCCAAGACAAGTCTCGGCATTCTTCACCGTTAATTTGGATTTGTGATTAGTCATATATTATTATTACTAACTGATGCAACAGTGGAAGCATATATGATGTAGGGATTTCATGAACACCCTTCAAAGACATTGCTCCAATGAAACCCAACCATGAATCAAGATTCATGAAGAACAAGAGAAAACTCAAAGAATTGAACAACTTCAATAAAGTTTAATAGTTTATTTGATAAAAGACTTATTACAAAAGACCTAGAGATATGCCTATTTATAGAGTTACTCCTCATAGATACATAATAGGAATAGGACACTACAAGATAAGGTTAGTACCTTGACTATAAAAACTCCTACAACTTCTGTTTAGAAGAAGAAATAAACTAAATGTAGAACCCCTAAGAAAGCACAATAAAAATAGGAAAATAATGCCGTCAACTCCGATGATGACCAGCCACACAACTGGTGCTTGTGTTATTGCCGATGATGCTCTACTAGCTTACCGCTCAATGTCCGGGACTAGAGATCAGATCGGAGTTTGCACCGGAGTTTCTCTGGAAATCACCTCCTGCGAGTTCTTCCTCTCATTCCTTGCGGAATCTTTTGACATGAATAATAACCATAATAATTCTGCTAAAATTAATTAAATTAATTATAAAACTATATTAGATAACCTAATGAAAATTCCAAATAATTTATTGAGATATAGGACGACGGATTCTCTGAATCTAGGGGTTCCGTTCCGTATTAGTAACACAAAGGTCACAAATAAAATACAAAAGAGACTCGTGGTAGGAAGAGGGATAGGATGGAACTGGCAAGCATGGGCAGTGAGTTGTGGTAATTAGATTATATGGAGAGAAAGAGAGTAGGGTTGGAGCAATGGGGAAAGGGGAAAGATGAGATATAGAAAAGAATTTTTCTTTTTTCTCCCCCTATAAGTTCTTTTTCCATGTAAATAAATGCTAAATGAAGGTCATATCAGGCATAGTTGTCACTGTATAGGTGTCAAAATGGATCATTTGGGTAGATTTGGGTAAATCATAATTGGGTAATGGGTATAATTGAATCAACCTATTTATACCCATTTAAATAAATGGGTATAAATGGGTACCCATTTATACTCATTTAATAAATAGGTATGGGTATACCCAACTACCCATTTATGACTCGTTTGAAATATTATTTATTTTTTTAAAGATTTTTCGCATGGTGCTTGATAATAAATAATGGCATTTTATTATTATTACATTGGTAAAAAATTCAAATTTATCTCCTTATTACTCACTAAAATTTTGAATAAAATGTGTATTTATTTTTAAATGGATGAGTCAAGTTAACCCACTACCCATCAATTAAATGGGTATAAATGGGTACCCATTTATACTCATTTAAATTAATGGGTTGATTTGGGTAAATCATTAATGGGTTGGGTTTGGGTGAGCCAATATAAATGGGTTGTGATTGACACCTCTAGTTGTCGGGATCTGATTCGGATCGTGGGATCGTAATCATGGCTTTCGATTTCGATCCGATTTTGATACGATCCTATCATTTAAAGATATTATGATAAAAATTTTAATAATTTGATCATAACTTTGTATAGAATATTCAGAATGCTATTTGTTGCATTAGAAACTAGATTCATAGAACTTTGAATCCACATAATTATGTTATGCTAATTCCTTACCTAAAAAAATTGGTGAATCTTTAAAATTTGGTATTTAATCGTCTTATTAATAAATGTATAAATGATATATATATATATATATATATATATATAAAGTCAATTTTTCCATCTACCTTGTCCAGTAATTGCATTTGGACTCAAAATAAGAAAGAACAATACTTTTAATTTAATCAGATTCATTTACAATATGTTACATGTAGTTCCAAAATTTTTATTTAATTTTTAGATTATTCCAAATATTTTACATAATAAGATTTTAATCTCAATTAATAATACTATTATATTGATTGTACATGAGTTGCATTATTTATTACTGTATATGTGAATTGCAAGTATCAAAATTACTAGTAAGATTATTTTTTACGATTTTTGTAGGATCAATCGATCCCACGATCCGATCCTATAAAGTAAAAAACAATCCAAGATAGAATCCCGATTTTGAAAACCTTATTATCAGATATTTAAATGTGTCAAGGGAGGCTTATATAATGTTTCAAATTACATGGGTATTGTCTGAAATTGTCAGAGATTAAGGGGGAGGAGAGGTTTTTGACATTATTCCTAGTTTATAAGTGCTCGAGGCCAATACCATCGTGGTGATGGCGTGAACCAAACTATTCAACCTTTTGTTTTACCCGAAAAAGGGATAATTTCAGAAACCTTCCCTGAATTTTCTCATAATATCATTCAACTCTCTTGAAATTTTTAAAATCTCACTTACCTTCCTTGAATTGATATTTTTTGTAACATTTTAACCCTTTTGAAGGAAATGTAAGAAAGATAAACCTTTTCTTCCAATATTGCCCTTATATTATCCTACTTATGAAGTTTACAGCAATAATAAAAAATAAATTAAGGTTAAATTTTTATAATGTGTAAATTTCTTGACGTAATAAATTTATTTTAGTTTTATTGGAACAAAATTAAAATTTATACCTTGAAAATTTTACACAATGAAAAATTCATATGTATGAAGAGATTATTTTAGTTTACAATACAACTTAAACTACATCTATTGAAACATATATTCTAGAAAAAAATTCTTGAATTCCTTAATTATAACTACCTATGAAAAGTTTCAAGTTGTTAATTACTCACCAAAATCCTCCTATATGATTAACTTTAACTAAATTTAATTTATCCATATCCTTTACTATCCTAGCACAATCTTGATGTAGAGAAATATGGACCATTATTAGATAGCAATTTATTTTTTAATATACATATTTTGGTTTAAAATTTTGATTTTAGTTTGGTTTTTTGGTTAAATAGTTATTAAGAGTAATGGTAATATTGTCAATTTGTGACCTTTGATAGATATATTTAGTTTCGTCAAACTGATAAGGGAAGTAAATGAGATTTGAAAACCTCAAAGGAGCTAAGTGATAGTATGAAAAACCTCAGGGGAGGTTCTGAAATTATCCTAAAAAAAAAAAAGAATCTTGAAGTGAGAGCCTACCGACAATATCTAACTAATCTTCCTTACACATTCCCAAAGAGAACTTTAAATAATGTAGTAATAAATGCAAAACAGAAATTGATGTTACGATAAAATGAGGACAAGAACTTGCCCCAGCTCGCATCAGGTGAGAAGTTCAAATTCGCTTTGTGTTCATATTGGAAGTATAGTAATTTTGATTCTCAAAATATTGCGATGGCGCAAAAAAGATTTTGGTATGGTCTAGATTGAAGTAGTTTGAAGGTGGATTTTCCCTCTTTAACCCTCATGTCATGTAGTTTGGAAGTGTATTTTTCTCAAGCATTTCACGTCTTGTCAAAAAGTTCCCCATCTTGTTAAATGAGTTTTTTCGTCTTTTACTATTAAAATACCAACTTTAGATTTTTTACAAAATTAAGTCAATAAAATTTGATTTAACCTAAATTTTCTATCACTTTTTACTCTAAATTCATCATGTGAATCACACGTGGTCATTTTTTAAGAGTAGAAAAGTTAAATCTCATTTATAATTAATTAAATAAATAATCCAACTTATATTTATTTTTGTTCCTAAAATAATAGGATCTGACGTGACTTAGATTCTTTTTTATCCTAAAAAGGTGGGAGCTAATCCAATCTATATTAATTTTTGTCATTAAAAGAGTAAGACTTGACCTTTTTATATATAAAGATGACATCATGAAGGTCATGTACTGATTTTAGGTTAAAAAGTGGTTGGAAACATAGGATGTAAAGTTAACATTTTAAAAGTGCAGAATAAAAAAATCATTTGTTGAAGTGTGAGAGACCTTTTTAACGATTTTCCTAAGAGCATACAGTTGGTGTTTTAAGAGAAAATAGGGCAAGAAGGTGATGCATTCCCATTATAATTTGTTTAAAGGAAAAAAAAATAACAAATAAGTACAGACAAGTGAACAAATATAACGTCAAAACTAAATGCAATTCCACGTCTCTTCAATTAACGTTTGGGACACCACCCTGTTATATTCAGGGTGTGCATAAGCATATATTACTTGGTTTATTGATTGCCAAGGTGTGGTACGTGTTCGGCTTATTTGATTTGGAGTGCACAATTATACGTGCCAAAATCAAATTTAATGACTTAGACTGATTCAAACCAAATTGAATCGAATCAAATTTCTTTTTCCAAAAAAGTAGTTTGAACTAACAAAATATCAGAAGTAGGGAACAGCGAATACATAGATCAGTATTCTGCGCTAGCTGTAAAGTGTAAATTCGAGGATTCCGAATACAGTGCTATCTGGATTGGCTTCTTAAACTTTTCCTTTTGTTTGCAACAGAAACTAGAAAGTTAGAGTTTGTACAAAACTTTTGTTGCTACTATTATCATCATGTCTTTTTAATTTCAATGATTTGCAACCACGGCAGGAGCAACGATCACTGACCCAGGATAGATCTATACCTAAACGGTTTCTCGAAAAGGACCCAAATCGTGGGACTGTCATCATTTAGAAAATAGTCTTTGATCTTTAAGTGTTAGACCCCAGTTTTCCTGTTTGGCAACTGAGAGTGCTTTGGAAAAAAAAAAGCACACAATTGAGAGTTTAAAGGCGCCATAAGAGACATAAAATTGAAAACGTCGTTTATTATTACCATTCACTAGTGATGTATACAATGGACAATTGGAACAGTTTATGTTTTTCCAAAACCAGCTAAAATTTGTAAAATGTTTGTTAATCATGTACCTAATTGATGGGTAACACCCTTCTCGCTAATCTTACCGATTTTTGCCCAAAAGAGTTCTCATAAAAAATCATTTGACAACCAGAGCTGTTAAACGAACGAGCTGTTCGCGAGCTCGGCTCGTTTAAGCTCGTTCGAGTTCGCTAAGAGCTCGTTCGAGAAGTTAAACGAGCCGAGCTCAAACAAAAAATATGGCTCGATAACTTATCAAACGAGCTCGAGCTTTGTTCGCGAACGCTCGTTAGTGTTCGTGAACAGGGGTAAAATAGTTTTTTATTTAGAGTTTTGTTCGCGAACGCTCATTAGTATTTAGACATAAAATTGGCTCGTTCGTTTGGCTCGTTTGTTCGGCTCGTTTAGGTTAAACGAGCCGAACTCGAGCTCAAAATTTAATCAAACGAACCGAGCTCGAACAGTATTTTCGGCTCGTAATTTTTAACGAACGAACACGAGCCGAACACGAACGACAAACGAACAGAGCTCAAACAACAAAAGCTCGGCTCGGCTCGGCTCGTTTACAGCTCTAACAACCAACCATAACCTTATGAGTCTGCAAAAAGGATGTGACACATATCAGCACGGGTGTTAAAGAAGGTGATTTTTAAATCCACATATTGACACATCAGCACCGAGTGTGCAGGTGTGAACAAGAGGTACTTACATGCGACACTTTCGAAAAATTTTATGTGAATTTGGAGGGATTATTTGATATGCCTAATATTTGTTTCAGGACTAATGAAAGAATTTCATGTGAACATATAAGGGTTTTACTTGGTATCATTTAACATGTCAAGTGAATTCCACTTAACATGTAAATTACCATATTAAATCTTTTTGGTCTGATTAATCGGTATCCGGAGTCACTTGACATGTAAATTAGCAAATCAAACCTTTTTGGTCTGATTACGAGATTCTTTCACTAATTAGTTCAGCTAAATTCTTGCTCGGGGGTAATGTTTGATTTTTTGGTAGCCATGAGAACATTGGAATCTCATTAACACATTCAAGGATTAGCAATTCAGATCTTTATATATCTATGTCAGAACGTTTCTAGTGGTTCTAAACTAACTACAAGCCATGTCAAATAATTGTTCCGAACGGACGTAAAAGAACCCGACACTTCCCTACATGCGTCTGAGTTACAGGTTATTAGAGTGCGTCTAATACTATTGTGAACAGTGCTGGCCACGAAAAGAAGGAACATTATAAATCAAAGACAACAAGTTGGGATTATGAATAATGCTGACGGTCCCCATGAGCACCACGGGTAGGTGAGGTTTTTGGGTTTTTGGGGAATTTGGGATGGGGGCTTCTTATGTTGGGCTGTTTATTTTGATTAGGTTAGTTGGTTTAACGGTTGGGTTGTGTGCCTTTTGTCCAAACTGCCCTTGATTATGTTTGTCTATTGATTATTTTGTTCTTGTGTGTCTTTAGTACCCCCGTGTTTGTATTAAAGGTTCCTCTGCAAAATCCATTGAACTAGCTAGTTCACTGGCAGTATTCCCAATTCTAATTCATGCGGTGCCATTTGCGCCTAAGCGGGTAGTGCGTGATGCCGTGTCTTCATTTGCAGCGTTGGATAGTTTGTCTTCACCAAACAAGCTTTACGAGTGTTTTGTGAAGGCAGATGCACATATTGGCAGTGAGCTTCTATGAGCCTTATTTTAGTACTACTTTGCTTTAAGCTTTAATCCCCAAGAAGAAGCAGCCATTGGTTAGTTGGGTTGTTCTTTATTTTGTCAGTCCTCGGTGTAGTAAGTATTGTATAGTTTATGCTTGTTATAAGAATCATTGGGCAGCTCACAATTGGGACTATGTTCTTGGTTGCATGTGCTCTACTTCTATTAATTTCATTTCTAATCTATGGAATCTGTAATTATTCTAAGTTTTCTGGGACGTTTTATACTTGATTCTTATTTTTAATTTATGGAATGTTTAATTATTATAAGTTTTCTTGGACCTTTTTCTACTTTATTTTAATCTATGGAATGCTTTATTATTTAAAGTCTGTTGGGGCTTTTTGTGCATAAACTTATGTATGGAGCATAGCGTATTGTTTGCTTCGTTTACTTATTGAGTAGAATAATTAATTATTCAGCCTGTTCAATGCAGTTTTGGCCTTTAAATTGCGTTGGACAGGGTCAAGTTCTTAATTTTTCAAGCTTTCTGGTTTCCTTATTATTGATCACGATTATTTTTTTTTTTTGGCAAGAGTTGTTGAAATGTAAAGATTTAAGACAAACCACAGAATACAACCAAAAGATCACGGTTATTCAGGATTCTAGTTTTTAACTCCTTATTAACGGTGTTTAGTAACTGGTCGTTATTCAGCTGCCTTTATGCCTATGCTTGTATGCAGAAGAATTTAACTTACTAAAATTTTAAAACCGGCAGGTGGCTTCCTTAGTAATTGCTTTGAGTATAGATATAAGGTGTGTTCTTGATTAATTATTTTAACTAATTGTAAATTTTGATTTTAAATAATCAATTTTTGTGATATTCTTAGGTACTTTTATATTCTTCTCATCAATTCTTTTAATAATTAAAAATGCTAAAATCTATTAACACCTAAAAATTAGCGTTTACTGATTCTAATTATTCTTTATAATCAATGTTTATAATTAAATTTTGTAAGATCTAAAATAACTGAGAGCAAGATCATAGTTTACGGCAAACCACTTGAAACCCGCGGGTTGGATAAGGCCCCCACTCCAGCTAGTGCCCGCGTACATGCAAACGGGTAAAAGGACTTTTGAATCACTCACTCTCTCTACACTTATATTTAGTATTTACCTTGCTTTTTCTCTCTCTAAAATCTCCGACCTAGCCATCGAAACTTAACCCAGGAACCCCCCGCCCCCGGGGGTCTGTCTTAGCTCGATCCCAGCAGTTCAGTTACTAAATCACCTATTTAGCTGGCAAGTTCTTTTTTTTTTTTTTGTTTTTGGTCGAAACAGCAACAGCTTTTATTACTATGAAAATTTACCAAATACAAAGTTTTGGAGCAACTGCTCCTGCACATTTTCTTGAGCTGCCTCAAGCATCCATTCTAGGAAGCTACTCTTCCACTCAGTGACATTTTTTAAAGTTAAAGCATACTTTGCTAATTTATGACTAACTGTATTGTTTACTCTCCTTGTGAAGGGAAACCAGCAGTCCTCAAAACATCCTTTAACACAGTACTTAATAATACATCCTGCACCGCACCTCTGATCTTGTCTACTAAAGCTTTGCAATCTGATTCTATCTCCACTTTCGTCCAGCCTTTTCTTTAGTGTTTATCATACCAGCTCTAACTGCACAAGCTTCTCCTAACCTTGCCTCTGAACAGCTTGTACGTGGATAGGCCCACGTAGCTATGAGTTTCCCTTGCTACGATGCCCCAGCATGCCTTGTTTAATTTGTTGTTCAAAGCTGCATCAGTGTTGATTTTGATTTTGCCAACCTCAGGAGCCCTCCATCTACTACTGTCTTCAGTCACCTCCCTTCTTCTTTGCTGGCAAGTTCTTGTTACACATCACTGGTGCATGGATATCCTTGCTTCTAAGAGACCCAGCTAAGATAAATTCACATTGGCTGCAGAGTTGAGTAAGGACAAGGTGACATTAAGTAAAATGGAAGGAGAGGATCAAAACGCACATTTTAATTTCAACCCGCTTATCACTCAAGAATAAAATTAATGCAGAAAGGAAAGCTTACCCAGTAATTGAAAATTATGGATTCTTTGAAAACGAGATGTCTTTGGAGCAAATCATCCTACATTGACTATAGATAAATAAAATGCCAAAAAGTGCATTTGACAGTCCAACATATCATATTGGTGCGGAACGCTTGAACTTTGTCCTCTCACATTATATGGAGTCCGTAACGCCACGCAGCCTCAACTTTACGATATATATAGTTATATAATATTAGTGGCCACGCAGCAAATAGCATGGCACTCTAATCAGGAAAGTCTTGTTGCCTACATTGTTCCAACTTGCAGTAATTCACGTGTTTTTTTTACGTGAATATATTTTTCAAGATATAACATCTTTAATGTGTACTAACTTTCTTTGCAAAATTTTGATTGATAATATAATATTAAAAAGATTGTGACAACGAAAAATAAGCAATTGCAACTCATATAAAATATTTACTCCATTAAAAAAAACCTAAATGTTTATTATGCATTCTACCATTCTAAAAATTTTGAGACGGAAAAGTTGAGTTACCACATATTTTATTGGAGTTGTAAGATCAATAAAAGAAAATTTCTATCATGTGTCAGTCCCATGCATGCAATCAAACTCGAGCAAAATATTTGCTAAAACATGCTCATTGTAACCGTTGTAGAAGTGATACCTGAGGCACCCCCTTCTTTAATTCCAAATAAATAAGTTGGAAGTAGTGGCCTCTAAAATTAATGCAATAATTCAACAATCTCTTACGTCTGAACTTGTATTATTTCATAGAGAACTTAACTGGAGATAAAATAATATTCTAATAATCTCTAGAAACACTCTCAAGTATATGCAACTATAAGAATTCAAAAATATCTTAGATCTAAACTCATATAGTTTCATAGAAAACTCAAACAAAGCTAAAATAATTTTTAAAATTCTTTAGGTACACTATCAGGTATATGTAAGTTGAAGTTTTGAATCCCAGCCTTCATTTGCTTCATCAGCAAAATTAGTTTTCAATTTCAATCTGATAGTACTTGCCCCTTCATAATTAGATCTTCTTTTTCATACAACTTGAAAAGTATATTTGTGACTTTATTCTTCAATAAATCCTCATTTAAACCGTTTTATAGGATATGAATGGCTCAATTAATGATTAACACTAAAGGCTCCATTTTTCATTTCAGCAATAGTTGCCTAAGGAGCTGCAGGAAATTAGGAACAGTGAAAATATAAGATGAAGTGGAAAGAAATGTAGTAATCAATGAATGGTTTTAAATTGGAGTATTACATTAAATTAATTGCCATCATAACTCTAAATGGAAACTTTTTTCCCCCTGTAAATATATGACTATTTTATTCCCAAGTTTTGAGCACAATTAAGCAAGTTTTCATTTATGACTTGATAAAATTTCATCAACAAAAATAAAGCAACGATTCCTTTTGCCAACAACACACTTCTCAAAAGACTAATTTGTAAATCAAAATTTTTGATAAATTTGAGATGAACTTCCTTTTTTTTACTTAAAATTTGAGAAAAACCTTTGCATGCAACATTTTGATGACTCTTTAGAGTCTAAAACATTAGATAATGAGGAAAATGGAAGAGAATGTGCATATCTTTGAATGGTTAAATTCAGTTAAAAGTGTACATAGAATAAATATTCCTTAGTTTCATTATTTGCAAACCTTGTGTCTTAAGTATTTTGGAAATATTCTTGCCAATCTTTTTTTTTTTTTTTGCAATAATGAATATGGTATAGTATGTTGAACTTAATTATTAATTTAACCTTTTGTTTTCACATTAATCATTGATGACATTTTATTTTTCTCATTGACCGTTATTTTCTTGTATACCAATATGTATAATATAGTGCACTTTAGGCAATATTAAATAATAATGGTACAATATGAAACTTCAATCATCAATCAACAAGGGCATAATAGAAATAAGAAAAATTAAAACTACAACAATGCTTACATTCCAAAGTACCAAAACTCATGTTACTTTTATATAAAGTATAGATTGATTCCAATACCTTCCACCTAACTAGATTCCCACCTGATTTGATAAATAGTTTTTTATTGTGCATAGTGTATTATTCTTTGAAGCATATCTACACTCTTTACGTAGTAATTAGAATAATATTATTATAGGGGTTTATCTATTCGGTGCCCTAAGTGTAGGCCTGTCAACTGGTAGGGTCTAGATTCGGACCCGACCCGGATCTGCTAGATTTTTCTGGATCAGGAATTAGGCATAGTTCTGTTTATCCGAACTAGGATCCGGATCCGGATCCGTTTTTTCTAATAAAAAAGGGCCGAGTATGGAATATGGAATTCCGACCCGGATCCGTTTAAATAAATTAATAAATATAAAATATATATACATCTTAATATTCTTACATGTATAATATTAATACTCTTACATTTATTAAAATATATAATACATATTATTAAAAAATATATATACACATATTAATACTCTCACAAGTATAAAATATTTATATATATTAATACTTTTACAATTATAAAATATATATACATAATTATATTTTTTGCCAGGTAGACCTGACCTGGATCCGAACTCGATCGGGATCCGTTACTATTGGACCCGTCGGGTCCACGGGTCGGATCTGGAACAATGACTTATAAATGGGTCCAGGTCCGGAATATTCAATTCGGTTCGAATTCGACCCGTTGACAGATCTACCTAAGTGCACCAAATGAGGAGGGGTCCACTGTGACATTTTTGGCAAAAGGATAAATTTCTTGTGCACACAGAGGTTGGTGATAATTTTAAAGTATTAATAATTGATCCACTCTTCTCTTTTTAATGTGCTTGTTTGTGGCCTATGTTTTAGAAAGAGGCTTCGATACCAAATACTTTGTTGTCGATGAACAAGGAACATTATGTCTGGTAATTAACCTTAATATTATACTGTCAACGTTGTCACTCAACAAAATTCCTCCTTTGGTGCTGTGAGGTATCAAGTGCTTTTTGAAGGATTAAATTTAGTGTTCATGATTTTTGAGAAGTCAAGAAGGAAAGTGGCCCAGTGATGAAGCACTAGGTGCACATCATCTGCAGCAATTTTTAGTTTTCTGGCTAATTAGTCGAATCTTAAAGGAACCAAGCCATGAATATATGCAGAAAAGACAGAGAAATGCAATCAATAAGCTTTTAGTGGACATAACTAAGAAAAGTTAAGTCTGCTCTTAATTTTTTCTTTGAAACAGTAAATCTTACACTAAACTTTCTGCATTTCTTGTCCACCCGACTACACTTACATATAACTTACTGAAGTCTTAATCCTTTGTTCTCGACCATTATCTCATAACTTTGATCGCCCATAGACCCGTGATGCATGCCATGGTTTAAGAAAAAATATTATGGCATAAATCATCAGACTGCAGGAATTTGTTCATGTTGATTATTTTGGTTCATTTCTAGGGTCATCACACCAGGATTGCTGTCTGATCCTTTATACTTGTACCACTTTGCACAAATAAGAAAATAGACAAAGTTAAACATTTCTAGAGCTGCAACCGAGTAATAGAAGTAATCCAATCTCCCCTTGTTAAGATCATCTCCTAACCATTCTGTTGTCCTGTGAATCACTGATGAAAAGAAGCTACTCAAATAGCTGGACCCTGCCAAGCCCACAAACAAGAATGCTGAAGCAAAGCTCCTCATATTTTCAGGGAATTGCTTGTAGAAAAGTTCATTTTGACCAATCAGAGCGAATGCTTCAGAAAGTCCTGATAGTGCAATCTGAGGAATTAACCACATTGCTGACATTGAAGAAATTGCACCGTTCCCAGGAACCGATACTGGTGTTGGTTCCGTGAGAGCTATGATCCTCCTCCTGTCCTCAATGAAGCCTGAAATCAGTAATGCAAAAATAGATATTGTCAGGCCTATCCCGATTTTCTGGAGGAGTGTCAATCCATCTTCTTTCCCTGTTAGTCTTCTGAGCCATGGAACTAAAATCCTGTCATATATGGGCAGCCAAATTGTAATGGTCAACATAGCAAAGATGATGTATGAAGCTGCTGGGATGTGGAAATTGCTCTTTCCTAGGCGTCTGTCAGATTGAAGGGCTTGGAAGACTGCATAGTTCTGTTGTTGGACTACAGAAACATAGTAGATTAAACCAGCAGCCCATATGGGAATTAGTCGTATTACACATTTTACTTCTTCGACTTGCTGGATACTGCAAAGTTTCCATGGATCTGCTGCTGATCCATCTGCTTTGATCGAGTCATTTGATGTTATAACAGCTGCTTTGTTTAAAAACCTGAACATAGCCACCAATTATTAGTGGAAGACAACTATAGGTGCAAACGATACATACAGAATGAATTTGGAATACTGATGTGATCCTTGCAAGAATACTACCTGAATTGCTTGGTGTAAACGATTCTAGAGTTTATGGAATTTGAAGGAACATGGTTGAAAAGTGAGATCCACGGTTGCTTTGGCAACTCAACTTGTCTCTTCTTGACTGCAGCTACAATAACTTGTGCAATGCTAGTTAAAGGACTCCCCATTGGTATCACTTTCACATATATTCTTGTTCCCGCGAAGAAAACCGCACAGGATAAGAACATAAGAATTGTTGGAATAGCCAACCCCAGAGACCAGCTCACATTGGATTGCACGTAAACAATCATGGTCAATGAAATCATGACTGCAAATGTATAAGTGCAATAATACCAGTTGAAAAAGCTGGTAATTCCCTTTTTCCCTGATTCTGTATTAGGATTAAATTGGTCAGCCCCGAATGGCAAATTACAAGGCCTAATGCCAGAAGCACCCACAACTAGTAATCCAAAACCACTTAACAGAAACGCCATTTGCCAAGGTGTTGGACCGAAGCATCTGCCTGTTTCTTTGCGTCCATTTCTACATTGAGGTGGATGCAGCTTTGAAATGGCTGCTGTTAGAGTTAACACAACCATACCCTGCAATGAGAACTCAAAAGATACCAAGAATCAGATTTGTACTTAATTATTACTAACTAGATGAATGAAAGTTGAGTTTGAAACACTGATATGACCAAGAAGATATAGCACTGCAAATTTTCATACCAAAAAGGAGGATACTGAAGCAAATCCCAGGGTCTTGTAACGACCAGAATAAGTATCAGACAGGAAGGCTCCAAGCAAGGTACCAAAATTGCAAGTTCCATTGAAGACGTTTATGATATTAGTCGCTGTAATGGACTTCAGATTGAAAACACTTGTCAGGTAAACCAAGAGGTTTGATGAGGTACCAACTGTTCCCAGTTTCTCAAAGGTTTCGTTCCCTGGAAAATTTTCATTTCAACAATGTTATTCCTGAACAAGCAGGATGACTCTTTTTAAGTTTCTTGTAGAAAGAGTTGCAATCTTTGATTGAGGCAAAAAACTGATTAACAGTCTTCCTATTTCTTATAATCAGTAGATATTAGAGGCATTCTGGTGGCTACTGGCTGGCCTTCCATTTAAAAGCGTCCTCTGTTTTCTGGAGTATGATCTTCTGTTTATCCCATGATTTTATTCTAATTCCAGAAAATAACATATTCTCTGCCATAGTGAACATTTTTGATAATTCAGTATGCAGCAAATTGGTCGTATTCAGGGTCTGTGGCTGACTGCTTGTTCTTTTCAGCACTCAGTTGGCAGAACAAGCATTGTCTGTTGTGAACTAATGTTTTTCTGCTTTAAACTTATAACATTTCACAGAAATTCAAGAATGACTGGGATAAGATTATTATCAAAGAGGGAACGAGAAAAAAACAACCTGTGTTCATCATGAAGATTGCTTAATGAAAGAAGCATGACTTTATGCATCAGCTTCTCTGTGTGTAGAAACATACCTATGACAAAAGGCATAGCCTTGATTCCTCTGTAGTTGGGTCCATTACTGGTAACCTCGTTCTCAATCTTCTCCATTGCCTCTTTCCAGACAAAATCTACCCGTCTGTTGGTTTTTTCTGTCTGACCATTGAAAAAACTTGCATGGTTTTGGGATTTATATAGGAAATTCTACAAGCTAGAGTAAAAGGGGAAGGCAACTTTTTCAAGAATGTGGGCAAAGATCATTGAAGTGGGATCGAATTCTTTGTCCATCACTCAAAAGGTATATCTTTTGCTTTTGGGCATGTCACTATGTGCGGTGAACAAATTTCTTCACTTCTTTATCTGATAGATGATCCCTTGAATTTCAAGGAACTCATTTTGTCCTGTTTTCACTTAAAATTCCTAGCCATAAATGGTGTGTGCTCCTTGTCTCCATCTTTACACAACTTTATAGACAGTTGTAACTTGTTGCAGAATCCAATGATAAGCAAGAATAACATGAGCAATGACAAGTCTGACCACATCATCTTTGAAATTTATATGAAGATTTTTTGATGCAATATAAAGCAATCTTCAACCAAAGAAGTAGACCAGGAAGTCTGACATCATCTTTTTAGTACTTGTCTCAAAATTTAGGGCGTCAAATTCGGTAATATGGGCATGTTTGTACAATTTTGGGCCTTCTAGGGAAATCTTGCTTGAAATCGACCAGCCAATAGATTATAAAGTTCTTAGAAAGTTGAATTAATGACAAAATTTCTACAGCTGCATATTAAGCACATCTGCAGAGAAGCCGATTGAGTAGCATGATATGTATTAATACAGATTGGAGATTTCTTTTTACGTTATGAATCTCCTTTTGTAACTAGCATTTGTTTGGAGGAATTGAGAGGAGTTTCCTTCCTTTCCTAGGATGATTGTAGCAAACACTTAAACTGTTTTTTAATTTATGTAATTTCTCTTTCTTATCCCAAAAAAAATGTATATTATAAAATAGATAATTTACTAAATTATTATACTTTATGACGTATGTTCTATTTTTATGTATAAATTCTTCGGGCTGAGCTTTAGTCTGACTAAACCTCATAACCCAATCTCAACTCATAGTTATGTCGGGCCTTACATATGGGCCAGGCGTAGCGCCGTAATAGGCAATGCCAGACTCCAATTTTTCGTCATGCGGGCTGAGGCCGACGCTACCTGGAAAAGTTGACAGTCCTACGGGCCTACCTCTAAGAAGTACATTTTTTTTCCCCCGATTTTTCATTTTTCAATTCAGCACCCAAGTACTATTTACCCAGAAGCTTTTGGTACTCTCCATATAAAATTTCAATCTCATGGTTATTTTATTTCTCGAGATAAAACATCTCAAAAAATCAATAAATATTTATTGAGTTAATTGACTGAGAGTAATTTTAGCATTTGTATAAAATTACTCTAACAGGAAGATAATTATTCTAATAATATATTGCTTGCTCGAAACCAATCCTAACATTTTAAAATTAAAGTGAGATTGACAGACGAATATATTTTTTTTATGGCAACACACGAATATTGAACAAGTGCAACAGTGTAAAGATTGTCTTACGTAGCCAACGCATTATATTCGTTAACTTTCCCTGTTCTTAGGAGGTTTTTGGTAAATAAGTTTCAACCCTATGGGTTTCAAATTTAATTATATCCATATAAAATGTTTGGTTGAGGTCAATAGGAATAAATTAATGGGAATGATAGGCCTATTCTATGGATTTTTTGATTAACCACTTTTTACTAGAGAATCATCTTAGTTGCCATCTTATTCTTTTTAAATCATCTTAATTACCCTTTTATTCTCATTAAATGCAAAAATAAGAAAATAAAATGCTACTATTTCAACAAATGGAAAGAAAAAGAAAGAAAAAAAAGAAACAATGAAAAAGAAAATTAATAAATTATAAAATCCATTCCATATCAACAAACACACTATGGGTTTTCATCAAAACCCATTATCATTGACTACTCTATGATACCGATAGTGATAGTGATAGTGGAATTCGAATCAAATGGTAATTTGTATGCATCTATCACTTAACTAATTAATTGAAGTAGGTGGAATATATTCGAATGTTGTGTAAAAGGTTGTGAAACTAATGTGGAAGAGATGCTATGAAAGTACTCACAACTGCCAGCTAAGTGCCAAATGTGCACGCTTTGAAATGGACTTTTCATCCAAAACCTCCATTGACCTTCTAAATCTCTATTCGTTTTTCTTAAAATTTTGAATTATTTTTTTCAAAAATTCAGTCATGTCTTGTATTTGCATTAGCCATAATGTCACGCATCGATTTGTTGTATTTAGGTCCCTAATTTTAACATAGTTCCAAATGTGGCATCAATATTCACTCTTAATAAATGCAATTAATTAATCATTCAAAAATGACATTGTGTAGTATCTTACCTTAGTTTTCTTTCATTCCCTCTTTTACTTGCTTCCAAACATGCCCTAGAATATTAACCTCTCAAAATGCAATTAAGTAAATATACCAAAATTAACAATACATATTTGAAACTAAACACTAATGATACTGCCAGAACAATAATCTTCCTGCCAGGGTGATTTTAATTCAAATACCAACATTACACTCAATTGGTCAAACTCCATATATTCTCATTTATTTTTTGGGCCCATTATCCACTAATTACTCAATTTTTTCTCTTGCTTTCCCATCCATTCCCACCTTACGATCTTCCTACAACTTTCCCACTTTATAATTTTTTTCATTTTCTTGAGACCTTTGTCCACTTTCCTATTATATATATATATATATATAAATATTTATTTATTTATTTATTTTCTTGAGACCTTTGTCCACCCAATTTTTTTTAGGACCCATTATCCACTGATTACTTTTTTTCTCCTCTCTATAATTAATTGACCAGTTTGCCTTCTTTTTCTTTTTCTTTAATTTATTTATCTATTATTTTCATAACTCACTGATTTGGTTTTGAGTTTTTTACCATAATTTTTTCTTATATTATAATTCTTTTGCTTCAAAGTCCTCTTAATTTTTATTTTTAAAGTTGTATTTAAAAGTTACTTTTTGCAAATCTAAGTAATTTAACTCAAACAACTAACAAGCTAAATGATTAAAAAATCCAAAAAATGTAGACAAAACGTTTCCTTCAATATTCATGGGATATAGAATCTAATGGAATTTAAAATTATTTTAATCTAATTATTAGAAAATATGGATACATGTTGAAGTCAAGATTTATATGAAGTAATAAGTAGAAAAGTGAAAAATATTATAAAGTTTGTAAGGAGATCAACAACACACGGACACCAAAACTCCAAAAAATATAGACAAAACTTTTCCTTTAGTATTCATGGGATATAGAATCTAATGGAATTTAAAATTATTTTAATCTAATTATTAGAAAATCTGAATACATGTTGAAGTCAAGATTTATATCAAGTAATATGTAGAAAAGTGACAAATATTGTAAAGTTTGTAAGGAGATCAACAGCACACGGGCACAATAAATAAGCAAAATTCAAAGGACTAAAATATATTGCATATACCATAGGATTAAATTCTAAAGACATCACAATAGCAATTATAAAGTTTTCTGATGGACTCTAACATAAAATTTAAGAATTTAAATATATATCGTAGACCTTGTAGTATCTAGTTTTAACCAAAAAAGACTCTGGTTGGAGGATTAAATATGGCCTAATGACCTTTTCTTCTCTTACCAATGATACATGAGTTTGTCCATTAAATAGACATTGCGCCATAAAGATTTAAGGTTCAGCTAAAATTGATGAAATTGTCCTCAAGTAGGTAAACAACTTACAACAAGAAGCACCTGTAACATAGAAGGAGATGGATGCAAATTGATGAAGAAAAAAAAAAGAATACAAAACTAGAAAATCTAGATATTGCTATAATTGCAACAAAAATTACTCAAAAAATGAGAACTTGAATCTCACCATAATTGCAACAAAATAGCAATGCAAAATTAATTAGAATTTATGACCATTCCAAAACAATATAAGCAAAGATTATTTGATAGAAAACATAATGAAATAAAACCCAAAAAGAAAAAAAAAGTAAGAAAGAATTTATTGATAATAATGGAAAAGTAGTAAGAATGAAGAAGAGAAAAATATTATGCAAAAGATTTTGAAACAAATGCTGCAAAGATTTTAAGAAAATAAAAAAAATTATAAATAAGAAAGTTGTAGGAAGATCGTAAGGAGGGATTGGATGGGAAAGTGAGTAATTAGATTGCAATGGACCTCAAAAAAATCAATGGGAATGTATGGGTTTGACCAACTGAGGGTAATGTTGGCATTTGAATAAAAATCGTTCTAATAGAAAAACTACTGCTCTGGCAGTATCACGAGCCGAAACTAAAAATAATCATATCCACAATAATCAATATAAAAGATCAACTATATAACATCCTTTGACAAACATAAACTAAAAACATAACTTCCGGTTCTCCATACAAACAACAATATTTCAAATTATACAAGTTCAAACAATGTAGCAAATTAGCAAGATTGACTAACAAATGCTAAAAAAAAAAGTCAACTTTTTTATGGAAATCTTATCTATAATTTGCATATCCAACGTTCATTTAAGGAAAATGAAATGTACTTATAAAATACTTCAATTTGTAGAGTTAACATGCATAGAAAATTGTACTAGGCCGAGATCTAGATCTAAATTTGGACCTGGTTTATATATAACCACACCTTACAAATACTATTAAAATTGTTATGTTTCGTTAGCATTGAATGGAAACAATATATTTTTACCTGATCTTATTTTCAGCAATCCAACTAAATTTGTGTTATAGCTATGACTAACAAAATGGAAAAGAAAATATCTAATGATTCCATCTAAAGACCTATTTATGCTATGAAAATTAATTTAGCAAGGATAATTCGAAAGTTCTGTTATCCAAAGAGCCTAAAGAATAAATTTTCAAACTACTACTACTACCAAAACTCATACAGGAAAATCAAAAACCAGTTCGTATAACAAATTTTAATAGGCCAAAAGCGAATCAGTCAAAGAATCACAGCTACAAAATTCAAAAGAATCAAAGTAGAGAAAACGTAGGAGATATGTTGGGGTTGTAAAAAGGGGGGAACTTGTGGTCAGTAGAAATTAAGAGCACTTTACATGCACATGTTTGGTGTTTTGCTGAGAAAAACCGTTATTGTGGAGTCACGCTAGAGGTAGTCTTATCACTAATTTATTTGCGTTTTGGATTACACTAGTATAGGAGTTTTCTTTGATAGTATTTCCAGAGCTAAATCAATTATTACAAACTTGTGAAAATCATGAAAAGAAATATATGTAATAAATCTAGGATTGAAGAAATGTTTAAAAAAGAAAAGAATAGAGAGACTTGCATAATATGCCACAAGTTGGAAAGCCTCAGGTTTTTGAAATTTTTGCAACTGTTTGTGCGAGTCCGTCTTGCTGGTACGGTTCAAGCGTTAGCTGCCGCACCATCATGTCCGATTCATCACCGTAGGAGACGTGACGTATCGATGCCTGTCATTGGATTTTTAGCATCTGTACTAGTTCATTAGATCAATCCAAGCTTAGTTTCAATTCTTTCTTTAGGATCAATTTAAAACTAGTTTTCTTATTTTGAGAGCGATATTAAGATCGGCTTAACAATGATTTAGGTGGGACGGAAGCCCAAGATTTTGAGTACCTAATTTAGTAGAAATGTGGTTTGTTTAACAGGTAAGTCGTTTTTGCTTTCCTCCATAAAAAGTTAATTATGTTTATTCTATTTTAGTGGCATTCTTGTATTTTAAAATTTGCGTGTGATGTTAATTTGTGTGAAATACTTTGGCATAACTAATTATGTTGGCTCTTATTTAAACTTTGATGGTGGGAGCCTATTGAATGTCTGGGCTCTTCTAATGGGTCACCAGAACTGAACATCCATAATTGCCAGCTAAATTTAATGAACTCATGAGCCCTTTGGACAACTGTCTTGAAATTAGTTTGTATTGAACTGATTATTCTAAAAATAGCATTGAAATGCCTCTCATATATGTATGTATGTATGTGTGTATGTATGTTTAGAAAAAAAAAAAACTCATCCAGTTTGAAATCGACTATTGTACATATATCTGCGTGTTTGTATAGGGAAAAATATTTTGCTAATGGACTATATATATGTAACGTGCTTAAACTGGTAATTGGAAAGCATAGCTTTTTGCTAAGTCGTGTTGGTTAACCATGGCTTCAGCTCTTGCCACCTTTTTTTCCCTCAAAATAAAAAAACTCTTGTCACTTTCAGTACATCGATTTGTGCACATGAAGCGAAGGACATCTCATAATATCTAAAGCTTGCAGGAAAGGCGTTCACCACATGTCACTCTTTATTTGTGCTGAGCAGACTAGTGATTTCGAGTATGTTAGAAAATTTCAAATTTATAAAGGATCCGCCCGCGGACCCTTGTTCGATCTATTCATGGATCCATAGTCCGATCCCAGATTAAGTTGACCGGATTCTCTCCACAGAATTGTAAACAAAGTTTAAATCTTTATTTTAGCAGTTATCACCCCTCGAAATGATGTCTAAAACATCTGATGAATGCTTGAATATTTGTGTTAGCAAAAAGTAATCTCTTGGACAATGCAAATCAAGCAGCAAACATGAAATTTTTGGATAAAAGTTGCAATTCTTAGTTGATAAGAATTGCATCTATAAAAGATCAAGTAAGAGGGTAGTTTGTTCCGAAAAATCACTTTCCCACTTTAGGATTCTTTGCAAAAATACGCTATAGCTCAAGTAGATTTTGTTTTACTTAGTGGAAGAGTTAAAAACAAGCAAATTTCAAATTATCTTGAAGAATATTTGTCCAAGTTCTATTGCACTTAAATATTGGACAAATAAAGCCTAAGGTGAACTCTGTTAGAGTTGTCTCCTCAGAGAACTGGTAGATTAACCACACAGGGAATTTCGGGGGGTTTTTTTTAAGAGAAGGTAACAAATAATTAAAGATGTAGAAATACTAAAATTCTAATTAGGCAAGAATGCAGTAATTAAATAACACAAGAAATAATTAATTAACACAACCTAGTCAAGGAACTAATCTCAGCACCGATGCACCCAACTGATCATAGATACACAGAATAATTCATATGTTCACAAATAAATTAGTTATAGCAGCATGGCGACGCGCCGAACCACCAATCTCTCCTTAATTATACAGTAGTCCAGAGACACTCATAAACTACCCTCTTGTAAACTAGACAACCCTAGAGACGCTCATAAGATTTAATGTAGTCATAGATTTAGGAATTAGAAAGACCCAATTCTAGTTAACAAACACACATGCAGGTTCATTCAAACTAGATTAATTATTCCCACGATACAGATTAGACCGCTTGCGAGGCGGTGAAATTGTCTCGTTTGCCACTAATTAAGTTGCTTAAAGGCGACGCGCCAACACCTTAATTGGCTATATATTATTTAGACAATTGAACAACAGGCCTTATTCATCCAATGAATCCAAACAATAATAACCCACTCTATGTGAGGGCCTCGAAAAATACAGATTTTATTCAAAAATGTCAAATATTGTTTATATTGTGTTTATTCATTTAAATATGAGTGAATATATGTTTAAAGTGATTATTTTTCAATTTAGAGAATTTTATGCGAATTGTTTGCCAGTGTGTGGTTTTGGCCAATATTAGCGTTAAAAATTGTTCCAATGCGTGAATAGTGACTTGGACTTGAAATCGAGCGTATGTAGTGATATTATGGAAATATTATGAAGGTTAGACAGTGTTGGAATGGACTAAAATAGTGTAAGTTAGACTGTCACGCGCGACACGACCTAAAGTGCCAAAAAGCACTTTTTCCCTTAAATCATGGAAATGCACTTTTTGAACCATAAAAGCTTTGACTTCCTTGCACCCTTAGAGATCATTTTCAGCTGAAACTTTGAGAGGGTTAGAGAGAGAGAGAGAATTTTGCTTTGTTTCATCCTTTCTTCTTCCTTGCAACCTTGAAGCTTCAAACTACCATTGAAGCCCATCATCTTCACCATTTCTTGCAGCTGAGAGAGAGAGGGAAAAGAGAAGGGCTGGACAGTTCTTGGTGGAGAAGAAAAGAGGAAAAGCTTGTAGTTGGAGCTTCAATTTTCTTGATCATCCATCAACTTGAAGTGTGAGATCTTAGTGGAGGATTTTGGGCTTGATCATCCATTTCTTGGCAGCCGTGGTGAGTGGGAGAAGGAGAAGAGAAATCGAAAATTGGAGGAAGAAAAAAAAGAAGGAAAAGAGAGCTTGTTGTGTGTGGTTCTTGTTCTTGGAGTTCTTGTGGGAGATCAACATCAAAGCTTGTAGATCGAGGGTTAAGATCGAAACTTGTGAAGGTTGCTAGGCTTGGAAGCAACTTTGGGAAGTGGAACTCACGAGATCATCCTTGATCTTGTTGGATCGTGTTAGATCCGGAGGTATAAACTCTAAATCTTCTAGATATAGCTTTATTAGAGTTAAATAGCTTCGATCTATGGTTGATATTGATATAATGATCTCATCTAAAAAGATGAAGTTGGGCTCTTGAAATCCCAACCTAGGTAGCGGACTTGAGGGTGGCCTCTAGGTAGTGGACTTGAGGACCCTGAATGTGGCTTTGAATGATATTTGTGAATTTGTCATGATATGGTTAGAAATTAGGGCTTTTTTTGAAAAGTTTGAAGGAAAAATGTATGTAAAACCCATGCTTGGTAATTTTAATGTTTGATTTTGAAATGTTGTAATCGATTCTTGACGAGTTTCCTTACGAGAAAAACATGTGTATTGTTCATTTGTGAGTGTGTGTGTGTAAGGGAATGTTTGAAATTTAAAGGTGAAAAGTGCAGTTTTCATGAATTTTGAATGAAAGTGTCATTTGATTAATTTGAGGGTTTTACTATAGTTTGGTCAAATTCTATGGATTTTGAAAATAAAGATATGGTTTGGAGTGTTTTAAAGTTATATTAAAGTATTGACAAAGAGTAAGTGTTGAGTTTTGTGATAAAAGTGATTTTGATGTGATGAACCTCACTTAAGTGTTTTATTAAAGAAAGTGTGAAACTAGTGCTTAGTGAGTACCTCGGTGACGTGGCATATTTGAAGTGATATAGTGATTTTCAAAGACTCATTTGAAACGTTAAATCATGTAAAATGAGTGTCTTTCCTTGAGGGATTTTGGGAAAAATATTAATTGGAAACTATGAAGTGAAATGTTTTAGTTAATAAGTGAAGGAGTGAATCTCAACTACTGTTTTTGAAATTGTTTTAGGGAGTGTGCAAGGAACTGAATTCGATCCTTACGTGGAAGCTGAACCCTACTATTTCGGTGAGTTTCCATATATGTTATGTGATTTGTGAATATGATTCGAAGTGTATTGGTCAAGTGATTTGAAGTGATTGTGGATTTTTAAATCGATAAGTGGGGTAGTGTGTATTTCATTGCACTTACCTTTATTGGAAATAAAAGAAATTGTGAAAGTGTTTTGCAGTGTTCTATAAGTGTGAGTATTCCGATTCGTTTATAAATCAAATATTTTACTACTATGTGAAAATGACTTGTGGAATAATTTGCTAGACTCTCATTTGCAAAGATATGATTTACCACTATTTTCAAGTAAAATACTTTTACAAGTGAAATAATTTATGAAGGAGATGTGAGTGTTTCAACTCCTTTTCAAAGGAAAATCTTTCCATTGTTTGCAAAGAAATGATTTACTAGCATTTATAAGGAAATGAATTTGAAATGATTAAAAGACTTGAACGACCATGTGAGTGTTTGCTCCTTTTGTGTAAAAGAATAGTGCGTTATCGTGTGACTAATGTGACGTCGTAGGGTGAATACCCTCGACTAGTTTCAATGAAATAATGTGACGTCGTTGGGCAAAGTCCCTCGACTAGTTTCAGTGAATTATTGTGACGTCGTTGGGTGAAATCCCTCGACTAGTTTGAGTGAAAGATTGTGATGTCGTTGGGCAAAATCCCTCGACTAGTCTACTTCGTTGGGCGAAATCCCTCGAGTAGTTTTAGAGAAGTATTGTGATGTCGTTGGGCGAAGTCCCTCGACTAGTATGTGACGTCGCTAGGCGAAGTCCCTCGACTAGTTTCAATGAAATAAAGTGATGTCGTAGGGCGATTACGCTCGACTAGTTTGTGATGTCTTGGGTGAAGTCCCTCGATTAGTCTACTTTGATGGGCAATGTCCCTCGAGTAGTTCATACGAGCAATATCCATTTAAGTGTCTATCTACTTGATTTGAATTGTATACTTGAAGTATGATTTGAACTGTTTTACGTGAATTGTAAGTCTTTTTGGAACTTACTGGGCTTTTTAGCTCTCTCTTTCCAAATTGTTTTCTTTAACAGGGACCGAGAACCCAAGTGAAGGAGCCAATCCTTAGAGTTAGGGTTTGCTTTTGTATTGATGTGACAAATGTGGATTGTGATTTGAGCTTTGTATTATGAAATTTGAGCGTTTGATAAGTATTTTATGTAATTTGGAGATTGTAAGGATGGTGTAATGTGATTGTAAGTTATTGTTGAGTTTAGATTTGATATTTGAATGTTAGTCTAATGTTTTAGCGATATTTATGTGAGTGAGTCCTGGCGAGAGTTAGGCAGGCGGTCCACGGATACCTTAGGATACACCCTAGGAAGAAGTGGGGCTATCACACTATAAACAAAGAATAATTAAATACCCACGAACGCAGAAATTAAAATAAAATAATTAAAAAGATCTCACAATTGTTGTGCAATCGAGTCTTGACTATTCCTCAACTAGGAAATTGATTTAGCCACGCCTCATGTTAATGAAGCAATCCACGGTGTTCACGTAAACCGAATGTAAGCAAGGCAATCATCGCCCAATGGATATCGTCAATTGTCAAGACTAGTACTGGAAGGGAAAAGAAAAAGAACAAGTACTGATCTACTACTATTGATGTGTAGTGGCGAAAAAGAAACGAAAACTAAGGCAAACACTAGTCTATTTCTTAGTGGCGGCGGGAGGAAGAAAACTAAAAATACTACTAAATACAGGAAGATCCCCCGAAAGGAATAAACAATCCTCTATATATATATATATATATATATATATATATATATATATATATACTTGCTGCTGCCCTACGGAAATAAGCAGATACCATTCTCCAATTGCTTCGAAGTCCCACAAAATAAGGAAAACATCTTAGGTCATCACGTGAGTTTCCAATCCGCAAGGAGTTGTTTTCTAATCCGCCGCCCACTTTTTTTAAAAGACATTTCCTCCTCAAAATCGACTTCCTATGTGTCCCTAGAATAATGGCAAATGCCCAGAAATTTAGCTTCGAAAGTCACCACTTCAGTTTTGCTCCACGCTCTCTGGCACAGGCATGCCTTAGAATTAAAAGTCTTCTAGAATTTCATCCTTGAATACCACTTTCAACACCAAGCGCCTGCAATTGCTACAAGAACCAATTACGACTAATAACTCGATACTTTGCACAATGAATGGTCGAATTTAAGTCCAAATACCCATAATTAACATGTGCAATTATCTCTCTATCATCACTCAACTCTCTAAAACGGATCTTTAGTATTGTTTTGACCAATTCAGCATGTAGATCAACTGAAAAAAAGCAAACTTGACCTACTATTGTGGGTTCTCAAGGGTAGAAATGTCCTATTCTAATTGACACAATTTTCTTTAAAGAAAAATCAAAATTTAGGAGCTAATCCATATTTTGACCAAACTTTATAGGAGGTAAATGTAATTTAAAAAAAAAAAAATCACCAACAGCATCACTCTCGCGCTCCCTCTTTCTCTTCCTCCCCCTCCTCTACCACTGCACTCTCTCCTTCCCTTGCCTTCTTCCCCCACGAACAGATCTAAGTTTCAAGATATAAACCCGGTTGAGCGCTTGAGCTAGGTTACGAAGAAATCATAAGCTAGGCAGAGGAGGAGCAATAACCCATCACTCGATTGCTTCATGCAAAAATTCGTAAGGTAAGCAGAGAGGAGGAGCAAAAACTCCTCTCGGCTGCTACATTCTATCAAGCCAAGCTAAAATCATATGAGCAAAAATAGAAAAAACAGAAAGGGTCAGATCTGTCAAAAAATCAGGCAAAGAGTGCGGAGCTCATTGCAAATAATGCCATCAAGAGCCAAGTTAGGACCTGTAAGTTCCAGCCCAAGTTACAACACAGAGAGAAAGATAAGTAGCAACGTGGCCTAATACCAAACTCGAAGACAAAGAAGAAGGCGATCACGATGGCAACGATGCACGGAAAGAGTGATATAGTGATAATGACGAAGCATTGTTTTCTTTTATATTTTCTTTCCCATTCCTTCCCGAAGGCTACTGAGGTGGAAGAAGGGAATGAGAAGGAAGGGTTTTGTGAGAGAAAGGACATTTTTATCCCTAAAAAATTGCAATTCCAGTTAATTAGATAGAAATTGATCTTAAAGACTCGTTTTTTCCAGTTGAGTGACTTTTTGGGTCATAGAAAAAGTTGGATGATCAAACCATGCCATTTTAAATAGTTAAGTAACTATTTTGGCCATTTACTCAAATATTATTTTTTGCAAAACATGAGAAATGTTGGATGAATATTGTAAGATTTGTGTTTCTTGTTAAAAAGGTATGTGTTAAAAAAAATACACATCTAGTAGACACATTGCTTGAATCATAGGAAACATTGTTTGTGTGCCATTAACTTGTTTTTCATGTTTGGTTTGTGAGATCTTTTGGAGATCCAATAAATGCAATACAGTATGACACCAAAATTGATGTCTATATAATTTGTAATAGGAACAATATACTTTCAAGAGCATATAGTTACAATGATAAACTAGACATGTTATACACAGGATCTTGAGAATGCCAAGAGGAATGGCATTCAAGTCCAAAAATTCTTGATCACTAATGATGGAAGCTCAATTCAACACTGGATACAATGTCCAATCTTGAATTCAATGAGTGAAAATATATCATTTTAGTGATTGATGCACTATATTAAATTTAAACATTCCAAAGCAGAATAGTGTATATTATTCTCGCCAATAGAAAGTAAGAGTGACTAGTCGAACTCCTAATAAAATTTGAAAGTACTACTACTGGCCGGGGCACTACTTGGTCACCTATATAAATGTTGGTTTTCCACAAACCATAAAGTTCAAGGGAATGGTTTTAAAACATTTATGAAAGAATAGCGATACAAGGCCATAAAACATATTATTAAATAACATATGCCTGTGTGTGATGTGTATACATGGCTTGTCTAATATGCAAGTGGTTCAGAACTTGTTTACCATCTTGTATTGACTTGTTATAAAGAACCTTCACTGAGATTGTTGGATTATTTTGTGATCCTTGAAAATTCTATTTTCTAAATTTTGAAAATGGTGGTGGATTGTTAGAAATTTTCAAAATTTATAAAGGATCCTATGGATCCTTGTTGGATCTGTTCACGGATCCATAATCCTGTCCCAGATCAAGTTAAGCGGATTCTCTCCCGTGGATCCTTACCAACGGTCAAAAAGTTTAAACTTTCGATTTTGACACCTTTTCATACTTTTGGTGGTTTAAACCCCTCTAAATAGTGTCTAAAATATCTGATGAACGTTTGAAGATTTGTGTTAACATAGAGTAATCTGTTGGACAACATAAATTATTGAAGATTAGTTAGCTTTTAGTTTTTCAATTTTAACAACATGATAATTTGTTGTATCAACTTATTTGACTTGTAATTTGAATTCTAGTTTGATAGGATTTATGTAAATCTTGTAATTTAATTTTCAGTTTGACAGGATTTTATCTTTTGTAATCATTATCATTGTAGCTATTTCTATATAAAATCTCAACAATGTCAATGACATTTGGAACACTATGAATAACAATGCCCTCTTCTAAAATTTATCGCAAATTAAGAATGGAAATGAAATTTTTTGCACAAAGTTGCAACTCTTAGTTGATAAAAATTTCATCTATAAAAGATCAAGTAAGAGGGTGGTTTGCTGTAGAAAATCACTTTTTTACTATCTAGAATTCTCTATAAAAACACACCATAGTCCAAGTAGAGTTTGTCTTATTTAGTGCAAGAGTTAAAGACAAACAAACTCTAAATTATTTTAAAGGATATTTGTCCAAGTTTTATTGCACATAAATACTGGACAAGTAACGCCTGAAGAAAAGTGATTTGGAATCCTGATTTGAAGTCATCATTTGTTCGTTTGTCTTTGTATTGTTTAGCCATTTTCTTTAATATCCCCAACATATGTGAGTGGATCTAACTATTGGAGTTGATAGAGGATTTTCCTTTGCAAATAATTTATGGATAATTTACAGTGTAGCATGATAAAATTATTATGTTTAATGGAAATTTTTGCTAGTATTTATTTCTGTAGTTTATACTATAATCTCCTACCAATTGGATCTTCACACGTCTTATAGTAAGTAGTTCTGTTTTATACCCTAGTGTGAAGATATTGATTCCGGAAAATTACATAGGTGTGCATCTGGTTCAAGAAAATGTATTATACGATTCCTGAAATCCATATGGGAATTGTTCTAATCACGCACTTCATTTCTTCCACATGTTGTATACTGCAAAGTCTCCACGGGTTAGATGCTGAACCATCCATTGGAATTTGATCCTCGACGGTTATTATTACAGCTTTGTTCAGAAACCTAAATGTTATTTTCCTCTAACAGTTGGACGATCATGAAAATGCAAGTGATCATACAAAAACAGATCAAAATTGAGACCTTCTCAGCTATTAGTTATACATTTACCCAAATTGTTCTGTGTAAGGAAGTTTTTAGTTGACTGAATTGCAGCAAATGTGATCAAAGAGACACTCCCATGGCTGATCTGGTAAAGGCATTTGCCTCTCTTTCCAGGCGGCCACCACAACTTGTGCTATTTTTGTCAAGGGACTACCCTGTGGCATTATCATCACATAGATTTTTGTTCCAACGAAGAAGAAAGCACATGATAAGAACATGAGAAATGCAGGAAGTCCCAATCCCAGAGCCCAGCTGATATTTGATTGTATATAGACAATGACTGTGAGGGATACCATCACAGCAAATGTGAAGGTGAAATAATACCAATTAAAGAAACCATCAATTCCCCTTTTCCCCGACTCTGTATTTGGATCAAATTGATCAGCTCTAAATACCAAATTACATGGTCTTATGCCGCTGGCTCCAACTACAAGGAATGCAACTGCACTTAGCCAAAAAATCAGTTGGCCTGCTGTCGCATGGATGCATCTCCTGCTATCTGCTTCGCAGTAAGGAGGATGCAACTCAGGAATTGCTGCAGTTAGCATTAGCATAAGCATCCCCTGCATGTCAGAGAGGTTAGACACAACCAAAATGCATGTTAGATCAGATTATGCAACAAGTTCTCTCATTTAGTTCTAATTTGATTTTGGAACACAAGATTTCATTTCCTACACTAGCCAAACATTCTTCTGTGACTTGTCTCAGGTGCTTAGGGTAACATTCTTTTAACTCGTCTTTCCAACGTCAAGAAAATTTGTTCCATGACTTGATTCACAAGAAATTGAAATGAAGTGAATGAAAGGTGTATTGCATCGGTAGTAATTACTATATAATCATACTAGCTTTTGAAGATGGCCATCCATCCTTGAATTGGAAAGGTTTTTATGTATGTGGAGCTTTTACCAAGGAAAAAGATATCGAAGCAAAGGCCAGCATCTTGTAGCGACCAATGTAAGTGTCTGAGAAGAAAGCCCCAACCAAGGTTCCGAAATTGCAAGTGCCATTGAAGATATTGATGAGATTAGTTGCACCAATAGTGCTCATGTTAAAGACAGTGGTCAGATACACTAAGAGATTGGCTATGGTTCCAATTGTTCCTAACTTCTCAAATGTCTCATTTCCTGCAACAATTTCAGGGTTAATCTTTATTTCCCAGTAGTCGAATAATAGCAACAACAATGACGATGAAAAAATTGTAAAAATGTGGTTTATTGAGTGAAGTTATTACCTACGATATATGGCAGGGCTTTCACTCCTCTGTACTCGGGGGCATCACTCATAGCAACATCATCAATATGCTTCTCCAAACTTGAATCATTTGCGGATGAACTCAACCCCATTATCGCTGGGTGGCTGTCCCTTCTGCAGTTCACTAGTATACAATTGTGTGAATATTTTTTCTCTAAGCCAATGCTAACATATATACTTATACTTCATAAAGACTTAATCAATTAATTAAGCATGAACATCTCTCACCAGACTCTGACAATGTTAGCACATGTACGATAAACTTGGTCAGCACATAAAAAGGGATAATTTGAGAAACTTCCCTTGATATTTCTCCTAATTGCACCTGGCTCATCCGAGATTTTCAAAATCACACTTAGCACCCCTAATAGGATGATGTGACATCAGAAAAATTTTGGAAGGACAATACTACCCTTGATTTTTTCATGAGATAATTTCATAAACCTCCCTTGAGTTTTCTCCTAGTCACACCTAACAACTTCAAACTAAATTATGTAAAATGAAAATAATAAAAAGGGTTAATTACAACTAATCCTCATAAGGTATACCCTATTCCTCATAAGGTATACCCTATTCCTCATTTTATCTTGATGCGAGTATCGATTGCTCGTGATCAAAGATTTCTAAGCTCAAGTCAACCCCCAAGTGTTCATCGCATTCCATCAAGGGTTCGATGGGGTCTAATGAACAAAGTGAAGAAAAGATTCACTACAAGCATTAGTTCGAACTGTGCACATGTCCAAGGTGTTTAACGATATTCGGGATGATGATCATACGAGCATCACGTTACCTCAAGTCATTCACAACGTCGACACATTAAATTCATGAAAAAATTAACTTCGATATTTATTTTATTGTCCTAGGGTTTAGTCTTCAAATAAAAGTGACCAGCCTTGATTGGTTCAGTCCACACTAGGTTCGCATAAGTGACCAGCCTTGTGGTTCAGTCCACATTAGGTTAATTAGCTAGTTAGTTAGTTAGTTTGTTAATTACTTAATTTAGTTTTAGTATGGATTAAATTCGGCCAGTAAGCTTAAGGGGCAAAGCTGAATTTTCCTTTTCCTTGTTTGGTTAGGATTTGTTATGTAAGCTGACGAGATTTTACCATACACCAAATTTTAATATAAAACCTAAACACCCCGTTTACTGCAAGTATACAGATCGTTTATCCAGCATAGGGTTAGTTAGGTGTCGATCCCACAGGAAAGAATGTCAAGTACCGGTGATTTTCGAACTCCTCTATTATTTAGACTATCACAAGTAAGCAAATTAATCTAAACTGCACACATGGAATAAAATAGTAAAAACAGCAATTAAAAGCTCCTCAAGTTATGGAATTCCTTACTACTCTTGCAAATGAAGTTACCGGTTGCGTTAATGATATTATTTTGGCTAAGCATGGCGTAATTTCCTAATGCACGTGAAACATACTTTCGTAGTGAATCATCTATACTTATAGTTAAACCATACCTACACTTGTGGTTATGGAAATAACTACAAGCTCATTTGCTCTATGAAATTACATGAAATGAATCACTAAAGCCACAGAGTCTGCCCTTAACACTGGACCAAACTCCCTGCCAGCAATCCAATTTGAATCAAACCACCAGACTCTATCCTTCTGTTTCTCTTCTCATCTCTCTCTCTCCTATCAATAAGTATTAGCTACTACGATAGGAAAATTAGAGACACTTCTGATAGTCAGAATACAGAGAGAGAAAATTTCTCCAAAAACTTACGTAATACAGAGAGAAAAGTTTCTCCAGAGAGAAAACTAACGTAAAGAGAGCTTCAGATAGTCTGAGAGCTTGAGTGAGAAAGAAAAGGTTAGCACCTGTTCTTGACTCACACACACACACAGAGATCGTTGAGACGATCAGGAGTAATCCAGAAGTACTCTCGCGTGGATTACAGTAGAGGCAGGACATCTGGACTGCTGTTCGGGGATTTTTCAGCCTTCTCAAACGAGTCAGAGGCGTCATCTACGGATTAAGGTAATCCTCTACAAACCCCTCTGTAAATCATACGTAGAACTAGAGTGATTCCTGGTGGGAGTTGGGGCTTAATTTTTTTAATTTTCCGCTGTGTCTGATGCCCCAGTTCCTAACAGATTCATGTTTAGAAAATCAAAAGCAAGTTCTTGTGAAGTACAATTCTCTTGATTCCGTACACTATTTCGTTCATGTCCCCTATTATCTTTTGAATCAAGCTTCCACAGCATCTGATTAAGAAGACAATTTATGCAATCCATGCGATTGATAAGCTCTTGCATCATAGCACAACCCCCAACTCTGTCTTTGGAGTTGAAATTAGCTTCGAGTATGTTGGCCAACAAATTAGGAAAAATTTTCTCTGGTGCCAATATTACACCGAAGCAAACAAAAGAAGAAGACATACAAATTTCTTCAATAGAATTTGAGAGAAACAAGGGAAAAATTGAGTGCACTCAAGAGAAAATATAAATGTTAGTATTGCTTTATTCATTGATCAGGGCTTACAAGAGGATTGATGTAAGAATTACAACCTAAAGCTGTATACGACAACTACCATAAAATCTTAATTGAGTGTGGCAAACTCTGAAAGAATTTATGGGCAATTTTTTGTTCAATAGTTTTGGTTCTGCCCAAAATTATTGGGTTGATGTCCACATAGCACCATCATAATACATGGTGAATCCATCTTTATAGGTAGGGCCGTCAACGGACCGGGCCTAGGCTCGGACCCTACCCGGACGCAGTTCGTTTTTTTAGATATGAAACGAAGTATAGACTTGTTTATCGGATCCGACTCAGATCCGTTTTGTCTATAAATAAAATAGGTTAGATGTGGATTTATATGTTCTGACCCGTTTTGGATCCGGATCCGATTAGTATAATTATTTTAATAAAAAATTATATGTTTTATAATTTTTTATTAAAAAATTGCCACTATTCTACTTGTTTTAAAATTAAAAATAATTTTCTATAAATTAAATGATTCTTAAAATTAATTTATTCATATTATTAATATTATATTAATAAATTTTATGTATAAATAAAATTATCACGCTTAATTAATTCTTAAAAATAGATATACCTGATCCGAATTCGAATATGGATCCAGACTTATATATTGAGACCTGTTCGGATCCGGATCCAAATTCAAATCTTTAAATTGCATGCCGAATCCGGATCCAGAATTACCAATTCTGACCTGACTACGACCCGTTGACACTCCTAAATTTATAGGAGACGATACAAGAAAACCAGAAGATCCACTATTTACCAGAAATTTCACAGCAGTCAGAAGTGACTGTTTCAGCAGAGAGTTACGATTGGATTATTACCCTAAAAGCAGCGGCAACATTTAATACACATAAAGCGACAGAAATTGACTACCCTTTTCACCAACAAGGCCCACAAATGTCTAGCCATCTTGGTCCTGCCTCTTGAGGGCCACATATGACATCAATCAGACTGCAGAAATTGGATTAAACCATATGTGCTCTGGAGCTCAAATCTTCCATGGCAACCTCACCATTGCTCTTGCCTTGTGTTCCTTTGTACTTATACCACTTAGCACAAATTAGAAAGTATCCTAAATTAAAAACTTCCAAAGCAGTAACCAGGTAATAGAAGTAATCCAATCTTCCCTTGTTGAGATCTTCAGCCAACCAGTCTATGCCGGATGCATTTCTGGTCCATCTGTGGACTATTGATATCATGAAGCTGCTCAGATAACTAGACATTGCGACACCACAAAACAAGAAAGACCCTCCAAAACTTCTCATGTTCTCGGGAAACTGCTTGTAGAAACATTCGACTTCAGCAATGACGGTAAATGCTTCTGAAAGCCCTGCTAGTGCCATTTGAGGGATCAACCAACTGGCACTCAAGGAAGAAATGTTACCTTTTTGCGCCACAACTCCTATGGTTGGCTTAGTAAGAGCCACTGTTCTTCTCCAGTTTTCCACTAGAGCAGATACCACCATGGTAGCCACTGCAATTACCATGCCAAACCCCATCTTTTGCAGGATAGTTATGCCAGCTTCTTTCTTGGTGATTTTACGAAGATACGGAACAATGATCCTATCATATATTGGAATCCATACTGTGAGGCACAACATCTGAAAGATTGTGTAAGATGCTGCTGGGATTTTGAAGCGGGTATTTCCAAGGCGTCTATCAGCCTGGATGGCCTGGAAAACCGCATAAGTCTGCATCATGTTCAGAACTATAGAGTATATAATTCCAGCAATCCATATGGGAACCACTCTGACTACACACTTCACTTCTTCCACCTGCTGGATGCTGCAAAGCCTCCATGGATTGTGTGCTGAACGATCCGCGTTGATATGATCCTCAGGGGTTATGATTGCTGCTTTGTTCAGGGACCTGAATTAGTATTTCCACAGAATTAGTTTTAGTTTGAAACTATACTTCGAGGGTTACAATAAAAGATTGATCAGAAACTGAAAGTGTTAAAATCAATACCCGCACTGATCTGTGTAAGGAAGCTTAGAGTTGATTGAACAGGGAGATATATAATCAAAGAGAGACTCCTGTGGCTGATCTGGCAAAGCCAATTTCCTTTTTTTGGTTGCAGCAACAATCACTTATACCACACTAGTCAAGGGACTACCCTGTGGCGGTACCATCACATAGATTTTAGTACCCACGAAGAAGAAAGCGCAGGATATGAACATCATGAATGCAGGAATTCCCAATCCGATAGCCCAACTGATATTGGATTGCACATAGACAACGATTGTCAAGGATACCATCACAGCAAATGTGAAGGTGAAAAAATACCAATTGAAGAAACTATTGGTTCCCTTTCTACCGGACTCTGTATTGGGATTAAACTGGTCCGCACCAAATGCCAAATTGCATGGTCTTATGCCACTAGCTCCAATCACTAGGAATCTGAATCCACTCAACAAGAAAGTTAGTTGACCGGCTGTCGGTCCAACACATTTGCTGCTGTCTGTTCCACAAGGAGAAGGATGCAACTGAGGAATCGCTGCAGTTAGCGTCAATACGAGCATTCCCTGCGTTTCAGAAAGGGAAAACAAAACCAAAGGATCAGATTCTAGTTCTCTGACAAATTATCTTCAATCAGGTTCTTATTTGCACTGAGGTATAAAATCAAAACATTTCATAAAGAACCCAAAATTTTCTTTTCTAGTTGAGAAACACTAAGATCAGAGGTAGGAATGTTACCAAGACAGAAGCTACTGAAGCAAAGCCTAGAGTCTTGTATCGGCCAAAGTAAGTGTCTGAGAAGAAAGCTCCAATCAAGGTTCCAAAATTGCAGGTACCATAGAAGATGTTAATAAGATTTGTTGCAGTAATAGTTCTCATGTTAAAGACAGTCGTCAGATACACCAACAGATTAGATATAGTTCCGACTGTTCCCAGCTTCTCGAACGTTTCATTTCCTGCAAAGCTCACATGTTTAGTACCGTTGCGGACAAAGTTAGTAAACTTCTATGTATAAGTCGCATATAAAGTTTTTACCTCTGATGAAAGGCATAGCTTTGATTCCTCTGTACTCGACTTCATCTTTCTTGACAGCAGTATCATTCTTCGTCAACTTAGTATCTTCCACTGGTGATTTGATTCCCATTGTTCTTTTTTCTCTTTTCTCCCTGGGAATCTGCCTTTTACTTGTACTAAAAGTTGGTGTTCCCCCGATTAGGAGCTTAATATGCCTTTTCTTTTCAGACTCTCTTTCTCCAAATGGTTGCTATATGCGATTATGAGGCTAGGAAGTCAGGTAATACTTCCAAATGCTTCAAAATCTCTCTGGAGGTAACCTTCGCAAGTGGAGAGTTATATGTGGAATCAACATCATATTATGTGGCAACAGATGTCCTAATTACAATGTGGACGATTGCATAAATTTTGAAAGTCCAACATCTTGGGGTGTCCAATTTCTTTTTTCCAGCCTGATAATTGGCTGGGGACAAAGATCATCTCTCTTTCATTATCATTAGTTTCATAAATGAATATGCACATGCATGTATATGTAGATAATAGATATGGCCATATGAGTTATACTATAGCCTCTTTAGGTGGTTGCCATAATTGTAGAAATATCTACTTTAACTTTTAGAGCTAAATTTATCTGTTTACAAAATCTTTACTGTTAGTCTATTCTTTGCTGACTTCGTATTGAACCCAACAATACATACAATCCTAATGTATAAAAGATTTAATAAATCTTTAACCAAATTGTTTACTTTAATTCATTTTGTTCTTATTGAACAACGACCCATGCATGTTATTCAAAGGTTAAACTAATAATTTTATGGTGAGGGAAGGTCTATCAAAGAACATATTATATAAACTTTGAAGGTTATTTTCATTCAATAATGAACCATGATGAAGCATGAGATATATATACACACACACACATTAAGCTAAACTTACTTTTGCTTTATTGCTACAGCGAAGATCAATGTGATTCGTGCAAAATATACGGGCATAGATCCAAAATTTATTTGCCTCGACGTCTTAAACAAAAATCTTGGTGATTTGATTCCTTTTTCTTTTTCTCGGGATCAGCCTTTTACTCGCGTTAAAATTTTGATGTTCCCCGGTTTGGAACTTAATATGCCTTTTCTTTTCCAACTTTTTCCTCCAAATAGTTGCTGTGTATATATATGAAGGTCAAAGCGATTATAAAGCTTGGAAGAAAGGTAAAACTTTCACAAGCTTCAAAATCTCTTTGGTTGTAACCCTTATAACTGGAGAATTATATAAATATATGTGGAATCACTATCATATCATATGTCAGTAGATGTCATTAGCCCATCATCTTATAATTCATAAGCCATATCATCACTTTATTAACTCCTCTCTTATTATAATATGTCTCGCACGGTAGATTATACTCTGTAGAGTATATAGTAAGGAGCCACAATCAAATCACATATTTATTTTAATAATTCACAATACATATCCCATAAATAAACTAGAACCCACGATCAATTTTTTGTTTTCTTGCATGTTGCATGTAATGACCATGATATGCATCATAACGATTAAACTTCCACTATGGGAGAGGGTAAAATTGTTGGATGAAATAAATTACATCTCACTATGAATGTCCTTAGGAAATTAATACAAAAATGTGGACATATACCTAAATTTTGATTGTCCAATGGCTAGTGGAGAGAGGGAGGGAAGGGAGGATGCTCAAATTTCGTTTTCTCCAGCCTTATAATTTTTTTTTTGGTCATATATCTCATGTTGTATAATCTACTTCTACTCTAACTTATGGGGGGACCTATCTGGAGGGGACTGAACTGGGTCACTGGGAAACCAATGGAGACTGAACCACCATCGGACCAAATAGGTGCGTTATGCACGTTTGGATGTAAGAATGAGTTGCATAAAATGGTAAGGCACAAAAGTGACAATCGATAGGAGGCAATGTTTAAACCCTTGACTTGCCACCTCACGAAACTTTTAAAAGCGGTGTGGTAGGGACAAAAGTCATTTCTCTTTCATTGTCATTAGTTTCGTAGATGAATATGCACATGCATGCATATCCAGATATGGCCATGTGAGTTATAATAGCCGGGTTTGCCATTATTGTGGAAACGTCTTCTTTGACTTTTAGATTACCACGGTGTAACCACATGATGTTTGCCATAATTGTGGAAACATATTTAGAATATATTTATCTGTTTGGAAAATCGTTAGGATCAATCTATTCTATGCTAATTGCATATTGAACCCACTAATACTAGTAACTCGCTAATACATACAATCCCAACGTAAAAAATAATTATTTAAGGGTCTGTTCTCAGCTGATTTTAGAAATCTGATTTAGCTTTTGATTTTTGAAAAATTATTTTATTGTATTCTCAACTAATTTTAGATTTTTTTTTGGATCCAAAAAAGCTGAAAATCAGATATTTTGGCCAACTTTTTTTCATGTAGGAAAAAATTACCCCTCAAATCTCAACATAATTACTAAATTATCTAAAGCTTTAATAACTTTTGATGTTGTTTCTATTTTTCTTTCTTTTCTCATTCCATTTTCAGATTTATCTATGTGTCTCTTGTTTCTCTTATCCACTATTTAATTTTCATAAGAAAGGTGATTAATTACATCAAAAATTATTTAATTAGTTAAAAAATTCATTTATATAGCATATAAGGGAAACATGGCCATCTTTTCATGAAAACCAGCCTTTTAAATCTTTTCAGAAGCACCTATGCATTTAGGATAAATTCATTTTGTCCCCTCAAACTATACGTGAAATCTCACTTCAGTCCCTAAACTTGAAAATGGGACATTTACATTCTCAAACTACAAAATTTATCCCACTTTATTCCGGTTCTTGATAGAATGCACAAAATCTAATGAAATAGTTGCCAAAACCGTTAGTTGTTATTATGATTATAGTTAATCAAATCTAATAGGGACATAAATGTAATTTCATAACACCTAAAACTTTGCGTCACTTTATTTTCCTCTTTCTTCTTCCTTATCGCCACCAACTCTGCTTTTGCTGCAAACTTTGCTCTTCACCACCATTTTCACCAACACTAAGGCCGCTACCTTCCCTCCCATTCTCTCCTCCTCTTTCCTCCCTTGGCTACTATCTCATCTCCCCATTTACCCCCTTCCCTCCCGCTCCCCATTTTTCCTAATCTACCATCCTCTTCCTCTCCTCTCCCTTTGCCTGCTGCACCTCCCTCCCCCTCTTTGCTGATCGACACTTCTTAACTACCATAAAGTTCACCGCGTTGGAGAATCACCATCATCATTGGAGCAGCCCGTGATAGCCGCCACGGCAAAGAGGCCGAAAAATCAATCATCCGAAGCGCCACTACTTCTTGTGGGATCGCCGAGATCATCATCACCATCCTTGCCACCATCGGTTGAGAAACCGATGCCTACATTGCCGAGAACTTATGTCATCCAGATTTGCAAAAGATTAGATATTTAGCTACCCACCACCTGAGAATGCCAAGAACTTTCAGTAGCTCTCTAAACGGAAATCTTACTGGAGCTTCTGTCGACTTTGTATATAAGGTGGCAGGAGGAAAAGGAGGGGGTGGCGGGAGTGGCAAGGGTGGTGGTAGAGCAAGTAAAATTCATGGGTCTAGATATTATTCATAGATTTTTATGCAACTGGTTTTTTTTATGCCATTTAAGAAAATTTAATTTTGATGCATGTAGTGCTTGTGGTTCTGAGTAGCGGTGGATATTATAGTGTTGGTGGTGGTGATTAGTAGCTGAGAAAAGGCAATTTGCGATGTTGAATTGTTGGTTAGTGATACAGATGGTGGTGGAGATCGTAGTGATGGGTGACTTTGCATTTAGCAAATGTAGAAAAATTTACCATTTTAGTCCCTGAACATTTTTACTAAAACCGATTTCATCCCTATTGAATTATTTTAACTAATTTAGTTCTTGAACAAGTTTTTTACTTCCAATGCAAGACTTTTGACTGAATTTTATTCAATTTACGTAAACTGCAAGGGTATAATCGTCACACTGGTTTAACTTTCTATGATTAACAAATGAAATAGATTAGAAAGACCATTAAAATTACTTAATATCTAAAACTGCTTAATGTTCAATATAGCCCTCATTCTTTTATTTTAGATGTTAAGCAATTTTAATTATCTTTTTAATCTATTTTGCTTGTTAATTGTAGAAAATTAGGCCTAAATGTGAGGGCCTCAAATTTCAGTATTTATTTTTAAAATGCACGATATTATTTATATTGAGTTTATTTATTGAAAAATGAGTGAAAATATATTTAAAGTGATTATTTCTCAATTTAGAGAATTTTATACGAATTGTTTGCCGGGGTGTGTGGTTTTGGCCAAAATTAGCGTTAAAAATTGTTCCGACGCGTGAATAGTGAATTGGATTTGAAATCGAGCATATGTAGTGATATTTTGGAAATATTGTTATGGCAAGATAGTGTTGGGATGAAAGAAACCAGTGTAAGTTAGACTGTCGCGCGTGACGCGACATAAAGTGCCCAAAAGTGGCTTTTTCCCTTAAAATATGGAAGTGCACTTTTTAGGCTATAAAAGCCTTGACTTTCTTGCACCATTGGACACTATTTTCAGCTGGAAATTTTGAGAGGAAGAGAGAGGAAGGAGCCGAGAGAGAGAGCAAGGAAGAGAGAAAGTTTTCTTCCAAACTTCTTCCATTCTTGATCCATTCTTCTTGAAGCTTCAAACACCATCAACCACCATCATCTTCTTCACTTCTTGCAGCCGAGAAAGAGGAGAGAAAGAAGGGGCTTTGGTCCGAATTCTTGGAGGAAAAGAGAGGTAAGTTTGAGGTTGATCTTCCATTTTCTTTTCTTCCCACAAGTAACTTGATCCTATGAAGCTTGAATGATGGATTGTGGGTTTGATTTCTTTTCTCCATTTCAGCCGAACCAAGGAGAGAGGAGAGAGAGTGAGGTCCGAAATTCTTGAAGGAAAAGAAAAGAAAAGAAAAGCTAGAGTGATTGTTTTAAACTTGAGATCGAGCTTGGGCTTGCACTTGGAGACGAAATTATCAACAAATCTTGAAGATCTTGGACTAGGATCGAAGCTCTTGGAAGCCAACAAGTTTGGAAGCGACCTCCTTGAAGAAGAGCTCGAGAGATCTTGTTGGATCTTGCCAGATCTTGTTGGATCTTGATAGATCCGGAAGTATAGGACTGGAAACTCGTAGATCTAACTTTATTAGTGTTAATTAGTGTAGATCTATGGTTAACATTGATAGAAATGATCTCATCTGAAAAGATGAAGTTGGGCTCTTGAAATCCCAACTTAGGTAGCGGACTTGAGGACCTGATTGGGAATTTGATCGTTATTTGTGAACTTGTATTGATATGGTTAGAAATTAGGGTTTTTAGTGGTTGAAAAGTTGAAGGAAAATGTATGTTATGACCAAACCCATGCTTGGTGATTTTAATGTTTGATTTTGAAGTGTTATGAATGTTCTTGAAGAGTTTCTTTTAAGAAAAACATGTATATTGTTCAAATTGTGAGTGTATGTGTGTGTGAGGGAATGTTTGAAATTTAAAGGGTTAAAAGGGAAGTTTTTCATGAAATTTGAGTGAGAAGTGCTGTTTAATTAAATTTGAGGGTTTTGCCATGTCTTGGTCAAATTCTAGAGATTTTGAATATAATGGCGTGGTATGAAGTGTTTTATGTTAATATGAAAGTTTTAACTAAAAGTGAATGTTGAACGTGTGGTGTAAAAAGTGATTTTGAGGTGTGAGACCTCACTTAAACGTTTTGTGAAAAAGAACGTGCTTTTAGTGCTAATGAGTATATCGGTGGGATGTTTTTTTTTTTTGAAATGAAAAAAAAATGACTTTTCAAAGAGGATCTATTTGGAACATTGTACCATGTGAAATGAGAGCTTTTTCCTCGAGGGAATTTTGGAAAAATGTCGTTTGAAACTAAAAAGTGAAAGTGAATTGTGTTAGTGACTGAAAAATGAAGTGAATCTCATGGATTGTCTTAAATTATTTTAAGGAGTATGCAAGGCAGTGACTTTGACCCTTACGTGGAAGCTGAACCCTACTTCGGTGAGTTTCCATGCTTGTTTCGTGTTTACGTGCAAATGATGGTATATGAATGCAATGAAGTGAATGTTATGTGAAAATGAGTTTTGAACCCTCTGATGGGGATGGTGTGTACTTTATCGCACCTACTCCATTTGAGTAAAAGTGATTATGAAAGTGTATTGAAGTGAGTGATTGTACTTTACAGTATTATATAGTGAATGTATGTATTTGAAAAGGTCAGGTGATTCCTGAGACCTATCGGCGAACTCTTCGACTCGAGCCGGGGGTTAGGCCTAGGTCGAGAAGAAAGAGTTGGGCCATAGGGTTAATTTAAAATGTCACAAAGCCCAGTGACTCAGACCAGTGCTATATGCTCGAGACTTGGTTCTTGAACCTGTCTCCAAAAAGAGCATCAAACCAGTGATATATATACAAGTGAAGTGAAATGAAAAATGTACTCTGGACTTGGCGTATGGACTTGTCCCTAATGGAGAGTACTCAAATAAAGTGAAGTGTTCTAAAGTGAAGTGAAATGTACTCGAGACTTGTCTCGAAAAGTGACATTTCAATGTACACTATCAAAATGAAGTGATAAGTGCTTGGAGTGCGGGCCCGGTGGGGGTTTTGGTGGAGTAAGGAGTAAGAGGAGTTCTACATGGTAATAGTGACAGTTGACGGAATGTCAACTACCTGGTTCGTGGACAAGCTTCGTGGAACTTGGCCCCTGAGGGCCCCCAGATCCAACATTGTATTGTTAATTGCTTTTCTATCTGTTTAAATTCCAAGTGTACTTGTGAAGTGAAGTTGTTTATGTGTTAAGTGACTTGCATGTTTGGAACTCACGGCTTTAGCTCACCCTTTCCATTTGTTTTCCTTAGCAGGAAATGAGCAACCGAGTGGTGGTGCCAACCCTTGAGATTTGGGGTTTACTTGTGTTTTGTTATTTATTATGGAGAATCTTGAATCATGTATGTTGTGGTCTTTTGTATAACGGAACTTGAATGTAAGGATGGATGATCTATGTACTATGGGATCGTAATTTGGATGTTATGTAATTGTAAGACATTGTACCATTCTGTATTGTATCCAGAGTTTTAGTTTGATAAGTTATATTGAATGAGTGAGTGAGTGAGTCCTGGCGAGAGTTGGGCAGGCGGTCCACCGACCTCTTTGGTCCGCCTTAGGGGAAGGTGGGGTCGTCACACTAAATACCAATTATGCCCCTGTAGGTCTATGCAAATTGAACAAAATTTGGTCAAAAGTCCTACATTAGACATAAAAAACTTGTTTGAGGACTAAATTGATTAAAATAATTTATCAGGGATGAAATCGGTTTTAATGAAAATATTCAAGAACCAAAATGGCGAAATTCCTGGCAAATGTATAATGTTATCTGGTGTTGTGAGAAGTGGAGAGAGGTTTTTCGTTTTTAGAAGTGGATAAGAGAAGATAGTTCAAAAGTAAACCTTCATGGGCTTGAATTATATGCATATCTGTTTCTTGTGTCGAACCAATTTTCTGCTAGTGAAATCAATGGTCATGCAACATTTACATTCGAGTTTTGAGTTACCGGAGCACAAGTCCATGAACATCGGAGTTTTCCTATTATTTCACTTTTGAGGGTTAGGTTAATGTGCACTTATTTATTTATTTATTTTAATAAATTGAAGGCATTGCTATAGTTTTCTTTTTTTTATTTAAAAAATTTGCTAAAAAAGCAAGATAGAATGACAAGGAAAAGAAAATAAAAAGGGAAGAACAATCATAAGACTAACGTAAAGAAAAAAAAGAAGAAGTGAAATAGAAAAATAGGGAAAAATTACAAAGGGATAGAAAGGAGAGGAAAATAAAAAAAAGAAAAAATTAACAAAAAATGGGTTTTTTGTTTAAGGTAATCTTAAGTCCCTATTAGATTTGGTTAACTTTAATTATAATAATAACTAACGGAATTGGCAACTGTTCCGTTAGGTTTTGTGCATTCCATCAAAGATTAGAGTAAAGTGGAATGAATTTTATAGTTTAAGGGTTTAAATGTACCATTTTGAAGTTTAAGGATTGAAGTAGGATTGGATGAATAGTTTGAGGGGATAAAGTGGAATTTACCCATGCATTTATTAAATTCTTTTTTAATAGTACATGAGAACACATGAATTGTTCTGAAAATCTGATTCTTAATAATCAATTTTATAAAGTTAGTTTTTACAAAATTAGAATAAGTTAAGAATAGTCCCACAATCTGTTAAGTCCTTAATTATGCATATTATTTATGGATATTTTCCCCTAATTATGGCCTAAATATTGTGTTAATTGCTTCATTCTACTTATATTTGGTTTTTCAACCATGATTTAGGTCATGGGAATTAAATTGGGAATTAAAAGCTGCAATTGAAGGGAAATTCCAGAAGACAATCCCAGATAAGACACGGGCACACTGTATGTTGATTTGCAGGTTGCATTTTTGAAGAAGTGAACCATTTTTCCATGGAAGATAATTGCTGGATATTTGGAAACAAGGATTTCATATATTTTTGGGAATTGGTCAAAGATTCCTTTTAATTAGGAATATTTGTAATTGATTTCCTTATTTATTTTGTTAAGGTGATTTAGCAAGTTAGATTCCAAGTAGGATTCAAACTCTTTGGAGTCCTAATTTGGAAGGGAGATTAATCTTTATTTTCGTTAGCTTTAGGTAGAGAAGGAAGAAGGCTTTTCTTCGTAGGTTTTTTTATTCTTAGTCTTGATTAGTCTCATGGACTGCTTGGACGAAATTCTTGGCACTAACTTGGCTATTCATTGGTTTTGAAGATTATTTCGTTCTTTTCTATTTCTTCTCTTTGTCAATCTTAATTGAAGCTTCCGAAAACGTCTTTTGGTGGTGATTCAATGAAGAGTGGCTAATTTCTTCGTCTAGTTGAAGGCTAATCGAGCCTTGGTTCATCAACTCTGTGAGACTTGTTTGAATTATTTTTATTTCATTTATTTACGAGTATTTGAATATTTTCTGATGTTCACGTTTATGATTATTTCTTGCAATTAAATACCTGATCACTATTTATTTGTGGGGATGATCTACCGTCATCTAGAACGCCAAATAATGTAATCGCTTGGAAGGTTTTAGTATTTGTGACAATTGACGTAATTCAAGAGTACAAGAAACTTTTGGGTTATTGTCATGGGAATATTCAACCCGACTTAAATGAACCGAAGCTTATGTGTTTGTTGGTTAGAATTGGTGGCTAATCTAGTTGTTAATGCTGTTGGTGGGCTAAATCCTAAGAGCTTGTTTAGGGTTGTCTACTGGCAAGAGAAGTAGTTACAGACCTTGTCGGGCTATCGACACGAGGATTGGCAGGTTGTCAGAGCTTGTTGACAACCATAACCAATTTATTTGTAAGTAATTGAATGCAATTTAGTGTCAGTGATCAAGTTGATGAAACCAAAGTGAGATTAGGCCTTTGACTAGATCTTGTTATTGATTGATTTATTTTCAGTATTTGATTCCGTGATAATCGTTCATTTTAATTGGAATTTGTGGTGTCGCTTATTTTATTTATTTTTATTGGGTTTTATTAATTAGGAATTATTCAACTCTCTTCCCCATTTATTTTATTTCATAGAAAATAATTCTTCCAGCCTCAAGAGACGACCCTACTTGCCACTTACTCAAATTAATTAATTTCTCAAATTCGTATATCGGATTAAGTAAACTCCTTGGAATCAGGGTGAAGCTAGTAACCCATTGCACATCCGGAGTCCCTGCTCCAGTACTAGATTTAACTCGGGAATATCTCTGTAGGCAGTTAGGTTTTATTTATTTATTTTTGTACAGGCTCGACACCTGTCAAATTTTGGCGCCGTTGCCGGGGAACTGGTGCCTTGATTGATTTATTTTCTGTGAAAATTTGTTTTTACTTTATTTTTAATTTTTATTTTATACTGTTGCCAGTTTATGCCCCGATCTTCTCGTACAGGTAATCTACTGTACGATCCTGAGATAGAGAAGACAGCCCGTGCATTGAGAAAAGAAACGAGGCAACAAGTAGAGGAATCATCTTCCTCTCCTGGACTTAAGATAGCAGTAGATCTTGCTGAATATTTTTGTGAACCAGAAAGGGAGATTGAGACCATGGCTAACGAGAGGACATTGAGAGAACTTGCTGCACCGGATTTAATTCAACAACCCTTATGCATAACATATCCTACTTTAGAGGCTGCATTTGAGTTAAAATCTGGATTGATACACTTATTGCCTTCTTTTCATGGACTTCTAGGTGAAGATCCTCATAAGCACCTCAAGGAGTTCCACGTGGTCTGTTCGACAATGAAGCCTCAAGGAATCACTGAGGAGAAAATAAAATTGAGAGCCTTTCCATTCTCCTTAGCTGATAAAGCTAAAGATTGGCTCTATTATTTGCCTTCGTGGATCAATCACTACTTGGGCTGAAATGAGACATCGCTTTTAGAGAAGTTCTTTCCAGCTTCCCGAGCTACAAGCATAAGGAAGGACATTTGTGGAATAAGACAGTTCAATGGAGAGACACTGCATGAATATTGGGAGAGATTCAAGCAATTATGTGCCAGTTGTCCTCTTCACCAAATTTCAGACCAACTCCTCATCCAGTACTTTTATGAGGGACTCACTCCATCAGATAGAAGGTTAATAGATGCTGCTAGTGGAGGTGCATTAGTGAATAAAACCCCAACTGAAGCAAGGAATCTCATTGCAAGTATGGCTGCTAATGCCCAACAATTTGGAGAAAGACAGGATAATACATCCCGTCGAGTCAATGAGGTGAATACATCTTCACTTGATCATAAATTAGATTCTCTAACATCCTTGCTGGAGAAATTTGTTGTAGGCCAAGCACAACAAGTGAAGACATGTGGCATCTGTTACAATTCTGGGCATGCAACTGACATGTGCCCCACTCTCCAAGAGGAGTCAAATGAGCATGCCAATGCAATTGGAGGATTTCCTGGACCACCTCAAAGGCGGTATGATCCTTACTCAAACAATTACAATCCAGGGTGGAAGGATCATCCAAACTTTAGCTATGCAACAAGACCTCCAGGATTTCAACCTCAGCAATATCAACCTAGACCTCCTGTGCAACCACAACAACCAGCTCCTAAGCAAGGTACTTCTCTTGAGGAAATTGTTAAATCTTTAGCTACTAACATGCAACAATTTCAACAGGAGACAAGAGCTAGCATTCAAAATATGGACAATCAGACAAGAGCTAGCATTCAAAATTTGGAGAATCAAATGAGTCAGTTGGCTTCCACAGTCAGTCGTTTGGAATCTGAGAATTCGGGCAAACTACCTTCACAGACAATTGTTAACCCGAAACAAAATGCTTGTGCTATTACATTAAGGAGTGGAAAAGAATTGCCAGAACCTGGTAAGAGGAAATCAGAGCAAGCGATTGAGGAAGAAATTCAAAAAGAGGAAGGGGTGACTCATTCTAAAGTTGCACAACCACAAAAGACGGAAGATGAACCCTACATCATGATGACACCTCCACCTCCATTTCCTAGTCGCCTAGCCAAGGCCAAGAAAGAAGAGCAGGAGAAGGAGATTTTGGAAACCTTCCGTAAGGTTGCGGTAAATATCCCTCTTCTTGATGCAATTAAGCAAATTCCTCGTTATGCTAAATTTTTGAAAGAATTATGCACTACTAAGAAAAAGTTGAAAGGTTATGAAAAAGTGCATATGGGAGAAAATGTGTCAGCAGTGTTACAGAAAAAACTCCCTCCTAAATGTCAGGACCCAGGTATGTTTACTGTTCCTTGCATGATAGGAAATGTTAAGATTGAAAAAGCTATGTTGGATTTGGGTGCTTCCATAAATGTTATGCCTCGTTCTATTTATAATTTGATGAATCTTGGGCCTTTAAAGGAGACGGGTGTAATAATTCAACTAGCTGATAGGTCAAATGCATACCCTGATGGTGTTTTAGAGGACATTTTGGTTCAAATTGAGGGATTAGTTTTTCCTGCTGATTTTTATGTGCTTGATATGGATGACAAGGATTCTCCGAATTCATCCCCTATTTTCTTAGGGAGACCATTTATGAGTACTGCCCAAACTAAAATTGATGTTAATAAGGGTACACTTATGATGGAATTTGATGGAGAAATTGTCCATTTTAATATTTTTGATATAAAGAAACATTCTAGTGAGTCTCATTCTATGTGTGTTATCAATGTAATTAACCCTAATGTGCAAGAGACATTTGAGTTGAATGACAGGGGGAACTTAGAAGTGATGGTGGCCCAACATCGTGAGCAAATAAGTGCAGACTTCAAATCATTGTGCGCTCACTTGAGATCATTCCTGAGTCAAAAGAGCTCCACAATTCATAAGTGTAAAGACTACTCCATCTATGAAGGCTATCAGGAGCATATGGCGCAAGCAATGCAAAGAATTGAAAATTTTCATCCTCCTTGAGCCAATGATGCTTTTTGTCTAGCCAAAGACGTTAAAGAAAGGCGCTACTTGGGAGGCAACCCAAGAATTTTAAATTTTTAATCTTTTCCTGTTGTTAAATTTTGATTTCTCTTCATTTCAAGTCAAAAAAAAAAAAGCCTTTGTGAAGACTCCTTGTTTATACTGTCCTTAACCATGAGGCTCGAAAAAAAACAAAATGATCGGTAAGACTTCCTTGGTTTAAGCCTTGGTCTTAACCAAGGAAAGGTCACCTGATCCTGAACAACAAAAAAAAAAAAATCCCTTTCTTCCTTTTCTTTTCTTTCTTTTCTTTTCCTTTCTTCTTCCTTTTCTCTCTTTTCTTTCTTTTATTCCTTTTCTTGTTTTAGATCACCCACTCCCATCGTCACCATTCTTGTGGAAACCAGGCCATTTCAGCGGGTTCATCACAGCCTGCCATCATTGGCTTCACCGGTGGCCACCCCACTTCATCGCTGCTACTGCTCTGCCTATTTTCCTCCACAAATTGGAACGAAAATTTGCTCCCAGTTTCACCGCTTCATTATTGACACGCGAATTATTACACCGCTGCTAGTGGCCCCAGGTTTCGTTTCTCGATTTTAATTTCGTAGCTGAGGCCAGATTAGTTCAAGTAGCTGATGCCAGATTTTTCTTTGTGCTTGCTGAAATCTTAAATTGGGTTGCTGGTTTTCGTTGTTGGGTTTAATTGCTATTTCTCTGAGTTGACTGACTTGCCATAGTTGTTCTTCGTTAAAATTTGTTGGTGACTTTGGCATTCTGTGGGTTTATCTTGGTGTTTGTTGATTCATCCTGTGGGCATTGGAAATTTGCTGGAATAGATAATGGCCAAGACTAAACCAAATTCTTTGAAAAAAGGCAAAGCTCCAATCAAATTAGAGGCAAATACTTCCTGGTCTAACCCTTCACCCTTACCTAAATCGTCCTCCCGAGCTAGGAGGCGTTCTCGGTTAGGGTTAACCACTGGATTTTTGCTTCATGATGGCACTAATTTTGGGGGGTCTCTGGATGGTTTTAATGCGGAGCGACAAGCTCGTTTTGAGCAGATTAGAGGCCGTCCTTTTGCTGCCTGTACATGCATCCATCCTGACACCCTTGCTCGTTTGAATGAAGCTGATGAGCTTATTATTCTTGGAATTGGGGAGTCTAATGAGAGGTCCAAGCATGCCGCCTGTTTGACCGGACCTCTTGATGTTGGTTGTTTGGAGCGGATGGGTATCATCCGGCACCTAGACGATGAGTATAGGTTTACACCTCCTGGAGAGTCGGGACCTCGGTCTTCCACTCCTATTCTGGATTCTACAGGTGCTGATCCTTCTACTGACGAGGCCGGTCCTTCCACTTCTGCCCCTCCACTATCTTCTGTAGATGCACGCCTTCATCGTCTGGAGGGGCAGCTTCATCGCATGGATGGTCGCCTGACAGCTATAGAGCTCCAGCTCTCTCGCATGGCCGGGAGCATGGCAGTCTTCTTTGAAGTCCATGGGGTTCACACCTCCCGTTCCTCCCCAACCCTAGCCTTGTTTTTCAGGGGAGTCCTCCATTCCTTCTCTTATCTTTTTCCATGGAGGACAATGTCAAGTTTAGGTATGGGGGGAGGATTATTTTTGGCTTTGATGACTTTTATTTATTTATTTATTTATTTTTTTCCTTAGTTTTGTGTTCAACCTTTAGTTTCAGTTTTTGTGTTTTCAATTCTAATTGCTTGTTTGTGTTATTTTTGTTTTTTCCTTCTATGCTTATGTTGTCCAGATGCAAATAGGAGTGGTGTAATGGCAATGGCATGAATATTCCAATATTTACTTGCAATTGACTTGAAAAAGGGATGTTCTTGACATAATATAGCCATTTGTGAGCTTTTGAGCCTAAATTGATCATTATTCAGATTTTGCCTTCGCTTTTGAGTGTAATTATCACACGTAGTTAGATCATTCTAGAACTTGCTATGATATACATGTCGAGGCCACATTATTGGATTTGATGCATGAAAATGATAAGGGCAATTAGGTTTAACCCTTTTAGCTTTCTAAAAACCTATCCTAATTATGTTTTCCCCTAGTTGACCAAATTTGGACCTTAAACCTTTTTCTTGGTTTGACAACACATTTTTATCACCCTTTAACCTTTTTCTTCTAAACCTTTTGTTTGAACCCAATGTCAAAGAGGTGCCCCAATATTCTTTTGCATGATGAAATCACAAGTAGAAGAAGTTGATTATATTTATAGCTAACAAGTGCTATTTTGTTCCTATATTTATGTTCTGAAAAAAAAAAGACAAAGAAAAAAAAAGAGAACGAAAAAGAAAAAAAAAAGAAAAAAATATTTGTGAAGCACTCGTGTAAATAAGTGCTATGTTTTGATAGTGGGATCAATCCCTATGTTATGTATGCACTTGCTATGCTTGGGAATTTGTTATCAAGCTTAAGAGCTCAATATGTGAATGAAGATGATATTTCAATTCATGCAAGGGATGATTGGGTATTCTCTTTGATGTTTATAAACCTAAATTACCCTTTTGTCTAACCTTTGCCCTAAGCCCCATTACAACCCTTGTTAAAGACCCTTTGATTCTTACATTTGAATTCATATTTAGTGGTGGAGATGTGATAGATTATCAAGCTTATGGCAATAACTTTCTATGGTGTTGATTTGAGTGAACATGTCCCCATTAAACATCTTGAGTGTTGAGAGCATATACTACTTTCCATGTGAGGATGGTCAAGTCTTGAACATCCTGATTTTGATGAGATTGTTGAGGATATAGAGTATTTGTGTTGTGATATTATGCTATTTCACATTTGTCATCTTGATTTTGAGTTTTGGATTGGTGAATACTTGAGGGCAAGCATTGTTTAGGTGTGGGGGAATTTGTTAAGTCCTTAATTATGCATATTATTTATGGATATTTTCCCCTAATTATGGCCTAAATATTGTGTTAATTGCTTCATTCTACTTATATTTGGTTTTTCAACCATGATTTAGGTCATGGGAATTAAATTGGGAATTAAAAGCTGCAATTGAAGGGAAATTCCAGAAGACAATCCCAGATAAGGCGCGGGCACACTGTATGTTGATTTGCAGGTTGCATTTTTGAAGAAGTGAACCATTTTTCCATGGAAGATAATTGCTGGATATTTGGAAACAAGGATTTCATATATTTTTGGGAATTGGTCAAAGATTCCTTTTAATTAGGAATATTTGTAATTGATTTCCTTATTTATTTTGTTAAGGTGATTTAGCAAGTTAGATTCCAAGTAGGATTCAAACTCTTTGGAGTCCTAATTTGGAAGGGAGATTAATCTTTATTTTCGTTAGCTTTAGGTAGAGAAGGAAGAAGGCTTTTCTTCGTAGGTTTTTTTATTCTTAGTCTTGATTAGTCTCGCGGGACGGCTTGGACGAAATTCTTGGCCGCCTAACTTGGCTATTCATTGGTTTTTGAAGATTATTTCGTTCTTTTCTATTTCTTCTCTTTGTCAATCTTAATTGAAGCTTCCGAAAACGTCTTTTGGTGGTGATTCAATGAAGAGTGGCTAATTTCTTCGTCTAGTTGAAGGCTAATCGAGCCTTGGTTCATCAACTCTGTGAGACTTGTTTGAATTATTTTTATTTCATTTATTTACGAGTATTTGAATATTTTCTGATGTTCACGTTTATGATTATTTCTTGCAATTAAATACCTGATCACTATTTATTTGTGGGGATGATCTACTGTCATCTAGAACGCCAAATACGTAATCGTTTGGAAGGTTTTAGTATTTGTGACAATTGACGTAATTCAGTAGTACAAGAAACTTTTGGGTTATTGTCATGGGAATATTCAACCTGACTTAAATGAACCGAGCTTATGTGTTTGTTGGTTAGAATTGGTGGCTAATCTAGTTGTTAATGCTGTTGGTGGGCTAAATCCTAAGAGCTTGTTTAGGGTTGTCTACTGGCAAGAGAAGTAGTTACAGACCTTGTCGTGGCTATCGACACAGTAAGGATTGGCAGGTTGTCAGAGCTTGTTGACAACCATAACCAATTTATTTGTAAGTAATTGAATGCAATTTAGTGTCAGTGATCAAGTTGATGAAACCAAAGTGAGATTAGGCCTTTGACTAGATCTTGTTATTGATTGATTTATTTTCGTATTTGATTCCTGTGATACTGTTCATTTTAATTGGAATTTGTGGTGTCGTTTATTTTTATTTATTTTTATTGGGTTTTATTAATTAGGAATTATTCGAACTCTCTTCCCCCCCATTTATTTTATTTCATAGAAAATAATTCTTCCAGTTCCCTGAAGAGACGACCCTACTTGCCACTTACTCAAATTAATTAATTTCTCGTTAAATTCTGGTATATCGGATTAAGTAAACTCCTTGGAATCAGGGTGAAGCTAGTAACCCATTGCACATCCGGAGTCCCTGCTCCAGTACTAGATTTAACTCGGGAATATCTCTGTAGGCAGTTAGGTTTTATTTATTTATTTTTGTACAGGCTCGACACCTGTCACAATCCCAGTGTAAAAAAGATTTACCTAGAACTTTTAACCTAGTTTGTTACCTTAATTCGTTTTATTCTCATTGAGCAATGATCTATATAAAATGAAAGCTTAAACTAATTTAGGTTAAGGGAAGGTTTAAATATTGTATAAACTTTGAGGAATGTTTTCATTAAATAATAAGTTTTACGAAGCATGACATTTTTTTTAACTAAATATATTTCTTACGTGATTCTTCCAAAATATACGGGTGTAGGTCCAAAATTCTTGAAGTTGGGCCCCTTCCACCTCTGATGGTTTATGCAAAATTAAATATTCGATGATCCAATAAAAAAAAAAGCTAAATTATGTCAAGGTTTCCTCGTTTAACAACCTTTGTCCCATGTCAAGCAAATCATTTTCTATGTGTTTGAATAAAATAAAATGAGATTCGTATAATGAAAAATTGTTTCCATCACTGTCATAATGCTGGGGATGGATCAGAGTATCTGTCCTAAACGTAAGTATTTCTTCTTCTATAGTGAGAACGTTAATCATTGTAGCAGTTGCCACAGGAGTCATAATGTTTGATTTATTTCATGTCTATTCAATTGATTAACTTGTCAATATGTGTTCATATTTCTACTTTTCACACCCGTCGACGTGCCATTCTACAAAGAAATAATAATGGACCAGACGACAAGCCATCAATGAGATGGGCTCAATATCGACAAGGACATCAAGTGGGCATATCGAACGTTTTTCATTACACAAATGTGTTAATTTTACAAGTAATGAGAAACAAAATAAATTGGTAGATACGGAATTCAAAAGTCCAAACAACCTTCAGAAGGTCTTTGTTTAAGTGCAAACCCTTTGTGACATCAACAAAACGGTTTGGTAAAAAGTGAAATGTCATGTCAAAGTTGTATTAGATAATAACGATTAATTCCTCTTTACACATTTTAACCGTACCTAAATTTGTATTTTCATCTTTAAAATTTACAACGGGATACTTTAATCCCTAATATATAAAATTTATCCCACTTTTGATAAAATTATTGAAAGAAGTGAGAGAGATTTTATATTCAAGTGAATCAAATTTTATACTTTCGTAACTAAAATAGAATCGATTTTATACTTTAGTAAGTAAAGTGAGATAGATTTTTGGAAAAGTCCGTGCTGATATTGAATTGGTGATTAGATCAGGAATGCCTCAGGAATTAAGTTTCTTGTTTACTGAGGACACTTTTACAGTGCTAGTATAGTACAGTGTTATATCGATGAGTCTGATGTATTGGAAAGTTCCTTTGTTTGTAAAGCTTCCTTCTGATGATTAATGAAAAAAATAATGTATTGGCATTTAACAAAAAGCGAGATAAATTATATACTTTAGAAACAAAAGTGGAATTACGAACCAAAGTATCCCATTTTGAAGTTTAAAACGTAAAATCAAAATTTAGGTATAATTGAAGAGCTCAAAGTCGAAACATGAAAAAAAAAAAAACATTAAACAACCACAAACTCAAGCGTGGCTGTAGAAGCAGTGGATTATGGAAGTTCCAAGTTTTCCTTCAGAAGATGTGTGATTAGCTGGGGAAGTTTAGGTATTTTTTGGGCCACTAGGATCCACCTTCAATAATCGTCAAATTGGAGGTGAGTCATTGGGTTTATTCTTTATTCTTTGAATTTTTTTTTTAATTTTCAGAAGAGGATCAATAGTGAATTTAGTTCTTATATTCATTCATTTCCTATTTATGCTTCCCAGATTCTTGATATCTAAGTGTTCATCTCTCTAGATATTAATCTCGTAAGATCTTTATTAACTCAAAGATTGGAGTAACCCAAGGAGCAAGCGTTGATTCATTGTAGATTCAAGCACAGGCAAGAGACAAAATGTACATATCTCGTGCATCAGTTAAGTCACTTCTTCGCATCAACAAAAAGGTTAAGATTTCAAGTGCGAAACCTACCAAACAAAAAGTTAAGATTTGTAAGAATAGATTTTGCCGACAGGGAAGGACTCGTAGTCTCCCAGTCCCAAATAATAGTAAGGTCTATACATTTAGCAAGTGCTAAATCTGGTAGCAGTAGCTTTGTTGGAATTTTGTCATGCGGAAAAAATGTTCACATTCATTCAACATTTTGCGAATTCATGGCTGGAAGGCAATTTATGCAATCCATGCGACTGTTGAGCTCTTGCACCATAGAACAGCCCCCAACTCTAAGGTGGCAATCAAGTTAGGAAAAATTTGCTTTGGTGCCAATATTACACCGAAGCAAATAAAAGAAGAAGACATACAATTTTCTTCAATACAGTCTGAGAGAAACTCAGGAAAACTCGAGTGCACTCAAGAGAAGATATAAATGTTAGTATTGCTTTATTCATTGTTTAGGGCTACTGCAGTACAACAGTATTGATATAAGAAATACACCCTAAAGCTGCATACGACAACTGCCATAATCTCACTTCAGTGTAGCAAACTCTAAAAGATTTTATGGGCCATTCTTTGTTCAAAATATTTGGTTATGCCCAAAATTATTGGGTTGATGTTCACATGACCACATCATACATCGTGAATCAATCATTGTAGGAGACAATATGATAGGGAGATAATTGTGCACTTTATTTGTGGGTATTTGATCTTAATTTTGACCATTTATTGTGCAAAGTATCGGGTTACTACTTATAATTGATTTTTGTGTCACTTGTAGGCAATTGGTGTTAAAAGTGGTGTTTAAGTGCGAATTCCAGAAGACTTTTAATTTCAAGGCATGCCTGTGCCAGAGAACAGGGAGCTGAGCTGATTAACAAGCCGCTGGAAGCTGAAATTCTGGTCGCTTGCCAATACATTTGCTGGAGTATTGGAAGTCTTGTTTGAATTGGGAAACGTATTCCGAGGAGAAATTGGCATCGAATTAGGAGGAGGATAAATGGAAAGATAGGTTAGCGAAAACTTGATAGGGTTTTACACTACACCAAATTTTAATATAAAACCTAAACACCCCATTTTCTGCAAGTATACAGATCGTTTATCGAGCATAGGGTTGTATAGGTGTCGATCCCATAGGGAAGAATGTCAAGTACCTGTGATTTTCGAACTCCTCTATTATTTAGACTGTCACAGGCATATAAATTAATCTAAACTACAAACATAAAATGAAATAAGTAAAATAACAATTAAAAACTCCTCAAGCTATGGAATTCCTTACTACTCTTGCAAATGAAGTTACCGGTTGAATTAATGTTATTACCTTAGCTAAGCATGGCGTAATTTCCTAATGCACGTGAAACATACTTTCGTAGTGTATCATCTATACTCATAGCTAAACCATACCTACTAGCGTTGTTATGGAATTAACTACAAGCTCATTTCCTCTGAAATTACATGAAATGAATCACTAAAGCCACAAAGGCGCCACCCTACACTTGTGAGTGATTTCCTAGGTTTAGAACTTCATGAACTAGTGTCTTTAACACCTTTAAATGATCACAATTAATGACCGGTTAATCATAATTAGAAAAGCCAAAGTACTAAATACTTGCTCAAAATAATAGCATCAAAAAACCATATAAATATCACAAACAAGATATAGAAAGTTCATCCATAACTCAAGACAATAACTTAGTTAAACATAATTACTATACTACTAACTATACTAAACTAAGGAACTAGTGAAGGCTACATTTTTGGTAGTGATTCTAGCCTTCTTAAAGTTCTCCTTTTTTTCCTTTGTCTACAAGAGACCCTATTTATAGATGATTGAATTCATAAACCTCCAAAATTCTATCATGTGAACACATGACAAATTTGGCCTTCAAAAGTCAAGAAAAATGTCTTCATGAATCTTCATCTTCTTGAATTCTTCAAAGTGTGTCTTCATGCATTGAATCCATTGATTTTCAATCTCAAATGAGTTGTAAAGTTGATGCAAATTGTGATTTGAATTGGCTATGAGTTGTTTCATCAACTTCACAAGATTCTTCACGCAGCTTTCATTGAAATTCGTCTGAAAATTGAGCTGGAAGTGAGCTGGAAAAACTGGATTTCGGCTGCAACTTGCAGCAGTCATTGTCAGGGATCCGCAACCCGGATTCGTGAGGCAGAGTCTCGTGGATCGTATCGCGGATCAGCTACCCTGCTTTCGGTGAGAGGGACTCGCGAGGTATTGATTTTCTCCAATTGTTGCTTCGCGTATCAACTCGCGAATCCTCTTAAAATTTGCAGAATCCGAGTTTTTCGTCGTGAACTTGGCGCGTTAATTGCTCCGACTTTTGTCCCTTTGATTTCTTGATAATTGAATTGCATTTTGATCATTCCAATTTTGAATTTCATCAACTTCGAGTAATTCAATTTTCCAACTTTCCATCCAAGCTTCTTTGCAATTGTTTCCTCATTTTCCTCATTTGATAATTGAGCATTTAATCCTACAAAAACATGAAGTTTTCAATATATTAATTCATAAAAATGCATTTTTCTCATTTAAACCATAAAATGTAGAATTTCACTAGAAACCCAAGTTAATTAGCCATAAAAATATCAAAAACACACAAAAATTACATAATTAAACCTATTAAAAGCATGCAAAATATACACTTATCAATTTGGAAGGCTTTAGGGGCGGTGGAGCAATTTGAAGAGAAGTCCAATTGCTTCTAAATCTTAGGAGGAATCCGAAAGCGAATGTGATTGGTACTTTTGGTCTCCTACAAAGCTGGCAATAGGAGATTATTAGATGGAATCTTTCCTTGCTTTTAGTAGTAGGTTTTTGTGGAGACCTCATATACATAGTCTAAGTGTCTTTCATTTTCCGCCGTCACGTAGAGTAGATCAGTACATTTAGACTGCTTTCCTTAGTTTTTTCGTCTTTTGTTTACTCGTCGTTCCGTCTTTCATCTTTTCCCGTTGCAACATAGTTTCAGCGTAAATAAAAACTTGTCCTTTTCTCTCCGTGGTGACTAGTAGCAGTAAATTAGTATTTCTTGTTTTACTCATCAATTTCGGATTTCCGTGCAATCGAGTTGAAGCATCATGATACGTGGCTAAGTTCTTTTGCTAGTTGAGGAATAATCAAGACTCGCGGCACAACAATTGTGAGATCGTTTTAATTGTCTATTTTTTATTTCTACGTTCATGAGTATTTAATTATTCTCTATTTTCCCTGAGTTATTATTATTTGGATTTATTGATTAATGTGGCCAGTTGTTCAATAGTCTAAATAATTGATAGCCAATTAAGGTGTTGGCGTGTCACCTTTAAGCATCTTGATTAGTGGCAAACGAGACAATTTCACCGCCTTGCAAGCGGTCTAATCTGGATCGTGAGAATAATTAATCTAGTCTAAATAAACCCGCATGTGTGTTTGTTACCTAATATTGGGTCTATCTAATTCCTAAAGTTGTGACTACATTAAATCCTATGAGCGTCTCTAGGGTTGTCTAGTTACAAGACGGTAGTTTATGAGCGTCTCTAAACTACTATATAATTAAGGAGAGATAGGTGGTTAGGCGCGTCACTCGACCACTATAACCAATTTATCTGTGAGCGTATGAATGTTTCCATGTATCTATGATCAGTTGCCGAGATTGATTCCTTGACTAGGTTATGTTAATTTATTGTTTCTTGTTTTATTTAATTCCCGCATTCTTGCTTAATTAGAATTTCACCATTTCTACCTTTTCAATTATTTGCTTTCCTTCTCCAAAACCCCCCAAATTCTCTATAGGAAATAAATCACCCAGTCCCTGAGGATACGACCCTACTCACCATTATACTTGAACTTATATTCTTAGAGTAGGTATTTTATTTTTTACGGTTTGACACCCACCACAATACAAGAAAACCACAGGATTCACTATTTACCGGAGCCGAACCGTGATGGTAACCAGAACCGAATCCATCCAAACTTTTTTCCTACCAAAAAAAAAAAACAGGATTCACCATTTACTGGAATTTTAGAGCAGTAAAAAGTGACTGTTCGAGCTGAGAGTCATGATTGGATTACTACCTTAGAAGCAGAGGCAACATTTGAAAAACATTAGGCGGCTTCCAAAAGACTATTCTTTGTACATTAGACATTCTATCCACTGTTAATCCGTTTTTTAATTATTATTATTATTAAACTTTTGTGTTTAGACGGGAACATGCAGAGGAATGGGTAGCTGCTTCCGGGTCCTGCCGCTTGAGGGCCACATATGACATCAATCAGACTGCAGAAATTGGATTAAACCATACGTGCTCTAGAGCTCAAATCTTCCATGGCAACATCACCATTGCTCTTGCCTTGTGTTCCTTTGTACTTGTACCACTTAGCACAAATTAGAAAGTATCCCAAATTGAAAACTTCCAAAGCAGTAACCAGGTAATAGAAGTAATCCAATCTTCCCTTGTTGAGATCTTCAGCCAACCAGTCTATTCCGGATGCATTTCTGGTCCATCTGTGGACTATTGATATCATGAAGCTACTCAGATAACTAGCCATTGCAACACCACAAAACAAGAAAGACCCTCCAAAACTTCTCATACTCTCGGGAAACTGCTTGTAGAAAAATTCGACTTCAGCAATGACGGTAAATGCTTCTGAGAGCCCTGCTAGTGCCATTTGAGGGATTAACCAACTGGCACTCAAGGAAGAAATGTTGCCTTTTTGCCCCACAACTCCTATGGTTGGCTTAGTAAGAGCCACCGTTCTTCTCCAGTTTTCCACTAGAGCGGATACCACCATGGTAGCCACTGCAATCACCATGCCAGCCCCCATCTTTTGCAGGATAGTTATACCAGCTTCTTTCTTGGTGATTTTACGAAGATAGGGAACGATGATCCTATCATATATTGGAATCCATAACGTGAGGCTCAACATCTGAAAGATTGTGTAAGATGCTGCTGGGATTTTGAAGCCAGTATTTCCAAGGCGTCTATCAGCCTGGATGGCCTGGAAAACCGCGTAAGTCTGCATCAAGTTCAGAACTATAGAGTATATAATTCCAGCAATCCATATGGGAACCACTCTGACTACACATTTCACTTCTTCCACCTGCTGGATGCTGCAAAGCCTCCATGGATCATGTGCTGAACCATCTGCGTTGATATGATCTTCAGGGGCTATGATTGCTGCTTTGCTCAGGAGCCTGAATTAGTATTTCCACTAGATTAGTTTTAGTTTGCAATATAATTCAAGGGTTACACTTCAAAGATTAATCAGAATCAGAAAGTCTTAAGTCATACCCGAACTGATCTGTGTAAGGAAGCTTAGAGTTGATTGAATTGGGAGACATGAAATCAAAGAGAGACTCCTGTGGTTGATCTGGTAAAGCCAATTTCCTTTTTTTGGTTGCAGCAACAATAACTTGTACCAGACTAGTCAAGGGACTGCCCTGTGGCAGTACCATCACATATATTCTCGTACCCACGAAGAAGAAAGTGCAGGATAAGAACATCATGAATGCAGGAATTCCCAATCCGATAGCCCAACTGATATTGGATTGAACATAGACAATGACTGTGAAAGACACCATCACAGCAAATGTGTAGGTGAAATAATACCAATTGAAGAAACTATTGGTTCCCTTTCTACCGGACTCCGTATTGGGATTAAACTGGTCTGCACCAAAGGCCAAATTACATGGTCTTATGCCACTAGCTCCAATCACTAACAATCCAAACCCACTCAACAAGAAAGTTAGTTGCCCAGCTGTTGGTCCAGCACATTTGCTGCCGTCTGTTCCACAAGGAGGAGGATGCAACTGAGGAATCGCTGCAGTTAGCATCAATACGAGCATTCCCTGTGTTTCAAAAAGGGGAAACAAAACCAAGGATCAGATTCTAGTTCTCTGACAAATTATCTTCAATCAGTTTCTTATTTGGACTGAGGTATAAAAATCAAAACATTTCATAAAGAACCCAAAATTTTCTTTTCTAGTTGCAAAACACTAAGATCAGTGGTAGAAATTTTACCAAGACTGAAGCTACTGAAGCAAAGCCTAGAGTCTTGTATCGGCCAAAGTAAGTGTCTGAGAAGAAAGCTCCAATCAAGGTTCCAAAATTGCAGGTACCATCGAAGATGTTAATGAGATTTGTTGCACTAATAGTGCTCATGTTAAAGACAGTCGTCAGATACACCAACAGATTGGATATAGTTCCCATTGTTCCCAGCTTCTCGAACGTTTCATTTCCTGCAAAGCTCACATGTTTAATACCGTTGCTGACAAAGTTAGCAAACTTCAATGTATAAGTCGCATATAAAGTTGTAACCTATGATGAAAGGCATAGCTTTGATTCCTCTGTACTCTACTTCATCTTTCTTGACACCAGTATCATTCTTTGTCAACTTAGTATCATCCACCGGTGATTTGATTCCCATTGTTCTTTTTTCTCTTTTCTCCCTGGGAATCTGCCTTTTCCTTGTACTAAAAGTTGGTGTTCCCCTGCTTAGGAGCTTAATATGCCTTTTCTTTTCAAACTCTCTTCCTCCAAATGATTGCTATATATACACATATAATGGTCAAAGCCATTATGAGGCAGGGAAGTCAGGTGCAACTTCCACAAATGCTTCAAAATCTCTCTGGAGGTAACCTTTGCAAGTGGAGAGTTATATATGTGGAATCAATATCATATTATTTGGCAACAGATATCCTAATTACAATGTGGACGAGCGCATAAATTTTTTTTACCTGAAATGACCTTTTGAGAGAGATTTGGCTGGACCATTTTGCGATTTTATGATGTGAACACTAATATAAAATCATTAAACCCGGAGAATATAACACGATCATCATTGAATAATTACACAGGCTCTTCATTTCCTGTAGAATAATATTTTAAAATAATTTCTAAGACTGCATTACTGCACTAAGTGCTGCTTTGACATTTGAGATTGCACGCCCACCATCTCGATTCTTGGATAAGGGCCCCGGTTGGCCATATTTTCACCATGCGCTGTTGGTGATGTTTACAGATCAAACAATTATTGTACGCAAGTAATCTGTTTACAGTCAAATATTTATGGTTTGTTCAACAAGATGACAAATTTTATATGACTTGGGAGTATACAATTCTCGTTCTTTTCTAGAACTCTACACTCAGACTTATTCATTCGAATCTAGTATCATAACCTTTGTTCTCTTTTCAATTTCTTTTGGTCAAACAATGTAAAGAGAAAAAAGGGTATCATATCTGATACTTGGGGCAAGTCGTCTTTGCCATGACTCGTTAAGCATGCATCCATTTCCTTTTTCCCCATGCTTAATTAATGATATGGCGTAATATTATGGATTGGCAGTTGGTTTTCTTCAACCGTAGTTGTGAAAGTAGGGAAAATCTAAGTAGTCATTCAAATATATGTGTAGCAGATTTGACATAAGTTTATACTTATCAAGGTTAAAGAGTGTTTGGTTAGACTGCCGTATCTTGCAGGTAACAACTTAGAGATATTTGACACACCGGATTTGATTTATAAGCAACGGTTTAAATTTCTTTGAACAAGGCAAGGCACTCGCGCCCATAGTTTGTAGAATCGGGATCCTACACAGGATCATTTCGAGACAGTGGGATCGGGATCGTGAAATCGGATCGTAGAATCGTAAGATTCAATTAAAAATCACATATTGTAATTGTTACTAACTTTAAACTATTAGATTACCTTGTTCCATTAAATATATACACATCTAACTTAAAAAAGCATAGTTTTAACACTAATTTAGTGATTATTGACATAATAAATGTATATTTCAAGTATCGTGTTATGTTCTTATAGGCCATATTTAACTATTAATTAAATTTTACAGTTGAAGAAAAATCTATTACAATATAAATTTTCATAAACCTAACTAAAGATGTGAGGTATCTAGTAATCCATTGCACTAATATGATAGTCAGTAAATAGTAATAAACTGCTAAGGAACATAAAAAAATATTAAAATGTTATCCTTTTCAAACTAATTTAAACACGTAAAACTCTCTTCACATGAATAAACTTGAAACTAAATTAATAGTAATTTTTAGGAGAACAACTAAAGGTTACAGTAGATGGTTCTAAATTGTTTTGCTATTCCTTGTGGTATAACTTTAAGGAAAATTCACAGAAACACGTTAGCAAATGTCTGGAAAGTGGGCCACACTAGTTGCAGTGTAGACTAAACTTTGTGAACGATTCTACGATTCCATTTTGATTCTACGATCCCACTACGACCCAGTTACAACCAATGCGATTTTATGAGAACTGCGATCCTATAGCTGATCTGGATCGATGGCTTCATTCCGGATCGTAGGATCGTACGATCCTAGGATCCGGATTGCGATTTTGATAACATTGCTCCTGCCTCAACCTTTCATACGTGTATATGATTTTCTTGATTCATTTAATTTTTCTTTTTCATATTTTTTTGCCACTGGAACAACAATTTTAGGGTTATAGTTTAGAGATTTGGTGTTGCTTTGTTTTATGCAATCATTGCTTTTTTCTAGTTGGATGTTCTTCTCCTACATTAAAATTGTAAGCTCTTAAACTAAAGAAAAATCATGTGGCTCATTTTGAGTACAATTTCCTCAACTTGTATACCTAACAAAAGATAAATAGTTTAATTTTTGAACTGTTAGCAATATTCAATCTAAGGGTTAATGACACTTCACTATTCAACAACAATTTTTAGTTGTATATATTATACCGAAAAGGGATCGTGAAATCTCTCTAAACTAAAAGTTGAATATAGTATACAGGATCACCAAAATATAAGCTCAAACGAGTTTCTACTGCTTACCACTGTTGTAGATATATGTATTTCAAAAGATTTTGTCCTACATTGAAAAACCAAAGAGATCTTTAAGCACTTTATATTGTTTAACCCTTCGTTGGGGCTGTGATAAATTGAGAGTTAGCATGGGCTCGTGAGCATGAGGGGAAGTTGAATTGGGTTGATTCAGTTCAAACAATCGATTTGCAACCCCATGGGTTAAACATGGCCAGGAAAATTAATTATTTTTAACTGAAACGTTGCTTTTTCATAAAGTCAATATCTGCAGATTAATTTCGTGCAATGGCTTTATTAAGAAGATTAACTGCGGATTAATTTCTAATGTATTTTACCTTCCTAATAACCATCAAAAAGAAGCTCAATAAATGCATGCAGGTTGTAAAGAGTAAGTTTATGCTGAAAATGAAATTAAAATAAGTAGTGACTATACATATACATACATACATACATATACATATATATATATATGTGTGTGTGTGTGTGTGTGTGCGCGCGCGCATATATATCTTAGGGATAAATTCATAAACCTTGCCTAAGGTGTCTAGCAATTTCACTGAGTTCTTTTGAGATTTCAAAAATATTCTTAGCTCCCTTAATTTGACATTTTTGGTAACTAAGGGTGCGTTTGATAAAACTGAAGTCTGAAATCTGAAGTCTAAAATCTGAATTCATTAAGTGATTGAATTGTTAAGTGCTAAATCTAATACATTTAAATGTATATTACATTCAGTGATAAGTGAATAGTTTATCACTTATTTTTGAGAGCAAGTTTTGCCTGGAAAATTCAGTGCCACGTAATTCATTCAGATGTTCTATTTTCGATTATCAAATGGTCTGAACGTGTCAAGATCTGAATCCATTAAGTTTAAGTGCTGAATTGTGTTATCAAACGGGGCCTAAGTCTTGCACTTGGTTAAAAATTTAGATGAACACCCTAAAATACCCCCAATTTATAAAGTTTATATTACTTTTCAAAACAATTGTTAAATATACAACACAAATACAAGGAAAAAGTGTCAAATTTTCAGTATCTATATTTATTATTTCATAGCCAATTACTCCACTAATTTTATCCTTATGATAGGCTACTGTGCATGGTGCCTTATTGCACACACACACGTACATATATGTATGTATGTATTCTTTCTAAATTGAAGAAGAAAGAAACATCATTATTAGAACTATCATAATTTTGTAGTAAGTTTGGGCAATTCCTTTTTAAGTAATTGTTACTTTTTGATACCGAAAAAAAAAATCAACTAAAAAAATCGAATCACATTCAAAGTTGTCCAAAAAAAATAAAAAAAAAAGGTCACTAGCTCAACATCTAGTAACGATAGCGACTAGGACAACATTTGTTTATAATTTTGTATTTTTTACTCACAAAATATAAAAAAGAGGAATAGAACACATTCTTTGCATACATAAACTCAACAAGGGAATTTTATTAAAATAGTAAGACGAATATTTTCATTCTAAGTGGACAAGGTAGGTAGGTATAATTTTGAAAATCTTGTGGGAGGTCGATACGATTGTTAGACACTTTAGAGGAGGTTTCCGAAATTATCCTTTTTTCTTAATGATAAAGTGTCTCCACCTTTTTTTTGAAATATTTTTTAGCAATTATTTTTCATTAAATAATAGAGATGAATTTTGTATGAATCAACAAGCTATGTAACTTTATATTGTTATGCTTTTCAAACACTGGTCTTGAGCTAGATTCATTTTGATGATATGTATGATCCAATGATGAATAATGCGGAAACTTATTGGTTCGATTTGTTTACTAACCAAATAATTAATTGCTCTGAACTTTGAGTAAAAGTGGCCCACAAGGTCAACAAAAAAAAGGGTTTATTACATTTACCTCCATTGAGGTTTAGCCAAACTATCATTTAAACCCTCAGGTTTGTCCAGATAACAAAACCAACCTCCAAACTCTAAGCTTCTTAAGAAATACCCCTTGCTATTAGTTAACAAACATTTGACCACTTAGTCCATTAGTCAGATTAGCAAAATATACATTGAAACTCCGAAAATGCCCATTAACCCTAATACACCTTTTCGTTCTTTTATTGTCCCTCTTTCTTTTTCTCTCTTCCTTATCCTCCATCCACTTGAAACCCTACAATCAACACCTGCCATCAATTTGATAGAAACTATTTCACCCAACTCTATATCCTATATTGGAAATTTTAACCTTAGAACTACTATGGATGAACCAAGATTTCTAATCCCAGTAATTGCTCTATTGCCAATTCTTACGTACTCATTTTCAATCTCGAATAGAACTCTTCACATGATACAAACTCCTAATTTTACATTCAAGCCAATCACGAAACTAAGACTAAATTTAAGCCCAAATATTCATATATGAAAATAGACCTTATTATTTATCTACCCAAAACCAAATCTGATTTCTTTAATATTGGCATTAGAAATTTGTTGCAAATCTAGTTCTATGCCTCTGTTGTGCATCTGTGCAATTACTTTGATTAGAGAAGATAAAAACAGAGGGAAAACAGGGAAGGAAGATCTTGGATTGGAGAAGATAAATAAGGAAGAAAGGAGTTTGGAGTTGCTCCCATAGGGATCTTTCTCACAAAGATATTGGTGAATTAGATGGTGGTGTTAACGGCTGTGAAAAATGGGAGGTCGGCATGCAGATGAATTGGGAAAATGAAAGACTTGAATTTAGGAAGTTTTCTTTTACGTTCTTTTGCTTCTTCCTTTCCTTTTTTTTTTTTCCCCTCATTCTTCATTTAAGTTGCTGCCCTTTATTTTTTCGGTATCCTTTTTCCCTTTCTATCAAAGATATAATTTTAGAAGGGGTATGATTTTTTCTTCATTTAATGGAAAAAAATTTCTTCATTGTTTCTTACTTTTTGGCTTCCATTTTCCTTTTTTTTTTTTTTGGCTTCGAGTTTTCTTTTCTGGTTCTTCAAGCAAATGTTACTTGTAATTAAAGGGGTATGTTACTTGTTCTTCAAGCAAATGTTACTTTTCTGGTTCTTCTAGTTTTCCTTTTTCTGGTTTTCCCTTTTTGTACTTGGAGAAAAATATATGCATGATTATTAGTTCAGTTATATATCCATTCACTGCTTAAGAATTATTAGGTTGATGCTAGGATATGAGAAAACCGTTTGGAAGAATTTTTGAATTGAGACCAAGCTCCTGATAATTTAACTATACAATTCAGTCTTATCCAAGTTTTTCACATACATGTGGCGCAATTTCCCTGTCCATCCAAAACACAAATGCAAAGGACAAGGAACATTTACCAGAGTTCCAGCAGAATCAATGAATCGTCATTCGGTCAAAGCTGGACACCGGTTCCAAATTTAGTGCTTAACTGTCCATCCTTCTGTTCCTGGGACTTCAACAATTTTCAGAGCAATTGCTCTTTACTTCATTGTAGTGATCCATCATCTTGAAAGAACTGCAGAGATTGAGAGTTGGACAAAATAGAAAGTTGTAATTGATCTCATAGATATATATGTACATTGTACATTTAACAATCAAATACTCGTTTTTTAGTATCTACACTTATTGGACTAGTGTCTATATTCACTATCACGATGTCGATTCATTTTGTATTTGTGTACTTTGGGTACTCTAAATCTAAGGCTCAAGTTTTTCATTTTACTTCGCCAGCTCTCCAAGCCAAGAAGAGTTTATAAAAGTAAAGAGTTTTTCTTTTTTTCTTTTCCTTCTTTTGACAGGTGTCCAATCGTGCTTTTAACAAACTTAATTTATCACATACCAGTAATTATTATTGTCCCCGGCATAGTTGTATTTATATACTTGTTCTTATTATATTTACTTTTTCAATATTTAATACCTGAAGTACATCTTAACCAGAAAAGTGAAGTGAAAGTAAAATGGTAATTGCATTTCATGCACTATAGGTTTTACTGGAAAGTGGATGTAAGTGTCATCTTACACACGAAACACCAAACAAGAGTAAAGAATAACGTGATGTCAAAACTTGAAGGAAAAAGAGACGGTTTCAACCAGTAAATCAGCAGCAGTTACTTATTGCTGACGGTTTTGAGTCATTTTAGGTTCATAGCAGTTTAGTTTGTTTTCTAGTTTCTGTTGTTGTCATCAGTTTAGATTTTAAGGTTAAAGAACGTTCCCATATGTATAACTTTCCGTGTCCAGTTTCCTTTTTACTCCAGTTGTTGACTTTGTTGTTGTAAAACAACCATTTTCTTAATTTTTTTTTATCTAGAAGTTGTGAGATCCATGTCACTTTTGCTTCAATTGTTAATTTCTTAAAGAAGTTGAATTCCAAATATTATTTGACTAAATTTAAATGGTTTCCCAAAGGCCTTTTAGTTTATTTTCTTTATCAGTGGATCAATCAATGCCTGAGAAGTTAGGTATCCAGTAGCCGTATTTATCATGTATGTTTTTTTTTTTTTTCCTATGCAAATGACTAGTTCAATAACAAAATTGGTTTAAAAATTTGTAGGTGCTAAAAATTTGCACAAACAATACCAATTTAAAGGGAGTAATTGGCTCACGTGTTCGAGCACTTAAATTTTGAAGAAAATTTTCTTCTAAACACAACTGGCAGTCTTTTGTTGGCAATTTGTAAGTCCATTATGGCTGGGCAAATTTCCCTTAAGGAAAAAGGAAAAAAAAAAAAAAGGTTAGTTGGGTTATTCAAAGATTAAATGATTGGTTTTTTAAGTTAAAATTAAATGATTTTATATGCAGAAACAAAAAGTGGAAGGTGATTGTAGTCCAGTAACATTTATTTAGGGGTTAATTACCAGAAGTCTCCCTAAGGTTTAGTGTGCTTTGCAATTTGCCCTCTAAGGTTTTATTTTTCTCACTTTATCCCCTTGACTAATAATCAAAGTAAACCTTTAGTGACAGATAGTTGACATCAAAACGACAATGTTATCCCTAAAAAAATAATAAAGAGACATAAATGCCCATAGGTTTAGGTCAGGTATAGCACATATTTCTCTTTATTTATGTAAAGTTTCGGGTCTATCCATTTGAAGCAATCACATTCATGATGATTTTGGATAAAATTTTTTCATATTTCAAATTATTTTTCTAAAAAGTAAGAAAAAATAATTAGTCTATAGTTAAAAACAAATCTTATAGTTTGAATATCCAAGAAATCTCCTTTTTTGAATTTTTTCATGTCGAAGATCTTTTAAACGGTGCTATTTTATCACATATGCTGGTTTCTTGAATTGGTTTTTCCATATGGTGTGCTGAATAACATCTAGAAGAAGAGCAAGGAAATGAATATGAAAAAACTTGGAAAATTTTTTTCTGTTTTAGTTGCAAATGTTACGGATAAAAGAGGGGAATTTTTTAAATATGATAAATGCTCAAAATATACTGAAAAAACTTCTGGGGTCGCTTCATCAACTGCAATGTTTTAGTGGTCCATTTATTGAACTGGGAGGGGATAAAGTGAGAAAAATAAAAACACTTTAAACCTTAAACGAACTTCTTGTGATTAACCCTGTTTTTAGAGACGTAAATTGAACCCTTTCCGACACATATGTGACGCAATTTCCGTGTCCACCCAAAACACTCGATGCAAAGGACAAGGGTCATTTACTAGAGTTCCAACAGCATCATCAAAGTTGGAAACCGCTTCCAGATTTGGTGCTTATTTGTCACCCTTCTGTTTTCTAGCCCTCAACAGTTGTCAAAGCAATCTGCAAAGAATTACGGGGACTGGGATTTGTACAAAATTGAAAGTTGTAATTGGTCTGATTATTTATCCGTTTTAGTGTCTGTACTTATTGAACTCAGTATTCACTGTCACAACGTCGATCCATATTGGTTTGTGTGATTTGTGTACTCTAATCTAAGGCTTAAAGAGTTCTATAAAACGTTTTCTCAATTAGTGCGGGTAATTGCGCAGGCTCCAGATTTGTCATTTTGTACACTTGTTGAACATGAAGCAGTACTGTGTGGAGATGTTAACAAGTATCAAATTGTTAGAGATATACAAAGACTCTCCTTATATACATTGCTTCAGATCTCTCAAGACATCATAACTCCGTAGCAACACAAGCGAGAAGTAAGATCATTCCATTAGTGCAATAAAAATTAGCAGAAAGAGGCAGAAGAGCAGAGAACAATGGGACTGATTGCTGCTACAGATGACAGTACCGACTTGAAATTGGATGATACATCTCTCGAAGTTTGTGATCATGAAATCAAGTACAAAGGAGTCAAAACCAAGCCTTTTATTATAGGTAATGATTTTAGCCGCATGCATTTCTGTAGAAGCTTAAAAATCTTTGGGAGAAAAATAAAATTAATATTCTGGCAGGGGATGAAACGTTTGATAAGCTGGGAGGAATTGGAATCGCATCAAATCTATTGGTGTATCTGACCACTTTTGGTGGGTGTCAAACCGCCAAAAATAAAATACCTACTCTAAAAATATGAATTCAAATATAATGGCGAGTAAGGTCGTATCCTCAGAGATTGGGTGATTTATTTCCTACAGAGAGTTTGGGAGGTTTTGGAGAAGGAAACAAATAATTAAAAAAATAGAAAACCTGAAATTCTATTTAAGCAAGACGCATTAATTAAATAACACAATAAACAATTAATTAGCATAACCTAGTCAAGGAATCAATCTAGGCATCGGTGCACACAACTGATCATAGATACATGAAAATGTTCATACGTTTACGAATAAATTAGTTATAGTGGTCGAGCGACGCGCCCAACCACCAATCTCTCATTAATTATACAGTAGTTCAGAGACGCTCATAAACTACCCTTACAACTAGACAACCCTAGAGACGCCCATAGGATTTAATGTAGTCACAGCTTTAGGAATTAGAGAGACCCAATTCTAGGTGACAAACACGCATGCGGGTTTATTTAGACTAGATTAATTATCCCCACGATCCAGATTAGACCACTTGCGAGTCGGTGAAATTGTCTCGTTTGCCACTAATCAAGATGCTTAAAGGTGACGCGCCAACACCTTAATTGGCTATCAATTATTTAGACAATTGAACAACTGGCCACATTAATCAATAAATCCAAATAATAATAACTCAGGGAAAATAGAGAATAATTAAATACCCATGAACGTAGAAATTAAAAATAGATAATTAGAACGATCTCACAATTATTGTGCCCCGAGTCTTGATTATTCCTCAATTAGAAAAGGAATTTAGCCACGCCTCATGTGGACTAAGCAATCCCAAGCCTCCATGAAATTCGGATGTAGGCAAAAGTAATTAATGTCTACTGGAAAATCTTCAGTGATGAGTAGTGTTCACTGGAATTGAAAACAAAAGCAATAGTACTAATCTACTACTATGCTATGTTGCAACGGAAGAAAAGGACAAAAGACAAAAACGAAAGACGGAAGACGAAAAGCTCCAAAAACTCAAAGCAGTATAAGAGACTAATCTACTCTACGTGACGGCGGAAAACACAAAAGAGAACAAGACTATGTAAAGCCTTTTCTAAGACCTACTACTAACAAGGAAAAGATTCCTTCTACTAGTCTCCTGCTGCCGACTTTGTGGGAGACCAATTGATACCAATCAAATGTGCTTTCGGATTCCTCCCAATCTTGGATGCAATTGGACTTTTCCTCAAATTGTTCCACCATCCTTGATCTTCCCAACTTGTTTCGGTAGTCTAGCAAAATAAGGAACACATGCCGGTCCTTGCGTGATTTTCCTATTTGCACGAGGCTTCCCTTCCTTATCCGCTGCCAATTCCTTTAAGGATGTTTCCTACCCAGAATTGATTTCCAAAATATCTCCAAAACTAACGGCAAGTGCCCAGAAATTTAGTCTTGAAAATCGCACTTCAATCGTGCTTCCCACTCTCTAGCATAGGCACGCCCTAGAATCAAATGTCTTTTGGAATTTTGACAATAAACATCACTTTCAATACCCATGGCCTACAAGTGACACAAAAATCAATTATAAGCAGTAATCCGATACTTTGCACAATAAATGGTTAAAATTAAGTCCAAATGCCCACAAATAAAGTGCACAATTATCTTCCTATCAACTGTTGAAGCCCATTACTGCAGCCAATCTCCTCAATATCTTCAATGGTAACTGCAATTTGGGAACCTTGGTCGGAGCTTTCTTCTCCGATACTTATTTTGGTCGATATAAGACTCTTGCCTTCGCGTCAATATGCAATTTCTTGGTAATTGCATGAGCGATTTAATGTTTCCAAGCTGATGTTTCTCTTCATGAGAAACTGAAGTAATATAATCCTTGTCCTCTTGAATTATAAATAAAGAGAGATATAGCAGTCGAATATCAAACATATTCGTTTGATCTTTTGCTTCTTCTACGCATGAATTACAGGGAATGCTGGTGCTAACATTAACAGCATTGATCCCTAATCTGCATCCTCCTTCCTGCGAAAAAGAAAGCAGCAAATGCACCGAAGCAACACCTGGCCAACTTACTTTTTTACTGAGTGGATTTGGATTGCTGAAAATAGGAGCTGGAGGCGTACGACCCTGTAACATGCCCTTTGGAGCAGACCAATTCAATCCCAATACCGAATCAGGGAGAAAGGGAATCAACAGTTTCTTCAATTGGTATTATTTCACCACCACATTTGCTGTGATGATATCATTCACAGTCTTGGTCTACGTACAAAGCAATGTCAACTGGGCTCTGGGGTTTGCAATTCCCACATTTCTCATTTCTAATTCCAATCCGGGGGACTTATCCACGGGTTGCATGGTCAATTTGACCTTGGATCGACCTCCCTTATTCTTCTTTCTATTTCGCGTGCTATTTCGACTTCTACAAAAATTCCTTGAAATTCAAACCTTTTCAGATGAAATTCGACTGACATCTTTTCCCCAATCAATCTAGAAGCATGAACAAAGCTCCAAATTCTACAAGAATAATATTAATTTGCACATTAATCCATTCAATTTGGCTAAATTGTAAGAAGATGTAACTTGGAGAATTTTTACTTAAAATTAACTAAAAACACCTCATTAAAGCCAAAAAAATACTATATAACTAATACTAAATAACACACAAATTACTGGTAAAATAAACTCTTCTCACCAGGATAAAGTACATAGTTCCAGGCCAATCAGCTAAGCAAGTTAGCTACTTTTTGGGACATTAGGATCCACCTTCATTCTCGTCAAATTGGAGCTCTTACCTTCATTCTTTCTTTATTTTTTCTTAGAGAAAAAAAGCAATAGTGATTCTACACTAATTCTTATATTTGTAGTACTCTTTAATGAATTGTAATCAGTGATGGAGTTAGAATCCTGTGGTAAGCGGTGCAAGTCAATTTCAATGCAAATCATGCTCTTAAATTTATATAAATATACTATACATTTTGATATAAAAAGCAAGATCCTTTTTTTCCTATTAAAGTGTCATTAATGTTTAATTTGGAATAGGTCTAAAATTTTTGTTAGAAGTGATCAATAAAAAAAATCTTATTTCTTTGGGGGGCAAATGTAGAATAAAGGAGGAATATATAACACTGCAAAGGATAATCTATATAGAGAATTTCATAAATTTAAAAAAGGGAACCTAACTAAAAGAGAGAATTTTATGAAATTCTGGGAGGTGCAAATATGGTACAAACTTAAAAGATTCTAAAAATTTCAAGGCCATTATACAATTTTATCAATTTTTTTGTGGTAGATGCGCCTGCGGGGGGGAAGGGGGTGAGCTGCCCACCCCCAATCCTATGTGCCTATTGTAACACCCATATTTTTGGAAAACTGGTTAATGCAACAACTTCGTGCCTCTTTAGGAACATGATACATTGTACATGAAATAACTTTTTGATCTATCATTCCCAGCACAATTTGTTGTCCTGCCTTTCTGAATAGTGTTGACCCCCGTTTGTTCATTCTTCGGGTAAAAGATTTGGTAAAAATTGATTTCGCAAATACAGTTCCAGCACAAAGACTCGTAGATTCCCTTGGTCCCAAGTAACTGTAGGATCTATACATTTAGCAAATGCCAAATCTGGCAGCAATAAATTTGTTGGAATTTCGTTATGCAGAAAAATTTTCACATTCATTCAACATATCACGATTCATGGTTAGAAAATCAAAAGCAAGTCCTTGTCAAGTGCAATTCTCCTGATTCCGTGCACTACTTCGTTCATGTCCCCTAGTATCTTTTCAGTCAAGCTTCCACAGCATCTGATTAAGAAGACAATTTATGCAATCCATGCGATTGATAAGCTCTTGCATCATAGCACAACCCCCAACTCTGTCTTTGGAGTTGAAATTAGCTTCGAGTATGTTGGCCATCAAATTAGGAAAAATTTTCTCTGGTGCCAATATTACACTGAAGCAAACAAAAGAAAAAGACATGCAAATTTCTTCAATAGAATTTGAGAGAAACAAGGGAAAAATTGAGTGCACTCGAGAGAAGATATAAATGTTAGTATTGCTTTATTCATTGATCACCGCTTACAAGAGGATTGATGTAAGAATTACAACCTAAAGCTGTATACGACAACTACCATAAAATCTTAATTGAGTGTGGCAAACTCTGAAAGAATTTATGGGCAATTTTTTGTTCAAAAGTTTTGGTTCTGCCCAAAATTATTGGTTTGATGTCCACATAGCAACATCACAAATGGTGAATCCATCTTTTATAGGTAGTGCTGTCAACGGACCGGATCTAAACTCAGACCCCACCTGGACGCAGTCCATTTTTCTAGATATGGAACAAAGCATAGACCTATTTATCCGAACCCAACTCGAATCCGTTTGAATCCGTTTTGTCTATAAATAAAACAGATCGGATATGGATTTATGTCTCCCGACTCGTTTTGGATCCGAATCCAATTAGTATAATATTTTTAATAAAAAAATTATATGTTTTATTAAAAATTGCCACTATTCTACTTTTTTTAAATTAAAAATAATTTTTTATAAATTAAATGATTCTTAAAATTAATTTATTCATATTATTATTACTGTATTAATAAATTTTATGTATAAATAAAAATATCATGCTTAATTAATTCTTAAAAATGGATATACCCGACCCGGATCTGAATCCGAATCTGAATCCGGACTTATATATTGAGATCCGTTCCGATCCGGATCTGAATTCGAGTCTTTAAATTGCATGCCGAGGTCTAAAATTACAAATTCTAACCTGGATCCGACCCATTAACACCTCTAAATTTATAGTAGACGATACAAGAAAACCACAGGATCCACTATTTATCAGAAATTTCAGAGTAGTCAAAAGTGACTGTTTCAGGAGAAAGTTATGATTGGATGATTACCCTTGAAGCAGAGGCAACATAAAGTGAGAGAAATTGACTACCCTTTTCACCCAAAAAGGCCCACAAATGTCTAGCCATCTTGGTCCTGCCTCTTGAGGACCATATACGGCATCAATCAGATTGCAGAAATTGGATTAAACCATATGTGCTCTGGAGCTCAAATCTTCCATGGTAGCCTCACCATTGCTCTTGCCTTGTGTTCGTTTGTACTTGTACCACTTAGCACAAATTAGAATATCCCAAATTGAAAACTTCCAAAGCAGTAATCAGGTAATAGAAGTAATCCAGTCTTCCCTTGTTGAGATCTTTAGCCAACCAGTCTATTCCGGATGCATTTCTGGTCCATCTGTGGACAATTGATATCATGAAGCTCCTCAGATAACTAGACATTGCGGCACCACAAAACAAGAAAGACCCTCCAAAACTTCTCATGTTCTCGGGAAACTGCTTGTAGAAAAATTCGACTTCAGCAATGACGGTAAATGCTTCTGAAAGCCCTGTGAGTGCCATTTGAGGGATTAACCAACTGGCACTCAAGGAAGAAATGTTGCCTTTTCGCGCCACAACTCCTATGGTTGGCTTAGTAAGAGCCACTGTTCTTCTCCAGTTTTCCACTAGAGCAGATACCACCATGGTAGCCACTGCAATTACCATGCCAAACCCCATCTTTTGAAGGATAGTTATACCAACTTCTTTCTTGGTGATTTTATGAAGGTACGGAACAATGATCCTATCATATATTGGAATCCCTACTGTGAGGTTCAACATCAGAAAGATTGTGTAAGATGCTGCTGGGATTTTGAAGCCGATATTTCCAAGGCGTCTATCAGCCTGGATGGCCTGGAAAACCACATAAGTCTGCATCATGTTCAGAACTATAGAGTATATAATTCCAGCAATCCATATGGGAACCACTCTGACTACACACTTCACTTCTTCCACTTGCTAGTTGCTGCAAAGCCTCCATGGATTGTGTGTTGAACCTGTTAGGTTTTGGGGCAGCAGACGCAGCGGAAAACAAAAATTTTAGCCCCAATAACCCACCAGGAATCACCCTAGGTTACGTATGACTTGTAGAGAAGAGGAGTTGTAGGATTACCTTAATCCTGAAAATGACTCTTTGTTGCGATGTAGAGAGTGGTCAGCCCCTTTGAGCAGTCCAAGCATCCTGCCTTTACTACAATCCACTCGAGAGAGAAGTCTGGATCTTCTCTTGAATCGTCTCTACAATCCTATGTGTGTATAAAAATGTAGAAAAGGTGCTAACCTATTCTCTCTTTCTTTGGGATTTCTCCCTACGTAGGTTTTTCTCAAAAACCCTAACCTCTCTCTATTCTGTCAATCGTTATTGTGTTGTCCTACAGACGTATCATATGGTTTGCTTATTTATAGAAGAGAGGTTGAGAGAAAAGATAGGGTTTTGTTTGTTTTGATTCAAATCAAAACAAATATAGGATAACCATTTTATCCTATTTGCTCAAATAGTCCCAGAATCTATTCTTCCTTGTAATTAGACCCCAAAAGGTTTTATTTCCAAATCTCCATTTCGACACACAATTTTAATCCATAATTCAATCTCTAAGCGTGTGATCCAATAGGTTCCAAATACACTAGCAATAATTATGAATTATAATTCTCAAGAAGAATTAGATAAAATAAACAATTTTATTTTATCATTAATTACAATAATTAATCCATTCATAATTATAGATTGTGAGCGGTGTCTAGCAACACATCACAACCACCCAGGTATTCGGAATTAGTCAAGGGAATTTTTGACCTAACCTTTCCATGGAAAATTACCATGTAATTATTATCGTTTCACCATCGATATCCAATTGGTCGGGGAATGAGGAATAAGTACCAATTCCCTAATGACCAATTAATTTGCTAGTTTCCAGAATTAACTCTAGATTAGGTTAACTTGAAGACATTCTTCAATTAACCTAAGGTAGTCGACTATTAAGGTTAATTTCCCACTAGTAGCCATTTTGGATATCAGCTCCCACTATCGGAGTAGTGAATCCTCTCTTGATCACCCACTATCTTTCCATGCTTCACACTATACCCAATTTTTATTCTTTAACTCACTCTTGGTGAGCAACAAGTAATAGAATCAAAAGGCAGTGATTCACACTCAAGATACTGTGGTGATCTCAAGTCTAGAATCACTTACACAATTTTCCATAAGAGATTCAACCATTGGCACTAGATAGATATCCTAATGGGATCTCTGTGTGGATCACTCCAATGGATTCGTACCTTACAATTCATCTACACATTAGCCTAGATATCACTACACCTTGGTTGATGAGAACAACCACTACTTACATTAAGTAGAGACTAACTGTGTACTAGTCTTTCCGTATTAATGATGTCCCGTCCTATTAATACTATAACTAGGGAGTTTTAAGAATATTTATTATAAATGTGATTGATATCTCATAGTCAGCAACTCTTGTGACTACCATCACATCAATAAATATACTAAGGACTTTATCAGTTATATCAAATATTTAACAGATAAAATGGAAATTCATAAAATACAAAACTTAATAAGGAATGTATTTAAACAAAATGATTGTTTTAGGGCATACATTCCAACAACCTCCCACTTGCACTAAAACAATTCATTCATAACTTTTAGTCCAAATGAAAGTACATGACTATCATGTTTCTTTTGACATAGTGCCTTAGTAAGTGGATCAGCTATGTTACCCTCAATGGGAACTCTCTCTATCTTTACAGCATTCCTGGCAATGATTTCTCTAATCAGGTGAAATCTTCTAAGTACATGTTACCGTTGATGATACCTAAGTTCCTTTGCTTGGGTAATAGCCCCATTGTTATCACATCACAGAGTTACTGGATTAACAATGCTAGGAACCACACCAAGTTCAGACATGAACTACTTGATCCAAACGGCTTCCTTGGCTGCCTTCGCGGCTGCAATGTACTTAGTCTCTATTGTAGAATCCGCTATGGTGTCCTGCTTGGAACTTTTCCAGTAGACAGCACCTCTATTGAGAGTAAAGATGAAGCTCGACTGTGACTTACAGTCATTCTTATCGGATTGGAAGCTTGCATCAGTGTAGCCCTTAACCTCCAATTCACCATTTCCATATACTAAGAACAAATCTTTAGTCCTTGTCAAGTACTTAAGAATGTTCCTAATGGCTATTCAGTGACCTTCACCTGGATTAGTCTGGAACCTGCTCGTGATACTCAGAGCATGGGAGACATCTGGTCTTGTACATAACATAGCATACATAATTGATCCAATTGCCGAAACATATGGAACATTATGCATCTTATCAATATTAACTTGTGTCTTAGGACACATGCTCTTAGAAAGGCTTATACCATGAGTCGTAGGTAGGAATCCCTTCTTAGATTGATCCATGCTAAATCTCTTTAGCAATTTATCTATGTATGTAGATTGTGAAAGACCAAACAGCCTTTTAGACCTATCTCTATAGATCTTAATACCCAGTATATAGGCTGTTTCTCCTAAATCTTTCATGAAAAAGTTTTTGGATAACCAACTCTTCATTGATTGTAACATTGGGATATCATTTCTCATTATTAATATGTCATTCACATATAATATTAGGAAAACGATTGAACTCCCACTAATCTTCTTGTATACACAAGGCTCATCCGGATTTTTGAGAAAATCAAACTCTTTGATTGTCTCATCAAACCGAATGTTCCAACTCCGAGATGCTTGCTTAAGTCCATAAATGGACCTCTGTAGCTTGCATATCTGACTAGGATTTGGCGATGTAAATCCTTCAGGTTGTGTCATGTACACATCCCTTAGCAGATTCCCATTAAGGAATGCAGTCTTTACATCCATCTGCCAAATCTCGAAGTCATGGTATGCTGCTATTACAAGCAATATCCGAATGGATTTAAGCATAGCTACTGGTGAGAAAGTTTCATCGTAATCGATTCCCTCTTTCTACTTATAGCCTTTGGCTATCAGTCTAGCTTTATAGGTAATCACATTACCTTCCATGTCGGTCTTCTTCTTGAAGACCCATTTGCACCCTATGGGTTTTACCCCTTCAGGTGGATCAACCAAGATCCATACCTTGTTGTCATACATGAAATCCATTTCGGAATCCATGGCTTCTAACCATTTGGAGGAGTCTGGACTATTCAAGACCTCTTGATAAGTAGTAGGTTCGTCATCTTGAATGACTAGTACATCATTGTCTTGGCTCACAAGGAACTCATATCTCTTGGGAGTTGAGCGTACTCTTACTGACCTACGGGGCTCTTGAATGTTCACAGCTTCCGTTTGTGCCTCATCACTATGTGGCTGAACCCTTTTTTCAACAGGTTGTTCAATGTTTGTTTGATCATTTTGAACTTCTTCAAGTTCCATGTTAGTATTTTGAATTTCTTTAAGTTCTATTCTACTCCCACTACCCCTTTCTAATTGATTCCCTCTTTCTACTTATAGCCTTTGGCTACTAGTCTAGCTTTATAGGTAATCACATTACCATCCATGTCGGTCTTCTTCTTGAAGACCCATTTGCACCCTACGGGTTTTACCCCTTCAAGTGGATCAACCAAGGTCCATACCTTGTTGTCATACATGAAATCCATTTCGGAATTCATGGCATCTAACCATTTGGAGGAATCTGGACTATTCAAGACCTCTTAGTAGGTAGTAGGTTCGTCATCTTGAATGACTAGTACATCATTGCCTTGGCTCACAAGGAACCCATATCTCTCGGGAGTTGAGCGTACTCTTACTGACCTACGGGGCTCTTGAATGTTCACAGCTTCCGTTTATGCCCATCACTATGCGGCTGAACCCTTTCTTCAACAGGTTGTTCAATGTTTGTTTGATCATTTTGAACTTCGTCAAGTTCCATGTTAGTATCTTGAACTTCTTCAAGTTCTATTCTACTCTCACTGCCCCTTTCTAGAATAAACTCGTTTTCTAAAAAGATAGCGTGCTTTGAGACAAACACTTTGTGCTCAGTTGTATTGTAGAAATAGTATCCTATAGACTCTCTTAGATACCCTACAAATAAACACTTGTCAGATCTAGTTTCAAGCTTATCTGATTCTGCCTTCTTCACATAGGTTGGGCAACCCCAAACCTTCATGTAAGACAGTTTTGATTTCTTTCCTTTTCATATCTCATATGGTGTGGAATTAACAACCTTTCTGGGTACTCCATTAAGAGTATGGGAAGCTGTATCCAAAACATATCCCCATAATGATTTTGGGGCACTCGAATGGCTCATCATGGACCGTACCATATCTAATAGGGTATGGTTTCTCCTTTCAGATACACCATTTAGTTGTGGTGTCCCTGGAGGAGTCCATTGTGGAACTATTCCATTGTCCTTTAGATAAAATCGAAACTTATCGCTTAAGTATTCTCCACCACGATCAGATTGTAGTGTTTTAATACTTTTACCGGTTTGTTTCTCTACTTCATTTCTGAATTCTTTGAACTTTTCAAAAGATTCAGACTTGTATTTCACATAACCATATCTAGAATGGTCATTAGTGAAGGTAATGAAGTATGAAAATCCACCTCTAGCTGTGATTGTCGTTGGACCACATACATTAGTATGTAGCAGCCAAGTAAATCACTGGCCCGTTCCCCTTTACCAGTAAAGGGCGTTTTGGTCATTTTGCCAAGTAAACAAGCCTCACATACATCATATGATTCATAATCAAATGAGTCCAAATACCCACCTTTGTGAAATTTGGAAATGAGTTTCTCATTTATATGACCAAGCCTACAATGCCAAAGGTAGGTTTTATTTAGTTTATCTAACTTCATTCTCTTTTCTTGTATATTGAGAACTTGGTTGTCAAGATCTAGAATATATAAACCATTATTCCAATTTTCAGAACCATAAAACACACCATTCTTTGAAAAAGAACAATATTTATTCTCCTGGGTTATCTTAAACCCATTTAAATCCAAACAGGAAATAGAAATGATGTTTGTAGTAAGTGCTGAAACATAATAACAGTTTGATAATTCTAGAATTAACCTAATGGGTAAACTAATGTAGTAAGTCCCTACAGTTAAAGTAGCAACTTTTGCTCCATTGCCCACACGTAGGGCTACTTCTCCTTTTCCCATCTTTCTACTGTCCCTTAGACCCTGTATAGATGTGCAAATGTGAGAACCACATCCGGTATCTAATACCCAAGAGTCTGATTTTGAAATAGAAACATTAATCTCAATCATATATGTACCTAGTGTTGAATCTTCCCCAAGCTTCTTTTGCTTCAAGCTCTCCAGATAACCATTACAGTTCCTCTTCCAATGTCCAATTTGTCCACAATAGAAGCAGGTTGCATTGGACTGGTCTGCCTTGGCCTTCTTGGGCTTCTTGGTGGGCTTGTTCTTGGGCTTCTTAGGCCCTTTTCCTTGCCTCTTCCTTTTATTAGATGAAACAACAACAAGCATCCCAGTAAGACCCTTCATCTTTTTGATTTCTTTCTCAGCAGTTTTCAGCACATTCAACAATTGAGACAGTGTGTGCTGCAGATTGTTCATCTGATAGTTCATAACAAACTGAGAGAAAGAATCTGGCAGAGATTGAAGAACTAAATCAATATTTAGCTCTTGGTCCATCTTAAAGTCCAATTCGGTCAATTTCTCAATTAGTCCAATCATCTTTAAGACGTGTGAAGTAACAGGTGCTCCCTCTGCCATTTTGCACCTGAACAATTCCTTGGAGGTATCATATCTCACCGTCCTAGATTGTTATTCAAACAACTCTCTCAGGTGTTGAACAATTTCATATGCCCCCATGTTCATATGCTGCTGTTGGAGTTGAGGAGTCATAGAGGCTATCATGATACATGAAGCCACTCTATTATCATCCTTATGCTTCTTGTAAGCATTCTTAACAGTAGCGGGTGCATTTGGTTCAGGTTCATCAGGCATAGGCCCATCAAGTACATATTCTATTTTCTCATGAGTGAGAACGAGTAGGACATTGTGATGCCAGTCGAGAAAATTTGTATCGTTCAGTTTACAATCAGTGAGAATTGTACGTAGGCTCAGATTATTACTCATTCTACAACAAAATAAAGATAGAGTTTATTAGAAAAAGTTTTGTTTAATAAAATCATAAAAACTTCCAAAATTATAATTTTATTTCCACTATTTTTTCAAATCAATTACCCTCTACAAATTGATTCAGGATTTTCAAAAAATCTATAGTGGCTAGAACCCCATCTTAACTATTTTGACTTTGAGTGAATCCCAACAAATAAAAAATAATCTTAACAGGTAGGTACTTTACCAATTACAACTCATTTGTAATTTCTAGATCCGTTAGGTATCAACTCTTAATTTTATATCTTATGTATTAACCTAACCCTTGCCTCTAAAATTGATGGTCTTGAGTGAATTCCAACAAATCATAATTTTAGTTAAATCAAATCCATCATTCTTAAGAACATTTCTTATAGTAAAAACATGTAGTAAGTAAGGCAGTTTTGGGTGAATCCCAACAAGCTAACACTTAATGACCACATTTTGTTTTATACTATAATGATGGAAGGCAGTCTTGATTTAATATTAAATTTGAGGGATTTGTTTACCTTTTTCAAAACATTTTTAATTTAGTTTGAAGTTTTGGAAAAATCATTTGACGGTCTCATCAACAATCATGCATATAAATATTTCACAAATAAATATAGCATAAAATAAAACGTGAATGGTTATGGATATTTCTAAATTAATTTCCCCGGCCATTAGAGAAATTAATGGTTGACTAAGGTTAAATCAAATTTGCTCATTCTGGTTGCACGGCTTTGTTCTTCATTGTCCAATTTACAATTTATATGCTAATTACAATTTCCTATCATCTATTCCTATCTATTGTACATTACAAAGGGAATATAAGAAACCCCGAATTACATTCGGGGGGAATTAGATGAGAAGAGAAATTACAATCAGAAAATCAAAAAAGGCAGGACACGCAAGCCCTATTTATAAAAATTCCAACCATTCAACCATTCATCCACAATCACATTGGGCTTATATCCACAACCATCCACCATGCATTCACATAAATTTAAACAACTTTAAATTAAAATAAAGCATGTAATAACAACCATTCATGGATTATTTGGATTTTATATCTCAAGATCCCAAACAAATTTTGAGATCATACATGTGCAAAAATTTTGGTAAAAATAATTTTATTAGGTCACTTTCAATTCTAACGAAATTAGAAAATAAATTGAAACATTATTTGAATTAATCAAATTAAAATTTAAATCAATTCCTAACCTAATAAAACATGAAATAACAAATTTCATAACAAATTTTAACAATTAAAATTTGGATCAAAATCAAAAAATTTTCAAAATTTGAAAACTTAGTTTTTCAAAATTTTTGTTTCACAAAATTCCATGTCCAGAACCGATCCGTGAATTTGGTTCGCGGATCACTGTTACGTGGATCACCTTTTGGGAAGGATCCGCGAGGCTAACCTCACGGATCCCTGTCACGCGCGGATCAGAAACTAAGAGTCATGTTTCTGATCCGCGACCCCTATCCGTGAGGTAAACATCGCGGATCGGAGACGCAAACCTGATCCGCAAGGTGAACCTCGCGGATCCGAGTCACGACAGCCAACGATTGGCTTCTGCAAAACTTTATCAAAACAGCAGGCAACAATTGTCAACACTTTGAGAAACACTTTAATCAAATTAAAGTTACAAACTTTTCAACCAAAATTCAGCACGTGTATAGATATCAATCATATAATCCATGAACAATAATCAACAGAACATATGAAATCATACGCAAAGAACTAGGAATGGCTCTGATACCACTGTTAGGTTTTGGGGCAACAGACGCAGCGAAAAAAAAAAAATTTAGCCCCAAAAACCCACCAGGAATCACCCTAAACTACATATGACTTATAAAGAAGAGGAGTTGTAAGATTACCTTAATCCTGAAAGTGACTCCTTATTGCGATGTAGAGAGTGGTCAGCTCCTTTGAGCAGTCCAAACGTCCTGCCTCTACTGCAATCTACACGAGAGAGAAGTTTGGATCTTCTCTTGAATCATCTCTACGATCCTATGTGCGTATGAAAGTGTAAAAAATATGCTAGCCTATTCTCTCTTTCTTTGGGATTTCTCTCTACGTAGGTTTTTCTCAAAAACCCTAACCCATCTCTATTCTGTCAATCGTTATTGTGTTGTCCTACAGACGTATCATATGGTCTGCATATTTATAGAAGAGAGGTAGAGAGAAAAGATAGAGTCTTATTTCTTTTGATCCAAATCAAAACAAATATAGGATAACCATTTTATCCTATTTGCTCAAATAGCCCCGGAATCTATTATTTCTTGTAATTAGACCCAAAAAGGTTTTATTTCCAAATCTCCATTTCGACACACAATTTTAATCCATAATTCAATCTCTAAGCGTGTGATCAAATAGGTTCCAAATACACTAGCAATTATAATTCTCAAGAAGAATTAGATAAAATAAAAAACTTTATTTTATCATTAATTAAAATAATTAATCCATTCATAATTATAGATTGTGAGCGGTGTCTAGCAACACATCACAACCACCCAGGTATTCGGAATTAGTCAAGGGAATTTTTGACCTAACCTTTCCATGAAAAATTACCATGTAATTATTATCGTTTCACCATCGATATCCAATTAGTCAGGGAATGAGGAATAAGTGCCAATTCCCTAATGACAAATTAATTTGCTAGTTTCTGGAATTAACCCTAGATTAGGTTAACTTGAAGACAGTTTTCAATTAATCTAAGGTAGTCGACTATTAAGGTTAATTTCCCACTAATGGCCATTCTGGATATCAGCTCCCACTATCGGAGTGGTGAATCCTCTCTTGATCACTCACTATCTTTCCATGCTTCACACTACCCCCAATTTCTATTCTTTAAGTCACTCTTGGTGAGCAACAAGTAATAGAATCAAAAGGCAGTGATTCACATTCAAGATACTATGGTGATCTCAAGTCTAGAATCACTTACACAATTTTTCATAAGAGATTCAACCATTGGCACTAGATAGATATCCTAATGGGATCTCTGTGTGGATCACTCCAATGGATTCGTACCTTACAATTCGTCTACATATTAGCCTAAGTATCACTATACCTTGGTTGATGAGAACAACCATTACTTACATTAAGTAGAGACTAACTGTGTACTAGTCTTTCCATATTAATGATGTCCTGTCTCATTAATACTATGACTAGGGAGTTTTAAGAATATTTATTGTAAATGTGATTGATATCTCATAGTCAGCAACTCTTGTGACTACCATCACATCAATAAATATTCTAAGGACTTTATCAGTTATATCAAATATTTAACAGATAAAATGGAAATTCATAAAATATAAAACTTAATAAGGAATGTATTTAAACAAAATGATTGTTTTAGGGTATACATTCCAATAGAACCATCTGCGTTGATTTGATCCTCAGGGGTTATGATTGCTGCTTTGTTCAAGAGCTTGAATTAGTATTTCCACTGAATTAGTTTTAGTTTGAAACTATATTTCGAGGGTTACACATAAAAGATTGATCAGAAACTGAAAGTGTTAAAATCAATACCCGAACTGATCTGTGTAAGGAAGCTTAAAGTTGATTAAATTGGGAGATATATAATCAAAGAGAGACTCTTGTGGTTGATCTGGCAAAGCCAATTTCCTTTTTTTGGTTGCAGCAACAATCACTTGTACCACACTAGTCAAGGGACTACCCTGTGGGGTACCATCACATATATTTTCGTACCCACAAAGAAGAAAGCACACGATACGAACATCATGAATGCAGGAATTGTCAATCCGATAGCCCAACTGATATTGGATTGTACATAGACAACAATTGTCAAGGATACCATCACAGCAAATGTGAAGGTGAAAAAATACCAACTGAAGAAACTATTGGTTCCCTTTCTACCGGACTCTATATCGGGATTAAACTGGTCCGCACCAAATGCCAAATTGCATGGTCTTTTGCCACTAGCGCCAACCACTAGGGATCCGAATCCACTCAACAAGAAAGTTAGTTGACCAGCTGTTGGTCCAACACATTTGTCGTTGTTCCGCTCCACAAGAAGCAGGGACGAAGCCATTGCGGTTAGCATCAATACGAGCATTCCCCTGCGTTTGAAAGGGGAAACAAAACCAAAGGATCGATTCTAGTTCTCGACAAATTATCTTCAATCGGGTTCTTATTTGCACCGAGGTATAAAATCAAAACATTTCATAAAGAACCCAAAATTTTCTTTCTAGTTGGGAAACACTAAGATCAATGGTAGAAATTTTACCAAGACAGAAGCTAATGAAGCAAAGCCTAGGGTCTTGTATCGGCCAAAGTAAGTGTCTGAGAAGAAAGCTCCAATCAAGGTTCCAAAATTGCAGGTACCATTGAAGATGTTAATAAGATTTGTTGCATTAATAGTGCTCATGTTAAAGGCGTCCGGATACACCAACAGATTGGATATAGTTCCATTTGCTCCCTTCTCGAATGTTTCATTTCCTGCAAAGCTCACATGTTAAGTACCGTTGCTGACAAACTTAGCAAAATTCTATGTATAAGTCACATAGAAAGTTGTTACCTATGATGAAAGGCATAGCTTTGATTCCTCACTCGACTTCATCTTTCTTGACACCGCATCATCCTTCAACTTAGTATCATCCAATCGTGATTTGATTCCCATTGTTCTTTTTTCTCTTTCTCCCCTGAATCTGCCTTTTTCTCGTACTAAAAGTTGGTGTTCCCCCGCTTAGGAGCTTAATATGCCTTTTCTTTTCAGACTCTCTCCCTTCACATGATTGCTATACGTATACTGTAATGGTCAAAGCGATTATGAGGCTATGAAGTCAGGTATAACTTCCAAATGCTTCAAAATCTCTCTGGGGGAAACCTTTGCAAGTGGAGAGTTATATATGTGGAATCAATATCATATTATGTGGCAATAGATGTCCTAATTACAATGTGGACGAGCGCATAAATTTTGAAAGTCCAACATCTTGGGGTGTCCAATTTCATTTTTCCAGCCGGATAATTGGCTGGGGACAAAGATCATCTCTCTTTCATTATCATTAGTTTCATAAATGAATATGCACATGCATGCATATGTAGATAATAGATATGGCCATATGAGTTGTACTATATTTAATCTCCTCTTTAGGTGTTAGCCATAATTGTAGAAATATCTGCTTTAACTTTTAGAGTTAAATTTATCTGTTTGCAAAATCTTTACTATTAGTCTATTCTTTGCTGACAGCATATTGAACCCAATAATACATGCAATCCGAATGTATAAAAAATTTAATAAATCTTTAACCAAATTGCTTACTTTAATTCTTTTTGTTCTTATTGAACAATGAGCCGTGCATGTTCATTCAAAGGTTAAACTAATAATTTTATGGTGAGGGAAGGTCGATCAAAGAACATATAATTGACAACAATAATAAGACTCCCTGTTTATAGAGTAGATGATTTGGTAAACAAGTCTTATAACCACAATCAAATATTAATTACTAAACAATAAAACTACCATAACTTGACTCCATTAGAATTATCAAAAACATAACTTGACTAAAACACTGCTAAATAATAATGTAGAAAATTCTATTTTTGACCCTTAATTTAATATGCCAACATTGTCTCCTTTAAATCAAACTCTTCTCTCAGGTTTAACACCTTCATGATCACTAATCTCCTTTGCACATTTAGCCAACACCACTTTAATTGGCTCTTCATCTTCAAACACTTTCTTGTTGCAATAATTCACGCATTTGGATAGACTGTTTTTGTCGCACAATTTGATGTCAATTTATTGACAACTCATCACTTTGTGATTTGATAATCACAACTCAACTGACGGGATTCTTTCTCAATCTCTGTCACAATCTCGAATCAATCTAACATTCCATTGAACCAATCTTATAGTCCAATCTTCACAAAGTGGATACACCATGACTAATCTTGTGGTCTAACTCAATCTTTTAATTTTTTCTGAGCAAATCTTATACTCTAACTCTGACAGTAGAAAACAACCACGACTAATCTTATAGTCGGGCCAATTCTTCAATATTTACAGGTACCCCAGGATCAATTTCTTGAACTTAGAACTCTGATACCAGATGTAGAACCAAAAAATAAATTCCACCAAATGTTGTAGGAGATATGGTACCAGAGCTACGGTAAATTGAGTTATAACAAACCCTAACTCCAATATTGTTTGTGCTGTTCAAAAATTGAAAACAAGAGCAGAGTTCAATTTTTGGCAAAAGCAGATGAAAACAAATCTTCAGGCATGTAGATTGCATAGATATATTGAAACTCCACTTGCTCAGGATGCTAGTGAAGAGGAAAAGGCAAGAGATAATTTGGCGTTGTCACAAATTCATCAGGCAGTTGATATGTCAATTTTTAGAAAAATTGCTGTGACTGACACGGCAAGGAGGCTTGGGATATTTTGAAAAAAACGTACAAAGGTGTTGACAGGGTTCAACAGAATAATTTGATGATGTTGAAAAGGAAGTTTGAACCTATGATGATGGAGAAGTCAGAATCTATTGAATCTTATTTTTCTTGTTTATCAGATATTAAAAACAAGATGGCACTCAATCAGTATCAACTTTCTGCCAGAGCATTTGTTGAGAAAGTCCTTTATACTCTACCCATGAAATTTGATCATGTGGTAGCTGTGATCCAGGAGATGAAAAATTTGGATAATTTGAGTATTGAAGATTTGCATGGATCCTTAATTCTACATGAACAGTGAATTAATGAAAAATTGGATGACAACCCGGAGAAGAATATAGTTGAAAAGGCATTGCGGACGTAATTAAATTTGAGAGGCAATAATGAAGTTAGAGAGTAAGGTGAATCCAGTCAGAGCAATAGAGATAGGTACAACAACAAAAGTGATCATGGATACAATAATAGAGGCAGAGGATGTGCATCAAATCCTGGACGCGGTAGAGGTAACAACTATAATTTTAGAGGTGCACCTGGTAGATGCAGAGGTAGTAACTTTAGAAGGAAAAATAATTTTTAGAATAATTTTGGTCAGAGAATTATTTGCTATAATTGTGAAAAATTTGGTCATAGACAGTTTGAATGTAAATCCGGAGAAAATGCAAATAGAATTTTTCAGTCTAATGTTGTTGACAATCACGTTCAAAATAATAGTAAAAAATTAGAAACTTTATTATTGGCCTGTAATGCAGTTGATATGGTTGATAAAAATAAATGGTACTTAGATATAGGGTGTAGTAATCACATGTCTGGCAAGAAAGAATTATTTGTGGAACTTGATGAATCTATCCATGGTGAAATTAAATTTGGGAATAACACTGTTTTACCAGTGCATGGCAAGGAAAAAATCCCCATTAGCCTGAAAAATGGGTATGCTAATTTTATTTCGGATGTTTTCTATGCTCCTGGATTGCATCATAATTTGTTGAATATGGGCCAGTTGTTTGAGAAAAAATATGACATTCGTATCAGGGATGGTACTTGCACTATTTTTGATAAAAATATTGTAATGATTACAATGGTGGCAAGGACTTCAAATCGCTTATTTCCGTTGAATTTGGATGCTGAAAATTTTTTTTGTCTGAGTACAGTAATAGATGACAGTAATTGGCTGTGGATATGCGATTTGGTCATTTAAATTTTGACAGTTTGAATTTTTTGGCTCGCAAAAAAATGGTTGGTGAATTGCCTGATATCAGGAAACCTGACAGAATATGTGACATGTGTGTCTTAAGAAAGCAGTACAGGGATGTCTTTCCGACAGGTAAATCTTAGAGGACCAAAAGATTTTTGAAAATTATTCATTCTAATTTATGCACTGTGGAGGTTCCTTTTAATGGCGGTTGTAGGTATTTTATTTCCTTTATTAATGATTTCAGTAGAAAAGTTTGGGTTTATTTTTTGAAGGAAAAATCTAATGCCTGTGACATTTTTAAAATTTTTAAGAATTTTGTTGAGAAGCAAAGTGGCTGTCAAATTAAAATTTTGAGAACAGACAGGGGTCAGGAATATTTGGTATTTGATGATTTTCTTGAGAAAAATGGTATTTTGCATCAGTTGACTGCCAGATATACTCCACAGCAAAATGGAGTAGCAGAGAGGAAGAATAGGACAGTAATGGACATGGTGAGATGTATGTTGAAGTTAAAAAATGTGCCAAAGTCCTTTTGGATAGAGGCAGTTTCCTGTGTAATTTATTTGTTGAACAGGTATCCTACTAGAAATCTTCCTGGCAAAACCCCTGAAGAAGTTTGGAGTGGTAAAAAACTGTTTGTTGGCCATCTCAAAGTATTTGGATGCATTGCTTATTCTCATATTCCTGATCATGTTGAGGAAGAAACTTGATGATAAAGGAGAGAAGTGTATTTTTATTGGCTACTGTGAAGTTTTCCAAACATACAGATTGTATAAACCTGTAACACAGAAAGTGATAGTAAGTAGAGATGTGACGTTTAATGAAAGAAGAGTTTGGGATTGGTCTACTAAAAATTTCAAAAAAGATGAGGTGATTCTAAATTATCAAGAAAATGAGGAGAATGATGACGTTCAGCCATCACCAATTGTTCAGAGTCCACAGGCTAATTTAACTGGACGTCCACAGCGTCAGCTGCTGATGCCAGCTCATTTGCAGGATTTTGTAATTACTCCTGATGATGTTCCTTCTGACGAAGATATTATTAATTTTACTTTGTTTGCAGATTGTGATCTAGTGGCGTATGAGGAGGCAGCCCGTGATGACCGTTGGGTGAAAGCAATGGATGAAGAAATTCATACCATTGAGAAAAATGACACGTGGGAGCTTACTTCTCTTCCAATTGGTAAAAAAGCCATTGGAGTGAAGTGGGTTTACATGACGAAACATAAGCCAAATAGAGAAGTGGATAAATATAATGCGAGATTAGTGGTGAGGGAATATAAGCAGAAACCTGGGATTGATCAGTTTGAGGTATTTAAACCTGTTGTTAGATTTGATACACTCCAAATGATAATTTCTCTAGCTGCCCAAAATAAACTGGAGAATTTATCAAATGGATGTCAAGTCAGCTTTCCTGAATGGCGTTCTCAATGAGGAAGTATACGTGGAGCAACTTGAAGGATATGCCAGCAGAGGGCAAGAAAATAAGGTGTATAGATTGAAGAGAGCCTTGTATGGATTGAAACAGGCACCGAGAGCATGGTATACAAGAATTGATTCTTACTTTTTGACTCGTGGTTTTCAGAGGTATCCGTATGAGCACATATTATATATTAAATCTTCTACCCGTGGTGACATTCTTATTATGTCCTTGTACATAGATGATTTAATTTTTACAAGAAATAATTTAGATATGATTGCAGAGTTTAGGGAGGCTATGATTCAACAATTTGAGATGACAGATTTGGATCTCATGTCATATTTCCTAGGAATTGAAGTTTTTCAGTCTGACCGTGGGATTTTTATATCTCAAAAGAAATATTCAGGAGATATTTTGAAGAAATTCAAGATGGATGCAGCAAACCCAATTATGACGCCAGTTGAAGAAAAATTGAGGTTGACGAAGGAAGGTGATGGTGGTTATGTGAATCCCACCTATTTCAAGAGTTTGATAGGAAGTTTGAGATAACATCTACAAGGCCAGATATCAATTTTACTGTTGGTTTGATTAGCAGATTCATGAAGAATCCACGTCAGTCACATTTGCAAACGGCTAAGAGGATTTTAAGGTACATTGGAGGAACTCAAAATAATGGTATTTTTTATTCAGGAAATGATCCAGTTGAACTTTTTGGCTACACAGATAGTGATTGGGCTGGTGATACAATTGACAGAAAGAGTATTTCAGGATATGCCTTCTTCATTGGTTCAGGAGTTTTTTCTTGGAGTTCAAAGAAACAGCAAGTGATAGCTTTGTCAACGATAGAGGCGGAGTATATTGCAGCGGCTAATAGTGCAACTCAAGTTTTATGGTTGCATCGCATACCTAGTGTCCTACAACACAAGCAAGTTGGTCCTACAAAAGTTTATTGTGACAGCAAATCTGCTATTGAGTTGTCCAAGAATCCAGTGCTTCATGGGTGTAGCAAGCACATTGACATCAAGTATCACTTCATACGTGAGTTGGTTCGTGAGAAGGTAATTGAGATAGATTATTGCTGGATTGAAGAGCAAGTGCAGACATTTTCACCAAGGTTTTGAAGATGGAGACATTGCCAAGTTGAAGAAGATGTTGGGCATGTCCAAATTTGAGGAGTTTGGTTTAAGGGAGACATTGTAAGAATACAAACCAAACTAATATTGTTACATTAGTATATGGGTCCCGATGAAATTTGTTTCCAAGTTGTACTTGTAGTAGTACTAGTATTGATAGGAGTTGTAGGGTATTGGTCTCGAGTATATATATATATATATATATATATATATATATATCAATAGAAGAGATCAGGAGATTTAGGCTGTCGTTGTCTATTTTGGATCATCCTTCCATTGTTCTGCTTGTACAGCCGCAGGCTTGTTTCATCCAATTAATAGTGAATAAATTTCCTTTGCTTCTTAATTCATATTTGTGAGTTTTTCCTGTGGGTTTATGCTGATTAATTATTTTGGGCCCTACATATATTATATAAACTTTGAAGGTTGTTTTTATTCAATAATAAACCAAGATGAAGCATGATATATATATATATATATATATATAAAGCTAAACTTACTTTTATTTGCTACAGCCGAAGATCAATGTGATTCTTGCAAAATATACGGGCATAGATCCAAATTTATTTGCCTCGACGTCTTAAACAAAAATCTTGGTGATTTGATTCATTTTTTTTCTTGGGATCAGCCTTTTACTCGTGTTAAAAATTTGATGTTCCCCGGTTTGGAACTTAATATGCCTTTTCTTTTCAAACTTAGGTCAAAGCGATTATGAAGTTAGGAAGAAAGGTAAAACCTTCACAAGCTTCAAAATCTCTTTGGTGTTAACCCTTGTAACTGGAGAATTATATAAATATATGTGCAATCACTATCATATCATATGTCAATAGATGTCATTAGCCCATCGTCTTATAATTCATAAGCCACATCATCGCTTTATTAACTCCTCTCTTATTATACTATCTGATAGGGAGATAATTGTATACTTTATTTGTTGGTATTTGATCTTAATTTTGACCATTTATTGTGCAAAGAATTAGGTTACTGCAGGTAAATTGTTTCTGTGGCATTTGCAGGCCTTTGGTGTGAAAATTGGTGTTTTTTTGGCAAAATTTCAGAAGACTTGTACTTCCAGGACGTGCCTGTGCCAGAGAAAGGGAAGCAGAGCTGAGTTGGCGGTTTGAGGAATTTCTGGGCTATGTGACGTGATTCCTGGGATGATTTGGAAATCAATTCTGATAGGAAATATCCGTTAATGGAATGGGCCGCGAATAAGAGGGAACCTACCGAAACAATTGAGAAGACTTTGGGCGGTGGAACACTAAAAGGAAAGTAAGCAGTTTCCTGGTCGTGGGAGAATTCCAGGGGCTAGTGGATTCGGACTTCTTGTTCCTCGCGGGCCTGGCAAATTAGAAGACCAATATCTATATATATAGGAGGCTGTTTCTTTATGGAGGAATCTTCTTAGCCTAGATTTATTTTGATTAGTACTTTCTTGCTTTTTACTCGCGGCCGCCACTTAGATAGAAGATACTTCAGTACTCTGGTTTTCTGGCGTTTCCCGTCTTCTTTCTTTTCCGTTTTCTGTCTTTTGTTTTACTCGAAGTGCAGCTTTGCTTAGTATAGGTTGTTACTTTCTTTGGGTCATCTAGTGGTGTTTCGTAGTCATAAGATTGGTACTCTTGGTTTGACTACTCAATTCGAACGGTTTCTATTTTCAATTGTTCTCCTTTTCTTGTGGAATTAATTTGCATGGCATTTTTAGGTTGCATGGCGATGTCAAGGCGTGGTTAAATTCCTTTTCTAGTTGAGGAATAATCAAGGCTCGGATGCACCACAACTGTGAGATTGTTTTAATTATCTATTTTAATTTGTATATTCATAGGTATTTAATTATTCTCTATTTTTCCCTGAGTTGTTATTATTTGGATTTATTGATTAATGTGGTCAGTTGTTCAATTGTCTAAATAATTGATAGCCAATTAGGGTGTTGGCGCGTCGCCTTTAAGCATCTTGATTAGTGGCAAACGAGACAATTTCACCACCTCGCAAGCGGTCTAATTTGGATCGTGAGAATAATTAATCTAGCTTAAATAAACCTGCATGTGTGTTTGTCATTTAGAATTAGGTCTTTCTAATTTCTAATAGTGTGACTACATTAAATCCTATTAGTGTCTCTAGGGTTGTCTAGTTCACAAAAGGGTAGTTTATGAGCGTCTCTGGACTACTATAAAATTAAGGAAAGATTGGCGGTTAGGCGCGTCGCTTGACCATTATAACCAATTTATTTATGAACGTATAAATATTTTCATGAATCTATGATCAGTTGTGTGCACCGGTGCTGAGATTAATTCCTTGACTAGGTTGTTTTAATTCATTGTTTCTTGTGTTATTTAATTCCTGCATTCTTGCTTACTTAGAATTTCAGCTTTAATTCATTTTTAATTAATTGCTATCTACTCCAAAACCCCCCCAATTTTCCCTGTGTGGTTTATCTACCAGTTTCCTGAGAAGACGACCCTACTTGCCCTATTTACAAATTAAATTGATTTTCTTGAATTAATTCTGGTATATCGGGCTCAATATACTCCTTGGAATCAGGGTGAAACTAATAACCCATTGCACATCCGAAATCCCTGCTCCAGTACTAGATTTAATTTAAGATTGTTTTTGCTAGCAATTAGGCTTTCAATTTTAACTTTATTTTTGGAGGTTTGACACCCATCAAATTTTGGCGCCGTTGCCGTGGACTGGTGCTTGAATTATTTTCTCAAAAAAAATTTCTCCTTTATTTCTCCTCTATTTTTCTTACTAGTTAATGGCTACTAATTTTCAATATTTTAGTGATAGATTGGATTTCGTTCCTAATTGGGTTAATGAGAGCTATTCTATTAGTGATCCTTGTTTAGATGATCTGGCTTCTCTTGTACAAAAATTGAGTGATGGACAGAAATCACAAGTCAACACTTGTAGAATATGTCAGTTGGATCATTTAACTGGCAGGTGCCCTCTACTTCAAGAAGACATGGATGACCAAATTTGTGATGTTAGAGTATTCCAAACTCCATCTCCACCGATATTTGATACTTATTCAAATGTGTATGGTCAAGGATGGTGGGATTACCCCAACTATAACTATGTAGTGAGTCCAACATCTCAATCCTCATCCTTTAGTGGGGGGAGTTCCTTGGAAGATCTTGTTAAGAGTCTGGCCAAAAGCACTGCTCAACTCCAACAAAGCACTGCCTAGTTCCAACAAAGCACTACTCAATTTCAGCTAGAGACAAAGACAAGCATTCGTAATTTGGAATATCAAATATATCTACTGGTAGCTACTGTGAGCCAAATGACGTCTCAGAATTCTGTAAAATTGCATTCAAAGACCGTTGTCGATTCCGAACCAGATATGAATGCAATTATCTTGAGAAGTGGTGACGAATGGCAAGAGATTCAAAGGGAAGAATCTAAGTCTGTGGTTGAAGAGAAAGCTGAGGAAGAAACAATGGGATCCCAACCTCTAGTCTCTCCAGTCAACAAGTCCAATGAAGAAATCCCAATTGTGGTGAAATCTCCTTCATCCCTAACTCTTATCTATCATTCTATAGTTTCTGTTGGTAAGATTAACTTTGTTATACCAGAATTTTTTGAGTTTCATGATAGAGATAAGTTAGGAGTTGCAAAGACTATTAGGTTGTTAATTGATCTTGATAAAGGAATGAGTAAAGGATTAAAATCGTTACTTGCATGCTTGAAGCCATCCGCTAGTCAAAAGATGAAAGTCGCTCATGTACTTAAAGCTTTCTTTATTCTTGATGAATATCATGAGTATGAGAACAATGTAATGAAAAGAGTTATACGATTTTATCTTCCATGACCAAGCATGGAAATGTCTAGCCAAAGACATTAAAAAAAGGCGCTGCTTGGGAGGCAACCCAAGGATTTAATTTTTCGTGCTTCCCATTTTTAAGTTTTCCCTTATTAATAGTTTTTCCTTTATTTTTGACTATGTTTTAGTGGTTGGAGACAGAAGACTTCATCCTACAAGGCGTGCCCACACTTTACAGGGGTGCGACAGTAAGACAATGCAACAGTTGGGTGCTAGAAGACCACAGCTTCTAAGGCGTGCCCACACTTTCGAAGCGAACGTCAGGCACACTTGTTAGGACAAGGATCAGAGGACTTTAGCTTGTAAGGCGTGCCCACGTCTTACAGGCTTGTTTGAAGCCAGTGCAGGGAAGCGATGGGTAGAAGACTCATGCTTCTACAGCATGCTCACGCCTTACAACGGATAGGGTGTATACCAAAAAAAAATTCCCTCTTTTATTCTAATTCTTTTTATCTTATTCCTTACAACATCTAGTATCCGTATTCATTTTCTACTGTGACTCTCGAGTCTCTTGTGCTCCTAATTTCATTGATGATTGGACATCAACTCAAGCATTTTCATCCTTCAACCTCCTCCGGTGCTTCATTATCTAATCAGGGGAGTCCTCTTATTTTCCTTTTACTTTTTATTTTCATCCATTGAGGACAATATCTGATTTAGATGTGAGGGAGGGGATATTTTCTCAGATATATATATTTTTTCAAAATTTTTTAAGTTTTTCACAACTTTTTGCAATTTCTTAAGATTTTGTTTTGAGTTAACTTGTTGAGTGCACTCAAGGTTGCTCTACCATGAGAAATTTTAACTATGAGATTAGATTTCAAAATAATGGGTATGACTTAATTGAAACTTGTGACTTGTTGAATACACTCAAAGTCATAAAGTTTTAGAGGCAAAGGTTGGTAACACATATGATGTGACTTATCAAGAGTTGATAACTCAACTATCTAGAAGTTACAAGAGGTGTAATCGGTAATAAGTACCTACCTATTAAAATTATTTTGATTTGTTGAGCACACTTATGATCAAAATAACTAGATGGGATTCTAACTCACTAGGAATTTTGAAATTCCCGAATCTATATAAGAGGGTTGTAGACTTGAATAAAATAGTTGAAACAAAACCAATTTTACTTTTTATGTGATTTTTGCTTGGTTTTGTTTTGTATAAATAGAAATTTTCTTTTATCTTTACTATCCGTTGTAGAAATTATGAGTAATTGCATATTATTCTCGATGTAGGGGATATTTTCAATTTCTTGGATTGGCAAATTAAATTGAGAAAAGTTCTTAAGAAAATTTGGCTATATCCTTTAAAACCTTAAAACTTCCAATCATAGAAGATGTAATAGAATTAATGAAAATTGCTTACAGTAAGTCAAAGGAGATGATAATAGTATATCATAGATGCTTCGTAAATCTCCATTACTACATAAGATTTCAATTGCGTTTACCATGATTATACATCTTAAGGGTTGAACGATGAATAATCAAGGTATAAAATATATGAAATCCTTGAGCAATAATTCTATTACAAGATGACAAAAATTTCTCTAATTAGATATTAATTTATTAGAGAGTGATTGACTATATTAAGAAAATTAGATCAATCAAAGTTTTGTCATACACTATTAGTCAAGCGTTGACTAAAAGGAATTACTTATCAAGAGTTGATAAGGAGGATTAATTATCAAGTGTTGAGAAGTTAAGAGGTTTTAAAGAACTAGTCTTATAGTACAGACTTTCAAGGTATGATTTTAAAATGCAACTTTGTGAAACTTTCATTTTTGTGATTATAATTGGGATTAACTTGTGGACTTATGTTAGAACTTAATAAGTGTTATTATTTCGAAAAAAAAAGAAGGTCCATTTCTCAATATAATGTTGGAATTACATTGTATTTATTCTTTTTGGAAATTAAAAAAAAGGAGGGAAAAGGCATTGTACCGGCACCTTTGACTAGTCAAATCCAATCTTATAGCTTTCTTATGAAGAAATAGAGTCGCTAAAACCAATTTTCTATCACTAACACTATTTTCTAGCATTCAAAATTATTCAATTGAATTTGATTCAATTAATTTTTAAACCTCTTGAATTGAAACCTTTTGAGATTAAAGGCTTGTCCATATAATGATACATGATTGGAACTAAATAAATATTTATACTTTTATTTAATACTGTATTTTATGAATGCATGATGGATGATTATGAACTAAGACCAATGTGATTGTGAATTGTTGAATGTATGTATGGTTTGGTTTTGATATTTTTGAAATACAGCCTGTGTGTCCTGCCTTCTCTATAAATTATCAATGTAAATTCTCATCTCATCTCACTCCCCTTGAATGTAACTCAAGGTTTCTTCTAATGTTATGTAATATACTATATCAGGATGGGGAGAGGATGAGGATCTAAAAGAATTTTATACTAATTGTAAACTTGTAGAATTGGGCTCATAACAGGAATGTCAGCATCAAAGATTATTGCCTCGACTTTTGATCCCTAGCAAACAGATTTGCAGGTTTTTTAAAAACAACGTTAATAACGAAATACAATTTGTACGGTAACATTTATATGTGAAATGATATAACAGATTCTAGAAAAGTTAGAATGGGACAAAAAAATTTGAAAGAGAATAAAGAAATGAGGATAATTGCAATGTTAATACTGGTATATGAATGGATATAATGGGCTTTACTAACCTCTGAGTCATAGAGGATGAACTTTTGCTTCTTAGTTGGAGTAGTCATTGAATCAGTAACCTGCTGCTTTTCCTGAACTGTGACTATGTAACTCCAATTTTTCATGTATGGGAGGATATCTCGGATTGGTAACAAGGTAGCCATTTGCAGTGGTGAAGAACCTTTGCTGAGGAACTGTAAGTAAGTGTAAAGTATACAGTATAATTCTAGAATGGTGGATTTTGCAGAGTGACTTTACCACAGTGTATATAAAGGATGATGGAAAAGTTATTGCTGAGCTAATGCAAAGATTTCATGAAAGACGACATTTCTAGTTTTGCAGTCAAGCTTTGTGGCATCAAATGTTCTAGGAAGCAGGAGGACTTTAACATGATTGGCTGTTTTAGCTCTGGACAGTGCAACATACAACTGTCCATGTGAAAATACAGGTTCACGTAGATAAATACCCACATAGTCGAGAGTTTGCCCTTGAGACTTATTGATTGTCAATGCAAAGCAAAGGCGAACTGGAAACTGCATTCTTATAAACGGTATACCATTCTTTTCATTATCAGGTGTTTGAAGCGGTATTCGTGGAATAAAAACTCTTTTTCCAATGCTGATGTTAGACCTATTCCACAAAAATTTCAATCTTCTGATTTGACAATTCAGTGGGTGATTACCAAGAAAACTGTAATTGAGCAGATTAGTAACGCTGATGAAATCATGCCTGTCAAGTTTACCTATACAAACTTTACTGATCTGCTACAGTTCATGGATGACAAAAATAAATTAATTGGTAATTCCATCAACTACTCTCTATTAATCCACCTTCATTTTTTTTGCCTGATTTGATAGAGCCTCTGTTTTCATTCAACAGATGTGTTAGGAGTTGGCATTGGTGCTCTTGAAAGAAGAACAGTCAAGTGAGAACAAAGGGAATCAACAGTTCAAAAATTTGTACTAATTAATGAAGAGTGAGAAATCTATTCTTGATGCACACCATCACTCTAAACAGAACTTCCTGCTATTTTCTTCCTTTCATACCTTTAACTATGTAAGACATCACCTATACATGAATTGCAGGTTCCAAACTATACTATTATCTCTCTGGGATAACTTCCTCTATGATGAGGGAGAACGCCTCTTATCACACCTTCACACTTACCCTGTCCTTATTGGCCGGAGGATAAAAGTGATCAACTACAATGGTTTGCTTGACTAATGATTTCCAGCACCATTTTGGTTGTGCAGATTTTATAAACACTTGTTCTACTTTCATCAATCTCATGCTTTTTCCCTTATTGAATAGGTGTTACACTTGCCACTTGGTTTGATTCTGCATTGCTTGTTGACCCACCAATACAAGAAGCAAGAGAGCTAAAAAACTGGTGCTTTCTGTTTTCATGATCACACTTTAGAATTAAAATCCAAACAAAATAAGCAGTCAATCTCAACTTTTCTCACTGTTTTCCTTAATTTTTCTCCTCTGTAGGGCTCTTCGAAATGCAAAGCAAATTGCTGACATTGTTGATAAGAAAGATTATATCAAGTACAATCCAACAATTTCCCTCAAGCATGATCAGAAAACAACCTTAATTTGTAATGTTGATCCAACACAGAAGGTGATCAAAGCATTAAAATTTATCACATGTCTACTGTCCACTTACCTCCATCTATCTTCATCTACTTACAGATATTGACCTTTCAGGTTGCATGGGTAAAAGCACAATTTTCTTTCGACCACATTTTCCAAAAATTTTGGTATATGAGCTGCAAAAACTGTTGCCGCGCTACTGCAGCAGATTATCAAGTTATCTTCACCTGTAACTCTTGCAAAGAAAAACAGCCTGCTGTGCCTAGGTTCTTCATGCTCAACATCTTCTTTATAATCCATTTTAAACTCATCCATGCAATAATGTCATGTCCAATCATATTCACTTTTTTCCCCCTTCAAAACAGATGTCGCTTTGACGTCGATTTGGTAGATGACACTAGTACCATTCCAGCTTCAATATTTGGAGAGCTCGCAGAGAAGCTTTTAACATATAACGCTGTTGAAGCAATGCAGCATTATAATGATGTACTCCTCTTTATCTTCACCTCTATCAATAAAAAGGCTTTTCATCACACTCAAGTTATTTATTTAGCGTTTTACATGCAGAATGTTGAGCTCTCCCTCAACTTTGTTCATGCACAGCTTAAATCTAAAACTTTTCTGGTCCATATCAAGCCAATCAGAACCCAAGTAGCAGATGCTAGACAAAGATACACAGTCATATATTTCTCTGAAATTGACCAGCCCACCAGTTCTTCTCAGCTCACAAGTTCTTCCAAGAGCGACTCTCCTCTGCTCAGTGGCAAAGCTCAGACTCTGCAAATGGGTACACCAACTATACAGTTGTCTTCTGGAATTTATCAGCCTACCAGTTCCACTCAGCTGACGCATCCTCCCAAGAATGACTCTCCTCTCCTCCATGCTGAAGTTGAAGCTCTCGAAATTATCCCACCAGGTAAAGACTTACATTATTGAATTTTCTTGTATCTATTCCTCTTTTTTTTTAAAAACGTTATTAAGAACCTTTTCATGTTTAATAGCCTCTGGTGAACCCAGTCCTCGTTCAAAAGTTCGCGTTCGACTTGCTGAAAAATTTGACGAACCAAAGCACACTGATGAAGCTGATTTGCAGCATGAAAGCCCTTCCTATACCAAGAAACCAAGATTCACCTGAGGAAGTCCCACTCAGTTTTTGTCTCCCTGCCGATTACATAGCTTGTCTGTAACGTAATTACTATGCTGTTAACTCTTCATTCGCCCTTCTTTTGAGTGCCATTTGGATATCTTTGGTCGGTGCATAATGTTACTTTTGTAATAACTGACAAGCTATACTTACTCGCAGTACTTCATCACGCAGAACCTCTTGTTTTATTTACATTCAACAGTTTTCATCTTTTGTCCGTATCTGTTAATGATTATTCCTTAGAACATGTTTCGTAGTGCCCTTTCACCTCTTCTATTTTTTTACCGCATACATTAAATTCACAAAAAGGATTCTTAAAAAAACGAGTTTCGTAGTAGTCAGCACTCTTGTATAGTATATAGCATCCGTATATTTTCTTGCATGGCCTAGAAACTAAATACGCCATATTCTTACTTATACACATTCATTATACAGTATGTATCATCCTATTCTCTTCTTTATTTAATTCCTCTTCACCTCTCACTTCTTCTCCTCATTCTTTTTTCCATTTATCAAGTGACACAAAAAACCTCCAACGCATCCATTCCCACTACCACACTTCACTTTCCTTTTATTCATTCTGCATTCCTCCTTTCTTATGCATTCACCTCATCTTCTATGCCAAGTTACACTTTGTTGGTGAAGAAACTTTATCCGAATCTTCAACCCTCAAACACGTAATCTTTATTTCTATTTTTCCACAGCTTTAGTGCATCTAGCTTTTTCCCTCTCCAATGATATTTCTAGCATTCCTCCCCTTTGCCTTTCCTTCTGCTCCTCTCACAGCTTAATGACAGCATAATCCTGCTCTTCATCAAATTTCCAGTTACACACTGATGACATCAAGCCATGCTATTTTTTATTCAGATTCAATCACAAGGGACAGGTATGTTATCATTCCTATGTTACTACACACCATCGCCTCACCATGTGCAATACACCTGTGCAAAAACATCTAATGTCACTTTCATTTTTTCCCCAACCCAGCCTTTACCGCAGCACTTTAGACTGCTACTGGAAGAACACCACCAAACCACGATCCTTCTCAGATATGAAAGCTATAACTGGTCTATTGCTGTTATTGACAACGCATTTGAAAAGGGATGGGATGAATACTGCCACGATAACATTGTTCAAAAACATCATCTACTTCTATTTCGCCATGCCAGAAATCTAATATTTGATGTCATCCACTTCTGCGAGCTCTAAAAACAGGTTTCCCTTCGATGGACAGTCCCATTTCCCAGTCTTCTGGACATTTGCCATCACCAGAAACAAGGTTCCTGTATCTTTTGCCTTCCTCTCGTTATTCAACTGTGCATTAATTTCTTTTTCTCATGCCATCACCATATCACCTCCATATAATTCTTACTCAGATATTAGATGCCAACGAGTAGCTTCATCATTGAAACCAGATTTATGTCAAGACCTCTTGGATTCTTTTTGTTTTTATCAGAACTTCAGCTCTGCTACACCAAACACTTTGGTAAGTTTCTCTTATATCCATTCTCATTTCACCTGCAACCTTCCTCTCCCACCTTAATTTAACATGTTCACCTTTCCAATCTAACCTTCTTTACTCATTCCTAGAAAATTCCAAGGTTTGTTGACCACTACATCAATGCAGACAAAACTCCTACTCTGCTTCTCAAAATCGGACACCACGCTACAAAGATTGGTTTACAGAGAAAGCACTTAAAGAAGAATTGGAGAGATTTCATCCTACGCCACCAAGCACAGCATAATGATATCATTGTGTTCATTCCCGAATCAACAACCACTTACACAGTTTTAATCTTTGATGATGATGGAACGGAAAGAATTTTTCCCTGGTCCTATATCTTTAATATCTACTCTAATACATGAGCTTGTATCCATGTTTCAAATTATTTAGATCACCACTTCAAATAAAAATTAATTACAGCTTCCACAAAACACTCCAACTTTATTTCCACCGCAACCAAAAGTTACATTGCCTGCTACATCTCATTACATAGTTACCCATGCAAGCATAAAACCAGTTTTAGCTAATACAACGTACACTATTACATGCTTATAGTTAACATACCAACCTATGCATCCTTCAAATCTTTTTCCCGCATCTACGACTCCGACAAGCACCTAACATAGACAAACAAAGACCACCATTACCGCAAACATTTACGCTTTATCAGCTCTTAAAACTCATACACACAAACTGCCATTCAGTCGCTGTAATCCTCTGAGCTGTCAAATCTCGATGGAGTTGCCATATAATACCTATCTTCTGCAAGATCAAACCTCGCTTTTCCAGCAATTAAATTCAGAATAGGGAATTTCGTTCCATCCTCTAAAGCAGTGTTAAGCACAAAATTCCATCCATCTCGCTTACAGAATTCCATAAATAGATCATATATTTCATTCTTCAGCATCAGATAATTTGCATTGGCACGAGCAACTGGCTCAGCTGGTCGATTCCGACATGGCCCTTCCATCGGATAACTGACATCTTTACTAATAGATAGCCGGCCCATTTCTTCTTCCAGCTCAGGATAGCAATCTCAAACAACAGGGAATCTTCGACCTTGGCTAGCCATCGTCCAAGACTAATCCACACAAAAAAAATAGACAACTAGATGTCCACGCCACTGCATAACCAGCATATATAAAAATACCGCTCAGCCTTTTTTCCCTCAAAATAACTATTAACACGTGAACTATAAAAAGTTATCACCAAGCCACTATAAGCCATCGCAAATTGACTACACACTGCCATTCATTTCATAGTTTTACTATTCACTCGTGACCTTCTTACACCCATACTGACCACATACCATCTACAATGCTACACAGCTAGACACAAAAAAATAGCCATATTGATATGACTAGATACTTCCATTCATTTCACAAAAATACTATTCACACGTGACATTCTTACACCCATGCTGACTACACAGCCATCTACAATGCTGCACAGCTATGCACAAAAAAAACACTAACATTCATAAAAACTATATAGACGCTAAAATTAAACTCTACTAAACCCACCAAAAAATATTTATGCTACACGCAATAACTTACCATCTTATACACTAATATGCGTTATTAAATAAATACAGAATTATTTACGACCTTCTTAATTTTTCCTTATAAATAAATTGTGAATCAATATATTTTGTATCACAAAATATAATAAATATGATTAATTCTACTGCCAATACCTTTTTATCATAAACAACCATCAACAAAACACTATCTTTTCACCAAACATCCAATATAATAGTTCATACTTAACTTTTCCATATCAGAAAAACCAATTTATCGTATCAGCTACTTATCTATATTCACCATGCACACGTACACAAAAAAATCTCTACTTTTTCCTCTAAAAAAATTTCACTTAACTAATTCAAAAAATTTATTCCTTTCACACACCATTTTCTTCCACTTTTCCTCCCCTTATTCATCAAAACACAGTTTAAATCTAAGCTTACAATCCTCTGCTAAAATTTCTCTTTATGATAACCGCCTCCATAAATCTTTGCAAAAATTTCACTCCTACCACTACAACAATTACACGCTATATTAATTTCGCAATTTTTCAAGAACACTTTTCCTAATCTGTACACATCTCCATTTTACAACAATTTCCCTTCTTAAAAGTTCACTACCCACACAATATACCCTCCACTTTATTCTTGTTTCTTTCCACTTTTTATAATAGCTTCAAAAATGAAAACTTTATTAGTCAACCAAACCCTTTCGAACATCATTCCATCAAATTTTATTTTTACTTGTTACTAAACAATTCCTTCTTTCTAAAGACTCCCCCAAAAATATTGCACGGTGTCATATTAACAAAATTTTAAAGAATGCTTTTTTCAGAATTCACCCAAAATATGAGTTCTTATTTCTCATTCTCCAACTTCTTACAAATTAAACAACTCTTTTTCCCCTTTGATTAACCACCATTATTTAATCAAATTTCACAAAGTTAATTTTCTTAAACTTTAATTCCAACTACTAACAATTATTTCAAAACTTTTTTAAAATTTTTACTTACATGCATTCACTTTAAGTAAGGAACACCATACAAAATCTTTGTAAATATATCATATAAACAAACCATAAATCGTGTTTTCTCTTACAAACATCTAATCCACCATGATCATATCCCCTTTATAAAATTTTCTAAAATTATTTCTAAATTTTACCACCGCTACAAAAACACACCACTGTTCCAAGACCGCTATCACTTTTAAATTTAACAAAACACGATAAAATAAGACGTGCGACAAACTATAACACCTTTTTCAGTCAACTATCAACATCTCACATCTATCCTTCCCCAGGCAAGGACAATTACTTACTTCCCACATTCAATAGTTCATCATGAAGATTCTACAATGAATACATTATCACTTTTGTCATCACTTGCTACCTTTCCTATCTCTAAATTAAATCTCTAGCTCCTTCTACACAGCAGCATACACAGAATTAATAACCTTAATAGTGTTTACTTTCTGTGCGCATACAAATCCTGCTTATATACTCCGCTGTATAAAACAAAATTACATATTCTTCATATTAACATTTCCAATCCTTATATATACTACGATCGCATTTATCACCCTACTTCTTTCACTGAACACAAAATCTTCAACAAACATCGCCCTTCTCTAATACCGCCACTCCACAACAAACAATCCACCTCTCCCACACATCTTCCCTCAGTCTCTATTCTTTTACAATCTATCTTCTCATCCATCTCCAAATGCAGCCCCATATTGTACCTCTCTCCGCTATCCATCCATCCTTATCAACATGGACCGCAATTGTCCAGGTCATCGAAATAACCCATCTCAAGAACAACTTCCAGCTCCAACAACGTTCCGCACTTTTGTACTCGCAGATGCACAGGTATCAAACAATTTTTCTGCTTTTTTACCTTCTGATTCTCCCAATCCCAATTGACCCACAATGCTTATTATAAGTCCCAGGGAACTCAAGTCGATATGCTTGCTACCGGACAACTTATTGAGCAAGTTACTGCACAGCTCCTTCCATTCAAGAAATACTACATTTCTGGAGCTTTCGTTTGCCCAGCATCTAACGCTTCCACTTTCACCACCTATCCATTATACTGGATTGTTACTCAGACCACTCTAATTCAAGAAATAAAAGAACCCAGCGAGCCTTCTCTCCCTCTCCATTTTCAATTGCATCCATTCACAATGCTCTATGCAATAGCTGATACGAACCACCTCATAAGTAAGTTAGAGCTTTACACACCACTCACTTCTCACAAAATATCACTCACCTGTCATTTTTCTCCCCTACCTCAGATATCATGGCGGTCGTCTTACATACCCTCCCTATCAAAATCGTTACCCAACAGGGAAACTCCTTTCTTTCTCGCAGCTATGTAGTCGCCAACCGAAGGTGATTCTCCCGACTTTTCCAGCAGCAGATCATGTCATGCTTTCCACCAATGAAAACCTTCTAACACGCACACCCACCTATTCTTTCTTTGTAGCATGAAGCCATTACTTTTGACATTGTCTAGCGAATTTGAAGAGAATGATGGTCCAAATATTGCAGCTGCCCAACACCATTTTCCAATCATCATTGCAATAAGACTCAAAGTCACTTCGGAAAATTGTAAACTACTATCTTGTATATATTTTCTGCACAACAGCACCACACCCCTCAGCATAGCATTACTAACCTTTACAATTTCATAATATAGATCTTACGCTCACAACACAGCCTTCATCCGTCATACTAGCCGCTCCACCTGTTCAGCAAGCTATAGAACTACATCACTGGTAAGCATTCCTAACTAGATCATTTTCCATTAACACGGTTCCCTCTCACCAGCATTCCTTTTCTTTTTACCTTATAGGTATCAAACGAATGCATTGCACCTCACACGAATGCTTACTCAAACCACTCACACTAATCCTTCCATCCTTCTTCCTCCTACCAATGATGCAAATATTGTCGATATCGCTACTGTTCTCCATCTGGTAAACCTCCTCTGCTCCACGCTACATTTCTTGCACATCTCCTTGCATATGCTTCCTGCTTTCACCTCTCACCTTCTTATGCTTCTTTTACTAAACAGAACACAAGCACCGCATGGATTAAAGGCACCATTGAGCTACACTATAAACCTCAGAACATGATCTACATGGTTTGCAATCATTGCGATTGCCCCTGTACCTCAACTAATTCCCTTATACCTGCTTGTCAGTTCTGCCACTCTGCTGCTCATCTACAACCTAGGTAATTTTCTGAACAATAAACATTTTTCAGCTCCTCCAACAAATACCTAACAACATAATTTGCAGAGCTTATATCTCGCTTTCAATCACTGATTTAACTGGAACCATACCTGCTGCCGCAACAGGTTTCGAGGCTGAAAAGCTAATACAGCTTCCCCTTCATCAAATATACAGCTTACAATCACAGGTATTTATCTTTTCCCCTAAAGCATCAAACATAACTCCCACTTCCTCACTGACTAATATTTTTCCCCTTCTTCCTTTACACCAAAACATCGGATTAACTCAACACCTTACCACAGCTCTACATGGAAAGATACGCATTTGCTACATAAGACCGTCTCCTTCACCATTGAGGCTCCTGAAGAATGCACCTTACGAGATAACCGCTTCTTACTCTCCAGATGAAACTCTCAACGTTCAAAGCCTCAACATCAACAATCTCAATATTAACAACCAACAATGTGCTTATCATACTCTTCTATTTATCACCAACTTATCCACCACTTGCTTTTCCCGCTACTTCTCCTCTGCTTTCCTTTACCCTTCTCGCGCATCTTATCACTTTTTCTTCCAAAGCTGGGCACACTCCGATTGCAAATAGACACCGCGCATTTGCACGGTGATATCCTCCTAGTCTAGATAAATCTGTCCTTTAAAGTTGAAGAGCATAACAAAAGCCTGTCGTTCTGAACTTTCACCAGGCAAAACAAACTTTAAACTGTCCACCTAAGAATGTCTTTTTGGCTAACGAATAACGTGTAGTTACCAAGTGACAATATAGAATATTAGTGTACCTACTCCCAACTAGTGCCGAAGATATTTGGTACTACCATACGCTACAGACATTGGTTTCATCTTCTTTGTAACGAAACCGTACGATGTATTCTTCACAAATAGAGGGATAATCGAGTCGAGTTGAATTAGAATAGTTTGAATCTAGTTTTGATTGAGTAGCACATTACTGGAATTCCACTTAAATTATAAAATTTGAACTCGAGTTTGAGTTCATTGAACTCTTGAAAGTTGAATTCGAAATCGAGTTCGATTTTGTTTTGTTGTGTTCAGACTCCAATTCGATCAAATCAAACCCAATTGAAGTCAATTTGAGTTCAATCAAGTCCAATCGAGTTTAAGTAATATAAATTTTTTATTATATATATTTTTAAACTCTGCGCAAGAAAGACAAATATATATATATATATGTGTGTGTGTGTGTGTGTGTGTGTGTGTGTGTGTATGTGTGTGTGTGTGTGAACTCGCATGGATCAAGTTTGAGCACTTCAAACTACTTGACGAGCCCCAATATGTCAGGTTCAAACTATTATTATTATTTTTAGTACATTAGCCAATCTGTCCATTCTAACTATTTTTTTAATTATTATTATTATTATTATTATTATTTAACTGTTGTGTTTAGATGGGAACATGGGAAGGAGTGGGTTGCTGCTTCTTGGTCCTACCTTTGCTTCTAAGGTAGTAAATCAATCATAACTATTATTTGGAACTAGAGGTGTTCATGGATCAGTCTATTTTCAATTTTGCTGATCTTAATCGTATATACTAGTTTAGTAAAATTGCATTTCAAACTTTGATCTAATTCAATCAGTTAACTAGTGACTGGTTAACTTATGAAATAAAGTTGGGTATACAGAATAATCTAACCTTCTTCTAGTTACAAGAAAAAAATTTATACTAAGAAATCAAATAATACATCATTTTTCCAAATCAATAAGAGTATTTAATCCTACAATTCTAAAACGCTATCAACAATAGAAAATCAAAACACATTATGTAATTAAAATTTTGAATATTTTAAACATTTGTTTTCATTTTCTCTCTTTCTTTGAAAGCTATCAATTCATTTTCTAATAAGGATGGTACATTTTCTAATTAGTTGAGTAATGAAATGTATATAATTTATGAGAAATGAAAAGAAATTTGAAAAAAAAAAGACAAAAAAGGATAGCAGAATAAATGAAATTAGTTGCAATGAATGTAAAAAATGAAAAAGGTAAATAGGAGATAGGGTTAGACAGATAAGTTTATAAGTTTTGAGAACTAAAATATATAATGGTCCTCCTAATAGGTAGATAACTTTATGAGTTTTGAGAACTAAAATATGTAATGATCCTCCCAACTCATATTATTAGTAAATGACTAAATAATTATGGGTTGAGATTCAGGTACTAGTTATTCTACCAACCCTGCATACTCAACACATATGCAGGTAGGTTTCAATAACCACAGTTGTTGAAAACTAAAAATTATACTCTAATCTAATTTTTTAAGTAAGTTCATGTAACCTAACCATTTCAAAATTATGGATTGGTTACCCTATTTTTATATTTGGACCAATTTAGCTTTCTCGACTACCCATTTTTTCCACTCTTATTAAATACCGCTAGCTGGAGCCGTCACTTTTGAGTGCTCTTGAAATTATGGGGTAAATAGTTATTCCTGTGACTTTCTAGTATTGTCTCCTAGAAAATGGAGTCAACTTGTGTAATGTGGCCCTGCCGATATTAACCGACTAATTTTGTGCATAACCAAGTATATTGAACAAAAAATAGCACATAAAATCTTTTAGAGTTTGCTAATTGCGACGCTGAAGTAAAGATTGCGGTAGTTGTCGTACACAGCTTTAGGGTGTAGCTCTTCTATCAGTACTCTTGTACTGAAAGCCCTAATCAAGGAATAAAGCAATACTGACATTTATATCTTGTCTTGAGTGTGCTCAAGTTTTCCTTAGTTTTTCTGAGATCTTATTGAACGGTACTAGAGCAAATGTTCCGTAATTTGATGGCCACCTTACACGAAGATAAAGCTAAACCCAAAGATAGGGTTTGGTATTGTACTGTGATGCAAGAGTTTAACAATCCATGGACTGCAAAAATTGCCTTCTCAATTAGATGCTGTGGAGTCTTGACTTGAAAGATATCAGAGGACACATACCAAATAGTGCACGGAGTTAGGAGAATTGTACTTGACTTTCTTGACAAGCCTATTGTTAGTGCTGCCCTTAACAAACTCATAGAGATTACAACTACGACAATAAGTTAACAACTGTGATATTACACAAGAATTGCCGATTTACAGAGAGGATGAGGCGGTTAGGAATCATGGAGATAAACGCAATGGAAATTTAAAATTTTGATTCCTTCTAGATCGTCCTTTAATTAAATCCATGTAACACAGAATTAGTTCAAAATGATTAACTCAATCCATAACAATCTCCTTGAACTTGGAGGAGATTTGACGCAAAGAATGGCAAAGAGATCCACGTAACTGTACACGCGTCCGGTCTCTAATGGTAATCCACATTAATCTTCTTAACTAGAACATCCAAGGTCGAATTAGTTTAAATTAGATTAGTGCTAACTATTACTAAGACAACCACTTGCAGATCTATTGAGATAATCCTAATTTTTCACCATAAAAAAAAATCATCCCTAAATGAGAAATAAGAGATGCAGTTTTTCTTATTTTCTTGGATGAATTTTGCGTATTTTTTCTCTCAAGATTTTTCTACAAATCTCACAAGACAATTTGTGTGATAATTCGTCTTGCTAGCAAAAGCCTAGTGAGTAATTATAAACAAATAAGTTATCAAACCCTTATGGAAACCTGAAATCAATTTCCAATAAGATTTAGTTTCCATATTCTAATACAACTCTTCCATTTGGAAGACTAAAACTTATTTTGCACTAGAAGTCTCTCAAGTTTAATTTATTTAACAAATTAAACTATAAGTTATAAAAATTTATCTATCAAGTCCCCACTTGATATTTATTTAATCTAGTTAAAGAAGTTCTTAATGTGTGTGACCCATTAGGTTTTCATATACGTTGGCAATAAGTATGAGCTATAAATTCTAAATAAATAAGAAATAGATAAATTAAAACTCATTTTAATTTATCATTGATTCCACTAATCAATCAACTCATACTTATAGATCAAGATTGGCATCTAGCAATGCATCATGACCACCCAAGTAGTGTGAAAAGTCAAGTGGATGATTTCACCTTTTAGTGAACGTTTACTGTGTAACTAATATCCTTTTACCGTACTTATTTCACATTAATTTTGGAATAAGTTGTGCCTATTCCATTGTATGATTAATGCTCTTTTCTCTTGTATCAAAATATAACTTCAACAAAAAAGATCTTAGAAACACTTTCTAAGACTCTCCCACTTAGCGCTAAGATTTCAGAGTTATACTTCTACTAGTGGCCAGACATGATATAACTCCTCTTCCATAAGAGGCGGTAAATCCGTATAGGTTATTCACCATCTTTCCATATTTCAAGTATATGCCCATTTGCTAATAATATGAGCATTCCCTTTTACGGAAGCAATCATATAACAAAGAAAGTATAACTATCCACATTCAAGATACCATGATAACCTTAAATCTAAGGATCACTTACATAAACGTTATTTAGAAATTAATCCTTTGGCACTTAAAAGATATCTTTATGCAGATCAATCTAGTGAACTTGACCATACCATCAAACGCCCATATACTTGCTTAGGTGTCTCACATACCATAGTAAATGAGGTCTACTACTTCTTATATAGAAACGGCATAGTATACGCTCGTCTAACCGTATTAATAATGCCCTTTCTTGTTAATACTATGACTAGAGATGTTTAAGAATAAACATTATGTATAATCGAATAAGCCTTACCATCATAACTCTTATGTTTTCATTGATCAGGTTTATTCTAATAGTTTTATCATACTTATGATAAAGATGTCATTTATTATAACATAAATAGTTAAAGTGTATATTAAACCCTTGAAGTTGATGGACTTTAGGGCATATACATTAACAATTTCCCACTTGCACTAAAACCAATAACTCATAAGTCAAAGACCAAATGAGCCAACATGACTGTCATGTTTTCTTTAATATAAGTTTTAGTTAGTGGATCAACTATGTTGTAATTGGAGGGTACTCCTTTTAATCTTTGCTCTTATTTTCTAGCAAATAATTTCCAAATCATATGGTACCACCTTAACAACTCTTTGGATCTATGACGAGACCTTGATTCCTTTATTAGGACAAATTTCCATTGTAGTCACAACAAAAATTGAAGGACTTCTAATGGAGAGAACTAATCCAAACTCATGTTTGAACTTGTAGATCCAAATGCTTCCTTTTGCCACTGCTCAAGTAGTAATTATTAAGGTTTAATTGTAGAAACTTTAGTTGTGTTTCACTTGGAACTCTTTCAACACACAACACCAATATTATGAATGTATGCATAATTACTTGTAAATCATCTTTGTAAGATTGTTGTTTACAAGTATATTCTCAATCTTCCAAATTTAAAACTTTAAACCTTTCATGGACCAAAGAAGACAATGATTTTAGTACAACAAAAAGATTATTCTATACAATATAGATAAAACCCCTTCTTAGATTACTCCATGCTAAACATTTTAGCATCTTATCTAAATATTTAAAAATTCAAGCAACTATACCTATCAACATAGACTTTTATTCTAAAGGAAGATTCCCGCTCCTTTATATCATGAAGAAAGTCTTGGATAACTATACCTGTAATTTTGGAGCATAGGTATACCATTTCCATATATCATATGTCAACTATATATGACACATGAAAATAGCAATAGTTCCCAGTAAATCATATATGAGTACTAGACCCATCCATATTTTTAATAAAATCAAACTCTTTGACTATGTCATCAAAACGAATGATACAAATTTTAGAGATTTGCTTTGTTGGTATACTAGATGTAAAACCTTTAAATTGTGTCACATACACAATTATTTGTTGTTTCCATTTAAGAAAAGTGGTTTTAACATCTATTTGCCATACCATAACTCAAAGTTAAAACAAGTATGTAAATCTAAATGAATTTAAGCATATTGATTAGTAAGAAGATTACTTTAAAGATAATTACTTATCTTTAATAGTGATCTCTCTACCAACCAAACTCTATAGGTAACACTTTACCCTCCATATTGGTCTTTACTCTAAAGACTTTTTTGCAGCTAATAAGTTTTTATGCCTTTAGGTAGATTGGCTAAGATCATTACTCTTCGTCAAATATGGAATCCATTTTAGATTTATGGTTCTCAACCATCTTTATAAGTTATAAAAGTATTCATAAGTCCTTAAAAGATCCACAATCAAATGTCATGATCTTCTATAAGAAATCTATATTTTTAAGACTTATGAAACCCTTGTTTTAGGAACTTTCGCTGTGCCTCATCATCATGAAATGCAAGCTCCAATCCTATGCATTTGTTCAACTTTCTTTTGTGATACTTGGAACTCTTTCAAACTATGAGTTCATCTTTCTCCTACTACTTTATCTAGAATGAATCATTTATTTAGAAAAAAGTAGTTTTAGCGTTAAAACACTTTTACTCTTTGAGATGATAGAATTATAAAATTCTTGGAGAAAATAAGGAAATTCAAACATATGTGCTAAGAAAAATTAAACCAAATGAAATAAGAAGAACCGATTTGCTCTTCTTCTTTTTGGCCCTCTTCTTCTTTTCCTTTAAATCTCAAGAATACTTCAGAAAAGGTTTTAATCTGATCTCAGCTCCATTTTATCCGATTATAGATTTGCACTTCATAAGTAGCACAATCCAAACTTTCACAAAAGTTGGATTCCTTAACATTCCATATCTCATATGGCACATTTTGAACAAATGCATTTATGGAACAAGATTTAGTGTATAGGAGACAATTTTATCTAGGACAAATCCCAAAACCATTTTGGTAAATTTGCATGGGACATCTCATCCCATGAGATATAATTCTTTATCTAGATTACTCAACAATAATTGAAATGACTAGAAGAATTTATTTTGTTTGAGAATCTCATTCTCCTTTAGTTAACCCTTAGATTAAGTATTCTTCACCTTCATTAAATCATGGTGTTCCAATACTTCACCACATCTCAAGTACTCTTTACCTTAATCATATTTAGGTGTCCTAATACTTAACCAAATTATTTCTCTACTTTATACTTAAACCTCTTAACTTCTCAAAGTCTTGGATACCTTAAAGATACATATATCCATTTTGAGTTGTTATTACTAAAAGTAATAAAGTATGAGAAATAATTATCTCTAGCATGAATTGTTAATCTTCCACATACATCACCTAACAATTTCTTAACCCTTTTCATAAAAGATCAAATTAGTTTTCTTATTAGTGAATAAGTTTTGGAATTTTGTCATGCAGAAAAAATGTTCACATTCATTCAACATTTTGTGAATTCATGGCTGGAAGGCAATTTATGCAATCCATGCGATTGTTGAGCTCTTGCACCATAGAACAGCCCCCAACTCTAAGGTGGCAATCAAGTTAGGAAAAATTTGGTCTGGTGCCAATATTACACCGAAGCAAATAAAAGAAGAAGACATTCAATTTTCTTCAATACAGTCTGGGAGAAACTCAGGAAAACTCGAGTGCACTCAAGAGAAGATATAAATGTTAGTATTGCTTATTCATGGATTAGGGCTACTGCAGTACAACAGTATTGATATTAGAATTACACCCTAAAGCTGCATAGGACAACTACCATAATCTCAATTCAGTGTAGCAAACTCTAAAAGATTTTATGGGCTATTTTTTGTTCAAAATATTTGGTTATGCCCAACATTATTGGGTTGATGTTCACATGACCACATCATACATGGTGAATCCATCACTGTAGGAGACAATACAAGAAAACCACAGGATTCACTATTTACCGGAATTTCAGAGCAGCCAAAAGTGCCTGTTCGAGCTGAGAGTCATGATTGGATTACAACCTTAGAAGCAGAGGCAACATTTGAGAAACATTAGGCGGCTTCCAAAGGCTATTCTTAGTACATTAGCCATTCTGTCCATAGTTAATCCGTTTTTTAATTATTACTACTATTATTATTATGCTTTTGTGTTTAGAGTGGAACATGGGGAGGAATGGGTAGCTGCTTCCTGGTCCTGCCTCTTGAGGGCCACCACATATGACATCAATCAGACTGCAGAAATTGGATTAAACCATATGTGCTCTGGAGCTCAAATCTTCCATGGCAACCGCACCACTGCTCTTGTCTTCTGTTCCTTTGTACTTGTACCACTTAGCACAAATTAGAAAGTATCCTAAATTGAAAAATTCCAAAGCAGTAACCAGGTAATAGAAGTAATCCAATCTTCCCTTGTTGAGATCTTCAGCCAACCAGTCTATTCCGGATGCATTTCTGGTCCACCTGTGGACTATTGATATCATGAAGCTGCTCAGATAACTAGACATTGCAACACCACAAAACAAGAAAGACCCTCCAAAACTTCTCATGTTCTCGGGAAACTGCTTGTAGAAAAATTCGACTTCAGCAATGATGGTAAATGCTTCTGAAAGCCCTGCTAGCGCCATTTGAGGGATTAACCAACTGGCACTCAAGGAAGAAATGTTGCCTTTTTGCGCCACAACTCCTATGGTTGGCTTAGTAAGAGCCACTGTTCTTCTCCAGTTTTCCACTAGACCAGATACCATCATGGTAGCCACTGCAATTACCATGCCAACCCCCATCTTTTGCAGGATAGTTATACCAGCTTCTTTCTTGGTGATTTTACAAAGATATGGAACGATGATCCTATCATATATTGGAATCCATAATGTGAGGCTCAACATCTGAAAGATTGCGTAAGATGCTGCTGGGATTTTAAAGCCAGTATTTCCAAGGCGTCTATCAGCCTGGATGGCCTGGAAAACTGCATAATTCTGCATCAAGTTCAGAACTATAGAGTATATAATTCCAGCAATCCATATGGGAACCACTCTGACTACACATTTCACTTCTTCCACCTGCTGGATGCTGCAAAGCCTCCATGGATCATGTGCTGAACCACCAGCGTTGACATGATCTTCAGGGGTTATGATTGCTGCTTTGCTCAGGAACCTGAATTAGTATTTCCACTCGATTAGTTATAGTTTGCAATATAATTCAAGGATTACACATCAAAGATTAATCAGAATTAGAGAGTTTTAAAGTCATACCCGAACTGATCTGTGTAAGGAAGCTTAGAGTTGATTGAATTGGGAGACATGAAATCAAAGAGAGACTCCTGTGGTTGATCTGGCAAAGCCAATTTCCTTTTTTTGCTTGCAGCAACAATAACTTGTACCAGACTAGTCAAGGGACTACCCTGTGGCAGTACCATCACATAAATTCTGGTACCCACGAAGAAGAAAGTGCAGGATAAGAACATCATGAAAGCAGGAATTCCCAATCCGATAGCCCAACTGATATTGGATTGAACATAGACAATGATTGTTAAGGATACCATCACAGCAAATGTGTAGGTGAAATAATACCAATTGAAGAAACTATTGGTTCCCTTTCTACCGGACTCTGTATTGGGATTAAACTGGTCTGCACCAAAGGCCAAATTACATGGTCTTATGCCACTGGCTCCAATCACTAACAATCCAAACCCACTCAACAAGAAAGTTAGTTGCCCAGCTGTTGGCCCAACACATTTGCTGCCGTCTGTTCCACAAGGAGGAGGATGCAACTGAGGAATCGCTGCAGTTAGCATCAATGCGAGCATTCCCTGTGTTTCAGAAAGGGGAAACAAAACTAAGGATCAGATTCTAGTTCTCTGACAAATTATCTTCAATCAGGTTCTCATTTGGACTGAGGTATAAAATCAAAACATTTCATAAAGAACCCAATATTTTCTTTCCTTGTTGGGAAACACTAAGATCAGTGGTAGAAATTTTACCAAGACAGAAGCTACTGAAGCAAAGCCTAGAGTCTTGTATCGGCCAAAGTAAGTGTCTGAGAAGTAAGCTCCAATCAAGGTTCCAAAATTGCAGGTACCATTGAAGATGTTAATGAGATTTGTTGCACCAATAGTGCTCATGTTAAAGACAGTCGTCAGATACACCAACAGATTGGATATAGTTCCGACTGTTCCCAGCTTCTCGAACGTTTCATTTCCTGCAAAGCTCATATGTTTTTTACCGTTGCTGACAAAGTTAGCAAACTTCTATGTACAAGTCGCATATAGAGTTGTTACCTATGATGAAAGGCATAGCTTTGATTCCTCTGTACTCGACTTCATCTTTCTTGACACCAGTATCATTCTTCGTCAACTTAGTATCATCCACTGGTGATTTGATTCCCATTGTTCTTTTTTCTCTTTTCTCCCTGGGAATCTGCCCTTTCCTTGTACTAAAAGTTTGTGTTCCCCTGCTTAGGAGCTTAATATGCCTTTTCTTTTCAGACTCTCTTCCTCCAAATGGTTGCCATATATAGATATATAATGGTCAAAGCAATTATGAGGCTAGGAAGTCAGGTAAAACTTCCAAATGCTTCAAAATCTCTCTGGAGGTAACCTTTGCAAGTGGAGAGTTATATGTGTGGAATCAATATCATATCACGTGGCAACAGATGTCCTAATTACAATGTGGACGAGAGCATAAATTTTGAAAGTCCAACATCTTTGGGTGTCCAATTTCGTTTTTCCAGCCTGATAATTGGCTGGGGACAAAGATCATCTCTCGTCCATTATCATTAGTTTCATAAATGAATATGCACATGCATGCATATGTAGATAATAGATATGACCATATGAGTTATACTATATTTAATGGCCTCTTTAGGTGTTTGCCATAATTGAAGAAATATCTACTTTAACTTTTAGAGCTAAATTTATCTGCTTGCAAAATCTTTGCTATTAGTCTATTCTTTGCTGACTGCGTATTGAACTCAATAATACATACAATCCTAATGTATAAAAGATTTAATAAATCTTTAACCAAATTGTTTACTTTAATTCAATTTGTTCTTATTGAACAATGACCAATGCATGTTCTTTCAAAGGTTAAACTAATAATTTTATGGTGAGGGAAGTCTATCAAAGAACATATTATATAAACTTTGAAGGTTGTTTTCATTCAATAATAAACCACGATGAAGCATGATATGTATATATATATATATATATATATTTATTTATTTATTTATTTATATTTTAAGCTAACTTACTTTTGTTTTATTGCTACAGTCGAAGATCAATGTGATTCTTGCAAAATATACGGTCATAGATCCAAAATTTATTTGCCTCGACGTCTTAAACAAAAACCTTGAAGTTGGAGGCCTGTCCACCTCTGATGATTTCATGCAAAATTAAATATGTGATGATTCAATTAAAAACAAGAAAACTCTAAATAAAGTCCAGGATTCCCTGAGTAACAACCTTTTGGCCTGCATCAAGCAAACTTTTGCCATGTGTTTGAATAAACTAAAATGAGATTCGTACAAGGAAAACCTGCTGTTCCCATCAGAGTCATAATGCTGGGGGTTGGATCAGAATGTCTGTCCCAAACGCAAGTACTTCTTCCATAGACTATAGCGATAGCTTTAATCATTGAAGCTGTATCCTCACTATTCAGAAGTTCAATTCGTTCCGTGTCTATTCCACTGACTGCCTTTCATGCCAATATGTGTTCATTTTCTGCTTTCACACCAATCGACATGTCATTTTACACGGAAATAATGGACCGGATGACGAGCCATTTATGGGATGGATTCAATATCGACACGGACAAGTGGTATTTTGAAACATCAAGTGGCATCTTGAACATACGAAGATTTTATGAAATGGTACTAGTGGTTTCTATCAATTCGATAGTAAACGTCTAAGGAATCAATAGAACACAACAGTAGGAGACACCAAATTGAGGTGGTTCTGCAGATCACATGACGGGACAAAAGTGCTGGTGACACTAAAAATTGTGTACAGGTAACTAGCAAAAGATCCACAAGATTTTTCTTTTTTTTTTTTGGGGGCAAAAGATAGTTAATGGAGTAGGCTGCCAACAATGAGGGACTAGGCGCACATTGATTAGTGCGAAAAAATGAAGACTGAAAGCAAAAGCATCTCTGACCAAAATGACTTGAATTACAGAAGGCACAATCAAATAAAATGAACTCAATTAACGAAATCAATTAACGCATTCAAAGTGCAAAAACTTTAATATAATAACTAGTTAAAAAGCTAATGAGTGGTATAATTAACTTCAGACGTGCAAAGTTATATTAACCCGAGAAATGCAAAATTTTATTCTAATGAGCAGATTAGAAACTACTATAATCTATGTATCATATAGAGTAATTTTGCTAAATGTAGTTATAGTTGATGCATTAGTTAATTTAGTAATATTGCTCGAAGTTCAATTTTTATTCATGATAAATTTTTTTTTGGAACTTTTGTGTTTATCCGAAAGTAAATACATGCATTTTTTTAGTATTAGGTGTATAATAATAATTAAACTATTGATATTTTGTATGAGAAGCAATACATGATTTTGTTTAGTATTAGGTGTATAATAATTAACCTATTGATATTTCATACACAAAGCAATATTTGATGAATTTAATTATGTATATCATAGTTCAATGATGAATAAAATATTTTAACATTTTAAAATACAAATAAATTTCTTGCAAAGTAATGCAAATAAATTCTATTATTGAGATTTCTTTATTGAATTATTCAATACTGAGCAAATAGCTCGCACAGTTTCGCAACTAGAATATATATGAAAGCAAAGTTTTCAGTCACTAGGTCAATTGTTGAGCTGGGTTTCACCCAATTTGTATTTTTTCAAATTATATTTCTTGTGGTTTCTTTCTCTTCTAACAACTTTTAGCTTTTTTTATAAATTTAAATGTGTATTCATATCTGAACCTGTTTGGTTGTGTGGTGCTTCTATTCAAAATGTACTTTTAGGTATTAATATGAGAATATGAGAAGTTAGTTAACACAAAAATCAAAAATTTTACTATCCTTTTCCAAGGGAGAAAGGAAAAAGGATAAAGAAAATAAAAGATAAAAAAGTTAAGAAAAGGATAATAAAATATTTGGTCACCATTGCAAAAAAGATTAAGGACCATTTTAGTTTCTAAACTTACAATTCTCTCCATAATTGTAATAGTTAATAGTATCTAGGAATTTTGGTTGGTATTTGGAGAGAATTAGTAAAGTTTGAAAACTCCAATAGGTCCTTAATTTTTTCAACACTTGCAAAAATTTGTGAAACATTTTTTTTTTACCTTGAAATCTAAACAAACTGCTCATATGGATACATTTCTAGCTACTTTAACACTGAAAATCAACGAAATGACCAAAAAAAGAAAAAAAAAAGTACACTTTACGATCTGGTGACCCTTTTGGCCCCCCGAAAAAAAAAGATTGATAACCAGAGGTGCAAGGGAGAAAGGAAAAAGGATAAAGAAGAAAAGTGCTAAAAATTTGAGAAAAGGGTAATAAAAAAAAAATGTTCTGCAAAACTTGAAACATATAGCCATTGAATTGGTTCACTGACTTAAATTTACCCACAAATAATGGAGTCTGAATTTACAAGCATTTCAAATGCTAGATCTAATTCCTCCCACTTAACAAACGCTAATTTAGAGTTAATGGTTAATTAGAACGAGGGTCCCATTAATGACAAACAAAATAAAATTAGACTATCATTATTGGTTAGAACAAGGCTCCAGTATTTCTGGCTTTTGCCGTACCTACTTCAGAAATTTTCCTATTCCTCACTACCAAATTATCTTATTCGAAACCAACACGCAAAAACATCCATCTTCCTTTATCACAAAGGTTATAATTACCATATAACAACGTGTGCCCAGACATCTTATTTTTGCAGAACATAACAGAAAGAAAATTGCCTGATTTAATCAGCTTGAAATTTGGACTGTTATAATTTTTAGACAACTTATTTTTGCAGAACATATGAAAAAGGAAAATGCCTAATTTAATCAGCTTGAAACTTGGACTGTCATAATTTTTTACTATATATTCTATACTAAGAGGAGGGGTTGGACTGTCATAATTTTTCACTATATATTCTATACTAAGAGAAGGAGTGGACTCACGGAAGTCAAATAGAGATTAAACCACTACTGAACCAATGGGTACCTATGTACCCGCTGGTGAAACTTCCAGGATATTCTGGACTGTTATAATTGTTTATGATATATTCTATACTAAGAGGAGAGGTGGGATCTGGTCCATGACCTACTCCCAAAGAGAATTTAAAGTTCTCTCTGGTGGCCAACTTGACTAAGTCAAGCTGGTTTTGGGCTGTTATAATGATATACCATATTTTTCTTTTTTGGAACTCTAACGCTACAAATTAGTAGTCCAAGTACAATAAAATTTTGCATGTTTTATTATGTTGCTAACATTAGCCTAACAATACCTTTTTTTTCTTTTCCAAATTTTCTTGGCATCTTCAAACTTTGATTTCCCACTTCATTCCTTCTTCGACTGATATAACACACAATTGCTGCCCATGTCGTCTCTTTGGTTTAGGTTTGTGACACTTCACATTTTCATGAAGTTTTACATCTAAGAATTTTGCTGAGAATTAAAAGTCAAATTTTGCACGAGAACATTATCACGATTTGATGATGAACACCCTTTCATTTTTATATCTGAAAAATGCATCCTTCTGGAGAAAAGAGACGGTGGCATAATTAGAAACATAGTTTTTCAATCTTGTTGAAACAAACCTATCAGGAATCTTTCCTCCAATATCCGGAGTGGCCTCAGGACTATGGCGGTTGAAAGGAATATATTGAAAAGCAAAAGCGATGCCTATGCAAGCCAAATCCTCATCACGATCATGATGATTGAAAGAAACAAGTCTCATAAAGAACATAACAAGCTTAAATGAAAAGAACCTAGTATTCTATTTGCTACTTTCGACTCACATTAACCATAGAGATGTCGGTGCACACTTCAACTGTGCCAATATCTGTCCATACGGATCAACAGCCCGTGAATCAGTAGGACAAATACATCGCAGCAAATTAGCAAGTGGCAGACGATGAGGACAATATGGTCAAGAAGATAACAAAAGAGCTAACATTATGGTTAAATTTCACTTTGCAACCTTTAACATCATAGAGATGTCGACACTTCCAACTTGTCAATATTTGGCAGTAGGACAAATACATCGCAACAAATTAGCAAGTGGCAGACGATGAGGACAATATGGTCAAGAAGATAACAAAAGAGCTACACAACCTTTAATCATGTTCCTTCCAACTTGGGCCCTATATTTAGAATGATACAATTTAGTCTTTAGCTTTAAAAATATGCCCCACTTAAATAAAAATTATTGTTGGAAGTGTGACAAATTTTATATTTTAAGAACTAGCTAGAGTGGGGCATATTTGATGTTTAGAGATTAAACTTTGATAGATTTTATTTAAGTGGGACAGAATACTATTGGGACCAATTTTTCCCACTTTCAAGTTTATGGACCGATGCGAGAATTTAGGTGTAATGGAAGGATGCAAAATGAAATCAACCCTAAACTATAGTTTTTTCCTTTTTCTTTTTTTGGTGGATGTGGGGGGTGGTTCCTTTTTCTTTTTTTCCTTGGAGAGAATGACATGATATACTTTATTCCTAGTTATAACATGCCTAATAAATTCCATACTCTGTAGGAGACTCTTGCTTATCTTTGCGGGATTCATCCATAAAAGACAGTTGGAACCAAGCAAAAACATGTATTATATGACAATGATTTGCATAGAAATTACAAAGAAAAAAGCCAAAAATGAGTGAACAGCCAAAATAATGTTCAACGGATAAGGTTGCAACTAGCAGAAATTATACAGGTTAAGTAAACAGCAAACAGATCCCAAAATTATTTAAATTTGATTTTCTTCTTTATTCACGTGCATAGACTTGGACTATGTTAAGCAGCCGAAGACGAATATGGGGCTAAATTTCTGTTAGTTCTTTGTCCTTGAGATTTTCTGATAGCAAATTGTGAGTGTAAAGAATATTCTGAGCGTATCTTTATCCTCTTATGAGTCCATACTAGCAGCAGATTGCACCCAATTATTTCAGAAACGTTCTTACTTCTCATATTTATGCTAATGCCAAATGATAACCTTGAAGCTGATACAATACTTTATTGCATCTATCAGGAGAAACTATATAGAGTGTGATTATGTAGTTCTCTCTTGGAATCCTTTCTTAGCATGCTCTCCTAACACACATGATATCACCCAAAAAAAAAAAAAGGAAAAGAAAAGAGTCATAAAAAAAAAAGGGAATAGCGTTTAATATAATTAGGTGTACTGCATAACTGCACCAGATGCTGCAGGCGTGCTATTGTGCTGTGACATTTGAATTTTTTTTTTTTTTGGGCAAATTGATTCATTTTATTGAAAAGCAAACAAGGAACATACAGAGTTCCAATTACATCAGAGACTACAGTCTACTATATTCAATATACTATGCACCAGCCATCAGCTAAAGCAATTATGATGAAGTCCAAACTCCATAGTTAGATCCCAGTTTACTCTGTTTATAGTCATCTTTCGCCAACAAGCAGTGACGTCTTTCACAGCTAAAATAACAGCTTCTATAATATTGACTGCACCCGCAGGAATATGATTGAATATGCTCCTGCTCCTGGCTCTCCAAATATGTTATACTGCAGCACCAAAGACTAGCCTTTTGACTTGATCTGGAAATGACATTTGAATAGTAAGATACAGAATGACAGTAATCAGGACCCCTGTATGTCTCATTTTCTCCCAATTGCTTGTGTGCAACTAGTTGTCTAGTCCGTGTGCGATCAATAACAAGATGACAAAATTTACAATTTACATGACTAAGTATATATAATTTTTATTCTTTTCCATGTAACTTTATACTTATTCTGTTCCGTTGTAACATATCCTCTTTTTTGTGTTTTATATATTTGTTACAAATGTACAAAGAAGGAGGAGGAGGAGGAGGAGGAAGAATTCATATCCCAAAGAAAAAGACTATTCTTATAAATTTCTCACAAAATTTTCTTCAATGATCTTGTATATATAAGGAGTAGATAGTATTGTGTATAACATTTGTTTTTTTGGTGTGTTTTTTCATGGCTAGGGGATGATCTTTGATTTCTTATCAACGTACAAATTTCTTGAATATCAACCAAATAGCTATGTATATGTGTAAAAGAAAAAAATGGAGAGAGAGAGTATATGGATATATATGCTGGGCTAGGGTTATGAAAAGGATTTAACATATATTTTTTTACCTGAAAAGACCTTTTGAGAGATTTGGCTGGACCATTTTGCGATTTTATGATGTGAACACTAATATAAAATCATTAAACCCGGAGAATATAACATGATCATGATTGAATAATTACAAAAGCTCTTCATTTCCTGTAGAATAATATTTTAAAATAATTTCTAAGACTGCATTACTGCACAAAGTGCTGCTTTGACGTTTGCATATTCAGAGATTGCACGCCCACCATCACGATTCTTGGATAAGGGCACCAGTTGGCCATATTTTCCCCATGCGCTGTTGGTGATGTTTACAGATCAAACAATTATTGTACGCAAGTAATCTGTTTACAGTCAAATATTTGTGGCTTATTCAACAAGATGACAAAATTTATATGACTTGGGAGTATACAATTCTTGTTCTTTTCTAGAACTCTATACTTAGACTTATTCATTCGAATCTAGTATCATAACCTTTGTTTTCTTTTTAATTTCTTTTGGTCAAACAATGTAAAGAGAAAAAAGGGTATCATATCTGATACTTGGGACAAGTCGTCTTTGCCATGACACGTTAAGCATGCATCCATTCCCTTTTTCCCCATGATTAATTAATGATATGGCATAATATTATTGATTGGCGGCTGGTTTTCTTCAACCGTAGTTGTGAAAGTAGGGAAAATCTAAGTATTCACGCAAATATATGCGTAGCAGATTTGACATAAGTTTATACTTGTCAACGATAATCAGCGTTTGGTTAGGTTGTTGTATTTTGGAGGTAACAACTTAGAGATATTTTATACACCAGATTTGATTATAAGCAACGGTTTAAATATCTCTAAACAAAGCAAGGCACTCATGCCTCACCTTTCATGCGTGTATATGATTTCTTGATTCATTTAATTTTTCTTTTTCATAATTTTTTTTTTTTTTGCCACTGGAACAACAATTTTAGGGTGATAGTTTAGAGATTTGGTGTTGCTTTGTTTTATGCAATTATTGCTTTTTTCTAGTTGGATGTTTCCTCAACTTGTATTTCTAACAAAAGATAAATAGTTTAAATTTTAAATTATTAGCAATATTCAATCTTTCAATCTAAGGGTGAATGACACTTCTTTCACTGTCCAACAATGAATTATACTCGTAGCTATGATATCAAAAAGAGATTGTAGGGATCTTCAAACTAAAAGTTGCATATAGTATACAGGATCCCAAAATATAAGGTCATACGAGTTTCTATAGCTTACCACATGCAATGATGGCTGAGTTGTTTAATTTGCTGATGGAGACTCTTGTCGGTTTGTAGCCTCTTACTCAGAAAGTTGAATAAAGAATCTGACAGTTGTATTATTGATATCCTTACGGTATAAGTTGAGACTTGAGAACATGGGCACGGAGCCCTTCGGCATGCATATAAAATGCGAGAAGTAGGCATGCAGAGGCCCAACTGACTTCGAACTCAAAACCAGTACGAGTGTGGGTTGCAGCTTAGGCCCATTTTAGTTTAGCTAGAACCGAAAAAAGACAAAAAACTTTCGGTCACATTAATGGCTTTTTTGAAGGGAAATTTTAGATTGTCAAAAAAAAAAAAAAAAAGAGTAACGTCAATAATGTGGAATTAGCGTACAAAGATTAGGTAGAAACAATACGCATATATGTAGGTTACTGAGGTAACAATACCTTGGAAAATTTTTTAATGGAAGGAGAAAAGATAAAATCAAACAGCAAAGTAGCCTTTGGCATTTCTAATGTATTTTACTTTCCAAATAACCATCAAAAAGAAGCTCAATGAATGCATGCAGGTTGTAAAGAGTAAGTTTATGCTAAAAATGAAATTAAAGTAAGCAGTGACTAAGATACATATACATACATATATACATACATATATATATATATATATGTGTGTGTGTGTTTGTGTGTGTCTGTGTGAGTATATATGTATATATATCTTAGGGATAAATTCATAAACCTCCCGTAAGATTTTTAGCAATTTCACTGAGTTCACTTGAGGTTTCAAAAATATTCTTATCTCCCTTAATTTGACATTTTTGGTAACTAAATCTTACACTTGGTTAAAAATTTAGATGAACACATTAAAATGCCCCCAATTTATAAAGTTTATATTACTTTTCAAAAAAATTGTAAAATATACAACACAAATACAAGGAAAAAGTATCAAGTTTTTAGTATCTATATTTATTATTTGATAGCCAATTACTCCACTAATTTTATCACTATGATAGGCTACTGTGTATGATGCTTTATTACACACACACACACATATATATACACATACATACATACATACATACATACATACATACATACATACATACATATATATATATATATATATATATTCTTTCTAAATTGACGAAGAAAGAATCATCATTATCAGAACTATCATAATTTAGTAGTAGTTTTGGGCAACTCCTTTTTAACTTACTGTTACTTTTTGATACCGCAAAAAAACAAAAGAAAAGAAAGAAAGAAGGAAAAGATCAACTAAAAAAATTGAATCATATTCAAAGTTGTCCAAAAAAAAAAAAAGGATCACTAGCTCAACATCTAGTAATGATAGCGACTAGGGCAACATTTGTTTATAATTTTGTATTTTTTTACTCACTAAATATAAAAAAGAGGAGGTAAGACCCATACTTTGCATACGTAAACCTAACAAGGGAATTTTATTAAAATAGTAAGACTAATATTGTCATTCTAAGTGGACAAGGTAGGTAGATATAATTTTTAAAATCTTGTGGGAGCTCAATAAGATTGTTAGACAATTTAGAGGAGATTTTTAAAATTATCCCTTTTTGTTAATGATAAAGTGTCTTCACCTATTTTGAAATATTTTTTAGCAATTATTTTACATTAAATAACAGAGATGAATTTTGTATGAATCAACAAGCTGTGTAACTTTATATTGTTATGCCTTTTAAACACTGGTCTTGAGTTGGATTCATTTGGATGATAGATATGATCCAATGATGAATAATGGTGAAACTTATTGGTTCGATTTGTTTGCTGACCAAATAATTAATTGCTCTGAACTTCGATTAAAAGTGGCCCACAAGGTCAACCAAACAAGGGTAAATTACATTTACGCCATTGAGGTTTAGCCAAGCTATCATTTAAACCCTCAGGTTTGTCCAGAAAACAAAACCAACCTCCAAACTCTAAGCTTCTTTAGAAATACCCCTTGCTGCTAGTCAACAAACATTTGACCACTTAGTCATTAGTCGGATTAGCAAAATATATATTGAAAGTTAGAAATTGCCCATTAACCATAATATACCTTTTCTTTCTTTTATTTTCTTTTTTTTTTCAATTTTCTTTTTCTCTCTTCCTTATCCTCCATCCACATGAAACACTACAATCAACACCAGAACGGTGTTGCAAAGTCTACTGCCATCAATTTGACAGAAACTATTTCATCCAACTCTATTTCCTATATTGGAAATTTTAACCTTAGAATTACTGAGGACGAACCAAGACTTCCAACCTCAGTAATTGCTCTATTGCCAATTCTTACGAACTCATTTTCAATCTCTGTTAGATTGAATAGAACTCTTCCCATGCTACAAACTCCTAATTTTACATTCAAGCAAATCACTAAAATCGGACTAATTTAAGCCCAAATATTCATTTATGAAAATAGATCTTATTATTTATCTACCCAAAATCAAATCTGATTTCTTTAATATTGGTATTAGAAATTTGTTGCAAACCTAGATCTATGCCTCTGTTGTGCATCTCTGCAATTACTTTGATTAGAGAAGATTAAAATAGAGGGGAAATGGGGAAGGAAGATCTTGGATTGGAGACATAAATAAGGAAGAAAGGAGTTTGGAGCTGCTCCCATAGAGTTCTTTCTCACAAAGATATTGGTGAATGAGATGATGCTGTTAACAGTTGTGGAGGTGGGCACGCAGATGAATTGGGATAGTGGAAGACTTGAATTTAGGAAGTTTTCTTTTACGTTCTTTTGCTTCGTCCTTTCCTTTTTTTCCTCATTCTTCATTTTAAATTGCTTCCCTTTATTATTATTATTTTTTGGTATCTTTATTCCCTTTTACTATCAAAGATATAATTTTGGAAGGGATACGATTTTTTATTTATTTAATGGAAAAAATTTTCTTCGTTGTTTCTACCATTTTCCTTTTTTTTTTTTTTTTTTTGCTTCTAGTTTTCTTTTCTGGTTCTTCAAGCAAATTTTACTTGTAATTGACGCATTTGGATGATGGGTGATTTGGTCATTTTCCGGCCTCTTAACTGTATAACATGGAAGACGTTACTGACAAGGGGGTGAATATAATTTGGCTTAACCTTAAGGGCCGATTAGTAGTTTGGTTAAAGCTCAGGGGAGATAGATATAATTAATCCCAAAAAAAAAAAAAGGTGTCAAAGCAAAGGCGGCCATAGCAAGCGGCGAAGCAACTGTAATTCCCCTCTCTTTACTTATGCAGTAGGAAAACGGCTTTATCTGACCTAATGTACTTGGTGAAAAATGTGTGCATGATTGTTACTTCAGTTATATATCCATTCCTTTTTTTTTTTTTTTGGTCAAACGGCATCATTCATTGATAATCAACAGCACCATACAAACTAATTTTACAATTGTTGGGTAAGTACTCTGCTAGACATTTGTGACTTTGTTTTGAGTCACATGGGAAAAGAATCTTCCCACTTCATTTCCTGTACTAGGTTGATGACAAATTTTGCCAAATCATGACTAATTACATTGTTCTCTCTCTTAACAAAACAGAAAGAGCACTGCCAAAAGGATTTTGCTAGAGCTTTAATATCCTTAATCACAAAAAACACAAGAGAATCGTCCAAATCTTGTTTGTTTATCCTATCTATGACCCCCTTAAAATCAGAGTGAATAACAATTACTGCCCAATTCTGCTGGACTGCATTCACCATAGCTGTACGGATTGCTTCAGCTTCAAGAATTGCTGGTTCCGTTCCAACATCCTTTGGGATGGCCCAAGTTACTTTTAGCTTGCCTTCCCAGTCCCTAGCAACAATCCCTAAGCCACCCTTGTTTTTCACATTGTTTAAAGCAGCATCAGTATGGATCAGCACTTGGCCTTGAGAACGAGGCAGTTGTTGCTGGTGAACAGTACCTCCTGATGCACCCTATGGTTCTGATTGTTCCCATCTTCTTTAGCTGAATAGAATTCCAGCCAATCCTCACAAGCTCTGTTAGAGATCCAGGAAGCGTGATTCTCATGCTGATTCAGTTATATATCCATTCACTGCTTAAGAATTATTAGGTTGGTGCAAGGATATGAGAAAATTGTTTGCAAGAATTTTTGAATTGAGACCGATAATTTAACTATACAGTTCAGTCTTATCCAAGTTTTTCACGTACATGTGGCGCAATTTCCCTGTCCATCCAGACCACTAAATGCAAAGGACAAGGAACATTTACCAGAGTTCCAGCAGAATCAATTGAATTGTCATTGGTCAAAGCTGGACACCGGTTCCAAATTTAGTGCTTAATTGTCCATCCTTCTGTCCCTGGGACTTCAACAATTTTCACAGCAATTGCTCTTTACTTCATAGTGATCTATGATCACGAAAGAACTACAGAGATTGAGAGTTGGACAAAATAGAAAGTTGTAATTGGTCTCATAGATATATATACTGTGTACATTTAACAATCAATTACTCGTTTTTTAGTATCTACAGTTATTGGACTAGTGTCTATATTCACTCTCACGATGTCGATTCATATTGTATTTGTGTACTTTGGGTACTCTAAATCTAAGGCTCAAGTTTTTCATTTACTTCGCCAGCTCTCCAATCCAAGAAGAGTTTATAAAAGTAAAGAGTTTTTTTTTTTTTTTTTTCTCTTCCTTCTTTTGACGGGTGTCCAATCGTACTTTTAGCAAACTTAATTTATCACATACCAGTAATTATTATTGTCCCCAGCATAGTTGTATTTATATAATTTTTTATTATTATATTTACTTTTTTAACATTCAATGCCTGAACTACATCTTAACTGGAGAAGTGAAAGTAAATTTTTTTTTTTTTTGTCGACACAGGGTTGTCGACACAGGGGGTGTCCTGACTTAGGTCAGACTAATCCCCCTGCGGCTGTGCAGAGTTTGTCCAAGATGCACAGTAGGTTACCAACGGGAGTCGATCATGTGACCTCGGGTAACTACCCGAATGTGGTCACCATCTGCTCTGCCCGCTGGGGGCAAGTGAAAGTAAAATGGTAATTGCATTTCATGCACTATAGGTTTTACTGGAAAGTGGATGTAAGTGTCATCTTACATAAGAAACACCAAACAAGAGTAAAGAATAACGTGATGTCAAAACTTGAAGGAAAAAGAGACGGTTTCAACCCGTAAATCAGCAGCAGTTACTTATTGCTGACGGTTTTGAGTCACTTTAGGTTCATAGCAGTTTAGTTTGTTTTCTAGTTTCTGTAGTTGTCATCAGTTTAGATTTTAAGGTTAAAGAACGTTCCCATATGTATAACTTTCCGTGTCCAGTTTCCATTTTACTCCAGTTGTTGACTTTGTTGTTGTAAAGCAACCATTTTCTTAATTTTTTTTGGTCTAGAAGTTGTGAGATCCATGTCACTTTTGCTTCAATTGTTAATTTCTTAAAGAAGTTGAATTCCAAATACTATTTGACAAAATTTAAATGGTTTCCCAAAGCTCTTTTAGTTTATTTTCTTTATCAGTGGATCGATCAATGCCTGAGAAGTTAGGTGTCCAGTAGCCGTATTTATCATGTATGTTTTTTTTTTTAATTTTCTATGCAAATGACTAGTTCAATAACAAAATTTGTTTAAAAATTTGTAGGTGCTAAAAAATTGCACAAACCATACCAATTTAAAGGGAGTAATTGGCTCACGTGTTCGAGCACCTAAATTTTGAAGAAAATTTTCTTCTAAACACAACTGGCAGTCTTTGTTGGCAATTTGTAAGTCCATTATGGCTGGGCAAATTTCCCTTAAGGAAAAAGGAAAAAAAAAATTAGTTGGGTTATTCAAAGATTAAATGATTGGTTTTTAAGTTAAAATTAAATGATTTTATATGCAGTAACAAAAAATGGAAGGTGATTGTAGTCCAGTAACATTTATTTAGGGGTTAATCACAAGAAGTCTCGCTAAGGTTTAGTGTGCTTTGCAATTTGCTCTCTAACGTCTTATTTTTCTCGCTTTATTCCCTTGACTGGTAATCAAAGTAAATATCCCTAAAAAAATAATGAAGAGACATAAATGCCCATAGGTTTAGGTCAGATATAGCACATATTTCTCTTTATTTATGTAAAGTTTCGGGTCTATCCATTTGAAGTAATCACATTCATGACAATTTTGGATAAAAATTTTTCGTATTTCAAATTATTTTTCTAAAAAGTAAGAAAAAATAATTAGTCTATAGTTAAAAACAAATCTTATAGTTTGAATATCCAAGATCTTTTAAACGGTGCTATTTTATCACATCTGCTTGTTTCTTGAATTGGTTTTTCCATATGGTGTGCTGAATAACATCTAGAGGAAGAGCAAGGAAATGAATTTTGAAAAACTTGGAAAAATTTTTTCTGTTTTAGTTGCAAATATTACGGATAAAAGAGGGGAATTTTTTAAATATGATAAATGCTCAAAATATACTGAAAAAACTTCTGGGGGTCGCTTCATCAACTGCAATGTTTTAATGGTCCATTTATTGAACTGGGAGGGGATAAAGTGAGAAAAATAAAAACACATTAAACCTTAAACGAACTTCTTGTGATTAACCCTGTTTTTAGAGACGTAAATTGAACCCTTTCCTACACATATGTGACGCAATTTCCGTGTCCACCCAAAACACTCGATGCAAAGGACAAGGGTCATTTACTAGAGTTCCAACAGCATCATCAAAGCTGGAAACCGCTTCCAGATTTGGTGCTTATTTGTCACCCTTCTGTTTTCTAGCGCCCTCAACAGTTGTCAAAGCAATCTGCAAAGAATTACGGGGACTGGGATTTGTACAAAATTGAAAGTTGTAATTGGTCTGATTATTTATCCGTTTTAGTGTCTGTACTTATTGAACTCAGTATTCACTGTCACAACGTCGATCCATATTGGTTTGTGTGATTTGTGTACTCTAATCTAAGGCTTAAAGAGTTCTATAAAACGTTTTCTCAATTAGTGGGGTAATTGCGCAGGCTCCAGATTTGTCATTTTGTACACTTGTTGAACATGAAGCGGTACTGTGTGGAGATGTTAACAAGTATCAAATTGTTAGAGATATACAAAGACTCTCCTTATATACATTGCTTCAGATCTCTCAAGACATCATAACTCCGTAGCAACACAAGCGAGAAGTAAGATCATTCCATTAGTGCAATAAAAATTAGCAGAAAGAGGCAGAAGAGCAGAGAACAATGGGACTGATTTCTGCTACAGATGACAGTACCGACTTGAAATTGGATGATACATCTCTCGAAGTTTGTGATCATGAAATCAAGTACAAAGGAGTCAAAACCATGCCTTTTATTATAGGTAATGATTTCAGCCGCATGCATTTCTGTAGAAGCTTATAAATCTTTGGGAGAAAAATAAAATTAATATTCTGGCAGGGAATGAAACGTTTGATAAGCTGGGAGGAATTGGAATCGCAGCAAATCTATTGGTGTATCTGACCACTGTCTTCAACATGAAGCCCATTCCCGCAGCCAATCTCCTCAATATCTTCAGTGGTACCTGCAATTTGGGAACCTTGGTCGGAGCTTTCTTCTCCGATACTTATTTTGGTCGATATAAGACTCTTGCCTTCGCGTCTATATGCAATTTCTTGGTAATTGCATGAGCGATTTAATGCTTCCAAACTGATGTTTCTCTTCATGATAAACTGAAGTAATATAATCCTTGTCCTCTTGAATTATAGATAAAGAGAGATATAGCAGTCGAATATCAAACATATTCGTTTGATCTTTTGCTTCTTCTATGCATGAATTACAGGGAATGCTGGTGCTAACATTAACAGCATTGATCCCAAATCTGCATCCTCCTTCTTGCGAAAAAGAAAGCAGCAAATGCACCGAAGCAACACCTAGCCAACTTACTTTTTTACTGAGTGGATTTGGATTGCTGATAATAGGAGCTGGAGGCGTACGACCCTGTAACATGCCCTTTGGAGCAGACCAATTCAATCCCAATACCGAATCAGGGAGAAAGGGAATCAACAGTTTCTTCAATTGGTATTATTTCACCACCACATTTGCTGTGATGATATCATTCACAGTCTTGGTCTACGTACAAAGCAATGTCAACTGGGCTCTGGGGTTTGCAATTCCCACATTTCTCATGTTTATATCGTGCGTTTTCTTCTTCGTGGGCACAAGAATGTATGTGATGATTATGCCACAGGGTAGTCCCTTGACAAGTATGGCTCAGGTGATAGTGGCTGCAATTAGAAAGAGGAATATGCATTTACCGCATCATCCATGGAAGTCCCTATTCACTTACATTTCCCCCAATTCAATTAACTCAAAGCTTCCTTACACAGATCAGTTCAGGTAATAATTGATATCCAGACATCAAAGTTTGGATTCAATCAACTCAAAGCTTCCCTATACAGCACCTTTCAAAACCTTTCATTTATTTACTAAAAATTGTCAATTGCCATTGCTTGTCACTCTTAGTTTCCTCTACTAAGACAAAGGAATTGATTCAGGTTCCTCAATAAAGCAGCAATCATAACTCCAGAAGACAGTATAAACTTAGATGGCTCAGCATCCAATCCATGGAGACTTTGCAGCATCCAGCAGGTGGAAGAATTGAAATGTGTGGTTAGAGCAATTCCTATATGGTTTGCAGGTGTTATGTACTTTGTGGCTCTGAAGCAGATACAAACCTACGTAGTTTTCCAGGCCATCCAATCTGATAGACGAATAGGAATAGGAAACTTCAAAATCCCACCAGCATCTTTCATAATCTTTTCCTTGTTAAGCATTTCAATATGCACAGCCATCTATGATGCAGTCATGGTTCCACTACTTCGAAGGATCACCAACAGTGAAGAAGGCATCACAGTCCTGAAAAAGATGGGTGTCGGCATAGTTATTGCACCAGTGGCTTTGATACTATCCGGAGTAGTGGAATACAAGAGGAGAACAATGGCTCTTTCTATGCCATACATAGGCACAGCACTGAGCAAAGTTGGCGTTTCTCCTATGAATGCTCGTTGGTTGATTCCTCAGTTGGCATTAACTGGGGTTTCCGAATCATTTGCCATTATTGGTGAAGTTGCATTGTTCTACAAGCAGTTCCCTCACAGCATGAGAAGTTTTGGAGGGTCCTTCTTGTTTTGTGGCTTTGCAATGTCTGATTATATAGGCAGCTTCATGATATCAGTAGTCAATCGGGTTACCAGAGATGCATCAGGACGAAGTTGGTTGGATCAAGACCTTAACAAGGCAAGATTGGATTACTTTTATTACCTGGTTGCTGCTTTGGAGATCATAAACTTAGGATATTTTCTAGTTTGTGCTAAGTGGTACAAGTACATAGGAACACAAGGCAAGGACATCCCAGTTGCTGTTCCCATGGATGAAATAAATTCCAAATACAATCCTGGTTGATTAAACTCGGGTACATTTAATTGTTGTAAAGATAATATTATCAGGCAAGGCGAACTATCATATAATTGTGAAGAAAAAGGATCAACTGAGAAAACACATGTGATAAGCATTAATGTCAACATGTAGGCATAATTTCTAAAAAATTTATGTCCCCATATACCATCAATCCGGCTCCTTATCTTTACCAGTCTATATGCACGTCTACATGTATCTTGGCATCAATTTAACAAATCTGCTGCATTTTGATGTCATCTTGTCTTAGGCATTTTTACATGGTCTAGGCATGCTCCTACAGTCACAATTTACTACTCATTAAATAGCCTCAATGAAATGGAAAAAATGCATAACGGAAAGAGTGATAATTGGGACGAAGTATGGAACAACTCTTTGTGAAGTCTTTCAAACATTTCAAATCTTTACATCTTCTGATAACAAAGATCTTCTTTTCAACCTTAGGCAAAAAAGAATCATTTCTTATTACTAATAGTGCCAAGGAACGATGAAGAGTTAAGCATTTTCCTGTGTCATTCTAGCTAAACCAAGTGTAAAAGAAGAAAGCACTACTGATAACCAATTTTCAAAGGTCTAATCCTCTACTCAATAGCAGATGCTTGTTTTGATTGAAATCAAAATTAAATGTGTCTGCCAGTTAAGCACAGCGTGTTTGGAATCCTTTTTCTTCATCCTTTGTGTCCCATCCAGCAGAACTTTTTGTAGATTGGGAAATTGACTGGTTGTCCAGCTGCTGATTCCCCCCAGAGGTTATAGCTTTCTTGCTAGATACATAATTGCTAGCGAAGAAGGTGAAGTACACAAAATTGATTACTGCTAGAGAGGCAATGATGAAATAGTAATAGTCCAGCCTGTTCTTGTTAAGATCATGACCTCCCAACCATGGCGATCTCCCATTTTTTCCAGTTGCAAGGTGAATAATATTCACAATAAGAGAGCTTAAATAGCTGCCAATTGACAAACTTAAGAAAAAAACGGCACCTGCAATACTTCTCATGCTCTCAGGCATCTGGATAGTAAAAAATTCCATTATAGCAACAGCTGCAAAAGCTTCTGTCAAGCCAGATAGAACAAATTGAGGCAGGAGAAATCCAATACTAAGAGGAGAAACAAGAGATCCGTGTTTTAGAGCTGATTCTCGCCTCTTTTTCTCAACGATACCAGCCACAACCATGCACAAAATTGACATCACAATGCCAGTTCTAATTTTTCCTTTCATTGTTATTCTTATATCCTTTTTCATGATTTTCCTTGAGGTTGGGAGATAGAGGCGTTGGTATATGAATATCCAAAAGGATAGAGCTATCATTGAAGTGTTTGCCATCCAAGCCGGTGGAATCTTGAAATGAGGGCCAAGAAATTGATTCATCTGAATTGCCTGAAGGATCCCAAAGGTACCCTGCTGGTCCATGACTACAAAACAACCAATAGCGGAGCACCATACTGGCACGATACCAACCAAGCATTTCAACTGTTCCACTTGTTGCATGCTACATAATCTCCAACCATCTGTTGGCTGACCTTGACAATCCAGTTCACTCGAGTCAAGGATTACGGCAGCCTTATTTAGGCAGTTGAATCTGTCAGTCAGTGTTAGTTTAGTTGGCTCCAGCTCTTCATCAGTTGCAGGACTATAGAAGGTATGATCACTGCTTTCTCCAAGGTTTACCTTTCTTTTCTTAATGGACGCACTGATCACCTTCGCCATGTCTATAAAGATACTCCCCTGAGCCTTCCTGATTATGTAGGTTCGGTGACCGATCAAGAAAATGATTATGGAAAAGGCTAGGCAGGCTGTTGGAATAGCAAATCCTATTACCCAGCTAATATTAGTCTGAACATAGACAACTCCAGTGAGCGCTATCAAGAGTGCAATGGTAAATGAGAAGTACCACCAATTGAAAAAGCTTTCCAGACGTGCTCTTCCCTTTTCTGTCCTTGTGTCAAATTGATCAGCACCAAAGGCAATGTTACAGGGCCTAATGCCCCCTGCACCTATAGCCAACAGACCAAGGCCTAGGAAAAGTACCGCAATCTGCCATCCATGAGGCTGTTCGCATACAGATGGCTCTTGGCAGGCTGGTGGCCTCAGTTCAGGTATGGCTGCAGTCAAAGTTATGGTGCCCATGCCCTGTTTCAAGAAAATTGAGTAGTTATATCTCAAATTCAAGAAATATCTTCAACTACATTTGCTCAAAGTGATCAAAGAAATGAAGTTTAGGTACCAATATGGTCCTAATTATACCACAAATGCAGAAAATGTGGGTACTTCTTTTGGGGAAAATCAAAATGGGATTAAAACAGATCAATTATACCACAAGAGAGGATATGGAGCCAAAGAGGAGAGTAAGGAATCTGCCCAGATATGCATCCGAGACAATAGCCCCAGCTATTGACAAGACATTGCTCGAGCCCGACCAAATAGTAACCACGTTAACAAGAAATATGCCACCCAAGTTGAACTTTGTTCGCAAGTACAGTGTTAAATTGGCTATCAAGCTCATGGATGCCAACTTCTCAAATGATTCATTACCTTGCAAAAGAATAGAAGAGAACCAAAATTCAGCAAATCAACCAACCAAGAATTAGCAAATCAGCCAATCATATTTATTCAGTATCGATAGTCATATATATATATATATATATATATATATATATATGTAATAGAGGCATTTTGGCAGAATAAATATTTGATATTCTATTAGGGAAGCCAGAAAAGCAATCACCTGTCTAGCTATATTCTTGTAATACTCAGAAACTCCCTCCTTTTCCCCTCGTCTCAGAGGAAAAAAGAAAAAGAGAAACAACTGCAATGCTAGTAATTTCTCAACACGCAAATATTGCCTGTGCATCTTGCCTCATGCTCTCAAGTCCTAGCTCTACCGCTAAACGAAAATAACGACCCAACTCAACCCCAACTATTCTTGATTTTTTGAATATAAGATAGACAAAAAAAAAAAAAAAAAGTATCCCGAAAGCATTGAAGAATGTCTTGTTGAATATATGCTTGCATACGTTATGCATTCATTACCAAGAATGTACATGATGGCTCTCCAGCCTCCTGTTTTTTTCGAAGTGGAAGGAGGAACATAATCTTCTTCATGTTGGATTGAAGAAGAATGGCTACTAGAACCAGAAGCCATTGATTCCCCTCCTCTCTTCCTCTGTGAATGCCTTTTTTGTTGCTTTCTAAATGATCAAGTGAAAGACAATAAACGCCATTTCTTTTACTGCATGACTTGTTAAAACATGAACCTCCGAAAATTGTGTTAGTCTTGGCAAGAAGACAAAGCTATTCAAGACTGATAGACCAGAAATAGTAAAATGACAGCTAAACAAAGGATCCGAAATTTTTAGGAAATCTGTGGCTAAGCTTCATAGTTCTAAATTCTGATGTATCAAGGTGATACCGAATATGCTACTATTTCCAACTGCCTTGGACGTACCTAAGGGCTTAATATCAGGATTCGGCACCGGCCATTAAAATCTAATCAGACACATATTTAAACATGTGATGTAACCACATAAAAGTAGTAGTTTAGCCCCTGCGTAAGCACCTGATGTGGCTTTCACTTTCATTAGTTGTGAATGTGTAAATTGGGGGTTGTATTACTATTATGATCAGTTGATTTAACAAAGAAATCTTTGTTATATTAGCACATATGAAATTCATTCACATTATTATTCAATCAAATAATTTTTAAGATGTTCAAAGGACTAACAAACTTTAGTAGAGTACGTTGATGGATTTTGATGCGATAAAATTCATTGAATGCGGCTTCATTGCAAAAGTAAAAATGGGTTCGTATTATTTGAGATATTTATTGCATATTTCCGATGATTATACATATGCCTATAAATAAGCAGATGACGCTTCTATTTTCAATCAAACACAAAAAAGTGCAACAACCTATCTTCTCATGCATGAAAGATTATTCAATTTCTAGAAACATTAATAATTTTATCAATGAATCAACAGTCACACTAAGCAAAGCTACTCTATATATGGATACAAAAGATATAATTCAAATTTAGCATTTGTTAAATACATTTTGTTTTTTACAGGTTATTTGCTCATATCAATCAGCTGGAAATTGTTTGATAGGGGATTCAGTTGTAGCCCTATTGTCAGATTCCTCATTTGTGCAGGGGATTACTGGTCAACTTCTTGTTCCATTTTCAAACTATTGGGTTTTAAGATTTGTCAAGAAATGTAAACAACTCATACCTTAGCCGCTTATAAGTTTAGGTGGACTGCTGTTTTGCGGTTCAGTTAGTCAGCATCTTCCAGGTGCAGCTTACTCGTTGCAATTTGTAAAATTTGGTATCTAAGATGCAGCCTTATGGTAATTGGCATTTGGCAGTCCATTTGAACTTCCTTCAAATTAAGGTCTGATCATATCAATGTATGTGTTCCTAGCGCACTCAAGAATCGGGCCACTTTGCCCTTATCGCAAAGAAAAGCAATGGAACTTTTCTGTTTCTTATTTGTTCCGTCCTTTCGTCTTGATTGAAATCGCTAGCCCATTTTCAGAGAAATAGAGTACATAGAAGACTAAAAAGTGATTAAAAATTGATATTTTAAAACCATAGAAAATGGACAAATGGCATTAAAATTATTTCATATCTGTATCACAAATTTCTATCTTATGTTTAAAGACTAATTGTGGGCCTGTTTGGCACCACGAGTTTTTTGTGAATTTGTAGAATACTAGTTTTTTTCCTACTTTAGCTACAGGAACCTCAAAAAACTTCCTTCATTTTTTAACATACATCCCAAAAAAACTACACAAAAAAACTCCTTCATTCCTTTTAAAAAATACATACCAAAAACACTCCTCCTCCTTCTCCCCTTTTCTTTCTTTCTTTCTTCTTCCCCAACCATCCACCGGGGCCAGGCAACCGAGATCTCCTTTTTTTTTTTTTTTGTTCCTTCTCCTCTCCTCCCCTCTCTCTTCTCCTCCCTCCCTCCCATCTGTATGGGAGGGAGAGGGGGAGGGGAGAGATGGGAGGAGAGGAGGAAAAAAAGAAGAAGAAGAAGAGTTGGGAGGGGAGGGGAGGGAGAAAAGGAAAAAAAAAAAGAAGAGCAAGAAGGAGCCAAAAGAAAGAAAGGAAGAAAGAAAGAGAAGGGAAAAGGAAAAAAAAAGAAAAGGAAAAGAAAAAGAAAAAAGAAAAAGAAAAAAATAATTTATCAAAAAGTTTTTACATATCCAACAAATTTTTCTACTGCTTCTACAGTAAGATACAGTAGAGTTTTATACCTACTCCTAAAAAACTCACCTACCAAACAGGCCCTGTGTCTTATGTTTGGTCTCGTGTTCTATGTTTATTCCTTCTTTAATAATTTTTCTCAGCATCTTTGAGGTTTATATATTATGGGGGCAAGAAAGGAACTGTTCTATTTCTTATTTGTTTAGTCCTTTGGGTTACTAGTTTCACCCTGATTCCAAGGAGTATACTTAATCGATATACCAGAATTGAACTAACTTATAGATAGTAGCAAATAGGGTCATCTCCACAGGAACTGGACAAAATTCGTTTCTTTTCCAAGCACAAGAAAAATGGGGGATTTTTAAGATGAAAAGGAATTAATTAAAAATCAAACAACAACGCCAAAGAACTAAAATGAGAGAGAATGAAATATATAAGAGATGAGCTCTAGTCAAAGATCTAATTACTCAGACACAGTCCATGTACCTGATCATCGATGCAATATTAGTTCATTTAAACCATTAATAGGCTGGTTATAGTCGCCGGAAACCTCTCAAACGACCAACTCTTCATTAGATTTTAGGTAAGTAAGGTACGCCCGTTAAATACCCCTAATTAAGAAACAACCCTAGGTACGCCCGTAGGATTTACTTTCTCAATTGCATTAAGAATTAGAAAAGCCCAAACCCTAACCAACAAACACACTATCAGGGTTCATTTAGATTAGACCATACGTCCCCCTAACGTGCTTACATGTCAGTTGCCACTAATATTAATTTACTAAACAATTACGGATTTAGCAAATTAAATTGGCGGTAGATTATCAAGTCAATATGAACATCAGGCGCCTTTGACATTCAACTAACTAAACAATCATATTAATACAAAACAGAGAACGTATAAATACTAAAGATTTAAACGAACAAATGACAAATCGATTAGATCTCACAGATATATTAGACTGCATCGTCGAGTTGATCTTTGACTACACGGGGAACTTAGCCACGCATGATGTGAGACATTCCACAAGAAATTGCAATAATAATTGTCAAGGCCATCTGTGAACTCCTTCTTTTAATTGAGAATAGTGAAAGGAAAAATAAGAAAAGGAAGATGAATGCTCCTAATTGTTTTCCGTCTGAAGTGCTCAATTGGAGAAGACTAACTGAGTTCCTACTATTACTAACCCCTACTAATACTTGTACTTTCCGTGGGCTACTTTCTTTGTCAAGATAAGAATCCTAATCCAAGTCCACTAGGGAAAAACCTCCCATTTTCCTTCAATAGCCACGGTTAGCCCTAAGCAGAAAATAAGGAAACTCCTAAAAAGACATCAAACTCTTACTTTCCTAATGCCAATAGTAAAGTAATTTCCTAATACAAATAAACTACTAAATAGGAAAACAAGATAATCAACTCCAGCATGCCTTCAACTTTTGGAACTCTTAATTCTTGGAAACCGCCATGTAGACCTGGGATCTCGACACCTCAGCCACGCGCATCTGAATTAAGCGTGCCGGTGCTTAACTGTCAGGACCACTTCTGGAATTGCAACTGTTTAGCACCTTTTTCACAATTTCCTGCATCTAACCACCAAATACCCAAATTCAGTAAGATCCACCCAATAATGCAATTTTAGCCTAGACAATTAGGAAATATTAACACAATTTATCAACTAAAATGCAACCTATCAATCTCCCCCAGACCTAAATGATGCTTGTCCTCAAGCATATCCCAACTCAGAAAAACAACCAAGATGTAGAGCAATCATAGCAAGTCATACCAATGAAGGCATCCCACATTCCCCAACAATCTTCATTAAAATCAGAATATGCCAATTTTGACAAATCTCACAAAGAAATTTAAAAAATACACTCATTCACTCCAAGATGTAAAGGGTATGGCATATCACTCAATTCAACACCATGGAATGACATTACCATAAGCTTGCTCATATATCACATCTCCACCACTTAATCATGAATTTAATACGAAAATCAAGAGGACTTTCATAAGGTTGTAATGGGGCTTAGGTGAAGGTAGGATAAAAGGTCAATTTAGGTGTAAATATGTCAAAGAGAATACCAAAATTCTAATGCACAATTTCTTTACAAATTTCAACTTTCAAGGCAAATTAACACTTCATCAACCAAACAAACGTAACTTGTATTGGTGCTTGCCACTTTCACAACATAAGAACTTCACACATCTTTTTTCTTTTTTTTTTGTTTTTCATTTTTCATTTTTTCAATTTCCTCTTTTTTTCATTGCTTTTTTCTTTTTTTTTTAATTTTTTTGAAGAAAAAGGAAACAAACAACTCATAAAGCACCTTAACTTGCTACTCTTGCTTTTCTCACTCATTGCCTTGCAAATAACTCACTCATTGCCTTGCAGATCACATGTCTTTTTTCCTTTCAAAAGCATTTATCTATTCTATCAACCAAATGCATACTAATATCACCAACAAATCTTCCACGCATACAAACTACTAGTGATCCATCTTGGTGTTTATTCTCAATTCTCCCTCTTTCACTATTAAATATCTTTTTCACCCGTATTTTGTTTTCAATTTTTAGCAGGTATTAGCAAATTGGAACTATTAACAATAGGTTGAATGATGATTTTGTTGTTAAACTAGATGGAGATGAAGATAGGGGCAATGATTAAAAAAATAAATAAAAATTAAGGGTGGGAAGTCTAAGAGGAACGAAATAAAGATTATATTATTATGGTTGTTCTAAGGGGAAAAAAACTTCCTAGTATATTTATAAATGTTGTAAAACTAATGATAATATCAAGTAGAGAGAGAAGTAGAGTAGAAAGAGGAGTAGAGAGAATTATTCTCTTATTAACTGTATTACTCAGATGTTCTTGTTGTAGTTACAAGTGAGGTTAGGATGCCTCTATTTATAGGCAAACTAAGATCACATGTACATGAATCCTATTAAATATCTATACATGAATTTAGTACTTCAAGTACATGTATTTAGTAGTTCTATAGATGAACTACCGAACTACGAGAGGATATATCAATGTACCAATGAATCTAATGGAGAATACATGTATCAATCTTCTTGAGAATATAAATGGACATCCACATCAATACAGATAATTATTTCATAACACTCCCCCTTGGATGTCCATCACACAAAGAATATGTCTCGTTAAAACCTTATTAGGGAAAAACCCAATGGGACAAAAACCCTAGTGAAGGAAAAAGAGTACACTATTCTTGTGTATTTTCTCCCCCTGATTCAAACATCATTTGAGATCTTTTAACCGACGCATTCCAATATTTTTCACCAATTTTTCAAACGTTGCTGTCGATAAAGCCTTGGTAAATAAATCTGCCAAATTATCACTTGAGCGGATCTGATGCACATCAATTTCACCATTCTTCTGTAAATCATGAGTAAAGAAAAATTTTGGTGAGATATATTTCGTCCTATCTCCTTTAATATATCCTCCCTTTAATTGAGTTATGCAATCTGCATTATCCTCATATAATACAGTCGGAGGATTTTCTTTTTCAGAAGATAACCCACAACTCTTTCGGATATAGTGGGTCATTGATCTTAGCCAAATACATTCCCGACTGGCCTCGTGAATTGCTATTATTTCAGCATGATTAGAAGAAGTGGCAGCTAATGATTGTTTTGTAGATCGCCATGAAACAACTGTACCAGCATATGTAAATAGATAACCAGTCGGAGACCTTGCTCTATGTGGGTCAGATAAATACCCAACATCAGCATAACCAATCAACTCAGGTCTAAACTTATTTGAATAAAATAAGCCAAGATCAATTGTTCCTCGGAGATAGCGAAAAATATGTTTAATACCATTCCAATGTCGTCTAGTTGGAGAGGAACTAAATCTTACTAACAAATTCACAGCAAATGATATATCTGGCCGTGTGCAATTAGCAAGATACATTAGTGCCCCAATTGCACTGAGATATGGTACTTCAGGACCAAGTATCTCTTCATTTTCCTCTCGTGGTCTAAAAGGATTTTTATTAGGATCAAGTGATCTGACGACCATTGGGGTATGTAATGTATGTGCTTTATCCATATAAAACCGCTTTAATACCTTCTGGGTATAAGCAGTTTGGTGGATAAAAATTCCACCTTCTAAATGCTCAATTGTAAACCAAGGCAAAATTTTGTTTGACCAAAATCTTTGATTTTAAATTCCTTTTTCAAATATTCAACAGTCTTTTGGATCTCTTCAGAAATTCCAATTAGATTAAGATCATCAATATATACCGCAATTATCACAAAATTTGACCCATTTTTCTTTATAAAAACACATGGACATATTGGGTCATTGGTATAACCTTCTTTAATCAAACATTTACTGAGTCGGTTATACCACATACGTCCAGACTGTTTAAACCCATACAAAGACCTTTGTAATTTAATAGAATAAACATCTTTAGAATTTGATTTACATGCTTCAGGCATGTGGAATCCTTCAGGGATTCTCATGTAAATATCATTATCAAGATTTCCATATAAATAAGCAGTGACTACGTCCATTAGACGCATTTCTAACTTTTCATGCACTGCTAAACCCACAAGCTATCTAAATGTGATCGCATCCACTACAGGTGAATACGTTTCATCATAATCAAAACCAGGCCTTTGTGAGAATCCTTGGCTACAAGTCTTGCTTTATATCTTATGATTTCATTTTTCTCATTTCTTTTTCTCACAAATACCCATTTATATCCCACTGATTTTACACCTTCAGGTGTTTGGACTACAGGTCCAAAAACTTTTCTTTTAGCCAGTGAATCCAATTCAGATTGGATTGCATCTTTCCATTTTGGCCAATCATTTCTTCGCCGACATTCATCAACCGATCTAGGTTCATGATCCTCATCTTCCTGTATAATATCAAGTGCTACACTATATGCAAAAATATTATCAATAAATATTTCTCTTCGGTTCCAACTTTTTCCTGTAGTGACAAAGTTTATTGAATTTTCTATAATTTCATCCTCTTCAGGAGTATTTTCTTCAGGAATTGGCTCTTCAGGAGCGACCTCTTCAGGAGGTTGAATTTTGTCACTGTTATTCTGAAATTCCTGATTGATCATTGAATCCTCAATTTTGTTAATATCTATTCCTCTTTTCTTTGGAGGATTTTTATCTTTGGAACCAAGAGGTCTCCCACGCTTTAGGCGTGCTTTTGACTCATTAGCACTTGTAATTTGCCCTTCAGGGACATTAATTTTGATCGGAGTATTTGCAGCAGGAATTTGTGATTTGGTGACTCTTCTGGAGTCACTAAATGCATCTGGTAATTGATTTGTAATTTTTTGCAAATGTATAATCCTTTGAACTTCCAGTTCACATTCTTTAGTACGAGGATCAAGGAATTCCAATGATATTTTTCAAACGATTTCCTTTTTTGGTTGATCCTTACCTCCCCCTAATGTCGGGAAATGAGATTCATCAAAATGACAATCAGCAAATCTTGCAGTAAATAAATCACCTGTTAATGGTTCAATATATTTGATTATTGAAGGTGATTCATACCCGACATATATCCCCAATCTTCTTTGGGGGCCCAATTTTGATCGTTGGGGTGGTGTAATAGGAACATAAACCGCACAACCAAAAATTCTTAAATGAGAAATATTGGACTCGTATCCAAATACTAGTTGCATGGGGGAGTAAGTATGATAACTTGTCAGCCTAATTCTCACTAGTGTTGCTGCATGTAAAACAGCATGTCCCCAAGCAGATAAAGGAAGTTCAGACCTTATCAATAATGGTCTAGCAATCAATTCTAGCCGTTTAATAAATGATGCGGCCAAACCATTTTGTGTGTGAACATAAGCTACAGGATGTTCAACAGTGATACCAATAGACATGCAGTAATCATCAAAAGTATGTGATGAATATTCACCAGCATTATCTAGACGAATTTGTTTAATTGGATAATCTGGAAATTGTGCTCGCAATTTAATTATTTGAGCATGCAATCTCGCAAGCGCCAGGTTGCGAGTAGATAATAAGCATACATGTGACCATCTGGTTGATGCATTAATTAGCACCATGAAATATCTAAATGGTCCACATGGTGAATCTACAGGCCCATATATATCACCATGAATTCGTTCTAGAAATGTAGGAGATTCAGTTCCAATTTTAGCTGGTGATGGTCTAATAATTAACTTCCCTTGGGAACAAGCAACACATGAGAATTCATTTGATTTTAACACATTTTGATTCTTCAATGGATGGCCATGTGAATTTTCAATGATTCGCCTCATCATTATAGATCCAGGATGTCCGAGACGATCATGCCAAACCATAAATTCATTGGAATAAGTAGACTTCTGGTCCACTAGGTGATGAATTTCAGCTGCACTGATTTTGGCATAATATAAGCCAGACGAGAGAGAAGGCAGCTTTTCTAATACATATTTTCTCCCATTATCAGTTTTCGTAAGAAGTAGGAATTCACTATTTGTCTCATTCATTGTCTCAATGTGATATCCATTTTGTCGGATATCTTTAAAACTTAACAAATTTCATCGAGATTTGGGAGAGAGTAGCACATTGTTTATGATAATTTTAGTCCCTTTAGGGAGAAATATAGTAGCTCTTCCGGAGCCTTCAATCAATTTTGCACTACCACTGATTGTATGAACATTTGTCTCTCCATTTCAAATAGGAAAAATACTTTGTACTTTGTAGTACAGTATGTGTAGTAGCACTATCAATGAGACAAATGTGATCATCACCATTATTTAGTTCCAAATGTTTGGCACCCATTTCTTTTTCAGGAAGAAATGACAGAGAAAATAAAAGTAAACATTAATAAAAGATAGAAATTCATAATTTAAATATAACAAAATATTAAACAGATAATAAATTACATATGATCATTTGGCATCTTCAGGATGCTCAAAGAAATCCGCTACATCGAGATGTGTCAGATCAATATCATCATCATCATAAGCATTCTTTTGATCAATAAAATTGGTCTCAATGTTTTGATCTTTCTTTTTCAATGATGCTTGGTAAAGGTCAACAAGATGGTCTGCTGTACGATAGGTACGAGACCAATGACCTTCCATACCACATCGATAGCACTTTGCTTCATAATTTTTCTTTTCTTCCCTTTTCTGATCAATATTATCCCGCTTCTGGGGGATATTTTGTTTCTTGCCATGATTATGATCATTATTATATGGTCCAGATCTACCACGACTGCGTCCACGACCACGACTATGTCTACGGCCTCTTCCATGGTTACTTCCACGATCACGTCTACGACCATGACTAAAATTTTAAAATTGTGTCGCATTCGCTTCAGGGAATGGACTAGTACCAGTTGGTAGGGACTCATGATTTTTCAGCAACAATTCATTATTTTGTTCAGCCAAAAGGAGACATGCAATAAGTTCAAAATACTTCTTAAATCCCTTTTCTCTATATTGCTGCTGCAGGAGCATATTAGAGACATGAAAAGTAGAGAATGTTTTCTCTAGCATATCTTCATCAGTAATATTTTTACCACATAACTTTAATTGAGAAGTAATTCTGAACATGGCTGAATTATATTCATTAACAGATTTAAAATCCTGTAACCGTAGATGAAGCCAATCATATCGAGCTTTTGGAAGAACGACCATCTTCAGGTGATCGTATCTTTCTTTCAAATCATTCCACAAAACCAGTGGATCTTTCACAGTCAAATATCCAGTTTTTAATCCTTCATCTAAATGATGACAAAGGAATATCATAGCTTTGGCACGGTCTTGGTTTGATGCTTCATTTTCTGCCACAATTGTATTTCCAAGACCCATTGCCTCAAGATGAATTTCCACATCAAGTGTCCATAATAGGTAATTTTTTCCACAAATATCAAGAGGTACGAACTCTTATTTTGCAAGATTAGACATAATGAAAATAAATTGAGAACAAGAAATATTACCTCAAGAGTCTGCCCAAAAGTAGTCTAAGAGAACGTTCGATGATTGATCCAACTTTTGTAAATTTTGGTAGAGTCTCGTGCTGATAACGTGTTGTAAAACTAATAATAATATCAAGTAGAGAGAGAAGTAGAGTAGAAAGAGGAGTAGAGAGAATTATTTTCTTATTAACTATATTACTTAGATGTTCTTGTTGTAGTTACAAGTGAGGTTAGGATACCTCTATTTATAGGCAAACTAAGATCACAGGTACATGAATCCTATTAAATATCTATACATGAATTTAGTACTTCAAGTACATGTATTTAGTAGTTCTATAGATGAACTACCGAACTACGAGAGGATACATCAATGTACCAATGAATCTAATAAGAAATACATGTATCAATCTTCTTGGGAATATAAATGGACATCCACATCAATACAGATAATTATTTCATAACAATAACTGCTTTGTGTTTCTATTTTTGATTAATTATTGGTGATTGTATTCTTATATAGACAAAATTTGATTAATTTTGAGCTTTGTGCTGATGGAGTATATTGGATGTTGGTATTAGTGGTGGTGAAGACTATTTTGAATCGGAAAGGTAGTACCCATGGAATTGAAGTTTAGGAATAATGAAGAATAAAATTGCTAGGTGTTAAACAAAATTTGAGGTCAACATGAGTTTGTAAATAAGTTTTTGGATGTATGATGTGGCATTTTTAGTTGATTCAATGATTTGCACAGGAAATTTTTAGGTAAAAGAGGGACTTTGGAGCAAAGATAAGTGTTTACTTAGGGTGCATTTGATAAAACTGAAGGTTAAAAACTAAAGTCTGAAATTTGAATTTATTAAATTATTAAATTGTTAAATACTAAATCTGATACATTTGATTGTGTATTATATTAAGCGACAAGTGAATAACTTATTACTTATCTTTTAGAGCAAGTTTTGTCTAGAAAATTCAGTGCTATTTAATTAATTTAGATATATTTTTAAAGTTATCAAACACATTTGAACATGTTAATATTTGAATCCATTAAATTTAATTGTTAAATTGAGTTATCAAATAGGACCTTAGTGGTGATTTGGATGTTATGAATTATAATCCAAAGGTATTCTAGGACTTTTGAGAAAAAGTGTAGCCTTTTGGGCCTAAAATGATACTTAAACAATAAAAATAGTAAAAGTACGTGTAATTTTTAGAGCTTGAGAGGCACTTCCTATAATTGTCAAAAATGTTAGGAAAGGCATGTGAAATTATACCTTATTACTAAGGGTTGGCCGCACTATGGTCCAAAAAATTGTTTTCAACTGATTAATAAATGATTTTATCTGATAATTAAAGTTCGTTATTTGTCATAGATATGGTATTTTTTTAATTCATATACAAGAACATATTGATCAGCATACACATGATAGGATTTCAAATACTTTATGGAAGCATTTAAAATAATTCGTTCATAATTATTATGAACGACAGCTAAAGAAAAATTTCAAAATGCAAATACAAATGTGGTTTTATTTTCTTCATCCATTTAAGCCTGTATAGTCATCCGTTTAATGTAAATAAGCACTTCTAGATTGTTACATATATAAGCCAAATTAGACTTAATTCCAACCGAAGAATTTTAATGTTTAGTGAAATAAAATTTTGGATCAAATTTTCTTGTCTTTTCCGTGCTTCTGAAATTCCCACTCCTCTTCTGATGAATTAAGAAAAAAAAAACTAGATTTACAAATTTATTAGAAGCATCCATTTTAGAAGTACAACTTCACCCTAAACAGAAATATGGTTGACAAAAAACATAGACCTTAGCAAACATTTATGATTTTAAACTTAATTGCATCTAAAACATGTGCAAACTCATTTAGTTCAAAATTAAAGTAGAATTTTCGTTCATCCTTGTTTGACAACTACGACATATGATTCCAAATTTGAGATTTGAAATGACATTTTCTGCACCTCCCTTCTTGTTCATTCTCAAAAAATACTCAGTATTGAAACCACTTCTCCACAAATAGTTGATAAAATTCGAACGCCTAGCATCCTTATACTCAGTTTCTTGTTCACGAGATACCTAAAAAATTTGATTTAAGTTTACGATACAACATCTGATATAAAGATGTAACAATTTTTTATTTGGTATGTTCTACCATGTTCTGTGTAAAAGGAATGGAAAACTCAAATTTAACCATATAAGTCACTCCTCTTATATATTATTATTTTGTTACATTTTGAGACCTAAATTGTAATTGTAATTAATGATTATTAATTAGGTCTCAAATTCATCTTGTGATATTTTCTTGAGAACAAAATAAGAAACTGAAATGTAAAGAGGAACAAGCAAAAGAATTGAAAGGTTAAAAAAATGGTATTTTGGAGAAGTAGTTTGAATATTTTTGTAATCATTTAAAGAGAAGATAGATCTTTGCAATTCCTATTTTTTTTAGCTTCAATCAGTACGGTGAAATTTCTTGTAGGGAAAAGGAAGAATTAAAGAAAGAAGAAAGAGACAGAGAAAATAAAGGAGGAAAGAAGGGGAAATGAAAAAAAAGAGAAAGAGAAAAAAAAGAGTTTAAAATAATAGGGGGTAATTTTGTCCAATAGGGGATAAAGTGAGACAAAAAAAAGGTTAGGGGGTAATGTGAGAAATGGGGTATACTTTAAGGGTATTAAGTGTGATTAACCCTTAGATGAAATCAAATCATAACCTACAAAATAAAAATGTATACATCACAAATAGCAATTTTAGCATACGGGAGAACCATTCTAAAATCACTTGAGCTAACTCCAGCCAAAAACAAATTAAAAGAGCAAAAATTTGGTCCATATAGACAAGGGCAAGTTTGCAAGGCTCATTACATCTCTAATTATCAAATCACTTGAACTAATTTTGTCACTCGTCAATCCCACAATCAACCACCAAAACTCACTTGCACTTATAGATAGTAATATATGCGCTAATCTCAGCATGAAATGTGATAAAAGTTAGCAATTAATACCATTTAGTAGTACTAATAAATTACTTTTTTCTACCAAATTACTTATGCCACGGAGGTTTGGATTCTCTAGTGAACTAGCAATCTGTAATTAGTCCTACAAACAGAGACAGGGAAAGAAAGAGGGAGAAAGATAATAATAAAAGCATAAGCCAAAGGAGCTCAATCTAGCCCCTTTTTTACGGATCGTTTACAATATGGTTCTTCTCTACATTTTTATCATTGATTATTGAAACACGCTTTGCAAAAAACTATGGTCTAAAAACCATTGGAAGCAAATATCATGTTAGAATAACAAAAAAAAAAGAGTTATTTATCTTTTAGTATTTACTATAACAAGAACCTTTAATATTTACACTTTCTGTATTTCTACTTTTGAGCCTATTGTTTAAGTGGCCATATTCACAAAAGTAGCCGTCCTCTTAGACACTTCTTTCCCTCGATTGGAATGGCAGAGCCAGGCGGTGAAGGCAGTATTATACATTTAAAGTGATATCGTTATTATATAAACAGAAATTTAATTAAAGATAATATTTTTATTATGAGTTTTTTTGCTTTTTGAAATTATTAAATTTATTTCTTATTCAAGTAGTAAACAACTTTATGTTTTAATAGCTATAAAACATTTGTATGCAGGAGAGATGTTTCAAAAATTGGTTCTTTAGGAAGATAATATGAGGAGACCAAGAATTTCTCATAATATAGGGTAGCAATGTAAAGAGAAACTTGTACTTTTCAAAATTGAGAGGTGCAATTATGATAAAAATATAAATACTTTTAATAGTTTTAAGACTATTCTTTAAATTTTATAAAATTTGGAGGGGGGAAATTACTCACCCTCAATATAGTATGATTTCGCCACTACACACACATATATCGAATTGAGTCAAAATCATCAGCCAAATCAACCCTTCCCGCGTCAACCGGCCTAAATGACTCAAGGCCCCAACGCACAAAGTATTAAAAAAAAAAAACTTCAAAACGGATATTACTAGCAGCAAAAAATTAGCTGTAACAAACAATAAGGTTTCGTCAACTAAATGTCATTATTCATCGTTGTCTCTATATATGATGGCCTGGAGACAAACTAAAACCAAGCCAAAGCTCTCCTACACAAGCCATCATGTACGCCTTAACCCTCATTTTCATCACCTTCCTCTTGGCTTTTCTTCTTTACTCTATACTCAAAAAATCAGGTGATCCCACAAAGCCACTTCCACCGGGTCCAAAACCATGGCCAATTCTAGGAAACCTCCCACACTTGGGCACGAAACCACACCAATCACTTGCAGCCATGGCCAAGACTTATGGTCCTTTGATGCACCTCTGGCTTGGCTTTATGCATGTGGTGGTGGCAGCCTCGGCCTCCGTAGCTGAACAGTTCTTGAAAACCCACGATGCCAATTTTTCCAGTCGGCCACCGAACTCTGATGCCAAGCATATGGCTTACAACTATCAAGATCTTGTTTTTGCACCTTATGGACCTCGATGGAGGTTACTTAGGAAAATTTGCTCCGTCCACCTTTTGTCTGCTAAGGCTTTGGACGACTTCCACCTTGTCCGGAGAAATTTCTAAAAATGTTATGAATTTTAAATTTTTTCTACAAATAGGGTGATTTGGGTGTAGGGTTCAAACCAGTGAATTTCACATTTGAAAAATGCGAGTTCCAGTGGTCTTGCATTTCCCAAATGCGAGTTCAGTGGAAAATGGCAAATAAAAAAAAGAAAATGAAAAGAAGAACTCGCATTCACAGAATGCGAGTTCCTTGGGAAATAAAAAAAAAGAAAATGATTAGAACTCGCATTCGGTGAATGCGAGTTCTCTTAAATATCATAAATCGCAATCCCTGGATGGTTGAAGTTTACTTCAATTTAAAAAAAAAGTAATTTGAATTGCAGTTGAAACTCGCATTTGAAATAAAAAATAATAATTTTTTTGAAGTTGTATTCTAAGAAGGCGTGTTTACTTTCCAAATTCTCATTGCCTGAATGCGACTTCACTTATAAGTAAAATTTATAAAAAAAAAGTAAATTTTTTGAAATCGCATTAGAATAAGTGCATGCCGGACTAGAAGACTCCAACCATTTTAGACATGCCCACGTCCAGAAGGATAGCTGGTGATAAGGTGTATTTTATCGATATATTTGTTCCTATTTCGCTTTCTATTTATACCAAATATTGTTTTAATTGCTTGATTCTACTTATATTTGGTATTTTGTGTCAATTGTAGGAATTGGAGCAAAAATGGGCTTAATTGGTGATTTTGAAGAATATTCGGGGTGGACACAAGGAAGTTTCCTAATCTGAGTTGAAGTCAAAGAGCTATTTAAATTAGGAAAATTCCACTTTGTAAAGAGGCTAGTAGTAGTTGGATTAGGATTGTTATATTGGGAAATTAGAATTAATAGTATAAAGAAAAAAAGAGGAAGCAACGAAGGAGAACATGATTAGTACTTTAGGTTTATTTTCTTTTCATTGGAGGCGGACGTCTTCTTTTTGACTATCACTTACATTGTTTTCTTCCTGGTTGCATCGTGGAAACAGAAGAGACGAAAGGCAATTGTCTAGTTTTTTTTCTTCCTTTCCTTCGTGAGGTGACCAGCCTCCCTTGGCTTTTGTTTTCGCTTTCTTCTTGTGCGCCTCAAGGAAAAAGATAGGAACGGCAAAGACAATCAACTGTCCTCTTGTCTTCTTCTTGTCGGCAAGTAGGAAAGCAATTGACAGGTGCCGAACCTGTGCAATAATAAATATTTAAACCTAACTGTCCACAGGAATACTCCCGAGTTAAATCTGGTACTGGAGCAGGGATTCCGGATGTGCAATGGGTTACTAGCTTCACCCTGATTCCAAGGAGTTTACCTAATCCGATATACCAGAAATTAACGAGAATTTAATTAATTTGCAAAAGTGGCAAGTAGGGTCGTCTCCTCGAGGAACGGTAGGAAATTGTTTCTTTCCAGGTCACAGGAAAATGAGGGGTTTGGATGGAATAGAACTAGAAATAAAGTAAATAAATTAAGTAAATGAGAAATGAAAATACCAACTAAAATAAATCACCAAAGAACAATTAGAGAATAATTCAATACAAATGCAAGTAGTGAAATTCTACCCAAAGGAACAACTTCTTAGGCACAGTCCAAGCACTTGATCATCGATGCAAGAATAATTCAATCATTCGTCACTAGGTTAGTTATAGTTATCAACAAGCTCGACAACCGGTCTTTCCTTACTTTTTTGACGACGACCGTTGGTTGCTTCCCAACGGATAACAACCCTAGGTACGGTAGGAATTTAATTATCCAATTGCATTAAAAGTTAGAAAACCCAACCCTAACCAATGAACAGCTAAGAGGGTCCATTTAAGCTAGATCATACGTTTCCCAACATAAGCCATTTATGGTGGTGCGTCACTTGTAATTAACTAAATGAGCGATTACGATTCAATTAGTTAATTTGACGTAGGCTATTAAATTAATTCAAATACCAGCCACAATACTCAATTAACGAAATAACCCTCAATCAATTAATCCAGAAAACGTACGAATAGTAACAAATTAAAAGAAAGGTTAGAGATTCGATTAGATCTCACAAATTTCCTGGACCGCGCCTTCGAGTTGCCCTTTGAGTAGATTAGGGTTCTAGCCGCTCCTCATGGGGAATTTCATCCAACAATTGTTTGAGAAGTTTTCAAACATGAAAATAACGAAAAGGAAGATGAAATAATGGAACGAAGCGTTAAGCTTCCAAATGAATGAAAAGAGGAAGTCAGCCCCAAGATTCCTTCTCCTTTTTGTTTGTTTCTATCGTGACTAATCACAAGAAGAACGGCCAAGGAGAAGAAGAGAGCCTACGAAGATGATTTTGTTTAATTGCGTGGCGTCTCCCCTCCTTGTTCGTTGGCGGCTTCCTCTCCCAATTTTATAGAAACCTAAGCTCTCCTAATCACTTAGGAAATCTAGTCCTAATTGGAATCTATTTTCCTAAAAAGCATTAATAAAATAAAAATGGAAACCAACTACTAAAAATCCCTAATTAAAAGGGTCTTCAACCAATTATTGAAAATAAATAAAGTCTTCCACCAATGGTAGGAATTGTCAGGCGTAGGATCTCTTCCACAGAAATTCTTCTTCACAGCCCAATGTAGCGCGCCTACAGCCTATCCTTGAAGGTCTTCTGGAATTTTCACCAAAAATAGAGCTTTTAATCTTCAATTAATTCCAAGAACCTAAAATCAATACCAAAACCAAATATGAGTAGATTAAGGCAATTAAAATCATATCTAGGCCATAATTGAGGGAAAATATCCACAATTAATGCATGTAATTTAAGACTTAACAGCAATTGAGGAGCATTCAACGGAATTTGCATGGCTTGTTCTCCATTAATGGAGGGCTAATTTCTTATTTCTAGTCGAGGGAACAACTGAGGATTTGGTTCAACTATTACTGTGAGATCTAATCGATTTTACTTATTTCTTCTATTCATTGGTATTTGTATATTTTCTGCTTTTATTGATTATAGTGATCGTGTGTGATTAAATAGGTGTACAATATTTAATTATTCACGTGATCTATTTGCTAATTAGAGTAGTTGAATCCGTAATTGTTTGATTACTCTAATCCCGGTAGTGACTGGCATAATTGGGTTTGTGTCAGGGAAATATACAATCTAATTTAAATAAACCCTCGTAGCGTGTTTGTTAATTAGAACAGGGTTTCTCTAATTTTTAATGCAATTAGGAATTAAATCCTATGGTCGTACTTAGGGTTATTACTGGATTAGGGAAATAGTCAATGGTCGTACCTTGGCTATCGAAACAATAAGGAGAGACTGCTGTCAGATCGTATCGGCAGTGAAAAACCTGTTTATCAATGAATGTTGGAATTATATTTGCATCAATGATCAGTTATTTGAACCATTTCTGAAGTGTATCCTAGGCTAGAGTTTTTCCCATTAATTCTCTCTTTTAATTATTTTTCATAGTTGGTTAATTAGTTAATATTTTGTTAGCATTCAATTCCTAAAATCCCCCCGTTTCCTGTAACTTGAAAAGGGAGTTAATTTTCCCGCCCTGTGGAGCGACCCTATTTACCATATACAAAATTAACTAATTACGGTATATCGGATCAAGTATACTCCTTGGAATCGAGGTGAAGCGGTAACCATTACATCCGAGTCCAGTTCCAGTACACAGGATTAGCTTTGGTTATTTTATTGGCATTAGGTCTACTAATTATTATTATGCAATCGACACTCAATTTTGGCCATTCCGGGATTGGTGCCTGAATTATTTGCTCCTTTTTGAGTTTATTTTACTTTACTTTATTTTATTTTATTTTATTTTATTTTATTTTATTTTTTATTATTATTCTTGTTTTTTTTGTTTGTTTCTGGTATTTTGCTAGTTTATGCCTCGTTCTTCCCATACGGGTGAATTGATACTGATCCGAGGTTGAGAGACGACGTAGGCTAAGAAAGAGACTAGACAACACAAGGAAGGCGATCGTCCTGCATCCCAGGCTTAACTTGGCGATTGGATTAGCGAGAATCTTCAACTGATTCTTCTAGTGATTGAACAAGAAGAGTACATTATGGCCAATACTAGGACACTTTCGGGGAGTTGGCTGCTCAGTTGACTCTACAACCCTAGCATTACTTTTCCAAATTTAGTGAAAATACTTCTTTTGAGCTAAAATCTGGTTTGATTCATCTCTTACCGTCTTTCCATGGATTTTTAGGTGAAGAACCCCACAAGCATCTTCAGGAATTTGATGTGGTCTGTTCAAGTATGAAACCACCGGGTTCTGAAGAGCAGATAAAGCTTCGAGCATTCCATTTTCAAGGATGTAGCTAAATCGGCTATACTACCTAGTATCTAACATGGGTGCAACTGAAAAGAAATTCTGGAAAAATATTTTCCTCAGGAGTTGCTAGTCTACGAAAGAGATATGCGACATAAAACAGCACCAGGGTCATTATATGAGTGCTTGGGAGAGGTTCAATAAATTGTGCACTAGATGTCCACAACATCAAATTAGTGAACAATTATTGATCCAATACTTCTATGAGGGCCTTCTACTCTCTGACCGGAACATTATTGATCTTTGCAAGTGGAGGGCCCTAGTAAATAAGACTCCTAGGGCATGGGTACTAATCAAGAAATGGCACAAAATTCACAACAATTTGACATCCGAGGCTACATCGTCCAGAGTAAATGAGATTGAAGTGTCATCTATGCAGCAATGGTTATGCCGACAACCTTTGTGCTGGTAGGGAATGCCAACAAGCCAAGGTGTGGAATTTGCACAAATGTGGGACACCCACTGACTCTTGCCCAATGTTACAAGAAGAGGGAGCCGAACAAGTGAATGTGGCTGGTGGCGTGCCCGTGTCCCAAGACCATATGACCATATTCAAATACATACAACTTCGGGTGGAGAGATCATCCCAATTTTAGCTATGGGAACCGTCGAGCTCAATCCCAAATCGTCCTCCGAGATTCCAGCAAATACCAACCTAGGCCTCAACCTCCCAGCTTCATCTTCCAATACATCTCTTGAAGACATAGTCAAGAGTTTGGCCTCTAGTACCTTGCGTTCCAACGGACTCAGATGTAATTCTGGACACAAATGAGTCAATTAGCAACTGCGGTTAACCGTCTAGAAGCCAAGGTAGATGGGAGGCTACCTTCCCAACCTGAGGTGAACCCCAAAAATGTGAGTGCCATGACCCTCAGAAGTGGAAAAGAAGTTGAAGGCCCAGATACCCAGGCCAAGAAACAAGAGCAAATTGAAAAGAATTAGAAGAAGAAGGATTGGGCAAGAAGACTTCTGGAGTACCTTTTGACTCGATCATAAAAGTTAAGACTACTCCACCACCATTCCCTACTAGGTTGGAGAAGCCAAAAAGGCAAGAGAAGGAGAAGGAGATCCTGGAAGTGTTCCGCAAAGTTCAAGTAAATATACCTTTGTTGGAGGCAATCAAGCAAGTGCCCAAATACGCCAAATTCTTGAAGGACTTGTGTGTCAACAAAAGGAAGCTGAGAGGAGATGAACGAGTTGTGGTAGGTGAGAACGTATCAGCCGTACTGCAAAGAAAATTACCACTGAAACGTGGAGATCCAGGTATGTTCTCTATCTCCTGTGGAATAGGGCACACTCACATTCGAAATGCAATGCTAGATCTAGGAGCATCGATTAATGTGATGCCAAAAAGTATTTATGCTTCCTTAGATCTAGGACCATTGAAGGAAACTAGGATAATAATTCAGTTAGCAGATCGTACTAATGCTTATCCTGATGGGCTAATTGAAGATGTTTTGGTCTAAGTAAATGATTTCGTGTTCCCTGCTGATTTCTATATACTTGACATGCATGACGAACACTCCCCTAATCCATCACCTTTGATATTAGGGAGACCCTTTTTGAGCACTGCAGAAACAAAAATTGATGTAAAAAGGGGTACTCTCACAATGGAATTTGATGGGGAGGTGGTTCATTTTAACATCTTTGACACTATGAAATATCTACCCGAATCTCACTCTGTTTTTGCTGTAAGTGCAATTAATCCTATAGTCCAGGAAATCTTTGAGTTGAATGGCAGAGATGAGTTAGAGGTCGCTTTGACCAAGCATCTCGAGTTGAAGGAAACTTATGAGGTGGAGCTAAGTGCAGAGTTAAGGCACATGATTGGAGCATTGCATTCACTGGCAGCTACTACAAGTAGGTATGAACTCGCACCCCTATTTATACCCGACTCTCATCAGAAATTATTACCCTCTGTGGTGCAGGCGCCAGTGGTAGAATTAAAGCCTCTGCCAAGTCATCTCAAGTATGCATACCTTGGGGAGGGAAAAACTCTTCCGGTCATAATTTCATCTAAGTTATCGACCCTACAAGAAGAAAAGCTGATAAGAGTGCTCCAAGAACACAAGGAGGCGATAGGATGGTCTATCGCTGATATCAAAGGTATCAGTCCCTCCCTGTGTATGCATCGGATTATGCTTGAAGAAGATGCGAAACCAGTGAGACAAGCACAAAGGAGGCTAAATCCTATGATGATGAAGGTGGTGAAAAATGAGATACTTAAGCTCCTCGATGTAGGAATCATTTTTGCCATCTCTGATAGCCAATGGGTCAGTCTGGTGCAAGTTGTTCCAAAAAAAGCTGGAATAACAGTAGAAGAAAATCATGACGGCGAACTTGTTCCAGTTCGGAAACCTACTGGATGGCGTCAATGCATAGACTACCGCAAGCTCAACGCCGTGACAAAAAAGGACTACTATCCTCTTCCTTTCATTGATCAAATGATTGAAAGATTAGCTTGTCGAGCTTACTATTGTTTCTTGGATGGTTTTTCAGGTTATTTCCAGATTGCCATAGCACCAAAAGACCAAGAAAAGACAACATTCACATGCCTGTTTGGTACTTTTGCTTATAGAAGAATGCCCTTCAGACTGTGCAATGCGCCTGCAACTTTTCAACGGTGTATGGTAAGCATCTTTTCTGAATATGTAGAGAAAATAATAGAAGTATTCATGGATGACTTCAGTGTCTACGGGGATAGTTTTGATGAATGTCTGGATAATTTGACCCTAATTTTGAAAAGATGTATTGAGACTAACCTAGTGCTTAATTAGGAAAAATGCCATTTCATGGTTGAACATGGGATAGTTTTGGGTCACGTGGTATCTTCTAAAGGCATTGAGGTAGACAAAGCTAAGATAGATCTTATCTCTTCTCTACCTTACCCCGCAAGTGTGCGGGAAGTACGTTCTTTCTTGGGTCACGCAGGTTTCTATCAAAGATTCATCAAAGATTTCTCAAAGATTGGAGCTTCGTTGTTCAAACTTCTGCAAAAGGACATGCCATTTGAATTCAATGAGGATTGCAAGCAGGCATTTAACAAGTTAAAAGAACTATTGACCTCACCTCCAATCATTCAACCTCCAGATTGGAGTCTCCCATTTGAGATTATGTGTGATGCAAGTGATACGGCAGTGGGAGCAGTCTTGGGGCAAAAAGTTGGAAAAGCCGCTCATGCAATTTATTATGCTTCAAAGGCATTGAATGAAGCCCAACTGAATTATTCCACCACAGAAAAGGAGCTTCTAGCTGTGATATTTGCTTTGGAAAAATTTAGATCTTACTTATTAGGGGCTAAAGTGATTGTTTATTCTGACCATGCAGCGTTGCGGTATTTGATGACCAAGAAAGAAGCAAAGCCAAGGTTGATTCGGTGGATATTACTCCTGCAAGAGTTTGACCTCGAAATTCGAGATAAAAAAGGGGCTGAAAATTTAGTTGCTGATCATCTGAGCCGTTTGCCGACTGCACGGGATGACTTCTCTTTAAGGGTGACTTTCCCTGATAAGCATTTATTTTCTATGCAATCACCCCTTCCTTGGTATGCAGATATGGTAAACTATTTGGTCACTAATCAATTTCCTACAGATTGGTCCAAGGCCAAGAAAGACGAGCTAAAAAGTGATGCTAAATATTTCATCTGGGACGACCCCTACCTTTGGAAGCATCGGTGATCGCCGTTGTGTAAGTGACTCTGAATTTATCTCCATTCTAAGTTTTTATCACTCTTATGCATGTGGGGGTCATTTTGGGCCTAAAAGAACAGCCCATAAGGTGTTGGAGAATGGTTTTTATTGGCCTACCCTGTTTAGAGATGCATACTTGTTTTGCAAATCATGTGATAAATGTCAAAGGGTAGGAAATATTTCCCGTAGAGACCAAATGCCTCAAAATCCCATATTCTTTTGTGAAAATTTTGAAGTGTGGGGTATTGACTTTATGGGGCCATTTCCTTCTTCTTATGGTTATCTGTACATTCTACTAGCTGTTGACTATGTTTCAAAGTGGGTGGAAGCAAAAGCCACGGACTACTTGATTCTAAAGTAGTCGCAGAGTTAGGTGAAATCTCACATTTTGTCCTTGCCTCGAGCTATGATCAGCGATAGAGGAAAGCACTTTTGCAATAGGGTGATTGCAACTTTACTCCGCAAATACGGGGTCGTTCACAAAGTGTCTACATCCTATCACCCTCAAACGAATGGGCAGGCTGAAATTTCTAATAAAGAAATTAAGTCCATTACGGAAAAGATGGTTCGTCCGATAGGAAAGGCTGAGTTCTAGGTGGAGGATGCGCTTTGGGCTCTGGGACATATAAGACACCTATTGGGATGTCTCCTATAGGTTGGTTTTGGGAAACCGTGCCACCTTCTTGTGGAGTTGGAACACAAGGCGTTTGGGTTAAGGAGTGTAATATGAACTTGGATGAGCGGAGTGCAAAGGAAGCTTCAACTAGAACTAGAAGAATTACGTAATGATGCATATGAGAGTGCCATGGTCTACAAAGAGAGAATAGAGCTTTCCATGATCAACACATCTCCCGGAAGACTTTTGAGATTGGACAAAAAGTTCTTCTATACCATTCCAAGTTAAAGCTCTTCCCAGGTAAATTGCGCTCTCGTTGGATAGGCCCTTTTGTTATTACTAATGTTTTCCACTATGGTGCGGTAGAAATCGAGCTTGAAGACGAGCAAAAATTTGTGATTAATGGCCATCGTCTCAAGCCTTACTATGAAAGTTTTGAAGTAGAAGTAGTCGAAACAATGATTTTGGAGGACCCTACCTACTTGGATTGAAGTGAAATCTCATTGTGTCTAGCCAAAGACATTAAAGAAAGGCGCTTTTGGGAGGCAACCCAACGTTCCTGTTATGTTGTTAATCATTTGAGTTTTTTTTTTAGTTTAATTTGTTAAGTTTCATTACGCCATTTCTCTTGGTAGGGGGCACTTTGTTGCAAGTACAAAGTTGTGGTCATTTTTGGCTTTGACTTTAATTCCACGTGTGGACAGAAGACTCTTAGTCGTCAGGACGTGCCCACGTCCCGATGACTAGTGCAATTTCAAAGATGCGAGGCACGCGTAAGACTTCTCATGGTCGGGGCGTGCCATGAGTCATATCGCGTTCAGTTTTTTTAAGTTGCCAAGACTCTCCACTATCGATCGCGTGCCGTCAGCGACACCACGTTCCCAAGCATATGGGTCGACCGAGACTTTCCTTGATCACGACGTCAAGAATCCTCTTTTAAAAAAAAGAAAAGAAAAAAAAATCCAAAAACCTAAAATCCCTAATCTTTCTTTCTTCTTCCTCTTCTTTCTTTTCTTTTCTTTCCTCATTCTTCCCTCCTCCCGACCGGCACCCATCGCTTCGGTTCGTCGATCCACTTTCTCGCTGCCACCACATTTGCGCATTTCGTATTTGACGCGTCATTGCCGATCGCTACTGGGTCATCCGGCGTGAGTTGCCTCGGTTCTTCTGGCTGCGGTTGAGGTTGTCAAGCTTCAGGTCGGTTGTTGATGAAGCTTCAGCGTAGCAGCTAAAGCCGTCTTGCCGCGCGAGCCACTCAATGCTATTGTCGGGCGACCAGATCTCCACCACCGCCTCACCCTTCATCCATGTTGTTTCGAGCTTGGGTCGATCCAGCTGGCGGTGCCGCGGTGGGCTTCGATGCTACCGCTTGATGTTGCTGTCGCGGTGATGCCGCTTGATGTTGCTGTTGCTTGATGCAGCCCACCGCCATCCACGCCATTGGAACCTCCGACGCACCACTTGTAACTCGTCTAACTTTTCTTCCTTCTCCGAGTCGATGCGAACTCTTACTTGCATGAGGCCAGATTTTCATTCTCGATGTGACGATGGTGTGCTAATTGGTGATTTTAATTGACATTGACTGCTACTCTGGGAAATTGCTGATTTGGAATTGCCTGTATCTTTTGATTGGGTTTCATAATTTGGGGGTCCAACTGGTTTTAGAAAGAGTCTACTTTTGCATTCGGTGGTTGAATTGGTTATCTGGCCTTGATGGCAGTTGCGTGGACAAGTTTAAATTTTGAATTGGGCGTGTCATCTTGATTTTTGCTTGTTTTACTATTCTTGTCGCCTAATGGCGAAAAGGCAAGACAAGAAGAAATCCAAAGCCAACCCTTCTTCCCCCCAACCCACCATTCTAAAAACTGGTCCCCCCTCCTGGTTTTGCAAAAAAAAATGTCTCCATTTTTCATTCCAATTATTACAATGATTATTAATTTTGTTTTCTTTCTCTTTGTGGTTTAAGGAAATACTTGATTGTTAAAAAAAAATGAATTTTTTCCCCTCTTTATTTTTTCTTCTTTACTACTGATGATTAATTTGTTATGTAGTGAACATTGTGCGCAATCCCCAAACCCCAAACCCCAAACCCTAATAAAATCGAAACCCTAAACCCTGTAACCCTAAAGATTAGTAACCATAATCCCGAAACCATAAACCTTAAAACGACAACGCCAAGGCCCTAAACCCTAAACCCTAAACCGTCCTAAGCAATGTTAATGTCAATTGGATTGAATGTGAGTTGCCAAACTATCCTAAGCAAACTGGATTGATGATATGTATCTACCAAATTCCTTTGTCGCCACCAATGTCAATTTCTCAGTACTTGAAATTCAGTTTGATGTGTCTAACTTACATGGTTCAGTTTGAGAAGACTCTCATCATAGTTAATTGTGAACAGTTGATTCTGATTTGATTTTGGAATAGTAGGTAAAGATGATTTGATTGTCTTCATTGGTACCAAAAAAAAGGGCTCATATAGTAATTGTGAAGATAAAACAAAATTTCCTTGTATGATCTGTAGATAACCATACACATAATTGTACCACACGGGTTCATAGTTTTTCATTTTACTAGAGAAACAAGTTTAATTGTATGCTATCTACGATCAAATACACATGGAGTTACACTGAAGTTCTCACAATTACTTGACATTGTCTTCGTCAATATAATCACTAAAACCCGCAAGCGGACAATTGTTTATAACCTTATAACATCATAATCCACAAGCGGGTTAATGTGTTACCAAAAATTCCTTAAATAACGGGAAACTAGTTACCAAACACCCTCTTAGGGTTGCAAACGAATCAAGCCGCTCGCTAGTCGGATTGATTAAAACTCCTTGCCAGCAAACACAATTTTTTCAAACTCAAACATGAATATACTAAACTCAATAATTTTCAACTCTTCCCAATGAAAATACAAGATCATTTTGAGTTACTTATGCCATGTATAATAAACTCGATATTTTTCGATAATTTACACGCCGTGTTAGTAAATTTTTTCTACCTGCTTTTTCGGTTTATAAAGCAATAGTTATGGCTTATATCTCTTCTTGTATTGGTTAATTTGTGTAACATATTTTGTGGATAGTTTAGTGAGAGTAACAGAGTTTATATAAAAGTATCTTGGACAGTGAAAATTCTTCAATAATTTATAGGATAGTTTTATTCCTTTAATAAGTGGTTACAATTTACAACTGTTATGCAGTTGTAATACATGATACATAAATGTCGTAATACATGATAAAAAAAATGGACAGAATTAGCAGCAGAAACGGAAAAAAAATATGCAACAGAAATGGAAAAACAAAATTTGCGTCAGAAATTGGAAAAAAAAGCAACAAAAACGGAAAAAAATAATTGCATTAGAAATGGAAAAAAAAAGAAAAATCAGCACAAAATGCGAGTTATCACACGTGAAAAATATATTTCTTCCCGCTTTTTTCTTTTTCGTCCGAAATTACCATAACTTGCATTTGACAGGTGACAACGAGTGCATTTGACATTATATAAGGCCGGGTTACGCGGACGGATGAGATTGAAAATAGGGAATGGATGGTCAAGATTTGGTAGGGCGAGATGAATAGCCATGAGCGAACCTCTCTGCGCCTTTAGGCACGCGGTACAAACTAGTACACGTGGCATGATGCCACTTGTGGAATCCTTTTGTCAGGGCCACGTGGGGCTTGCCGACAAGGCATGGTGGCCGACAAAGGTACTGCCAGTGGCAGTATGCCATTGGCCCTCAAGGAGATGTGGGCCATGGCCACCAGCACAAATGCTGTAGCAACGAAACTTCAAAATTTAAATGACGGATGAGTAGTCCGAGATGCCACCGTGAAGTCGGCCACCGCGATCGTGGTGGGACCCACATCAAGAGTCGCGTGTCAGTGAAGATATTCTGTATAAGTAAAGGCTGTTCACTTGGATGGTGAAGAGAATAAGAATGAGATGGCAGATAGAAGGGATTACGAGGGATTTTTCAGAGTCGTGCTGTAAGATGGAATGGAGCTTGCTGTCTACATAGGGATGCATGCAACTGTGAGTTCAGGACCTGAAAGGTTCGTGAGGGAGTTCGGAGAGCTCTTCCATGCAGTGGATTAGGTCAAGGAGATGCTGATGAAGGATAGAGAGGAAGAAGACAAGGTAAGCTCGTTTGGGAGTAACTCAAGCACGGTGCATATGCTAGTTCGATAGAAGAAATGGACCCCACAATGTAATAGTGCCATAGAAAAATACATGTACGTGTACATGCACAGGATGCATAGTGTAATTCACTTTATTAATAAAGTGGGACCCATTACAGCTCATCATGGAACTTAATACACTCGTAGTGAAAAGTAATACAATTACAGTTAATCCAAATACCAACAATAGAACTACACGCAGTTTCTATTACCCTTGGGCTGATAATACAGCAATTATTGATATAGCGCATTACTAGTGCACGTACTCTCATATTAACGGCATCTGCAGGGACATCTTGCAGCTTATGATAAGTCCAGATCCTCACACGTGCACGCATTGCTCTCAGTTTGAGTGCCTTGCGGAGATTGTAATTTGCGTATAACACCACTAACCGGTGGTGAGGTCTCAAATATGAGAGTGAAGAGGATCCTTCGGAAATCCAAGATGAAGCATCCTCGCGACATTAATTGGGAGAACGAAATATCCATCTCGTCCATTGTGTATGACCACGAATCGCAGTTAATCGCTTCCTCCTGCTCCTCCTCTTGGACCTGCGAAGAGAGGTTGATCGATGAAGCAGAACTCAGCATTTCCCCTTGTCCAGTTGTATAGATCGGATTGATCTATGGCACTTAAATAGTCATAGTAAGAGGAATTGGGGCCAGGATTGCAGAGCATGATTGAAGGAATTCCCCCTTTTACCCTCCTAGGTTTGGCATATTTACAATTAGATACCCAGTCATGCTAGGCCCCAATGAACTCCTTCCAGTGCTTGAGGAACTGTGGATTGACGTCATCAATGATGTTATACCACACGTCATCAGAATGATAGGCCAGGTCAATATGGCCAACGTAATAGTTATGGGCCTGTGGATTGAGGCTTCTGTCCCAACAAGTCTTCCCTGTTCTACTTGGGCCTTCAATTATTATGGACTTGGGCCTAACTCTTTTGCAAACAACCCTTCTTGTAGAAACTTTTTTTTTCCATCACACTTTTAGAATTTCCTCCCTTGTCCGAGATGTAAAAATGTCTCTGTTCATACGTGCATGTAATGGAATTATATCTGATATGTTGTATATAGATTTCCTAGAGCCTTTGAATACGAAACATCCTATATGGTACGTAGCTTTAACCATAATTTGGATATAGGCACAATCATAGATGACGACGAATTAGTATCATACGGACTGCTTGCCATCATATGAAAAATCTTGTGATTTTTTGTTGGTGAATTTGTTATGACTTCCATCTTGTCCTAAAGATCTCTTTGTTTGTTCATATGTGTATATTATCGATTTATGCTGCAAATATTTCATTCTTGATGTTATATAATTTGCTCTTAATTAAACATCAGTAATCATATAGTTTTTGAGTCTATTATAGTTTCCAATTTGATACTGCAAATTGCCAATCGATACTCGTCATATAAACAATTCAGTATCAGAGAATAATGCTTTTGCCTTTCTAAACACTTATTCCTCAAGTTTCCTTGGTTTTTAGTAGTGCACAAAAGTTTTCAGTATCGCAAAGCAAACATATTCTGAATCTGGGTTTGGTAGTGCAGATTTTTGTGCATTATTTTAGCATAGACATGTAAACTATACTAATGTAAATGATTCTTAAAATGAGCATGTGTCCACATGTGCAAACATCTAATTGTAGAAAGCAGGGCAAATTCTTTTGCAAGTTCCTTTTGTTTCTTCGATAATATTGGTAATTTATGTTAGGCAGACCAAGGCATATTGGAAATTCAAAATTTTTATATCATTTTTTTAATATGTAGTCATTGCAAAAAACTTTTTTGTACTACCAAACTTAAGTGTATATAGCATGTGTAAGACAGTTAGAGGTTTTTCGTCATGCATCTAAATCCATAAGTGAAATTTTTTTTTACATTTTAATGTGCAGGAAAAAATAATCCCTTTTCTATTGTTATAGTACAGTACTATAGTGTTTACTTTTTTTTTACAGTACTTTTTCTATTCATTTTAATGATATATAAGAAAAATTAATCCCTCTTCCATTCTTATACAGTACTACGGTGGAGGGAGGGTTGGATTGAATAGTAAGAGATAAAAGATTACAAATAAAATATCTTGAAATCAAAACCTCTAATTTGCTATAAAAAAAGTACTATATTATTTGTATATACTTTTCACAAAAGAATTTATGTATTTTCCGGAAGAGGTGGCAACTCTCACGCGCACTCTATTAGCAAGTGCAGGGAAGGCTTCAGTAAATCTTGGTCAATTGTTGAATGTATGCACCACGAATGCCCTAGGGCGAGTGATGCTTGGAAGGAGAGTTTTCAGTCACGAAGATCCAAAAGCTGGGGAATTTAAATCAATGGTTGTTGAGATGATGGTGCTAGCAGGTGTATTCAACGTAGGTGACTTTATCCCAGCTCTTGACTGGTTAGATTTGCAAGGCGTTGTTGCGAAGATGAAGAAACTACACGCGCGTTTCGACGCATTCTTGAATACAATCCTGGAAGCGCACAAGATGAGCGACTCTAGTCGAAATAGAGAACACATGGACTTGTTGAGTACGCTGATCTCACTTAACGATAATGCTGATGGCGAGGAAGGTACACTATCGGTTACAGAAGTCAAAGCCTTGCTTTTGGTATGCCTCTCTCTTACTAATTTCTAATGATTCTAAACCCAGATCGTTAAGTGAAGCTTCAATCTGGTTTACGATTGTAATCTTTTCAATTTGGTTCAAATGTTTTTCATTTTTTATTCTTTTATTTATTATATAAATTGGATGACTTTAAATTTTTAAAACAAATTATTATGAACCGGTTCAAAAGTTTAATTTTTATTAGTTTTTATTGATTTGACATTGGGTTTGATTGGTTCAACTGATTTTCTAGATTGATTAGTGAACCAAATTGGTGCCATAAATACTAATATTTTCTCAATTTAATTTTAATATTCTAGGAAACTAAGATTATTCTTGATTTTTCTATTTAATAATGATTTGGTGTAGTCACCATTATGTGACTAAGTGTAATTTTTATAAAATAAAAGAGTGTCCTCGCTCCTCACTTCATATTTTTCTCTCATTCCATTGTTCGATACATCTCATTCATGGTCTTATAGTTCGTAAAGCAATCTCTCAATATTCTTTCACATTATCTAGCAATGTCTTTTTTTGTTTGTCATTTGGTATCATATTTTTAATTAAGTTTTTTTTTGCTTATTTTAACCTGTAAATTACCTTCAAGATATTTTTAAGAGTAATTAGTGTTTTCAAACATTTAACTAACAATTTAACACTGAAGTACTCCATTGTTAAATAAAATTTTATATAGAAAGCTATGACTTTCAAGTGTTTCCTCAAAAGCTAAAGCAAAGGAGAAAAGAAAGGCATATTCACGAAAAAGAAAATAGAAAAGCACCCAAAGAAGAGGCTTATTATCATTAAATAGGGACGGGTAATCACAATAATTGTTGAAAAGAAGCTGCTGAAATCATATTGCCCAGTCGTTGTATTTCGTGTTACTCTTCTCAATGTTGCAAAGGGTATTAGACTTCGGATGATGTACAACTAACAAAAAGCATACGAATTATTAGTTAGTACATGTAAATTACACAAAACTTACACTATCTTAATGTAATGGATAATCTCTTTGTCCAACTAAATTTCAGAACTTGTTTTATTTAACTTAGGTTTCATAAAACTCATCATACCATTGGACGCTCGTACAATAGTTGAAGATGTTCTGATCTTAACCTCTGAAACTACAAAACTTGAAGATTGTATATTTAAATTCCCACTTCCCTCATTTCTAATTCTTAATTCCCACGATCCCCAACCAAAAAACAAAATATAGGGGAGAACATTCGTGTAATAATCATAGTTCTTGTGTCAGGTCCTTGATCCCATGTTTCTTTTGTACTGAATCTTATGTCAGAAAAGAAAGTGCATCGTACATCAAAGAAAGAAGCTTTGGTTCAGCCGTCCTATCTCGTATCTATATTATATAGGACAATTTAAGATTAGGGTATGAGATCCCTTGAATAGTCTAGTGTAACCTTAGTCACGAGTTGGGTTTTAATGGGTCAGCCGTCCTATACTCTTATGTAAATTGCACACGACGGCAATAGTTGGTCATGGCACAACTACATATAGCTGAGAAGATAACAGTACAGTAGAGGTAGTTGCATTACGTGACTCTCCTCTAAGATAGAAATATACCAGATTCTAGGTTTGGTTGGACCACATGTGTAACAATAGCTTATTCAATACATATGAAGTTGAACTTTAATTTTCATTAATTCCACCCTATTTACTTCCTATGCTTTTATAAAAGCTGCAAAATATTATTGACAATAATTATGAGGTCATTAACATGGCACTCATTCATTGGATACAATAATTACACCCCTACTTGTATCATGGTTGGCACTTGACCCTAATACAATGGTACAATTACAGGTTGCACCCTCATAGTTTTTTTCTTCCTATCCCCTTTTGGCTCGGAAGAGACTATGAACTTTTCAAGAAAAAAGAAAAAGTATGGAGTTTGAGAGTCGAATTAGAAATTTTATATTTTACCGGATTAATATTCTCTCACCTATAAGCTATTCTTGTACTTAAAAGGAAATGAAATGTGGCTTATGCGTCTTGTGTCTTGTTGTAGAACTTGTTTGGAGCAGGGACAGAGACAACCTCCAGCACGGTGGAATGGGCCATTGCAGAGCTTATTCACAATCCAAAACTGTTGGCTCAAGCCCAAGAAGAACTCGACATAGTTGTAGGGCCAAACCGGCAATGTAACAGAAGCTGATCTACCACGATTAACCTTCCTCCAAGCCATTATTATGGAGACATTCCGGCTTCACCCATCCACTCCATTATCTCTACCAAGAATAGCGGTTGAGAATTGTGAAATTAATGGACACTTCATTCCTAAAGGCTCAACCCTTTCGGTTAATGTGTGGGCCATAGCTCGGGATCCAGATCTATGGGCTGATCCACTAGAGTTTAGACCAGGACGGTTTTTACCAGGTGGAGAAAAGCTCCATGTTGATGTTAGAGGAAATGATTTTGAAGTCATACCATTTGGGACCGGGCGTAGAATTTGCGCCAGAATTAGTTTGGGCCTTCGCATGGTTCAGTTATTGACTGCAAGTTTGATTCATGGATTTGATTGGGATTTACCTAATGGAGAAGCTGCAGAGAAACTCAATATGGAGGAAGCATACGGCCTCACCCTACAACGACCCTCACCCTTCATGGTCCATCCAAGGCCTAGGCTTGTACCCTATGCATATTGAACCGAAACAACTTAGAAAGTTAGAGAGCCTGAAATAAGATAATAGGCCTTGGGTAGCCTCATGTGCAGTTTAATGTTTTTTTTTTTTTTTGGGTAATAGGTGGAGCAAATCATAAATAAATGAATATAATCAGTTTACAACAACTATCTTGAGGATGCAAACTCCCTTTAATTCCTTACTAATAACAGGGGAAATTTTTGGGGGGAGGGTCCAAACATAAAAATACAAAAGCTAGACAAAAGTCTACCTCCTATTTTTGCCGATGCATTCACTGTCCTATTTACTACACTGTAAACATGCTGGAGCTTAAATTTTCGGAACCTAGATAGCAAGGTCCGGTAGTTAAAAACCATAGGAGCAAGTTGATGATCAGCTAAGGATGATTTTTCAATTAAAGAGATTAAGTCCATGTAGTTCACTTCCACGTGAAAACATTCAATGTTAAGATAAAGGGTCACTTCTAACCCATCGCTAAGGCCCCAACATTCAACAATGAGATTATGGGATGTTCCCAAGTTTCTAGCATAATCCCACGTTCCTAGCATAACCCTTAATCCAATGACCAAAGCTGTCCCTAATGACTCAACTTGCTCCAGATTTTCTAGGATTAACACAAGCAGACCCATCAGAGTTTAATTTCCACCAGCATTTTGGGTGAGATTCCCTACAAAAGAGGTTTTGGGTTTGAGAGAGGTGTTGGTCTTTAGTTTTAGGCCAAGGCAAAATAATTCAGCAGCAAGGTTTAGAGTTGCCATGTGGGCTAGAGGATGAGATTTGTGAGGTTCAAAGATGGTTTTGTTTCTAAAGTTCCAAATAATCTAACAGGTATAAGGCAACAGAATGTTCCAAGGAATAGAAAAGGTAGAGGATATTTCAGTTAAGAAACACCTTTTCCTTAACCAAACTCTAAAGGGATGGTTTGAAGAAATTGGCAAATTCAGGTAGTTCCAACAGTTTTGAGCAACATGGAAGCTTCTAAGAACGTGCTCTGTATGAGAGCAAAAGTGGCTAGTTGAATCATTAGAGATTTTCCTATGAGCAAGAAGAGATTTTGTAGGCAATCTTTCAAGCAATACTAGCCACAAAAATAGTTTAACCCTAGAGGAAGCGTTAATAGAACACATCCAATTAGAACTAGGGTCATCTCTAAGGTTTTGGGGGTTGGCAACCTGTTGCTCAGCATTAGCAAGGATGTAGGCTGATTTGGAGTCAAATGTGCCATTTCTCGAGTGAGGAGTGAGTCCAATAAACGGAATCAGGGAGTGGTTGAAAATTTTATCTAGGAATAGCAAGGATGGATTAGGTAATACAATCTGGAAGGACAAAAGTAATCTTAACCGACAACCAAACTCCTTGTGGGCCAAACAAGTCCTTGACGAGGAGCTGGTCTTCAGATTCTTGGAGTGGACCCTGAATCAGGGATCTTAAAGTTAGGTTGGAGAACCACTTATCATGCCAAACTTTAGTAGATTCTTTATCCCTGATTTGTTTGAGAGTCCTTTTGTTAAAGAGGTCCAGCCCTTTCTTTAAACCAACCAGATTAGCAGATCCTTTACTGGTTTTTAATTCAAGTTTACCGGTGAGATTGATTCACATATTTTTTCGATAAAACCTGAAACATAAAGAGTTGCCAACAGAGCTTTGCAAGGGCGATTTTATTAACCAAGTTAGTTTGTCTAATGCCCAAACCTCCTTGGATTTTTGAGCTAATAACCAACTCCCAATTAACAAGGTGAAGCCTCCTTTTTTCACCTGAAGAATCCCAAAAGAAATTTCTCTGTTCGTTGTCTACTGCCTCACAAAGCTGTTTAGGAAGAGCTGCACAATGGGAGCAATAGAGAGGAATAGATGCTATGACCTGCTGAATGATAGTCTTAGGACCAACCAAGGAAAGTATGTTAGCTTCCCAACCTCTAAGCTTCTTCTGAATTTTTTCCAAAATAAATTTAAATTTTTTATTAGGAGCTCTATTATCAGAGAGGGGAATGACAGGTGTCGAGTCTGTTCAATAATAATAATAATAATGATAATCTTAGTTGCCAACAAAAGTAGTCTCGAGTCAATTCTAGTACTAGAGTAGGGACTCTGAATGTGCAATGGGTTACTTAATTCACCCTGATTCCAAAGAGTTTGCTAAATCCGATATATCAAAATATACTCACGAGAAATTATTAATTTGTATATAGGGTAAGTAGGGTTGTATCCTTAGTGACTGGGGAAAATTAACTCTCTTTCAAGTCAAAAGGAAGCGGGGGAGTTTTGAGAATTAATTGCTAACAAAATATTAACAAAATAATCAACTGTGAAAAATAATTAAGAGAGATAAATAATGGGAAAAACTCTACCCAATGATACACTTCAAAGATGGTTCAGGTAAGTGACCATTGATGCAAATATAATTCCAACATTCGTCAATAAACAGGTTTTTTAACTGCCTATACGATTTGACAATTAGCTTTTCCTTACTGTTTCAATAGCCAAGGTGTTTATTTAAATTAGATTGTATGTTTTCGTAACACAAACCCAATTATGGCAGTTGCTACCGGGATTAGAATAGTCAAACAATTACGGATTCACCTACTCTAATTAGCAAATAGATTATGTGAATAATTAAATATTGCTCACCTATTCAATCATACACAATAATCATAACTAATAGAAGTAGAAAATATACAAATACCAACGAATAGAAGAAGTAAATAAAATCGATTAGATCTCACAGTGATAGATAAACCAAATCCTCAGTTGTTCCTTGACTAGAAAAGAAATTAACCACGCATCGTGGAAATTCCACAAAGATTGCAAGGGAAAATTACAAAGTCCTCATCTTGTTTTTCTCAAGTCAAGAATGGCGAATAGAAGAAAATGGAAAGAAAGGCTATCGCCAATCGAGTTATCCTCCATAGCCCCTGCGAGATGACTAATAACTACTAGTCACTAGGATCATTTTTGCTTTGCGGGACCAAATTCCTCCTTTTCCGCAGCTTTTCACGCCAATCACGAATCAGACTAGATGCAATTACTAGTCACGAATCCTCAGACTTTGTGAGCCAGGTCTCTTTCTCCTTTTGCAATAAAAGAAACAAAACTACTAATAATCTAGAATTCTAATCTATTAGAAATTTCCTAATCTAATAGATTTCCTAATAATGAATATCAAAATAGTTTTCTAATAGTACTCAACTACTAAATAGAATGGCAGTAATTATTCTAGCACAGCCTTGGATTTGGACTCCACAACTCTTTGAAAACTGCCGACGTGCGTGAGATCCCGATAATCCGGATCTGGAAGTTTGACTTTGATGTGCCCACGCCTAACTGCCAGAAAGTCTCCTGGAAAGTTGATTTTCAGCACATTTTTCTACCAATTTCTGCAATTAACACCAAACACAAAAATTAAGTAGAATCCACCAAATAGTGCAATTTTTTAGCTCAAACAATTAGGAAGTATTAACGAAATAAACCACTTAAATGCACCGTGTCAATCTCCCCCACACCTAAACTATGCTTGTCCTCAAGCATATTCCAACTTAGAAACGCAATCAAGATATACAGCAGTTTATAGCAAGTCACACCAATAAAGGCATCTCACATTCCTCAACAACTTCATTAAAATCAAAATATATCAAATTGACAAACCTTACAAAGAATTTAGTAAATGCACTTATTCACTCCAAGATGTATAGGATATAGGATAGCACTCAAATTGACACCATGGAATGACATTACCATAGGGTTGCTCATATATCACATCTCCATCACTCAATCATGAATCAAATGTAAAAATCAAAGGGACTTGCACAAGGTTGTAATGGGGCTCGGGTGAGGGTAAGATAAAAGGTAAATCAAGGTGTAAATATGTCAAAGAAAATGCCAAAATTCCAATGCATCATTTCTTTACAAATTTGCACTTCCAAGGCAAAGCAGCACTGCCATTAACCCTACAAGTGGAAACAAGTATTAGTACTTGCCGTAACCATAATCACAAGAATTTTACATGAAAACATGTCGAAACACTTTTTGTTTCTTCTTTTCTCTTTTTTTTTTCATTCCATTTTTTTTCTTTTTAACTAAAACAAATATCTCAGAAAGCACCTCAACTTTTTACACTTGCTTTTCTCATTCCTTGCCTTGCAATAATACATCAAATTTTCCATGCAATGAAATTAAAGCATTTCTTTAACATAAGGGTGTAAAAAAAAAGTCTAAAAAGAAAGAGGTCTTATGCTAACAATTGTGGTTATCAAACAAAGAAAAGGTTTAAAGGCTCAAATTGGTTCACTAATGGTGAATAGAGGCGGGATTTTTTTGAAAATAAAAAACGACTAATCCCGCCTTCACTTAAACCAATTTCATCCTTGATTATTTATTTGAACCAATTTAGTCCTCCAACAAGTTTTTAACTTCCAATGTAGGACTTATGTGTCGATTTTACACAATTCCAGTGTCTTAGCAGGGGCATAATCGTCAAACTAACTAAATTGCTATTTTAAAGCCCGTAATTTTGCATAAGCAGTGAGTGCACTGGTCAGACAAAGCTCATTAGCCTCGACTCCACACAACAACATTCCACGAAATACATCCAAGGCCTCCAAAGCCATTCCACATTTGACATAACTACTAATGACCAAATTACACTGAACAACATTTGAGTCAGTAATTTTACCAAACACATGGCGAGCATCAACCAACCATTTAGACTCCACCTATCTATACATGTGGATTTGCAGCCATTTTTCGTTACCCAACAGTGTAATTGCTTTCCCTCAGAAGTAAAAAATATGTTACAACAAGCGATTATGACTAAGGGGAAGGTGTACACATCGGGAGGTAAAAGAATGTGTAACATGAGATTGAAGTACTTAAGGGCCAAGACGAGTTGAGGAGAAGTAGAATAGGCCTTAATTAGAGTGTTGTAAGAATAGCAGTTGGGCCTAGCAGTTGGGTGAAGAGGAGGGAGGCATAGGAGAGGTCAGCACAATCGGAAAGTGCACAAAAGTCGAGGAGCTTGTTGACGGCATAATTGTTGTGATGGAGGCCGTGGGTAATGAAGAAGCTGTGGATGGCTTTAAGTTCTTGCATACTAGTATATCATCCAATAATGGACATGCACCATTTCCTAGCTCGAATGCTGCGGTGGGTAATGGCGCTGAGTATTAACAAAGCCAGAGTGGAAGGCTTTTCCTTCCTCCTCTCTCTTTTTTTTTTAGAAAAAAAAAAAAACTTTGATGAGCTGGGATGAGTTGGGTTTCTTAAGCAGCCAAAACCGTCATTGCATTGTCTTTTTCATGTTAATTGTAGCAATTTAGCTATTTTGACAATTATGCCCCTGCTAAGCCACTAAAATTGTGTAAAATTGACGCATAAGTCCTACATTGGAAGTTAAAAACTTGTTGGAGGACTAAATTAGTGCAAATAAATAATCAAGGATGAAATTGGTTTAAGTGAAAATATTTAGGGACTATTTTGGTGAATTTCCCTAGTTATTTTTGTTTTTTGATTTATGTATGAAATGTATAAGTATACCTTTCATTCACTACGATGATTTCTCTGACAGAGGTGGATTTTCGCATAGTTTTTGGATGGGCATGAATTGCTACTCCAACAATGTCTGCATAAAATAATTAAGTGAAAAATAAATGAATTTAGTTATATATGGCAGAAGGTGAAAAGTGCATAGTTGTTATGTATTTGTGTATATGAAGTTGGTTTTTACTTATCTCATCATTGATGTCAATATTTTGGTAACTTAGGTGAAATCAGTAAAGTTGAAAATATCTAGGAGTAGCCGGTGGTTCCGCTTCTTGCACTCGTTGCATGACAATAGAGTTGTCAATAGTCTAGTAATATTCATCTTGATAGCTACTATATTTTGCAAAACTTTTCAAATTTTGCATTTGAAACATAGTAATGTTATACAATTCAAAATACCTTTTCACTACTACAAAATCCACTTTTTGAGACACATATTTTGGGGCACTTATAGAAAATGTCTTGTATTATCCATGTAATGAGACACACGATTGCATGTGCCCTATAAACCTGATAACATGATGTCGTTTAACAAGGAAAAAAATGCGGGAAACTTGGCGCGGGTATTGAAAAGTAAAAAGGCAATATTTAACTTTTATGTAAGAAATGAAAAGACAATAGGTTTGCTTTCACTACTACCGTCATCTTTATCTTCGCATCTCAAGTAAGCCGCTCCAAATCGGTGATTGTTCTTTTTCCATTTTCTTAAATTTTCAGAATTAGCTTGAAATTTTACCCTAAAAGCTAAAGCCCATTTCTCTAATTGAGATCACTGCAAAATTGCCCAAATCTTCAACTTTGTTTGGCCCAAAATTGCACAAAAAAGGAAGCAAAAAATCTGAAGACCTACAATTATATTGGCGATACTAGGAGTTGTTGAAGTGCTATACTTTGTCAAATATAGAGATTTTTCCATCTCAAATTTGTCAAAACCCATCTCAAAGGTAAGGTTTTCATGGAAGAAAAAGCTTTTTTTTGTCAAAACCAATCTCAAATTGTACTTTTTATTTACTTTCATTCCCTATCTTGGTTTTCCTCCAGGGTCTTTGCTCTTGGTTTTTGTGGATTGAGTATCAGGTACTTCTCTTACAATTCTATAATATTAGTTATTTATTCAAGTTTCATATTTTGCAATTGGGATCTTCCTTTTACAAATATGTAGTGGCTGGTTTTGTGTTTTTGAAAATGCATTGTGATATTAGCTAGCAAAGTTAGCCTATGAAATTAATTGTTCATGTTATGGCTTTATCTTTAATTTTCCAGATTTTTCCATGTGTACTGTGACTACAGATTTTGTTTAATTTGTTCCCTTGCTGATGCATTCTTTTTAAACCTCTTTTACTACAACTTTGCACACTTTATACTCATTACAACGCTGCTAACCATTAATACATAGATTGAATCTGAGCAAACAAAACAGTCATTCAAATATATGTTCTCAACACTAGCTGTTTTTTTTCTTCCTAATGGCTAACGGAGAGGCAAATATTCTTATTAAAAATCAAATGGCATTCATATTTACTAGAAATGTTGTTTCTATAGTTATGATCGCATTTGCAGATATTGACTTTAGCACTTAATATCATCATATTGCCCACTAAACAACTTCCCAACTATCTAATTCAATTGTATACCTCTGTGCTAACTTTGATGGTAAGTAGCTGCAAAAGGCTCAAGCATGCTTGTCGGTGATAAAATGTTATTATGGTTCATTTTTCCCCCTCATTCCAAGGCAGTACTTTCGGTGTTTGCTTGGATAGACATTGTTCTAATCAACTTCTGATTTTGAATTTATGGTTTTGTCTGTAATGGTTTTGTTGATTGTTTATTGTGGTATATGTCAGGTCACGTACTACCCTACAGGCCTTCAAGTGTTACATTACATGTAAAGAAATCCTATTACAAGAAATTGTCAAAGTGTCTACAAGCTAAAGCCTCTGCAGGACTTGTTAGTTTTGGCATTCTACAAACTTTTCCCATGGATTAACACTGTGCAGCTTGTTCTATAATGCTGTAACTTTTAAATTGCTATCAATGATGGTGGTTTTTTAACAATTGCAGTATGATACTATATTAGAACAATTTACTTGAAAAGAGAGACTGAAGGCATACATGATTCCAACTTCTTATTCATTTTACTGGAAAATTTAAGTCGCTTTCCTAAAAATCTTTTATCAAGGAAAAAAAATATAGTGAGGTTGATAATTTTTCAAGTAAAATATGCTAGCTGTTGTAAGCAACCAACTTCAGTACCTCTGAGAATCTGTAAGATGCTTTTGGAAACACTATTTGGCAATTCCTAAGCAAAGAAATTCACTTGACTCTACAACAAAGGAACTTTAGTGACACAAATTATATCTCAATACAAAAATATAGTATTCTGCTCCTTTAACTTAGATAATTGTAAATATTAGCAAATTGCATGAAGTTTTCCTCTCTTACTGTTGCTAATGCCATAAGGTTTGACTTTCTAGTAAGCTGTCATGGTTCTGTGGGAAACTTATTACTAAGGGAAAGCTAGACAAATTATTGTTAGTCTTCCTAGAGGGACAGTTGATTATTTGTATACTTACTAGATTTGCACATATAGCAGACATCTGATTGAAGCCTTTAAGATGCTCTATAGTGAGATTTCTATTTGCTCTACAGCTTACATATAGTTCTTCTTCTTCAACCTCATATAAGGACCAAATAAACTAAACTTTTTGTTTCAATATTTTTTTCTAGTGCATGCAACTTAAAATAAGAATATGAGAAGAGATATAAGTTTAAGGACATGAAATTATAATAAGAATAAGTCAATATGTCATATCAATGATCATACAGCTATATAATCTACATTAAAATGTTGAATAATAAAAAATTTTAGCATCTAATAGGAAATTACATTGGTGGTACAATTTTGTATTAATCAAGAACTAAGAAGATTTATAGTCAATGACAAAAAGGGAAAAAAATGAGCTTTATTAGTAACCAATGGCTACTATGAAAAACTAATTTTCAATGAATTTATTATAGTTTGCCTATACGTGAATTTCAATGAATTTACTATAGTTTGCCTATACGTGAATTTCATTTTCATATCTTAGTATAGTTCATGGTTTTTTTTCAAATGTAGCATTAACAAGAAGTATCAATCTGCTTGTGCTGCATTCTATTATTTGATAATCCTTTTGCTTGCATTCTTGAAATAGAAATATGGATAAAATGAAGTTAGCAAGAAACAGCAAAGCCTATAAGAATGGCTTACAGTGCTTTCTTGATTTTGCATTTTCACATGCAAGTATAAACGGAATGATCTTATGCCCATGCAAAACTTGTAAAAATGGTATATGCTTGACAAGAGAGGATGTAGAAGGGCATCTAACATGGTCGGGGTTCATGAAAGGCTATACTCAGTGGATAGCTCATGGCGAAAGTTCCTCTTATAGTGTACACACTTCAACACACTGTGCATCAAGTGGTGTTTCTAATCATCTTGATGATATGCAAGAGTTGTTACATGATGCGTTTGGATTTTCTACTGGAGATGTCAACATAGGTAATGGGGTTGATTTTGTGCATGAGCTGCCTAATTCGGAAGCTCAAAAATTCTACAAGTTAGTTGATGATTCACAAGAAGAACTTTGGCCAGGATGCAAGAAGTTTTCTAAACTATCATTTTTGGTACGGTTGCTTCATCTTAAATGCCTTGGTAAAATTTCTGATAAGATCTTTACGATGCTTCTCGAACTACTAGGAGAAGCATTTCTAGAGGGTGTAAAGCTACCGAAATCCTACTATGAAGCGAAGAAGGTGATTCATGAACTTGGTCTTGGTTACGAAAAATATGATGCATGTCCTAATGACTGCATGCTGTATTGGGGCAAGGCAAAATGACTAGATTGTGTGACATGTAAGAGCACTAGATGGGTAGTTTCAGATGATGATCCTACTGGTGAGAAGAGAAAAATTGCCCATAAAGTCTTGTGGCACTTTCCTTTGAAACCTCGATTGCAACGTCTATTCATGTCATCCAAGACTACATCATTCATGAGATGGCATTCTGAAAATCGAACTAAAGATGGCTATATGAGACATCCAACTGACTCTCCATCTTGGCAGTACTTTGATTTCAAACATCCTGAATTTGCTAATGATTCTAGAAATGTTAGACTGGGGTTGGCATCTAATGGATTTAATCCATTTAAAACTATGACTACTGTACATGGTACATGGCCCGTGATCTTATTACCTTATAATTTACCGCCTTGGATGTGTATGAAGCAATCTTATTTCATACCATCTTTGCTTATACCTAGACCAGCTGCCCCAGGGAATAATATAGACATATATTTACAGCCTTTGATTGCAAAATTGAAGGAATTATGGGATATTGGTGTCAACACCTATGATGCATCCGCGTAACGCGAAAATTTTTAGATGCAGGCCTTGTTATTGTGGACAATTAGTGATTTTCCAGGTTATGCAAATTTGTCAGGATGGAGCACCAAAGGAAAATTTGCTTGTCCTGTTTGTCACAAGCATACAGAATCACTACGGTTGAAAAACTGTTGGAAATATTGCTATATGGGTCACTACCGATTTCTAGAAAAGAACCATCCTCTTTGAAATGATGCTCGATCATTTGATGGTTCTAAGGAGTATAGAGATCCACCATCTCGATTAACAGGTTCTATGGTATTGGATGATTTGAAGGGAGTCAATATTACTTTCGGAAAATTGGTTTCTAACAATCCGAATTGCCTTTTAGTTGGAAGAAAAGAAGTATATTTTTTGAGTTTCCATATTGGAAAAATAATTTGTTACCTCATAATCTTGATGTTATGCATATTACAAAGAATATTTGTGAGAGTATTGTTGCCACATTGCTGAATCTGGATAAAAGTAGAGATACTTTGCAATCCGCGATGTGACTTGAAGGAACTAGGAATTGAGATCTTCACCCTATGGATAATGATTCGGTAAAAGTTATCTACCTCATGCATGTTTTACATTAGACAAGAAAGAGAAGGAAATTTTCTGTACCACATTGAAGAATGTCAAAGTTCAGGATGGATATCGTCAAATATTTCAAAGTGTGTGCAACTAAAGCCATCTAAGATTTCTGGTCTTAAAAGTCATGACTATCATTTTTGATGCTTCAACTACTGCCACTAGCACTTAGAAAAACTTTAACAAAGTCGGTCGTAGTCCTTTGCTCAAGTTGAGTCGCTATTTCAGGGAATTATATTCTAAAGTTCTCCAATCGCTGATTTAGTCCAAATGGAAAAGACATAGTCTTGATATTGTGCCAACTAGAAAGATCTTTCCACCATCTTTTTTGATGTAATGGTGCATTTAACTGTACACTTGGCAATTGAAGCAAAATTGTTGGACGATTCACTATCGATGGATGTATCCTATTGAAAGGTAACAACCCAATTATTTTGCTATATGGTTATTATCTTTTATTTATTTTAATGTATTTTTTATACTTGACTATTTTTATTTCATTAAAACTATAATTTCATAGGTACCTATCTACACTAAAGTCATATGTGTGAAACAAAGGACTACCGGAAGGGTCCATTGCAGAGGGATATCTAGCAGAAAAATGCTTAGCATTACATTATAATATTTTGAAGAAGGGATTGACACAAAATTGAACCGTACTAGAAGAAATGATGATGGCCTGGGTATACATAGAGATGGAATAGATGTTTTTCAATGTCAGTTAGTCCCATTGGGGAAAGGACATGCAAAGCAACTAGACGATGACATGCTATTGAAGACTCATCGATACATGCTGTTTAATTGTGATTCAGTTAAGCCATTTATTGAGTAAGTCATATTTATTAGTGACATATGTAAGCTGTCAAAATACATAATTTGATTTATTATACTCATTTGATATTCTATGTAGCGAGCATCATGAGATGATAAAGAAGGAATTTTTCCGTTCTTCAAAACATGAAATCAAACATAGGCATAGCGAAACGTTTGCATCTTTGTTTGCGAAAAGATGTTGTAACCACAAACTTATTATGACTTGTTGCTTTTCATTTTTTACCACTAAGAAGTTGTATTTCTACTGCATTTAATAGGTTGAAGAATTGCAATTTGTTGGCAAAGACCCAATTTTGAAGGATTTGAAGGCTTTAGCTAAGGACCAATTCTGTTGGTATATACTACCAACGGTGTTTGGTGAACAGTTTAGATTTTATACAAAAAATTGGAAAGAAAAGAAAAACTCAAAATAGTGGGTGATTGTTAATGCAACAATATCGAGTTTTCAAGTGCTAGGACAAAAATCCTATTTCAAGTGATATGGCATATTATGGGATCTTTGAAGGATATTATTGAGTTAGACTATAATGGTGGTCGAAAAGTGGTATTATTTGATTGTGATTGGATTTCCAAAGGAAGGAGATTAAAACAAAATGAAGATGGATTCACATTGACCAACTTTGTAAATGTGAAGCGTCACAGTGAGCCATTTGTTCTTGCATCCCAAGCAAAACAAGTATTTTATGTTGAAGATCCTTTAGATAAGGATGGAGTGCTGCTATTATCACACCTAGAGGTCTGATATGGATCCAATGGGAGATATTGACATGTACTTGCAAAGTGAAGTTTGTACTGGCCAAGAGGGTGGAATGGTTCAAGATATCAGTTGGGTTCGCGAGGGAGTTTTGGGCATTACTGTTGATACTTGTAGCTCCTCAAAATGATTTCTGAATGATGATTTAGAGAGAGATTTATCTCAGTTTCAGATTAAAGTGTGTTAATTATATTTATGATTTCATATATGACTTAAGTGCCAAGTTGTGTAACTAAATTCCAACTTATTATGGCTTTACTTCAATTGGAGTTTTACATACTTGTACTGTCTGTGTCCAGCTAAACTTATAAATCTATACTTATCTATATACAATATGATATCCTTGTTATATTATTTAAGTAATCTGCCTTGCAGTTATGACTCGTAGGACTCGTAGGGGAAGGGGCAAAAGCAATGGCTGTGCTGGCAAACGTATTGAGCAACAACTGGAGCAAAATATCAATGCTCAATCACTTCCTGAACAAGGTTTGATTATCTTCTGTGTTCATAATTAATTTGTATTCTTATCACAAATATGCTAACTATATTGTCACATAAGAATATGATGAAATGAAGTTGGCAATTAAACTACAGTTAACCTGTAATTGTAGATATGTGCAATAGTATGCATCAAGGACCAAAAAATACTAGAGGTCCAACTTACATGCCAGAGATTTGGACTCAAACTCTCGATGACCAGCGCTTTTACTATTACATGCAACAAGAAAGGTCAGCTATTGGGAAAAATAAAAAAACAAGCTTACTGGATTCCTAGGTACATTAGCAAGAAAATGGTAAGTTTGCTCAATTAATATTATTGATTGGCGTTGAAGTGCCAAAAGCTCGAAAAGATGAGATGCTTGATTTAATAGAGGTAAAATTTATCGCTAATATTTTATACTTGAGAACTTGTTTTAACATGAGTTAGACGATAATATCTTAAACTTTGTTTTATTTTCTTTGGTAGGAGAGGTTTGATATCCCAGGTTTAAATGGTTGGATGTTAAGTCCATAGGCAAAAGTGGAGAATGGAAATCAAGATTGAGAGCTGATTATTATACTCCAGATTTGCCCATAGATAGACAAATTAAAATAGACCTGCACGAGTTTTAGAAGATCAGTGGAAAGAAATTGTACTTTATTGGAATACAAAGGAAGCAAAGGTACATATGAGAGTTAATTTCTTCATATATTCTTAGTAATGACACTTTCTTTGTTTTTCCTTTTTTAGAAAATTAGTGAGAAAAATAAGGAGCATAGGCAAAGCAAGACTATGAACCAAACTACCAGAAAACTAAGCTTTGCAGAAATTTATGAAGAGCTGGTAAGTTGCTTAATTTATAGGGATAATTTCAGAAACCTCCCCTGAGGTTTCTCATAATATCACTTAGCTCCCTTGAGGTTTTGAAAATCTCACTTACCTCTCTTGGATTGACATATTTTGTAACATTTTAGCCCCTTTGGAGAAAATGCAAGAAAAATAAAAATTTTATTCCAATACTACCCTTATATTATCCTATTTATGGAATTTACAATAACAATGAAAAATAAATTAAGGTTAAATTTTTACAAGGTGTAAATTCCTTGATTTAAAATATTTATTTTAGTTGTACTAAAACAAGAAAAAAATTACACTTTGAAAAAAATTACACCATCAAAAATTTACACATATGAAGAGATCATTTTAATTTTCAATAAAAACTATATCATGTATTAAAACATATTTTTTAAAAAATTTATTGAATTTCTTAATTATAACTGTACATGAAAATTTTCAAAATGTTAATTACTCACCAAAATCCTCCCAAATGATTGACTTTTACTAGATTTAAATTATCAATGTCTTTTGCTATCTCAATATGATCTCGATGGAGACAAATATAAACTACTATTAGATAGTAATTATTTTTCTTAATATACATTTTTAGTTTAAAATTTTTATTTGGGTTTGAATTTTTGGTTAAGTAATTATTAAGAGCAAGGGTAATATTGTCAATTTGTGACCTTGAATAGGAATATTTAGTCTTGTCATACTGATAAGGGAGGTAAGTGAGATTTTCAAAACCTCAAGGGAGCTAAGTGATATTATGAGAAACGTCAGGGGAGGTTTCTGAAATTATCCCTAATTTATAGCATATAATAGTTCGAAGATTGAACTTTTAGGTTGCTTATAGATTTTCAATAATTTGTAAGAGAAAGTTTGCACCGTTCTCCATCTCGAGTTGAACTATTTGATGTTTGTTATAGTGATTCAAATGGGAATCCATCGACTGAAAAAGTTGGGGATGCACTAGTAAGCTAGTCTCTTGTTTATTTGTCTTACTTGATTATGCAATTTTACTCAAATTTAATTTAGTTAGTTTAATCCTCTTTTAAGGCTCAAATGAAGGAATATCAAAGTCAGCTACCTCCTGGATCATTAGATCCTATAAGTCCAAATGACTCATTTGCTAAAGTTATTGGTAAAGATCCACCAGGTAAAATGCGCATGTGTGGCTAAGGAGTTAACCAATCAGATGCATGGGGTGAACTACCAAGTCGTAATACATGCCATCGAATGGTTTTGGAGCAAAAGGCTGCCATGTCAAGATTAGAAGAAAAGATTGATGAACAATCTAGGCAGATTATAGATTTGCAGTCAAGAGTTCTCCCAGAAAATCAGCAGAGTACCAATTCAACTAGTGCATCCATTCCAACAACTACATCACCTCAACAAAGTTCAAATTTATTTAATGCCACTCGCTCTTTCAAGGTTCTCTAAATTGTATTTGACTTTTTGTCTTTTGCCCAACCATGAAGATTCTTGCATATCTTATTTACTTGTTGGATATGAGATTATTTTGATTCAGTTTCATTTTATACTACTAGATTGGAAATTCAGTCATGTTGAAGAGTATATTTGATCTCACAAAATTGGTGGCAAAAGGGATTCTTCAAAGCATGGACTCAACTAAAGATGTTGGAGGACAACAACTAGGAGCAAACTGGTGTGAAGTTCAAATAATGGTTCCTATAGAGTGGGAAGAGGAGTTGATTAGGCCATATTCATGTTTAAGAACAGTTGGAGAAGCATTAGGAACATCAATTGCTTGGCCCATCCACTTGGTAATATATTTTCAGATTTTTAAATTCAATTGCTGTGACTTTTTTTTTTTTGTTGGGACTATTTCAATGGTTGGTTACTGGATCGTTTTGGAGTGTACATAGGCTGTTTTTTCTGGAATCTTAATGGTGGTGGAAAAAGCTTATTATTGATGGATTTTAAGTCCATTATCATTGTTCACAAAAGTTCATTTGAAAAGTGCTTAAGAATTCCTTTTTAGTTATTTGAGTATGTATTTTATTTCTTTCAAACAGTCTTGTTATTGTTTTGTGTTAGTATTCAAGTTTGGTAATGGTTGCTATTACTTAAATAGGCACTTAGTATTTTAAAATCTTTTGGTAATGCCAGTCCTAAACAAGTCTTGTTCTAAATAATATTGGATGACTAGACTATCATAACTCCTTTAGATATGTTTCTCAAATCTCATTTTGGTCATATATATAATGTTTTATGGTTTGAAATACTATTGCTATTTTTTTGCTAATAGTTTGGGATAGTTTTATGGTTGTTTAAGTGATTGTATTCAAGTTTGGTAGCATTTATCCTTGCAAGAATAATGGCAAGTTGATTATGGAGCTTCATTTACTATTTATGTAAGACTATTTTTTTTGGGTCTATAAGAACAAATTTTGTCAACTAATGTATTTCTAATCTTTTATTTTTCTATTTTCTCTAGGTGGCTAATTCTGAAGATTAAAAATGACTTCATTGCCTTTGGTAGTTATTTGGATGATGAACACCTACTGACTAGCTTATGATAAGAGGCCCATTTTGAAGATGCTTTTTGGGATGGTTATGAAAGACTTTTGATTGGCTTGCAGCTGGAAGGCTACTTTCAAGATTGTTTTTGCGATGATTATGTATCAATCCTTTTGACTTTGCATTTGGGTAGCTAGAATGGCCAGATTGAGAACTTGAAATTTAATATTATTTTTGATATTTTCTTATTCAGTACTTGGACTCTATTTTGATTTGATCAATCTTAGTTGTTATGATGCAAATTTTGTGAGTTTGATATCAAATTCATAAATTTAGAAAGTTAAGCAACAATGTAGCTAGATTACCAATGATGCTCCAGAATTTATTGAAAAATCTGAAAAAAAATGGGGGAAAAAAGGGTTTGTTGAGGCACTTTTTAGTGTTGGCAAAAGTTTTTTTACTTCTGAATTGACATATACGATGACACTATGAAGTGTCATATTATCTTCAATTGAGGCACTTTTTCGTTTTATTACATGTTCAACAAATTCACTTCTTATGACACTTCTAAGTGAAGCAAAAACATTTATTAAGACACTTTAATGTGTAGCGTTAGGTATATAACTTCTTGTATTATGAAGCACATCTAGGTGTCTTATTAGTAGATGACAGGTGTCGAACCTACACAAAAATAAATATAACCTAACTGCCTACAGAAGTATTCTTGAATTAATTCTAGTATTGGAGTAGTGACTCCGGATGTGCAATGGGTTACTGGATTCACCCTGATTCCAAAGAATTTACTTATTCTGATATACCAGAATTTAGATCGAGAAATTAATTAATTTGTGTAAGTGGCAAGTAGGGTCATCTCTTCAGGGAACTGGAAGAATTATTTTCTGTGAAATAAATAAATGGGGGGAGTTTGGAACAATTCCTAATTAACAAAGTCGAATTAAAATAAACAATCACAAAATTCTAATTAAATTGAAACAATATCACAGGACTCAGATAAAAACAAATCAATCAATAAAAAGCTCTAGTCAAAGGCCCAATCTCACTTTGGTGTCATCAACTTGATCACTGACGCTAAATTGCATTCATTTACTTACAAATAAATTGGTTATGGTTGTCAACAAGCTCTGACAACCTGCCAATCCCATCAGATCGATAGCCAATGACAAGGTCTGAACTCACTTCTCTGCCAGAGACAACCTAAACAAGCTCTTAAAATTTAGCCCACCGACAGCATTAACATTTAGAAAAGCCACCAATTCTAACCAACAAACTCATAAGCTCGGTTCATTTAAGCTAGATTGAATATTCCCGTGACAATAATTCAAAAGTTTCTTGTACTCATCAATTACGCCACTTGTCACAAATACTAAAACCCTCCAAACAATTACGGATTTGCTCTAGATGACAGATTATCCCCACAAATAAATAGTGATCAGGTATTTAATTGCAAGAAATAATCATAAACGTGAACATCAGAAAATATTCAAATACTTGTAAATAAATGAAATAAAAATAATTCAAACAAATCTCATAGAGTTGATGAACCAAAAATTGATTAGCGTTCGACTAGATGAAGGAAATTAGCCACTCCTCATTGAGAATCACACCCAAAAGATGTTTGTGGAATTGCAATTCTAATTGATTAAAAGAAGAAAAGAAGACACGAAATAAAGCTTCAAAAAAACCAACGAAGGACCAAAGCAACCAAGGACCAAAGCTTGGCAGCCAACAATCCAAGACCAAGTACGTCTGCCGTCCCGTGATAGCTTCTAGTCCAAGCGATAGTTTTAGCTACTTAAACGAAAAATCCTAAGCTTTCCTAATTAACTAGGATTCCAAATCCTAATTGAAGTCTAACTTGCTAAATAGCAATAACAAAATAAAAAGGGAAAGCAATTACAAACTTTCCTAAATAAAAGGGTCTTTGACCAATTCCCAAAAGTAAGTGAAATCTTTGTTTCCAAATATTCAGCAATTATCTTCCGTAGGAAAGTGATTCACTTATTCAAAAAGGCATCCTTCCATCAATACATAGAGTGCCCGCACCCTATCTGGAATTGTTTTCTGGAATTTCCATTCAATTGCACCTTTTAATTCCCAATTTAACTCCAATGACCTAAATCAATGCCAAAAACCAAATATAAGTAGAATCAAGCAATTAACACAATATTTAGGCCATAATTAAGGAGAAATATCCATAAATAATGTGCACAATTAAGGACTTAACAGTAGATGACTTGTTGAGACACTTTATTGTGTCCTATAAAGATATTGCAACGGAATTATATGCATCACTTGAGTGAAGAGTCCCATTGCTGTATGTGCCCCATTACAATACCTATTGAGACACTTTTGAGTGTATCAAAAAGTGCATTTTGTAGTAGTGTTTGAAAAACTGGATATCTTCAGTATAGAACATGGCTTGTACCTTTTTGCCCTGTATGTAATATTTTATTTAATTTTGTATATGCATAAATTTGTTCATATTCAATTTTGGGCTTATTTGTTACCTGGTTGTCAACAATGATTATTTTCTAGTATTTTCAGCCCTTGACTGAGATTGCTAGCTTGTACTTTTCCAAAACTTGCACAATGCTATTTAGGGGTAGGCAAAATTACTTGCTAATCCGAAAATCGGTGGGATCTGATCTAATCTACACTGAAAATAGGGTACTCGATCAGCATTATTTGTCTGAGTCAAAAGAGGGTCAGGTACCCGCTTACATACAGGGCAAGTTAGGGTCACAAGATTAAAAACTCGTGGGTACCCGACACCCGTCCATATATATTTATATTTATATTTATTTTTTATATACATATACAAAATCTATTTTTAGAGCTAACTAAGTAATTGTATTGAACAAATTATACACCAAATAGGATCGCCTATTATTTATTTACAAGATTCATTTGTAGAGGTCATACTGTTATTTCTTTTAGAAAAAAGTTAATTAATATAGAATATGTATAAAAAATGGGCATTGCTTATAACAATTTTCATTTACTTTTGAATTTAGCTATTTTTCTTTTTCTTGTATTCTCTTTGCATGTTTATTTCTTAGCAAGACCTTTTCTTTTGTGTAAAATTTATATTGAATGTTAGATCAATATGTAGAATATAAAAATAAACAAGTATAAATTATTTTTTTTAAAATTAAATGATGAGAAGGGTGGGGCGGGTACTCGCTGACCCGATCCGCTTTGGCGGATACCCGATAATTGGGAATCCATTAATATGCGGGGCGGGTAAGATTCAAAAAATTGCTGATCCGTGCCCACTCTTAATGTTAGTCTAGTTTTCAACATCAGGCTTGATTTCATGGAATTGTAGCAATTTCATGTCCATTTTGTTCTTCAAAAATGCTAAAAATAACTACAAGATGAAGAGTCAAAGGCATTATGTGTTAATAGTGGCTTAACTTCATGTATTAGTATCATCAAAGTTTTATCGAAGTAGATTTATGACTTTACCCTTCGGGTGAAAATGAATACGTAAAAAGAATATGTACATATGTAAATATATAAATATAAAATATGTAATTAAATATGTAAAAAGAATATGTAAGGTTCAAAATAAGGATACCAATGATTGCAATCTGCCATCTAACTTAGTCCTTTACTAAAAGAATATGAATCTTTGTCATTCTGAAGTTTTATCTTGAAAAAACACAAATCTTAGAATGTTATTTGCTCAAGAAACTTCTTGGCTTTGAAAGAAAACTTTAGAATGTTATGAGCTCTTTGTGACTGAGTCTTTGAAGCTACATGAATAAAACTAACTCACTTCAAGCACCAGAGAATTTTTTCCAAACTCAAAATTCAAGCACAGTTATACATGATATCTAATTAATAAATTTACTCCAAAATTTATGATCAAAATTTATAAGTTTTTCAATTTATGATGGAATTTCTTGTATCCATTTGCTTAATTCATTCACGAAACCAAAACCCATGTTCAAAATTGTCTCCCTTGGTCCAATGGTTTATAAATTCACTCCAAAAAGGTCATTCTCATCTGCACCAATTGATAGGCAATTCAATGATAAAATAGAAAATTGGAGGACATACCTGCCTTAGGAAGCTCCCAAATGAACTCCTCACATGGATAGTAGTGTATTCACTCAGCACTCAAGATATTTAATTGGGCCATGTTCACTCAAATCACCATAGAAAGTCATTGGCATAAGCTTGCTAATCTATCACATCTCCACCACTGAATATGAATTCAAATGCAAGAATCAAAAGGGTCTTTAACAAAGGTTGTAACGGGGCTTAGGGTAAAGGCTGGACAAAAAGGGTAATTTAGGTGACATATATCAAAGAGAATACCCAATCATCCTTTGCATGGATTGAAATATCATCTTCATTCACATATTTAGCTCTTAAGCTTGATAACAAATTCCCAAGCATAGCAAGTGCTTACATAACATAGGGATTAATCCCACTTTCACAACACAGCACTTATTTACAAGAGTGCTTCACACTTCTTCTTTTTTTTTCACTTCCCTTTTTTTCATTTTTTTTCCGAGCAGAAGACCTTCTCTTTTTTTTTTTCTTTTTCATTTTTTTTCTTTTTTTTCTTTTTTTTTAGAACATAAACATAGGAACATAATAGCACTTGCTAGCTATAAATATAATCAGCTTCTTCTACTTGTGATTTCATCATGCAAAAGAATATTAAGATATCCCTTTGATATTGGGTTCAAACAAAAAAGTCTAAAACAAAAAGGTTAAACGGGTGACAAAAATGTGTTGTTAAACAAAGAAAAAGGTTTAAGGCCCAAACTTGGTCAACTAGGGGAAAACATAATTAGGATAGGTTTTAGAAAGCTAAAAAGGGTTAAACCTAATTGCCCTTATCATTTTCATGCATCAAATTCAATAATGTGGCCTCGACATGTATATCATAGCAAGTTCTAGAATGATCTAATTAGGTGTGATAATTACACTCACAAACGATGAAGAACAAATTTTGCATATAAGATATTTAAGCTCAAAAACTCACAAATGGTTATATGTCATGTCAAGAACATCCCTTTTTCAAATCAATTGCAGGTAGATAGAATATTCATGCAAATGCCATTACACTACTCCTTATTTGCATCTCTACCACATAAGACCAACCAAGTCCTCAAGAAACCTAAGAAGCAAAACTCAAAGAAATAGCAAACGAACAAGATGAAAACTATAGTTGAAAATGCATAAAAACAAAAAACTCAAACTAAAATTTGAAGAAACTAGGAAAAAATATCATCAAAGCCATCAAAGCCAAAGTATTCCTCCCCCCATACCAAAACACTACATTGCCCTCAATGTAATAAAACAAGAGAAAGATGGAGGACTTCCCTGCAGAGCAAGGCTATGACCAGAGAGGAAAAGGAGGTTTGAACCCCATAAACTCAAAATAAGTAGCCAAGTTCTGCGCCATGTGAGAATTGTGAAGCTCTATAGTGGCTAGGCGACTATCAACTTGCTGAAGCTGCTCTTCCAAATGTTGGAGGCGTGTATCCACAGAGGATGAAGATAATGGAGGAGCAGATGTGGACGGGCCTGCTGTATCAGTAGAAGGGCCAGCCCCTATAGAGTCCATAAGAGGTGTGGAAACCCGATGCCCCGACTTTCCAGGAGGTGTAAACTGGTATTCATTGCCAACCCGATGAATGATACCCATTCATTCCAAACAATCCACGTCCAAAGGCTCTGTCAGCCAAGGAATATGCATGGGCCATCGAGTGTCCCTCCCAAGCTTAAGATCATGCATGCGGCTACCCAAATGAGTAATGAAAGAACCAAAAATCAATGGCTTATTGGGTTTGTTGACCACAGTCTGTAGCTAAGAAGCTAACCAACAGCCGAAATTGAGTTTCACCTTGTTGACCATACATCATAAAAAGTAAAACTCTGTCTTGGTAAGGGTACCAGAGCTATCTTTACGTCCAGAAAAGTTGAAAGCCAATAACCGCTGAATGTATCTCAAGACTGGATCCTTAAGGTAGGATGCCTTGGACTTGCTAGGATTGTAGACTTGCTTATCAACTGACCACTCCCGCCAAATATCAAGATAATCACCAGAAAAGGGCTTAACATAATCACATGCGCACTCTTGATAAGTAGGGGAATTAAGGGCACTTTCATCTACAAAGCCCAGTAGTACATTGAAGTCATTGATGGATTGACTCATCTCATGACCCATTAACTGAAATTTAATCACATCTGGGGTAGATAAAGCACAATTGGCTGGTCTATCAAAACGGAAGGTAGAATAAAACTCCCAAGACAACTCAGAGTAAGTGGGTGCATCAATCAAGACAAATTGATCCCAACCGATGTTGGAGAATAAACGATGCAAATCACCAGCAATTCTGAGTCGAGCAAGTGTAGGGTTATGGACAGCTTTACAAAAGCAAAAGGGCCAGTATGAATTTGTTCAAATCTGCCTTGTTGCTCAGCAGTAAAATCATCAAGAAAACCACCCTCTGCAAAATTCCTTCGACACATATAACCCGTACTTAAACCCAAACAAGATCATTTTTTAGACCGGGTGTTAACTGTTTTAGGCAGGGGTGAGGGAGTAGGTGGAGTAGGTTTAGCCGGAGCTTTACCTTTTTTCAAAGATTTTAAATTAGTCCTAGCCATTCTCAATTTTAGCAAGATCACAATTCAGTCAACCAGCAATCTCCCACGATTCAAGAATCACAGACTTAATTCACCAATAATCAACTACGTGCATTCAACTCAACTTAGAGACATAGCAAGTAACTCAGACGAGAACACAACCACACAATTCGGACTTCAGCAACAACAAACTAGAATCTGGCTTCAGTTACAGCTAGCACTAATCTGGCCTCAGCTACTAAGGTAAGATAGAGAGCTTAAACCTAAAATCCACCAAGGGTGGTGGATACGGAGCAGAAGAGTAATGGAGCAGCAGAGCAGCATAACGCCTGAAAGCCACCCAAGTGGATGTGGACCAGTGGCAGGAGCAACAGAGGACAGCGAGGAGCAGCAGCTTTGTCTGGTTTGCAACAGCAACGAACTCCGGGAACGGAGTTGGGAACAACGGCCAAGCAACGAGCAACGGACAGTGGCAGTGAAGTGGGTCGGTGGTGTAAAGCTCCGACCTCCAGCGAGTGGACAACTAGGGCGTAGCGTTGGAGTAGCGACGGTGGTAGCTTGCGGCGAGCACGAGCAGTAGCGTCATGTGAAACTAGGTGACCGTGAGCAGCAACGGCAGTACGGCAAACCTCCAATGGTAGCGGCTTGACGTGAACAGGGGGAAGAAGGTCAATGTCCGTGGCCCTTGTCCGCAGCTGCTTCACAAGAGGAAAGGCAGCTTGAGTAGCAGCGGAAGAAACAGCAAAACAACAATGGCAGGCCAAGAAGAAAGAAAATAAAAGGAAAAATAGACAATGAGGAAGAACAGGGGAAGTGGCGGAAAAGGAAAGGAGAAAGGAAAAAGAAAAAGAAGAAAAAGCCAAAAAAGGAAAGGAAAAGGTCTAGGGCTTTTTGACCTGTTTTGACCCTTTTTTTTTCTGCAATTCTTGGTCAGAAAACTTGCTTCCTTAAGGCGTGGGCATGCCTTATCTTCAGTAGTCGTCTGTCCAATGTCGCATTTTTTGAAGACTTCATATCTTAAGGCGTAGGCACGCTTTAACCTTGAAAGTCTTCTGTTCAAAAATTTGAAGGAACGAAAGTTGGATCAGAAGCCTTTTCATTTCAAGGCATGGGCACGCCTTATTATTGAAAGTCTTTTGATTAGACTAGATGACACACTCCAATTTGAGCAACGCTGTGGCACACGCACCCAAGGCCTACAAACACAAATTTTCTGTTAAAATAAGGAAATGGCTTAACACAAAAAAGGAAAAACAAGAAATAATGAAAAATCAAAATCTAAAAACATGAAATAATGAAGAATCAAAATTCTTGGTTTGCCTCCCAAGTAGCGCCTTTCTTTAATGTCTTTGGCTAGACCAAGTTGTTTCTTAGTCACAGTAGGTGGGCTCTTCCAGATTTTATCTCTTCCACAACATATGCTGCTAAACCTTCATAGAAAGGTTTGAGACAATGACCATTAACTTTGAAAAGCTTGTCAGTCTTAGGACTTTTGATTTCCACTACACCATGAGGAAAAACATTAGTGACAATAAAAGGTCCTAACCAACGAGAATGCAATTTACCAGGAAAAAGTTTAAGCCTAGAATGGAAAAGTAGAACTTTTTGACCAATAGAAAACTGCTTCCTAGAAATCTGGTCATCATGAAATGCTTTTGTTTTCTCCTTATAAATGCGAGAGCTCTCGTAGGCATCATTTTGAATTTTCTCCAACTCTTGCAATTGCAACTTGCGTAATTCTCCAGCCTCATCCAATTGCATATTGCAATGCTTGACCGCCCAATAGGCCCTATGTTCCAATTCCACAGGAAGGTGACACGGTTTACCAAAGACCAAACGATAAGGAGACATACCTATTGGAGTCTTGTAAGCCGTACGATAGGCCTAGAGTGCATCATCAAGGCGCAAACTCCAATCTTTGCGATTTGGGTTTACCGTCTTCTCAAGAATTGATTTGATATCCTTATTGAAAATTTCTGCTTGTCCACTGGTTTGTGGGTGATAGGAAGTAGAAACTCGATGGGTGACACCATATTTCTTCATCAAAGCCTCAATCACTCTATTACAGAAGTGCGTCCTACGGTCACTAATAATAGCTCTTGGCGTACCAAACCTGACAAAAATATGAGATTTGACAAAATCTGCAACAACCTTAGAATTGTCAGTTCGGGTAGCTTTAGCTTCCACCCATTTTGAAACGTAATTCACAACAAGTAAGATGTATACATTGCCAAAAGAGGAAGGAAACGGACCCATAAAATCAATTCCCCACACATCAAATATTTCACACACAAGTATAGGCACAAGTGGCATTTGATCTCTATGTCCTAAGTTTCCCATCTTTTGGCAATTTTCACAAGACTTGCAAAACATGTATGAATCACGAAACACATTAGACCAAAACAAACCATATTCTAGCACCTTTCGGGCAGTTCTTTTTGGACCAAAATGTGCTCCACAAGCATAAGAGTGACAAAAAGAGAGAATAGAGGATATTTCATCTTCAGAAACACACCTACGAATCACTTGGTCAGCACAATATTTCCACAAGTAAGGCTCATCCCACACATAATACTTAGCATCACTCTTGATTTTATCTTTTTGAGCTCTAGATAAGTCACCAGGTAACACTTTAGTAACCAGATAGTTAACGATATCAACATACCAAGGAATTATCGTATGAGTAAAAAAGAGATGCTCATCCGGAAAATTATCTCCTAGAGGTACGGGTTCTTCACTTGGGATCAATCGACTGAGGTGATCCGCAACCAAATTCTCAGCTCCCTTCTTGTCTCGAATTTCCAAATTGAATTCTTGCAGTAACAAAATCCACCTTATAAGTCTTGGTTTTGCCTCCTTCTTGGTGAACAAATATTTCAATGCTGCATGATCAGAGTAGACAATTACTTTAGTGCCAAGTAAATAAGAACGAAATTTTTCTAAAGCAAAAACTACTGCTAAAAGCCCTTTCTCTGTAGTTGAGTAATTGCACTGAGCATTGTCTAGTGTTCTTGAGGCATAGTAAATGACATAGGCTGCCTTCCCATCTCTTTGGCCAAGTACAGCACCCACAGCATAGTTGCTCGTGTCACACATTATTTCGAAAGGTAAACTCCCATTGGGTGGTCAAACAATCGGTGCTAAAGTTAGTGACACCTTCAGTGCGTCAAATGCAACCTTACATTCCTCATCAAAATTAAAGGCTACATCCTTTTTGAGTAATTCACATAAGGGATGTGACAACTTTGAAAAATCTCATATGAAACGTCAGTAGAAACCTGCATGACCAAGAAAAGAGTGAACTTCCTGCACATTTGCAGGGTAAGGTAAACATTTAATAATTTCTACCTTAGTTTTATCTACCTCAATTCCTCTAGAGGATACCACATGTCCTAGAATTATGCCTTGATCTACCATGAAATGACATTTTTCATAATTTAACACTAGATTTGTCTCAATGCACCTTTGAAGAACTTTTGTGAGGTTAGCTAGACAATCATCAAAAGAATTACCATAGACAGTGAAATCATCCATAAATACTTCTATGATATTCTCAACATAATTAGAAAATATACTAACCATACACCTTTGAAATGTGGCAGGAGCATTGCAAAGACCAAAAGGCATCCTCCGATATGCAAATGTACCGAAAGGACAGGTAAAGGTGGTTTTCTCTTGATCTTCAGGAGCCACAGGAATCTGAAGGAAACCTGAAAAACCATCAAGACAACAATAATGAGATTTCCCAGCTAATCTTTCAAGCATTTGATCAATAAAGGGCAAGGGAAAATGATCCTTGCGAGTTAGTGCATTTAATTTCCTAAAATCAGTACAAACTCTCCACCCGTTTTGAACTCGGGTTGGAAGTAACTCACCATTGGGGTTTTCAACCACTATTATTCTCGTCTTTTTGGGGACAACTTGTATAGGACTTACCCACTTACTATCCGAGATTGGATAGATTATGCCTGTGTCAAGAAGTTTTAAAACTTCTTTCTCACTACCTCCATTAGTGGTGGGTTTAACCTACGTTGAGCCTCTCGTGTAGGTTTAGCATCTTCCTCTAATAAAATTCTGTGCATACAGGTAGTTGGGTTCAATCCTTTAATATCAGCTATAGTCCACCCTATCGCCTCCTTATGATCTTTTAGCACCCGAATTAACTTTTCCTCTTCCAAAGCAGTGAGTTTATAGGAAATTATTACTGGAAGAGTGTCTCCTTCTCCAAGGAACACGTATTTCAAGTGCCTTGGTAATTGCTTTAATTCCAACTTCGGGGCCTGCACAATAGATGGTAAAAGTTTTGAGTGAGACAAAGGTAATTCTATGTAAGGCACATCAAAAACTAGTGGTTTAAGTGAGTCTAATGCAAAAATTGCTTCCAGCAGTTCAAAAGAAAAATCAAACTTCCCTGTTATATTCTGGACATACTCTCGATCAAAGCCACTAGTTATAGCAACCTTCAACGCATCCTCATCATTAATTTCAAAATTTTGCTGCGTCAAAGAGTCAATAACATCTAAAACAAAAAGTGAATGAGATTCACTAGGATATTTCATGGCATCATAAATATTAAATTTAATAATATTACCATCAAATTCCATTGTCAACATCCCAGTAAAAACATCAATTTTGTTCTAGCTGTTCTCAAAAATGGTCTACCCAAGAGAATTGGAGGTGGATTAGAAGAACTGTCATCCCCCATGTCAAGTATATAAAAATCTGCAGGAAAAACCAATTTATTTACTTGAACCAAAACATCCTCCAAAACACCATCTGGATATGCATTTGACTTGTCAGCTAGTTGAATTATTACACCCGTTTCCTTCAAAGGCCCAAGATTCATTAAATTATAAATGGGACGAAGCATAACATTTATAGAAGCATCCAAATCCAACATAGCTTTCTCAATTTGAACACTTCCTATCATGCAAGAGACAGTAAACATACCTGGGTCCTTACATTTAGGAGGGAGCTTTTTCTATAGCACTACTGATACATTTTCTCCCATATGCACTTTTTTGTTACCTTTCAACCTTTTCTTGGTAATGCATAATTCTTTCAAAAATTTGGCATATCGAGGAATTTGCTTAATTGCATCTAAGAGAGGAATATTTACCGTAACCTTACGGAAGGTTTCCAGAATCCCCTTCTCCTATTCCTCTTTCTTGGCCTTGGTTAGGTGACTAGGAAATGGAAGGGGAGGTGTCATCATGGTGTAAGGCTCATCTCCCGACTTTTGCGGTTGAGCGTTCTAAGGTTGAGTCGCCTCTTCCTCTTTTTCAATTTCTTCCTCAATAGCTTGCTCAGACTTTTTCTTGCTAGGCTCTGGCAATTCTTTTCCACTCCTTAGTGTGATGGCACAAGCATTTTGTTTCGGGTTAACAATCGTCTGAGAAGGTAGTTTGCCCGAACTTTGAGATTCCATCCAATTAACTGTGAAAGCCAACTGGCTCATTTGATTCTCCAAATTTTGAATACTGGTTCTCGTCTGATTTTCCATATTTTGGATGCTGGCTCTTGTCTCCTGTTGAAATTGTTGCATGTTAGTGGCTAAAGATTTAACAATTTCTTCAAGAGAATTACCTTGGTTAGGAGCCAATTGTTGTTGTTGCACAGGGGGTCTAGGTTGATATTGTTGAGGTTGAAATCCTGGTGGCCTTGCTGCATAACTGAAGTTGGGATGATCCTTCCACCCTCGATTGTAACTATTTGAGTAAGGATCATAACGCCTCTAAGGTGGTCTAGGAAATCCTCCAACTGCATTGGCATGCTCATTTGATTCCTCTTGGAGAGTGGGGCACATGTTAGTTGTATGACCAGAATTGTAGCAGATGCCACATGTCTTCACTTGTTGTACTTGACCTACAACCAATTTTTCCAACAAAGACGTTAGAGAATCTAATTTATGATCAAGTGAAGAAGTATTTACCTCATTGACTTGACGGGATGTATGATCCTGTCTTTCTCCAAATTGTTGGGAATTAGCAGCTATGCTTGCAATCAGGTTTCTTGCTTCCGTTGGAGTTTTATTCACTAAGGCACCTCCGCTAGCAGCATCTATTAACCTTCTATCTGATGGAGTGAGTCCCTCATAGAAGTACTGGATGAGAAGCTGGTCTAAAATTTGGTGATGAGAACAACTAGCACATAATTGCTTGAATCTCTCCCAATATTCTTGTAGTGTCTCTCCATTAAACTGTCTGATTCCACAAATGTCATTCTTAATGCTTGCAACTCTGGAAGTGGGAAAGAACTTCTCTAAAAATTGATGTCTCATTTCAGCCCACGTGGTGATTAATCCTGAAGGCAAATAATAGAGCCAATCTTTAGCTTTATCAGCTAAGGAGAATGGAAAGGCTCTCAATTTTATTTGCTCCTCAGTGATTCCTTGAGGTTTCATTGTTGAACAAACCACGTGGAACTCCTTGAGGTGCTTGTGAGGGTCTTCACCTGGAAGTCCATGAAAAGAAGGCAGTAAATGAATCAATCTAGATTTTAACTCAAATGCAGCATCTAAAGTAGGATAAGTAATGCATAAGGGTTGTTGATTTAAATCCGGTGCAGCAAGTTCTCTCAAGGTCCTCTCGTTAGCCATGGTCTCAATCTCCCTTTCTAGTTCACAAAAATATTCAGCAAGATCTACTGCTATTTTAAGTTCAGGAGAGGAAGATAATTCCTCTGCTTGTTGCCTTGTTTCTTTTCTCAATGCACGAATTGTCTTCTCTATCTCAGAATCATACAGTAGATTACCTGTACGAGAAGATCGGGGTATAAATTGACAACAGTATAAAATAAAAATTAAAAATAATGTAAAAACAAATTTTCACAGAAAATAAATCAATTAAGGCACCAGTTCCCCAGCAACGGTGCCAAAATTTGACAGGTGTCGAGCCTGCACAAAAATAAATATAACCTAACTGCCTACAGAAGTATTCTCAAATTAATTCTAGTACTGGAGCAGTGACTCCGGATGTGCAATGGGTTACTGGCTTCACCTTAATTCCAAAGAGTTTACTTAATCCGATATACCAGAATTTAGCCCGAGAAATTAATTAATTTGTGTAAGTGGCAAGTAGGATCGTCTTCTCAATGAACTGAAAGAATTATTTTCTGTGAAATAAATAAATGGGGGAGTTTGGAACAATTCCTAATTAACAAAGCCGAATTAAAAAAAACAATCACAAAATTCTAATTAAACTGAAACAATATCATAGAACTCAGATAAAAACAAATCAATCAATAAAAAGCTCTAGTCAAAGGCCTAATCTCACTTTGGTGTCATCAACTTGATCACTGACGCTAAATTACATTCATTTACTTACAAATAAATTGGTTATGGTTGTCAACAAGCTCTGACAACCTGCTAATCCTTACTGTATCCATAGCCATGACAAGATCTGTAACTACTTCTCTTGCCAGTAGACAACCCTAAACAAGCTCTTAAGATTTAGCCTATCGACAGCATTAATATTTAGAAAAGCCACCAATTCTAACCAATAAACACATAAGCTCGGTTCATTTAAACTAGATTGAATATTCCCGTGACAATAATTCAAAAGTTTCTTGTATTACTGAATTACGTCACTTGTCACAAATACTAAAACCCTCCAAACAATTACGGATTTGACGTTCTAGATGACAGTAGATTATCCCCACAAATAAATAGTGATCAGTATTTAATTGCAAGAAATAATCATAAACGTGAACATCAGAAAATATTCAAATACTTGTAAATAAATGAAATAAAAATAATTCAAACAAGTCTCACAGAATTGATGAACCAAATATTGATTAGCATTCGACTAGATGAAGGAAATTAGCCACTCCTCATTGAGAATCACACCCAAAAGATGTTTGTGGAATTGCAATTCTAATTGATTAAAAGAAGAAAAGAAGACACGAAATAAAGCTTCAAAAAAACCAAGGAAGGACCAAAGCAACCAAGGACCAAAGTTTGGCAGCCTACAATCCAAGAACAAGTACGTCTGTCGTCTCGTGATAGCTTCTAGTCCAAGCGATAGGTTTAGCTACTTAAACGAAAAATTCTAAGCTTTCCTAATTAACTAGGACTCCAAATCCTAATTGAAGTCTAACTTGCTAAATAGCAATAACAAAATAAAAAGGAAAATCAATTACAAACTTTCCTAAATAAAAGGGTCTTTGACCAATTCCCAAAAGTAAGTGAAATTTTTGTTTCCAAATATTCAACAATTATCTTCCGTAGGAAAGTGATACACTTATTCAAAAAGGCATCCTTCCATCAACACATAGCGTGCCCGCGCCCTATCTGGAATTGTCTTCTGGAATTTCCATTCAATTGCACCTTTTAATTCCCAATTTAACTCCAATGACCTAAATCAATGCCAAAAACCAAATATAAGTAGAATCAAACGATTAACACAATATTTAGGCCATAATTAAGGGTAAATATCCATAAATAATGTGCACAATTAATGACTTAACAGTAGATGACTTGTTGAGACACTTTGTTGTGTCCTATAAAGATATTGCAACGGAATTATATGCATCACTTGAGTGAAGAGTCCCATTGCTGTATGTGCCCCATTACAACACCTATTGAGACACTTTTGAGTGTATCAAAAAGTGCATTTTGTAGTAGTGTTTGAAAAACTGGAAATGCTCAGTATAGAACATGGCTTGTACTTTTTTGCCCTGTATGTAATATTTTATTTAATTTTGTATATGCATAAATTTGTTCATATTCAATTTTGGGCTTATTTGTTACCTGGTTGTCAACAATGATTATTTTCTAGTATTTTCAGCCCTTGACTGAGATTGCTAGCTTGTACTTTTCCAAAACTTGCACAATGCTAGTTAGGGGTAGGCAAAATTACTTGCTAATCCGAAAACCGGTGGGATCCGATCTGATCTGCTCCGAAAATAGGGTACTCGATTCGCATTATTTGTCTGAATCAAAAGAGGGTTTGGTACCCGCTTACATACAGGGCAGGTTAGGGTCACAAGATTAAAAACTCGTGGGTACCCGACACCCGTCCATATATATTTATATTTATTTTTATTTTTTATATACATATACAAAATATATTTTTAGAGCTAAAAAGTAATTGTTTTGAACAAATTATATACCAAATAGGATCGCCTATTATTTATTTACAAGATTTATTTGTAGAGGTCATGCTGTTATTTCTTTTAGAAAAAAGTTAATTAATATAGAATATGTATAAAAAATGGGCATTGCTTATAACAATTTTCATTTACTTTTGAATTTAGCTATTTTTCTTTTTCTTGCATTCTCTTTGCATGTTTATTCCTTAGCAAGACCTTTTTTTTTGTGTAAAATTTATATTGAATGTTAGATCAATATGTAGAATATAAAAATAAACAAGTATAAATTATTTTTTTTAAAATTAAATGATGAGAAGGGTGGGGTGGGTACTCGCTGACCCGATTCGCTTTAGCAGATACCCGATAATCGGTAATCTATCAATATGCGGGGCGGGTAAGATTCAAAAATTAGCTGATCCGTGCCCATTCTTAATGTTAGTCTAGTTTTCAACATCAGGCTTGATTTCATGGAATTGTAGCAATTTCATGTCCATTTTGTTCTTCAAAAATGCTGAAAATAACTACAAGATGAAGAGTCAAAGGCATTATTTGTTAATAGTGGCTTAACTTCATGTATTAGTATCATCAAAGTTTTATCGAAGTAGATTTATGACTATTACCCTTCGAGTGAAAATGAATACGTAAAAATAATATGTACATATGTAAATATATAAATATAAAATATGTAATTAAATATCTAAAAAGAATATGTAAGGTTCAAAACAAGGATACCAATAATTGCAATCTGCCATCTAACTTAGTCCTCTACTAAAAGAATATGAATCTTTGTCATTCTGAAGTTTTATCTTGAAAAAACACAAATCTTAGAATGTTATTTGCTCAAGAAACTTCTTGGCTTTGAAAGAAAACTTCAGAATGTTATGAGCTCTTTGTGACTGAGTCTTTGAAGCTACATGAATAAAACTAACTCACTTCAAGCACCAGAGAATTTTTTCCAAACTCAAAATTCAAGCACAATTATACACGATATCTAATTAATAAATTTACTCCAAAATTTATGATCAAAATTTATAAGTTTTTCAATTGATGATGGAATTTCTTGTATCCATTTGCTTAATTCATCCATGAAACCAAAACCCATGTTCAAAATTGTCTCCCTTGGTCCAATGTTTTATAAATTCACTCCAAAAAGGTCATTCTCATCTGCACCAATTGATAGGCAATTCAATGATAAAATAGAAAATTGGAGGACATACCTGCCTTAGGAAGCTTGCAGATGAACTGCTGCTCCAAACCCCTCTTACACTATATATGAATATATAATAAACCGAGAGGAAAACTTAGATGGTGCATGCACATGAGAAATCTGAATAACAGGACATATTGTACCAAAAAAATTCACATGAAAATTAGACAAAGAAGCAATAAACCTGAACTGCAGCCAAAGCAAAAAATTCACATGAAAATTAGGCAAAGAAGCAATAAACCTGAACTGCAGCCAAAGAGCATGCTTGCGGAAGAATATTAGATTAATTGGTTGAAATACTATTTTAAAACCAAACAAAAACTGAAGAATTTGAAAAAGGTATGAAATGGAAGAAAGCCAAACCATTTCCATTAATTGGCTATATGGCAATTCCCTTGAGCTTTAGGTGGAATGGAAAATTGAAGAAACCTACATTTCAGAACATAAAGATGGGGCTTTAGAGTTGTTACGGAGTAGTCAGAGTGGGGTCTCAAAACAAATGCATCCACTTAATTTAGTATGGCATTAATATTGATAGGGCCAAATGCATCCAAAAACAATTTATATGGCTGTTTTAATTTGTACTCTATGCATAATGATATGCACCCACACACACAAATGGCAAACAACCCCCAAACCTTCAATTAAGTAGAATTAACTCCACAACTTATAAACCACAATAATGAAACAGCCCCATAGCGCCAAAGGCACCTATCTCATAATAAATACCTCCACAACCCCAATAAAAGGATAAATATGTAAACTTCCTAATACAAAATGCAACAAACATATGTACTAAATGCAACCATGAGGTACAACAAGTTTTACAGACACAAGAATGACCCCACAACCATATGATTGAAATGGGTCAGTATGCTGTCCCTAAACACAATCTTGTATATTATAAGGATAAAAAAAGTGTGAGTAGGTTTGGTATTGAGAAAAAGTGTCATTATTTATTATTCCAAAAAATACTGTTGGCGATATTACCAGAGTCATAATTTTTCTAGCAGAGCAATTTTTATTTAAATACCAATAATACCCTCAGTTAGTAAATCTCATATATTCTCATTGATTTTTTGAGACCCATTGTTTACTAATTACTCTTTTTCTTTCCCTTTCTCATTAACATAGAGACTTTTTTTTCTTCTCAACCTTTCCATTTCCACCTTCCCATCTTTCTACAACTTTTCTAATTTATAATTTTTTTCATTTTCTTGTGACCATTGCAGTATGTGCTTCATGATTTTTGCATAATATTTTCTCTCTTCACTCTTACTACTTCTTCATCATTATCAGTAATTTTTTCCCTACTTTTTTCTTTTCCTTTTTGGTTTTATTCCATTTTGTTTTCTATTAAAATAATCTTTGCTTACAATTTTTTGGAGTAATCATAAATTTGACTAAGTTTGGGATGCAATTTTATTGCAATTATGGTGAGATATAAGTTCTCATTTTTTAAGTAATTCTATTGCAATTATAGCAATGTTGTAGGTTTTTTGTTTTGGGGTTAATAATATTATGCCCCTCTGAACTAAGAGGATAGTCACACTTTACCTTCTTGAGCCTTATATATGTACATTTTGCCCCCTCCCCCAAATAAAGACTAGTCAAAGTTAGAAATATAAAAAAAAATGGATGCAATGATATTATTACACTTTTATTCATGAAATTAAGTTAATGTTATTTCTTTCCATTGTCGAAAAAATAAATCTTCTCTATTGTATCAAATATAAAACAATCTCTCAACATAGCTAAAAAAAGTTTATATTTAGTTTATGCCTTAAAGATTTTTTGTTAGGTTAATATTCACTTTAATATATATTTTGTTCAATTTTTTATACTTTAAATCAAACAAAATTGATGAATAACACAATACTAAACTAAATATAACTACCAAATTTCTTTTTAAAAAAGAGAAAATACTAAACTTTTTTAGTTTAAAAAATATTTTTTATTATTTTATTTCATGTGAACTTTTAGGCTAATAATATTTTCATTTTTTGATGCTATACTGATACTTTAGTATTATTGCCTTTTCTTTTTAAAAAATTGAAAATTGATTCAATCTCCACTATCCTCCTCTAAGTTTTAAAAATAAGGCATATCAGCCATTTTTAGCAAATTTGATTAAGAATTTAAAATTGGATTAATTTGATAACAATAAATGACAATAATATTAGTCTAAATAAATTAACCATTTGGACCAGTAGATTTTGCTTCAAAAACTGCTTGAACCAGCTCTTGGGTTTGGATCATGACAAATTGTATCAGAGCGAATCTCGCATGGTCTCCGTATGAGATGAGTTTAGACTAGTGTGCTATGGTTCCAACTACGCAACGAAGTATAAATAACTGCGTGCCATGTATGGGGGCTACCTTCAGAGTGTGAGCATGATCAAATGGATGGTTTCCATACGGGATGAGTTTAGACTAGTGTGCTATGGTTCTGACTACGCAACGAAGGTGGGGGTGAATGTGATACCTAGTACTTTCATCCCACGTCGAATTTGTGAGGGAAAATGGAATGGTATATTTTGGGTCGTGGGCTACCATGCAACTTGAATTAACCATTTGGATCATTAGATTTCGCTTCCAACTCTTGGGTTCGGGTCATGACATTTGGCTTAAAGTTCAATAAATTGAATAAAACATGTGTAAAAGTGAAGATTAATTCAACAGAAAAAATTCAAGTATATAAACTGAATATCAATGATCTTTAACCATTTTTTTTTAGTTTGATAGTTTGTATGGTTAATGCAATAAAAAAGATGTAAATCTTTTAGTAATAAAGGAAATATTACTAAATTATAGATAAGTTTATGGCTAAAAGAATAATGATGGCACTGCTCTCACTTTTTTTTTTTGTATTGCTAACTTTGTCTAGTAGTCATTATAGGGGGTAAAATGTATATATTTAAGGATGAGAGGGAGTAAAGTGTGATTACCCCCTTAGTTCAGGAGGGTAAAGTGTTATTCACCCTTTGTCTTGTGTGTCTTTTTTTTTTTTTTTTTTGCAATTCACTCCCATGAATATTGCATTACGTTCTATATTCAAGTGAATATTAAAGGAAAAGATTGTCTACATTTTTTTTTGGAGTTTTTGATTCTTTAGATCATTAGTTGTTTGAGTTGAATCATGTTGGATTTGTAAAAAGTTGACTTTTAAATACAACTTTGAAAATAAAAAATAAGACAGTTTTGAAGCAAAAGAATTATATATGATAAAAAAATCAAAACCAAATCAGTGAGTTAATAAAACAATAGATAAATAAATTAAAGAAAGAGAAAAAAGAAGGCAAATTAGTCAATAACTAGAGAGAGGAGAAAAACAGTAATTAGTGAAAATTGTGCTCAACAAAATCAGTGAGAATATGTAGGTTTGACTAGTTAAGAGTAATGTTGGTGTTTGAATAAAAATTATTTTTGCAAGAAGATTATCGCCAGTATCGCCAACCTAAAAATACCTTTCCAACTATTACCATTATCCATCTGATAGGTTGCATTTTGGTTGTTTATTGTGTTAATATTTCCTAATTATTTAGACTAAAAATTGCACTATTTGGTGGATTCTACTGAGTTTGTGTATTTGGTGATTAAATGCAGAAATTGGGAGAAAAGATGCTGAAAAGCTGTAATTCCAGAAGAGGTCCTAACGGTTAGGCGTGGGCGCGCCTAAGTCAAATGTCCAAGACTGAGCTGTCAAGATCCCAGGTCTACATGGCGGTCTCCAATAATTAAGAGTTCCAAAAGTTGGAGGCATGCTGGAGTTGATTATCTTTGCTTTCCTATTTAGTAGTTTATTTTTTTATTAGGAAACTACTTTAATAGTTGTATTAGGAAATTGGGAGTTTGATACTTTTAAAACTTTCCTATTTGATTAGTACTTGGAGTTTTCCTTTTCCGTAATAGGCGGAATTAAGGGAGGTCTCCTAGTTGACATAGAATATGTTTCTTTTCTTTTCTTTCCTATTAGGTAGCTTGGCTCTCTGCAAAAAGTGAATTATTATTATCGAAGGTGACTAATACTTGGGAGGTTGATCAATGCATAATTGTTTGGTGAAGGAGGCTACGGAGACAAGAAAGAAATGATAGCATTGTTTTCATCTTTTCCATATCTCTTTCTTTGAACACAAGCTATCGATAGCCTTTGTCTTCTTCACTTTTGCTATATTCAATTGAACAAGACAACACATGGCTTTGTTGATTTCCACTGAAATCTTTGGTGGAATTTCTCACGTCATGCATGGCTAATTTTCTTGTCTAGTCAAAGGTCAACTCGACGACACGGTCTAAAATATCTGTGAGATCTAAACGATTTATCTTTTGTTTGTTTAATTCATTGGTATTTATACGTTCTCTGTTTTGTGTTAATATGATTGTTTTGTTGGTTGAATGTCAATGGCCCGATGTTCATATTGACTTGATAATCTACCACCAATTTAATTTGCTAAATCTGTAATTGTTTAGTAGATTAATATTAGTGGCAACTGACGTGTAAGCACGTTAGGGGAACGTATGATCTAATCTAAATGAACCCTGGTAGTGTGTTTGTTGGTTAGGGTTTGGACTTTTCTAGTTCTTAGTGCAATTGAGAAATTAAATCCTACGGGCATACCTAGGGTTGTTTCTTAATTAGAGGTATTTAACGGGGGTACCTTACTTACCTAAAATCTAAGGAAGAGTTGGTCGTTTGAGAGGTTTCCGGCAACTATAACCAGCCTATTGAGGATTTAAATGAATTAACTTTGCATCAATGATCAAGTATATGGATTGTGTCTGAGTAGTTGGATCTTTGATTAGAACTCACCTTTCATATATTTTATTCTCTTTTATTTCAGTTATTTGGCTTTGTTATTTGATTTTTGGCTAATCCTTATTTGTCTCAAAAATTCCCCATTTCCCGTGCTTGAGAAGATATAAATTTTCCTCAGTCCCTGAGGAGACGATCCTACTCACTCTTATACTCAAAATTTAAATTTCCTGGAGAAGGTATTATTATTGCAATGTGCCCACACAATTTTTTGGCACCTGTTGGACCAATTATTTGTTTCTTCTTGAGTACATTTTATTCTTTATTTCTTCATATTTTATTTCTATTTGGTTTTGTTTGGGCTCTATTTTCTAGTTTATGCCTCGTTCTTCTCATACAGGTGAACTAATCTATATTCCTGAGATAGAGAAGACTGCACGTAAATTGAAAAGAAAACTAGAGAACAAAAGGAGTACTCACTGTTACATCTCCATAAGATTCTTTGAGTGATTCTTCAAGTGATTTTGAGGAAGAGAAGATTGTTATGGCTCAAACTAGGACATTGAGGGAGTTGGCTGCTCCTGATTTAACTCAACAGCCACTATGCATTACTTTTCCCAATTTGAATAAGAATACCCCCTTTGAGCTCAAATCTGGACTAATTTATCTTTTACCTTCTTTCCATGGCCTTTCAGATGAAGAGCCCCATAAGCACCTACAAGAGTTTGATGTAGTGTGCTCAACTATGAAGCCTCCTGAGGTAACAGAGGAGCAAATTAAGTTACGAGCTTTCCCATTTTCTCTCAAGGACTCAGCAAAAGACTGGTTATCCTACTTATCAGCAGGTAGTATCACTACATGGGTGTAGTTGAAGAAGAAGTTCTTCGAGAAGTACTTCCCTGCCTCTCGAGTTGCTAGTTTTAGGAAAGAAATTTGTGGCATTAAACAGCAGACAGGAGAGAATTTATATGAATATTGGGAAAGATTCAACAAGCTCTGTACCAAATGCCCACAACATCAGATAAGCGAGCAACTGCTAATTCAATATTTCTATGAGGGTCTCTGCTTCTCTGATAGAAACTTAATTGATGCTGCAAGTGGTGGGGCACTGGTGAACAAGACCTCTGAGCAAGTTTGGGAGCTCATTGAGAAAATGGCCGAGAACTCACAACAATTTGGCTTTAGAGATAATCCTCCAACTCGTCGAGTAAATGAAGTAGAGACATCATCTATGCAACAACAGTTATTAGAGCTCACCTCATTTGTTAGACAATTGGTTGCTGGACACATGCAACAAGCTAAAGTTTGTGGGATCTATACCATGGCCGGACATACTACTGACACATGCCCAATGTTGCAAGAGAAATATTCTGAACAAGTCAACGCGGCTGGTAACGTGTCCGCGCCTAGAACGCCGTATGATCCATTCTCCAACACGTACAATCCGGGTTGGAGAGATCATCCAAACCTTAGCTATGGAGGGAATTGACAGCAAACTTTTGGGTAAAATAGACAGTCAGGATTCCAACCCTCCTACCAACAAAAATCTCAACCCTCACCTGCTAGTGGAGGAAGTTCATTAGAGGATCTTGTTAAGAGTTTGGCTACAAGTACAACCCAACTCCAGCAAAGCACAGCCCAACTCCAACAAAGCACAGCCCAACTCCAGTAGAGCACAACCCAATTTCAACAGGAGACAAGAGAGGCTATGCACAATTTGGAGACTCAGATAAGCCAACTAGCAATCACCGTCAATCGCTTGGAGTCTCAGGCAAATGGGAAATTGCCTTCTCAATCGGAAATGAACCCAAAAAATGTTAGTGCTATAACTCTGAGGAGTGGTAGAGAGGTTGAAGGACCTCCATTGGTGATTCCCAAGGATAGAAGTAAAGACCATATTGAGAAAGAGCTCGAAAAGGAAGGAGAAGGAGAAAATTCGGGTTGTAAGGTAATACCTAAACCTCCTGTTCAAAGTGAGCCTAACATTGCACCTTTTCCTAGCAGATTGGAGAAGCCCAAGAAGCCTGACAAGGAAAAGGAGATTTTGGAGATGTTTCGAAAAGTGGTGATCAACATTCCCCTGTTGGACGCCATAAAACAAGTGCCAAGATACGCCAAATTTCTAAAGGATTTGTACGTCAATAGAAAAAAATTAAAGGGAGATGAGAGAGTCGTGGTGGGAGAAAATGTATCTGCAGTCCTACAAAGGAAACTCCCACTAAAATGTGGGGATCCAGGTATGTTCCCTATCCCTTGTAAGATTGGAAACACCAACATTAGAAATGCCATGCTAGCCTTAGGGGCATCTATTAATGTAATGCCAAAATCCATATATGCTTCTCTAAGTCTAGGTCCATTGAAAGACACTAGCATCATAATTCAATTAGCTGACTGCACTAATGCTTATCCTAATGGGCTAATTGAAGATGTGTTAGTGCAAGTTAATGAACTGGTATTCCCTACTGATTTTTATGTTCTGGACATGGGTGATGAACATTCCCCAAATCCCTCGCCTATTTTGTTAGGTAGACCCTTCTTGAGCACTGCTAGTACAAAGGTTGATGTTAATAAGGGTTCACTAACTATGGAGTTTGATGGGTCAGTTGTTCATTTAAATATATTTGATGCTATGAAACACCCACATGAGCCTAATGCTGTTTTTTCTATGAGTGTGATTGATCCTTTAGTGCAGAAAATGTTTGAATTGAATGAGAAAGTTGAGTTGGAAGTGGCCCTAACTGAACACCTTGAGTTGGGAACAACTCTAGATGTTGAGCTACATGAAGGCTTGATGTACATGATTGGGGCATTACAGTCATTGCCACCTATTTCGATAAGGAGTGGGTCTACACCTATTTCTATGCCTAACACTCACAAAAAGGTACTACCTTCTATTTTGCAGGCGCCTGAAGTGGAGTTAAAACTTTTGCCAACCCATTTGAAGTACGCATATTTGGGTGATAAAGAGACCCTACCTGTGATAATATCAGTTAAATTATCACCCAATCAAGAAGCCAAATTGCTTGTAGTACTTCGAGATCACAAAGAAGCCATTGGATGGACCATAGCAGATATAAAGGGAACTAGTCCATCTATATGTATGCATCGAATTAGGCTAGAGGAAGATGCCAAACCCGTCAGGCAGCCACAAAGGCGATTAAATCCAATGATGATGGAGGTGGTCAAAAAGGAGATCTTGAAACTGCTAGATGTGGGTATAATTTTTGCCATCTCTGACAGCCCATGGATAAGTCCAGTCCAAGTGGTTCCTCCCTAGAAAGCTGGCGTGACTGTAGAGGAAGATCATGAAGGAGAACTAGTCCCAGTCCATAAGCCTACGGGTTGGCGCCAGTGTATTGATTACCGCAAGCTTAATGCGGTAACCAAGAAGGATCATTTCCCTCTTCCCTTCATAGATCAAATGGTGGAAAGATTGGCTTGCCGTGCTTACTATTGCTTTTAGATGGTTTTAGGGATACCTCCAAATAGCAATTGCATTGAAGATCAAGAAAAGACAAGTTTTACATGCCTTTCGGTATTTTTTTGCCTCATCGGAGAATGCCATTTGATTATGTAATGCTCCTGCCACTTTCCAAAGATGCAGGGTTAGTATTTTCTCCGACTATGTAGAGAAAATTATAGAGGTATTCATCAATGACTTTAGTGTGTATGGAGATAGTTTTGATGAATGCCTAAACAATTTGGCTTTAATTCTGAAACGGTGCATTGAAACCAATCTTGTGCTCAATTGGGAAAAATGTCATTTTATGGTAGAGCATGGAATAGTTTTAGGGCATGTCGTGTAATCTAAAAGTATAGAGGTTGATAAAGCCAAAATAGATCTTGTGTCTTCTTTGCCTTACCCCTCAAAAGTGCGGGAGGTGCGCTCTTTCTTGAGACATGCAGGTTTTATCGCAGGTTTATCAAAGATTTCTCCAAAATTGGGGCACCTCTATTCTGACCCCACAAAAGGAGGTGGCTGAAGTTCGATGATGGGTGCAAGCAAGCATTGAGCAGGCTCAAGGAAGTGTTGATATCCCCACCCATCATCCAACCTCCAAACTGGGACTTATCATTCGAAATCATGTGTGACGCTGATTATGCAAAGTGGGAGCCGTGGGGGCAAAGAGTAGGAAAAGCAGTCCATGCCATCTACTATGCATCAAGAGCTTTAAATGGAGCCCAACTCATTATTCCACCACGTAAAAAAAGAACTTTAGCTGTGGTTTTGCTTTAGAGAAGTTTAGACCTTATTTGTTGGGAGCTAAAGTTATTGTGTTTTCACCATGCAGCCTTGCCACCTCTTGACCAAGAAAGATGCCAAACCAAGGCTCATTCGATGGATCTTATTGCTAAAAGAGTTTGACTTGGAAATCAAAGACAAGAGAGGTGCAGAAAATTTGGTAGCTGACCACTTGAGCCGCATACCGGTCCCTGAGGATGCACTCCCATTAAGGGAATCCTTCCCTGAAGAACACCTTTTTGCAATTACTCCATCTCTCCCTTGGTATGCTGATATTGTCAACTATTTGGTAACTGACCAATTTCCTGTAGGTTGGCCCAAGGCAAAACAGGATAAATTGAGAAGTGATGCAAGTACTACATTTGGGATGACCCATACCTATGGAAGCAAGGAGCTGATCAACTCTGCAAGAGGTGTAAGTGAGAATGAATTTCAGTCAATTCTAACATATTGTCATTCCTTTGCATATGGAGGTCACTTTGGACCAAAAAGGACTGACCAAGGTCCGGATAGTGGATTCTATTGGCCAACACTCTTTAGGGATGCCTACATGTTTTGTAAGTCTTGTGATAAGTGCCAAAGAGTAGGTAATCTTTCTCACAAGGATCAAATGCCCCAAACCCCCATGATTTTTATTGAAATTTTTGATGTTTGGGGGATTGATTTTATGGGTCCTTCTCTCTCTTCCTTTGGATTCTTGTATATCCTACTTGCAGTTGACTATGTGTCTAAATGGGTGGAAGCAAAAGCTACCAGAACTAACGATTCCAAAGTGGTTGCAGATTTCATTAAGTCTAACATCTTTATTCGCTTTGGAATGCCTAGAGCAATCGTAAGTGATGGAGGGCAACACTTCTGTAATAAGGCACTTGCTGCATGATTCAAGAGGTATGGAGTTCTTCATAAGGTCTCTACATCTTACCATCCTAAAACAAATGGCCAAGCAGAAATTTCCAACCGAGAAGTCAAGTCGATTTTGGAGAAAATGGTAAAGCCTGACAGAAAGGATTGGAGTGCACATTTAGAAGATGCACTGTGCGCCTATCGAACAGCCTACAAAATGCCCATTGGCATGTCATCGTATCGACTGGTGTTTGGCAAGCCTTGCCATCTACCAGTTGAGTTCGAGCACAAGGTGTTTTGGGCGGTCAAACAATGCAACATGGACCTTGAAGAGGGTGGTGCTCATCTAAATTGCAGGCAAGAGTTAGAAGAACTGAATGGGGCATATGAGAATGCCCTCTTCTACAAGGAGAAGAGTAAAATCTTCCATGATCAAAATGTCTCCAGGAAAACATTCCTTATAGGCCAAAAGGTCCTCTTGTACCAATCCTGACTTAAACTCTTCCCAGGTAAACTACATTCAAGATGGATTGGTCCGTTTGTGGTCACTAATGTTTTTCACTATGGAGCAATAGAAATTCAAAGTTTGACAACGGATAGAAAATTCGTGGTGAATGGCCATCGTTTGAAGCCATATTATGAAGGCTTCGAAGTGCAAACAGTGGATTTCATGCATCTTGAGGATCCCATCTACATAGATTGAAGAATTTTGGGCTACGTCTAGCCAAAAAACGTTAAAGAAAGGCGCTGCTTGGGAGGCAACCCAAAGATTTATGATTTGCTTATTTTCGTATTTTTAGTTTTTTTGTATCTTATTTAAGTAAGTAGATATAGTTAAAATGATAAATTTTTCTTGTGTTGGGTCGCCACCAGTTAGGCGTGCACGAACCGGCATCTCCACCTCGGGTCCACTGGTTAGGCCTGCCCACGCCAACCAGGCACATTTAAGAATAGTGATTTTCGTTACATGGCCAGAAGTGATGGTGCTAGTTAGGCGTGCCCACGCTTTGTGGTCGCATCTAAGAAATGAAATTGTCGTCTGTGATCAGAAGAGTTGATACTACTTCGGCGTGCCCACGCCAAGCGGTCACGCTTAAGAAACCCAATTGTTGAACCTTGGTCAGAAGCGTTGCCATGAGTTAGGCGTGCCCACGCCTAACTTGGTGGAGCTAAAAAAAAAAAAACCAGGGGGGGGCTAGTCAGACACTAGTCTTTCTTGTTTTTCCATCTTTCCGTTTTCCTTCTTTTTATTTCGTTCTTTTATTCTTCCGTCTTCCTTCTTTTTTTTTTGGTCCAGCAATGACCTTCGCCGCTATCTCCACCACCGTTGCTGACCAAGTCCACCTCACGCCGTCGCTGCTCCTCTGTCCACACCACCGCTGGTCTATGGAATCCTTCTACCAATCTCTTCCATCGACGGGGCCTTCCACCCTAGCTTCGTTCTGCCGTCCACCCTCAGCGCCGCTCGGCTGCCTTGTTGCTCCACTACTCCGGCTCTCCTCCGCCTACTTATCGTGCAGCACTAGCTCATCTGCGGTCCAAACACCTAGTCCGACGCCGTCCTCGTGTGGCTGCTGCAACCTTGGCCAGCCGATCTGTTACTCTTTCTCCTTTTTTTACCGCAACTTTTGTGAGATTTTCCTCCTCCACTTTACTCCTTTGTACTCCGTTGGTTCTAGCTTCTCATACTTTTTCTGAATATTCGGTGACCTGTTGACTGGAAGTTTCTTGTCTATTGACTGGTGTTTTCTTGCTTGTTGACTGTTGTTTTCATTGTTTGGTTGTTGATTCTGATTTTGGCACTTGATCTGTTGTACTGACTCTTTTGGGCCGCTATCTTGGTTTTGGGTGTGATTATTTGTCGGGAATTTGGTTGACAATTGGAAACTTGGGACAATTTTTGCTAAATCCTATTGTTAAATTAACTTCTGTCCCCCTGTTGTGGGCCCCTGTTCTCTTGCCCGTGCAATTTTCTCTGTGGTCTTGCTCTTTGGCTAATTGCATTAGATTTTGCCATTTGTCTTGGTTGTCGTGGTGGGCTTCATTTTGTCTATTTATCTTGACTTTATGGCTAAGACAAAAGATAAAAAATGAACCAAACCATCTACTTCCACCCTCACCTACCGTTATCGTGGGCCTCCCATCACCTGGTCCACGGTCCTGACTTGGGAAGCACAAGGAAGTGCATATTTCTTCCTCCGCCCACTTTGGCGGACATTTAACTTTCACCAAGGCGGCTGACAAGGAACGGTATGCGGCCGCTTGCACAAGGAAGATTGTTCCTTGTAAATATATCCACGGCCCCACACTTGATACTTTGAATATTAGGGCTGAGGTTGCTAAAAGAGTTGATGCTATTGGCTGGAATACCTATGCTTCTATTGCTTTGCCTGCTTTTACTGAATTAACTTGGGAATTCTATGCCACCTTTGAATTCACTGTGCCTGATCAGTTTTCTGTTACAACCCCTGATTTGATCCGATTTCGGTTAATGGGAAAGGAATTTAAAATGTCGGTCATTGAGTTTAATTTATCTTTTGGGTTTATTGATGTGCCCTATTCCCAAACTAAGGAGTCTATGCACGACCCATGTGAGTATACTGAACCATTTTACTCCCACAACACTGGTTATTGGCAGGATTTGTCAGTTGATACCTACCCCCATGATCCTAGCAAATCTAAGGCCTCCTTTCTGAAAAATCCTATTTTTCGTTATTTGCATAGGTTCATGGCTTACAGCTTTTCTGGTAAGAGAGACAGTTCTGGTATTTTGTCTAAACTTGAGTTTTTCTTCCTTTGGTGCATGATTGCTGAAATTAAAATTAACTTGGGCTGCTGGTTAGCATCTCAGTTCAATTCTGTGCTCAGTAAGAAGAATAAGCCACTAATTTTGGACTCTTATATCACACACTTGGCTGTGAACCTTGGGGTTTTGGATTTGTCTAATCATAATTTGCATAAGGCTTGTGATATGGACCCTCTTAACCTTGCTTGTTTGGAGAAAATGGGGTTAATTCAACAGGTCAATGGCGTCTTCCAGTTCACCCCTCCAGGACCCATCCAGCTTCCTCCCAAGAGAGCAACTTCCAAGGCTGCTTCTTCTCAGCCTGGTGGTCCCTCCACAAATGTTCATAGCGCTTCCAGCTTTAGGCCACCACCATCAGCCTCTGGGGAGCACCAAGCCTCTGACCTACGCTTTCAGTTGCATCAAATGGATACTAGGATGGAGAGGATTGAGCGCCAAGTGTCCCGGATGGCCCAAAATTTGGCCCAATACTTTCTCCATGTGGGCTTCCGTCCACCATTTCCCCCCGAGCCTTAGATTGGCTGTTCCTCCCCCCTCGAGTTCAGGGAAGTTCCGTTTGCCCTTTTTGCGCTTTTTTCTGTCTTTCTATGTGATACATTGAGGGAAATGTATGCTTTAGATGTGGGGGAGGGTTCCTATGCTTAGTCCTGTGTTTTGCATTTTACTCTCTGTTCTTTGATAGTTTCAAAAAAAAAAAACAATGATGAATGCAATCATGATGATATGAGTTTAAATGGTAAGTTCATGCCAATGGGGTTTTCTACTTTTCCTTGATGATGGAGTTAATTGAGGAATATGTTGTAATTGACAGTGATTCTTTACCACCCGTGTGAGTTTTTGGGCCTAACTGTGAGCACTTTTCTAAACTTGCTCTATGTTTATTTGTTGAGTAGGATTCCGCATGGGTTGAACATTCTAGAACTTGCTCGGTTATGCATGCCAACGCCACATTTAAATGAGTTTGATGCATTAAAATGATAAGGGCGCCTAGGATTAGTCACTTTTGACTTTAGAAAAGAAATCCTGCCTTTATTTTATCTACCCCTAGTGAACCAGTTTGAGCCTTTAACCTGTTTCTTTGCTTTAAAACCACATCTATTAACCTAAGACCTCTTTTTAGACTTTCTTTTTGAACCCATATGTTAAAGAAATGCTTGAATTTCAGTGTATGAGGACCAGTGTATTATTTGCAAGGCAATGAGTGAGAAAAGCAAGAGTAGCAAGTTACGGTGCACTATGAGTTGTTTGTTTCCTTTTTCTTCAAAAAAAAAAGAAAAAAAAGAAAATTGAAAAAAAATGATGAAAAACAAAAAAAAAAGAAGAAAAAAAAAGAAAATAAAGATATGTGAAGTTCTTGTGTTGTGAAAGTGGCAAACACCAATACAAGCTACATTTGTTGGGTTGATGAAGTGTTAATTTGCCTTGGAAGTTAAAATTTGGAAAGAGATTGTGCATTGGAATATTTGGCATTCTCTTTGACATATTTACACTTAAATTAACCCTTCTATCCTACCTTTACCCAAGCCCCATTACAACCTTGTGAAAGTCCCTTTGATTTTTGCGTTAATTCATGAGTAAGTGGTGGAGATGTGATATATGAGCAAGCCTATGGTAATGTCATCCCATTGTGTTGATTTGAGTGTTGTTTTATACCTTATACACCTTGGAGTGCTTGAGTGTCAAATTCTATGTGAGGTTGTCAATTTGATATATTCTGATTTTAATGAAATTGTTGGGAAGTGTGGGATACCCTGGTTGGTATGACTTGCTATGGTTGCTCTATATCTTGGTTGTTTTTCTGAGTTGGGATATGCTTAAGGACAAGCATCGTTTAGGTGTGGGGGAGATTGATAGGTTGCATTTTGGTTGTTTATTGTATTAATATTTCCTAATTATTTAGACTAAAAATTGCACTATTTGGTGGATTCTACTGAGTTTGTGTATTTGGTGATTAAATGCAAAAATTGGTGGAAAAGATGCTGAAAAGCTGTAATTCCAGAAGAGGTCCTGACAGTTAGGCGTGAGCGCGCCTAAGTCAAATGTCCAAGACTGATCTGTCAAGATCCCAGGTCTACATGGCGGTTTCCAATAATTAAGAGTTCCAAAAGTTGGAGGCATGCTGGAGTTGATTATCTTTGCTTTCCTATTTAGTAGTTTATTTTTTTATTAGGAAACTACTTTAATAGTTGTATTAGGAAATTGGGAGCTTGATGCTTTTAGGGCTTTCCTATTTGATTAGTACTTGGAGTTTTCCTTTTCCGTAATAGACGGAATTAAGGGAGGTCTCCTTGTTGACATAGAATAGGTTTCTTTTCTTTTCTTTCCTATTAGGTAGCTTGGCTCCCGGTAAAAAGTGAATTATTATTATCGAAGGTGACTAATACTTGGGAGGTTGATCATGTACAATTGCTGGTGAAGGAGACTTTGGGAGACAAGAAAGAAACGATAGCATTGCTTTTCATCTTTTTCCTTGGCTATCTCTTTTCTTTTGAACACAAGCTATCGATAGCCTTTGTCTTCTCCGCTTTTGCTATATTCAATTGAACAAGACAACACATGGCTTTGTTGATTTCCACTGAAATCTTTGGTGGAATTTCTCACGTCATGCGTGGCTAATTTTCTTGTCAAGTCAAAGGTCAACTCGACGGCACGGTCTAAAATATCTGTGAGATCTAAACGATTTATCTTTTGTTTGTTTAATTCCTTGGTATTTATACGTTCTCTATTTTGTGTTAATATGATTGTTTTGTTGGTTGAATGTCAAGGGCCCAATGTTCATATTGACTTGATAATCTACCGCCAATTTAATTTGGTAAATCCATAATTGTTTAGTAGATTAATATTAGTGGCAACTGACGTGTAAGCACGTTAGGGAACGTATGATCTAATCTAAATGAACCCTGGTAGTGTGTTTGTTGGTTAGGGTTTGGGCTTTTCTAGTTCTTAGTGGAATTGAGAAATTAAATCCTACGGGCGTACCTAGGGTTGTTTTTTAATTAGGGGTATTTAACGGGCGTACTTTACTTACCTAAAATCTAAGGAAGAGTTGGTCGTTTGAGAGGTTTCTGGCAACTATAACCAGCCTATTGAGGATTTAAATGAATTAACTTTACATCAATGATCAGGTATATATGGTGTTTGAGTAGTTGGATCTTTGACTAGAACTCATCTTTCATATATTTTATTCTCTTTTATTTCAATTATTTGGCTTTGTTATTTGATTTTTAGCTAATCCTTATTTGTCTCAAAAATTCCCCCATTTCCCGTGCTTGAGAAGATATAAATTTTCCTCAGTCCCTGAGAAGACGATCTTATTCACTCTTATACTCAAAATTTATATTTCCTAGAGTAGGTATTATTATTGCACAGGCTCGACACCTGTCACCATCCATGTCTTATTTGGAAAACTTCTCAATGTAAGTATGTAACTGCCACTATATAATTATCATTACAGTCCACGATTAACTAATCCACTAATAAATATTGTATGACTTTTCAAAAATCTCTCTAACTAATTTCTTATTCTATATCTTTTTTATTATTTACTTTTTTTCTAAAATATGCACACACATAGTGTGTGTCCCACCTACTAGCATAAATTACCCCTCAAGTGGCTTCAAATCTGATTGTGATTAATCTTATTGTGATTGTCGTGTTTCTAGCTTCCGGAGAATTCCATACCAAACTACTTGTCATACATTTCTAGGTATAGTTTGAAAGATGCGAATATAACAGCAAATTTGTTTCCGATAAGCATTTTGGAAGCCCAGACAAAAATGGTCATATATATGCCAAATGTTACATAGGGGGGTCCCCCTGCAACTTCTTATTTGGCATTTTACATTATTGAGTCTCTTATGGAGAGAAAACTACGAAGATGTAGCCGTCTATTAATTGTCGCTACCTTTGGATTCGTTTGCTTACGTGTTGAAGTTGATTAAAAGTTGAATTAGCTACCAGAAAATATTGGCCAATCACTATTGCTCGTTGTATTTTTGCAAGTAAACTAATCAGTGCTCAATCAATCATGCTTGTGATCTAAACTAAAAAAGATTAAAACATTTTTTTTGGGATACAAACTGATATTTGGAATACAAACAATAATTGGTCAAAAAAATGAATAAAAAATAATTTCTTGAAAACGAATGATTGCAAAAGTTTTAAATAGGGGAGAAACCTTCGCAAATTTTAAGAAGGAGATGCATGTAAAAGTGTGAAATTTGTAGATATCTCAATGTGCCAATGATCATGATAACTCTACAAAATTTTGGAATGAAAGGGGTAGTAGTGTGCTTGTACAAAATTCAAGGGGTGCAAATAAGGTGAAAATTTGAAAATATTAATAATTCTTTAAACCTTTTATACAATTTTCTAAAATTTGGGGGGATGCAATTGCCCACCCTCAAGTATATGTGAATCTGCCGCTGATTTTCTGCGTGGATACTTTTTATCTGTATACACTTTGAAGCTAGTATAATCTGTCTTCTTGCCGATTGACTTGATCGAATAATCTGACAAGCATCTTTACTAGTACTTGTCCTTTCATTTGAGGTTTGAGGCATACATGTTCATATATAAGGAGAACATCCATTGCCCCAGAACTTGCACATCAACTAAGGATAACAAAGCAAGAAAACGATACTTCGGCAGTACATGGAAATAACTATAGATATTGGTTTGGCAATACTGGTCGGTATAGTGTCACTTTTGGGGTGTCTCTTATGGTGGTGGAATGATATTTTCTATGCCCTGCCGATAAGTTTCCGGTGTTCCGGTAGTGGCACCAAGCTTCCTCCTGGATCCATGGGGCTTCCTTTCCTTGGAGAAATGCTTCATTTTCTCTATTATTTTAAAGTTCTCCGCCGCCCTGATGACTACATTAATGCAAAACGAAAGAAGTACGATATATCTCTCTTATTTATTTTTTTTTTTCCCATTCATTCCGTCTGTTATACCAAAGTGCATAACCACTGACCAGATATGCCCTTATGAATCACATGTTTATTGAGTTGTTAAGTCATCTACAAATAGCTACTGGAATTCCACTATGCTATATCTACACTAACTTTTTTCTTCTCTTTTTTTTGTTAGGTAAGTCAATATATCCATTAACTTACTAAGCTGACATCTGATTCCAGATTTCGTTTATTAACATGAGACTTCACCAGATGAGTAATTACTACAAAATCCGACACGATTTGAAGATTGCAAATCAACAAAAAAAAAAAAAAAAAGGAAGGAGAAGTAATTGTGGTGATAGAGTGAAGAAAATATTCAAACTATACAACGTCAATTAAGCTACTGGAATTTTTAATTTGTTACATCTTCGACTTGAAAATTATCACAGAACTAAAAAGTACATATTGTTTTGCAATTGATGATCTGTCAGGTACGGTGACCAAATAGGAATGTACAGAACACATCTTTTCGGTAAACCATCCATCATTGTTTGCTCTCCTGCAGCTGGAAAATTTGTAGTTCAATCAGATGAAAACTTTTGCTTGAACTGGCCTGCTGTTGAAATTGTGGGCGCCAATGCCCTCGTAGCAGTCGAAGGACCATCACACACTAGAGTCAGAAGCCTTGTGATTAAGGTCATCAATCAGCCTGATGCTCTTCGCAGGATTGCTGCAATGGTTCAGCCTCGTATAATCGCTGCCCTACAATTATGGGCACGAAAGGGCAGAATTGTGGCATATAATGAAGCTAAAAAGGTCTGTCTGTAAGTTTAATCCAACGATTGTCATATATATATATATATATATACACACACACACATATATATATATGTGTGTGTGTGTGTGTGTGTGTGTGTGTGTAAATATATATATAGACACACACACACACACAAAATATTGAGTATAATATCTGGACCTTTGATTTTTTGGTTTTCATTTTTCGCATGCAGGTCACCTTTGAGAACATTAGTAAATATTTTGTGGGGTTTGAGCCAGGTGCCCATTTGGAAACACTTGATGAGCTATTTGAGGGGATGGTAAAAGGAATAAGAAGTCAGCCTATCAATTTTCCAGGGTCAGCTTATTACCATGGACTCCAGGTGTAGCTTTCACGTCTGTTCTTATACTTGCTAACAATGGGTTAAAGCTTCATGACTGCTAATCCAATGTGCCGATTTTGTGGTTCTTTTAAGAGGGTTAATACCACTAGTGAAACCAGACGTATGGATTTCCGCGCAAGATTAGTGACGATGTGCTTTTAAGTTTTAAGAAAATAGTCTTGTATATTTTAGAAACTGTTTTGGTGTAAACTCTAATATTGAGATGGAAAATGTTAAGTTTTTAAGGGAAATGAAGGATTTATAAAATTTCAGGGAACAAAATCTAATTACTACTAGGATATAAATGAAAATTACTATAATTTTAAAGGGCTGTCAAAGGATTTTTGAGATCTTGTGGGCACTGGTGGTTAATACCATTGACATATACGAAAAAAGATATTGTTAATTTTTGACAATTGGGTATTCAAATTCTTTTTCATCTTGCCAGTTTAGTCCAAATTGCAGTTTAATCATGTAAATTATTGGTACTTTTTGCGATGCAATAGTGTCGGAAGAAAGCCATAGCGATTTTCAAGGAGGAGATGGATAAGCGTAAGGATGAGTGGAATGAGGCAAAACCAAGAAACGATTTAATGGATGGTCTAATGCGGATAAAAGATGAGGAAGGAAAACAATTGCGTGACATAGAGGTGCTAGATAACATTGTAAGCCTTGTTGTTGCTGGCTATGAGTCCACTTCCCTCTCCATTATGTGGGCTGTGTATTTTATAGCCAACTATCCCAATGTCTTGAAAAGGCTTCAGGTACATATATGTTATCACACATTACTTAATTCTTTATTTTATTTTTTTATTTAAAGACAATGCTTGTGATTATCAAAAACAAAAAAACAAAAAAAAAAGAAAAGAAAAAAGAAGACATTGCTTGTGGAACAATCAGAATTGTCTGATCATACCCTGGTTAGTGGTTACTACTTTTATGAACCAACTCAGAACACATTGACATGCAGGAGGAGCACGAATCTATTACCCAAAATGGAGATATGGTTACTAGTGATGACATCCAGAAAATGAAATATACAACCAAGGTAATATATCAAAAGATTGAACAGAATGTATAAAGCTTCAGAAATTCAATCCCCTACCAACTTTGCTGATCATATATATGGGAGTATTGGTACATTTGAGCAGGTTGTGGAAGAAACAATAAGATTAGCCAACATTGCCTCAATTCTGTTCCGGACAGCCAGAAAAGACGTTGACTACAACGGTATTATAAATCTTACTCAGATAATTACCGTGATCTGTTACACATATATATACATAGGGATCCCACGAAAATAAAAAGGCTTTCATAACGAATGGATACAAGTATAAAAAGAACTAGAGAACATTAGATAATCTGCACACAGTATGACTACTTTTCAAGAATTAGCTACTTCTTACGAATAATTAGACCAATTATGTTATTGACACTCAACCAGCAATAATTAGCCCGTACATGTCAATCAAACAGCATCGTGCTTTCTACTTTCTTCCTAGGAATGCAAGAGCCCTGTTAATGTAAACATTCCATTGTATCAAATTAGTATCAATAAGTATAATTAGTTAGGGCATTTAGTATCAATTAGCATCACTAATTAAGAGCTTGCGTTGATAATTAGTATAGGCTTATTATTTCTAGGCGTCTTGGTTCATTTTACACAGCATATTAATCTAGGCATTGTGCTATTGCAAAAATCATGGATTCAATATGCATTCTCCAAATCGGATATCCTGTGACAAGTTTTATTCCTTATTATTGCAAAATGAATTTGTCAAATTCTTGCAGGCTACAGAATACCGAAAGAATGGAAATTATTAATATGGGCTCGATACCTGCATACAAATTCTGAAAATTTCGAAGATCCCATGTGTTTCAATCCAGATAGATGGGATGTGAGAAACCATATTATTTTCACTTTTCCTAGACATAGAACAGTTATTGCATAAATTCAAGGAATTAACTTTCTACTACATTTTAGGAGCAACCGAAGCCTGGAACATACATGGTGTTTGGCGGGGGATCAAGAATATGTGCAGGAAACATGCTTGCTAGATTACAAGTTGCCATTTTTATTCATCATTTGGTTGGAGGATACAGGTAATAATTTCTTGATCAAATACAGATAAGAATTGTGCAATGGCAGCAATAATACTTATTGCTTATACTTTCGTTGTACATTTTCAGGTGGGAATTAGTCAATCCTAAGGCAGAAATGGCCTACCTTCCTCACCAAAAACCAATTGATGGAGTTGAGATTAATATAAGAAGAATCAAATGAGGAAAATAAACATTGGAATGCATTTCATGCAGCTTTCATGCTTCAACAAGTGATGACTGTTTAATAATATTTATTATCAGCTTCTTATTTTATCTTTTTTTTTTCATTTTGTGGAATGCGTTAAAAAATATTTTGTTTAATGGGAATGTTTATAAGTTTTCATCGAAGTTTAATTATCTTTTTCTTGTACTGCTAAGGAGGTTGTACAAAATCATGTTTGTTTAAACCTCGTCTACATACATACATACATACATACATATGTGTATATATATAGATTGCCTGCCGCAATGCTTTGGGAAGTTGAAGTAGTGATGTGGCGTTCCACATCATTGCCGACGTAGTGGAGGAAGTAATTTTAATTGATTAATTACATCAATTAATCCAAACAAGTAAACAAATGGTGATGCATAATTAACCCTAAGAGAAAAAAAATTCAAACCACAACTCAAAACAAGATTTAATAAAAACCTTCACTTGAACGCACTTAAGAATAGGATTTAACTAAATATAACTGTGTCAAGTTTGATAAAATTTGTCAAAAGCCTGATACCCTATTTATACGCTTATAAATCTTCTAAACAGAAAAGAAAAGAAAAACAACTGAAAAACGGGAGGAAAAAAAAAGAGGCCGATGATGTCCGGCGTGGGACATTGCACTGGTCTTGTGGCCGGATATCTTCTGATGTTACGTTCCACATCAAGTAGGCAAGCAAATAAGTCCTTTCTTTGAGAAAAAAAAAAAAAAAAGATCCAACTTTCAAACCACATTTAGAGGCTTGATAGAAATTCCAGTCGACTAAGTATATAAACAATTATGGACCAGAGCCTCACAAATAGAGTTCTGTCCAGTCAAATTGATTTGTGTAATTTTTATAAATTTTGGTATAAATAAGTACAATTTGGATGTGAAATTAAATTTCTTAACTCATGTAACTGAGTTAGCATTTATACCAAAATTTTATGATTTGCACTAAATATAATAAAAATTACACAAGCTCTTCTCAACTGGACAGGATCAACTCGTGAGGCTTTTGATCCAAACAGTTATGTACCTATAAACTAATTTTTTATGATCGGGTCCAAATTACAATGCGGCCAATTGTTTTAGAACTTTCAACTTCAAAATGAGGTTGTACATGTAAAATAACAAACCAAGAAGTGAAAAGGCCAAGCATATATGACACATACTCATTCATTTAACAAGGAAAAAGATGCAATCCAAAGCAGAACTTGATGTTATTAAAACGTCAAGATCAGTATAAGTGATATATAATCTTAATTTACGAATTTGTCATGTTATGTAGTTCTAAGACGAGTTGAAAACAAACCCTAGGCACATAAGCATTTTTTTTTTGGGAAAAACATATACCGTTATCACAAAAACCTTTGCTTAATTTTACATATAAAAACTGAAAAATACAAAGATAAAAATCACCTAGCAAATGTAATTGGTTGGCTTCTGGAATAATAAGATCACGCTTGCTAACCGGGATGGCGTAATAATAATAATCAGTTTCTGGAATATCAACGGATTGACTTCTGACTCCTTCGATCATCCCCGCAAATAGCTAATCAAGTGTCTCCAAAATAATGAAAATGGCCTAGGAAATTTTTCTTCAAAAGTTAAAATTACTATGTAAACGCGCATAAAGAAAATGAATTAGTCTACCTTCATAGCTTCTTGCGATGCAACAATTCTCCCTTTCTTTGACCATAGTTGAAGGGATGCAACAATTCTTGGTTGGACCATAATGGCTATGCTACGGACAGCATCAGCTGGGAATTATTTGTTGGAGGAGCACATGAATGTTGGTGCTAGTGGTGATTTCATCAACATTGATGACAATCTGAAGTTGCACTACACAAACAAGATGCATCCGCAAAAGATTAGAAGAGGAACGTGCATGAATCTGTGTATCACAAACACATTTTCTAATTATTTTTTTCATAAATATAATTTATTCTCATATACATTACGGTTCAAAAAATACTACTGTAATATTTTAACCAAATTTTATTATAATTAGATTATTGGTCTAGTAGTTGTCTATCTTCTTAAAAAAACTCATTCTTTTGTTTCATACAATTGTGGTGATGATCTTGTTGCATAGGAACATTTTGCAGACCCAGTTTATCCCTTAATCATATAGTCAATATTTATTTATATACATCATCTATTATTCGACATGGGTACTTCATATTGTATTTGAGTTCAAAGGAAGCTAATTACTATACGAGTAATCTAAACATTTTGTTCCTGTTATTGCTTGATTCTGTTAATTTACTCATATTTAGACGAGTAATGTATAAGCAGGCTGTGGAAGAAACAATAAGAATTAGCCAATGTCTCAACTAAGAGGGACGTTGAGTACAAAGGTAAAAGTACTCAATATGAAGGGTAATTTTGTCCCCTTCTTTTTGTTGATACGCCCAATTTCCATATGTCCAAGAACTGTTCATCAGCCAATAGAGATAAATGGATCAAATCTACAAATCATCCACATTCAGTTTCAAATCTCTAAACATTTCAAATATCTACAACAAATGATCCACCTTCAACAGATTGGCGACACTGACTTTTAAACTCAAGACAGGCTGTGAAGCTGCGCACTTATTCATCAATGTTGTAGCACCTGTCAAGAACTCATTGGCCTTATCAAATGTTTCTCTGCTCTTCTTTGTCAACAGAACAACCCCACAGACACAAGCTGCTGCAGCTACCTGCAATCCATTAAAAAAGAAATCAAGTCTATTCCTAAAAATCACCTTCCAATTCTTTCAAAGACGTAAGTTTGTTTTGTGAGCAGGGATTCCAAGTGGGGCCCATTCCAGTAAAGTGTGCTTTATCATCCAATATCTTTGGAATTTTCATTAATTGCGCTTTTAACTTCCATTTAAATCCAATGATCTAAAATCAATGCCAAAAATCAAATATGAGTAGAATCAAGCAATAAACACCATATTTTGGCATGATAAAAAGGGAAACATCCATAAATTATATGCACAATTACGGGATTAACAAATTCCCCACACCAAGACACTGCTTGCCCTTAAGCATTCATTAATTCAAAACTCACAACCAAGATGACAAATGTAGAATAGCATAATAGACTAGCACAAATAATCCACATTTTCTCAACAATCTCATCAAAGTTGGGATGTTCAAGACTTGACAATTCTCACGTGGATAATAGTATATGCACTTAGCATTCCAGATGTTTAAGAGGGACATGTACACTCAAATCAACACCATAGAAAGTCATTACCATAAACTTGCTAATCTATCACATCTCCACCACTGAATATGAATTCAAATGTAAGAATCAAAGGATCTTTAGCAAGGGTTGTAATGGGGATTAGGGTAAAGGTTGGACAAAAAGGTAACTTAGGTTACATATATCAAAAGAATACCCAATTGTCTTTTGCCCTTTCCAACTCCGTGAAATTTGGATGCAATCCATTAAAGAAGAAATCAAATTTATTCCTAAAAATCAGCTTCCAAATCCTCCAAAGACGTGAGTTTGTTTTGTCAGCAGAGATTCCAAGTAGAGCCCATTCCAGTAAAGCGTGCCTACGCCTTTCAGCCAATATCTTCTAAAATTTTTATTAATTGCGCTTTTAACTTCCATTTAAATCCAATGACCTAAAATTAATGCCAAAAATCAAATATAAGTAGAATCAAGCAATAAACACCATATTTTGGCATGATAAAAAGGGAAACATCTATAAATTATGTGCACAATTACGGGTTTAACACTACCTCCACTGCAACAACACTGAAAATAGCCCATGGCAGGACTTCATTCTTTTCCTTCTTATTGACCCCACTCTTCTCCATCTTCTTGGATGCATCAACTCCCACACCTCTTGTAGTTGCAGCAGCTTCATGACCAACAGCATTCTACGTCTCAATCTAGTGCATCCTCAGATTTATCTGAAATGCACATTGACTTTAAGTCAATAAACACTGATTCACAAATGCCATATTCATTACTTGCTGATTTTGTGGCATGATTTGGATAAGTACTGAGCTCTTGACAGGTTAGATGCCTTATTCATTACATAAGTGATTTTTGGATGTGCTTACATGTCAGTTACCACTAATATTAATCTACTAAACAATTACGGATTTAGCAAATTAAATTGGCGGTAGATTACCAAGTCAATTGAACATCAGGCGCCTTTGACATTCAACCAACTAAACAATCATATTAACACAAAACAGAGAATGTATAAATACTAAAGATTGAAACGAACAAATGACAAATCAATTAGATCTCACAAATATATTGGACTGCGTCGTCGAGTTGATCTTTGACTAGACGGGGAACTTAGCCACGCATGACGTGAGACATTCCACAAGAAATTGCAATGATAATTGTCAAATCCATACGCTGCCTTGATTCAAAGTAAGAAATAGTGAAATAAAGAAAAGGAGAAAGAGGAAGACCAATGTGATAAGGTGTATTTTATCGGTATATTTGTTCCTATTTCGCTTTTTATTTATACCAAATATTGTTTTAATTGCTTGATTCTACTTATATTTGGTATTTTGTGTCAATTGTAGGAATTGGAGCAAAAATGAGTGGTGATTTTGGAGAATATGGTGGACACAAAAGTTTCCTAATCTTGGAAGTCAAAGAGTTATTTAAATTAGGAAAATTCCACTTTGTAAAGGGGCTAGTAGTAGTTGGATTAGGATTGTTATATTGGGAAATTAGAATTAATAGTATAAAGAAAAAAAGGAAGCCGGAGTAGAACATGATTAGTACTTTAGGTTTATTTTTTCTTTCCATCAGTAGTGGACATCTTCTATTCTATTGTCTAAGGTGAACATCCTAGCTATTGATTTCGAGTGGGGAAATCATCAAATCATCTTCTTAGTTTTGTTCTCCGTTAATGGAGGCTAGTTTCTTATTTCTAGTCGAGGAAACAACTGAGGATTTGGTTCAACTTTTTTGTGAGATCTAATCGATTTTATTTATTTCTTCTATTCATTGGTATTTGTATGTTTTCCGCTTTATTATGATTATCGTATGATTAAATAGGTGTACAATATTTAATTATTCACGTGATCTATTAATTAGAATAATTGAACCGTAATTGTTTGATTACTTTAATCATAATTGGTTTTGTGTCGGGAAATACAATCTAATTTAAATGAACTGTTTGTTAATTAGAGCAGGGTTTCTAATTTTAATGCAATTAAATCCTATGGTACCTGGGTTATTCCCGGATTAGAAATAGTCAATGGTACCTTGGCTAAAACATTAAGGAGAAAAACTTTATCAATGAATGTTGGAGTCATATTTGCATCAATGAATTTGAACCATTTCAAGTGTATCCTGGCTAGAGTTTTCTCATTAATTCTCTCTTAATTCTAGTTGGTTAATTAGTTAATATTTTGTTAGCATACAATTCTCAAAATTCCCCCTTGTCACTTGAAAAGGAGTTAATTTTCCCCAATCCGTAGGCGACCCTATTTGTTACAAAATTAACTAATTCGTATATCGGATCAAGTATACCCTAATCGAATAACCCATTGCACATCCAGGGAAGCTTTTTTATTTTGGGCATTAGGTCTATTAATTATTGTACGGGCTCGACACACATCCAATTTTCAATGCTTTGAGCTTTCCGTCAGAAAAGAAAACTAGAATTGTTCCTATTACTAACCCTACTAATACTTATACTTTCCGTGGGCTACTTTCTTGGTCAAGAGAAGAATCCTAATCCAAGTCAACTAGGGAAACCTTCTTGCGAAAATAAGGAAACTCCTAAAAAGACATCAAACTCTTACTTTCCTAATGCCAATAGTAAAGTAATTTCCTAATACAAATAAACTACTAAATAGGAAAACAAGATAATCAACTCTAGCATGCCTTCAACTTTTGGAACTTTTAATTCTTGGAAACCATGTAGACTGGATCTCAACACCACCATATAAGATTAAGCGTGCCCGCGCTTAACTGTCGGGACCACTTCTAGAATTTCAACTGTTTAGCACCTTTTTCACAATTTCCCGCATCCAACCACCAAATACACAAATTTAGTAGAATCGACCCAATAATGCAATTTTAGCCTAGATAATTAGGAAATATTAACACAATTAATCAACTAAAATGCAACCTATCAATCACCCCCACACCTAAATGATGCTTGTCCTCAAGCATATCTCAACTCAGAAAAACAACCAAGATGTAGAGCAACCATAGCAAGTCATACCAACAAGGGTATCCCACACTTCCCAACAATGTCATTAAAATCAGAATATATCAGATTGACAATTGTCGCGCCCCATTTTTGAAAGAAAAGAAAACTCTCGTTGTTTCGGGTTTTTAGTTGGAAAAAAGATTCTTTAGTTAAAAAATTGATTTTTGATTTTTGAAAAAGAAATGGGTCATGTGACTACAAAAATGCGACGATTTGGACCCAAAAACAAAAGTCTAGAAAAGGGTTTTTAGAAAAGTTTGGAGTCGCCACTTGGTATGGAGTTTAAGTGTACCAAGTCACCCAAAAATTTTAATTAATGAAAATAAAGTAAGAAAACCCTTTAGGCGACCTGGTCTTTGAAAATTAGAGAAAAGGTTCGGGGTCAGGTTGAAGAAGGGAAGGCAAAAGATTGATGTTACTGCCTCTAAGGCACCCTTCTAACCTAGCCAAAGCTAGTTTGATTTAGTTAAAAATTTCCTAATTCTAACTTTAAAATTCATCACATTTGATGTTATCTATATGGATGAAAAACCTAAATCTAATGTTGGATCGAGAGGGGCAAAATGTCTCCTTGAGGTTTGATTGAATTGATCACATTAGTTGTGTCATCCAAATTTGATCCTTCAGGAGGTCACGAAAAATGCAAATGATGAGACTTAAAAGAACGGAAATTAGGGTTTTCAAAGAAATGCAATTTTATAAAATTTCAAGGAAAAGAAATTGGATTTTGAAAAGATGATTTTAAGTGCAAGAGAACTTGAATTTTCAAAAGATGAATTTTTAAGAAAAATGGATTTTTGACTTTGAATTGCTAAACGGGAAGAAGAAACTTGATTTTTAAAGAATGATTTTTGATAGAATTTAAATAATGCACATGTATGTCATAAAGAGGGATAATGCAACATAATGGGTGCGGGGAACTAAGTTCGTGACTTTAAATCCTCCTTTTCATAGAAGGAAATAAAAGCGTGCTAAGGCTAAGAAGCCATACTCGCTCTTTTCCCTAATTCAAAGGGTAATGCTCTAAAATGCACTAATCTATTTTCTAATTTCAAAAATGTAAATGCTAGTTTAAATATCATGTTTTACATACAAGAAATAAACATGCAAAAATGGAAAATAAAATCCCTAAATGCATGAAATGATATGTAATATGTTATTTTAACGGCCTAAAGGTCTAGCATTGAACTAACATTTTTCTATGAGTCACGACTAGCGTTGGACTAGTGTGACAACGTTAGAGGGAACGAATCACGACTAGCGTTGGAACGAATCACAACTAGCGTTGGACTAGTGTGGTGACGTCAATACACTTGCATAATAAAACATGTAGACATGATAATAAAGCAAGTAAACACATAAAAAACACATAAACACATAACACATAAGCATAATATCTATATGCAAAACCCTAGGAAAGCAATAAACACATAAGCATGCAAACACACAAATAAAGCATATAAAACCTAATTATTACATTGGGGAAACCTATATACAATTCTAAATGGGAAAATCGAAATAATAACCTATCTATTACAACTTGGCATTCAAGTGCCTTCCAAATAATTAATGAAAATTAAATAAAGCGATTAAAGACTAAAAATGAATAAAACTAAGGAAAATAAATTTAAACATGCAAATTCATGCAATAAAAACACATAAGGCACATAAAGAGAGAATTCTAAAGGATTTAGATATACCTCCCCCGCGACTCACATATGAACTTTGAGTCACTTACTCAAAAAGAATACACACATCAAAATACCACAATAAATAAATGCTAATCAAAATGAATAACTCAAATCAAAATGTTAAAGGGAAACAATGCACATGAGAAGCTCACACTTAACAATTAAAGAAAAGAAACATTTATAATTGCAAAGTCAACATTTTATTAGGGGTGTAATTGAAAATATTTGAAAACTTTTTGGGGTCCGAACACAATTTTCCAAAAGATCAGGGGTCAAAATTGGATGAAAATAAAGTTGAGGGGTCAAAATGTAATTAAAATGGGGACTTAAGTGAAAGAAACCAAAAAGTTTTCGGGCCTGAGTAAAATTAGTTAAGAAGTCAGGTCAATGTATAAATTATTTTAAATGGACCGAAAGATGGGCTGTGATTTTTAAAGAATTGGGCTAAAATCACTTCGACCCAAATGAAAATAATAAAAGTCCAACCAAAAAATCCTAAGCAAAATAAACACAAGTCTGATACGAAAAGCCCAAACGAAAATAATCAAAAGCCAATCAAAAGCCCTAAGCAAGCTAAGCACAAGCCTAATAGATAAGTCCAAACGAAAATAGCAAAACCAATCGAAAAGCCCTGACTAAACTAAACAAAAAGCCCAAGCCTTTTTTTTTCTTTCTTTTCTTTTCTTTTCTTTTCTTCTTCTTCTTCCTCTCTTTCTTCTTCCTCTCTTTCTCAGCCAGACTAGCGTGACCATGGAGGTAGGACCCATCGCCTGAACTTCCGATGACAAAAAATTACCAAATTACACCTCCCCACTCGATTTTTCGCGTAGAATTCATTTCCGAACTTAGTTTTTGCAAAAAAATGCACCAAAAGTGCCCAAAAATGCGATTTACAGCCGGCTAAAATTTTTTCAAAAAAAACTCAAAACAGCCCCAAAATTCACAAAACTTATATCTAAACGATCCTTGTAAATTCTATAATGTAGCTAAACTCAATTTAACAAGAATCAAATCCGGTTCTTCATCAAAACATTTTATCAAACATATAAAAGGCATTATATAAACCCATTATTTCTACATTTAAAACTAGCATAAACAAGCCCAAAAAAATTCAACAAAACAAACCCAAAGTCCATTTATCAACACCCAAAGTCCCAACATTGGCATATAACGTCCAGAAATGAAAAGAAAGAAAAGAAAAGAAAAAAAAAATCCATGAAACATGCTTTTCCATAGGAATTTGAAGGAAAAAGCTTGAGGAATCTTACAGTGCTTGTCTTCAAGAAGTATGTGAGTTTTATGGCTTTGATTATTGATGAAGCTCCCCGGCCGTAGCAGCTTCCTCTTTGTCCCTCTTTTTTTTTTGTTTTCTGATTTTCTCTTTTTTTTTTCTTTGCTCCCGTGTATGTGTGTTAAGTGTGCAGAGAAGAAGAGAACCGTGTGTGTTGGGTGCTTGTGTGTTGTGTGTGTTGAGTGAGAGCCGAGAGATGAGAGAAAAATAAGGGAGCTCTGTTTTCTTGTTTTTTCTTGAGTCTTTTTTTTTTGTTTTGTGAGTTGTGTGTGCAATGTGAGGGAGAGAGCCGAGGGTCAGGGAAAGTGTTTGTGTGTTTTGTGCTTCTGTACGTTGTGTGTGTTGAGTGTGTAAGCTGAAAGTGTCAGGGGAGTTGGGGAGTGGGTGGATTTTTTTGTCTGAGAATTGTTTTGCATGTCGATGTGAAGTGATGGAACCGAGAGAGAGATAGAGAGTTGGAGGGAGTTAGTAGCAAAAATCTTTTGATGTGATTTTACTCTTTTTTTTTTGGATGAACCTGTAAATAAGGAAAATAAATTCACATTAAATGTAGAAAAATAAATGATCAATTAAATCAACCAAACTGTAGGAAAACATGAAGAATTAGTAAAAATTTGGTGTCTACAACAATCTCACATAGAATTTGACACTCAAGCACTCCAAGGTGTATAAGGTATAAAACAACACTCAAATCAACACAATGGGATGACATTACCATAGGCTTGCTCATATATCACATCTCCACCACTTACTCATGAATTAACGCAAAAATCAAAGGGACTTTCACAAGGTTGTAATGGGGTTTGGGTAAAGGCAGGATAAAAGGTCAATTTTTGGGTGTAAATATGCTAAAGAAAATGCCAACATCCCAATGCACAATTTCTTCACAAATCTTGCACTTCTAAGGCAAAATGGTACTTCATCAACCCAACAAGTAAAAGCAAGTATTAGTACTTCCCACAATCTCAATTCAAGAAGTATGCACAAAAGCACGTCAGAACATTTTTTCCTTCTCTTTTTCTTTCTTTCACTTTTTCTTTCATTTTTTTTCCACTCATTTTTTTCCAACTTTTTTCTCTTCTTTTTTCATTTCTTCTTTTTTTTTCTTTTTTTTTTGAAGACAAAGGAAACAAACAACTCATCAAGCACCTTGGCTTGCTACACTTGCTTTTCTTATTTATTGCCTTGCAAATAATCCACCAATTTCTTATACAATGAAATTCAAACATTTCTTTAACATAAGGGTTCAAAAAGAAAGTCTAAAAAGAGATCTTAGACTAACAAATGTGGTTTTAAACAAAAGAAATGGGTTAAAGGCTCAAATTGGTTCACTAAGGGTAAATAAAATAAAGGCAGGAATTTTCGAAAGTCAAAAGTGGTTAATCCTAGATGCCCTTATCATCTTAATGCACCAAATTCAATGAAAACATGGCCTTGACATGCATAACAGTGCAAGTTCTAGAATGCTCAACCCATGTGGAATCCCACTCAACAAATAAATATAGAGCAAATTTAGAAAAATTACTCACAATTAAGCCCAAAAACTCACATAGGTGGCAAAGAATCACTGTCAAATCCAACATATTCCTCAATTAACTCCATCATCAAGAAAGGTAGAAAACCCCATTGGCATGAACTTCCCATTTAAACTCATATCTCAATTGCATTCATCATTGTTTCTCTTCTTCTTCTTTTTTTTTTTTAAAGAAACTACCAAAGAATAGAAAATAACATGCAAAACAAGAGACCAAAGCGCAGTTAACCCTCCCCCACACCTAAATGGTACATTGTCCCCAATGTAGCAAATAAAGAACATGTAAAAGAAGCAAAAGGAGACAACAAAACTTCCCTAAATCACGGAGGAGGTATCAACCAACTGTGGATCGGGGGGGAAAGGTGGGCAGAAACCCACAAGGTGGAAGCATTGCGCCAAGTTCTGAGCCATCTTGTTGCGGGGATTTGGAGAAAAAGAAATAAGGAAGAAAGGAAGAAGAAAGAAAGAAAGAAAGGAAAGAAATTAGGGTTCGGGGATTTTTTTTTTTTTTTGAAATAAGAACACCACTAAGAATTGGAAAAGGGAAAGGAAATTTTTTTTTTTTGGTGATCCACCAAGTTAGGCGTGGGCACACCTAACTAATACCAATGCTTCTGTCCAGCTTTCGACAATTGAGTTCCCTAGGCGTGACCACAAAGGCGTGGGTATGCCTAACTAGTGCCAACGCTTCTGACTAGCAGGCGAGAATTGTGAGGGTCTCAAAATTCAGATTTTATTTTAAAATGAAAAATATTGTTTATATTGTGTTTATTCATTGAAATATGAGTGAATTTATATTTAAAGTGAATATTTTCTAATTTAGAGAATTTTCCAAAAATTATTTACCGGTGTGCGTTTTCAACCCGTTTAAGTGCTAATTATTGTTTTGAAGTGTGATTAGCAACTTTAAGAGGAAATCGAGCATATGTAGGGATATTACAGTGATATATTTAAGATTGGATAGTGTTGGAATGAAATAAAACAGTGTAAATTAGAGTGTCGCGCTCGACGCGACATAAAGTGATCAAAAGACCACTTTTCCTTAAAATAGGGAGATGACACCTTTTTGTCTCCTTAAAGCCCCTTTTCTTGCTTATTGTTCCTTCATTATTTTCAGCCACTCTTGGGCTTAGAGAGAGAGAAACGAGAGAGAGTTATGAGGTTTCTTCTACTTCATCTTCATCCTCAAGTTCGAAGACTCCATGGAAGGCGGCTTCGTCCTCTTCCTTGGGCTGTTGTGAGAGAGAGGGAGAGAGAGAGGCTGGTCCGAGAGCCTTGAAGAGCAAAGAGAGAGAAAAGCTTCAACTTTGTCTTCCATTTTCTTCTTCCTCAGATTTCTTGAAGTTGTGAGACTCCATTGGAGAACTTTAGCTTGCTTCTCCTCCACTTCTTGGCAGCCGTGTGAGGGTGAGAGAGAGATGGAGAGGTCCGAACCTTGAGGGAAGAGAAAAGTGAAGAAATAAAGCTTGTTTGAGTTGTGTGTTGCTTGATCTTGAGTTCTTGGCGGAAATCACCATCAAATCAAATGAATCGTGGGCTAGGGTCGGAACTTTTGGAGTTTCGAAGCTTGGAAGCACCTTTCTCAAAGAGGAATTCACGAGATCTTGTTTGGGCTTGTTAGATCTAGTCAGATCTGAAGGTATAAGACTTAAACTCCCTAGATCTAGTTTGATTAGTATTAAATATAGTAGATCTATGGTTCGTTTTGCTAAGAATGTTTGTATATGAAGCATTTGAGTTGGGCTCTTGAATTCCCAACTTAGGTAGCGGACTTGAGGTGGCTTTTAGGTAGCGGACTTGAGGACCTGATTGTGGATGTGTTTGATATAGTTCGTTCCATGGTTAGAAAGTAGATTTTGAAGTTGAAAATATTGAAGGAAAATAATAGGGATGGCAAAACCATACTTGGCAAATTTTGAATTGTGATTTCAAAATTTTATGATGTTTATTGATGAGATTTTACTTAAATGTATATGTATTATGTTCGTTTATGAGGAAAAGTTCTAAAAGAGTTAAAATCTTGAATTTCTGTGGTGAGAAATTGGATTTCACTAAACTTTGAGGTAAAAGTGCAATTTTGGATAAATGGGAGGATTTGAGATACTTTAGCTAATTTTCACGAACTTTGTGTATTGAAAACTAGTGAAAATTGTTTGAAAAGTGGGTTAGAATTATGGTTTAAAGTGCAGAGTTAAGAGTGAGATCAAATGAGTGATTTGGAGGTGAAAAACCTCACCTTATTTCAAAGTGCTAAAAAATTAGAAACTGCCTAAATGGAGTGCATTGATAGAGTTGTTTGTTTATGTGAAATTTTGGTTTGAAAATGAAATCTTGAAAAATGAGTTTCGACTTGACTGATTATTCTTTGTTAAGCAGAGTTAAGGGAATTTTGTAAAGAGTTTTAATAAGACAAGTGAATAAATTATTTGAGTTTAGTTTCACTGTGTGTGAGGCGAAACTCATTTCTTCCTTTTTCGTGATAATAGGAGGTGAGGAAGGAGTCTAACCAGATCCCACCTTGGAAAACGAACTTTACTACTGTGGTGAGTTTCAATGTATGTTATGTGTTTTGTGAATATGATTCGAAGTGTATTGATCAAATGATTTGAAGTGATTTTGAATTTTCAAATCGTTAAGTGGGGTAGTGTGTACTTCAACACACTTACCTTTATTTGAAATAAAAGAAATTGTGAAAGTGTTTTGCAGTGCCCTATATGTGTGAGTATTCCAATCCCTTTTAAAGTCAAATATTTTACTATTAGATGAAAATCTTGCCATTGTTTGTAAAGAAATGGTTTGTTGAAATGAATTTGGATTATTTGAAAAACTTGAATTTCATGAGAAATATATTTGAACTGTTTAATGATTTGAACTACCATGTGAGTGTTTACTCCTTTCGTGTGATTTCGGGAATTAAAAGAATAGTGTGTTATCTTGTGACAACTGTGACGTCGTTGGGCGAAATCCCTCGACTAGTTTTAATGAAATAATGTGACGTCGTAGGGTAAATTCCCTCGACTAGTTTGTGACGTCATTGGGTGAAGTCCCTCGACTAGTTTCAATGAAACATTGTGATGTCGCTGGGCAAAGTCCCTCGACTAGTCTACTTTGTTGGGCGAAATCCCTCGAGTAGTTACAGTAAAGTATTTTGACGTCATTGGGCGAAGTCCCTTGACTAGTATGTGACATCGTAGAATGATTACCCTCGACTAGTTTCAATGAAATAAAGTGATGTCGTAGGGTGAGTACCCTCGACTAGTTTGTGATGTCTTGGGCGAAGTCCCTCGACTAGTCTACTTTGATGGGCAATGCCCCTCGAGTAGTTCATACGAGCAATATCCATTTAAATGTCTATCTACTTGATTTGAGTTGTATACTTGAAGTATGATTTGAACTGTTTTACGTGAATTGCAAGCCTTTCTGGAACTCACTGGGCTTTTTAACTCACTCATTCCAATTTGTTTTTCCCTAACAGGGACTGAGAACCCAAGTGAAGGAGCCTACCTTTAGATTTAGGGTTTGCTTTTGTGATTGGTACGACAAACTTAAATTGTGTTATTGAGAGCTTTTGTATTATGAGAATTGAATATTTATGTAATTTGAGATTGTAAGAATGGTGTAATGTATTTGTAAGTTATTGTTGAGTTTAGACTTGAGATTGGAATGTTAGTTTAGTGTTTTAGTGATATTTATGTGAGTGTGTCCTGATGAGAGCTAGGCAGGCGGTCCACGGATACCTTAGGGTATGCCCTAGGGAGAAGTGGGGCTGTCACAAGAATTACATTCCTTGGGCGTGCCCAGTTGGCGTGGGCACGCCTAACTGGTGGCGACCTAACACATGAAAATTTAATTATTTCAAATGAAACTACTTGCTTAATAAAACACAAAAATACTAAAATAAGGCAAATCATAAATTCTTGGGTTGCCTCCCAAGCAGCGCCTTTCTTTAATGTCTTTGGCTAGACATAACTGTCTTTGCTCAGGGAGGATAAAGTCTCGTAGCTCACTTCATTGCTTTCTTCTCTACATAATCTTCATACCCTTTATACGAAGAGTAATCTTTATGCACACGAACTCTTTTCTTCCATTGACTGGTGGATGGCGCTAAGCAATCAAACAACTTCAATTCTTCACTCATTCCTCCATCGTGACCAATTAGCAATTTAGTAGTCATCATAACTCCTACATTATTCCTGTCATGAAACTCAAATTCTTCTAGTATAATAAAGTCAATTTCATTAACAGGAAATGTAGAATGAGATTCAAGAACACATTGGTTAGAGAATGGAGGAGATATCACCATAATTGAAGGTTGTTCGCTTGACTCTTCCATTGGAGAGATATGAGGAGAGATTTGAGGTTGAGGTCCCTTTACATCTTTCTCAACGTCCTTTTCAACCGCATGTTTAGATCTTTTCTTTTGAATTTGTGATTCTTCACCATTTCCAAGGTAATTGCACTCATATTTGGATTGGAGTTGACAATGGTCTGTGAGGGCAATTTTTCAGGAATTTGATGTGCTAATTCGCCCATTGCACATACCATTAGATTGATTCGATTCTCCAAATTTCGAATGCTCGGCTCCGTTTTCTGTTGAAAATTTTGAATGCTCGCCTCGATTTTCTGTTGAAATTGCAAAGTGTTAGAGGCTAATGTTTTAATGATATTCTCAAGAGTTGTACCTGAATCAGATGAGAACGGTTGATTCTCAAATAGGTGTGATGGCTGGAATTCTTGCTGACGATTTGAAAAGAAGTTTTGTTGCTAATTTCCACCGTAACTCATGTTAGGATGGTTCCTCCAACCTGAATTATATGTGCTGGCATATCGGTCATACTGCATATGGGGCGCGGGCACGTTACCAGTCATGTTCACCTGTTTAGCTCTCTCATCTTGCAATTTTGGGCAATAGTCTGTGGGATGGTTTATATCTTCGCAGATTCCACATGCCTTAACCTGCTGCCATTGTCTCACTGCCCATTGTCGAATAAGAGACATTAATTCAGATAATTGTTGTTGAATGGATGAGACATTTACCTCACGAAATCCTCCATTGAAATTTTGTCCATAACCAAATGGTAGAGTATTGTAAGCCATAAATCAACAACAAATCAAAGAAAATATATCAAAAAAAATACCAGAAAAAATAATTCAAAAAGAAACAAATTAATAAGACAGCAGTCCCCGGCAACGGCGCCAAAAATTGACAGGTGTCGAGTCTGTGCAATAATAATTAATAAACCTAACTTGCCAATAAATGACCAAAATCCAATTCCAGGTACTGGAGCAGGAACTCCGGATGTGCAATGGGTTACAAGCTTCACCCTAATTCCAAGGAATATACTTAATTCGATATACCAGAATTGAACTGATTTCTATATAGTAGCAAATAGGGTCGTTTCCACAGGAATTGGGGAGAATTCGTTTCTTTCCAAGCACAAGAAAATGGGAGATTTTTTAGATGAAAAGGAATTAATTAAAAATCAAACAACAAAGCCGAATAATTAAAATAAGAGAGAATGGAATATATAAGAGATGAGTTCTAGCCAAAAATCCAACTATTCAGACACAGTCCATGTACCTAATCATCGATGCAATATTAGTTCATTTAAACCATTAATAGGCTGGTTATAGTTGCCGAAAACCTTTCAAACGACCAACTCTTCCTTAGATTTTAGGTAAGTAAGGTACGCCCGTTAAATACCCCTAATTAAGAAACAATCCTAGGTACGCCCGTAGGATTTAATTTCTCAATTGCATTAAGAATTAGAAAAGCCCAAACCTTAACCAACAAACACACTACCAGGATTCATTTAGATTAGACCATACGTCCCCCTAACGTGCTTACACGTCAGTTACCACTAATATTAATCTACTAAACAATTACGGATTTAGCAAATTAAATTAGCGGTAGATTATCAAGTCAATTGAACATCAGGCGCTTTTGACATTCAACCAACTAAACAATCATATTAACACAAAACAGAGAACGTATAAATACTAAAGATTGAAACGAACAAATGACAAATCGATTAGATTTCACAGATATATTGGACTGCGTCGTCGAGTTGATCTTTGACTAGACGGGGAACTTAGCCACGCATGACGTGAAACATTCCACAAGAAATTGCAATGATAATTGTCAAATCCATACGCTGCCTTGTTTCAAAGTAAGAAATAGCGAAATAAAGAAAAGGAGAAAGAGGAAGACCAATGCTTTGAGCGTTTCCGTCCGAAGTGGTGAATTGGAAAAGAAAACTAACGAATTGTTCCCACTATTACTAACCCCTACTAATACTTATACTTTCCGTGGGCTACTTTCTTGGTCAAGAGAAGAATCCTAATCCAAGTCAACTATGGAAAACCTTCCCTTTTCCTTCAATAGCCACGGTCAGTCCTAAGCAGAAAATAAGGAAACTCCTAAAAAGACATCAAACTCTTACTTTCCTAATACCAATAGTAAAGTAATTTCCTAATACAAATAAACTACGAAATAGGAAAACAAGATAATCAACTCCAGCATGCCTTCAACCTTTTGAACTCTTAATTCTTGGAAACCGCCATGTACACTTAGGATCTCGACACCTCAATCACGAGCATCTGAATTAAGCGTGCCCGCGCTTAACTGTCGGGATCACTTCTGGAATTTCAACTGTTTAGCACCTTTTTCACAATTTCCTGCATCCAACCACCAAATACACAAATTTAGTAAAATCCACCCAATAATGCAATTTTAGCCTAGATAATTAGGAAATATTAACACAATTAATCAACTAAAATGCAACCTATCATATATATTGGATACAATATAGTGTCAACAAACATCTCTTCAATGTATGTTGAAGTAGAATTTTTTATCTAACATAATTACTAAATTGCATAAAGGTTAGTAACTCTACTTGCTCCACATCTTTTCATCATCATCTTATTCGCATCCTCAATGTATCTTGAAGTAGAGATTTTTTATCTAACGTAATCACTTAGGGTCTGTTTGGTTCACAGACTGGATAAGAAAGGATTACTTATTCTCGAATTACTTATCCTAGGTTGAGTCATTCTTGGATGAATAATCTTATTAGCTAGTATTTGGCTGGTTTTTTGTTGGATGAGATGTCTTAAAAAATAACTTTATCCTGTGTTTGGTTGAAGATAGGATAAGGTGAGATTATTTATTTATAGACCCTATTACTATTTTTAGTTGACTTACAACAATGGGCATTCAGTTTTTTTTTTTTTGAATATACTCAAAATCTTTTTATCCATAAGCAACATTTAAAAAAAAATCTGAAAATTCTGATAGACGAATATTCCAAAAGAATTCTAGAAACTAATGACAAAAAAAGAGAAGTTCGACTTTAAAAAACAAAAAAGTCTACTCCCTTTCTTAGTTACTTGATGCTGGTAAGACTAAGGCATGCCGTAGCAGTCCTTAGCTAACTCTCCATCTCTGACACCTGCTCTACCGGTTGTGGAAAATCCCTAAATGATGATTCTGCCGAACTGGATTCACAGGCTTACTTGGTTTCAACGTATGATTGCCTGTCGTGCACCATTGCATTGAAGGGGCATACTTTCATAGTCATGATAAAAAACTCTGATCTTTGGTTGAATCCCAAAAGCCTGATTCGAATTAGCAACAACTTGAAGTTGATTGCCTACGACTGAATTAATGTTATTCCTTATCAAATCACAATAAGGGTTGAGGGGCACATTAGTATAGATGGGTTCCAATCCAAGTAAAGGTTTAGACACATGATCATTAGAGTCGCCATGTCAAACGCCCTCGTCATCATCAGCATCATCACCGTAATTTTCATTTGCCAGAAAATAATCCATCATAAAAGGCATTTCATAATCTTGAATACTGCCAGCAGAGTGATGCTAGAAAAATGGTGGCGTATCAATAGATTGCATGGTATTGTAGCTGTTATTGATCATGTTGCCTAAGTGGAGTAACTGAGACTGATGAGGAGCAGAAAGAATAATTTGAAGAAGAAGAACAGCCCAGCTGTTGCTGATTATTGGGAATCTGCTGGCGATAGACAGCAAGTTGTGCATAAACTTAGTTGCCTCACATCCCTCTATCATCCTCCTATTCGCGTCCTACCTTCCAATTCTCCTTTGTTTCTTCCCTTTTCTCATCCAATATTTAATCTCCACTGAAAATATAAATAATTACATAAAAACTATTCAATCAACACAAAAGTTATTTATATCGCACATAAGGACAATTTGATTATCTTTATGTTAAAATTAACTTTCAACCTTTTTTTTAAATAGCCATGCATTTATTAGGATAAATCTTCAAACAATATTTGAGCGTGCATGACTTATTTTGGAAAAACTGATGTTTAAGAATTAAATTTATAAAAGCAACTTTTACAAAATGAGAATCTGTTGAAATTAAGCTCCAATCATTCTTAGGGTGCATTTGATTAAAACAAAAATCTAAAAACTAAAGTATGAAATCTGAAATTTGAAGTCTGAATCTATTAAGTGATTGAATTGTCAAGTACTAAATCTATTATATTTGAATGAATATCATATTAAGTAAAAAGTGAATAGCTTATCACTTAATTTTGGAAGCAGGTTTTGTTTAGAAAATCTAGTGTCATCTAATTAATTCAAATGTTCTATTTTTGATTGTCAAATGCATCTAAATGTGTCAAAATTTAAATTCATTAAGTTTAAGTGTTGAATTAAATTATCAAATGGGGGTTTAGTCCAAATTTATAGTTTTCAAAGTTATACACTGTTGTTTTAAAGTTTTGGCTACAATACACTTAGTTTTATTTTTTTTATATGAAGATCTAAAAGAATAATATGGACGGTTTGAATCGATCAAATATAATATTTGAAATCTAAACTAGAAAATGCTCTCTTATTTTATGAAGATAGACAAAAATCACAAAAAAGTAAGGTCCAACTGACATTCTAGAAATTCTGGAAATCATAATTAGACTTTGTACCTTTGAATCATAAAAACTAGTGTTTTCAGAACCGGAATAGAACTGTGAACCGGTCATCGCACTGGTCCGATTCCATGCTAAAGCTGGAATAGCTAAATAACACGGTGCCAAGAATCGAGCCACAGGCCTTCAACATGCAGCCATAGGTGTTAACCAATGCACCACATTTCTCAACTTGTCTTTTACAATCATCATTTTATAATAATACTGTTTATTGATAACTAAAAGATACTAAAACGAAATACAAAATCAACAAGTCACTACAAATTCTAAACATTTTACATTAGCCACCGCCAACCCATTTTCACTTCCAATCTCTTTCCAATATTATATTCTCACCTCCATTTTTCTTTTCATCAGAACCGATGTTCATAGCCAATAACTAATTTTCTTTCACATACTTTAATCCTTACTCCACTCCCTCTTCTTTTTAGTCTTCAATATCCACACTCTCCTATTTTCTTTTTCCATTCCTTTTCTAATTAATCTCTCTAATATAGTTTGCTAGCTCTCTTTTTTTTATTACGGTTTTCAGTTCAATATTTTAAATACTATTTTCTTTTCTTACTTATTTGCATATTGAGTTTCAATTTTTTTTCACTCTATACTCGTTTGAAGTTTTCTTTTCTCAATTATCATTATGTTGCCATTTTTTTTTGTACTTTGGAATTGATTGAAAGTTGCTTTTCTTGATTTGTGATTTTTTTTTTGTATTTGAGGTTTTCTTTTCTTTTTCTTTAAGGTTGGAAAAATTTGCAATCAGTAAAAAGGTTTACCTTTTTTTTGTGGTTGGAAAAAATTATATGGATCAATCTGAAATTTCATGCTGTCAATAAATTCTTTTTAAGGTGTTTAAAAGTTTTTTTACTTTATTTTTATGAAGATAATATTTGAATTCAATGTATACAAAATTGATTTTAAGTCTTTTGTTTAGGTGATTTGGTGAAGTTCAGGAACTCAAGATTCAGCAATATTTTATGTGCACTTGCCATCAGGATCATGATTTTTCAGATTTTTTAATTTTTAAAATATCCAAAAAAAAAAATGAACCGTTGACCCGGTCAATTGAACCAATCAAATCGGTAAAACTGTGAACCAGTGGCTTAGCCAAGTCAGTTACCGGTCCAATTTTTAAAACATTGATAGAAACAAAGGTTAAGGCTTTTAAGAATAAAATCGAGATCCCATGAATAATGGGTTTTTCAGAATATGGAAGTTCGGTAGTTTGGGGGCTTATTTAGATAACAAGTATGTCTGCAAGTGCAATGATAGCAAGCATCTTTTGTAGCTGATAATAGGGTTTTTTCTTGTTCAAGGAGAAGCTAAGGGTTTGATGAACAAATAGATAGATAAATAAATAAATATACAGATAGATAAATAAATAATTTTAATATATGTATGTATGTATTTATATGCTATATATGTATATATATATATATATATATATATATATATATATATATATATATATATATATATGCCAGAATAGATGTAACCGTTACCCCTTGCTTAATATGCTAGAATGCATCCAGGTTAGAAAGATTTTTACACCTAAAGTGCCTTTCTACCTAGAAGATATGGAAGAATTTTTCATTCGAATGTCTGGTACAGAAAAGTCAAAATGCAATGTCCATTCCATTCTGAATATTTGATATAATCAACTTTCAAGAAATCTCTTTAAGTATTGGTATTGAGAGAACTTGAAGAAAGGAAAAAAATTTTGAAGATAACTTTTGCTCAAATGTTCCAAAACCCAGAATACATATTCAGTTTTATTCTCATTTCTTGAAAATTTTTTTGTGAACTTTCACTTGAAAAATTCATATCCAGATTTGCTCTAAGTTTGAGTTTACCTCTTTTCCTTTGTTCCTTTGCTTTGATTTCACTTTTTAACATTTTATCTCTTAGTTTCTCTAGTTCTTCCATTTTATCTCTAAATTTTAGGATTAACTTTTTATACACTGACAGTGTAGTGATTTTTTACACTAGCAGTTTTGGATACATGCCACATGTGCATGATTTGAATTTTAAATTTAAATTCATACTATGTGGCATAATCTAAACCTGCTAATGTAGAAAAAGTTATACATTAACAGTGTATAAAAAAGTTGTTCAAATCTTAGGATTAACTATTTATACACTGATACTATAGTGATTTTTTTTTACACTTGCAGTTTTGGATGCATGACACATGTACATGATTTGAATTTCAAATTTAAATTCATGTTATGTGGCATAATCTAAACTTGGTAGTGTAAAAAAAGTTATACACTTACCATGTATAAAAAAGTTGTCCAAGTCTTAGCGTTAACTTTTCATACACTAACAGTGTAGTGATTTTTTTTTTTTTACACTAGCAGTTTTGGATGCATGCCACATGTGCATGATTTGAATTTCAAATTTAAATTAATATTATGTGGCATAATCTAAACCTACTAGTGTAGAAAAAGTTATACACTGACAGTATATAAAAAAGTTGTCCAAGTCTTAGGATTATCTTTTTATACACCGACAGTATAGTGATTTTTTCATTCTAGTAGTTTTGGATGCATGCCACATGTGCATGATTTGAATTTTAAATTTAAATTCATACTATGTGGCATAATCTAAACCTGCTAGTGCAGAAAAAGTTACACACTGACAGTGTATAAAAAAGTTACTCAAATCTTAGGATTAACTTTTTATACACTAATGGTATAGTAATTTTTTTATACTAGCAGTTTTGAATACATGTCACAGGTGCATGATTTGAATTTCAAATTTAAATTCATATTATGTGGTATAATCTAAATATACTAGTGTAGTAAAAAGTTATACGGCGACAATGTATAAAAAAGTTATTCTAAGTCTTATTGGTGATCACAATACTTGAAACTAGCCCGAAATATTTGGATCCAATTCTAGAAATTTATCAATACTATAAGTACATATGCTATCTGGAAATTTATCAATACTATAAGTACATATGCTATCTTAATGGACATATGCAAAATATTTGATGCTACAGATTGGGTAAATTTCTTAGAAAATTGGTGAAAAAAAGGAAAATCATAGAATTGTGACTAATTTAGAGGGCTAGTCTAAAAATATGCAAAACATGGAGGGCCATATTTTAGGCAAACATTTTTAAACAAAATACTAGACATCTTTACAGAAAGTTTCTTGCCGGTAATCGGGGGGGTTCCGTAGTTAGGGCCACCACGTTTCAAAATGCTGCAGGCCCTTAAATTTAAAAAGAAAAAGGAAAGTGCTGGTAGCGGTCAGATCTCATTAACGGTAAAAAATCTAACGGCTACATTCCCATATTTTCTTCTATATATAAATACCCCAAACTCAGCTCAAACCAATTCATGACATGATGATCTGCTCGTGACCCTTGTAGTTTTTTTTTTTTTGTTGTCGTCAAAGTGGCAATTTGAATTTATATAAACACTTGATAATACAATTTTTTAATTACAAAAGAAGGCAATTGCCTCATCTTCTTGTGCACTTTTAATAAGCCACACTAGGAAGTTGGTTTCCCATTTGACTTCACAAACTAACTTGAGTGCAAATTGTGCTAGCTTATTACTACATGTATTACTATTCCTAGGGACAAAAGAGGAAGTGCATTATTCAAACCACTGTTCCATTTCTAGAACATCTTGAATTACTGCTCCACAATTGATGTGGTTGGGGTCTCAAGCTTCGATTTTATCAGTTAGCTCTTTGTAGTCGGATTGCATTTGTATCTCCTTCCATCCTTCTACTTTGGCCATTTGTAAGGCTGTTCTTATTGCCAATGCTTCTTCTATTATTGGTATTCCTTCTCTTGGCTCCATGAAAGCCCATGCTTTGATCAGCTTTTCAGTCCAATCTTTCATTGTAATCCTACGTCCAATTTTACTCATGTGGGATGATAGAACTGCATCTAAGTTTATCTTGTACGCCCCTTCCTTTGGTTGGTGCCTATGTTGTCTAGATTAGACCTGAGTTGTTCTTCCAACGCACTCTCTGTTATCACTTTCCATTGCTTCCTTGAATTCAATCCACTCTGTTTGTGCTTTTGATATCACCTCTCACTCTTGAAGTCTGTTATCCATAAACATTACTTTGTTCTTGTTTTCTATAATTGCCAAAGTATGTTTACTGTGAGATGAATGTGATCCTCTCCTTCTTTCCTGGACTCTGCTCCTACTAATTCTTCCCACCATTTCCAAAAGTTACATTGCAAGTTTTCAAGTTCATCCCAATTTATTGGTGCTAACTGCTAAACTCTCTTTGTATAGCTACATTGGAAGAAAAGATGCTCTAGAGTTTCTAGTCCACCACATGTTCTACAGACACCATCTCCTTTTTCCTATCCTCCTATTAAAAACCTCATTTACCAGTAGGCTATTATGGAGGCACTTCTAAATAAAGTGCTTCAATTTGTGCTTTAGGTTAGAGTCCCAAAGTTTCTTCCATATCCTCCCTTTTGAGTTCTGGTGCTGGTTTGGGCTTCTTCCTTTTTCCCACTTAGTTGTTCCTCTTTTCCATGTTTTGCAGCTGAGTCCCCTGATGTGACCGTGTATAAGCCAGATTTGTTGACAGTCCAATATAGTCTATCCTTTCTTTGAAAGATGCTCAGAGGGATTTTGAGTATGTTCCTTACGTCCTGTTCATGGAAGATTGTTTGAATCAGCTGCCTATTCAATTTTCCTTTAGTGATGAGGTCATTCACTTTCTCGACTTGGTAGTTAAAGGGTCTCTGTGTGCTTTCTTGAGTGAGAAGTTAAGTGAATCCTGCCAGAAGTGGTTGACATATAAGCAAGAGTTCTACGATGCTGTATGTGCTTTAAGACATTGGGAGCACTATTTAATTTCAAATCAATTTGTAATATATACGAATCACCAAGCCTTGAAGTACCTCAATAATCAGAAGTAGATCAGTAAGATGCATGCACGGTGGATCACATATTTGTAGTAGTTTCCTTTGCTTTGAAGCACAAGACAAGATAGCAAAATAAAGTGGCAGACATTTTGAATAGGCGAGCGGCATTACTAGCGACCATGAGCAATGAAGTCATAGGCATTGACATCCTTCATGAGGTTATGAGGAAGACAACGACTTCAAGAAGCTGCGGCTTGCTTGTAAAACCAAAGCAACACAGGATGATTTCCATATCTATGACAGTTATCTTTTCAAAAGTAATTGTCTTTGCATTTTTCATGTCTCTTTGCATAAGAAATTGATTCTTGATTTACATGATGGAGACTTAAGTGGACATTTGGGTATGGCTAAGACTATTCTAATCTTCAGTCACATTACTATTGGCCACAGTTGAAGCGTGATATGCGTGGATATATACAAAAGTTCTATATTTGTCAGGCAATAAAGGGCAAGTCGCAAAATACTGATTTGTACACATTTTTGCCAATTCTTGAGTGTATCTGAGAGGACTTGTCTATGGACTTCATATTTGGACTACCCTGTACTCAAATGAGGGTTGATTCAGTATTTGTAGTAATGGACAATTTTTTAAAATGGTGCATTTTATTTCCTACTATACGACCTTTGACATTTCACATGTTGCACGCCTTTTCTTTCGGGAAGTGGTTCACTTGCATAGAATGCCCGAGTCCATCACATTAGACAAGGATACCAAATTTCTTAGTTATTTTTGGGTACTTTTATGGAAGATGTTTGACATCTCATTGAACTTTAGCAGTATTGCTCATCCTCAAATAGATGGTTAGACGAAGGTGGTTAATCATACTTTGGGGAACTTAGTGTGTTGTATTTATGGAGAGCACCCTAGACAATGGGATCATACTCTTCCTTTGGCAAAATTTGCATTTAATAGTACCGTACATAGTTTTGCCAGAAGGCCACCATTATTATGTACCTTCAACCACTTAGACATGCTATGGATATTGTTGAATATGTCTAGATACGTGTGATATATTATACATCAATTATAGGGATTAGATAGCTTGATTATTCTAGTCTAATTATAGGAAGTAGATAGCCTAATTATTCTAGTTTGATTTTAAGATCTTAATAGCTTGATTTTAGGATCTAGATTATTTCAATCTTGTATATATGTATGTGTCTGTTGTACTACTCGACACATACAAGAGATGTTAATCCAAAATATCCATCTCTTGACCCATGGGTTTTAGATTCTGCTGCCGCAGATCATATTTCTGGTAATCCACAACTTTTCTCTTCATTCAATAGTTCAACTTCTCTACCCAATATTACTCTTGCTGATGACTCACAAACCCAAGCTAAAGGGATTGGCAAGGCTAACCCTCTACCTTCTATGCCTCTTGATTATGTTCTTTTTATACCCCAATTGTCCTTTTAATTTGGTTTATGCTCGTCGTTTGTGTCGTTCTCTTAAATGCTTAGTTACATTTGATGAGGCATCTGCAATTTTACAGGATCGAGGTACGGGCCGGACGATTGGCACAGGATGTGAGTCTCAGGGACTTTACCATCTTTCTTTGCGAACACCAGTATCTTGTTCTGCTGTAGATGATCCTCTGCTAATCCATAGTCGTTTAGGTCATCCAAGTTTAAATAAGTTTCAAAAGATGGTGCCATCCATTACTATGTCTTCCTTAGAGTGTGCATCATGTCAGTTTGGAAAATACACTAGTGGTCATTTCCCGAAAAGGGCTAATAATAGAGCTGAATCTCTATTTTCTTTGGTCCATACTGATATTTGGGGACCGCGTCGTGTTACTTCTACTTTAGGGTTTCTGTATTTTGTCACTTTCATTGATGATTATTCTCGTTGTACTTGGGTGCTTCTTATGAAAAATAGATCTAAAGTGTTTTCTATTTTTCAAAGCTTTGTCTCTGAAATTCAAACACAATTTGGTGTTTCCATAAAAATCTTACGTAGTGATAATGCACATGAGTATTTCTCCACCCCTTTTAAGTCCTTTATGGATTCTAAAGGGATCATTCATCAATCATCATGTTCTCACATCTCACAATAAACCGGGTTGCTGAAAGAAAAAATAAACATTTGGTTGAAACAGCACGTACTTTACTTCTTCATGCAAATGTTCCACTGCGTTTTTGGGGGGATGCCATTCTCACTGCATGTTCTTTGATTAATCGCATGCCATCATCTGTACTTAAGGATCAAGTTCCTTACTCTCTTGTATATCCTAATGATCCTCTATTTTTCTATTTCCCCTTGTACATTTGGCTGTACATGTTTTGCACATGATTTAACTCCTAGAAATGACAAGCTGTCTTCACGTGCTGTCAAATTTATATTTTTGGGGTATTCTCGAACACAAAAAAGGTACAAATTTTTTTCTCTTGATCTTAGACGATACATTATCTCTGCCAATGTTACGTTTTTTGAGTCTACTCCTTTCTTTCAGCTTAATAAATCCGAGCATTCTACAATCACGAAGGATGTTCCTCTTTCTACTTCCTTTGTTCCTCTTACTCACGACACTGTCATTAGTCAGCCTCCCAAAGAGTCTGTAACTTCACCTAAATCACCACCATTGCTCACTTACCATAGACGCAATGTGAAGAATTGTCCTGCCACAATTCCAGATAATGGTGTTGGAGAATCTGCTGATATTCCTAATGACTCATGCATTGTTCCAAATCTGTCACCTACCACAATCTCATCTCCAGCCAGCCCACCCATTGTTGTCAGAAAAGGTATTCGTTCCACTCAAAATCAATGTCCAAATTATAATTGTCTTAGTTATCAGCGTGTGTCTTCATCCCATTATGCCTTTTTGTCCTCTTTGTTGTCCATGTTAGTTCCTAAAACTATAGGTGAGGCTATGTCCCACTTTGAGTGGCGTCAGGCAATGATAGATGAAATGGCTGCTCTTCACTCCAATGCCACTTGGGAGCTGGTCCTACTCCCATCTGGTAAATCAATTGTTGGTTGTCGTTGGATTTATATTGTTAAAGTTGGTCTGGATGGTCAAATTGATCGACTTAAAGATCATCTCGTAGCTAAGGGTTATACTCAAATTTTTTGTTTGGATTATACTGACACCTTTTCTCCAGTGGCCAAAATATCTTCTGTTCGCCTCATCTTATCTCATTTTGCTGTCCATCATTTGCCTTTGCACCAATTAGACATCAAGAAAGCATTCCTTCATGGTAAATTACAGGAGGAAGTTTATATGGATCTACCACCTGGTTTTGTTGTTCAGGGGGAGTCTAGTGGAATGGTTTGTCGACTAAAACGTGCACTCTATGGTCTCAAACAATCTCCTCGGGCTTGGTTTGGACGCTTCAGTGATGTTGTCCAGAAATATGGCATGATTCATAGTGCAGCTGATCATTCAGTGTTTTATCGTCATTCTCCGTCAAAAGGTAGTATATATCTTCTCGTTTACGTTGATTGTTAAGTCATTAATTGTGCACATAATTTATGAATATTTCCCTTTTTATCATGCCAAAATAGGGTGTTAATTGTTTGATTCTACTCATATTTGGTCTTTGGTATTGATTTTAGGTCTTTGGATGTAAATGGAAGTTAGAAGCGCAATTAATGAATATTTCAGAAGACATTGGCTGATAAGGCGCGGGCGCGCTATGCAATGATGCCTTTCTGAAGAAGTGGACCACTTTCCTACGGAAGATATTTGCTGATTATTTGGAAACAAAGATTTTACTTACTTTTGGGAATTGGTCAAAAACCCTTTTTTGTTTAGGAAAGTTTGTAATTGGTTTCCCTCATTATTCTGTTATTGCTTAGTGGTTTAGACTCCAAGAAGGACTTGAACTCTTTGAGTCCTAATTAGGTAGGGAAGCTTTCATTTATTATTTAGCATAGACTATCATTGGACGGGGGGAAAACTGGGGTGTGGGCTGCCAAACTTTTGTTCGTTGGTTTTTGAAGCTTTAGTTTTTGTTCGAATTGGGGAGGCATTGTTTTGTTCTTTCTTGGCCGCACGCTTCGTCTCGTCAAGGAACAATAAGTGCCATTCCTTCTTTTCTCTTTTTGTCAATTAAAATTGAAAATTCCAAAAACATCTATTGGCTGCAATTCTCCATGAAGAGTGGCTAATTTCTTCCATCTAGTCGAAAGCTAATCGATCTTTGGTTCATCAACTCTGTGAGATTTGGTTGAATTATTTTTATTTCATTTATTTACAAGTATTTGGATATTTTCTGATGTTCACGTTTATGATTATTTCTTGCAATTCAATAACTGGCCATTATTTAATTGTTTGAGTAATCTACTGTCATCTAGAACGCCAAATCCATAATTATTTGGTATGTTTTAGTATTTGTGACAAGTGACTTGATTCAGTAGTATAAGAAACTTTTGGATTATTGTCACGGAGCTATTCAATCTAGCTTAAATGAACCGAACTTATGTGTTTGTTGGTTAGAATTGGTGGCCTTTCTAATTGTTAATGCTGTCGGTAGGCTAAATCTTAAGAGCTTGTTTAGGGTTGTCTATTGTCAAGAGAAGTAGTCACAGAGTTTGTTGTGGCTATCGACATAGTAAGGATTGGCAGGTTGTCAGAGTTTGTTGACAACCATTGCCAATTTATTTGTAATCAAATGAATGCCATTTAGCGTCAGTGATCAGTTTGATGATACCAAAGTGAGATTAGGCCTTTGACTAGATTTTTTTATTAATTGATTTATTTTTATATTTGAATCCTGTGATATTGTTTATTTTCATCTGAATTGTTAATTAGGAGCTAATCAAATCTTCACCTCCATTTATTTATTTTTGATTCATAGAAAATAATTCTTCCACTTCCCCGAGGAGATGATCCTACTTGCCACTTACACAATTTAATTTAGTCTCAGAAGTTGCAATTCTGGTATAACGGATCTAGCAAACTCTTTGGAACCAGAGTGAATTAAGTAACTCATTGCACATCCAGAGTCCCTGCTCCAACACCTAGAATTGATTTCTAGATACTTTCATTGGCAGATAGGTTTTATTTATTTTTGTGCAGGCTCGACCCTGTCATCCATGATATTATTATCACTAGACAGGATCATGATGGAATTGTTCAGTTAAAGAACCACCTTTTTGGCCATTTTCAGACGAAAGATTTGGGCAAGCTTCATTATTTCTTGGGTATCAAAGTTGCCCAATCCAAAGATGGTGTTGTTATTTGCCAACGAAAATATGCGTTGGACATTTTGGAGGAGGCAGGCATGTCAAATGCTAAGCCTGTAGAAACTCCAATGGATCGCAATATTAAATTATTTCCAGGACAGGGGGAGCCACTTAAGGATCTTGGAAAGTATCGTAAGTTGGTGGGACGTTTGAACTATCTTACAGTAACATGTCCTGACATATCTTTTCCTGTCTCAGTGATCAGTCAGTTTTTAGATTTCCCATGTGATACTCATTGGAATGCAGCTATCCGCGTTCTTAAATATATCAAAGGAGCATCTAGCCAAGGATTGTTGTGTACTGATAGAGGAAACATGCAAGTAATGGGTTACACTGATGCAGATTGGGCAGAATCACCAATTGATCGTCGTTCTACCACAGGCTATTTTATTCTTGTTGGTGGCAACTTAATATCTTGGAAAAGTAAAAAACAAGATGTGGTTGCTAGATCCAGTGCTAAGGTTGAGTATCGAGCTATGGCTATGGCTACATGTGAGCTGATATGGCTTAAACAATTGCTCAATGAGTTGAATTTGGGGACTCATGACCTAATGAAGTTAATTTGTGATAATCAAGCTACACTCCACATTGCCTCCAATCTAGTCTTTCATGAGAACACTAAACACATTGAAGTTGATTGCCATTTTGTGAGAGAAAAATTGATCTCCAAAGTTATTGAGACGTGTTTTGTTAATTCAAATGATCAACTTGCAAATTTTCTTACTAAGTCACTAAGAGATCCTTGTATAAAATATATATGTGCAAGCTTGGCGCATATGATTTGTAGCTCCAACTTGAGGGGGAGTGTTGAATATGTCTAGATACGTGTGATATATTATACATCAATCATAGGGATTAGATAACCTAATTATTATAATCTAATTATAGGAAGTAGATAGCCTAATTATTCTATCTTGATTTTAGGAACTTGATAGCTTGATTTTCGGATCTAGATTATTTCAGTCTTGTATATATATATGTGTCTGTTGTACTACTCGGCACATACAAGAGATGTTATTCCAAAATATCTTTCTCTCTTGCTTCTTCTTTCACAGATATTGGGAAATTGCCTCATGTTCCAGGGTATAGCGTTGCAGTTTGAAACATGGCTAAAGTTCCCTGAGCTATTCAAGTGGAAGTGCAAGTTAAGTTAGAAGCTACAAATACTAAGTGATGCAATTCAAGGTTTGAGTTCAAATACCTATCTTGTTTGGCCAAGCACAAATTTGAATGATTTATTTGATGATCAACAAGTATGTGTGCTGATCTTGGAAGTTGAATCAGATCATACTTCCATATGCAAGCTATTCAAATTGTTCAAGTGGAAGGATTAAAGTCAAGCCATAGGATGAAGTGTTGGAATGGATAGACAATGGAAATCTAGTTTGAGTCAATTTTTGCTATTTTTTATTCACTTTATTAGTTGCTTAAATGCTAGTTAGTTGCCAAAAGATTAGGTTTCTCCTAGTTTAAGTAGGTTTAGTTGTGTCTGTCCTAGTTTTATTGGGAATCTCGGCCAGCTTTAAAATAACTATAAGGCCATTTGGTCTCCTAGTTCTAGATGGTTTTTGAGTCTTGTTAGGGTTATAAATAGCCTTGTCTTGCAACGTTTTACTAAGATAGCTTTTTGATAATAAAGAAATGTGAGTTTTCTCTCAAAACTCTTGCAAGTAACCCTTGAATTCTTAAAGTGAAGATCTAGGTGTTCGCTTGACTTTATCAATCAAGGAACGTACTTGATTGTGGTGTCTTCTACGAAAATCGAGTTCACTAATTCATTAGTTTTGTCTTCACAACTCAGGGATTAGAAGGGTCTAAGGGTTATTCCGCTATCCCAACTTTGGTAAATTGTCTAGGTCTTGGGCATGTGTGAATAGGGGTTTGGTCTCCCTGGTAAGGTTCGTATCATATGGCATCAAAACTGGCTAACGTACTAGATTATATCCCTTTATTTTTGTGTTTTGAGTCAATTTATTCTTGTTCGTGTTTTGGTTTCAAAAAAAAAGTTACTGTTCATCATTGCTCTTCACCGCTAATCGTTATTGTTTACCCAAGTTACTATTCATCCATAAATAAATAAAAAATTTCTTGTTTGTACCTTTGTTCTTGTTGTTTTTTAGTTGTTGGTGGCTGGTTTCTTGTTTCTTGGAGTTTTTCTTGAACTTTCTTGATTGAAATCTTGAAGTTCTTGAAATTCTTGGTGTATTTCTTGAACTTTCTCGAACAAAATAAAGAATCTTGGAACGTTTCTTGAAAAACCTTGAAGTTCTTGAAAGGGATTCTAGGGTTTCTTGAAAGCTTGAACAAATTCTCGAAACAATCTTGAAGAATCTTGAATTCTTGATCACCAATCTAGGATTTTTAATTTTCTTAGAGATTGACAACAAGAATCGGTTGCTTGTCTGAAGTCAAACCTAGTTCAAAGCCTACTTCTTAGCTTAATTTTCTAGCTTTAATTCATGTGATTTGAGTCCTAAAATCTAGTCTAGAAAATTGAGTTAACTAGCAGCCAAACAGGTTTGGAATCTTTCCTAAGTTCATTAGGATATCCTAGCCGAATTAGGTTTCCTTTTCCTTGGCTGTTAAACACGAATTTCACTAGCATTAAATCAGTCTTTGAGTCATTGTTTCAGCATTAGATTTAGTCTTTGATTCCATAAATTTTTGTCATCTTTCTTTTAAATCAGATCTGCCCATGTTTGCTTCTTCTATTCTTCTGCAATTGAGTCTTGTTCAGTTTACTTAGTAATTTGTCCAACTTTCTTTTTTTCTCATTTTGTGCCTTATTTAAGTGTCAAATTGAGTCCGTTAGAGTCTATTTTTGAACCTCTTCAATCCTTTAAACATCCCATTACACTTGTGTGAATTTGATTGGTAATTGATTACAACACTTAGAGTAAACTCTACTTTTTCAAGGGAGGTGATCATTAGCCTTGAGAATTGATTTGGTGAGATCATTAGAGTGAATTAAACACTTGAGTGATACACGAGTATGAGAGAATACATGTGAGGGAGTGAACTAAGGAAAATACTTGTTTCTTGCTTACTCTTTTGCAAGTTAAGATGTCTACTAGAAGAAGGTCAACTCATGAGGAAACTAAATTGTTGATAGATACCATGATTGCTGAACTTTGCAATTTAATGGTTGCCTATCTGAAATTCTACCGTGACCAACATATTCATATAATGGTCTCGGAAGGCTGCTATCAAGAGGAAGTGGCTATGAAGGAATTTATGGAGTCAATTGCTGTAGTAGGAGAATCCGAACTTGTCTTACCAATGATTAAGAATGAGCCTTTCAAGAAGAGGTGTTCTGAGCGTGGGGATGTAGTTGAGCATGAAAATAAGGGTGTTAGTGCGAGAGCTTCTTATTATCCTAACAATCTTATGTTTACCTTATTTAGTGTTTATTGTCTTTTATAGGTTGAACAAAGTGCACTATGATTGCTCATGAGATGCTCGACTCCTAAGACATTTATTGATTTTGAAGCCTTTCGTGGAGTTTGCATTCTAGGAATATTGTCTCCTTGTTTTCCACTCATACCGATGTTAAGTCCACAAGCTGAACTTTCCTTTGATATTGAAACTAGTTATGTGCCAAAAAATAATCTACTGATTGGGTTCTACTATGGTTAATGCAAAGACTATGTTCATCTTGTATGCAGACTTAGTGTTCCTTGTACTTTGCCAAATCGGTTTTTATACTTAGCAAATTTCTTTAGACATGTCAAACTTGGTCTCTTGGAGTATGCCTTGCATTGATATGAACATCCTTTTCTACTATATGCATATGATAAATTTTTATGTGGTGTTATGCCTATGGCCACTCTTTGGGAGTTTCTCCATGTAGACCTTGCTTTGTCACGCCATAACGAGGAGTTGGTTCTTGAGGTTAGAAGTGCAAAAAGAGGCATTTACAAACATTGCTTGTGGTTGCTCAAGCATTGGATGGTCGATTTATTCGTGGGCACCCAAAGATTGTCCAAGCGGCATATAATTTGTCTAGTAATCATTCAAACCTTTCCAACATTGCTGTCATCCAAGCGATCCATCAATTTGAGGGCAAATCTTCTTCAAGAGGAGCGGAGTGATGCAATCCAAAGTTCAAGTTCAAATACTTATCTTGTTTGGCCAAGCACAAGTTCAAACGGTTCATTTGAAGGTCAAGAAGTATTCGTGCTAATCTTGGAACTTAAACGAGATAACACTTCCATATACAAGCTATCCAAATTGTTCAAGTGGAAGGAAATTAAAATCAAGCCGTAGGATGAAGTATTGGAACGGCTAGACAACGGAAATCAAGTTTGAGTCGATGGTTGTCGTTTTTTATTCACTTTATTATTTGCTTAAATGTTGATTAGTTGCCAAACATTAGGTTTCTTCTATTTTAAGGAGGTTTAGTTGTTTTTTGTCCTAATTTTGTTAGGAATCTCGGCCAATTTTAAAATAAATATAAGGCCAGTTGGTTTCCTAGTTCTAGTAAGTTTTTGAGTCTTATTAAGACTATAAATAGCCTTGTCTTATATTGTTTTACTGAGATAGCTTTTTGATAATAAAGAAACGTGAGTTTTCTCTCAAGACTCTTACGAGCAATTCTTGAATACTTAGAGTGAAGATCTGGGTGTTCTTTTAACTTTATCAATCAAGGAACACACTTGATTGTGGTGTCTTCTAGCAAAATCAAATTCGTTAATTCATTAGTTGTGTCTTCACAATTCTAAGAGTTCTTCTGCTATCTAAACTTTGGTAAATCGTTTAAGTCTTGGACTTGTATGAATACAGGTTTCGTCTCTTTGGTGAGATTCGTATCACTAAGTTTAAGGCAGCAATGCGTAAGTATCGACAAGTTACAGTGTTGGAGGTTGGAAATGAATTGCTAGTTTTGTTGCATAAGAAGAGGTTTCCTATGGGTAAGTATCACAAGTTACAGCCAATGAAGTGTGGACCATCCAAGATTTTGCTAAAAAAATAAATCCCATGCTTATGTGGTGGACTTGTGTAGTTCTATAGACATTTCCAAAACTATTAATGCTACGAATTTGTCTTTGTATTATCCTCTTTGAAATGTTCCTATGTATCCAAATTTGCAAGACAACTCGGGACAAATTCTTCTCAAGTGGGAGAGATTTGCGTAAGATGTACCGCGTGAAGAAAGCAAGAGAGAAGCAAAGGTGTTTGATGTTTCCTAGCAATATGCAACTTTCCTTATTTTAATATTTACTAGCAGTACACAACTTTCATTATTTTAGTCATTTTTCCTATTTTTAATGTTATTTCTTTTCCTGTTTGGTTCAGAACTTCTCTATTATAAATATAGACGTGGTAGGAATTTGTTTTTGAGACTTCTGATATTATTAATCAAATATTCTTGATTTTTACCAATTTCTCCCAGATTTCTTACGGTTCTGTTTGATCGTGAGTCACTTCCTTTACTTTCAAGAATTGTACTCTCTTTATTTTCGAGAATCGTTCATGAAACAATTTTTTAAACACGCTTCCGACTCAATATATAGCTTCCATTTGCTCTTCCGACTCAATGAAGTGTTCAATTTGCTTGGGTAGTGTAAGCTGTACAGTACTTCAAAGTCTTACAATGCCTAGGTCTGGTACGGTACCACCAAATCCCAAGATTTCTTGAGCAAAATTAATCACGTTGGCTTCGACTTTTTAACCATGAAAGCAATCGAGCATTTGATTAATAATCCTATACTGCAGGTGAAGTTGTGAAGACAAAAACAAGCAAGTCACGAATGCCATGTTTTCTGATTACCGTACTTTAATTGGAAAGAAAAACGACCATGATCTTGTGCCACATGGCATGGAAGCTCATTTACTCATCAAATGTCCTTTCACCAGGGAAAAAAAATGTGACAAATGTTGTACAGTAACATCTATGCAAAAAAAAAAAAAGAAGAAGAAGAAGAAGAAGGAGGAGGAGGGGGTTGTTTTGTTGGGAGGCCACAGGGATTGGACAGCAACCAAGTGAGGGACAAGGGAGACCGCCTCTGCCCCATCCCCAGCCCCTGTTGCCCCTAATCCTCCCACGGGTGCCCACAGAAGAAGAAAACAGTAGTGTATCACAATAACATTTTCTGCATAATATTTTGGATTGTCACATCTAATAATTCACAAATGTTCAATCTAAACTTTGTTACTGAAGCATTCAATCAAAGCAGCTCATCGGAGCTTTTTCCGGCAAGAAAACATCTTGATCCTTCGAAAGAAAATAGAAGTGCCAATTCTGTCTTAGCTATTATCAAGTAATACAGGAATGGCTAGCCTCGGCATGAAGGGCCAATAGCTTTATTCAATTACTTGGAAGATATAATTTTAACTTATCATTGAGCAGGCCTACCAATAGACAAGCTGCTGGTAGATTTATATGAATGAATGAACGAATAAAGATTGTGTCTTGTGTTCCCTACTTATTACTGTTCAAGTCATAATATTATATATATAATTTTTTTTATATTTAATCTACCTCAGCCCTATTTAAATTTGGGGGAGAAAAATCCCCCTTCCCCACCCGCTCTTGCTCTGCCATCCCTAATTCAAGAAATAATTGTTTTTCTAGTAGCCAAATTAGAGGAAGTATAAACTGCAGAAAGTAATTCAAATTACAAATAAATTTTTTGTATATTGCCATGTGACCTCTTTAAAGTGTGTGTGTATCACCCTACTATGGTTTTATGAAAAGTGTAAAAAATAAATGAAAAGCACCACCAATCTTAATAGTTTTTGGTGTAGGGTTGATAGATGGCAAACCAACAAAAACAAAAATACCTACTCTACATTGTAATTCTGTAGGCAGCAGTGAGTGGAGTTGTATCTATGAGAGTTGATTGATTTATTTCTTTACAAAAGCAACAAATGATGAGAGGGGTTTTTCAGAGATTAAACTAAAGCAAATTAACTAAATGAAAATAATGCAAAATCAAATAAAACTGAATTGATAATAGACAAACTTCTAGTCAAATGATTAATCTCGATACAGAGATAAATTCATACATTCATGAATAAATTGTTCATGATAATTAACAAACCTGATAACTATCTCTTCTTAGTTTTTTTGATAACCAAAATAAGCTCTTTGATTACTTCTCTTCCTAATAGACAATTCTAAATAAGTTCTTAGAATTTAATATGTTAAAAACTAAAGGGACTACCAATTCTAATTAACAAACTCACAAGTTCAATTCATTTAAATTAGATTATATATTTTTATGACATATATTCAAAAAACTTGTTTTGTAATCAAGTTATGTCATTTGCCACAAATACCAAGCTAATGAAACAATTATTGATTTGATATTTCAGTTGGTAATAGACTATTTTGATAATCAAATATGGCTAGTCATTTAATCAAACAAAATAATCATCTCTCAAAAATGTGCAGAAAGTATATAAATACTCATGAGTTCACAAATGAAACATGGTGACAAACTTTGTAACAATTAAATTGCACCACCACTATCCTCTAGTAGTGACAGGATGTGCCACGCCATATTTTTACTAGTCTCCTCTTGGCTCTGCAATCATAGGGTCTGTTTGGTAGGTGAGTTTTTTGAAAGTAGGTATAAAACTCTACTATAACTTACTGTAGAAGTAGTAGAAAAATTTGTTGGATGTGTAAAAACTTTTTGATAAATTTTGGTTTTTTCTTTTTCTTTTTCTTTTTTCTTTTCCTTTTCCTTTTCTTTTTTCTTTTCCTTTTCCCTTTCCCTTTTCTTTCTTTCCTCTTCCTCCCATGTCAGACTCACATGACTCTTTTTTTTTTCTTCCTTCCCTCCTCTCCTCTCTCCTTCTCCCATGGACCTATTCTTCTTCTTTGTTTTGGGTTAAAACAAAAAAAGCCTCGTTACTAAAAACCCCTGGGTTTCAAATTGTACATTTTGGTACCTCATGGTTTGAGTTAAGGTGAAAATTGACGGAAACCGTTAAAAGTAACGGTTTTTAGCTGAAATGACAGATTTACCCTCATGAGGTAAAAGCTAAAAACCACTGGGTAAATCTGTCATTTCAGCTCAAAACCGTTACTTTAACGGTTTCACAATTTCACTTTAGTTCAAAGCATGAGGTACAAATGTATGATTTGAAACCACGGGTACCTTTTCAGATATTAGCCTAACTACAATATTTTGTTTTAACCCTTTTTTTTTTCTCCCTCTTCCTCTCCCCTCTTCCCTCTCCCCCCCTTCCCCATCCGGTTGCGACAGAAATGGTCGCGATCCGGTCGGATGGGTAGGGGATGGGAGCAAGAAAAGAGTCACCTGGGGAGGGAGGAGGGGAGAAAGAAGAAGAAGAAGAAGGAAAAAAAAAAAAAAAAAAGAGTCGCCGGCACCGGAGGTGATGGCCGGTGCCTGAAGTGATGGCCGGTGCCAGTGGTAAGTGTTTTTGGTGTGTTTTTTTTTAAAGGAATGAAGGAGTTTTTTGTGTAGTTTTTTGGGTGTGTTTATTAAAAATTTTGGAAGTTTTTTGAGATTCCTGTAGCTAAAGTAGGAAAAAAACTGGTATTATACAAACTTGCAAAATACTTGGGGTGCCAAACAAGCCCATAGTTATGAAACCCAGTTAATTCAATAGTCAAATAGATCAACCGGCCATAAGATCGAACTGGATTTCTAATTAGATTGTTTCTGCATTAAAACTGATTGACTTGGTCATTCAATCGGTGAACCAGTAAAAAACCACCTATTGAACTGCAAAATTAATTTTTTATTATTTTCTTATTTAAAATATAATATTATATTAAATAATATAACTAATAATTGACCTATGAATCAATCGCTCAACTCACAGTTGAACTGGTGACCCAATGACCCAGTCACATCTTTGGGTTGAGCTCTAGGCTAGTTTTAATACTATGTCTTCAACATTTCTTTTGATTTCAACAATTCACTAAAACTCAGGACTTTACTTTGGGAAACTAAATTCCCTATTCCAAGCATAAATTGAATCCTAACTCCAGGTTATAGCACCAAATACAAAAGTATAATTAAAAACTATCAATTAGTACAGTATATTGTTAAAATCAAAAGGGAATATTCACAAACAACATGCATGTTAAGCTATCTATCACGGACTAATGTTCAGTCCCTTCAAACTTTTCCAATCTCCAGAAGACTTGATTTTTTTCATGAAAGATAAACGATTGACATAAGCTCTGTTTGGAATAGTTATTTTTTAAAAACACTACTGTAGCATTTGGGATATGCAAAAAAATTACTGTAGCTGTCTTTGAGGCGTTTTTGAGAATATTTTTGGAAAAATTTTTAGGGATATTTTTAAAATTAAAAATTTATTTGGAGTAATTTTTTGGAGTATTTTTAAAGTTAAAAATTTATTTGGGGTATTTTTTTGGGGCATTTTTAAAATATATTTTTTGGGCATTTTTAAAATTAAAAATTTATTTGAGGTATCTTTGTGGTATTTTTAAAATTAAAAATTTATTTAGGGTAAATTTTTAGGACAATTTTAAAATTAAAATTATTTGGGGTAGTTTTGGGGGCATTTTTAAAATTAAAAATTTATTTAGGATATTTTTGGGGGTATTTTTAAAATTACAATTTTATTTGGGGTAATTTTTGGGGTATTTTTAAAATTAAAATTTATTTGGTAGTGGGGGTGGGTTAATTTAAAAAAATACCCCAAATAAATTATTTCAAAAATATCTCAAATAAATTTTTAGTTTTAAAAATACCCCAAATAAATTTTTAATTAAAAAAATGTCACAAAAAATACCCCAAATAAATTTTTACTTTTAAAAATACCCCAAATAAATACTAAATTTTACAAATGACACAAAAATACACCAAAAATTACTCCAAAAATTTTTAATTTTAAAAATACCACAAAAAATTGCCCCAAATAAATTTTTAATTTTAAAAATACCCCAAAAATTACCCCAAATAAATATTTAATTTTAGAAATACCCCAAAAATTACCCTAAAAATTTTTTAATTTTAAAAATGCCCCAAAAATTATCCCAAATACATTTTTAATTTTAAAAATTCCCCAAAAATACACCAAATAAATTTGTAATTTTAAAAATACCTCAAAAAATTACCCCAAATAAATTTTTAATTTTAAAAATACCCTAAAAATTACCCCAAAATTTTTTAGTTTTAAAAATACCTCAAAAATTTACCCCAAATAAATTTTTAATTTTAAAAATGCCCCAAAAATTTACCCTAAATAAATTTTTAATTTTAAAAATACCTCAAAAATACCCCAAATAAATTTTTAATTTTAAAAATGCCCCAAAAGATATCCCAAATAAATTTTTAATTTTAAAAATGTAACAAAAAATACTCCAAATAAATTTTTAATTTGGATGGGGGGTTGCAAGGAGAGGAGTGGAGGGGGGAGGAGGAGAAAGAGAGAAGGGGAGAAAGAGAAAGGGGGAGGGAGAGAGAGAGGGATGGTGGAGGGGGAGGAGGTGGTGGTGGGTGGTGGTGGTGGAGTTGGGGTGGAAGAAGAAGGGATAAATTTTTTATTTTTGTATGTATAAGTTGTAAGACTAGCCTCTTTTAGAGGCAATTATGACCCACATGGCTGATTGATTAATTGTTTGATATCGATTGATGTCTTGATTAACTGATTGATATTTTGTCAATCATTAATTGAATATCTCCCATTTAATGGTAATTGATTAGTATATTCTGTTGATTGATATTTTACTCAATTAGATCAATCAAATAGTCAAAGATATTAATTTCAGTTATGAATTATGGTATGATTTCCTTGATGGAAGGAAACCCTAGGGATATTAATATTTGCCAGTAAAGGTCCCTAACCTAACCTATAAATATCTTGTGGTGTTCCATCAAATCAAGGCCCTTTGGTTAGGCATATGTTAGAAGCTCCCTTACTCTAAATCTCTCTTCTACGTATTTTCTTCTTCTATATATTTTGACACTTTAGATAATAAGAGGAAGAATACAAAGGAGACCTGGTATTAATCTCTACTTGACAACAATGGATGGAGAAGAGAAGGCACATAGGAAGCATGTGGTGCTTAACAACAATGGTCAGAGGAAAGTCGTTTAGTTTTCCGCTACATTTAAATGTACATATATAGTTTAACATGTGGTATCAGAACCACCTTCTAACCATGTTGTTAGCCCATAACTTCATGGTTTAATGGTTATCTGATGAAAGTTGCAAAGATTCGTATAATGTTACGACGAATCGAATCTAGTTAGTCATGGGATATAGAGTTCCATTGTCTCAATAATTGAGAACTAATGGTAAATCCCATATATATGTTTATGTTATCATGAATCATATCATATGTTGATTATTTGGCATGGTCACAACTCAATTTCATAGTTGAATGTTCGATACATGTCTTAATAAATATTAAGATTCACGTAAAGAATCCTAGTGACCATATACTTTACTATATTGGATTCATCAAGATATATAGAGCTCCATGTGCCATTTAATATACCATGATTTTGTTTATGGTCATTTAATATCAAGTGACAAGTAATGTTTATGGCCTTATATGACTATTGAATTTTTGAATTCTTATTAGAATCAATACTGGTATGGTTTTATTTAATAAATTACATGATTCTAATATTCTAAAAATCATAATATGAGCTTGTTCTCAACCTTAGAGACAATGTTCTAGTGATCATTGATTTATTTCAATATTTAATTTCTTATGTCTCTATATTCACGTTGTTGTATGAGATCATTTAGTGTATTTTTGTACTACGAGTATAGTCACTTGTTTCATATTATGATATTTGGTATCAACATTAGTTGATGACTATATTTGAATTTCATAAAATTTTCTTTATAAAGTTTTTCCCTACATTTCAATTGTTTGATGCATAAAGTATTTTAATCACATTAAGGTTGGTGATTAAAATGAATGAAAAAGGGAAATTAAGAAATTCTTTTATCAACATACAGATTGTTTGACTATTTTGATGTCCGTATAAAATCTAATATACTATGTATCTGAAAGTAGCCACAGCATCTCAGACATTTGGTATATAGAAAAATTTTAATCACATATGACAAAGTGATTGAAGTCAAGGACTTCTAGTCAATAAGTTGACTTGTGAATTTCTATTAGAAAGTTTTTTCTTTTAATCTGTATTTGGGAATAGCCATAGCATCCCAAATATATAGCATGAAAAACTTTAATCACATTAAGTTAAGTGATTGCATTAAAGGAAATTCAATGAATTTTTTAGTCAGCATGTATTTTTTGACTATTCAAAGGTTACTAGATGCCATATTGAAAATTTTCCTTTTACATCATATATTTGATAGTAGACACAGCATCTCAAATATTTGATGTAAAAAGATTTTCATCACATATAGGTTGGTGATTGAAATTATGGGTTTTAGTCAACATATTGAATAGTTGACATTTTTAATAAGTTTTCTTATAACATCATATGCTTAAGAGTAGCCACAGCATCTTAAGTATATTGGTGGTTGAGGAAAAAATTTTATTTCCTTTTCACATATTGTTGAGTGATCAAAAAAAAGGAAAAATGAAAAAAAGGGCATCTAGATTAAGTTGCAATTAATTCAGTACGATAGTTATTTGGCCCTGCAGGGAGGTAATTATTTTAGTAAGATTAATTGACATAAGATAGTAAATTAGACAATGAATTAAGAAATATTTCTATGCCCACAGGTACGAATTATTTCTTTAATTTATTGTTTTAGATTACTAGTCTTATGATTAAGGATGTAAATTCTATGCATGTTTTGCAACCTTTGCCTACACGAAGGTTTGAATTTATTATTTGAATTAACATAAGGTTGATTCAAACTCAAGATTAAAACTTCATAGCTTTCCTATGTCATGATTTTTGGTTGATAATTTATATTCATCGTTTCTTTCCAATGATTCTATGGCTCTTATTAGCATGACTTTTGAATTCATTCTCTTTGTTTTGGGTGCAAGTTTTAAATTAGCATTTCTATGAGAACAAACTATTCTCATAATTTTGTTATATTTGCTAATATAGAGGTTGAATATGGGAATTAGGAGCAATTTAATATTTTGCTCATCCAGTCTCATATTCACATAGAGTAAGGTTCAAACCTTAATTATTTTGTAGTTAAATCTTGCATGAAAGTCATAAAGAAATTGTTGCAAGCTTCAACTAGCACCCTTAACGCTTTCTTTTGTGACACTTAAGTATTGAAGTGTGTTTTAACTTATTTTTGGAGAAAATGAGAATTTTGCTATATAATCAATTTAAGTCCCATTAAATTGAGATTGAGTTATTTCTGTAGCATTTCATTCTTGATTTTCTCATAAAGAATTTCTTATCCATATGAGATATATGGTTAATCACTTGTTTTAACCATGTGTATTAGAAAGGACAAAGAGGTTAAGAAACAAGAGAAACATGTGAGACACTTAAATATTAATTGTGTTTCATGAAGGTAGAAATGCAAATAAAGAAAATTTTGTTCTCATTAAGTCAAACAACAATAAAGACCAATGTTTGTTTGTAAGAAAATAAAATTTGATACCTTGTCTTGAGACAATAACTCTAAAGTAAATTTCAAATTGTCAAGTGTTATATGTTGTGATATATTTTGTGACGACCCCACCTCCCCTAAGAAACTTAGGGATTGATGGGGCATCGACTGCCCAACTCTCGCCGAGACTCAAATGAGCATTCTTAAATACAAGAAGCTTACAAGTCATACATAGGGTTTAAAGTAACAATCTTCAAAATATAACTACATCCATCCAATATTCCAATGTACTTAACAAATCCAAAAGTCCAAAATAAACGTGGAGTTCATAACTAGAGTCCCAAAGATCACTAATTAAGCCTCACTTCCAAACCCGCTAAGGAAAACAACTAAGGAAGCTAACGCCAAGAGGCCAAGGGAAAAACATGCAAGCACACGAGCAAATAACACGGAATAAAGCAAGAAACTTGAATAACAAGTAATTTCGAAACATTTAGCAAGTAGGGAATTTAAACACAATAAAAGGATATGGGAGCTCTCAAGAGTTAATCCACGTCTTGGCCGATCGATCCACTTTTAGTTGACTCTCCGTCAACCCAAATAACCATGTCTGTAGTACTCCACTTACTAACTCTAACCACCATGTCACCCTCTCGGATCCATAACCAAACAAGCATGTACGTGGTATCACTTAACAAGTATACCTAGCAAGATACCTCAAATTGGATCAAGCTATATCACTTCCCACGGTTCACCAAACTTCTCGACCAAGCCCTTGCCGAGTCGAGTCACAAGGCTAGCCAATGGGCTAGGGCGTTCCCCCCAAGCACAATGGTCAATGAGACAAAGCTCCAATCAACATATTCGGTCATAGCATTGAGACGGGATGAGCGGTACCTCCCACCCTAAAAGGGCGTGATACATTCTGCCGCTCAATGCTCACGAGAAACACTTTCATTTGCATTCACATGTAACACTTATCACTTAACATGCAAGCAATCACATGAGAGAGAGGATAAGGGCGATAAAGTACACCCTAACCTCATTAACTAGCAAATACAAGAAACATTTCATTTATACACTTAACATGCACTTGACACTCACCAATAGTTGTGAGAGAGATAAAAGTCAAGTAGTTCAAATGAGCTCCTCAAAGTCCTCGTAATCACCTGAGACATGTATAATCATGATCATTTAAGTGCCCAATCAAGGCCAAGCCGTAATTTCAAGCCACTTGCATGTTTATTGCAAAATCACGAAACTTGAGGTTTATGGAAGAAATCTTTGAAAAATTGTAACTTGAGTTATATAAGTCCAAAATTTGCATGGTTGGTACCGTTGGAAACTTCATTTAAAGTTCTAAAGCTTTATAGAAGACACCATGATGAAATTCCAGATAAAAACTGCCCAGATTTTCATTTGGAATTCGGCTATAGTGAAAAACAGGACAGCACAGGCTGGTTTTCCAGCGAATTTTAGAAATCCGTCAAAAATTGTAGAAACAAATTAACCCCTGAAATTTACACAGTTCAAAGGCCTATGAATCTAGTTTCAAACGCCACCAATGGCACTCGATTCCGACTCCTGAGTAAAGAGTTATAGTCGACAGAAGTATAATCTAGTTTTAAACGCCACCAATGGCATTCGATTCCAACTCCCGAGTAAAGAGTTATAGCCGACAGAAGTATAGAGGTTGACAAGACTGACGGCTACAATTTTCAGATTTGAAAAGCTGTGTTTAGAACAACATTTGGGCATCGAAATTCCATTGAAAAAGTACCAAATTTTGTATACTCAAACTTCACTAGATGAACTATGTGTGTACCAAATTTGAGCCAAAAATTCGGACGGGAAGATAACTTTTTAGATGGCCAAAGTTTGTGAAAATTTTAGAACTTAAACTGCCAGATTTTCTTCCTTTTCATTTTCAAACATTTTGATCAAATAAAACAGCCCCAAATCACTTAAGTATTGACACAAAAGCTCTAGGAGCATTCCCTTATCAAATGGAAGCAAAATGGTAGCAAAAACTTGAATCAAAACGTTTCAAAAACAGGGCAATAGTTCGGCACTTGGGTGAAGAGTAAAATTCCAGATTTAGTTGATCAATTTTCACATGCTTTCGTTAAACATTTTTATGCACAAAAAATGCTCATTTTTGCCAAGAGTCTAGCCCTCATCTAGACCATCATCTTCGCAGTGAATAATCACGAAATAATGGTGTGAAAACAGGGCAAAAATGACCTCAACAACAACCGGTAGTCTTAAGCATTCAAATTTCCATATTTCAAACTTTCTCGGAAGAGGTTTCGGTTTTGAGCAGTATTCTAAAATTTATGAATCTTATACCATTGGAAAATAGACTCGATTAAATAAAACTCTTGAGAAGACACTTATACAAGATTCAAATCGAAAATCAATCAAATTTCAGCTTAAAGCTGCTGTCACAGTGAAAACAAAACATAACAGTCTTGATTTTCAGTCAAATTTGAAAATTTACCAAAATTCACAGAATTTGAACTAGCCCTTGAAATTTATACTGGTAAAAGAACTCAGATTTTAGTTTCAAACGCAACAAACAGAACTCAATTCTAACCTTCCTACACCAAGTTACAACAGTTGTAAATAGGCTGCATGACCAACCCTGATTTCCGAAAATTCCAAATTTGCAAACTTCCTTTCTCAATCATTTTGCAGCATGAAACAAAACTATTTTTACATGAAATTTCTCCCAAACTTAGGCCATCATATAAGCATCAAGAATCAACAAGAAAAACATGGAATCATTGAGCTAAAATTGGAGGAAACAAAGCTGCAACGAAACCGGCACATACAACCCTCTCTCAGCTCTTCTCTTTCTCCTTCCTCTATCATTTTTGGCAGCAAATCACCACAATAAACACCTCACACACACACACACATAAGATCATCAACAGCCCCAAGTTCATATATGGTGGGATTTCATAGAACCCACTCTCATCAATCAACAACAAAATCCAACTCAAAGAGCTACAAGCTCTCTTAATCTAGAAAATGAAACAAAGGAGCAAGGTTGTTGGTGTTTAATAAGCTTACCTGTGAGGACCCGAAAATTTTATTTTTATCTGACCTATTTATTTAATTCTTTATTTATTTTCTCTGAGTAATTGACTTAAATTATTTTAATTACAATTGTACCATACATTACCTCATTTTATTTTAAAAACTATGTTTAACCATCAATTTGATTTTTTTTCTGTCACTCAATTATGAAAAATGAGAAAAGACACATTTTTTGAGGCAAATATTTGGACTGAGAGTGATATAATTTGGGAGAGTAAGAATGATCATTTGTACCTTTAGAAATGTAAATTTGAGGAATGAGAAATGAGGGATTAGAGCTAAACTCCATTAAGAGCATACATGAGGCATTTTATACTAGTTGACTTTTAAACCAAATGAGTGGCTCTTGTTTCTTCTTGCATTTCTCTAGTAAAATTACCCAAAAAAAAAATTCACCAAACACTCATTCTTTCTCTCTCTCCTTACCCGACTTCTTCTCCTCCATTTTCTCTCAAGTTTCATCTCATTTTTCTTGCCAAATCCTTGCTAAAATCTTACACAATCCACCATTGAATTTCCTTGCAACTTTGAAGATTGCTTGTGACAGCCCCACCTTTCCCTAGGGCGTACCCTAAGAATTAGTGAACTGCCTGCCCAACTCTCGTCAGGACTCAAATACCCAAAATATCATCAAAACATTTACTCAAAATAAATTAAACTCCGAGTTACATGAACACAAAGTTTACAACGTTTCAAACTTAAAGTTAACCAATTTTAAGCTTACAAAACGGAACAAGTTCACAAATACATCGGTACCTAAACAAAAGAAAAACACTTGACTTTAGCCACAATCAAACTCTCCGACCTCTTACACGTTCCTGCTAAGGAAAACAAAAGGAAAAAGGGGTAAGCGAAAGCTTAATGAAGTCCCCAAACAAAACATGCAACCACATTAACAATTAGGCAAATCAAACAGTCAAATTTCACATTTACAGTAATTTAAAGCAATGCACTCAAGTAAAGGATATAGATGGTTTCCAAAAGCCAAATCCACAAAGCTTGATCGAACACGAGCCATTGACTCTCCGTTAACATTTGAAGTTAAGAACCAAGTCCGTAGACACCACTTACACCATACCCATCCACCAAATCACCCCCTTACCGGGCCCGAACACCTCAACTTATTAAATTTGGGTAATACTCAAGTATACCATGTTCCAAAGAACCAAATCAAATAACCTATGGTTCACCGATCTTCTCGACCAAGCCCATGCCGGCTCGATAGGAACGGCTCACCAATAGGGTTTTGGGATTTCTGGAGCCCCAAACGAATCAAATTAGTTGATGGGATATCACCCACACGACTTTTCACATCAAAGTACACAAAGTCAAATCATAGTTCGAGAAAGTCAAATTCCAATGAAAAGTCAAACGGAAGAGTTCGAGTGCGATAAAGTATGCCCTCGACTCCCCCTCAGTAGTCCAACCATTTATGATATGTAATCCAATTCCATAGTTACATTTCAAAAAAATCACGTAGTCACGTAGTTCAAGCAAACACGTAGATCATGTAGTTTGAAAAAGCACATAGGTCCACGAAACAAGCAAGGAAACACTCACCCAAACAAGCCAAGCAACTCAAATGCTCACACCCTGATCACCCTCGTTACCTCCTTCGAGTCCTACGTACAACCAATGTATACAACCATCAACTCAACCAAAGCAAATAAATGTAACCTAGCAAGTGCAAAAATGAATGCTACTGGTTAATGCATCTCACTAGGAAATTCTAGGGTGATTCAAGTCACAAAATGATGAAATATTGAAGGTTTAGTGGATCCACAAGTTAAGTAGATATTTGGAATGAAATAAACGCGCAAAGATTCAAGAAACATCAAGGTTCAACCAAGAACAATTTTTCAACAATACTAAGGTTCGGGTATAACAGTGACCCTTGCGCAGTCGTGGGAAAATGGCCATAACTTGGTGTAGAAAAATCAAAATTGAGTGCCGTTAGTGGCGTTAAAAACTATACTCATAGGGCTTTCCAACGGTATATGGCTCAGCTCCTAGTTCATTTCCTATCAATACCAGAAAACCTGGGAATTTGACTGATTTTTCATTTCTGACGGGTGCAGAACAGAAATTTTTGTTCAAAGTTTGTGCAACTCAAGAGGTTTTCACCCTTCAAAATTGATTGATTTCACTCTAACTAGATACACAAATGTCCTAACAAGGTTTCTCAACAAGAATTAGTGAAGATTGAACAAGAAGAAATCGCAAAACAAGAGAAAAGAACCACAACTTCTTCCATTTTTTTAAAGTTCAAAACAACTCCTATAACTTTTCTAGCATGCATATGAAAGATAATCAAGCACCTTTCTCAAAGGAATAATCATCATAGCCTAGTGATTAGTGCTAATCCAAATATCAAACACATAGTAGGCATAAAATCAAACCAATTCTCATGTTGCAACTACAAGAATCCAAGCCCAAAAACTAGGTTTCCAAGCATCATCCTTCCATAAACATCACCAACAACCTTCATTAGACTAACTTCTAGGATCATAGAACTAGGGTTTGGATAGGAAAATACCTTATCAAGCCAAAGAAGTAACTCTTCAAGCAACCACAATCTTTCCCTACCAAGCTTGAGGATTGATGGTTTAGGGTGCTACCAACTTCCACTCTTGATTTCCTATTAAGCCAAGCAAGATATTGGTTGGTTTTTGGATGAATTCTCCTCTCTTTTTTCCTCCCTTAGGTTCGGGCACCACCACCCCAAAATGAAGAGAATGTGTTGTTTTAAAGAGATAAGTTTGGAGGGAAATAAGTCATCAAGTCAAGGTTTGAATCCTAGGGTGACAAGTGGTGATTTCTTGGCCATTACCTACAAAAATCTCACTTAATTGCTTCCTAACTCCCCTAATTTAATTTAGTCTCCATCTAACACCAACACATCCTATTTTCTTGGCAATTAAGCCATGCAAGAAACTCTCACTAATTCAAAAATTGAATCTAAGAAATGTGCATTTAATCAACAATGAATAATGTATTTAGTGGAAACATGCCACTAATGCAATAAAAGAATTTATATGCACTTGAATGAGTTAAATGGTAATGTATGCATGAAAATTTTATTATTACTATCATCATCATCATCATCATCATCATCATCATCATCATCATCATCATTATGATCATCATCATCATCATCATCATCATCATCATCATCATCATCATCATCATCATCATCATTATTATTATTATTATTATTATTATTTAGGGCTCTCACATTGCTAATCCGTGAAGAACCCAAGCTATTGGTGGTGAAGATTGGTGAATTTGAGGGTTCCTAAGCACTAACACATTAGGGTTTCTAGTTCTTCCATTAGAGGTAAAATCATCCAACAAATTCTTGTCTTTTAGGTTAATTATTTTTATGCTTAAAGCTTTATTAGTTCTTTAGTTGCTATTATTGTTGTTTGGTTGTTTATGTGGGCTCTTGAATTCCCACAAAGGTAGAGGACTTGAGGTGGCTTGTAGGGAAAGGATTTGAGGTTGATTATAAGTGCTTTATGATTGTTGTTAATTGAGGAGATTAGCTTGTAATGGAAAGAAAATGTGAAGCTTGAATTTGGGAAAAAAATTGTAGCTGCTGCCGGCTGTTTTGTTTCTGTTTTGGCAACTTTAAACTCAGGTTTTGTGGCTTTAAGTTGATGATAAACACTTTTTATAGGTTGGGCTTGGTGTGTAATAAATCTCCCTTGCAAATATTTTCAATTGGCTAAGTAAAAATGTGGTGAAAGAGGGATGAACAAAACTGGAAAATTTTTCCCAACTTTGAGCGCTGTTTGGATTCAATTTGTTTTAACATTCATTCGTTTGAATTTATGGCTGAAATTTGTAGTGAACCTAGCATATATATAGTAGAATTGGTGTACCAAATTTGGTAATTTTTGAGTAAGAAACCGTCACTTGAATGAGGCCTAGAAACGTGTCCTGCAAATCTGGAAATCAGAAAAACCAGAATTTTGAACCTGCCCTGTTTGGACAACTATAATTTCTTACTCGAGAGTCGAAATTGAGTGCCATAAGTGGTGTTTGAAACTAGATACATAGTTATTTAAACTGTGTGAATTTTAGAGGCTAGCTCATTTCCTACGAATTTTGGCAAATTTTTAAAATTTGCTGGAAAACCAATTTGTGATGTCCTTTTTTCACTGTAGCTGATTCTTAAAGGAAATTCTGGACAATTTTTGTCTGGAATTTCATCATTGTGTCTTCTACATAGTTTTAGAACATTAAATGAGGTTTCCAACGGTACCAACCTTGCGATTTTCGGACCTATATAACTCAAGTTATGATTTTTCAAAGAATACTGCACAAAACTGAAAATTCTTCTAAGAAAGCGACGAAAGCTTAGAAATGCCTTGAAAACATTTCCTAGTTTTCAGGCGTAACCTTTTGAGTATTTCTACACCATTCCAAATTTGAAAAATAGATTTTTCCAATTACATGATATTCCTCTTAATTTGGAATCAAAAAAGATTAACTGTTTGAAAATTGACCTTGAATGCGTACTTAGGTAATTTTGATTGTGCATCTCTCAGGTGATCACGTGGATACTGAGAACCTCGTTTGATCTCGTGAATTGCTCTCACTTACTCTCGACTATTGGTGAGTGTTCAAGTGCATGTTAACTAATGTAAATAAATTGAAAGTATGCTTGTGTGCCTCGGTGGCGCAATGTACTTTATCAAGGCCGCCTTTTTTGAATTGCCTCTAAGTAGTTCAATCGCTTAAAATGTTAACTCAATGACTGCTTGATTTGCTTGAACTGATTGTTTTATTTATAACGTAGGGATGCCCAAACCCCATTGGAATCCCTTCACCTTGTCCGCAACAAGGGCTAGGGCAAGGGATGGGTGCAACCATGGGTTATTACTTGTTTAAAGCACGCCGGTTGGAATGAGTCCGACTTGGCATACTCATAGTGGGTTGCCAATCACTGTTTAAATTTAGGAGTTCGGGCCCAGTCAAGGGGGTGTAAGTAGACGAGAGAGGGATAAAAGTGGTGAATATGGACTGTGAGAGTGAGTGGTTGACGGAGTGTCAACGTGTGGCTTGAATTGATGCTAGTGAAGAAAATAATTGCAGAGAATTACGGAAATGTGGAGCCGGCCAACTGTATCCTTCAAATTGTGCTGTTTAAATGTTTTATTAACTGTTTGGCTCTTTTATTATTTCATTAATTTATTTAACGGCTTTGATTTGCCTGTGCATGTTTTCTTGGCCTCACTGAGCTTTGCTCACCCCATAAGATTTGTTTTCCTTAGCAGGGTTTGAGAACGAGAGCCTTCAAGAATCGCACTAGGTCATTTGGTTTGAAGACTTAAGCTTGTATTTTGATATAATCCTTATATTTTGAATTGTACTTATGGAATTCTGAATAGATAAACTTTTGTATCTGAAAATATAGTTTGGATGGTTGTGGTTCGCTAAGGAAGCTTTGGGGTTTAAATGTTCCATTTGACTGGAGGATATTAAAGTTATTTTGTTATGAGAAGTAATCGCTCAAAATTGAATTGAGGAACTGTAATGAGTCCCGGCGAGAGTTGGGCAGGCGGCCCACCGTACCCTTTGGTTCTCCTTAGGAGAAGGTGGGGTCGTCACAGGTGGTATCAGAGTCTAGGCTTCAAATACTTGTAGTGTATCCTAAACTAGATGTTTAGAATGCCGGACTGTGGGATTAGTTTGAAAGTTAAGTGAAAAGCTTACTTGCATGCATTTGGTTAAGACTAGCATTTTAAGTGGATGATTTGGAGTTTCGGAATGTTGAAATATATATATATGGTTGATGTTTGATTTGTTATTAGAGGAATTTGGATGGTATGTCGGGCAAAAATAAGGAATCAGTTGATTTACACTTTGGGGTGGCCAACCTTAGTGTTGATTGACTTTGTTCTTATTTTGGTGCTTCAATACAAATATGTTACAGTTGAGGATATTTGCCATACTTGGAGGTTATCTAAGGCCTCGTGAGGAGGTAGAAGGGAGAGTTGAGAGCATGGCTCATGAGGAGCCTTGGAGGAGGATCCGGGGAAAAGGAGCCCTCGGAGAAGAAACCATTCAAAGACCCATCTGGGGACTCCCTGAGTAGCAGTTGGGCTGTGAGTTAGGCTAGGGTTTCCAATCTTTGAATGTTTTGTAAAAGGGTCAGTTGGGGTGAGGCTTGTAAGGCCTAAAACTGTTGCATGACTATTTGTATCCTGTGGCACCTGTGTGCTATATTTTGTAATATTCCATGACTTGCTAACTGTTTGTGAACTTGCAAATATAAGTGTATGTTAGTTGTTTTTATTTTAAATGTTTCCACCATTGATTCTTATACCTAATTTGCTTTTGCGTAATTGCTTTATTTCTGCGTTTAGACATAACTAAGACAAATGGATGCTCGAGGTCGAGGTCGTGGTCGAGGACGTGACCCCAACCCTCCGCGAGTGTTCACCTTTCTGGGGCTGAGTCTGAGAGGAGACCGGGCGGTGGTAATGAGGATCAAGTGGCTACGGCCATCAATAGGATGACTGACATACTTGAACGTCTGACCGATAATCAAGGCCTTGGACAGCAGAATCAATCTTTAGGGCCTGACCATGGGGATGATAGGGCTTTGGAACGTTTTCTTAAGTTCTCGCCACCTAAGTTCATAGGAGGGGCTGATCCCAAGGTAGCTGAGAACTGGCTAGATAGGATGCCTGATATCTTCGCCGTTCTAAATTATTCTGAGGAGAGACGGGTGAGCTTTGCCACTTTTCAACTTGAGAGCACAGCGAGATCTTGGTGGAATGTTATCTGAGCTAAGTGGGAGCGAGAACAGACTCCTTGGATTTGGGTGAACTTTAAGAGAGAATTTGATGAGAAATTTCTGCCTCCACTGATCCAAGAGAAAAGGGAGGATGATTTTATTAAATTAAGGCAGGGATCTATGAGTGGCCGACTATAAGACCCAATTTACAAAGTTCTCAAAGTTTGCACCCGAACTAGTGGCCACTGATCGGAAAAGAATTAGACGATTTGTACAAGGACTTAATGTTGAGATCCAAGAGGCGTTAGCTGCGGCCCAAATCAATACTTTTACTGAGGCTTTAGAAAAAGCCCAGAGAGTTGAGAGTGCTAGGCAACAAGTGAAGGCTTTTCATGCTAAAAAGAGAAATGCTCCGAGTAGTAATGAAGTAGGATCGTCCGATAGAGATATGCCAACCCCTAAACTGGGAAGGGGCACGGGCGGAGTAAGAACTACCGGAGTATTGAGGGAGTTTATGGCTAAGGAAGCCTCTCATGAGCGTGGTCAGTCCTGGAATACCTCACAAGGAGGTTCTAGCTCAGTATCGATGCCACAAATGGGATGTAAGTATTGTGGCAAACCAAATCATACGGTGGATGGTAGTTGGAAGAAAGCTGGAAAATGTCTGAGATGTGGGAGCGCAGAACATCAAATCATCAACTATCCGATGTCCCGTCGTGAGAGTGGTGGATCACAACAATCTGCTAGGCCGACGTCTAAACAGTCGAGTGTGGGAGATAATCGCTCGAGAGTGCCCGCCAGGGTCTATGCCATGGACCAGCATCAGACCCCTAATCCTACAGAGGTCATTGAAGATATGACCCTCCAATTACCATTGCCTAGTTAGAGTTTTAATTAATCTCGGTTCAATAGGCTCTTTGTAAGCTTTAGTTTCATGAGTGGGGGAGACATGAGGTCAAGTAGGCTACCCTACAAGTTGGAAGTTAAAACGTTTAAGGGAAAACCAAGATTGGATTGCCAATTTGATGTGTAAAGATTATGAGGTATGAATTTCGAGGACGAAATTCTTTTAAGGAGGGAAGGTTGTGAGGACCCAAAAATTTTATTTTTATCTCACCTATTTATTTAATTAATTATTTATTTTCTCTGAGTAATTGACTTAAATTATTTTAATTACAATTGTACCATACATTACCTCATTTTATTTTAAAAACTATGTTTAACCATCAATTTGATTTTTTTTCTGTCACTCAATTATGAAAAATGAGAAAAGACACGTTTTTCGAGGTAAATATTTGGACTGAGAGTAATATAATCTGGGAGAGTAAGAATGATCATTTGTACCTTTAGAAATGTAAATTTGAGGAATGAGAAATGAGGGATTGGAGTTAAACTCGATTAAGAGCATACATGAGGCATTTTAAACTAGTTGACTTTTGAACCAAATGAGTGGCCCTTGTTTCTTCTTGCATTTCTCTAGTAAAATTACCCAAAAAAAAAAAAAATTCACCAAACACTCATTCTTCCTCTCTCCCCTTACCCGACTTCTTCTCCTCCATTTTCTCTCAAGTTTCATCTCATTTTTCTTGCCAAATCCTTGCTAAAATCTTGCACAATTCACCATTGAATTTCCTTGCAACTTTGAAGATTGCTAATCCGTGAAGAACCCAAGCTATTGGTGGTGAAGATTGGTGAATTTGAGGGTTCCTAAGCACTAACACATTAGGGTTTCTAGTTCTTCCATTAGAGGTAAAATCATCCAACAAATTCTTGTCTTTTAGGTTAATTATTTTTATGCTTAAAGCTTTATTAGTTCTTTAGTTGCTATTATTGTTGTTTGGTTGTTTATGTGGGCTCTTGAACTCCCACAAAGGTAGAGGACTTGAGGTGGCTTGTAGGGAAAGGATTTGAGGTTGATTATAAGTGCTTTATGATTGTTGTTAATTGAGGAGATTAGCTTGTAATGGAAAGAAAATGTGAAGCTTGAATTTGGGAAAAAAATTGTAGCTGCTGCCGGCTGTCTTGCTTCTGTTTTGGCAACTTTAAACTCAGGTTTTGTGGCTTTAAGTTGATGATAAACACTTTTTATAGGTTGGGCTTGGTGTGTAATAAATCTCCCTTGCAAATATTTTCAATTGGCTAAGTAAAAATGTGGTGAAAGAGGGATGAACAAAACTGAAAAATTTTTCCCAACTTTGAGCGCTGTTTGGATTCAATTTGTTTTAACATTCATTCGTTTGAATTTATGCCTGAAATTTGTAGTGAACCTAGACTATATATAGTAGAATTGGTGTACCAAATTTGGTAATTTTTGAGTAAGAAACCGTCACTTGAATGAGGCCTAGAAACGTGTCCTGCAAATCTGGAAATCAGAAAAACCAGAATTTTGAACCTGCCCTGTTTGGACAACTATAATTTCTTACTCGAGAGTCAAAATTGAGTGCTGTCAGTGGTGTTTGAAACTAGATACATAGTTATTTAAACTGTGTGAATTTCAGAGTCTAGCTCATTTTCTACGAATTTTGGTAAATTTTCAAAGTTTGCTAGAAAACCAACCTGTGATGTCCTTTTTTCACTGTAGCTGATACTTAAACGAAATTCTGGACAATTTTTATCTGGAATTTCATCATCGTGTCTTCTACATAGTTTTAGAACATTAAATTAGGTTTCCAAAGGTACCAACCTTGCAATTTTTGGACCTATATAACTCAAGTTATGATTTTTCAAAGAATACTGCACAAAACTGAAAATTCTTCTAAGAAAGCGACGAAAGCTTAGAAATGTCTTGAAAACATTTCCTAGTTCTCAGGTGTAACCTTTCGAGTATTTGTACACTATTCCAAATTTGAAAAATAGATTTCTCCAATTACATGATATTCCTCTTAATTTGGAATCAAAAAAGCTTAACTGTTTGAAAATTGACCTTGAATGCGTACTTAGGTAATTTTGATTGTGCATCTCTCAGGTGATCATGTGGACATCGAGAACCTTGTTTGATCTCGTGAATTGCTCGCACTTACTCTCGACTATTGGTGAGTGTTCAAGTGCATGTTAACTAATGTAAATAAATTGAAAGCATGCTTGTGTGCCTCGGTGAGCGTGTACTTTATCGCACTCACCTTTTTTGAATTGCCTCTGATAGGGTGCAATTTTAGGTGTTTATTGTATTAATATTTCCTAGTTATTTAGACTAAAAATTGCATTCTTTGATAGATTTTACTGAATTTGTGTAGTTGGTGGTTAAATGCAGGAAATTGTGAAAAAGCGTGCTAAATGGCTGAAATTTCAGAAGAGATCCCAAATCTACATGGCAGTTTCCAAGTATTAAGAGTCCCAAAATTGAAGACATGCTGGAATTAGTACCTTATTTTCTTATTTAGTAGTTTATTTTTATTAGGAAACTACTTTAATATTTGTATTAGGAAGTTGAGAGTTTGACTTCTTTTTAGCATTTTCCTATTTTTGCTTAGTACTTACCGTGGCTGATGAGGAAAAAAAGGAGGTTTCCCTAGTTGACTTTGATTGGGGAATCTTTCCTTGATCAAGAGATTAACCCACGGAACTTATAAAATAGGAAGCATAGTACTAGTAGTAAGGAGAGTCGCATGCTAATAGCCTTCCAATTGATACTTTGGACGAAAACCGTCAGGAGGCATTAGGCTTCCTTTTCCTCTTTTCCATTGATATTACTTTCTTCCTTCCTATCGCTATTTTTCCTGTTTTCAACAATTCACGCATGGCTTGGACAATTTCAATGGAAATCTTTGGTGGAATTTCCCACGTCATGCGTGGCTAAGTTTCTTGTCTAGTTAAAGATCAACTCAACGATGCAGTCCAACATATCTGTGAGATCTAATCGATTTGTCATTTGTTCGTTTAAATCTTTAGTATTTATACGTTCTCTGTTTTATGATTATATGATTGTTTTGTTAATTGGATGTTAAGAGCTCGATATTCATATTAACTTGATAATCTACCGCCAATTTAATTTGCTAAATCCGTAATTGTTTAGTAAATTAATATTAGTTGGCAACTAACGTGTACGCATGTTGGGGGAACGTGTGATCTAATCTAAATGAACCCTGGTAGTGTGTTTGTTGGTTAGGGTTTGGGCTTTTCTAGTTCTTAGTGCAATTGAGGAATTAAATCCTACGGGCGTACCTAGAGTTGTTTCTTAATTAGGGGTATTTAACGGGCGTACCTTACTTACCTAAAATTAAGGAAGAGTTGGTCGTTTGAGAGGTTTCCGGCGACTATAACCAGCCTATTAAGGAATTAAATGAATTAACTCTGCATCAATGATCAGGTACATGGATTGTGTCTGAGTAGTTGGATCTTTGAGTAGAACTCATCCCTCATCTATTTCATTATCTTATATCTTTAGTTATTTGGTTTTGTTATTTGATTTTTAATTGATTCTTCATTGTCTCAAAAATCCCCCAATTTCTGGTACTTGAAAAGAAACGAATTTTTCCCAGTCCCTGAGGAGACGATCCTACTCACCCTTATACTCAAAATTTATATTTCCTGGAGTAGGTATTTATTATTGCACAGGCTCGGCACCTGTCAATTTTTGGCGCCGTTGCCGGGGACTGGTGCTTGAATTATTTGTTTCTTTTTGAGTTCGTCTTTTTGATTTATTTATTTTTTTCTTTCTTTTCTATTTTTTCTTCTTCTTTATTTTCTTACTAGTCGATGGCTGCTAATTTTCAATATTTTGGTAATAGACTAGACTTTGTATCTAATTGGGTTAATGAGACCTCTTCTATTAGTGATCCTCATTTAGATGATTTGGCCTCTCTTGTACAAAAGTTGAGTGATAGACAAAAGCAACAAGTCGACACTTGTGGAATATGTCAGTTAAATCATCTAACTGACATGTGCCCGCTGCTCCAAGATGACATGAATGCCCAATTTTGTGATGTTGGAGTATCCCAAAATCCATCTCCACCAATGTTTGATCCTTATTCTAATATGTATAGTCAAGGATGGTGGGACTACCCCAACTACAACTTTGCAGTGAGGCCAACATCTCAACCCTCATCTTCTGATGGAGGAAATTCTTTGGAAGATCTTGTCAAGAGTTTGGCCATAAGTACTGCTCAATTCCAACAAGAGACGAGGTCTAGCATGCAAAATCTGGAAATTCAACTAAGTCAATTGGCAACAACCGTCAACCGTTTGGAGTCTCAGATGTATAGGAAGCTACCGTCTCAACCGGAAGCTAACCCTGAGAATGTTAGTGCAATAGATGCAGTTGAAGAGGAAGTTACAAATGAAGGATCTCAACCTCCAATTTCTCCAATGGAAGAGTCTGGCAAACAACCTCCAATTATGGTGATATCTTTTCCATCCTCAAGCCAATGTGTTCTTGAATTTCATTCTATATATCCTGTTGATGAAATTGACTTTATTATACCAGAAGAATTTGAGTTTCATGGCAGGAATAATTTAGGAGTCATGATGACTACTAAATTATTAATTGGTCACGATGGAGGAGTGAGTGAAGATTTGAGGTTGTTATTTGATTGCTTAGTGCCACCCACTAGTCAATGGAAGAAAAGAGCTCGTGTGCATAAAGATTACTCTACTTATGAAGGGTATGAAGATTATGTAGAGAAGAAAGTACAAGGAAGCGTGAATGCGATTTTATCCTCCCGAGCAAAGACAGTTATGTCTAGCCAAAGACGCTTAAAGAGTGCCAAGCTTGGGAGGCAACCCAAGAATTTTAATTTTTCATTATTTCATGTGGTTACATTTTGATTTCTCCGTATTTCGTGTTTTTACTTTTTGTGTTACGTCATTCTCTTTTTTTACAGAAATTTTGTGTTTGTAGGTCTTGGTGCATATGTAAAAAACATTGCTCAATGGAGTTTTTTTCATATTTAATCAAGACTTTCACAGCTTATGTCACGTCCTTAAGGGAAAGTCTTCATCACATCTTCCTTACATAAAATTCTTGGACGAAACCTTCCCAAGTTATGGCGTCTGTAAAAGGGAAGTCTTCTACCAGATTTTGAAAAAAAAAACTTAAGGGATGGACAAGACTCTCCGTTATATGGCGTCTTGGGGAGGAAAGTCTTCCGCCTAACTAAAAAAAAAAAAAAAAAAAAAATTCCTCTCATAGTGCCGGCCTTTAAGGAAGCTAGTCTTCTGACCAACCTTTTCAAAAAAAAAAAAAAAATCTACCTCCTTTTCTTTTTCATTTTCTTTTCTTTACTTTTCTTCTTTCTCTTCTTTCACCGCTTTCCTCTTCTTTTTCTTGAACCACCAAGTTCGGTTTTTCTTCTTGTTCACATTATCCCTCCATCTTTCCACCACCATCATCTATGGATATTCGACTCCGGGATATGGAAGAGCAGATTCAAGAATTTGATCATCACCGGCTAATTTAGAGCTTCAAACTTCCACCATGGCAATTTATTGCTTACTTCACCATGTGGGCTTCCGTCCACCATTCCCCCCGAGCCTCCGATCCATTGTTCCACCCCCCTCGAGTTCAGGGAAGTTCCGTTTGCCCTTTATGCGTTTTTTTTTTGTCTTTTTATGTGATACATTGAGGGCAATGTATGCTTTAGGTGTGGGGGAGGGTTCCTATGCTTAGTCTTGTGTTTTGCATTTTACTTCTTGTTCTGTGATAGTTTCTATTGAAAAAAAAAACAAATAATAATGAACGCTACTGAGATGTGGGTATGCGTTGTGAGTTCATGCCAATGGGGTTTTATACTTTTCCTAGATGATGGAATTAATTGAGGAATATGTTATATTTGACAGTGATTCTTTACCAGCTGTGTGAGTTTTTGGGCTTAACTGTGAGCAATTTTTCATTATTTGCTCTATATTTCATTTGTTGAGTGGTGTTCCACATGGGTTGAACATTCTAGAACTTGCTCGGTTATGCATGTCAAGACCACATTTAAATGAATTTGATGCATTAAAATGATAAGGGCGCTTAGGACTAACCACTTTTGACTTTAGAAAAAAAAAAATCCTGCCTTTATTTTATCTACCCCTAGTGAACCAATTTGAGTCTTTAACCTGTTTCTTTGCTTTAAAACCACATCTATTAACCTAAGACCTGTTTTTAGACATTCTTTTCGAACCCATATGTTAAAGAAATGCTTTAATTTCAGTGCATGAGGACCAGTGTGTTGTTTGCAAGGCAATGAGTGAGAAAAGCAAGAATAGCAAGTTAAGGTGCTTTATGAGTTGTTTGTTTCCTTTTTCTTCAAAAAAAAAAAAAAGCAAAAAAAAAGAAAAAAGAAAAAAAAAGAGAAAATTTAAAAAAAAAAGGGAAAAAAAATGAAAAAGACGTGTGAAGTTCTTATGCTGTGAAATGTGACAAGTATCAATACAAGCGACATTTGTTGGGTTGATGAAGTGCTAAGCTGCTTTGAAAGTTAAAATTTGTAAAGAAATTGTGCATTGGAATTTTTGGCATTCTCTTTGACATATTTGCACCTAAATTAACCCTTCTATCCTACCTTCACCTAAGCCCCATTACAACCTTATAAAAGTCCCTTTAATTTTTGTATTAAATTCGTTATTGAGTGGTGGAGATGTGATATATGAGCAAGCCTATGGTAAAGTCATTCCATGGTGTTGAATTGAGTAATATGCCATATCCTTTACATCTTGGAGTGAATGAGTGTATTTTCTAAATTCCTTTGTGAAGTTTGTCAAAATTGGCATATTCTGATTTTAATGAAGTTGTTGGGAAGTGTGGAATTCCCTAATTGGTATGACTTGCTATGATTGCTCTACATCTTGGTTGTTTTTCTGAGTTGGGATATGCTTGAGGACAAGCATCATTTAGGTGTGGGGGAGATTGATAGGGTGCAATTTTAGGTGTTTATTGTATTAATATTTCCTAGTTATTTAGACTAAAAATTGCATTCTTTGATAGATTTTACTGAATTTGTGTAGTTGGTGGTTAAATGCAGGAAATTGTGAAAAAGCGTGCTAAATGGCTGAAATTTCAGAAGAGATCCCAAGTCTACATGGCAGTTTCCAAGTATTAAGAGTCCCAAAATTGAAGACATGCTGGAATTAGTACCTTATTTTCTTATTTAGTAGTTTATTTTTATTAGGAAACTACTTTAATATTTGTATTAGGAAGTTGAGAGTTTGACTTCTTTTTAGCATTTTCCTATTTTTGCTTAGTACTTACCGTGGCTGATGAGGAAAAAAAGGAGGTTTCCCTAGTTGACTTTGATTGGGGAATCTTTCCTTGATCAAGAGATTAACCCACGGAACTTATAAAATAGGAAGCATAGTACTAGTAGTAAGGAGAGTCGCATGCTAATAGCCTTCCAATTGATACTTTGGACGAAAACCGTCAGGAGGCATTAGGCTTCCTTTTCCTCTTTTCCATTGATATTACTTTCTTCCTTCCTATCGCTATTTTTCCTGTTTTCAACAATTCACGCATGGCTTGGACAATTTCAATGGAAATCTTTGGTGGAATTTCCCGCCATGCGCTAAGTTTCTTGTCTAGTTAAAGATCAACTCAACGATGCAGTACCAACATATCTGTGAGATCTAATCGATTTGTCATTTGTTCGTTTAAATCTTTAGTATTTATACGTTCTCTGTTTTATGATTATATGATTGTTTTGTTAATTGGATGTTAAGAGCTCGATATTCATATTAACTTGATAATCTACGCCAATTTAATTTGCTAAACTGTAATTATTTAGTAAATTAATATTAGTTGGCAACCAACGGTAATGCGCATGTTAGGGAACGTGTGATCTAATCTAAATGAACCGGTAGTGTGTTTGTTGGTTGGGTTTGGGCTTTTCTAGTTCTTAGTGCAATTGAGGAATTAAATCCTAATGGGCCTCTGGGTTGTTTCAATTAGGGTATTTAACACCTTACTTACCTAAAATTAAGGAAGAGTTGGTCGTTTGAGAGGTTTCCGGCGACTATAACTAGCCTATTAAGGAATTAAATGAATTAACTCTGCATCAATGATCAGGTACATGGATTGTGTCTGAGTAGTTGGATCTTTGACTAGAACTCATCCCTCATCTATTTCATTATCTTATATCTTTAGTTATTTGGTTTTGTTATTTGATTTTTAATTGATTCTTCATTGTCTCAAAATCCCCAATTTACGGTACTTGAAAAGAAACAATTTTCCCCAGTCCCGAGAGCGATCCTACTCACCCTTATACTCAAAATTTATATTTCACAGGTAGGTATTTATTATTGCACGTGCTCGACACCGCCGACCTCAAGTGAGTTCAACTGTTTAAAATGTTAACTGAATGACTGCTTGAGTTGCTTGAACTGAATGTTTTATTTATTACTGTGGGGACGCCCAAACCCCATTGGGAATCCCTTCACCTTGTCCGGCAACAGGGGCTAGGGCAAGGGATGGGTGAACCATGGGTTATTACTGTTTAAAGCACGTCGGTTGGAATGAGTTCGCTGACTTGGCATACTCATAGTGGGTTGCCAATCACTATTTAAATTTAGGAGTTCGGGCCCAGTCAAGGGGGTGTAAGTAGACGGGAGAGGAATAAAAGTGGTGAATATGGACTGTGAGAGTGAGTGGTTGATGGAGTGTCAACGTGTGGCTTGAATTGATGCTGGTGAAGAAAATAATTACAGAGAATTACGTAAATGTGGAGCCGCCAACCTGATCCTTAAATTGTGCTATTTAAATGTTTTATTAACTGTTTGGCTCTTTTATTTTTTCATTAATTTATTTAACTTCTTTGATTTGCCTGTGCATGTTTTCTTGGCCTCACTGAGCTTTGCTCACCTCATAAGATTTGTTTTCCTTAGCAAGGTTTGAGAACGAGAGCCTTCAAGAATCGCACTAGGCCATTTGGTTTGAAGACTTAAGCTTGTATTTTGATGTAATCCTTATATTTTGAATTGTACTTATGGAATTCTAAATAGATAAACTTTTGTATCTGAAAATATAGTTTGGATGGTTGTCGTTCGCTAGGGAAGCTTTGGGGTTTAAATGTTCCATTTGACTGGAGGATATTAAAGTTATTTTGTTATGAGAAGTAATCGCTCAAAATTGAATTGAGGAACTGTAGTGAGTCCCGGAGAGAGTTGGGCAGGCGGCCCGCCGTACCCTTTGGTTCGCCTTAGGGGGAGGTGGGGTCGTCACATTACCTCCCTCAAATAAGAAGCTGGAAGAATGGAGGAAGAAATAGCCCACACAAGGCCTCAATCCTTAAGCTCAACCACCGACTTCTCCTCTCTTCCAAGCTAATCCAAATTTTCCCAAGAAAAACTAAGAAGGCCTTCAAGTTTTTGGTGGTTTCAATAGAGATTTTGTGGTTGATTATTGAAGATTAAAAAGGAGGGGGAAGAGAGAGTGTGAGCTGCGGCCAAAAGGAAAGAAGAAGAAGTGAATGGGTAGTTCATTTGACTTTGGAGTTTTTGTGGAAAATGGAAGAAATGGGAGGAAGTTGGGTCATTTGACGTAAAGCCACTTTTGTCGTATCGGATCAATTCACACGACACGACACTACGATCCCGGTTTCTCTCATTTATATATCCCAAATACATATTCTAACATTCGAAACTTATATCTAATAATCGATTCTAGGCCCGAGTGCGAAATTTAACCATTCAAACAGTTTAAATCGAGAACATAATTTAAACGTGCAAAAATGCATTTTAAATCTTTTCGTGTTGTTACAATTGATAAATGACATCCAAATAATTCAAACTAATTTAATAAAGTAATTTTATGAAAATATGGAGTTTTGAAATTTTATAGATTAAATTGATAGTTAAACAAGGTTTTAAAATAAAAGGAAGTAACATATGGTGTAATTGAAATTAAAAGGATCTAAATCAATTATTCAAAGACAGTAAATAATTAATTAAATAAATAAGTCGAACAAAATGAATTTTTCGGGTCCTCACATATTTGGTGAATTGATTAAGGTTTATCAATTCACATTGCCAGTGTAATAAGTTTCTAATTGCATAGAAACATATGGAATGTGAACAAAGAAACTACATATGTTCACATATAGATAAGTGGTGTATTATTGTTCAGTTAAAGAAAAAAAATTTTCCTCTAAAACATTATTTTCTCTTTACTTTAGAATTTTTTTATTTTCAAATCAATTACTATTGGACATGATTCTGGAATTCATTATCCAGTAGTATACTTTGAAAATAGTAAAGCTATTAATTCTAAAGTTTTTAGTGCAGCCTTTTGAATTGAGCAATATACAGCACTTGATTACAATAATTATATTGGCAGCGAGTATATATTTATCACTTAGAGAAACTCATTAACTTTGGCATAGGAGATTGAGATATATCTCCATAGAGAATATAAAGAGTTGATAAATCATAAATCTTTAAAGATTTTAGATTTATTGACTGTGGTGTAGTAAGTAGACTGCATAAGTAAAACAGACTACTCAATCATTATGAATGCCATAAGAGTTTTATTATAACACAAAAATTATATGAATTATTTTCTATCCTTCTATATTTGATGAGAGATATTTATTTATCTCATTGTTGGGTAACTATTCATTAAATGTAAAGTTCCCTTTCTTGTTTGATAAAGGATTAATATTTGATACCTTTACAAGTATCCAAACGAGAAAGGAAACTTGAAATTTAAGGGATAGAAAATAAAATGAATGTACAAACAAAAGGGACTATTCTGTTCATACTCATTTTATGAAATCCTTAATTGAGAAGCATTGCTAATGAATGAAATCAATGCTTGATTGATTACATTTAATTGATGTACTATAAGGAAATAATGAGATACGTATAGATATAGCATATTGGCAGTTTTTATCTTGTGAGTAAAGTCTTGGAATTGAAGTATATACTTAAACAATTTCCTCCAATATTGTTCAGACACCATATTAATTATGGTATGGATGAAAATCATGTTTAATGTGTAATGTTTAGTTTTGTGAGGATAATTAGCCTTCACATAAAGAAACTGAACAGAAGAAACAAGGCTATATTGTTAACTCCAAGAAATTTAGATGCCTTTACACTTCAAAATTATTAGAACTGGAGATTTGAATTTCTTAAGAATGTAAAGTAAGTGGGAGTGTTTTGACTTAAGAATGGAGTTTGAAAAGGTAAGAATTCATATTTGACTCCTTAACATACGGAAAATTGATGGCTTTTCTCAAAATAATTATATAAATTATTTTGGATAAGCAATCAATTAAAAAACCTCCTTGTCAAATGAACACATGAAGATAAATCCACTCTATACCTACTATCTTTGAAACAGTGGAAGGATCTATAAAAAGAAATTCAAATTTGCTAGTGACTGTGTTGTATATCTTCAAGAATTTTTAAGGATAATGTTTTCATAAAGTACAAACGGAGAAGACTCCATATTTTAGAATAGTGTCATAGGAGATATATTAATTACCATAAAATCTCTATTAAGTTTTAAGAGATTTTATTTAGGGTAATTATGGCACTAGTAACTCACTATTAGAGTTACATTAGATAAATGTGAAAACTAATATCCTCACTATATCTTATTAAATAGATATACATGTGTGTCACCATGACTTTAAGAGAATGTAGTTTAAATTAAATTATTGCTTCTCAATAGTATATTAATTTAATGATTCTTCATTTGATCTTAGAAGAATTTTTTCTAGTAAATTAATATAGATCAAGATTGTTGAGAGTAACATTATGAGAGTTTTCTCAATAACTCAATCATGATATTTGTGAAACCCTTCTGTCATTGGTATTCACAAAATGGAATGTAAAAAATAGTTAATCTATCTTAAGACATTCATGCAAGAATTCTTACAGAATAAAGGGATAAGTATTACTTTCAAGTAATAATAGTGAACAATTGCAAACATTCACATCATGCATTGGAATGAATATAAATTTTTCAAAGATACTATGAAGTTCTATCACAGGCATCGAATGTTTGGCCTAAGGTTAGTCGATATTACGTTTTTGGCCACTATTGAGATTGATAGGGTGCAATTGTAGTTATTTATTGTGTTAATATTTCCTAATTATTTAGACTAAAAATTGCATTCTTGGGTAGATTCTGCTGAGTTTATTTAATTGGTGGTCAATTGCAGAAATTGGTGAAATTGTGCTGAAAAGGGTGTAAACCCAGAAGCGTTCCTGATAGTTAGGCGCGCCCGCGCCTAAACCAGATGTCCAGATCTGGGTTTCCAAGATTTCAAGGGGTGCATGGGCAATTTCCAAAGAATTTGAAATTCCAAATCCGAGTCTATACTGGAATAATTGTTGCCTTTTTTCTATTTAGCAGTTAATTACTATTACGAAACTATCTTAATGTTTTTATTAGAATATCTTTTTGGATTAGGTAAGTGGTAGTTTTTGATATGTATTAGGAAATTCCTAATAGAGTGGTTTGAAAAGGAATTTAGGTTTTAGCATTAGTTTTACTTTCTTGGGCTGGTGGCTAAAAAAATAGGACTTGGCCCCGCGAAGGATAGCTAATCCGAAGTACTAGTAGTTTGGGAAGTCATATATTCGCTGGAGGCTAAGGACGAGAACGACAGCTTTGTCTTCGTTTCTTTTCCTTTGTTAGTTTTCAATTAAAAAGACAAGACATGGCTTTGTTGATTTCCATTGAAATCTTTGGTGGAATTTCATATGTGATGTGTGGCTAATTTTATCCTTCTAGTCAAGAAGCACTTGAAGATTTGGTTCATCTATTTCTGTGAGATCTAATTTATTTTAACCATTCCCTCTATTCATTGATATTTGTATGTTTTTTGCCTTTATTGATTATGGTGACCGTGTGTGATTAAATAAGTGCGCAGTATTTAATTATTCACGTGATCTATTTGCTAATTAGAGTGGTTGAATCCGTAATTGTTTGACTGTTCTAATCCTGGTAACAACTGACATAATTGGTTTTGTGTTAGGGGAACATACAATTTAATTTAAATAAGCCCTCGTAGCGTGTTTATTAATTAGAACAGGGTTTCTCTAATTTTTACTGCAATTAGAAATTAAATCCTATGGTCGTACCTAGGGTTATTCTTGGATTAGGGAAGTAGTCAATGGTCGTACCTTGGCTATCGACACAATAAGGAGAAGCTAATTATCAGATCGTATCGGCAATTAAAAACCTGTTTGTCGATGAATGATGGAATTATATTTGCATCAATGATCAGTTGTTTTGAACCATTTCTGAAGTATATCCTTGGCTAGAGTTTTTTCCCATTAATTATCTTTTTCAATTATTTTTCATAGTTAGTTAATTAGTTAATATTTTGTTAGCATTTAATTCTCAAAATCCCCCCAATTCCTGTCAACTGAAAAAGGAGTTAATTTTCCCCAATTCCTGTGGGGACGACTCTATTTGCCACTGTACACAAATTAACTAATTCTGGTCTATTGGATCAAGTATACTCCTTGAAATCAGGGTGAAGCAAGTAACCCATTGCACATCCGGAATCCCTGTTCCAGTACCTGGAATTGGATTTTGGTTATTTTATTGGCAAGTTAGGTTTATTAATTATTATTGCACAGGCTCGACACCTGTCAATTTTTGGCACCGTTGCCGGGGACTGGTGCCTGAATTATTTGCTTCTTTTTGAGTTTGTTTATTTTATTTTATTTTATTTCGTTTTGCTTTGTTCTGTTTCTTTGGTGCCTTTTTGATTTATTTTTTTTCAATTTTTTTTTATTTCTCCTCCATTTTTCTTACTAGTTGATGGCTGCTAATTTTCAATATTTTGATGATAGATAGGACTTTGTTCCTAATTGAGTTAATGAGAGCTCTTCTATTAGTGATCCTTATTTAGATGATTTTGCCTCTCTCGTACAAAAGTTGAATGATGGACAAAAGCAACAAGTCGACACTTGTGGAATATGTCAGTTAAATCATCTAACTGACATGTGCCCGCTGCTCCAAGATGACATGAATGCCCAAGTTTGTGCTGTTGAAGTATTCCAAAACCCATCTCCACCAATGTTTAATCATTATTCAAAGGGTAAATCGCCCAGAAGGCCCTCCAACTATTTTTTTTGTCAGCTTTTGGCCCCTCATCTATATAATGTATCTTTTAAGCCCTCCAACAAAAAAAAGCGTAACTATCTGACCCTTCCGTCAAAAATCGCCGTTTGTGCTCACGGAATGCAGGGACAATTTTGTCCGTTTAGAAAAGCATACCTCAGAACCCAACTTAAAACTCTGGAACACTTCACCATCGGTGTTTTTGCAAGTAAATCTGAAGAGCAAGGTCTACTTGATGAAAGAGGAAGAATACTTTTGTACACTTCACCATCGTTTTTCTTTAAGGTTCCACCTTTACGCTTTTGTAAACGGACAAAATTGCCCCTCGCTCCATGAGCACAAACGGCGATTTTTGACGGAAGGGTCACATAGTTACGCTTTTTTTTTGTTGGAGGGCTTAAAAGATACACTATATAGATGAGGGGTCAAAAGCTGACAAAAAAAATAGTTGGAGGACCTCCTGGGCGATTTAATCTTATTCAAATATGTATAGTCAGAATGGAGGGACTACTCCAACTATAGCTATGCAACAAGGCCACCACATTTTCGACAGCAATATCATCAACAACAACCATCATCAATGCCAGGTACATCTCTTGAAGAGATTGTTGAATCACTAGCTACTAACATACATCAAAATCAACAGGAGACGAGCAAGAGGATTCGAAACCTGGAGGATCAAGTGTCTCTAATGGCACATAAGATGGTACAAATGGCATCTCAAATATCTGAAAAATTGCCCTCTCAAGCCATTATTAACAGTGAAAAAAATGGGAGCGCAATTACCTCGAGAAGTGGCAAGGAACTGCAAGAGTCTCAGACGAAAGGATCTATGGATGCAGTTGAAGAAGAAGTTGAAAATGAAGGATTTCAACCTCAAATCTCCCCAGTGGAAGAGCCCAGTGAGCAACCTCCAATTATGGTGATATCTTCTCCACCCTCTAACCAGCATATTGTTGACTCTTATTCTAAATCTCCTGTTAATGAAATTAACTTTATTATACCAGAAGAATTTGAGTTTCATGGCAGGAATAATTTAGGAGTCATGATGACTACTAAATTATTAATTAGTCACGATGGAGAAGTGAGTGAAGAATTGAAGTTGTTGTTTAATTGCTTAGCACCACCCACTAGTCAATGGAAGAAAAGAGTTCGTGTGCATAAAGATTACTCTACTTATGAAGGGTATGAAGATTATGCAGAGCAGAAAACAATGAAACGAGCTATGAGATTTTATCCTCCTTGAACAAATAAGGGATTATGTCTAGCCAAAGACATTAAAGAAAGGCGCTGCTTGGGAGGCAACCCAAGGATTTATGATTTGCTTATTTTAGTATTTCTAGTATTTTTGTGCCTTTTTGAGTAAATAGGTTCAGTTGAAACGCTAAATCTTTCATGTGTTAGGTCGCCACCAGTTAGGCGTGCCCACGCAAATTGGGCACGTCTAAGGAAGGAAATTCTCGCCTGCGGCCAGAAGTGTCTCCACTGGTTAGGCGTGCCCACGCCAATTGGTCATGCCTAAGGATTGCAATTTCCGTCTGTGGTCAGAAGCGTTGGCGCAAGTTAGGCATGCCCGCACCAAGTGGTCACGCTTAAGAAGTCAAATTTCATCGCTTGGTCAGAAACATTAGCACTAGTTAGTCGTGCCCACACCTTGTGGTCACACCTAAGGAACTCAATTATTGAAAGTTGGTCAGAAGCGTTGGCACTAGTTAGGCGTGCCCACGCCTAATTTGGTGGATCACCAAAAAAAAAAAAAATTCCTTCCTCTTTTCCGATTCTCAATGGTGTTCTTATTTCAAAAAAAAAAAAACTGAGACCCTAATTTCTTTCCCTTTCTTTTCTTTTCTTTCTTTCTTCTTCTTTCTTCTTTCTTTCTTCTTCCCAATCCACACCGTTGCGCTTATGCCATTGTTTATCGTGCGATCCAACAAAATCCTTCGCCGCTACTTCACCGTCATTCATCCTTTCCTCCACTGCGCCACCTTTCCCCCCGATCCATAGTTGGTTGCTACCCTCCTCTGTGACTCAAGGAAGTTTCGTTGTCTCCTTTTGCTTCTTTTACGCGTTCTTTATTTGCTACATTGGGGACACTGTAGGATTTAGGTGTGGGGGAGGGTTAGATATGCTTTAGTCCTTTGTTTAGAATTTTACTTTCTGTTAAAAAAAATGAAAACAATGATGAATACAATCAATATGTGGGTCTAAGTAGAAAGTTCATGCCAATTGAGTTTTCTATTTTTCTTAATGATGGAATGAATTGATGAATATGTTGGATTTGACATCAATTGTTGACCACTTGTGACTTTTTGGGCTTGATTGTGAGCTATTTTTTCTGAATTTACTCTATTTTTCGTTTGTTGGAGTGGTATTCCACATGGTTTGGTCATTCTAGAACTTGCTCGGTTATGCATGTTAAGACCACGTTTTCATTGAATTTGGTGCAATAAGATGATAAGGGCATTTAGAATTAGCCACTTTTGACTTTCGAAAACAACCCCACCTTTATTTTATTTCCCTTAGTGAACCAGTTTGAGCCTTTGACCCTTTCCTTTGTTTGATACCACATTTATTAATCTAAAACCTCTCTTTTTAGACTTTCTTTGTGAACCCATATGTTAAAGTAATGCTTGAATTTCATTGAATAAGAAATTGGTGGATTAATTGCAAGGCAATAAATGAGGAAGAGAAAGTGTAGCAAGCTAAGGTGTTTCATGAGTTGTTTGTTTCCTTTGTCTTCAAAGAGAAAAAAAAAGGGATAAATGGGTGAAAAGAAAAGAAAAAAAGAAAAAAAAAGGGTTGTTCTCATGTGAAGCTCTTTTTGTTGAGACTATGGCAAGTACCAACCTTTGCTACAATTATTGGGTTGATAAAATGCTATTTTGCCTTGGAAGTGAAAATTTGTAGAGAAATTGTGCATTGGAATTTTGGCATCTGCTTTACCATATTTACACCTAAATTGACCTTTTTATCCTACCTTTACCCAAGCCCCATTACAACATTGTGAAAGTCCCTTTGATTTTTGCATTTAATTCAGGGTTAAGTGGTGGATATGTGATATATGAGCAAGCCTATGGTAATGCCATTCTATCGTGTTGAGTTGAGTGATATGCTATATCCATTACATCTTGGAGTGAATTAGTGCACTTGTTAAATTCCTGGTGAGGTTTGTCAAATTAATATATTCTGATTTTGATGAAATTGTTGGGGGATGTGGTAAGCTTTGGTTGGTATGAAATTGCTACAATTACCCTATATCTTGGTTGTACTTCTGAGTTGGAATATGCTTGGGGACAAGCATCATTTAGGTGTGGGGGAGTTTGATAGGGTGCAATTGTAGTTTTTTATTGTGTTAATATTTCCTAATTATTTAGACTAAAAATTGCATTCTTGGGTGGATTCTGCTGAGTTTATTTAATTGGTGGTCAATTGCAGAAATTGGTGAAATTGTGCTGAAAATGGTGTAAATCTAGAAGTGTTCCTGATAATTAGGCGCACCAGCACCTAAACCAGATGTCCAGATCCGGGTTTCCAAGATTTCAAGGGGCGCATGGGCAATTTCTAAAGAATTTGAGATTCCAAATCCGAGTCTATACTGGAATAATTATTGCCTTTTTTTCTATTTAGCAGTTGATTACTATTAGGAAACTATCTTAATGTTTTTATTAGAATATCTTTTTGGATTAGGTAAGTGGTAGTTTTTGATATGTATTAGGAAATTCCTAATAGAGTAGTTTGAAAAGGAATTTAGGTTTTAGCATTAGTTTTACTTTCTTGGGCTGGCGGCTAAAAAAATAGGACTTGGCCCCACGAAGGATAGCTAATCCAAAGTACTAGTAGTTTGGGAAGTCATATATTTGCTGGAGGCTAAGGACGAGAACGACAGCTTTGTTTTCATTTCTTTTCCTTTGTTAGTTTTCAATTAAAAAGACAAGACATGGCTTTGTTGATTTCCATTGAAATCTTTGGTGGAATTTCATATGTGATGTGTGGCTAATTTTATCCTTCTAGTCAAGGAGCACTTGAAGATTTGGTTCATCTATTTCTGTGAGATCTAATTTATTTTAATCATTCCCTCTATTCATTGATATTTGTATGTTTTTGCCTTTATTGATTATGGTGACCGTGTGTGATTAAATAAATGTGTAGTATTTAATTATTCACGTAATCTATTTGCTAATTAGAGTGGTTGAATCCATAATTGTTTGACTGTTCTAATCCTGGTAGCAATTGACATAAATGGTTTTGTGTTAGGGGAACATACAATCTAATTTAAATAAGCCCTCGTAGAGTGTTTATTAATTAGAACAGGGTTTCTCTAATTTTTACTACAATTAGAAATTAAATCCTATGGTCGTACCTAGGGTTATTCTTGGATTAGGGAAGTAGTCAATGGTCATACCTTGGCTATCGACACACTAAGGAGAAGCTAATTGTCAGATCGTATCGGCAATTAAAAACCTGTTTGTCGATGAATGATGGAATTATATTTGCATAATGATCAGTTGTTTTCAACCATTTCTGAAGTGTATCCTTGGTTAGAGTTTTTTTCCCATTAATTATCTTTTTCAATTATTTTTCATAGTTGGTTAATTAGTTAATATTTTGTTAGCATTTAATTCTCAAAATCCCCCCAATTCCTGTCAACTGAAAAAGGAGTTAATTTTCCCCAGTCCCTGTGGAGACGACCCTATTTGCCACTGTACACAAATTAACTAATTCTGATATATCGGATCAAGTATACTCTTTGGAATCAAGGTGAAGCAAGTAACCCATTGCACATCTGGAGTCCCTGCTCCAGTACCTGGAATTGGATTTTGGTTATTTTATTTGCAAGTTAGGTTTATTAATTATTATTGCACAGGTTGGACACCTGTCAGATATTAGACTTGACTATGCGCTTTCATTATGTATGTGTGAAAGAGTGGGAGTCAAAGCAAGTAAATCGACATAAGGTATTTAAATGGTTGAAGATGACATTTAGAAAGCAAAAGATAATTATTGAATATACAATAAGGAGTTATTATTACTGATCTAACAACTAAAGGTTGCCGGCTAAGTTGTTAGTGATCAAATAACTCATACGGAACTCAATAATTTATCTAGTATTTTGCTGTTATTTTCAAACTATTATTGTTGTCTAGATACTTGAGATACTTATGTTTACATGATTTTGTGCACATTGTTGTTCATGTATAAAGTAAGGATTATTTGATCCATAAAGGTAGACCCTAAATAACTTATAGGAAGTTATTTATAAAGTTCTTTTAAGCACTTAATTAGGAAGTGTGACATATTGTAATACATGGAAGGAAATGTTCGTGGTAAGAATATAACCACCATGATTCGAATATTATCACTTTCTAATTAAGCAACTGTTACATAACTGTTAAATTTATTTAGTAACAATGAGGATTTATGGCCATTTTAAATATCTAGTCATTCATAAAGTTATTTGACTATTACATGTGGGTCAAGTGGGAGAATGTAAGACTAAACTCTTTTATAGGCAATTATGACCCACATGGTTGATTGATTAATTGATTGATATTGATTGATGTCTTGATTAACTGATTGATATTTTGTCAATCATTAATTGAATATCTCCCATTTAATGGTAATTGATTGGTATATTCGATTGATTGATATTTCACTCAATCAAATCACCAATCAAATCAATCAAATAGTCAAAGATTTTATTTTCAGTTATGAATTATGGTATGATTTCCTTGATGGAAGGAAACCCTAGGGATATTGATATTTGCCAGTAAGGGTCCCTAACTAACCTATAAATAGCATGTGGTGTTCCATCAAATCAAGGCCCTTTGGTTAGGCATAGGTTAGAAGCTCCCTTACTCTAAATCTCTCTTCTACGTATTTTCTTCTTCTACATATTTTGACACTTTAGATAATAAGAGAAAGAAGACAAAGGAGATCTGGTATTAATCTATACTTGACAACAATGGATGGAGAAGAGAAGGCACATAGGAAGCATGTGGTGCTTAACAACAATGGTTAGATGTAAGTCGTTTAGTTTTCTGTTGCGTAGTACATTTAAATGTACATATATAGTTTAACATAAGTCGTTTTTGAAATATTTGTTTAGAGTGGTGTTTTTGAAATTAGTTTTTTGTTGGTGTATTATTGTAGCATTTGGGATGTGAAATACAGTTTTTTAAAAACATGTCCACAAATAGGGAATCCAAACGGACCCATAGTTCTTTAACTAAATCATACTAGACATTAAAACACACAAACGGGAAACATCTTATTCTACGCAAGTGGGTTTTACAACAATGAACAGCAGGTCAAATTTATATTTCAATCTTATCTTATGGTAATAATCATTAAAAGAAAAAGAGAAAAGCATATCAACAGAGGCAAAAGTCAGTACCAAGCCAGTACGAGGAAAAATCACAATTCTCACAATTAGCTTGGTCGACACAATTCATTTTGCTGTCCAAATATAAAAACCCCATTATTAAATGTTTTCGAGTGCATTTTCTTGAACAATACATCATTAGTCCTTCTGCTTCTGTTTTTGGGTGCCGATAAAAAAAGCACAATCATCTTAAGTAAAGTTTTAAAAAGCTGGCCAAGAAAGCAAATAACTTAGCAAACCTTCTATTAACTCTAGTTCAATCCAAATACATCACCTCGTATATCAGCAAATGCATTGAAATATCTAAAACCAAAAGAATCCTTAGAAATTTCCTCCAAAGATCCTTCCCGAATCCCAACTAACACATTCCTATAACTAATTTATCAAAAACTTGACCAACTTACAATCTTTGGCATTCTAGTCGGAATCAATAAAATTTTGATTTATAATCTAAACTTTTTTTTTTTAAATCTAAACTTGAATGTTCAATCATGATTTAAGAAATGACCAATCATAAAAACATCAACTAATAACACGTTCACTTTCATTTAAACCCTTCAATCAATGGATGCGCCCAACATGAGCGACTTTTCCTAATTCCTGAACACCTTCTTGAAAACACGTTTCAGATGTAGAGCTAGTATTGGAATTGAGAAAGCCTGCCTAAAAACAAAGGAAAAAATAACCGAAAAAGGCTTGAGGAAACCCTTCGCTCCACTGTATTTCAAAGCCCAAACATCTATTTTGCTTCGAAGGCCATAAGGATGATCACACTACTTGAAACTAGCCTGAAATGTTTGGATCCATTTCTAGAAATTTATCGATACTATTTAAGTACAACTGCAGAACTGCTATCTTAGTGGACATCCAAAATGTTTAAACCTACAGATTACGATATTAATGGACATGAAAGACATGATTGTCGGCAAGAAAATATAAACGAGAATCGACAAAAGAGCACATTGGATGCACATGATAAACAGCAAAAAGTATGTACGACACCCAGCCCTCAACGAAATGTGCCAGACATGATGAGTGTTTGATAGAAAATAACATGATAATTATAAACCGAAAAAAACTTTATGCCTACAGCAAATTAGCCCTTCTGGTTTGAAGGGTGACATGGATAGATTGGGGATCAAATAATGATACTAGATATTTCAAGAATGCTGTGGAAAATTAGTAACACGCGCGAAATCAGAAGACATAGATATTTTGTTTCTGTGGTGCAGAATAATTGACCAGTTGTATATGCCGAAACAACTTATCTAATGAATAACTGATCGGACTCCAATTGTCTTGGAATAGCGAATATCCACCAAATGTATTAAATGGTTTTGTTTTTTATTTTTCTTTTTTCTTTTGGTTGATAAGTGGGAGGTCTTGGGACTTCTTAGTTCCTACTTAACACCCTTCTCACATTATCATTACGGAGTGTTCACAGGTTGGATATTTGATTGTGACCCAAATAACTAATCCGACCCTCAAAATCAGATCAGTTATTTTGTAATCCGTATTCGAATCTGCTAATATGAATACTCAAATATTCGGATATTCACATTTTTGGATCAATCGAATATCCGATCCATATCTAATTTTTAAACTTTAAAAAATTTACAAATTCCAAAAATAAAATAAAATTTGAATGTATTAGAGTTTTAAAATATCATATAAGTGATTTGTTGTACTCATATATGAGCTTTTAATCCAAATTAATCAATGCTTTTTTATTTGCAAAATAAAGTAACTTTCAACATTTTTTAGCTCTAATCAAACTAATACGACTCGATACCTCATTAACAATTTTTTATCCACAAATTATGTGACATATGTTTAAAAACTTAACATTATATGCAAATGTATATATGGAAAAAGAATATAGACATAAAAATAAGAAACAAGGGATAAAATTAATATAAATTAGTATATTTAATATGTAAAACAAATTCTTAAAAAAATAAAAAATTATTATGGGGATCGAATCGGATATTCACGGATCACAAAAAACGATGTCCACATCCGATTCGCATGACTTCTTGATCCGGATATGATTCACTCTACATATGATTCGACTAATCCGATATCCAAAAATTCGGATCAAATCTGGATCAGATCATTAGATTTTTCTGATCATCAGGTCAAACTGCACATCCCTACTCACCACCCAACTCAACTCTCCCCATGTTAAGTGATCTTATTTTATGATAAGCGCGCATGTGTATTTGAATTCTTTTATGAAAGGCTGCCTTTGACTTTAGTGGTTGGAACTAGACAGTTCTATTTGGACCTCCAAATTCTTAGACCTGGCGGATACTAATTAGGCTGGCTAGCATTGATCTCCAAATTCTAACCTTCTACTTGAGAATGTAGGCTACCTCACTCTAGTCCAAGAATATACTACAGCTTACAGTAAGGGATTAAGATTGATACACATAGTCTATGGACTAAGAACTTAGGGTTAATTACACTTTACGCCACTAAACACCCTGTTGTTGCACTTTATCCTCTGAACCAAAGAAATCCACTCTTTACTCACTTGAAAAATTGGTCAAACTGAAACACAAACATAACCTAGAATAAGTTATGTGGGGACCTTTTAATCCTTTCGCACCTTTACTAGTAATTTTTTCAAAAATATATTTCTTAAACACAATGAGAAATGAATGAAACCAATGATATCTGATCGATTGGTTGTGGTGAACATGAACTTGAATTGCATTGGCTGAGTTGCATGTTGGGTGTATATAAGCCAAAGGATAAGATGATATGTACATAATTTGTTTAGGATTATTATTGTCAGTTCACAATTGAAATTGACAGTTATTAGATGTATTTAAATTTGACCGATTTTTAAAGGGGTAAAGTGTGTATATTTTGGGTTCAAGGGGTAAAGCGCTACAATGATGGTGCTCTAGGGGCATAAAGTGTAATTAAACCAATACGTTATTCCGAATGGGACTTAAGGGGAATCTTCCCAGCTGAATAAGTACAGTTTACATTCGTCGTCTTGTATAAAGAATAATATGTTGGGCATAATATGCAAATGATTGCATCGCAAGTGTATTTAAACCTGGTCAAATGTCACCTGGGAGTACCACATAAACTGTTAGAGCCTCAACTCACAAAGATGGAAACAGCCTTAGGGATGTGGATGGCACTTGTCGTCGGAATCATACCGCTACTGGGGTGGGGGTTGTGGTGGTGGAATTATTTCCGGTTTGCTCTGCCAGTTGCTTTCCGGCGTTCTGGAGGCAGCACCACGGCCAAGCTTCCTCCTGGCCACATGGGGATTCCATTTTTCGGAGAAATGCTTCATTTTCTTTGGTATTTTAAGGTTATTCATCAGCCGGATGACTTCATTAACAATAAAAGAGACAAGTAAGGTTTTTCTCCATGCTTGAGTTTTATTCCTTTCTTGTTCCATTTTATCAGTAACTTTGTTTGCAAAACTGTTCAACTTGTTGCTCTGTACATGGCGGTCATTGGCCCAAGTTCACAGCAATTTCTGCAGCATCTTTTTTTTTTTTCTTTTTTAAAGCAATTTCTGCAACATCTTGGCCCAAGTTCACACTTTAGTTCTGTATATTTTGACGAATTGAACTTAAAAAGGATCAATCTCACTATCAAACTTTTTGTAATGTAAATTTTGAATGGAATGATGTCAACTATTGAAATTTGGAATATGTGATTAATGCTACAATGATAGTGAAGAACTAATATTGCTTTTGTACCTTTTCTTTTTCAGTTAACTTTCTTACAATAGATCCAGGATATTCATTTTAATTGAAGAACATGGTTAAAAACAGTCCTCAATATTTTCCAGCCTAGCAAAGTGAATATTGTAGACATGTTTGGATGGCCAGACGGGTGGATTATTTTCTGCAAGGAAACATTTTGCTCTTAAGACTTTTGGTAAATAATATCATTTTTCTTAAGCATTCAGGTTGTGACACGTTCCTTCCTTGATAAAGTATGAAAGAAAAGTTTATTTGCAGTCTAATCAAATCACATAAAAATCCATAATGCCCTCAACTTTATTAACTGATGGTGTTTTGTGATAAAGATTTTCACTTGAAAAAGTAATGGAGAATCGGAATTGAAGCTAAAAGTTTACCAGAAATTGCAACATTGCAGTCCAATCAAATCACACAAAAATCCATATTGCCCTCAACTTTATTAGTTGACGGTGTTTTGTGGTAAAGATATTCACTCAACATGTCATTTGGCATGCTTGAAAACTCTCTAGAATCATAAATTTCCTATCAGATCAACAAAAAATGTGAATGACGAGAAAAGGATAATTATAAATTTATGATGGGAGCTACTCCTGTAATTTTCCCTAGAAATACGCAGCTAAATGTGATGCCACGACCACTATAAAACAAAGCTATTAAACCCGGTCCGTCTGAGCAGGGCTAATGCGGTGAACCGACTATTTATCTGGGTTGGGTTGATAATTAGAGAGGATAATAAAAATTCCTATTGAAAAGTCATTAACCCGTCGCTTGGACTGGTGAACACTAAAACTCAGTGGATTTAATCATCAATTTAATAATTATATTTTCTTAATAATTATATTATTTCATTATATTATGAACCCACCAGTTTAACCAATTAACTCATGATTAAACCCTTGAATCGATCTACTTACCAAGTTGATGATCAAGTCGGATTTAATTATTATACTCTAACCTGCTCCAAAATAACGAATTTACTATGTTGTAGCGTTTTAATAGATGAAGATGATAATTATTTTATGCCCCAAAAATATATTTGAGTTATTGGTGCCAAGAAAATTGATTAAACAAACTATATTCACTTTTTTATATACTTTTGAACTCAAACTAGTATCCTAGTCTGTTTTGATAAATTGATGTTGTCACCGTGTGCTCGTGTCAAATCCGCAAGTTGTCGATCAAGTGGGAAGTGAATTGACATTTCCTATAGCTAGCACAGTATTTCGACTTGTTGGTTACAAAAGTTAAACAACAGGCTTTCCCAAAAATTAAAAAAAAGAAAAGCTACAAATTGACTCCATCAGCTGTTGAATAAAATTAATTAGAATTAACATGTAGCTTCCCAATTAATCATTTCAATCAGATACGGTGATGGAGAAGGATTGTACAAAACCCATCTCTTTGGTTCACCCTCCATTGTAGCATGCTCTCCATCAGCCAACAAATTCATCCTTCAATCGGATGAAACATTTGGCATGGGGTGGCCTGCCACTCAAATCATAGGCAACAATTCCCTCCTCGCCCTTCAAGGGTCATCACATGCAAGGATTAGAGGCTTAGTTGTGAAGGCCATTAATCAACCTGATGCTCTCCGCAAGATAGCCATTATGGTCCAACCAAGAATAGTTGCAGCCCTTCGACTATGGTCAAAGAAAGGGAGACTTGTAGCATTGCAAGAAGCTAAGAAGGTAGACTAAGTTATTTTACCTGATGTATGTTTACATACTAATTTTAACTTTTGAAGACGAAAAATCTCCTAGGCCATTTTCCTTAGTTTTTCGTTTTTAATCTTTGAAGGTAACTTTTGAGAACATCGGGAAGTACTTTTGTGGGTTGGAGCCAGGACCCCATTTGGAGACACTTGATCAGCTATTTGCGGGGATGATCAAAGGAGTCAGAAGTCAACCAATCAATATTCCAGGAACTGCTTATTATCAGGCCCTCCAGGTTAGGAAGCATGACGCATATGTTGCTGATAATTAGGATCAATTTTAATTTGCTTGACTCTTCTTGTGGTACTTAAAGCCAAAGCGATTTTTCAAGATGGCGTTTTACTTTAAACTAAATTATCTAATTTTCAAGATCTCTACTTTACTTTATTTATATATGTTTGTATGTAAAAGTTATCAAAATTTGAATTTGCCTAAGATGTTTCGTATTCAAACCAGATTAAACATTATTGGTTAGCAAATGTGTATTTATTTATTTTTGTATATTAAAGCTATAAAAATTTGAATTTGCCTAAGATGTTGAGTGTTCGAACTTAAACATTATGATTTGGCAAATGTGTATGACCCTAGGGAAAATGAAGTGTAATAATGTCTTTGATTATGGATGTTTAAATCATTGGTATTGAATCTTGGCGTAATAAATTCACAAGGCTAAGTGTAATGATTGAAACAAATTTTAAGTTAGCGCAAAACAATCTGAATGAACTCAAACTACATTGTTGGTCGACTTTTAGTTCTTCAACTATTAAGTGTATATCATTTTGCCCTCAAACTTATAAAAGCATATATTTCCCATCTTTTTGTCTAGAGATAATTTTAGAAACCTCCCATAAGATCTATGCAATGATCAAAACACTTTTTAAGAATTGATATCATTTTGGATGCTCAAACTTTAGACTATTTCTTATTTTGTACCCCCAAACTTAATATGGTACACATTGCATCATACCTTCAATATTTGACCTGCTTTGAACTTTGTTCAAATGGTTAATACTCCCTCCATCTCAGAATTGCTGAGAGATTTGTGGGTGATGAAGGATTGTCAGCAGCAGAATTTCTTAACCCTTTGACAATTTATTCAGTTGAGGGAAAAGTTTCCTCCCTCTTCCTCAAGATTTAGAAAATTGTTTGTCATTTGAAAATATTCATTTTGTTTTTCTTTCTTACACTTGGTAAATACAGTGTTGCTGCTATTCTAACATGCTTCTTCTCCATGGACTTTTCGAAAACTGTTAATGTCCAGACCAAAAGTGGATTGACTATAGAAGTTAAGCATAGACTTTGCCCCAAATTAAAGTTCAAAGTGCAAATTAAGAATTTATATAGAGTTTGAGGCTTAAAGTGGAATTTTAGTTCATTCCTAAACTAAAATAGGACCATTGGGCTAATATCCGTTATGGGAGGTCCATAATTTCTAGAGTTCCAATCGATGTATGAGCTAAACTTGACCTCCAAATACTAATCACAAATTTGTCATTCAACAGTGTCGGAAGAAAGTCATGAAGATTTTTACCAAGGAGATAAATAAGAGAAAGTTGGAAGGGGATGCTGCAAGAGCTGAGTATGATTTGTTGGACCAACTCTTGCGCCTAAAAGATGAATATGGTAATCAATTACAGGATAAAGAGGTGCTTGATAACATTGTAGGCCTCATAATCGCGGGTTATGAATCTACTTCACTCTCAATTATGTGGACTTTGTACTATCTCGCCAAGTATCCCCGTGTACTTAAAAAACTACAGGTATAACTTTCAAAACACTAGATGACAACCTAAGATAAACCTCCTTACTTATTCTTGAATACGTTTATATATAATAAATTTTTTCATGACTCCAAATCGAATGATTGACTTGTAGGAGGAACACATGAATGTTGGTACAAATGGTGATTTCATCACCCGTGATGACATTCTGAAATTGCACTACACAAACAAGGTACATCTGTACAAAGGTTATATGATGGAGATCAAATACGAAATGCTCATATCCTGTTATTAATATATTAATCAAGTAGTTTTGTATCTTTTAAAAAAAAATCTTCAAATTTATCCCTTAATCAATAGGGAAATTCGCCATTCTGGTCCCTAAACATTTTCATTAAAACCAATTTCATTCCTAATAACTTATTTTAACCAATTTAGTTCTCAAACAAATTTTTTACTTCCAATGTAGAACTTTTAACCAAATTTTACTCAATCGCATGAACTCACATAGGCATAATCATCACACTAGTGTAACCTTCTATAATTAATAGACGAAATAGATTAGAAAGTTTACTAAAATTGTTTAATGTCTAAAATTGCTTAACGTTCAATTTAACTTTGCCCCTTTATTTTAGACGTTAAGTAATTTTAATGATCTCTCTAATTTATTTCATCTGATAATTGTAAAAAGTTAGACCAGTGTGACGATTATGCCCTTGTTGATCCACGCGGATTGAGTAAAATTCGGTCAAAAGTCCTATATTGAAAGTAAAAAACTTGTTCGAGAGCTAAATTGGTTAAAATAATTCATTAGGGATGAAATCGGTTTTAGTAAAAATGTTCGAGGACAAAAATGGTGAAATTCCTTAATCAATATTCAAGATTTATATACATTACCTCTACTTTGACATGGTACTTTATTGTTATTTGAGACCAAATAAAGAATTGTGTGGCTAAGAATTCATAGGCAGATGGTTATTGTACCAATACCTAAGCGTTTCTCTGTTTATTATTGCTTTGATTGTCGTAATTACCTCATATTAATCTCGAAGACTGACGTAAGAGCAGGTTGTTGAAGAAACAATAAGATTAGCCAATGTATCAGCATTTGTTTTTCGGACAGCTAAGAGGGATGTTGAGTACAAAGGTAAATGTACTAAATTACATTTCTTTTTTGCTCTTTTTTAATCTTGTTCATTAAAGAAAATAAATAATTAAAGCTGTATAATTTTCTATTTATAGAAGTACAAAATTTTCATTCTTAGGAGCATACAACTTGTCTTTTACTACTTAAGAATTCTTGAAACTCTTTCTTATAGGATACAAAATACCTAAAGGATGGAAGGTAATATGCTGGCTACGTTACATTCATACGGATCCAAAGAATTTTGAAGATCCACTATGTTTCAATCCAGATAGATGGAACGTAAGCAGAAATATTATTTGCACTTGCCTTGAGAAGACCAATTCTGACTTTTCACATTTGTCTAATGTTTGATATGTACTTCTTTAGGGACAACCAAAGCCTGGGACATTCTTGGTCTTTGGCGGGGGATCAAGAATATGTCCAGGAAATATGCTTGCTCGAATGCAAGTTGCTATTTTTATCCACCACTTGGTTGTTGGATATAGGTAACAATTTGAAATGTCATTATGCTTTTGATTTCCCTTGAGAACACCAATTTTTGCTTTATTTCCAAAGGAGAAGAAGGACGAATTCTCAATTCAAAAGTTACTATTTATGAAGTAATCAAAGCGTCACAGATTTTTCACTTTGGTTACTCACATGTTATACTGGCGAAATTTCAGGTGGGAACTAGTTAATGCTGATGCAAAAATGAGTTATCTTCCGCATCCAAGTCCAATTGATGGGGTTGAGATTAACATAAATAGAATTTAATATGGAACGAAGCCGCTTGTTCATCAAGTATGCAGGCCTTTTTTCTTTTCTTTTTTTTTTAATGGGGTAGATTTTCTGTTGATCTAGCGAAATCTGTGTGTACTTACTACTTGCAACAAACTTGAAACTTATTTCCCTAATACTAATGCGTATGAACTAAGTTTGTTAAGCTGATTATCCAATCCAAGTGTTTACTTGAAAAGGTATTGTTACAAGCTATAGTCAACAAGAGTTTGAGGGGGTTGTGTGTGTTTATATGTATGCATGTGTATATGTATATGTATGTGTATGTGCCATGTGTGTGTGTGTATGTATATGTATGTGTATGTGTCATGTGTGTGTGTGTGTGTGTGTGTACACATATAAGTTTTCGTTTTAAGTTTCAATTATAGCATAAAACTTTGAGGCATTTTCAGTGCTATCATTTAATCAAATAGGTAATATAGTCATTTTAACAAGAAGTACTACTTGAAAATTTTAATAGATTGCCAAAATCATTCGCCTAAATATTTTGAAACAAAAGCTAGACCAAATGGTCTAAGCAAAAGAAGAGCGTTCCAAATGATCTAAGAAAAAGAAGAGCGTTCCAATCTTAAAAGTTAAAAGAAGCGAATCAGTTTGCAATATCATGAAAAAAAATAATATTTATGATTCAATTGGCAGTTTCGGAGGAAAGCTTTTGCAATTTTCAAGAAGAGATGACTAAGCATAAGGCTGAGAAGAATGCTAAGAAAGATATAATGGACGGTCCAATCATGCAGCTGAAAGATGGGAAAGGCAAGCAAATACATGAGGACGAGATGCTACATATATAACATTTGCAATAAAGCCTTGTTGTTGCTAGCTATAATTCTAACACCCTACTGGGCTTTGTATTATTTGCCCAAATACCCAAAGGATCACAAGAAACTTCAGCTGCATGTTTGGATTGAAGTTGTTCTCATAAAATTTTTACAATTTCTGTGGTCACATTTTTCAATCACTTTATAATCTCACATATGTCAAATTATTATAGTAATTTTTTGCCAAAAGTTAGAAAATAACAATCCAAACATGCTCTTGGTTTCGAATATTTCAGGAAAAATTAAGCAACTTCACTCACCAGAGTTGTGAGATACGATTGAGCAACTGCAGTACATGCATTACCTGCTTACATACTATAAAGAAGCTAATGAGTGAGGAACTCTGAGGACAATGAGGTGATCATCCAGCGCAATTGGCAATCCCAGTTTGAAAGATAAATATTGTGATATAATCACAATCATTTTTATAATAGATCACTCATTACCTTGACTTGAGAGACAATTAATGATCACAAAAATTAGAAATTGATAATACATGATTTATCAAGACTAACAAACCAATAGATGAATAGACAAAGACATTGGGTAACTAAATAGGTCAACCTCACATAGTAGCAGCCACGCAGGCGAGAAAACCATAAGAGTCGAAGGAAAGAATAAAATTTTGTTAACTCACGGTATTTTTAAACGACCTTTATCTAGTATGAATTAGAATAAATTTAATTGTATTCTTTGATTTAGAATATAATAATACTAGCCTTATACAAGGCATATATACATATATTTAATAATATTAAATGTATTCATATCTATATTTATTTATTTTTTTAATTATATACGTGTTCAGAATCTATTCGAATAGTTCACGAACAGATTAGTATTCGGCTCATTTGAGTTCAAAAAAGGTCCGATTGTGTAATAAACAAATCAAACTTAGACATACTGTTAGGTTCTTTTCGTACTTATTTTGTCCTCTTCTCTCTTTTTCCTTACCAGTTGAGCCACAAATGAAAACAAATAAAGACAAGTTAAACCAGTTAAAATGACAATGATAAGAGGAAAATTTGGATTGAAAAAATAAAAAGAAGAAGAAGAAGAAAACTTTTAAATGGAAAATTTCGTATATATCAAAAAAGGAACTTAATCTATGGAATTTTTCTTTTGAGGGAAATCTACGGAAGATTCAAGTTCCAAAAGGCCTGGAATTTAAATCTTTAGTAACTAAAATGTAATAAGCAGCTAGATATCAGCGCCATGAAACTTCTTCTTTTCTTTAAATGTTGCACCACACCATGTACTCATTAGATCATATCAAGGTTGATGAACTCTCCAAAGTCATTATGAAATAGAGTTCTACTTATTCCTCTGCTGCTATCACAAAAGGACTTATGCTACGAAGGATTGAGACTCCTTAGTAAGCAATTTGCTGGCAACATGTAAATTACAAGCATGGGCATAGATAGTCACCTAAAGCAACACCAGAGAAAGCTGGAACAAGAGATTTATCTTACGAATCCTCAGCAACTTCAAGAACCTCTCATGGAGAACTTGCGACATTAAGAATAAAAAAAATTAGTTGGCAGGATTCAAGGGAAGTACTTGCCACGGGATAAAGCTGCATGCTCCTATTTTTCTTTGTATGGTTGCACATGGTTTATTATCTGTTGAATCAAGTGATACAACTTCACAGACAAGGATTCAATACAATTGGAATTTGTGGAATTTCATCCGGTTATTATACATGTTCAAATTTTTAGTCTACAAATACATTACAATATTGTACCGAATATACATTAAAATACATGCACACTACTTTATTTTGAATGCAATAATATAATATAATTGTACACCAAATAATGTAAAATGCACAACAACCGAACCGAATTGTATTCCAATTGTACTAAATCCTTTCCCCAATTTCACTAGAACATGAGGACACAACGAAAAACTAGGAAGGTGTATCTGGAATCTCTTCGATTCCTTCTAGGAGTGGATGGAGGCTTTGGCAAATTCCATTCCGGCAATTGAGCATGAAGCTAGTAAGTCATTAAATGAAATTTTCTACTAGACCCTAGTTTCTCTCTCCATTTTCGCAAATATTTGTAGAATTAATCAGAACTTCTGTTTATTCTAACCCAGCATGATAAATATACCCTTGACTAGTCATGGGAAAGAAATAAAATCTGGTGGCATAACCGCAAAAGCCTTATATTTGAACGGAAAAAATAGTTTGAGGACCAAATTAGTCAAAAAAAATCATGAATGACGAAATTGGTTTCAATAAAAATGTTTAAGGACCAAATTTGCAAATTTCTCTTTTTTGTTTTCTTTTTTTTTTTGCCCTTTGCTTTTCTTGAGGGCCAGTGCTGGCAAGAAAACCCATAACCCAACAACCCACCCAACCCACCCACTAATTTGAGAAGTTGGGTTTTGGATCAATTGGGTGTTGGGTGCAAAATACCCAAGTAAGTGTTGGGTGGGTTGGGTTTTGAAGTTGGGTACCCATAACCCAACTTTTTTTCACATAGTACAAAATAAATGTATGTATTCAAATATTTTTATCCTTTTTTTTTAAGAAGAAAAGAGTGATGGTTTTGGCAACCTCATTTCACTTTTCCCAACTACAACTATTTTTTTTATTTTCTTTTTCTATTGGACTCCAACCATTTTCTTAATTAATGACCCATCAAATTTTAAAATCCATTTTCTTTTTCTTTGTTCTAATTTTTCTTTAATATGATTTAGACAAAACTAAGAAAAGTTAGAAACACAATTTAGTCTTTCAACTTTCCCAACCTCAATTTTCCATTTTCCCATCATTCATCAAACACAAAAATTCAAATTTTCAATCTTAAAATCTCTATTTTTATTCCCAAAAAAATCAAATTAATTTTCCCAAATTTTTTCTGCATCCCCATTAAATTCGTTGTCTTTTTCTTCTTATTATTTACCAAGTCATTTTTTCCCATCAAAATTTTGAACTAAAAAGTGAACATTTTGAGCAGTTTATTTCTAGTTTAATCCAAGTTTATAGTTTTAAACTTTATTAAAATTTACTGTAGCTGCTTGAACTACTTTTTAATCATCCGCATGTATAGTGTCCCCAAGTGGGTGTCACTGCCAATAACAACATTTTTTGTAGTAGTTGGAGATTTCATAACATAATATTTAGCACATTTTAAAAAATTGGTTGCCCCTTGTGAATCATGAAAAAAAATATCTATTTAGATGACTACATTTGCTTGAATTTTACAATTCTTCAGGTCAATTTAGTGACATTTTACATGATTTGATTTGTCTTTGAAAAAGGATTTTTTACATTAAATTTGTCCATCTAAGTAGTTTAAAAAATTAGTACGCATGTTAGTGTGTGTTTTAATATGTTTGTATGTATGAAAATAATATATTTCCATCCAATGAGATTAATAACTGAATGGGTGTTTGTATTATGAAAGTGTTTTAGTGTGTGAAAATATGTTTATGTATGTGAACTAGTATTTATGTGTAAGAAAAAATCATTTTATGTATATAAATGTATGTGAGAAAATATTATATATAAAATATATAACATAATATATTGGGTCATATTTGGCTTATAGGTTTTAGTTAACCCAATATGACCCAACCCAATATCAACCCAATTTAAACTTGGACGGGTTGAGTGTAACCCAAATAAATAAAAACCCACTACCAACCCACCCAAAAACTACCCAACCCACCCAATTGCCACCCTTACTTGAGACTATTTGGAAACCGACTATCTCCTGCCCGATCGCCTGTGTATGTTACCGGACATTCTGAAAACTCCAACCCCCGTCTCCTCCTACATATATTGCCAACCCTAGAAGAAAAGTTGCTTTTGAGATCAATCAATCACAACGACTAAGGCGTTGCTTCGTGAAAATTTGGATCTTTTCCATGGAAATCCTACATACACTATACAGCATGAGCCCGCGCGGTCGCAGCTACTGCAGCGTTTTGGCTTGGCGCGGGAGTTTACAGTACCTATGACTTCATTCGAACAAAGCTGTACCCTAGAAGCGACAACAAGTGGAAAAGACAGGCGGCGTCCCGTTCTTCTTTTCCTGAAAATTGATATTTATGTATTGAGATTTTTCTAGATCAATCAAACTGTGGTTCCGGATTTGTTTTGATTTGCGTTTGTGGCTTTATTGTTTAACAAAACCCGGTCTCCGACGCGGAGCTTTACCGTTGCCAGGCCCAATCCCTGATCCAGGCACTAGAAGCTCGCAATCGCCGCGACTGTTCTTGTCCATGTTGCCGTCGATATTTGGATAGAATCTCAGGCAAGGACAAGTTAGAAAATCTTCGCATATTTTGATTTTTTAGTTGCACTCGAATAACTCAGGCAGCTCTCCTGAATGAAAGAGACTTGACCTTTATTATCTTCCATAGTGATACACCAGGCATATATAATTGTTTGTTCCGTGCATTGTGTAAACTTTTTGCTCTATTCAATAGAAGCTCGCTCGATGCGAAACATCTCTTCGTAAACTTATCATTACTAATATTAATTATTGTAATATAATGTTTGAAAAGACGACAAAAAATTTTAATTTGTCACTAAACACAGCAGATTACCTTCTCAATAACTCACGTTATTATAGGTTTATAGCATAATCCTTTTATTTTGGAAGAATTGTAACTTTGATCCTCAATTTTTTACCTAAGTGCGAAACTAGTCTTCAATCTATTTCACAAAGCAAATGTAGTCTCCAATCTATCCAATTTTGCTAATATATTAGCCCCAGCTCGGCTGCAAAACGTCACCTGAACTTTGCTAGAAAGGGCATGCTCCATTAGTTGTTTATATATCAGCTGGCTCTCCACATCATCCATCACATTATCTGCATACCGCATCCATTTGTGTTCTGCAGGATAAGTACCGTACACCTCGCTTATTGCATTCCGGAACAACGTGCCGTTCCAATAGAGGTGGCAAAACGACCCAAAACTCATTGGAATTCCATACTCAAATTTAATTTGGGCGGGATGGGTATCTAGAATATGGGCCTTATTGGGATATACCCAATAATACCCATTTAAAATATGGGTATGTATGGGATTTATTTGGGACTTCCATGGGTATCTATTAAAATAATAATAAAATGACAAACAATCTTTCTTTCATTTTTTTCTCAAAATTAGTAAATTAATATTATAATATTGTAGTAGTTGTTAGGTAGATTAGCACTTATGCATCATGTGTTCTCTAATAACTATAAAATTCCATCATTACAAAATTCTATTCTTGATAGAATTTTATTGAATTGGAATGGCCTTAGAATTGAAAAATTTTTTAGACTGGGTCTTGCAAGTTAAGAAATAAAATAACTTAGATGAGTAGATAGATTTTGGGGACAATTAAATTTTGGTGATCAATAGATTTTTATTTAATCAACACGAATTCCCAAAAAAAATCATCCACTTATATGAAGTTAGTCTTTTAAATTTCGTATTTAGAAAAATTTATTTAGTTTGAGAATTTATCGCATAATTTATAAAGAAGAGTGTAGAACTTTTACAAAGTTAAATAAACAAACCAAATAATATAAAAAGAAAAGATAATATTGAAATATTTGATTGAGAAAAAAAAAGTGTTTCTTAAAAAAAATTAAAATGGGATTAATTTGGGTATTTGAGCGGGATCAAATGGGTGTAGCCCATTTTAGTCCCGCCCATATTAGTCCCAAGGCTAATATGGGACTATTTGGATATAACCCATATTTTTCAATTCCAAATAAATCCGGCCCAAGTCCCACCCATCCCGCTCATTTGCCATCTCTACGTCCCAAGCTTCAGAAGAGTGAATACCAAAAACACAAGCGAAGATGAAAGAGGAGGATAATTGTACAGAATTCATACTTCCTCTCAATCATGATATCATCAATAGCAGATTTTAGTTTTTCTTTTTCCATCCTTATTTGTACATAAATCCTAGGAGAGTCCTATGCCTTTAAAATCGAGTTACACGTAGACATTATGATTTTATCACCTGACCATGTAACTAAATATATGCCCTATAATTGCACGAATGCATCCATCTAGCACAATTATAATAGATCTAAGACACAAAGATAGAAAGGAATTTGTTAGTGAGGGGCAGTGAACTTTCCATGCTCAAGCATGAGAACTTTCAATCGGGATTACCAAGTCATCAATCGAGACTTTGTAAATTTGAATTGCACAGCAGCTCCATTCATGGGGAATGAGTAGGAATCCATCACAACTGGGAAAAATAGTATTCTGAAGAAAGGCTATGAATCGTGAAAATTATTTAATTAGAAGGCTAGCAATCATAAGACTTGAGGACTACAGAATGTTGCAGCATGGAGGTACAAATATGCATAAACAACATTCAGAAAAAAAAGTACCTCCTACTCCAGGGAAATCACGCAATACACATTGAAATTGAAGTAAGCCCTGTAAGCATCCTCCAGCTTGCTAGAACTCAAATGTGATGAGTTAGCAAAACGAGCCCAGATAATTAAGCCCATGCTAAATGCCCAATTTGGATGGTAGGATCAGATTCATTACCAACAGATACGAGTATCATCAGAAAAGGAAGGGCCCCCAGGAACAAGGCTAAGGGCCATGAGGCCCATTAAGGATCAAATTCATTTAGACATGCAAAATGTAAAAGCAATATTACCCCGCTACAAGGTTCTCAGAAGGCTAGAACTCACCAGGAGATAGAGTTCCTCTAGAAGTGGGCATGCGTCCAGAATAGTAGCACCACTTTTTAGATCTGTTTTAAACTCAAATATCATCAACAAATACAACGTCCTCAGATTTCTGAACATGTTCATCTTGGCAGGCATGTGTCGTAGATGAATCAAACAAAGGGAAGAAGTATCAGCATTTAAACATACAAATATGTAGCAAAGAAGAACAATTATAGATGGTGTCTGTAACGAACCTCATTAGTTTTAGTCTGGAGCATAAAAATTTTAAATCTGGACAGTACTTTACAACTTGACCAAACAAATAAGGCACTGTGCCAACGCCAACAGTTAACACTGATAAACAACACTTCCAGTTTGGGAACATAATCATGAAACGACAATTCCACCATTTTATCACTACAAAGGTAAAAGAAAAACAGGTTGGCAGCACTTATATGTATCTCTGTCTCCCCAATACACATTTCAACATACAGTCTCTGCAATTGAAGACACTGACCAGAGATGCATAACTTTGGAGGAAGTTTGCAATTGCACGATGACGACCATCGAAGGTTCACACAGGAAGACAGAATGCTACGCAATTCTCCATTGTGCAAAGGAACTGTTACTAAATGTAGATATTGGAGGGAATTAAATTTGCCTTTTGAAGGACACAGTTAAGTAGCTGCAATGTTGTCAATGAAGTTGCTTCAAATAGCAGCTCAAGAAGCAGCTCAAGAGGCAAAAGATAAAGATGTTGAAAATCTGGAATATATTTCTGTACAGCTATAAATTCTATGTATATCCCATGATTTCTCCTCTATTTTAGGATAGAATAATATCCCATGATTTCTGCTCTTTTTTTAGGATAGAATAATTTTCTCCTAATGTATTTTAGGATACAATAAATTAGCTCCTAATTTTTAGGAACTTACAGATTTCATGGAATTGACAAAAAGTTAAATTCCATTTGTATAAATGTTGTACAGAGCCTAGGAAAAAATAAATGAACAATTCAGTTTTTCTTTTTACTCATCGTATTAGAGCTTTTGTTCTTGGGACCTCCTCTTTTCAGCCTTCATTGTCGAGTGCTTTCTTCATTTCAAGCCTTTATTACCAAGTGCAATTTACAGCCTTCATTGCTGATTTTTCCATTAGGCCTTTATTGCCAATTTCTCTTTGAAACCTCCAACATGTTTGAAACTGAAACTTCAGAAATCAACTCCAATACCAAATCAAAAGAGACCTCAAATATTCCACAAACAGGAGATTTGCAAAATATCCAGCAGTCTACAGGCTCAATGGAAAAAACTATTTGAAGTGGTCACAATTTGTTCAAACATTTCTCAAAGGAAAGGGCAAAATCAGCCACTTACTTGGAACTGGACCAAAAAAAGGGAGATCCTAAATTCGTTGTTTGGGATAAAGAGGATTCTATGGTCATGTCATGGCTATGGAACTCCATGTTACCTGAAATAAGCGATACTTGCATGTTCCTATCAACAGCTAAAGATATATGGACTACTATTTGACAAACCGATTCAAAGGAAGGAGATGCTGCCCTAATCTATGAGACAAAACAAAGATCTCAGCCACTAAACAAGGCAACCTTTTTGTTACTCAATATGTTAATCTTCTGCAAAATCTATGGCAGGAAATGGACCAATATGGGTGTGTTCAGATGATGTGTGTGACAGCCCCACTTTCCCCTAAGGCGAACCAGAGGAGTTAGCGGACCGCCTGCCCAACTCTTATCGGGACTCACTACCGTCCTCAATTAATTACAAATTAAAACTTCAATAAATAAAAATTACAATTCTAAAACTCCAAAAGTACAAAAATGCTAAAATCCACAAGTACGTCCCAATAGTAAATACAAACCAAGTTCTCCAAAATATAAATTACAACTCAACCAAAAATTATAATTGTACAAGAAATACTCCAAAATTACTAATAAGGCCACTACACATGCTTCCGATCACCTCGATTCCTGTGGAGGGAAAATAAATATTTTTGGGGTGAGCTAAAGCTCAGTGAGGTTCTAAGAAAACAAGTATTTTAGAATTTAACTGTTCTATAAGAACATGAAAACATTGGAATATTCAAATCTTTGAAATCACGTAAGAAAGTACTTTTCCCTAGAAATTTGCAAGACGAAAACAATTCATGAAATAAGTTAATTCATCACACGAGCACTTTGACAAATAATCAAGCACACTCACAGGACACTTTTCAACTAGGAGAGAACAATACTCGGCCACTTCGACTTGGAGATCAGTGCTCATGAGGAGACTTGCTCGGATTGTCTCAACTAGGATAACAGTACTTAATAAACATTAAATCAGTTATAAAAGGATACAGTGCTCACTTGGAGCTATTTCACTAGTCCACTTCACCTTATAACTCCTAAACAATCCCCTCACTTTATCTAGCCATCAGCTTATCCTTCCAGTGGTAATACTCGAGTATACCGTATAGTGCCCTAAGTACCAACCTACAAAACCGAGTCCGCTTCTGGCTCGAACAGGCCGATAACGAAGGGGGAAAGGCCTTGTTTAGCCAATGTGGTAAAGTACACATGGCCTACAGTCATGCGCAAGTAATATACAAACAGTGGAGAAGTCAACAGTTGAACATTTATAGACAGTTAGGTCGAGTGCGATAAAGTACACACTCGCCTAAAAACAAGTATCTAACACTTATGAAATCAAGTAACATCAAGTATTAATCACATAAGCATGTAATTCACATAACGTATAAGGAATACTCACATGTAATAGCAAGTTAAATGGAAGTTAATTTCACAGCAATTATTTCACTTGTGCATATTAATAAATCAATATGTAAAACAAGTACATCACGAATAAGTTTATAAACAAGTGAATCGGTTTATAAGTATTTTGAAGTACGGTTTAAAATACTCACAATTAATTGAAAACATTTACATTTATAAAGAGTATTAGCAAAATAGTACATGTGAAAATAAGGTGGAAAACAAGATTAAAATATGTAGAAAAAGTTCAAAGAACCCTCACAAGTCATTTTACGTGTAAATGGTAAAGCATCATTGAAATTTAGAATTCATATATAAATTGTAGTAGATCATTTGATATTCATTTAATAAATCATTTAATTTGAAAACAGTAGTAAATCATAGCATTTGTAAATAGATTAAAACACTTTTAATTTACTAGAAAATTATATTATTTGTAAAGAGTAATAGTCAAATATTTCATTTGAAGATTAATTGGAACCAGTTTGAAAATAAGTTAAACAAATTCAAAACAAGACGAAACAAATTGGAACCATCACCTCAATATTAACAATTTAAGAAATTAAATTGTTTCTCACATAATCCACAATAAACCACAATATAGGATATCAATGATAAAACAGTTCAATAAAACAGTTCAATGCCTTTAGAAATCGTTTTAATGATAAACATTTCTTTTGTAAACAATAATAAATCCAAATGGTATAGAAGTTAAAACATTTCACAATTTATTTCCTTAAACCAATGGTAAACATTTAGTCAAAACAAGTTGGAACACTCACAAATCATTCATAAATTATTCCACTTGTAAGAGAAATTTTATTTTGAAATAGTGGTAAATCACTTCCTTATAAATACTAGTAAATCATTTCAACAAATCATTCCTTTGCAAACAATAGCAAGATTTTCATTTGAAAAGGGGTTGGAACACTCACCAAACAAAACCAAGTAATCTCAAATGTACGCGCATTGATCACCCTCGATATCGCCTTCGAACCCTAAGCACAAACAATGCATGCAACCATTAACTCAACCAAGTAGGAGAAAGCAACTTAATAAGTGCAAATACATGCGACTAGTTCATACTTCTAAACAAGGAAGTTCTAGGAAGGCTCAAGGTCACAAAATGAGGAGATGCTGAAGGTTTACTAGATTCACGAGTCAAGTATAATATTCGGAATGAAATGAGCACGCAAGACCCAAGAAACATCAAGATTCGACCAAGGAAGGAATTTGCACTAAAGCTGGAAATTCGTCTTAACAGTTGGCCACGTGCAGTCCCGGGAAAATGGGTATAACTTGGTGTATAAAAATCAAAATTGAGTGTCATTAGTGGTGTTAGAAACTAGACTCATAGGGCTTTCAAACGGTATATGGCTCATCTCCCAGTTCATTTCCTATCAATACCGGAAAATCAGGGAAATCGACTGAAATTTCATTTCTGACGGAGTGACTGGCAGAATTTTCTTGTGCACTTTAAAAGGTTTTCATCCTTCAAAATGATTTGATTTCACTCCCAAAACTCATCATCCACATTAGGCTTAAGGTCATAACAAATACATCAAGCCCTGTTATCACACCTTATTACACAATTGAAGCAAAACAGCCCCTTCATTCCATCTCTGCTGGAAATTCGTCCAGCCACCAAAAACAGAAAACAAAGTGCCATTTAAAACTTCTTAAGCTCAAGATTCTCACTCCAATCCAACATATACTTGTAGGTTAAAGTCCCATAGGGTTAGTTGAGCAAATTTTAACCAAAATTCACCATGAAACTTGTGAAATCAAAGCTGAAAATTTCAGCTTGTCAGCCGGCCAGCAAGCATAAATATTTCTTCAAGGTTTCCAACTTTCTAACCAACTAATCCTCTAAATATCAACTTACCAGCCATAACACAACCACAAACATTCATTACCACAATAAAAAAAATGAGTTATAGCTAGGAATTTCCATAAGAAAAGTCACCAACTTCCTACTTGAACCAAACCAGCCCTAAGTTGTCATCCATGCCATATCAAGCAAACCTTCACTAATCATCATGTAACCAACATCTACAACTTCAATCATGCATAAATCCAGTAAAACCATAAAGAAAGAGTAAGAATCAAGTGAGTTGAGTACCTCTTGTGAACCTCCAAACCAATACAAACTCCACCCAAGAAAACCTCCAAGTTCTTTCCTCTCTTGCTTGAGTTGAAGATTAATGGTGTGGGCTAAGATTTTTCCTTTGATTTTCCCTCAAATCTAACAAGGAATGAAGAGTAGAAAACTGAAAATTTTCCCCCATTTTGCTGCTCTCTCTCTCGGACCTCTTGTTGAGAAGAAGAAGAAGAAATGAGAAGTCTTGAGAAGTTTTACACATGGCTTCTTCTTGTCCATGTTTCCAACAAAACTCCCACAATTTGCTTCTAACTCCCTAAGTTTCATGCAGTCTCCAATTGACACCACCAACTCTATTTTGTTTCTACCAATTAAACCTTAGAAAAAGGTCTCACTAATTCTAGGGTTCAATCCATAATCAAGTATACCTAATCAAATGAAATGAATGCACTTAGGGGAAAACATGTCACTAATGCACTAAAGAAATTCATATGCACTTAAATAAATACATTGACAAATAATTCGTGTAAAAAAAAAAGAAGAAAAAAAAATTTAGGGTTCTCGCAAGAAATATAAACAAATAATTCAAGAAATTTCAGGTGTATAATCCAAGAAATTTCGGGTCCTCACAATGTGTAGTGAAGATGCAGCCACCATGAAAAGCTTTATCGAAAAGGATAGAGTTTATGACTTCCTTGCAGGTCTGAATGTGGAATTTGATCAGGTCAGAGTCCAGATATTGGGGAAGGAAAGATTATCATCTCTAAATGAGACTATATCATTGATCCGAGCTAAAGAGAATAGGCGAGAAGCCATGTTGGAGCCTAAAACATTAGAAGGCTCGGCAATGATTTCTACAAAGTCAAACAATAAGGAAGCAAAGATAGGTAATGGGCGTACAAAGTCAAATAAAGACACAATTTGGTGCACATACCGCAAAATCCATGCCATACATGAAGATGATTGCTTCAAACTCCATGGGAAGGAACAAGTCCTTAGCCGTAAATGAGGATTCAAAGGAGGAAAAGCCCATTTAATTGATGGAGAAGACCAAATCCAAAGCAAATTCAACTAGGCTGGTATAGAAGAATTCAAGAAAGATGAAATCAAAAGCTAAGAAACCTCCTAAACTCCCTTGAAAAGTCCTCTAGTACGTGTTCATTGGCTCAATCAGGGAAGTACCTTAGTTCTTATGCTTTAAGTGCCTCAAGCATGTCTTCTCTAGGCTCTTGGATCATCGACTCAGGAGCTACTGACCATATGACCCACAGCCCAATCAGATTTAGAACATACAATCCATGTCCTAGAAATAGAAAAATTACTGTTGTGGATGGATCTCCTATAACTGTTGTAGGCCAAGGAATAGTAAATCTATCAAATTCTTTGTCCCTAAATAATGTGTTGCATGTCCCAAAATTGTTCTCCAATCTCATATCCATCCATCAAGTTACCAAAGATCTAAACTATAAAGTAACTTTCTATTCCACTCACAGTGTTTTTCAGGATTTGGTTACGGGAAGGATGATTGGACTTGCTAAGGTTAATGATCGGATTTATTACCTTGAGGAAATGAGTGGCAACAGGAAGAACAATAATCAGTTATCCCTCACCTGCTCCTCAAGCAACCTGTCTCCTAATGAATCTAAAATTTGGCTTCATCATTTCCGACTTGGTCATCTATCTTTTATTTTACTCAAAAGCATGTTTCCCTCGCTTTTTAAGAATGAAGATGTTACTAGTTTTCATTGTGATACATGTGAAATTGCTAAACATCATAGACTATCATTTCCATTGAGTAATACAAGATCTACTAGACCTTTCTCTTTGATACATACTGATATTTGGGGGCCATGTAGATTTTCTAGTATTTCTGGAGCAAAATGGTTTGTCACATTCATTGATGATTGTACTAGAACTACTTGGTTATTTATTATGAAAGAAAAATTAGAAGTAAGCAGTATTTTTCCAATGTTTCATAAAATGATTTGTACACAATTTGGAAGTTTGATTAAAAAAGTAAGATCTGACAATGCAAGAGACTATTTTAATCAAATTCTCTCATCCTTTTTACAAAAAGAGGGTATAATACATGAATCATCTTGTGTAGACACACCCTAACAAAATAGGATTGCTAAACTAAAAAATAGACATTTACTGAATGTAACTCGAGCAATTTTGTTTCAACATAAATTTCCAAAAACTTTTTGGGGGGAGGCTATTTTAACTGCTGCATATTTGATAAATAAAGTACCTTCCAAAGTGCTAAATAATCAGAGTCCCATTGCTGCTTTTTCTACTTTTTACCCTAATTTTAATATCTCTTGCAAATTGTCTCCAAAAGTGTTTGATTGTGTTGCTTTTGTACATGTTCATGCACACCCAAGAGGGAAACTTGATCCAAGAGCTCTAAAATGTATTTTTGTGGTATACTCAAACACAAAGAAAGGATACATGATAGGATCCTCGACCTATCTCAGACGAGACTCGAACCATGCATGGACCAAGGATTTAGAAGATTGAATTGGGTTTAGGCAGTGGAACTTATTTGTCCTTGGGCCACTCAAAGAGCGAACAAACAGGTAGATGATACCACAATCAAGGTGATTACTTGATTGAGAAAGTCAATGAACACTGAGAATGTCTAACGTACTCAGAGCTCGCTTCAAGAAGTATGAGAAGAACTCTCAATAAGCTGGAAAATTATTCAACTTCATTCACTAAGACAGAAACATTTTAGGGATGCCTATTTATAAGCTTACAAAACAAATCCTACTAAGCTAAGGAAAAGGTGTAATTCGGCCCACCTAAAGTTGGACAACCGAAATTAAACTAAGCTAAACTACTTGAATTCTCCTAAGATGCGACATAAGGCTAGTCGCTTATTCTCTAAACTAATCAAACAAAATAAACACAAGAACTAATGACATTATTTGACCAACATAAACCCTAACACTTATCTAACAAATGACATAAAAAACTCAAAGCTTGCATTTGAGAGTTCATGTAATTCTTGCATCAATACAAGTGTTATCATCCATCTTCAAAAAAAAAATTTATCTCCATGGATCTCACATTTGTTGAAAATGAGCCTTACTCTCAAAGTAACAATCCTCATCTCCAGGGGAAGAGTTCTTGGGAAGATAAGGAATTTCTTCTTGATTTTTGAAGTCCCACACTAAACTCGAAATCTTTCAAAGCTGACCATACACCCGATTCCAAAAGAGAACATGCTAGCAGTGAACCTGAACCTGAATTTGAAGTTGAACATGCCAGTAAAGAAATTGAACCTGATCTTGAAGCTGAGAGAAAAAATGGTTTAAATCCTAATACACCACTCAAGGTCTACTCAAGGAAGAAAGTTCATATTTCTGAACCTATGCAAATCCAAGAATCTGAACCACAACTAGGTACTGAAAATTCTATTCCTTTGTGTGCTCACTCTGACTCTGTTCCTTGTGAATTTAATGATTTAGACCTGCCTATTGCCGTTCGAAAAGGAACACGAGAATGCACTAAGCATCCAATCTCAAAGTTCGTGTCTTTCCATAGACTTTCTCCACAACATATAACTTTTCTTACCACCATCAACTCCATTTCAATCCCACAAACACTGCAAGAGGCACTCAGAAATAAGAACTAGTTAGAAGCTATGAAAGAGGAGATGAATGCCCTAGAGAGAAATATGACTTTGGAAATTGTAAACCTGCCCAAAGGAAAGAAAACAGTGGGGTGTAAATGGGTGTTTACTTTGAAATATAGAGCTGATGGTTCATTAGAGAGGCATAAAACTCGGTTGGTTGCAAAAGGATATAAACAGACATATGGGGTAGATTATCAAGAAACCTTTGCATCCATATCAAAAATGAATACTATGCGTGTTCTTTTGTCTTTAACTGCTAACTTTGGTTGGTGTTTACAGCAATTTGATGTTAAGAATGCATTGTTACATGGGGATTTAGAAGAAGAGTTGTACATGGAACCTCCACTGGGTTTCAATGAAATGTTTTTTGAAAAGAAAATGTGTAGGTTAAAGAAAGCTTTATATGGATTAAAACAATCGCCAAGGGCTTGGTTCGGAAGATTCACTAAAGTGATGCTAGCAATGCAATACAAACAAAGTCAAGGAGATCATACCTTGTTCATAAAACATTCAAAAGGAGGAGTTACAGCTCTACTTGTGTATGTAGATGACATCATCATCACTGGAAATGATCCAATTGAAAGAGAGACACTAAAAAGTGCTTAGCAAAGGAGTTTGAAATTAAAGAACTAGGGAGGTTGAAGTATTGTTAGGCATTGAGATGGCATACTCAAATAAAGGCATCCTTGTTTTCCAACAAAAGTATGTCTTAGACTTGCTTAATGAAACAGGCAATCTTGGATGCAAAGCAGCAAGCATGCCTATTAAGTCTAAATTGAGATTGAGTGAATAGAAGGATGATAGCACAGTAGATAAGAGAAGATATCAGCGGTTGGTTGGAAAACTGGTATATCTGTCCCATGCAAGGCCAGATATAGCTTGCCGTAAGCGTAGTAAGCCAATCTATGCATGATCCAAGAGAGAAACACTTGCAAGCTGTCAACAAAATTTTGTCCTATCTCAAAGGGACACCGGATAGAGGAATTTTGTTCAAGAAAAATGAAGGATTGTTCATAGAGGCATATATTTATACAGGTTCTGTTGTAGATCGTAGATCAACTTCAGGATATTGTACATTTCTTGGTGGAAACCTAGTGACATGGAGGAGTAAGAAGCAATCAATTGTTACAAGATCAAGTGCTGAAATAGAGTTTAAAGCAATGGCTCATGGAGTTTGTGAATTGCTATGGCTCAAAATAATACTTGATGACCTTAAAATCAAGTGAGAAGGACCTATGAAACTCTATTGTGACAACAAGTCTGCCATCAACATTGCACACAATCCAATGCAACATGATCGCACAAAGCACATCGAAGTAGATAAACATTTTATTAAAGAAAATCTAGACAGCGGCATGAATTGCACTCTATATGTAGCATCAAATGATCAATTGGCAGATGTCTTAACAAAGGGAATGCCAACTTCCAACTTTGAGACATTACATGCAAGATGGGAATGGAAAATATCTATTCACCATCTTGAGGGAGAGTGTTGAAAATCTGGAATATCTTTCTATACAGCTATAAATTCTATGTATATCCCATGATTTCTGCTCTATTTTAGGATAGAATAATATCCCATGATTTCTGCTCTTTTTTTAGGATAGAATAATTTTCTCCTAACGTATTTTAGAATAGAATAAATTAGTTCCTAATTTTTAGGAACTGACAGATTTCATGGAATTGACCAGAAGTCAAATTCCATTTGTATAAATGTTTTACAGAGCCTAGGAAAAAATAAATGAACAATTTAGTTTTTCTTTTTGTTCAAAAGATCCACGGTGTTATAGGGAATTAGGGACCACTTTCGTCATGACAAATAGGAGTACAAAACTTGAGCAGTAGTACTTGTACGCCCAAAGCGGCTATAGTTTGCATCCATCTATCATAGCTGGAGGCAAATTCACTCACCAGACAACATATCAAATGAAGACGAACTATCTTTTGACTGGAATAAAGCTGTAAAGTTTGATATACTACTTTCAAGAACCTATGCTTGTGGCGATGGCAGCCATTATAAAGAGGCCGACTCTCTCCACACATCTTGCAGCAATCGTGGAATAGCTTTGACCTAACTTTGCAAATATGCTTCCACCTTCTTGCCAAAACCCTAGTCCTAATGACTTTTATCAAGTCCAGCCATGAAAGGACCTCTGAGAGAAGATCATCTAATAGTTGGCTGATTATATCCCCTTGTGCATCACCATAAGCAACCTAATTATGTGTAGCACCATGAGCAAAAGATAAAAATATGTGCCAAGTACAACCAAACAAACTCACCATTTAACTCTATGCCTACTAGATGAACAAGCTTTCATACCACAACTTTTGTTTTTTTTACCTAATGTAATACATTTCCAACCAAACGTGATACTGTGGCAATAGCTTTATATAAGAAAACATTTTCATTTAAAAAAATATCGATGAGTGTGAAAACACAGTAATCCATATAAGTGAAAAAAGGAACTAAAATTGCATAAAAATTTTAAAGTATCAATCAAAGAGCACCATATAAGTACCTTGAGAACATCATCTTGCTAATGATGTTTTTTCAAGAAAGCTATTGTTTTCCCCTACATGCCCAAAGAAGACATAATTGCCACTCTAGTAGCAGCAACTCCGATCCCTGCCAGTACCAATAAAGGTAGAAAAGCTTTCCTCCCAGAACATCACATTGCAGTTGCTAATACAATAAGAAGCAAACCAAAAATGTTGCAAAGTAAGACCACTATGGCTTATTGATATCATGAACCTCCAAAATACACGATGATCGAGTATATTCGTCGAATGTACTTCCAAAAAGTCCAAAGGATGTGAATTTGCCAGAGCCAATTAAATTACTTGAAAGTATAGGGTTTTTTTGTGGTTGGGGGGTACCAACATCAGATTTTTGAATACTTATTAGCTTCCCTAAGAGTAATGCTCATTCCAAACCCAACCCAAAAAAAGAGATTACAAAAGAAAGAAAAAAAGGATTTTCATATGTTGAAAGCATAATCTAATTGCAATTCCACCGGACCATTGGCAGATAAATATCAAAACAAACTATTTAGTTCCGATATACTCACATGTTACTAAAGACACTGTTTTACCTCCAAAATTATATTACCAAAAGTGATTCATGAATTATAAAGAAGAATATCAAAGATGTACATGCAAAATATTTAAAACTATAGATTACAATATTCAAAAAAGTTACATATTCAACACAGGCTACAATATCAGTAAACATGCAAGATGATTGTCGACAAGAAAATTTAAAAGAAAATTAACAAAAGAGCACATAGGATATTATTAGAGATTAGGAAGTTAGAGTTTTAAGTTTGAATTTTTTACATCAACATCTTATCTATTTAAGTTTGAATTTTTTACATCAACATCTTATCTACTATGTTAATAGAATTATCTTGTAATTTGAATTCTAATTTGATTTTGTATTTTGATTTGTAGATAAGAATTATCTTTTGTAATCTTTATAGAGAAACTTGTATATAAACTCTTAACAGCATGAATGAAGAATAATCCTTCCTAAAATTTTACATGGTATCAGAACAAGTTTATTTCTCTGTACCAGAACAAGTTTATTTCTCTTTGCTTGACCTTTTGCTAAAGATTGCTTAATCACTTGAATTACAATGGGTTTGTTTGGATAGAGAATTTACTTGAGATTTTATTTGAAATATTTACTGTAGCACTTTTTGTGATGTGATGTATGTGAGATAAAAATGTTGTTGGGAAGATAAAAAGGTGATTGGAAAGTGTGATTATGATGTAAGCAAAGTAAATTTTGCAAATAAATTTTACAAATTTCTGTTATACAAACAAACCCAATGTTATCAAGTGAAAGACAATCAGCAAATAATGGGTCGACAACTGCTACTATTGATTACACCTCTCCTCATTATCTTCATTCGTCAGACCATCTCGAAGTGGTTTTAATTTCCCAAAAATTAATAGGTGACAATTTTTCTTCGTGGAGACGAATCGTTAAAATTGCTCAAGCAGCCAAAAACAAGCTATGCTTTGTTGATGAAAGTCTAGTAAAACCATATTCACCTGTATAAACTGTCATGGTTTGGGACCGTTGTAGCAATATGACTACATCTTGGCTACTCAACAGCGTCAGTGTTGATATTGGAAACACCGTCAGCTATGCAGACTCTGCCGATGAAGTATGGAATGATCTTGAAGAAGGTTTTCACAATGTAATGGCTTAAGAATCTATGAATTGAAGAGGTCCATAGTGACTTCTCATTAAGAACAACAATCCGTTGCTACTTATTGTACAAATTTAAAAATTTTCTGGGACGAGTTGGCTTCCTACACTAAATTACCCAGCTGCAGATGTGGGGTAAACAAGGAGATTCAAGCTTTTTTGCAATAAAAAAGAGTATATCAATTTCTTAGCGTCTTAATGATAGTTTTGGAACTTTAAAGACTCAAGTTTTGAACATGGACCCACTTCCTAATATAAATAAAGTGTATTCTTTGGTCCAACAAGAAGAAAAATGAAAGTGTCTACAAGTGTCTAATTTTTCTAGTGATGCTACTGCTTTAACAGCTTCATCAAATAGGTTTCTCAGAACACCAGAACAAATTTAGGTGAAAAAATTTTTACTTAAATGATGATTATTGTGGTGGCAGAAGGCATACATGCAACAATTGTTTTGAGATCCATGGATACCCTACTTGGCATCCTAAACCCAAAACTGAACCCATAAGAAATATAAGTTTTCCAAAAATTGCAATTGTATATACTGGCATGCCTGATGGTAGTTCCATACCAATACCAGTAATTCAGACTTTCGAAATTGTACCTCATTTTTCTCAACTTTTTGCTAGTCAAAATCAACAATTATTGTCCATTTTGAGTCTTGATAAACTGCCAAATATTGTAAATTTTGCAATGTAGCAATAGGTTCTTCTAATTCTTGCATTATTGGTGTAGGAGTTACTAATCATTTCACGTCTTACTTGTCCTTACTCTTTGAAGTTGTTGAAAATAAGAATGTCAAACCATTGTGTTTACCTAATGGGTCAAACATCCAATTTCTCATACAAGGAGGTTAATTCTTTCCAATTTCTCATACAAGAAAGTTAATTCTTTCTCCTTCAATAACTATGCAAAATGTGAATTATGTCCCAAATTTTCATTTTATTCTTCTTTCCATTAGTAAAATCACTAAATTGTGTTGCTCTTTTCTTCCCAACCTTTTGTGCAGTTTAGGAGATGAAAATGAAGAAGCTGATTGGAGTGGGTGAAATGAGAGACAGACTTTATCACTATAATCAACCATTGTCACAACCAAATACTACACTTTTAACGCATTCTAGTTCTACTTCAGATATATGGCATTTACGCCTAGGACATCATTCTTCACAAAGTTTGGCTAACTTACCATATCCCAAATAAAATGCTTCTGAAAACTTTTCCAAATCATGTGAGATATATACTTTAGTCGAACAAACCAGACCTTCATTTTCATTGAGTATGAATAAATGTGTTTCACCTTTTGAACTCATTCATTGTGACATATGGGTGGTTATCCAACTGCTTCTCATTTAGGTGCTCATTATTTTTTGATTATTGTTGATGATTATTCAAGGAGTACATGGGTTTACGTAATGAAATTCAAATCTAAAACTTATTCTTTCTTAAAGAATTTCATTACCAAGGTAAAAACTCAATACTATCATCAAGTTAAAAACGTTAGATCAGATAATGGTTATGAGTTTTTTTTTCTAACCCTATATATACAACATTTCTTTAGTGAACAAGGAATTTTGCATCAGTAAACTTGTGCAGCAACTCCTCAACAAAATGGTAGGATAGAGTGAAAACATCTTTATCTCCTTGAGATAGCACGTACTTTAAGATTTCAAACTCATTTGCCAATTTAATTTTGGGGGGAAATGTGTTCTAAAAGTTGCCTATTTAATAAATTGCATTCCTACTCATGTCTTATATGGTTGAACCCCTTATGAAATGTTTTTCTGTAACAAGTCATCATATGACCGTTTTCAGGTATTTGGTTGTCTATGTTTTGCTCACAATAAAGATATACCAAAAACTAAGTTTGATGCAAGAGCAAAACGTTATATTTTTGTTGGATATCCTTTTGAGCAGCTTGGTTATCATTTGTATGATCTTGATTCGAAAAAGATTTTAACTAGTAAAGTTGTGATGTTTTTTGAAGATCAATTTCTGTTTAAAAATCATTCTTCAATTGCACATTCTTCTTCAACTATCTTTCCTATAGATCAAGACAGACAGGCATCTAATGATACTACAATTAATTCTAGAACATCATTGCCTTCTGATCATACAACTCCTTAATATTTTGCAAATCTCAAAGTTGGCAATCAAATGAATGATGATTCTCAAATTTTACAGCGACCTCAGCGTGAAATTAGGAACATTTATATTTGAATGACTATGTTTGCTCCAATGCTTCTTCAAAATAGTCCATTCTCATTTTTACTCCATCCAATTAGCAATCTTCAAGGTCATCCACACAAGGTATTCTTTATCCTATTGCTAATTATTTGATCAATTCTGCTTATTCTCTATAACATAGAGTATTTTAAACTACTATTGCTATTTATAATGAACCTAAAACCTACAAAGAAGCAATTCAACATTCTCACTGGCATGAAGCCATGGCAACAGAATTGCAAGTAGTTGAGGAAAATAAGACTTGAATTTCGAAGTCTTCACTTTCTGGTAAACATCCAATTCGTTATAAATAGGTTTACAAGGTAAAGTATTACTCTGATGGTTCTATTCAAAGGTACAAAGCACGTCTTGTAGTTAAAGGATTTACTCAAAATGAAGATCTTGATTTTTATGAAACTTTTACCCCAGTGCCAAAACTTCTTATAGTACGGTGTTTATTGGCTATTGCATAGATGTCAACAATGCTTTGCTTCATAGAGATTTGCAAGAAGAAGTTTATATAACACATTCTATCCCATGCAAACAAAGAATTTGGTTTGTTGACTTTGCAACTCTTTGTATGGTCTCGAACAGGCATCTCATCAATGGTTTGAAAATTTTTTTTCAGCTTTAAAAGTAGCTAGTTTTAAATAGTCAGTTGCTAATTATTCATTATTCACCATGACAAATGGGTCCATCTTCATTGCTGTTTTAGTTTATGTTGATGATGTTATCATTACTAGTAATGACAAAAAACTCCATTGATCATTTGAAATCCTATTTACATGGTCAATTTCATACTAAGAATTTGGGTTCTCTAAAATATTTTCTTGGGATTAAGGTTGCACATTCTAGGAAAGGAATTTTTCTCAATAAAAAAAATATACATTGGAGATTCTGAAAGACAGTGGCTTTCTAGGTTCCAAACCAGTTTTATTTCCTAGTAGAATCTAAAATTTACTATCACTGATGATGATGTTGTTAATGATATTAAATGTCATTGTAACAATTATCTTGCAGCAGTTTTTAAGTATCACTAAATTGTACCATGAAACAATGTCATGAGAAAGTGCCACTACATTAGTTTCTAATGGCAATTATAAATGCCATCAATTTGAGTTCTCTTATCACTTTAAATGCCATTATTTGAAATTTCCATGGCACTTTCAAATGCCATAAAAGATTAGCAAAAGTAAAAAATAATGTAAAAATTAACAATCAATTTATTCATATGTATCGCTAATTGATTATAATTTATAAATATTTCTCTGTAAAAAGAATTCACAACAAACTAATACATCAAGCAAGAAAATGTACATAAGTAGATAACTTTTTATACATGAGCCATGTCTAATGACATTAATATTTTAAGGTAATAATTTGAATAAGAATGTGCTGTCTTCGTTTTTATTAACCCATTATGATGCTTTGTAATCTGCATTTAAACAATAAAGTAATATATTACCCCTTTTCAAGGATTACTATGTAAACTACTAAAGAAATACACAATAATAGTTGAAAATTTAACAACAATCAAAGTATGAAGTATAAAGGACCACCTTGAATATCCAATACCAGCAGTATAAAGGACCACTTTGAATATCCTATGTCTCAACTGAAACATTCTAAAAAAGAAACCTTGACCTTGGCATTCTTCAATCTTTCTAATAAAAGGAGAAAAAAGCATCGATTGTGATGCAGTGGCAGAAGTGTGAAGAAGTGTGAAAGATGAAGGGGTCTCTGGAACACTCTCCCAACGAGAATCATTACACAAATGATACCCAACCATTAGTCAAAGATTTATGAAAGACGAGAGAAAACTCTCAAACAATTGGTAAACTAACTAATGATAAATTCTATTAGGAGAAAAGTCTAATAACATAACATAATCAATACAATAGTTCTAAGCACACCTATTTATAAGCTATGAATCCTATTCTAAAAAGGAAATAAGACACACTAAAAATTCTAAACAAATGAAACTACGTATCTGCTAGTACAATGTTAGGCGCCTATCATAGGATCCATCTAGAAAACCCAACACAAATTGTCCGCTAGTTCCAATAATAATAAGAACCCTTATAAAACACGTAAAAATAACAATAAAATCATAAAAATAATCTCAAAGTCAATTCTAAGGAATTGCTGTTGAGGGGGGTAACGCGTACTATATCAGACACCCCTATTTAACAAGAACTCCCCCTTTAGTTCTACGGAGAAGTTTGACACGTCCTATTAGAAGAAACACTGACAATCTTTTCACGAATCTTGAAAGGCTGATACTTGCAATGAAAATTCAACACCTAATTATGATCATAGGAAACCACATGAGACTCCAAAAGAATTGAAAAACCAACAATGTTAGCACCTTTGTTGATTACAACAAATTTTTATTACTTTTCCATTATCAACAATAAATTCAATTTTCTTGGTTTCCACGGAAAATACTCACTAGGAATAAATTCATGAGATGAATGTTTTCCATCAAGATTAATATTTTCTTTACCCAAAAAATTACTATGTCCTTCAAATCACCGAAAGCAAATGAGTCAATGGGGGCCAGGGTGGCTAGTACATAGTCTACAAAATTTTCTTCAATCTCTAAATCCTTGAACTCCTTGAACCCCTTGATCTCTATAGTTGTATGGTCAAGCTTGATCTCAGGTTCACTAGTAGGAAAAGATAAGAAGAACTTTGCCTCAATATCTTAGCCGTCTGGTCCACAAATATATTCCTCCATCTCTTCCTCGAATTGCTGTTCACGATTTTTAGGTTTTACTACAATGGTAGCTATTGCAGTTGGACGGATTTGATGTTGCTATTTAAGTAATCCGGTCCTAATTCCCATAGACCTGAGAACTATGAAAACTTGGGGAGGAAACAATACAAAGATTGGAGTTGTCAGCAGTGAATCTCCTGCTTATGCACCTTTGGTGTATAGATCTTCGAAAGTCATCCCATACTTCTGGTCTACTGTCTATATCTTGCATCCAAAATTCCAAACGATCTAGAGTAACATCAAGGTAAGCATAGCGATGATGATATTTGCAAAGGAATACATCAGTGTTCATCATAGGAAAGGTCTGCTTTGATCCTACATGATGTAGCAGTAGAAGTGTGAAAAACTATGGGGTCTCTTGAACATCCTCCCAACAAAAAGGAAGAATCAGTATACAAATGAAACCCAGTTATCAATCAAAGATTCATGAAAAATGAGAGAAAACACTCAGATGATTGGTAAACAAACCAATAATAAGTTTTATTAGGAGAAAAGTCTAATAACATAATCAATACAATATTTCTAAGTATGCCTAGTTATAAGTTATGAGAGTTCTATTCTAAAAAGAAAAAGAACACATATTAAAAAAATAAACAAATAAAACTATGTATCTACTGGTACAATGTCAAGTGCCAATCATAGGACCCGTCAGAAGACGTGACATAATCAGTCTACTATTTCTAATAATAATAAGAACCCTAATAAATCACATAAAAATAACAATAAAATCATAAAAATAATCCTAAAGTCAATTCTAAGGAATTGCATCGAAGGGGGACCAATGTGTATTGTATCAGATTGGCTGAGATTTGATCCTAAAATTCAAGCAAAAAAATAAATAATCAATAATTGAAAATTTCATCATTTTGTTTCCTAAATGTTTTCACTAAAACCGATTTCATCTCTAATAATTTATTTTTTACTTTCAATGTAGGACTTTTGACCGAATTTTACTCGATCTGCTTGGACATACATTGGCATAATCATCACATTAACCTAACCTTCTATAATTAACCAACAAAAGAGAATAGAAGATCATTAAAAATAGAATTGAAGATCATTAAAATTGCTTAACATTCAATTTAGTTCTTGCCCCATTATTTTAGATGCTAAACAATTTTAATGATCTTTCTAATCTGTTTTGTTTATTCATTATAGAAGGTTAGGCCAGTGTCATGATTATGCTCCTATCGGTCCACATGGATTGAGAAAAAATTGGTTAAAAGTCCTATATTGGAAGTAAAAAACTTGTTTTGGAACTAAATTGGTTAAAATAATTCATTAGAAATGAAATTAGTTTTAGTAAAAATGTTCAGGCACCAAAATGGGAGAATTCCCTATAATTCCTAATGCTTGATTATATGTTTTGTACCTACAACCATATTTGTATGTTTGTTTATAGATGCCATATATAAATTCACTAAAGAAGAAAATTAGCTAAAAGTTTTACTTTCATTACTGACGCACAATAAAAATCCAAGAAGATACATACTGAAAAAGACTTTAATTATGCTTTTGATAACTTTACATTAATGATGCTATCTCTACTCTTCTACAAAGAACATATATCATATTAAACATCTCTCTCCATCATATAATCCAACTATTCATCTCTTTCAACAAAAGTTTAAGAAGTATCTCCCAACCTGACTTGGCATAAAAAGAAAAGGCTTTTTATTAACATTGTAATAATAACCAATAATATGAGGATTAGCAAACAAAGAAGATTTTTTTGGATAATAATAAAATTGAAATGAATTTATTAATGAACTTGCTAGATGTTGTCCAACACTAATTGTTTTACAAACTTTGATGGATAAAGCTAGAAAGAATCGATGGCAACTCCTAATTCGGCATACTATGCTATTTCATGAGCTACCTTACTCAATTCTTGATTTAGCAAACAAAGAAGATTTGAACCCTACAATAGTTAATACAACTACTCAAGGGAAAGAAAATCACAAAAAAAAGGCTAACCTTTTTCTTCCTTGAGATTTTACACCTAATCAAACAATGTACAAAGAAAAAATAGCTAAGCTATGGTTTGTCTTATGAAATATGGAGAAAAATAGTACATTTTGATGATATCTGGTAATGACAGGTGTTAGCAAGATTAAAATAATAAGGTTTCCAGATAAAGATTAGAAGGAAATAAGTAGGATCAAGAAAATTGGATGAGTTTTAATGTTTTAGAGATTTATACCCTATTTCATAACCCAATTCAACATTTAAATTTATATCCTATTTCATAACCCAATTCAACATTTAAACTTAATAGATTCAGATCTTAATATGTTCATATGCGTTTGATAATCAAAAATAAAATATCTGAATTAATTAAGTGGTACTGAATTTTATAAGTAAAACTCGCTCCAAAAAATAAGTGAATGGCTTATTACTTAATGTTATCTACGCTCAAATATATTAGATTTAGTACATAACAATTAAGTAACTTAATTGATTCAGATTTTAGATTTTAGATTTTAGATTTTAGCTTTTATAGTTATCAAATGCACCCTTACTTTGATATTTATCTTTTAGGGGGAGTAAATTAGGGAGAAAGTATTGTCAATATGGAAATCTTTTTTTTCTTTATTATGTATTTTATTTCAGTTTTTTGAAAAAAGTCAATAAAACTTATGATGTGGTGATACTTTAAGAAAAAATTCCACTAGGATGTGACTAAATTTGCATTTAATGTCACAAACTGGCATTTTTATGAAGTGAAGAAGTGAATCTTTTTTATAGGATGCCACTAAAAGTTTTAACCGTGGTATTCTCTTTAAAAGTGCCATATATTAGGTGTCACATATATTTGTGTTTTGAGATAATAAAATATGTTGAGTATTATTGTACATTTATTCTCCTCCAATTCGCAAATATTTTTATATGTGTTAAAACGACTTGCGCTGCATGTTTTTGGTAACACAAGATAATTATAAGGGATAATTCCAGAAACCCTTTTTGAGATTTTTGACAATTTCACTTTAGACCCTTGAGATTTTAATATTACACTTACCTTCCTATATCCTATAAAATGACCATAATAAACTTAACATATTATATTTTTCATGCAATTAAACAATCTGCTTCTACTTTTGTGCCTATGAATGCGTTTCACACAATTAGACATTAAATAAAAACAAAAATAAGATTCACTTGTGGAATAATCAATTATATCCTAAACATAATTTTAACATATTACAAATTAATTTTAGCTTTTGTTGGAGGAACTAGAGACGAATAGAAGAAAATGCGGGCTGAAGGTTTAAGAATGATGAGTCTGGTTTTGGTACTCTAACATTTGAAGGATACGTTGTTATGTTAATGCAATTGGTAAATTTTTGTTGAATTTATTTGTGCTAATTTTTTAGATTGAGGTTTTAGAATTTAGGGAATGACGGTGTTTTGGTCATGGAAATAATGGTACTAATTTGGAATGTAAAAATATGAAAGTCTTAAAGTAGTTGATATAAGAGTTGAAAGTGTGTTTGTGATATTGTACATGTTTCAAAATTTTTTAAGAATTTTATGGGAAAATAAAATGAACTTCACAATTTTTTTAAGAACTTCGCGATTTTTTCAAATAAAATATGTTTCAAATAAAATGAACTTCGCAATTTTTAGAGGGCATTTAGGGTAATTCATTAACCTCAAGGGAGGCACGTGTAATTTTACAAGTCTCAAGAAAACTAGGTGCAATTGTCAAAAATCTCAACGGAGATTTCTAAAATTATCCTTAATTATAAACTAAACTTTATGCTTACAATAATGATAACCCTTCTGGTTTGGAGGGTGACATGGATAGACCGGGGGATCAAACAATAATCAGTCAAACGAATTGACTATCGACAAGGACAGGCTTGTCACAACATCTGGATAATTCAACCGCCTGCCGTGGAAAATTACAGCAGACGTCAAGTTAGAAGACATGGGGGGATATTTTATTTCTCTGGTGCACAATTGAAAAAAAAAGACATGAGGTGTTTGTTTCTTTGGTGCACAATAAAAACAGAAACAAATAATCAGCCATGAGATATTTTGTCTCTTTGGTGCACAATAAAAAAATGAAGAGATGAGACATTTTGTTTCTGTGGTGCACAATAATCAACCATCTGTATATGGCCATTCAACTTATATCTTATTAATAATAATTGCCCGGACTCCAAGGGTGTGCACAATAATTGACCATCTGTGTATGGCCATACAACTTAAATCTAATGAATGATTGATTGGGGTTCCACTGGTGTGCACCATAATTGACCATCTGTATACGGCCAGACAACTTATGCCATGAATAATTGATTGGGTCCAAAATTGACCTGGAATAGCGAAATCCCCCGACTGCATTAACTGAATTATCTTATGAGGAGGGTGCAAGTTTCATTTGACGCCCTTTTTAAGTCCAGGTTACCTTTTGACAACGGATCTTGAATTCTCCGACAGTACTATTTGGACCTCCAAATTCATACACAAGGGCTGCTTTTGACTCTGGATCTTGACAACACCATTGACGGATCGGTCTGGAGTAAGGCTGCGTTTGGACCGATGAATTCGGATTTGATGAAAAATTTGAAGGGGATAAATTTCAAATGATTTTTATATTAGATGAATTTAAAATTCTCAAAATTAACTGACTCCATCTATGGGTGGAGTTAAAATTTCATTCTTAGAATTAAATTTTCAAACAGTAAAAAGGATTTAGACTGTGATTTTGAAATTAAATTCACTCAAATCCACTCATCCAGACACAGTAAAAGGTTGTGTTTAGATCGATAAATTTAGATTTAGTGAAGGATCTGAGAGAAATGAATTTAAATGACTCTTATATTGAATGGATTTAAAATTTTCAAGATTAACCTACTTCATCTTATAAATAAATTTAAAATTTCATACTTAAAATAAATTTTTAAACAGTGAAAAGGACTGTAGCACCCGTCCAAACACAGCATGAGCAAATTCAAAATTGGCTGAGGTGAGCGAACATAGGCTTGGAGCTGGTTGATGTGACAGAATGCTGAATTGGGAAAAAAAAAATTAAAAACTCAACAAATGAGAAAAAGAGAGATGGGAATGACGAAAAAGCTGGCCCACCACCATGTTGAATGCTTTTTTTGGTTAATCATTCCAAAGTCCGCCCACTACCATTTTTCTTTTTTTTATTCCTGTAACGTATAACGACCGCTTTAAAGGATTTTCAGTTGTCATTTCTTTGTTTTCTATCTATTTCTGTGTGGGTTGTCATTTCTTTATTTTCTATTTACTTTTCTTTACAGGGGCACAACGATAGATGCATTATGCTAATAACTGAAATTTTCAGTACGGTACTCAAAATACAAAATTAAATTAGAAAATCCTGATCACGTATGAGCTAAAAAAGCACTTCGATGTTAATGTGATTGAGTATATTCTTTGTAACTTTCTTCTTTTTATGTTTCGTGTTAATGGACTCAATTAAAAATTTGAAATAATCAGTTAGGGAGTCAGTTGGGGGAAGCAGTGAAAAGATGAGTAGAAGGGTGCAAAGGGTAAGCTACGGCCTTTGTGTGTCCTCTTCCAACTGGGCGGAACGTCCCTTTCCCAGCTTTTGCCGATCTAAGCGCCTACTTTTGTGCCTTATTGCAGAATTTTTCCACCATCTGGAGCGCCAAATTCATACACCGGCGGGCGGGATATCGCCGCCGTCTAGTAAGAATGTGGACGACCTCATTCTAGTCCATGATATACTACAGAAGTAGACAGGTTATATTAAAGCTCTGTTTGTGTTTGTTTGATGTAAAAGTCGTATGAGAAAGTATGTCAGGGAAAAAGTGGAATGCAATGAGATAAGATAAAATGAAACTAACTTTTTTACATGTGTTTGGTTCATAAAAAAGTGATGCAAGAAAATATGAATTCTCGTATTTGTTTAGCAGGAAAGTCACGAAAAAATTGGTTAGTATGTTTGTTAATAGAAAATATTCTATATTGAACTTCTTCATTTTTGGTATTTGTATACAAAAATATGTAATGAATATTTTGCATATTGGAAGAGTTGCTTACCTCAAAATTAATCAGATTATTTAACAATAAGAGAGAGAGTGTGTGTGTGAGTTATTTAAAAAATATATACATAAAAAAGAACATAAAATGTAAAAGAAAAAAATACTAATGTCATATAAATTCAACAAATTACTACTCCATTAATTGTTAGAATAAGAATAAAATGCCTAACTACAAGCTGATTTTTTGAATTGTAAATTCTAAGATGTTTTAATTTATGTAAAAGTTTAGAGTGGAGGAGTAGTTTAGAAAGAAAGGAGTTGTAAAAGAAATATAATTATTATTAGGAGAAAGGTACTAGTGCAAACACTATTAGAGTTAATTCAAGACAAATTACTCTTTTTCCAAGTACTGATTAAAATGTGAACAAACCAAATCACCAATTAATTCTATGGACAACAATAGTAAAATGCAAAAAATTAAAGGCATAGAACACCAAGATTTTTAACGTGGAAAATTCAATTTAAAAAAAAAAAGCATGGGATTTAGTCCAGTCAAAAATATCCATTATTAAAATAGGAACAAGCCAAATCACCAAACAATAATATTGACAACAATAGTAAAATGCAGAAAATTAAAAGGCATAGGAAACCAAGAATTTTAACTTGGAAAATCTAAATTGAAAAAAATCATGGGATCTAGACTAATTAAAAATCTCCACTATCACAACAATAGGCACGTACAAGGTTTATTTGTAATATCTGATGACAACAACATCATCAACGTCAACTTAGTGATCTACTACAATTCATTTCCCAAAATTACAATACTTTCTAACAAGTAGAATTGAAAAGGCGCTGCCAATCAAAGTGGAAAATCAAAGTACAACTTTTTAATAAGTGAACTTGAAAAGATGTTACTAATCGAAGAAGGCATTCAAGATTGGAATCGGTTGGTTGGTCGAGTACGATGGCGTTACTAAAATTTTATCTTAATTGAATTTCGCACCACTATTCGATCAAGGGCTTGAAGTTGCAAGTCTTCCTTTTCTATGTAATTTCTGTCTCTTCGTTCTCCGCTCAAGAATGGCGGCTGATCTCTCCACCTAATGCAGATTGCGGCTGCCAATTATCAATCAAGTCATAAGATTTGGTATTTACCACCCCCAAAAAAAAAAAAAAAAAACCATAAGATTTGGTTTCCCTAATTTCCTCCTCTCAAATATTGAGAGGTGGACCAAGCCCAACGCATATTATGCCCAAGTGGTCGTCTCACGAGGGAGGTGGCGTCTGGGTTGTTGACTCCCCAGACAGGGAAGTAGTGTTTGGTTTGTTAACTTCCCCAAGAGGTCAGTAACTGTAACGCTGCTATTGCAGATTTGTCATGAATGAAATCGCTTTCGCTTCGCTTCCCACCAAAAAAGGAAAAAAAAATAAAAAAATAAAGGAGGAGAAGAAGGAGAAAAAGTTAGGGCAAATTATACTTTAAACCCCCATAGCACCTCCTTATTTCACTTTATGCCTAGACCAAAAAAATACACACTTTATCCCAATGAAAATTAGTCAAATTAGAAAACACTGAAATCCACAAGTATTTTATGAAGTGACAAACATATCCTTGGATAAGATATGTGAAGGCCTTTTAATCATTGGCTCCTAAAAAAGAATTCCAGATCTCCAACTTCCACTCCATTGTAATTCTTTGATTAGTTACATTCATCATCTATATGTTTGAACCTCACCTCAACTCACTAGAAAAAATCACATGCATTGTCATTTTCTAATCCAACACATTATAACAGTTGTTCGCTTTATCAATTTATAAACATAATGGTGCTCCAATGCCATACCTACATTAATTGTTTATGGCTCTATTTGGATGGTTATTTTTCGAGATAGATTTAGAAAAATTTTTACTAGATTCAACGCCTTTTTTATTAAGTTTTTCAGAGCTATGTTTCTTAATGATAGTGCAAAATGAATGGAGCCAGTGACATTTGCTTTACTAGTCGCAATGAACATGAACTTGAATCGCACTGGCTAAGTTGCACCTTGGACTTTGATGCTTTTTGTTCCAAAAGGGTTAAAAAGACATCCATAGAACTTGTGTCAGGGTATTTTTGTTGATTCGCAATGAGAATTGTTTATTGTTATATATTTTTCGATTTGACTTATTCTCAAAGGGGTTAAAGTGTGCATTTCTTTGGAGTTTTTGGGGCAAAGTGCAACAGTGGAGTTGTTTGGGGGGGGGGGAGGGGGTAAAGTGTAATTAAACGAAGAAGTTGTTCTATGCTGGAATGAACTTGCGCGGAACGTCCCCAGCCAGCTGGATACGGTTTAGACTTACCCTCTCGCACTATGACTTGGAAGCATTATATAAGCTGGTTACGAGATACAAACAATTGCATCCCAAGTAAGCGTCTTTAGAGCTGGTGATACTTCCTTCACCTTGGGAGTACCACATAAACTGTCAAGAGCCTCAACTCGCAAAGATGGAAATAGCCTTAGGTATGTGGATGGCGATGGTGGTTGGAGCCATACCACTACTGTGGTGGTTTTTGTGGCACTGGAATGATTTCTGGTTTTCCTGGCGTTTCGGAGGCGGCACCACCACCGAGCTTCCTCCTGGCGGCATGGGGATTCCATTTTTTGGAGAAATGTTTCACTTTCTTTGGTATTTTAAGGTTCTTCGTCGACCTGATGACTTCATTACCAACAAAAGAAACAAGTAAGGACTTTCTCCTGCTTGAGGTTCAATTGTTTCTTGTTCCATTTCCTTATTTATCCGCAAAGCTTATCCATCTTGTTACTACTTACTACCTACATACATGGCAGTCATTTGCCCAAGTTAATGGCATTTTGCTGCGAGTAGTAATTTCAGCAACGTGATTCTTATAATCCTTTTGCAACATTTTCTAGACAATTTCTTATAGGTGCAAGGCTTTACGCATGTTGTGCTTCGTAGCATAGTTTTTCACTGGAAAAAGTAATGGAAAATAGGATTTGTAACCAAAAGTTGGCCAGAAAGTGCAGCATCAGAGTCCTGCATGTCGTGATCTCCCTGTCAACTCAATATGTCGTTTAGCATGCGTGAATACTATCTAGAATCAAAATTTCCGGATGAAATCAACAGAACATATGAAGGACTAGAAAAAGATAGCTTATAGTTCTGATGGGAACTACTCTCGTAATTTCCCCCACAAATAGGCAGGTATAGGTGATTCCAAGCCACTCTAGATTAATCATAGGTATTAAATTCGGTCCGGTCTAACAATTCAACCAGTCAATTCGGGGACCAGACATTCAACCGGATAAGGTTGGAAGTTGGATAAGATGATACAGAAACTCATCAAAAGCTCGATATCCCGTGGGTCCAACAGGTCAACACCGAATCTGCTGTATTTGTTTGAATAGTCGAAGATGATCAATTATTTATTGACCCAATGATGATGCTCTAGAGTTTTTGGTGCCAAAAGAATTATTAAGTACGTGTCTTAGAAATTTATTTGCTAAGCCAATTATTACACAAAATGTATTCATTTTGTTAAATAATTTTAAACTTAAACTAGTGTCCTAGTCAATTCTGATAAACTGATGCTGCCAACATGTGCCCATGCTTATTAATTCGCAAGTCTTTCATTTAAGTAACTAGGGGATGAATTGACAATATTATTTCTTGTAATTAGCACAATAATATTTCAACGTCTAGCTTATCAAAGCCAAATTTAACATGGTGCTTTACAATTAATCAACTGATCAGATATGGTGATGGAGAAGGATTGTGCAAAACCCATCTCTTTGGTTCACCCTCTATAATTGCGTGGTCACCAGCAGCTAACAAATTCGTCCTTCAAGATTCAAACTTTACCATCGGATGGCCAGGAACAGGAACTAAGATTTCAGGCGACACTTCCCTCATTGCCCTTCAAGGACCATCACATGCAAGGGTTAGAGGCTTGGTTTTGAAGGCCGTCAGTCAACCAGAACCTCTCCGTAAGATAGCCATGATTGTCCAACCAAGAATAGTTGCAGCCTTTCAACAGTGGGCAGAGAAAGGGAGAGTTGTAGCATTGCAAGAAATTAAGAAGGTAGCCTAAGTTATTTTTCTTTATATACGTATGTTCACATGCCAATTACTCTTTAACTGTTGAAGAAAAAGATTCCTAGGCCATTTTCATTAGTCTTCATTTTTAATCTTTGAAGGTAACTTTTGCGAACATTGGGAAGTACTTTTGCGGGTTGGAGCCAGGACCCCATTTGCAGGAACTTGATCGGCTGTGTGCGGGGATCATCAAAGGAGTCAGAAGTCAGCCAATCAATATTCCAGGAACTACTTATCATCACGCCGTCGAGGTTAGCAAGCATTAAAGTTTGAGGCCTAATGTGGGAATTAAGTTCCCTCTGAAACCAAAATATTGGCGAATGAGTAAATTTCCTATATGGGAGGCTTTTATGTTTCTAAAGTTCCAAATGCTGATCACAAATTTGTCATTCCACAGTGTCGAAAGAAAGTCCTGGCATTTTTTGAAAAGCAGTTCAATAAGAGAAAGCTTGAAGGCCCAGGAGCCGAGTTTGATTTGTTGGACCAACTCATGCACCTGAGGGATGACGATGGTAACAAGCTACTAGACGACGAGGTGCTTGATAACATTGTAGGCCTCATCATTGCTGGCTACGAATCTACTTCACTTGCAATCATGTGGACCGTGTATTTTGTCGCCAAGCACCCCGATGTGTACAAAAAGCTACGGGTACAATTACTTCCAAGCTCGAGATGACAGCCAAAGATAAACTTCTTTTCTTGTTATTGATTACATTTATATTTTCATTTTTCATGACTCTAAATCGAATGAATCATAGGAGGAGAATATGACTATTGGTGCCAATGGTGAACTCGTCACACGTGATGACATTCTGAAACTGCAATACACAAGCAAGGTATATCTGCACAAAGATTAATTATATGACGGAGATGCATCTTGTTCTATGGAAACGTATTTTGCAGATCCAATTTTTCCCTTTACCATACAGTCAAAATTTATATACACCATCAATTTTTTTGACTTGCATGGTGCTTCATTTTTTGTTTGGTACCACATAAAGAATTATGTGGCTAAGCTTTCATGGGCAGATATTTACTGCCCGTATGACTTCTTGTCTATCATTGCTTGATTGTATTAATTTACTCGTATTCACAAGCAGGTTGTGGAAGAATCATTAAGATTAGCCAATCTGGGAGGATTTGTTTTCAGGAAAGCTGACAAGGATATTGAGTACAAAGGTAAAAGTACTCCATTTCTTTTAGTATTTGGATCATTAGAAAAAGTGAGTAGAGCTCTGTAGAAGTATCAAGGATACGCATGTAGGAGGATACAGCTTGTCTTCCTCTGCTTAAAAACTGTTGAAACTCTTTCTTACAGGATACAAAATACCCAAAGGATGGAAAGTAATCGCATGGATGCGATACGTTCACATGAATTCAAAAAATTATGAAGATCCATTGAGTTTCAATCCAGATAGATGGAATGTAAGGACAAATGTTATTTGCACTTGTATTGAGAAGACAAATTTTGGTCTATTCATTTATTTACTGTTATGTATTTCCTTTATCAGGAACAACCAAAGCCTGGGCCATTCTTGGCCTTCAGTGGGGGACCAAGGATTTGTCCAGGAAATCTGCTTGCTCGAATGCAGATTGCTATTTTTATCCACCATCTGTGCATAGGATACAGGTAAAACCTTTTAAGTATCCCTATACCTTTTTCTTTTCTAGGTGAAATCTTTTGTTCAATAATAATATATACACTGGTGAGTTTAGATGCATACCACATACACAAAATTTGTTCAAATTTAAATTGAGATAATGTGGTATACATGTAAACTCATCAATATACATACTGATAGTGTGAGAAAGATTAATCTTTTTTTTCCCTTGATAACACCATCTCCCTCTAATTTGTTTCCAAATGAGAAAGAGAAAAGCATAGCTTCGAAATCCAGAAGCTATTATTTATTAAGGAATTAAAGAATCACAAAAGTGTAACTTTGTTTTTTTTTTATGTCATATTGATATGCTTATGAACAAATTTTCAGGTGGGAACTAGTTAATCCTAAAGCACCAATAACTTATCTCCCGCATCCATTTGTAAGTGATGGGGCTGAGATTAACATCAGCAAAATCTAATGAAGACTGAAGCCCCCCCTGTTTTGTGCCTCATGATCGTGTTCTGGAGTTTGCAGCCTTCAATCAGCCTCTTTTAAATAAAGTTCATCACATCTGCAAACATTCCTTTTGTTCCTCTTTCTTTTTTTTTCTTTTTTTCTTTTTTTTTTTTAAAATTTCAACATTTTCTGTTGATCTAGCAACATCTTGGTGTATGTACTGCTTGCAACAAATATGAGACTTGTTTCTCCTAGTACAGTATATCTATGCAATAATGTTGTCAAGCTGATTATCCAACCAAACTAAATGCTGTGTACTTATGCGTATAACAAAACTTACACGCCCATACTATACATTTTTTGGTGACATGTACGTACTTTCAAATGAAAGATATCATTTGATACAAAGCCTCAGAGGGTTTTGATAACATAGACAATATTGTCCATTAATAAGGTATGTAAGAATGGTTAATTAACATGATCAGGTCTGGAGCTGCAGTTTAAGTGCACTTAAACAGTAGCAGTAGGTAATTTGAAACTGTTTAACCACTGATGATTCCGAGCTAAATGTTGCAATCTCCACTACTAAATTCAGTGGAGAGATGGGATCTACATGTTAGTCTGCTTAGTTGTGATAACTATCACTTTTGCCTAAATGATGAAAGAATTTAACTTCAAGGTGTTCGACCATCAACAATTAATATCTCGTTATTACTTGGGGTTAATTACAGATTGACCCCTGAAAGTGAAACTTACTTGTGCTTTGCCCCCCCTAAATCTGAATAATATACACTTTGCATGGAGAAGAACATTCCACTCTCACTGTTAAAAATTTTGGATAATCCCATCCTTTAATGACCTCGACTTCTTTTCCTTGCATTAATATTACGGCATTTTAACTTTTTTAATTCTTTGTTTAATTTCAAAATCTTTTAGTCATCAAATTTTTCCTACCTTTTATACTATGAGTTTTTTTATATTTCTTGATTTTTGTTTAATATCTTTTGTTTCTCTCATCAGTTTTTCTCCTTGCATTTATAGTATGACTAATTTGAATTTTACCAATTCTTTATTAAAATATTAAATTTTTTAGTTATCAAATTTTTTTAGTCTTCCTTTCAACATTACAAGTCTTTTTATATTTCCATCATTTAGATATTAGGCTTTTATTTTCTCAAGAAAAGTTTTCCTTCCCTTTATACTATGAGTATCCTAATTTTTTGAATTTCTCGTATTGAAATAAAATATTTCCCTTGCCTTTGTCCTTTTTTTATTTCTCTTTTTTATATTAACTATTTCAATCATCAATTTTTTCTTCTTTTTACACTTTAAATCTTTTCATTTTTTCTCCTCATCCATGCACAAATTCATCAATTTCATTTTTTCTTACTAAGATTTTCTTCAGAGCAATTTGTCAAATACATAGAGTGCAATAACAAAACCAGTCTTTCTTACGACATTCAAAGGAAATCCAGGTAAGAATTTTTGCAAATGATCAAAACGAGCATAAACCATCAAATTTCGGCAAAACATTAAATTGGTAGGAGAAATTCTATTATTGAAAATGATCTAGCCAAGTACTAGTGTATTGTCAATGGAAAGTCCAAAAGCCACCAGTGAGAACCTTCAAGGATTGAAAACATGCTTGTTTTGGGAATAATTAACAGGTGGTAGATAACATGATGATTGACTAAGACGGATGAACCTTTTTAGAGTTAGATGACAGGGCATTCATTGCTAATTTTATTGATGATGCAATAGCTGAGTTCATTGCAACTTCAATATACCTCTTGGAAGCATTTGTTGCTGCCTTTTCGTTTCCCCAATTCCTTGTACTTTCAGCAACATTAAATAAGCTATCATGTTCAGCCTTCCAAGCCCTATTCATTTCCTTTTTCAACCATTGAAATTGTAGAACCCAAAAATTTCATAAAAAATATAGGAGATAGATTTTATCAAACCAATGTATATGGGATAGGGAGGCAATTTACACACATAATAACAAGACTCTCAAACTTCACTCTTCTCAACTGACAACAGTAAAAGACTCCCTATTTATAGATTAGATGGCTTGGTAAACACGTTTACAACCACAAGAAATTTCCTAATAGAATACTAATTACTAAAAAATAAAGCTATCATAACTTGACTTTGATAAGATTACTAAAACCATAACTTTTACAAAGACACTGTTATATAATAATATAGAAATTTCTAATTTTGACCTTGATTTAATATACTAATATTGCCTCCCTTAAATCAAACTCTCTTAAGTCGGGTTCAACAAAATCACGATTAATCGTCTCCCTTGCAAATTCTGACAACCTTGGTTCTTCACCTTCAAACACTTTTCTCTTGTTGCAATAATTTATGCATCTGGATAGATAGTTTTTTTCGCATAATTTTGATGTCAATTTATTGACAATTTTGTGATTTTAATAATCACAACTCAATTGATAGGATTTTTCTCCAATCTCTATCTTCATAACTATAACAATATACAATTTGTTAGGGAGATAATGTTCACTTTATTTCAGTAGTTTCCCTCTTAATTATGGTGAGGACCAGAAAATTCATTTTAATTAATTAATTAATTATTTATTTTCTCTGAATAATTAATTTAGATCCTTTTAATTGCAAGTACACCATACGTTACTTCCTTTTATTTTTTTTTAAAAAACCTTGTTTAACATCAAATTAATTTATAAATTGCAAAATTCCATATTTTCATAAAATTACTTTATTAATTTAGTTTGAAGTTTGACTGTCGTATATCAATTGTAACGGCACGAAAAGTTTTAAAATGCATTTTTGCACGTTTAAATTACGTTCTCGATTTAAACTGTTTGAATGTTTAAATTTCACACTTGGGTTTAGGATCGACTACTAGACATAAGTTTCGAATGTTAGAATATGTATTCGGAATATATAAAAGAGAGAAACCAGGATTGTAATATCGCGTCGGGTGAATTAATCGGTACACTTTCTTCCATTTCTTCCATTTTTCCCCACAAAAGTCTCAAAAGTCAACAAACCACCACCACCACTCATTTTCTTTCTTTCTTCCCTCTCTTGACCGGTTCTTCCCTCTCCCCTTTCTTCCTCAATTTCTCTCCAAAAAACAGCCACCCCTCTTCATCTACCTCCTCTCCTTGATTCTTCATAAAACCAACAACACAAACCCTCCATCTTGCACTCAAAAACACTTGAAGAGTTTGCTAGCTACCTTGGTGAATTGGGTCCATTTAGGAGGAGAGGATAACTGATTGTTAGGGTTTGAAGATTTAGGGATTTTGGGAGCTAGTTCATCCACCTTAAGCCAAGCTTCTTGTTGGAGGAAAGGTAGGGTTTCTCACACCATAAACCTTGCTCTTTTGTTTCATTCTTTAGCTAAGAAAGCTTATAGCTCTTGTATTAGATTTTATTGTTGAATTTGGTTGAGTGTGGGTTCTATGAAATCCCACCACATGTGAACTTGGGGCTGTTGATGATGTATTGTATGGGTGTGAGGTGTTTAATTGGTGTTTAGTTGCTAGAATTGGAAGAGGGAAAAGAAGAGGAGAAACCGAGAGGAGAGGAATGCATGCTGCCCTGTTTTTGGTTGCTTTGATTGCAGCCTTTCCGTTTGAGTCTTTAGCTGAAATTTGGTGAAAACTTAGCTTATATACTTCAGTTTATGCCTGCAAAATTTGGTGTTTTTCTAGTACCATTTCGTTGCTCAAATAATGTCTCGAATTTGTTCTTCAAATCTGGAATTTTCGGAAATCAGGGTTGGTCATGTAGCCTACTTCCAACTGTTGTAACTTGGTGTAGGAAGGTCCAAATTGAGTTCTATTTGTTGCATTTGAAACTAGAATCTGAGTTCTTTTAGCAGTATAAATTTAAAGGGCTAGTTCAATTTCTGTGAATTTTGACAAATTTTCAAATCTGACTGAAAATCAAGACTGATGTGCTTTGCTTTCACTGTGGCAGTTTTAAGCTGAAATTTGATTGGTTTTCAATTTGAATCTTGTATAAGTGTCTTCTTGAGAGTTTTAGTTCATCGAGTCTATTTTCCAACGGTATAAGATTCGTAATTTTTGGATTTATAGAACTTAAGTTATGATTTTCCAAAGAACACTGCTCAAAACTGAAAACTCTTCCATGAAAGCTTAAAATCTGGAATTTTACTCTTCACACAAGTGCCGAACTATTGCCCTCTTTTTGAAACGTTTTGATTCAAGTTTTTGCTACCATTTTGCTTCCATTTGATAAGGGAATGCTCCTAGAGCTTTTGTGTCAATACTTAAGTGATTTGGGGCTGTTTTATTTGATCAAAATGTTTGAAAATGAAAAGGAAGAAAATCTGGCAGTTTAAGTTCTAAAATTTTCACAAACTTTGGCCATCTAAAACATTATCTTCCCATGTTATTTTTTGACTCAAATTTGGTACATACACAGTCCACCTAGTGAGGATTGACTGTACCAAATTTGGTGATTTTCTAGTGGCATTTCGATGCCCAAATGGTGTCTCAAAATTAGCTTCTCAAATCTGAAAATCTTCCCGTTAGTCTTGGTAACCTCCTATACTTCTGTTGGCTATAACTCTTTGCTTGGGAGTCGAAATTGAGCGCCGTCAGTGGCGTTTGAAACTAGACTTCACAAGATTTCTAATGGTATAAGGGCTCGTACACTAGTTCTTTTCCTATCAATACCAGAAAAATCGCAAAGATGGATGATTCTCTAGCCTGATTTTCCTATTTTGTTGTTGTGCTAGATTTTCTAGTTCGTTTTAGCTCAGCCTACTTCAAGAATCTTCAAGCGATGTCTTCCAGTGATTTTTAGTACGTTGACTCTAGTTTTTGTAGCTTTAAGCCTTGCCCAATTTTGACGTATATTGAGTGAGTTTTGGCCTGAGAAAGGAGCTTTAGTTGAGTGATTTTTGGGTGAACTTGGAAAGTTAGGTTAAATCCTAAATTTTAACCATTTGAATTAAAAGTGATAGTTCCATTTTGGCTCAGGTGACCAAGAGGTTGCGGAAGTTGGCCCGACTACCGAAGTTTAAGCTTCTTGCTCGTTCATTTGTTTTACTGGATTTCGGTGAGTGTTCCAACTCCTTTTCAAAATGAAAATCTTGCTATTTTTTGTAAAGAAATGATTTGTTGAAATGAATTTGGGTTATTTGAAAGTCTTGAATTTCATAAGAAATATGCTTGATCTGTTTATGATTTGAACTACCATGTGAGTGTTTTCTCCTTTTCGTGTGATTTTGGGAATTAAAATAAATAGTGTGCTATTTTGTGACAAATGTGACGTCGTTGGGTGGATACCCTCGACTAGTATGTGACGTTGTTGGGCGAAATCCCTCGGCTAGTCTACTTTGTTGGGCGAAATCCCTCGAGTAGTTTCAGTGGATTACTGTGACGTCGTTGGGCAAAGTCCCTCGACTAGTCTATTTCATTAGGCGAAATCCCTCGAGTAGTTTCAATGAATTATTATGACGTCGATGGGCGAAGTCTCTCGACTAGTCTAATTCGTTGGGCGATGTCCCTCGAGTAGTTTACCTGGTATATCCTGACAATACCCATTTACGTGTTTATCTACATGTTTTAAATTTTAAACTTGAAGTATGATTTGAACTGTTCTACGTGAATTGCAAGTATTTTGGCACTCACTGGGCTTTTAGTTCATTCTTTCAAATTTGTTTTCTTTAACAGGGATCGAGAACTCGAGTGAAGGCATGATTAGTTAGCCTTGGAACTTATCTTTTGAATTTTGCCTTGAAATGCTGAATTTGATATTGTGGGTTTGTAAGATGAAATTGTGGTTGTACCTTAAGTATATTGAACTGTAATTTGAGAAGCTGGGTTGTAAGTTGAATTTAGTAATGTTATTAGTTGTGGTTTGATTTGGAATTGTTATTTACGTTTGCTTTCGAAGTGTTAATAGTTATTCGAGCGAGTGAGTTCTGGCAAGAGTTGGGTAGGTGGTCCGCCGATTCCTTTGGTTCACCTTAGGGGGAGGTGGGGTCGTTACAGTTAAATGCTGCCTTTCATTCATTTTTGGTTTTTGGTGCTGATTTTAGGTCATTGGAGTTAAAATGAAGTGAAAAGCGCAATTAAGGTGAAAATTCCAGAAGACCTCTGATAGCAAGGCGCGGGCACGCTTTGTTCTGCTGGGAAGGATGCCTTGCTAAATAAGTGAACGCACGTTTCTTACAGAAGATATTTTGCTGATTATTTGGAAACGGAGATTTCATTTACTTTTGGGGAATTGGTCAAAGATCATTTTGTTGAGGAAAATATATAATTCGTTTCCTTATTTATTTGTATTACTACTTAGCAGTTTTAGACTCCCAAAAGGATTCTAGCTCTTTGGAAAGTCGGGAATAGCGTAGTATTGCTTGTATTAATAGGAGAAAAAGCAAAAAGGACGGCAGACTCTTTCTGGTTCTTCTGCCTTTGCTCGTTTTTATTCTTCTTTCTTTTCCTTTCAATAAGAAAACGACAAAACATTTTTGTGGCTGCAATTCCATCGTGAGAGGTGGCTAATTTCATGTTCTAGTCAGAGGCAATCGAAACTTTGGTTCATCGAATGCTGTGAGATCGAATTGATTTATTTTGCTTCATTTATTTATAAGTATTTGTATATTCTCTATTCGTTCATGATTATGATTATTTTATGTGATTAAATAAATGGCCATTATTTAATTGTGTGAATAATCTACTGCCATCTAAAATACCAAATCCGTAATTGTTTGGTGGTTTTAGGATTTGTAGCGAGTGACATAATTTGATTGTAGTAGAAACTTTCGAATTAGGTCACGGGAATATATAATTTAATCTAAATGAACCGAGCTTGTGTGTTTATTGGTTAGAATTGGTAGCCTTTCTAATTGTTAATATTGTCAGCAGGCTAAATCTTAAGAGTGTGTTTAGGGTTGTCTAATTGGTAAGAGAAATAGTCGCAGAGCTTGTTGTGATTATCGACACAGTAAGGAAAGGCAGGTTGTCAGAGCTTGTTGACAACCATAACGAGTTTATTTGTAAATAAGTGATTTTTATCTTTGCATCAACGAACAGTTAACTGAACCAAAGTGGAGATTAGGCCTTTGACTAGAGACGTGCCATTTGTTGATTTAATTTTGTTTAATTTTTGTGTTCTCTCTTTATTTTTATTTGAGTGAATTATTTAGATAATTTTCCAACCCCCCATTTTATTTCATAGGAAATAAATCACCCAATTCCTTAGGATACGACCGTACTTACCATTATATTTGAATTCATATTTTTAGAGTAGGTATTTTATTTTTGGTGGTTTCGACACCATCACAATTCTCTTGGACCAATCTTATAGTCCTATCTTCACCAACTAGATATCGTGAAATTTATCTCGTATAGTTTTTTCATGAAATCTTTTGGGTTCTACACTCAAGCACCGCGGCCCTAAAATCCTGATTCTTGATTTAAATATTGGGTTCTTTGGTGAGTTCTTTCTCGCTGTTTTTCCCTAACAAGTGGTATCAGAGCTTCTGGTTGTGAGTCTAGACTACTCATTGGCAAGTGAATTCTTCTCGGAAATGAGCTGGTGAAATTCTCTTCTTGGTGGTGGACTGAGGTGCCAAGGATTTTAGTTGGTGTTGGACCAGGTGTGCTAGGGGTTTGATAGGAGGTCGGATTGGTAGTAGACCAAGGAACCAAAGGTTGGCAAGAGGTCCGGAATCCATTTGGATGTTAAAAAAAAGTGGGTTCATAATTGGGAGAAGAGGTGACTTTAGGTGTTAAGGTGGGATTGTATTGAATATTAAAGTGGACTCGAAAAACAGCTTGTAAACATGGTTCAATGTGAGAGGTCACTCATGAAAGGGGAGATTGTTGGGCTCATGAGTAAAGAGTTGTATCTCACATTGGTTCGAGACATAGAAAAAGAGCGGTTCATGTGCAAGTAAAGACCCAAGATCTAATAGTTTAAACTTTTGGGTTAGAATTTGGTTCCTAACTTACATATTAGCCTCTTTGGTAGGCTCTCTCGAGATGTTTTTCCTAACAGAAATTCCTCCATGGTACTTTCCATAACAGAATCAAAGACAGTCCTCAGTTTCTTCTATTTAACTCTTAGCTTCCTATACTTCTTTTTCCCCTTCAAGCTCCATGGCTACTCTTGTAGGACTCCAGTTCAAAGGGCTCTTCATGAGTTATTAGTATGTGTAATGTGTGTTTTGCATGTGAGAGGCATAAAGGCGACTCTTGGCAGTCCGATGTTGTCTGGAGTCGACGACTCCTGGTTTCTAGTTAGCGGCCAGTGAATGGAAGTAGGGCAACAGCAGCAGCAACAGCGCTTCTCTGGTCCATTTGGAGATGAAGACCAAAATTTCAAACTTGCAGCATAAGTCCACTAGTTTTTCCCAAATTTGCAACAACTAATTTTTTTAAAGACCTTTCTGAGTTAAAAAAAAAAAAAAAACTTTTAAGTGTTGGCATGTGACTACACGTGCCATTATTAAAAAGGGATAATTTCAGAAACCTTCCCTGAGGTTTCTAACAGTTTCACCTGACGCCCTCAAACTTTTAAAAATCTCACTTACCTCCTTTATTTTAAACTTTTTATATCATTTGAAACCCATTTCAAAATATAATGTTAAAAAATTTATTTTGGGTGAGAGAATATAATTTTATTCCAAGTTTGCCCTTTTCTTATGATTTCTCAATTACTATAATACACCAAACTTATCCGTTAATTTTTATAAATAGATGGACAGAGTTTCTTAATAAATATTTAGAAGTTGATAATAATATTAAAAACTTTTTAGTAGTTTTTATGTCATTGGTTTGGACAAGAAATGTTAAATTACTCAAAATTATGAATAATTTATAATACTCTTGGAAATAATTTACAATAATTTATAATCATGAAAATACCTTTTTGCCTGATTTAAAACAATACAAACAAATTTATATATAATTTTTAGCATATTATATCTTTTAGTTTTCAAGCCATCAATTTGGACAAAAAGTAGAAAATTCAAAAATATGTAAATAATTTGTAAAACTTCTTAAATTAACTCAAAACACTTTGGAATAAAGAAAATATTATCTTTATAACTTGTAGAATTCAAATATTAGACCTTGCTATATAAAAACAAACTATATATTTTTTTTATCAAAATAAACTTTCATTTATTTTGTTATGAATATACTTACGCAATAAAAAGTAAGACAACAAAGGGTAATTTTGGAATGACATTACATTTACTTTTCCAAAATGAATTTTTTAATATTTTATTTTAAATTGGGTTGTAAATGATACCAAAAGCATAAAGTAAGGGAGGCAAGTGAGATTTTTAAAAGTTTGAGGGTACCAAGTGAAACTGTTAGAAACCTCAGGGGAGGTTTCTGAAATTATCCCTATTAAAAATTGGAAGAAATCTGTTAATTGCCCACCTTTATGCAAAATTGGATAGATTTGGGACTATATTTGATTTGTGAAATAGATTCAGAACTAGTTTCGCACATAGGTTATAGATTGAGAACCAAAGTTACAATTCTTCTAGAATAAAAGGACTATGCCATAGACCTATAGTAACGCATGTTATGGTAACTCTAAGAAGGTAATCTGCAATAGCAAGTTTTTATCATTTTTAGCAACAAATTAAATTTTTTAGCGTCTTTTCTAATATTATATTACAATAATTAATATTAGTAATGGAAAGTTTACTAAGAAATTTAGTAAGTTATGGTCATCAATGAAAATTTATCTTTTCAATAAACAAATTCACTTACTTTTTAATAAAATTTACCTTTTTTGAATTGAATTTACTAGTAAGTTTATTAAGAAGTTTACTAAGTATATTGTATAAAATAGTAAACTATAGTCATTAATGAAAATTTATCTTTTCAATAAACAAATTCACTTACTTTTTAATAAAATTTACCTTTTTTGAATTGAATTTACTAGTAAGTTTACTAAGAAATTTACTAAGTATATTGTATAAAACAGTAAACTATAGTCATCAATGAAAATTTATCTTTTCAGTAAACAAACATCAATTACTTTTTAATAAAATTTACATTTTTTTGAATTTAACTTATTAATAAGTTTACAACGAAATTTAATAAGTATATCTCTAAAGTAGTAAGTTATAATTATCAATGAAAATTTATATTTTTAGTAAACAAACTCACTTACATTTTAATAAAATTTACCTTTATCTGAATTGAACTTACTAGTTAATAAACTATATAAAAAGATAATTTTGCCTATTTCTTTTAAGTCAATTCTTAATCATTTGGGATTCTTACTCCTTTCCTCTTTCTCCCACTTGATTATCTTGGCAACTCCTAGAGCAAGTTCAATTTCTTGACAAAGACTTTACTTGATTAGGTTCTTGGTATAGCAAGGTTTAACTTAGAAAAATTTGTTGTAGAAAGTTTAACCTCCAATCTTGGCATCCATAAGGTGAAATTTTATTGTGTAAAGTCAAGCACATTTGTATACAAAAATTGTGACGTATAGACAATTGCCCTCTCAACCCGTTATGATTGATTGACCACTCTAAAGTTGTCATTAATTAATGATTTTCTAAGGGTGTGTGATTGAGAGAGTTCCCTCAAAGACCTCAAAAAAAATTCTACAATTATCAAAGAGTTTGTGATTTCATAGGTATTAATTTATAGAAATTGTGACATATAGACAAGTACTATTATATATATAACTCGTCTCGGATGATTTGTTATTAATGTAAACCAAACTTTCAATTTTTTCAAAAATAAAGAAAATTCAAAATCTATATATGACAAATTTTTATTACATATTAGATAAGGTCATGTGAATACTAAAAATAGTTTTGTAGTATTTTTAAAATGCATAAAATACACAAGATTTATAAATGATACGTACAATCATGTATCATACATGTATATTACGAGTACTTTTCACTGTGTTAAATTTCAATCATTGATAAAAAAATTTAGTATTATTTCAAATAAACTTCCTAATACTAGTTTCATATAAGTTTTTTAAATAAAATAGTGAATTTATGCCACAAACTATGTCATTTTGATTATTAATCAAATTTTCTATGTTATCCTAAAATTTCCTACTAGTCTATAAAAATTTACTATTACTTGAACTAAACTTACTCATTCAAAAGTAAATTTGGGATATAAAGTAGTAATTTATGCCAACAAAAGTAACTTTCATATTTATTCTGATTTACTATTTGATACATAAAAGTTACTAATTTATTAAGTTAAATTTCAATCATTAATAAAAAATTTGACCATTATTTCAAGTAAACCTCTTACTAGTAGTTTTATATAAGTTTTTAAAGTAAAATAGTAAATTTATGCCACAAACTAATAAGTTTTAATCATTAATCAAATTTACTATGTTATCATAAATTCTTCTATGAAAATTTACTATTATTTAAACTAAACTTACTCTCTAAAAAGTAAGTTTAGGATATAAAGTAGTAATTTATTCCAAAAAAAAGTAAGTTTCATATTTATTCTGATTTGCTTTTTGAAATATAAAAGTTATAATTTATTAAGTTAACTTACTGTTTTAGATGCGAAACTTACTAACAAAATTTTAAGCTAATTTTTATGCATTATCTTATTTAAGTGACTGATCCAACAAGTAATCAAATGGTCACTAAAAGTGTAATAACCTATAATATTAGATAAAAATTATTTCGATATCATAACTATCATTGCTAGAACATTTTCATAAAAATAAAGTCTAATATCTTATATGTTTCTGAAACTTCATATTGGAACTAGTCAATCCCAAAGCAGGAATGACATACCTAGAGGTGGCCACAGTTTGGGTTTGAACCAAAATCGAACCAAAATTGTACCAGCGGTCTATTGAACCAAAATCGAAACCAAATTTGAGAAAATTGGAACCGAAATCATAACCGTGATTAAAGATTCAAGTTCAGATTCACAAAAAACTTGAACCGGAACCAGAACCTATGGTTCAGAACCCGTTCAGACCGTCTAAAAATACACTTATATCCTGAGTGGTTGGAACTCTTTAACTCAATTTAAAGTTCAATTTCAATAGTAAGCACTCAACATCAACAGTCGCAGTTTTAATTCATCAACCTATTATTCCAACTCATTAGTAAACATAGTGATAATTGATTTAGGTCTAGATCCAATCAAGTCAAAATATTAAAATCAAATTAATCAAAGTATTAAACTAGCACTTGATGACACTTTGAGTTTGACTTCGCCATTATTGCAAGACCAAAAAAAGTCATTTTTTAAAGGGTCAAGAAAATAGCCGTTTCTAAATCAGAAAATAGCCATTTGCTAAATCAAAAATATATGTATTTTTTCTTTTTCCTTGCTAAATAATAATATATTAAAATTCATATTTTCTTCTACATTCGTTGTCATATTTACTTAAAAGTAATTTTGTAATAACAAGTGTTTTAATATAACTAGAACAATTGGAACCGAAACCAAAAGAAATCAAAACCAAAACCGAACAGGAACCGGAGGTTCAAAAGTCGTAACCATAGTCGTCCCTATAAGGATCGGTTCAACTTCCATCTTTCAAAACAACCAGAACCGTTGGTTTTTAAGTTAACTGTCGATTTTGAAATTGTGGCCATATCTAGACATGCCTTCCACATCCAAGACCCATTGATGGGGTTGAGATCAACATAAAGAGAATCTGACAAGCAGAAAAACAATATAATAAAAACCTCTCTAATGTTTTTCTACTCATCACATGGTAAATTTTCTTTCATTAGAAAGGAAGGCAATAAATTGCAAGTCAACGTTTTAGCTTCTTATGCTATCAATGTACGTAATTTGGTTGAGTGCAAGGGATCGTTGCCCTTCGGGTTTCTTCGGATGCTCAAGTAAACATAGGCCAGTTGGCCAAATTTTCTCAAATTATTGTAATCCTTCATTGATGTTCAAGGAAAATGAAAAAATAAAACTTGGATGAGAAAATAAATATTGTCTCAAATGTGCAATCCTTCTAAATTAGGCTTGTACTAATTGCTATGAAATTCATTTAACTTTTGCTCAATCAAAATATGCATAACTTATCAAGCATTATTTTTAAGCAAGGATTAATAAAGAAATGGTCAGAAATCTCAAAGGAAGCTTACGAAAGTATCCCTAGATAAAAACCTGTTGCGATTGTTGAAACACACTTTATTACTACAAATTGATGATAAATCACTTTACTTTTGCTTCTTGAGTAAACACGTATTCATTATTCACCTATTTCCAATTGAGCCATCTTTGGACCAATGCAATTATGTTCACAAATGTAGAAAAAACACTTATTTTCCCTCTAGTTTTCCCCCCTTACCTTCATGTTTTAGCCACCAAAACCTAATTGTCTAACATTAAAACCAAAATCAAAGAAGAAAAACTCAGGTGGATGACTTATAAGTGAGAGAGAATAGCAAGAAAATGCGTACAAGCAGCTGACCTGTTGAAGATTTCCAAGGAGTCAAACAATGAGCTATGATATTGTGTTAGAGAACCCACCATTGTAACTTCTTGGAAACCTACAAATCCAGGGAATAGATTCTATGGTTGCCAAAACTGTGGAGTAAGCTTTCAAATTTTTCAATTTGGTTTCAGGTCTGGGGGTGGAAATTTGGTCTTGATATGTGATGTTTTTGCATTTGGTTTTAATGTCAAGAAATTAAGATTTGGTGGCTAAGATATGAAGACAAGGGTGAAAAACTAGAGGGAAAAAAATGTGCTTTCAGTTTTACTCTTGAAATTATACTCACGTGAGAGAGGTTTGCGATTTTTGGCTGAAGTAATGAACAAAAACGAGCATTAGGACCCAACAGGCACATATTCTATATGTGAGGAACTATTCTGACTGATTTTCAATGTGAGGGACTAAAAAAGTTTTTTTCTAAAAATGTGAGAGACTAATTTTCCAAATTTCCCTTTATATAAAGTTGAAAATTGAATGTGAGTACCTCCGGCAATAGCAACTCCTCTAATGGTGTTGATTAGAATTGCAGTTATGTCCTCATTTAAATATTAATCACAACTACAGATACTAAAAGAAATGTATACTTTTCATGACTTGTTAGATTAATGCAAGTCATAAAAAACTTATACACAATTAATGAAATTTGCTTTTTGTAAAAAAAAAAAAATGAAGGTACCTATAAGCACAATTAATTTAATTCCAGAATTACGGGACAATCTAGGTGCCCATTTATTCTTTTAAAAAAGGGAAAAACCAATAATTTTCCCATTCGGATTGGCTGTGGAAATTGAATTAAGTTTTGAAGCAATCAACATCAGGCTATATGTATTATTATTTTGTTGTATTATAGGTCATCTTTGACAACCTGGGCAAGAAGTATCTTGCCGGGTTTAAGCCAGGTCCCCACTTGGATGTCCTTGATCAGTTGTTTGATGGTATTCTCAAAGGAATAAAATGTTTTCCACTCAATTTTCCAGGAACTCCTTATCGCCATGCTCTCCAGACTCCAGGTCTGCCTGCATCCTACTGCAAACAAGGATTTTGATTCTATGGTGAACTAATTTTGATCTTATTTCTTTTTATCAAAATTAAGAAAACTCCAAATATGGCTGAGACAAAAAGGAAAATTACAATGTTTTCCTATACGTTCTACGCAATTAAAGTTCTTTTCTTTTTTTCTTTTGGTATTTTAAATTATAGGAATTTCAGTGTTTGGTCCTAATCCTTCATTCTTTTATGTATTTAGGCCCCCTTTCTTTTGTGTGAAAATTCAACCTCAAATGTCTTTCCAGATATCCTCGAAAAGGAGTATGATTCTGAACGAATAAATAATTATTTGTTTTCAGACAAAACTGGATACATCGAATGAAGAAATACTTTATGGAACATAAGAAAATCATACTGATGATACTTTTATGGAATAGCGATTGAACAAAAATTTGTACAAGCTCGAAATTTAAGTGTGTAATTAACCCCTTTAGCTACATATCAACATGAAAACAGGAAATATTAATTGTAATAACATGAAAGAATATATTTGTGATTAATTTGGCAGTGCCGGAAGAAATCTCTATTGATTTTCAAGAAGGAAATGGACATGCGTAAAAATCAATTGGCTGAGGCAAATGTTAAAAACGATTTATTGCATGGTCTAATGCTCCTGAGAAATGAAGAAGGCAATCAATTGAGTGATGCACAGATACTAGATAACATATTGTAAACTTTGTTGTAGCTGGCTATGAATCAACTTCCCTGTCGATTACGGGAGCTATGTATTATCTAGCCAAATACCCTGACGTTCTTAAAAAGCTTCAGGTATGTTTCTAACAATTTTTTTATATTTGTTGAGAATAAATGAGGTTTTGGTTTTCAATGTTTGGCCTATGTGTCAAATTAGCACCTAGTGTTTTGACCGAAATAGGTTTAGGGCCTGTTTGATAGCTTTATTTAACGTTGAAAATTAATTCATTCAAAACCTTTTGAATTCCACACGTTTGATAAAAGAAAGGATTAACTTTTTATACACTGATAGTGTAGTGATTTTTTTACAATAGTACCTTTAGATGTATGCCACATGTGCATGATTTGAATTTCAAATTTAAATTTATGTTATATGACACTGCTTAATTTGTATTATACACTGAAAGTATACAAAAAAGTTATCCTAAAAGAAATGTCTTATCATTTAATGTATCAAGCATTGCTTAATTTGTGTACGAAATTTTATGTGAAAAATTTTCACTGAATCTTTTGAATTGACTACAAATAATATTTCTCTTACACACATAGCACACTTTAATATTGTTTTCGCACATGATACACATTTACTTTCTTTGTATTCAATAGACATAGACACTCTCTCTCTTACACATAAACGTATACACATGAACACTACCTCTAATTATTTTATTATTTTCTCTCACAAACACATACATTTTTTTTTACAAATACATAAATAAAGGCAAGTTTTTTTAAAGATAAAAACATAATATCTGTGCAATATTTCAATTCAATATTATAATTCAGTTAGTTATCAAACAGATATAGCTTAGTTAATTCAGTGACTTAATTCTTTCAACACTTAATTTTCAAAATTTAGATTTTAGTTTTATTAAATGGACCTTAGTCCCTAAGGTTTCTAATTTTAAGCACATTAAGACAATTGATGAATGAAAATTCAACGATGACTAATGATGAAAGTCAATTGCCATCGGTCTATAGTTTTAATTTTGTACTTTAGGTCCCCTACATTTGGAGTTTACACCATTGTAGTCCCATAAGTTTTAAATAGCCACTTCCAGTGTTTTATGATGAAATAAGATGCAAATCATATCTGAATTGTGTTAGACATATATTAGAAATTCTAATAACAATAAAAAATTAAAAAGCTAATTAAATTTCTTTTTCTTCTTTTTTTTTCCCATACACTTCTTCTCTTTTGCAAGTTTGTCTCAAGTTTGGGTATTTAGTATATGTATTATATTGCTTTTCACTATGAATATCAATTAGTAATGAGTTGTGCCATTTTTTTATCTATAATTAATCACTCAATTAAGTATCTATTTATACAATAAGGAATATATACTGTACGTAATTAAATTGATTGTCTTTCTTTCGTTCTTTTCTTTTTTTACATTCCACTAAGTTATCAACTAAGTTTTAAATTAAGTAGGTATTTCAAGAAATTTTTTGAATTGTTCAATAAAATTATCAAATTACACAATCATTAGAGTGAATCTTTAAAACTTTCATATTGCAATGTTGGATTTTAATAAGGAAGAAATTCAAAAAAAAAAGAAAATTATTTGGGAAAATTCTTATAAATACGTTGTATTTGTACTTTCCTTCAGAACATTTAGTACCATTTAGAGTCTACTTCCACAAGTCATGACAAATTTTGTGTAGTACCATTTAGAATTAATTTATATATAAAAATGAGAATTATCTTCTTTCACTAATTTTAATTTTATTCATTGCATGTATATTGCCTTAATAAAACTTATATGGGTATGGTTATTCAATAGTAGCTCATTTAACAAAGAGAGCTCTTTAAACTAAACAATCATATTTCAGGCAATTTTTAGTACTTCTTATAGAATTTAGTTTCGTATATGCTGTGTATTCAAATCAATTCACATTCAGTTTCAACTTAAAAACCCAATTATAAATATTTCAAATTTAAGGGACCATATTAATCATTCTTTAAACTTCGAAGGCTAGAAATACAAAGTTAAAAGTTTTGACTAACAGAAATTTAAGTTTGACCAGTTGTCATTGCTGAATTTCTGTCAATTATACTAAATGTGCTTAAAATAAAAAATTTCAAACTCCATATGTAGTCTGATTGTTCTCCACTTTACGTGTTTTCCATTATTGACCAATCGAGCAATATTGCAGGAAGAGCACGCATCTATAAACAAAGAAGGAAGCTTCATACCAAATGACAACATCCAAAACGTAAAATATACGACCAAGGTATTATGCACTAATTTGTGAAGAGTTCCGAATTAATGGACATTGAACTCAAAGGCAATTCTTGTTAATCAAACCGAAAAAAAAAAGATGTAACAATTTCTATTTGTGTTTATTTGATTTAAATTTTGACTTGTCTGGTCTAATTATATCATAAACACAATTTTAACATATTACAAATTAATGTTAATTTTGCTTGGAGGATCTAGAGATGAATAGAAGCAAATGCGGGGGAAGTATAGGGTGTTATGTTAATGCAATTGGTAATTTTTTTTTGAATTTATCTATGCTTTTTTTTTTTTTTTGGTAGATTGAGGTTTTAAAATTTAGGGACTAATGGTGTGGTGGCCATTGGAAAATGATACTGATTGAAATGTGAAAATATGGAAGGTAGAATAGTAAAGATAAGGGCTCAAAGTGAATTTGTGATGTTGTGCATGTTTCAAATTTTTGTAAGAATTTTATTGGAAAGTAAAATAAAATTCACAATTTTTTGCAAGGACTTCACAATTTTAAAAGGGCACTTTGGCTAATTCATTAAAATTTTTGACTATTGGATAATTGTTGTTACCATAATGATTACCCTATGGGAAGTATGTGTAATTTTTAAAACTTCAAGAGAACTTGGAGCAATAATGAAAAATTTCAAGGGAGGTTTCTCAAATTATCCCTAATTATAAACTTAACTTTATGCTTACAATAATAACTCTTTTGGTTTGGACTTTGGAGGATGACATGGGTAGACTGGGGTACCAACCAATGTTAGTCTCTGAAGGACTCTCCAACTTGATAGCTAGAGCAGAAGGGAACAAGCTGCTGTTTGGGATGAGATTATGCAGAAAAAGACCTCCAGTTGCTCACCTTTTCTTTGCTGATGACACGTTAATTTTTTCCGAAGCAGAAACTAAGCAGGCAGAGGAACTGAAAAGCATCCTAAACTTGAGAAAGGCTCAGGACAGGTGATCAATATGACAAATCTTCAGTTTTCTTTTGCAAGGGAAAGGCAGCAAGAAATATGCACTAGGCTGGGGAACATCAAAGTGGTAAGCCAAGGGAAATACTTAGGATTGCTAATGGTGGTTACAAGATCCAAGGATCAGGTCTTGAAATTTGTTAGAGAAAAATGCCTAAGAACTCTAAACAGTTGGAAAAATAAGTAGCTGAGCAGAGAGGGGAAAGAGCTGTTACCAGTGCAACGCCTACCTATGCGATGTCTTGTTTCAAACTTCCAATCAGGTTGTGTAAAGAGATCAATGGAAGGATTGCAAACTTCTGGTGGGGGGGATGAGAATGGAGTTAAAAAAGTGCATTGGTGTTCCTGGAAAAGGTTAACTAATGTGAAAGGAAGAGGTGGACTTGGGTTCAGAGATTTACAAAACTTCAATAAGGCTTTGTTGGGGAAACAGATTTGGAGGATATTAACAAATCCTAATCTATTGCTAAGTTACTTGCTAAAAGCTAAATATTTCCCCAGTGAATGCATGTTGAGCTGCAAGATGCATGAGAATGCATCATGGATCTAGCAGAGCTTGATGGGAGTAAGAGAGGAAACCAGGAAAGGCATTAGGAGGAAAATTGGTAATGGAAGAAGTGCAAGAATTTGGGAGGACCCATACCGGACTCTTGTGAAGGGAAGATCACATCATCTAAGCCACCTGACTGTAACCTACAAAAGGTGGACGAGTTAATTACCAATTTCAGGTGGAACAGACCACTTATCCTCAGAACTTTTGGATGGGAAGATGGTGAAAGGATTATGAAGACACCAATAATTCTAGCTGGGAAAGCTGACAGCAACTTTTGGATACATAATTCAACAGGGCAGTATACGGTCAAGTCGGGATATGAAGTAATGTCGACTGAAGAGAAAAATCAGAGGAGAAGAATGAACAGTGAAGAGGGATCCAGTGCAACTTCTAGAAAGGATAATACGTGGAAGCAGTTATGGAAGTTGAACACAAACATAAACAGAAAATCTTCATCTGGAAATATTGTCTGCTTTGCCTCTGAGAGAAAATATCTTTAGCAGAACTGGAAAAGGGAGCATGATTTGTGTGAATTGTGGAGATGGTGTTGAGACAGTAGAACGCTTATTCTTCCAATGCAGTAAAAGTGAATGCATCTGGAAGATGGCATCACTACAGTGGGATGGTTTACAACATCAGCAAGGTAACTTTCAAAAATGGTGGTCCGCAGTACAGGAGCCACAAAAGAGTAAGGATGGTAAAGAACACATAGCACTAACAGTGGATATCCTGTGGCACATCTGGAAGGCCAAAAACGACAAGGAATTCAAGAATCAAGATAGAAACCCTAAGAGAACACAGAAGGATTGGGTGGAATTCCAACTTGCAATGAGAACCACAGACCAAATGAGCACTTCTGAAACTACCCCAGCAATACCTTATGAGCAAGGTGCATCTGATGCAAAATAATATTCTGACTTTTTGTGTTGAGGTAGGAGCACATAAGGAAAGGGAGAATATGGGTATTGGAGTCACAGTGGCAGACAATAATTGTCGAGATCAAGCTATATGGATGATGAAGGAAATAAGCACTGGCTTGGTGATCATGGATTACGCTTTAGCTTTGAAGCTGGCCTTAAGCAAAGCGAAGGAACGGCATTGGGAAGACATCAAGATCACTACCTATTGAATCAGCTGACTCATAAAGACATCAGAATCTTTGCACATATGGACGACATTCAAGATCTTAGGTCAATGTCTTCTGTAACTATGCTATAAGCATCACTCAGGATGAGGATTTTAATGATCCTCAGTGTCTTGGTGCACCGCCGGACATATCAAGTTGAGCCCTTGCTCATGACATGTATGTTTTTAATTTTTTAGTAATAAAATTCTATCGTTTCCGGGGGGCCAAAAAAAAAAATTTATATGGCCGCCATACGACTTATATTATGAATAATTGAATGGACTCCAATTGTGTGCACAATAATTGACCACCACCTGTATACGGCCAGAAAACTTATGCCATCAATACTTGATTGGAGTCCAAATTTGACCGACTGCGTTAAGTGAATTCATTGTAGGGATAATTTCATAAACCTCCTCTGAGGTTTCTAATAATTTCACTTGGCCTCAAACTTTAAAAAAACTCATTAGTTCCCTATTTTAATTTTTTTACAGCATTCAAGACCCCATTCCAAAAATATAATGCTAAAAAACTCATTTTGGGAGAGAAAATATAATTTCATTCCAAATTTACCCTTTTCTTGTGATTTCTTAATTACCATAATATATCAAATTTATCTCTTAATTTTTGTAAATAGATGGATGTAATTCATTGATGAAAATTTAAAAGTTCATAATGAGATTGAAAAACTCTTTAGTAGTTTTATGTCATCGGTTCGAATAAATTATGTTAAATTACTTAAAATTATGAATGGTTTATAATACTCTTAAAAATAACTTACAAAAATTCATAATCATGACAAAACCTTTTTGCACTAGCTTAAAAACAATACAAATAAAATTTATGAATAATTTTTAGCATGTTGTATCTTTTTAGTTTTCAAGCCTTCCATTTAGACAAAAAAAAAAAGAGAATTCAAAAATATGTAAATGATTCATAAATTTTCTTAAATTAACTCAAAACACTTTACAATAAAGAAAAATATTATCTTTGTAACTTACAAAATTCAAATATTGAATCTTACTATATAAAACACACTATATTTTTTCCAATCAGGATAAATTTTCATACTTTTTTTTAATTTTCTTTTGTTATTAATAGATTTATTTTTGGTAATAAAAAGTAAGACAACAAAAGAAGTAAGACAATAAAAGGGCCAGTTTGAAATGAGATTAAATGTAGTCTCCCAAAATAAATTTTTTAATATTATATTTTTAAAATGGGTTGTAAATGATACAAAATCTTAAAGTAAGGAGACAAGTGAAATTTTTTAAAATTTAAGTGAGCCTAGCGAAACGGTAAGAAATTTCAAGGAAGGTTTCTGAAATTATCCTTCATTTTATAACGTGGGTGCACTTTTATTGAAAATCTTTAAGTCCAAGCAAGCTTTTGACTTTGGATGTTGAATTCTTGACAGTACCATTTGGATTTTGGACCTCCAAATTCATACACAAAAGGCTGCTTTTGACTTTGGATCTTGACGGTACCATTCAGGGATCGGCCTACAGTATGGCGTAAGCGAGCTCAAATTTGTACCTATTTGATGTGACAGAATGCTGAATTGTTTGAGCATGAGAAAAAATTATCAATGGAATAAGTAGATTTGAAAAGGCGTCGAAGAAGACATTATTCATAATGAACAGATAAATTAAAATTTGTCTAACGCAAGGATCGAGCAATTAAAATTTTATTTCGATTGAGCTTCACATGACCGTTCAATCAAGGTTTTGAATTTGCAATGCAATTTCTCTCTCCCCCGGCTCTCCACTCAAATATGGCGGCTGATCTCTCCACCTAATCACTAATGCAGATTCCGGCTGCCAATTTTGAGCAAAGTCACTGGTCATGAGAGTGGTTTCCCAAAGTTCCTCTCGTCAAACATTGAGGAATAAATTATTTAATGGACTACGGTTTCAATGGGCCGCCAGCACATGTTATGTCGAAGTTGTCGTTTCTTGCTGCTATTGCAGATTTGTCATGAATGAATTCTCTTTCGTATTGCTTAAAAAAATTAAAAAAAAAAAGGTTAGGGTAAATTATACTTTACCCCCTACAGCACTCCCTTATTGTACTGTATGTCTAAACCAAAGAAATACGCAATTTTATCCCCTTGAAAATTAGTCAAATTGGAAAACACATGAAATCCACAAGTATTTCGTCAAATGAAAACATTTATGCAGAGGCCTTTTAATCCTCTGGCTCCTAAAATTCTAGAATTTCAACTTCCACTCCATTGTAATTCTTGACTAGTTATATTTCTTTTCTCTATATTTCAAGTGCAACTCACTAGAAAAAATCACATGCACTGTCATTTTCTATTCTAGCACATTATTACAGTTATTCGCTTTATCAATGTATAAACATAATGGTGCTCCAATTTAAAAAAAAAGTGCAAAACAAATGGAGCCAATGATATTTGCATTATTGGTCGAAATGAACATGAACTTGAGTGGCATTGGTTAAGTTGGATTTTGGACTTTGACATTTTTTGGTGCGAAAGGTTAAAAGGACATCCGCAAAACTTGTGTCCGTTTTTTTTTTTTTTGTTGATTCACAATGAGAACTGTATATTGTCAGATTTTTTTCAATTTGACTGATTGTCAAATGGGGAAAAGTGTGTATTTTTTTGAGTTTTTTGCGTAAAGTTCAACAGTGGAGGTGCTTGAGGGGGTAAAGTGTAATTAAACCAAGAAGTCTTTCTATTCTGCACGGAACTTAATGCGGTGTAGACCCGTCCTCCTGTACTATGACTTGGAAGAATTATATATAGCTGGTTACGAGACACAAACGATTGCATCCCAAGTCAGTGTCTTTAGAGCTGGTGATAGTTCCTTCACCTTGGGAGTACCACACAAATTGTTAAGAGCCTCAACTCGCAAGGATGGAAATAGCCGTAGGTATATGGATGGCAATGGTGGTCGGAGCCACACCACTACTGTGGTGGTTTTTGTGGTACTGGAATGATTTCTGGTTTTCCCGGCGTTCCGGAGGCAGCACCACCACCACCAAGCTTCCTCCTGGCGGCATGGGGATTCCATATTTTGGAGAAATGTTTCACTTTCTTTGGTATTTTAAGGTTCTTCGTCGACCTGATGACTTCATTACCGACAAAAGAAACAAGTAAGGACTTTCTCCTGCTTTAAGTTCAATTGTTTCTTGTTCCACTTCATTTGTGATTTATGTGCAAAGCTAATCCATCTTGTTCCTACTTACTACATACATGGCAATCAATGGCGTTTTTGATGCCAAGAGAATTATTAAGTACGTGTCTTAGAAATTTATTTGCTAAGCCAATTATTAAACAAAATACATTCATTTTGTTAAATCATTTTGAACTTAAATATCCTAGTCTATTCTGATAAGCTGATGCTGCCAACATGTGCCCATGCTTATTAATTCGCAAGTTTTTCATTTACAATTCTATTTCTTGTAATCAGCAAAATAATATTTGCACTTGTTGCTTATGTATCACACATAAAATTAACGTGGTGCATTACAACTAATCATCTGATCAGATACGGTGATGGAGAAGGATTGTGCAAAACCCATCTCTTTGGTTCACCCACTATAATTGCGTGGTCTCCAGCAGCTAACAAATTCGTCCTTCAAGATTCAAACTTTACCATAGGATGGCCAGGAACAGGAACTAAGATCTCAGGCGACACTTCCCTCATTGCCCTTCAAGGACCATCACATGCAAGGGTTAGAGGCTTGGTTTTGAAGGCCGTCAGTCAACCAGAGCCTCTCCGTAAGATAGCCATGATTGTCCAACCAAGAATAGTTGCAGCCTTTCAACAGTGGGCAGAGAAAGGGAGAGTTGTAGCATTGCAAGAAATTAAAAAGGTAGCCTAAGTTATTTTTCTTTATATACGTATGTTTACATACCAATTACTCTAACTGTTGAAGAAAAAGATTCCTAGGCCATTTTCATTAGTCTTGGTTTTTAATCTTTGAAGGTAACTTTTGCGAACATTGGGAAGTACTTTTGCGGGTTGGAGCCAGGACCCCATTTGCAGGAACTTGATCGGCTATGCGCGGGGATCATCAAAGGAGTCAGAAGTCAGCCAATTAATATTCCAGGAACTACTTATCATCACGCCGTCCAGGTTAGCAAGCATTAAAGTTTGAGGCCTAATGTGGGAATTAAGTTCCCTCTTAAACAAAATATTGGCGAATGAGTAAATTTCCTATATGGGAGGCTTTTATATTTCTAAAGTTCCAAATACTGATCACAAATTTATCATTCCACAGTGTCGACAGAAAGTCCTGGCATTTTTTGAAAAGGAGTTCAATAAGAGAAAGCTTGAAGGTCCAAGAGCTGAGTTTGATTTGTTGGACCAACTCATGCACCTGACGGATGACGATGGTAACAAGCTACTAGACGACGAGGTGCTTGATAACATTGTAGGCCTCATCATTGCTGGCTACGAATCTACTTCACTTGCAATGATGTGGACCGTGTATTTTGTCGCCAAACACCCCGATGTGTACAAAAAGCTACGGGTACAATTACTTCCAAACTCGAAATGACAGCCAAAGATAAACTTCTTTTCTTGTTATTGATTACATTCATATTTTCATTTTTCATGACTCTAAATCGAATGAATCATAGGAGGAGAACATGACTATTGGTGCCAATGGTGAACTCGTCACACGTGATGACATTCTGAAACTGCAATACACAAGCAAGGTATATCTGCACAAAGATTCATTATATGACAGAGATGCATTTGTTCTATGGAAACGTATTTTGCAGATCCAATTTATCCCTTTACCATACAGTCAAAATTTATATACACCATCAATTTTTTGACTTGCATGGTGCTTCATTTTTTGTTTGGTACCACATAAAGAATTATGTGGCTAAGCATTCATGGGCAGATAGTTACTGCCCGTATGACTTCTTGTCTATCGTTGCTTGATTGTATTAATTTACGCATATTCACAAGCAGGTTGTGGAAGAATCATTAAGATTAGCCAATCTGGGAGGATTTGTTTTCAGGAAATCTGACAAGGATATTGAGTACAAAGGTAAAAGTACTCCATTTCTTTTAGTATTTGGATCATTAGAAAAAGTGAGTAGAGCTCTGTAGAAGTATCAAGGATACGCATGTAGGAGGATTCAGCTTGTCTTCCTCTGCTTAAAAACTGTTGAAACTCTTTCTTACAGGATACAAAATACCCAAAGGATGGAAAGTAATCGCATGGATGCGATACGTTCACATGAATTCAAAAAATTATGAAGATCCATTGAGTTTCAATCCAGATAGATGGAATGTAAGCAAAAATGTTATTTGCACTTGTATTGAGAAGACGAATTTTGGTCTATTCATTTATCTACTGTTATGTATTTCCTTTATCAGGAACAACCAAAGCCTGGGCCATTCTTGGCCTTCAGTGGGGGACCAAGGATTTGTCCAGGAAATCTGCTTGCTCGAATGCAGATTGCTATTTTTATCCACCATCTGTGCATAGGATACAGGTAAAACCTTTTTAAGTATCCCTATACCTTTTTCTTTTCTGGGTGAAATCTTTTGTCCAATAATAATATATACACTAGTGAGTTTAGATGCATACCACATACACAAAATTTGTTCAAATTTAAATTGAGATAATGTGGTATACATGTAAACTCATCAATATACATACTGATAGTGTGAGAAAGATTAATCTTTTTTTTCCCTTGATAACACCATCTCCCTCTAATTTGTTTCCAAATGAGAAAGAGAAAAGCATAACTTCGAAATCCAGAAGCTATTATTTATTAAGGAATTAAAGAATCACAAAAGTGTAACTTTGTTTTTTTTTTTTTATTTATGTCATATTGATATGCTTATGAACAAATTTTCAGGTGGGAACTAATTAATCCTAAAGCACCAATAACTTATCTCCCGCATCCATTTGTAAGTGATGGGGTTGAGATTAACATCAGCAAAATCTAATGAAGACTGAAGCCCCCTGTTTTGTGCCTCATGATCGTGTTCTGGAGTTTGCAGCCTTCAATCAGTCTCTTCTAAATAAAATTCATCACCTCCGCAACCCTTCCTTCATTTTTTTTTTTTGGGTGAAATTTCAACATTTTCTGTTGATCTAGCAACATCTTGGTGTATGTACTGCTTGCAACAAATTTGAAACTTGTTTCTCCTAATACTGTGTATCTATGCAATAATTTTGTCAAGCTGATTATCCAACCAAACTAAATGTTTACGTAAACTAAATGCTGTGTACTTATGCGTATAACAAAACTTAAACGGCCATGTTATATATATATATATATATATATATATATATTGGTAATATGTATGTACTTTCAAATGAAAGAAATCATTTGATACTCTTCAGAGTACAAACAAGCGTCAGAGGAGTTTTGATAACAAACATAATATTGTCCATTAATAAGGTGTGTAAGAAGGGTTAATTAACATGATCAGGTGTGGAGCTGCAGTTTACGTGTACTTAAACAGTAGTATTAGGTGAGTTACAACTGTTTAACCACAGACGATTCCGAAACTAATTAAATGTTGCAATCTCCACTACTAAATTCAGTGGAGAGATGGGATCTACATTTTTTTTACGGCAAGTATGAAACTTTCTATTGATATAACAGAATGTTTGTACACAGTTGTTTAGGAGACAACTAAAATACATCAGGGAGTGGCTATACTATATGATTTCTATAGCTATACAATGTCAGATGCTATCAACAGTCAAAGCAATTGTGACTAATGCTCCATTCCGCTACTAGATCCCAAATTGTTTTGGTGAGTGGAACTCGTTTCCATCCAGCTACAATATCCCTTACATTCTCGTTTACAGTAGAGCAAACATGAGAAGCTGAAGTATGCCTCCCTTGGTAAAGAACTAAGTTTCTAGCTCGCCAAATCTGATACACAGCGCAAGAGAGTTCTAATATCATCAAACGATCAGCAAAGGAATTCATTCGCCAATGAGTGCTTAACCATTGAATTTCAGCAGTCTAGGGGAGAGCTCCTCTAGATTCACCGCAGAGAGCTTGAATTTTCTGCCAAATTTCTGCAGTAAAAGAACAGCCAAAGAATAGATGATCAATTATTTCCTCATACTGACTGCAGAACTTACAAAGGGGATCTTCAACTTCCATACCCCAATTCCTCATATGGTCCTTTGTAGTTAATCTTCTTTTGCACAAAAGCCATAGAATGAAGGAGAAGCTGTTAGGTTTTGTGACGACCCCACTTCTTCCTAGGGCGTACCCTAAAGTATTCGTGAACCGCCTGCCCAACTCTCGCCAGACTCACTCACTCGAATAACTAATAATACTTCGAAAGTGAACGTAAATAACCATTCCAAACCAAACCACAAATAATAATATTACTAAATTCAACTTACAACTCAAATTCTCAAATTACAGATCAATGTACTTAAGTTAAATCCACAATTCCATCTTACAGGCCCAAAATACACCAAAAGTCTAACAATCTATGATTACAAATGGTACAAGAAATAATCCAGCCAATTACACTAAGGAAGATCACAACACACGCTATCCTTCGTCTCGAGCCCTGTGGGGAAAATAAAGTATTTTGGGATGAGTTAGAAGTTCAGTGAATGTCCAGTAAAAACAAGAAATTCATGGACCTTTGAATTAAATGTCACTTTGTAAAACATTTGAGTCTTTAAACAATCATTTCATAAATACTTAATTTAACAAACAACATACGATAAACAATTCAGTAAACATTTAGTTCAAGTATTGAAAGGATACAGTGTCCTCCGAGAGCAGTTGCAGTCCGTTTTGTCAGTCAATCACCCTCCTACTCCTCCTTATAACACCCAGTGGTAATACTCGAGTATACAGTACAGTGCCCTAAGTTACCAACCTACCCGACCGAATCCGCTTTTGGCTCGAATAGGTCGATAACGAAGGGGGAAAGGCCTTGTTCAGCCAATGTGTTAAAGTACACATGGCCTACAGTAATGCACAGATAATATACAAACAATGGAATAATAGACAGTTGAACAGTATATTGACAGTTAGGTCGAGTGCGATAAAGTACACACTCGCCTAGGAACAAGTATTTAACACTTATGAGATCAAGTAACATCAAGTATTAATCACATAAACATGTAATTCACATAATATACAAGGAACACTCACAAACTCATTTCTTTGCAAATATGAGTCGAGTAAATCATTTCACAAGTCATTTTCATGTAGTAGTGAAATATTTGATTTAAAACGGATTTGAACACTCATAAACTCTTCATAAATTGTTTCACTTGTAAAAGTATTTTACTTGGAAATAGTGGTAAATCACTTCTTTATAATTACTAGCAAATCATTTCAACAAAACATTCATTTGCAAACAATAGTAAGATTTTTTATTTAAAAAGAGGTTGGAACACCCACCTTGATTCAATTAAACGAGTGAGCAAAGAAGAAGGTTAAACTTCGTTAGTTGGTTCACCCTTGACAAAGTCTTGGCCACCTGAGCCAAAGTTCAACTATCAGATACTAGCCAAAATATCTAAAACTCAAAGTCTTAACTCAAATACTTAGAATCACCAAACCCTCACTACTACGATTTCTTGTTTGAATCATATCTAAGATTATACTCGTTGAAATTAAGCAAGGCTTATGGGTATGGAAGCTAGACTCGGAGAACTACAATTCACTAGAAAACTTCACTTTCAAATTCATTTTGCAATATAGATCAAATCAAGTCGCAGGATCCAGTAGTAGTTAAAGTACGGTATTATCACTTTACAAAATCAATCAATTTCTCAAAATTTCTACGACATATAGAAAATGAACTAGCACACGGGTTTTATACCGTTGGAAAACTCTTGAAGTCTAGTTTCAAATGCCACTAATGTCGCTTGATTTCAACTCCCGAGCAAGAAATTACAGCCATTTGAAAATAAGGTATAAAACTGCCTGAAAGCTATTTTTTCCAGGTTTGTAAAGCTACTTTGTAGACACCATTTGGTCAACGAAATCTTGTGAGAAAAAAAATGCCAAATTTTGTACACTTAGACTTCCATATATAGGCTAGGTTTGTACCAAAATTCAGTCAAAAACTTATATGGGAAGTCAAAGTTCTAGACGACAAAAGTTGCCTCTTGTTTTAAAACAAATCTGCCCAAAATGATACTTTTATCCAAAATTAGTGAAAACACAACTTTTCACCATTACAAATTCATGATTTCACTCCATTCAAACATGTACTCATAAATAAATATAATACACATTTATTTAGGCAAAATCTCACCAAGAAATATCGTAAAAATTTGAAATCAAGCATCAAAACATTCCAAGTGAGGTTCGCCAGTTCTCACTCTTTTCCTTCGAAATTTTCAACAATAAATGCTATTTTCTAACCATAAAATGCACTCATCTCATACACGACAAACACAACCATAATCAGATCCTCAAGTCCGCTACATAAAAGTCACCTCAAGTCCGCTACCTAAATTGGGAATTCAAGAGCCCTCAAATGCTTCATACATAAGCATTCTTAGCAAAATAACCCATAGATCTAACAAATTTTCCGCTAATAAAGTTAAAGCTAAGAGATTTAAGGATTATATCTCAAGATCTTTTCAGATCTAGCAAGATCAAGGAAGATTTGATGAAGTTCCACCCACAGATGATGTTCTAAACTTCAATACCTCGAGATCCTCCAAGTTTTCCCACGATCTACTTGCTTGAAGTTGATTTCTTCCTCCAATCTCAAGAACAAGAAGTTGCCAAGCAAAAGGAAGCTTTCTTCTCTCTTCCTTTCTCTCCCTCACTCTCGGATTTCTCCCTCTCTCTCTCTCACACACACGGCTGCAACAAGGAGGAGAAGAAGCAAGATGAAGGCTCTCCAATGATGTCTTCAAGATTCAAGAAGTTGAGGAAGAAGAAATTGGAAGAACAAAATTTGAAAGCATTCTCTCTTCTCTCTCTCTAAGCTCACGGCTGCATTCTCTCCCTCTACCCTCAAGTGTGGCTGAAAAATGAAGCAATAAAGCAAGAATAATGGCTTTAAGGGAGACAAAAAGGTGCCACTTCCTTAATTTAAGGAAAAGTGGTCAAAAGACCACTTTTTGTCGCGTCAATGCACGACACTCTAACTTTCACTGGTTTATCTCATTCCTACACTGTCCAACCGTAAATACATATTTGTAATATCTGTACATATGCTCGGTTTCATCTTAAAGTCACTATTCACGCTTCGGAACAAAAATTAGATGCTTAAACTGGCCGAAACCAAACACCGGCAAATAATTCTCGAAAAATCATCTAAATTAGAAAATAATAATTCAAAGTATAAATTCACTAGTATTTAGGTCAATAACCATAATAAAAATATTGTTATGCATATTTAAATAAATTAAAATTTTGGGCCCTCACAGGTTTTGGGGTAACAGACGCTAGCGAAAAAACAAAATTTTAAACCCCAAACACCCACCAGGAATCACCTTAGATTCTACGTATGACTTGAAGAGGGAGATGAACAGGGATTACCTTAATCCTTGTGACGTTTTTCTGACTTGTTGCAGAAGATGGAGACTCCCTTGAGCAGTGCAAGAGTCCTGCCTCTACTGTACTTCATGTGAGAGTGATCCTGGATCGTCTCTACGATCTGTGTGTGTGAGTGAAGAAGGTGCTAGCCTTTTATCTCACTCTACCTCTCAGATTTTTCTCTCTACGTTAGCTTTCACAGAGCCTAGTTTTCTCTATTCAGTCATCTAATGAAACAGACGTATCGTATAGTCTGTTTTATTAGATGGGATATAGAGAGAGAGAAAACGAGATAGATAGGATCAGATTGTTTGATTCAATCTGACAGATAAGGGATAACTACTACTTTATCCTATCTGTCAGATAAACCCCCAAAATTTATTTTCCTTTACAATTAAATCCCAAAGGTTTTATTTCTAAATCCCCACTTGGACACACAATTTTAATCCAGAATTCAGTCTCTAAGCATGTGATCCAATAGGTTCCAAATACACTGGTAATAATTATGAATTATAATTCTCAAGAAGAATTAGATAAAATAAACAACTTTATTTTATCATTAATTACAATAATTAATTCATTCATAATCATAGATTGTGAGCGGCGTCTAACAACACATCACAACCACTCAGGTACTCGAAATTAGTCAAGAAAATTTTGACCAAACCTTTCCATAAAAAATTACCATGTAATTATTATCCTTTCACCATCGATATCCTATTAGTCAGGGAATAAGGAACAAGTGCCAATTCCCTAATGACTAATTAATTTGTTAGTTCCCGGAATTAATCCTAAATTAGGTTAACTTGAAGATATTATTCAATTAACCTAATGTAGTCGACTATTAAGGTTAATTTCCCACTAGAGGCATTTCTGGATATCAACTCCCACTATCGAAGTGGTGAATCCTTTCTTGATCAATCACTATCTTTCCATACTTCACACTACCCCCAATTTCTATTCTTTAAATCACTCTTGGTGAGTAACAAGTAATAGAGTCAAAAGGCAGTCATTCACATTCAAGCTACTATAGTGATCTCAAGTCTAGGATCATTTACACAATTTTCCATAAGAGATTCAACCATTGGCACTAGATAGATATCCTAATGGGATCTCTGTGTGGATCACTCCAATGAATTTGTACCTTACAATTCATCTACACATTAGTCTAGGTATCCCTATACTATGGTTGATGAGAACAACCATTATTTACACTAAGTAGAGACTAACTGTGTACTAGTCCATCTGTATTAATGATGTCCTGTCTCATTAATACTATGACGAAGAAAATTTAAGAATATTACTATAAATGTAATTGATATCTCATAGTCATCAACTCTTGTGACTACCATCACATCAATAAATATTCTAAGGACTTTATCAGTTGAATCTAATATTTAACAGATAAAATGAAAGTTCATAAAATACAAAACTTAATAAGGAATGTATTTAAACAAAATGATTGTTTTAGGGCATACATTCCAACAACCTCCCACTTGCACTAAAACAATTCATTCATGACCTTCAGTCCAAATGAAAGTACATGTCTATCATGTTTCTTTTGGGATAATGCCTTAGTAAAAGGATCAGTTATGTTATCCTCTGTGGGGATTCTCTCTATCTTTACATCATTCATGACAATGATTTCTCTAATTAAGTGAAATCTTCTAAATACATGTTTGGATCGTTGATGAGACCTAGGTTCCTTTACTTGGATAATAGCCCCATTGTTATCACAGTACAGAGTTATTGGATTAACAATGTTAGGAACCACACCAAGTTCAGACACAAACTTCTTGATCCAAACAGCTTCCGCGGCTGCGATGTACTCAGTCTCTGTTGTAGAATCCGCTGTGATGTCCTGTTTAGAACTCTTCCAACAGACAACACCTCCATTGAGAGTAAAAATAAAGCCCGACTATGACTTACAGTCATCCTTATTAGACTGAAAGTTTGCATCTGGATAGCGCTTAAGTTCCAAATCACCCTTTCCATATACTAAGAACAAATTTTTAGTCCTTCTCAAGTACTTAAAAATGTTCTTAACGACTATCCATTGACCTTCACCTGGATTAGCCTGGAATCTACTCGTGACACTCAGAGCATGGGAGACATCTGGTATTGTACATAACATAGCATACATTATTGATCCAACTGTCGAAACATATGGAATATTATGCATCTTATCAATCTTAACTTATGTCTTAGGACACATGCTCTTAGAAAGGCTTATACCATGAGTCATAGGTAAGAAACCCTTCTTAGATTGATCCATGCTAAATATCTTTAGCACTTTATCTATGTATGTAGACTATGAAAGACCAAACAACCTTTTAGACCTATCTCTATAGATCTTAATACTTAGTATATAGGCTGCCTCTCTAAATCTTTCATGGAAAAGTTATTGGACAACCAATCCTTCACTGATTGAAACATTGGGATATCGTTTCCCATTATTAATATGTCATCCACATGTAATATAAGGAAAACGATTGAACTCCCACTAACCTTCTTGTATACACAAGGTTCATCCGAATTTTTGAGAAATCCAAACTCTTTGATTATCTCATCAAATCAGATGTTCCAACTCCTGGATGCTTGATTAAGTCCATAAATGAACCTCTGCAACTTGCATATCTGACTGGGATTTGGCGATGTAAAACCTTCAGGTTGTGTCATATACACATCCTCTTGCGAGTTCCCATTAAGGAATGCAGTCTTTACATCCATCTGTCAAATTTCATAGTCATAATATGCTGCTATTGCAAGTAATGTCCAAATGGACTTAAGCATAGCTACTGGTGAGAAAGTTTCATCGTAATCAATTCCCTCTTTCTACTTGTAGCCTTTGGATACCAGTCTTGCTTTATAGGTAATCACATTACCATCCATATCGGTCTTCTTATTGAAGACCCACTTGCACCCTACGGGTTTTACCCATTCAGGTGGATCAACCAAGGTCCATACCTTGTTATCATACATGAAGTTCATTTCGGAATTCATGGCTTCTAACCATTTGGAGGAGTTTGGACTATTCAAAACCTCTTGGTAGGTAGTAGGTTCGTCATCTTGAATGACTAATACATCATTGTCTTGACTCACAAGAAACTCATATCTCTTGGGAGTTGAGCATACTTTTACTGACCTACAAGACTCTTGAATATCCACAACTTCTGTTTTTGCCTCATCATTATGTGGTTGAACCCTTTCTTCAATAGGTTGTTCAATGTTTGTTTGATCATTTTGAACTTTTTCAAGTTCCATATTAGTTTGAGTATCTTGAACTTTTTCAAATTCTATTCTACTCCCATTGCCCCTTTCTAGAATAAATTCTTTTTCTAGAAAGATAGCATGTTTTGAAACAAACACTTTGTACTCAGTTGAGTTGTAGAAATAATATCCTATAAACTCTCTTGGATACCCTACAAACAAACACTTGTCAGATCTAGTTTCAAACTTATCTGACTCTGCCTTCTTCACATAGGTTGGGTAATCCCAAACCTTCATATAAGACAGTTTTGGTTTCTTTCCTTTCCATATCTCATATGGTGTGGAATCAACAACCTTAGTGGACACTCTATTAAGAGTATAGGAAGTTGTATCCAAAGCATATCCCCATAACAATTTTGGGGCATTTGAGTGGCTCATCATAGACCGTACCATATCTAATAGGGTTCGATTTCTTCTTTCAGATACACCATTTAGCTGCAGTGTCCCTGGAGGAGTCCATTGTGGAACTATTCTATTATCCTTTAGATAAAATCGAAACTCATCATTTAAGTAATCTCCACCACGATCAGATCGTAGTGTCTTAATATTTTTACTGGTTTGTTTCTCTATTTCATTTCTGAATTTTTTGAACTTTTCAAAAGATTCAGACTTGTATTTCATTAAATACACATAACCATATCTAGAATGGTCATCCATAAAGGTAATGAAGTATAAAAATTCACCTCTAGCAGTGATTGTCATTGAGCCACATACATCAGTATGCATCAACCCTAGTAAATCACTAACCCATTTCTCTTTACCAGTAAAGGGTATTTTCATCATTTTGCCAAGTAAACAAGTTTTGCATACATCATATGATTCATAATCAAATGAGTCCAAGTACCCTCCTTTGTGTAACTTGAAAATGCATTTCTTATTTATATGACCAAATCTACAGTGCCAAAGGTAGGTTTTGTTTAGTTTATCTAATTTCATTCTCTTTTCTTGTACATTGAGAATTTGGTTATCAAGATCTAGAATATATAAATCGTTATTCCAATTTTCAGAACCGCAAAACACACCATTCTTAGAGAAAGAACAACATTTATTCTCCTAGATTATTTTAAACCCATTTAAATCCAAACAGGAAATAGAAATGATGTTTGTAATAAGTATTGGAACATAATAACAATTTGATAATTCTAGAATCAACCCACTGGGTAAATTGATATAAAAAGTCCCTACAGCTAAAGTAGCAACTTTTACTCCATTGCCCACATGTAGGGTTATGTCTCCTTTTTCCAACTTTCTACGATCCCTTAGACCCTGCATAGATGTGCAAATGTGAGAACCACATCCGGTATCTAATACCCAAGAGTCTGATTTAGAAGTAGAAACATTAATCTCAATCATATATGTACCTGCTAATGAAGTTTCGGCAAACTTCTTTTGCTTCAGGCTCTCTAGATAGGCCTTCCAGTTCCTCTTCCAATATCCAATTTGTCCACAATGGAAACAGGTTGCCTTGGACTGGTCTGCCTTGACCTTCTTGGGCTTCTTAGCAGGCCTGTTATTGGGTTTTTTAGACCCTTTTCCTTGTCTCTTCCTTTTATTAGATGAAGCAACAACAAGCACTCCAAAAGGACCCTTCACCTTTTTTATTTTATTCTCAGTAGTCATTAGCACATTCAACAATTGAGGAAGTGTATGCTGTAGATTATTCATCTGATAGTTCATAACGAACTGTGAGAAAGAATCTGGTAGGGATTGGAGAACTAAATCAACATTTAGCTCTTGGTCCATCTTAAAGCCCAATTCGGCCAATTTCTCAATTAGCCCAATCATCTTTAAGACGTGTGAAGCAACCGGTGCTCCCTCTGCCATCTTGCACCTGAACAACTCTTTGGATGTATCATATCTCACAGTTCTTGATTGTTGCTCAAACAACTCTCTCAGGTGTTGGACGATTTCATATGCCCCCATGTTCATGTGTTGCTGCTGAAGTTGAGGAGACATAGAGGTTATCATGATACATGAAGCCGTCCTATTATGATCCTTATACTTCCTGTAAGCATTTCGAAAGCAACAGGTGCATTTGGTTCAGGTTCCTCGAGCATAGGCCCATCAAGTACATATTCGATTTTCTTATGGGTGAGAACGAATAGGACATTGCGATATCAATCGAGAAAATTTGTGTCATTTAGTTTACAATCAGTAAGAATGGCAAGTAGACTCAGATTATTACTCATTCTACAGCAAAATAAAGATAGAGTTTGTTAGAAAAAGTTTTGTTTAATAAAATCATAAAAACTTCCAAATAATGATTTTATTTCCACTATTGTTCTTCAAATTATTTACCCTCTACAAATTGATCCGGGATTTTCTAAAATTTCATAGTAAGTAGAATCCCATCTTAATTATTTTTGACTTTCAGTGAATCCCAACAAATTAAAAATAATCTTAACAGGTAAGTACTTTACCAATTACAACCCATTTGTAATTTCTAAATCCGTTAGGTATCAACTCTTGATTTTACATCTTATGTATTAACCCAACCCTTGTCTCTAAAATTCATGGTCTTGAATGAATTCCAACAAACCATAATTTTAATTAAATCAAACCCATCATTCTTAAGAACGTTTTTTATAGTAAAAAACATGTAGTAAGTAAGGCAGATTTTGGTGAATCCCAACAAACTAGCACTTAATAACCACATTTTGTTTTATACTATAATGATGGAAGGCAGTCTTGATTTAATATTGTATTTGAGGAATTTGTTTACTTTTTCCAAAACATTTTAATTTAATTTGAAGTTTTGGAAAAAATTCGTTTGCCAGTCTCATCAATAAACATGCATATAAATATTGTAAAAATAAATATAGCACAAAAAATAAATGGTGGATGGTTTAATTTCCCCGCTATTAGGAAAATTAATGGTTGACTAAGGTTAAATCAAATTCTCCTCCTGGTTGCACAGCTCCTTTCTTCATCTTCTAATTTACAATTTCTATACTAATTACATAATTTCCTATCATCTATTCCTATCTATTGTACATTACAAATAGAATAGAAGAAATCTCGAGTTACATTCAAGGGGAATTAGATGAGAAGAGAAATTACAATTAGAAAAATAAGAAAGGCAAGACACGCAAGCCCTATTTATAAAAATTTACAACCATTCAACCATTCATCCACAATCATATTGGGTTTATATCCATAACCATCCACTATGCATCCACACAAATTTAAACAACTTTAAATTAAATGAAAGCATGTAATTACAGTAAACAATCATTCATGGATTATTTGGATTTTATATCTCAAGATCTCAAACAAATTTTGAGACCATACATGTGCAAGAAATTTTGGTAAAAATAATTTTATTAGGTCATTTTTATTCCTAACTAAATTAGAAAATAATTGGGAACCTTATTTGAATTAATCAAATTAAAATTCCAATCAATTCCTGACCTAATAAAACATGAAATAACAAATTTCATAATAAATTTAACAATTAAAATTCGGATCAGAATCAGAAAATTTTCAAAAATTGAAAACTCAGCATTTCAAAAATTTTGTTTCGCAGAATTTCATTTCCAGAATGATCTGCGACACCGGTTCGTGGATCTATGAGCGCGCGGATCAGGTTCTGAGAGTTGCATACAGGATCCGCAAATCCGATCCGCGATACTCAGTCGCGGATCCCAGTATGTTTCTGATCCGCGACCCGATCCGTGATGCTGGGTCACGGATCCCTGATGCGGCCGAACTTCTGAGAGCACTGTTTCGGATCGGCGAGTCTGATTCGCGAGGTATATCTCGCGGATCTCCATCGCGTATCCGAGTCATGACTCTCTGCTGCAGCAGCCAACGATTGGCTACTGCAGAATTCTGCAGAACTCTTACCAAAACATCATCCAACAATAACAAAATTGCAGAAAATAGTCACAAAAACCTTTGGCTAAAACATCAAGTGTTCAAAAGATTTTCATACATCTGTTTTTTGCAACTTTTACACAGGATATTCAAAACAAATCATAACACTTTGTTTTGTGAAAATTTTCCAAATTGCAAATCTACTTTAATCAAATTAAAGTTACGAACTTTCAACCAAAATTCTGCACATGTATATATATATATCATCCAAACAAAATTAACCCATGAACAACAACAAATAAAGTCATACATAAACATTAGAGATGATTCTAATACCACTATTAGGTTTTGGGGTAGTAGACGCAGTGAAAAATAAAATTTTAAACCCCAAACACCCACCAGGAATCACCCTAGGTTCTACGTATGACTTGAAGAGGGAGATGAACAAGGATTACCTTAATCTGTGTGGCGTTTTTCTGACTCGTTGGAGAAGATGGAGACTCTCTTGATCAGTCCAAGCGTCCTGCCTCTACTGTAATCCACGTGAAAATGATCCTGAATTGTCTCTACGATCTGTGTGTGTGAGTGAAGAAGATGCTAGCCTTTTATCTCACTCTACCTCTCAGATTTTTCTCTCTATGTTAGCTTTCACAGAGCCTAGTTTTCTCTATTCAGTCATCTAATGAAACAGATGTATCGTATAGTCTGTTTTATTAGATAGGATGGAGAGAGAGAAAAGGAGATAGATAGGATCAGATTGTTTGATTCAAAATCAAACAACGTAATATCTGATCCTCACTCTATCTTCTGTTATCTGACAAATAAGGGATAACTACTTTATCCTATCTGTCAGATAAATCCCCAAAATTTATTTTTCTTTGCAATTAAACCCCAAAGGTTTTATTTTCAAGTCCCTACTTGAGCACACAATTTTAATCCAGAATTCAGTCTCTAAGCATGTGATCCAATAGGTTCCAAATACACTGGTAATAATTATCAATTATAATTCTCAAGAAGAATTAGATAAAATAAACAACTTTATTTTATCATTAATTACAATAATTAATTCATTCATAATCATAGATTGTGAGCGGTGTCTAACAATACATCACAACCACTCAGGTACTCGAAATTAGTCAAGAAAATTTTGACCAAACCTTTCCATGAAAAATTACCATGTAATTATTATCCTTTCACCATCGATATCCTATTAGTCAGGGAATAAGGAACAAGTGCCAATTCCCTAATGACTAATTAATTTGTTAGTTCCCGGAATTAATCCTAAATTAGGTTAACTTGAAGATATTATTCAATTAACCTAATGTAGTCGACTATTAAGGTTAATTTCCCACTAGAGGCCTTTCTGGATATCAACTCCCACTATCGAAGTGGTGAATCCTTTCTTGATCACTCACTATCTTTCCATGCTTCACACTACCCCCAATTTCTATTCTTTAAATCACTCTTGGTGAGTAACAAGTAATAGAGTCAAAAGACAGTCATTCACATTCAAGATACTATAGTGATCTCAAGTCTAGGATTATTTACACAATTTCCCATAAGAGATTCAACCATTGGCACTAGATAGATATCCTAATGGGATCTCTGTGTGGATCACTCCAATGAATTTGTACCTTACAATTCATCTACACATTAGTCTAGGTATCCCTATACTATGGTTGATGAGAACAACCACTACTTATATGTGTGTGTGTGCATATATATGTATATATCTGTGTGCATATATGTATTTGTGTGTGTATATACATAGTTACATACATACATACCCATTGACCCTAACCCTGGCTGAGTCGATATCTGGAATAAAAATTAATTTTTTTATCTACAATTTTTTGGTCTAAAAATTTTATTTTTTTTGGCTTTTTGGTTAAATAACTATTAAGAGAAAGAATAATGTTATCAGTTTGTGACTTTTGCTAGGATTAGTCTTGTTAAATTAATAGGGGAAGGAAGTGAGTTTTTAAAAACTTCAAGGGAACTGAGTGATGTTACAAGAAACCTCAAGGGGGGTTTTTGAAATTATCCCTTGTTATATTTGATGTGAATTGACCATCTTTGTGTATATGTATTGGTAAGGTGAACCCTAATGGAAAATCATTGGTTTCTAACGCAGGAAATTTCTGAGCTACTTGACACAATTCAAGCATAAAATCATTTTCTTCTTTCCTATGATCCAGGTGTCTCTGCTTCTTCCAGCGTTGGTGGAGGAGTGTGGGAGGAGTGTAGGAACAGTTGTGTTTATATTCAATCTTCAAGACATATTACTCTTTTTTTTTTCATCCTGAAATTAATGATGTCCTGTTTAATTAGAAAATTAGAACAATATATTTATTGATATATAGGTCATTTAGTTTTTAATGCCTGTGAACACAATCTCTTAACATGTCGAATTTGCTATTTGTCATCACTTCTAGTGGACTGTTTCTCTATTCATCAACAATAATTGGGGAGTTTGGTAAATGTGTTTTTGTCCCTACTATGGGTTTCAAATTCAATTATACCCATACAATAATATTTACTTAGGCCAACCGGAATAAATAAATGGAAATAGTAGGCCTTTTCTATAGTTTTTTTGATTAACCACATCTGATTAGGAAATCATCTCAATTACCCATCTTATTCTCCTTAAGTATAGAAAAAAGAAAACAAAATACTGTCTTAATTACCCATCTTATTCTCCTTAAATGTAAAATAAGAAAATAAAATCCCATTGTTTCTTCAACAAATGAAAAGAAAAGAAAAGAAAAAAGAAATAATGAAAAAAATAAATTGTAAAACCCATTTCATATTAATAAACGCACTATGGGTTTTGATCAAAATTTATTATCATTGACCATCATATGATATGATAGTGATACTGATTGTGGAATTCGAACCAACTAACTCCTTAAAGTTTTTACTTTTATTTTTATTTTGTTTGTTATCTATATATGTGTGTAAGATTTCTGGTTGTAATCCTAAGAAGGATTATAAACCATGCGATTACTTAGCATTGTTATTCAACAAGTACAACAAAATCATGTTCTAGATTGATGTATTGTTTATATATGTTTAATAGTGATAGGGAAGAACAAGGATTTTGTTCTGGACTGAAGTTTTGTTTATGTACGTGCAATAGTGATAGGGAAGAAGATGGCAATCAGGGAGCTACAACAAAATCATATTACCAGTTGATGTTTGTTTATAAACATGTGTACAGTGGCAGTGGAGGAGGTGGCTATCAGGATGCTACGGTGATGGATGGAACTTTTTGGAGTGTAATAACAAATGGGGTTGATCATGAAAGCGAATGCCAGCATAGGAAGCTTTTCTTAATTTTTCATTGAAGTACCAATGTATTTATAAACTAATTTTTTCCTTAATTAATTTTGCCTTGTTCAAGGATGAGAGATGCATGGAATACCATGGTTATGTATTTATGGTAGTGATGATCTTACAGTTGCAATTACCTTTTTTAATTTATGAAAAATAAAATGACATCTCTCCTTTTATACTTTTGGGTAAATTATATATAATCCCCCTGCGGTTTTATTTATTGCCATGTAATCCTCCTAACATTTCAAAATATCCACTTCATCTCCTATGATTTTATGTAAAATGGAAACTTGATGGAAAATACCCTATGTGACGTTGTTAGTTGAAATAATAATAGAGTCATCACTTAAATGTTAAATCATTTATAAGATTCATTAAGCAGATATTGATACGCATCACAAGGGGTTGCATGGATATTAAGATTTTATCACATGCGCTTTTAGAGCACGTTTGATATGAACGTTATAACTAACTATGCATTCCCTCCACTTTCCACTTTACACAAAACCATAGGAGGGTTAGATTGTTCTTTTGAAAGTTTAAGGGGATCATCTGGCATTATGTAAAACCACAATGGGATTATAAGTAATTTACCCTACACTTTTTCATGGGATAATACTGATAGTCTGATACATCATCAGACAGGTTATGAGTTATGACACTTTTGCCCTCTTATTTTGTTTTGGGATGATACAGAGTTATTTTGTTTTGGTCAGGTTTAGTACTTTTACTTTTATATGTTTAGACCATTTTGTGTAGTGTTACTATCTAACTCTTATTTTCAATTATAAATATAGTATATCATTTTCACAATCTCCCTCATAACAAGTATTTTATACAAGTCATGATAAATGCACACTCGACGTATGTACAATAAAAAAATAATATTTATGGTCATATACTTTATGTAAAATTTTTATTGCTGAAGCAAAGTTTAATTTTCAAATTCTTTTCATAAAATGATTCTATATTAGTAATTATAATGCTTAGGAATAATACTATTAGAAATAATACATAAATAGTTAAGAGTAAAATGGTCATTGGTGGCTATTTTGACAACATGTGTGTAGGAGTTAAAGTAATATTTAGGAATGGCCACGTGGCAAGGGTATCCCCGCCCTGCCCCACTACCCCCGCAGAGGCTAATAAAAGTTTATTTTTACAAATGTATTTTAGCCAAATATTAGCCAAGAATCAACTAATTAAAATATCAACACATCACCAAATCATTATCCACTATAATATCACAATTGAAATATTAAGTGTAAAAGAATAAAACCGTTATTGTGTTAATTGTCTTAGGAATTTAGTATAAATGTATTAGTAAACTTAGCATAACTAGTCAATAATTTCTATTAATATACGTGTATAATTATTACTATAATTGATAATATTAATTATATTATATATACTAATATACATTATATACCATTTATAACTAATAGTATCATTATTATAAGTTTATAACTAATTAAATTAAATATATTATATATATAAGTATATAAGTATGCATAAGCAAATATATAAGAATATGTGTGAGTGTGGTAGGGAATGGCGTAGGGGTATACTCCCCCACCCTTTGCCTTATTTTTAACCCCGGGGAGGGGGAAAATGCCTCCTGCCCCATCAGCCCCTTGCCCCAATTACCGTCCTAGTAAAAATAGTTTTCATAAAGGTAAGAATGGAAGTTCATAAAGTAATAATAATATTTACTCCAAATCCCTTACTCCCCCTTTATGTATAACTAGTGTTAGAGGCACACTCAATATGTATGCAATTAAAAAATACATAATATTTATGGTTATATATTTTATATAAAATGTTTTGAAGTAAACTTTAATCTTTTAAATTTTTTTCATAAAATTGACAGTTATAATGCCTTGGGATAGTTATGTTGAAAATATATACTTAAATATTTTACGGTATTTATTTTGACCATATGTGTGTAAGTAGTTAAAGTAAAAGTAGGGTAAAGATGGAAGTTCATAAAACGACATCAAATGTTTACCCCAAATCCTCTCCTCTCCCTTTATATATAGTATAGATAATATACATATCGATCTCTTTGTTTATGGTTATCTATCCTTTTTCAAATCTTAATCTCTTTCTCAAAAGATATTTATTCAAGATTTTTTTATGTTCTTAGATGAATATTTGAATCTTTAGTGGTATTATTGAATGCAAAATGATATCGTGCATAAGATACCATGCAAATGCATGGAAAAGAAACTATTCTTTTATTTTTTAGTTTGATAATTAAAGATTGAAACTGGCTTTCCATTATTTAACTATCCACTGCCCTACAGTTACTTATTTGTTAAATAAACTATTATTTTCCTAACAAAAAACTACTACATCTCTAAAATAAAAATTTAATTGAGCTATTTTAAATTATTATTTTCAACAGAAAAATAATACTAATACTTTTTAATATATTTTTATTATTTGGACACATATTGAATGCACATCAACCATTGGTAGACATGAAACCCTTCCTCTTACATATAAAATGTGAGTAAGTAGGCTGCAGCAGTTGGGTAGACTTGGTAATTGGGCAGATTAAGCGGGTTGGTGTTGAATTTTCATTTAAATGGATTATATCCAACCTATTTAACATAGATGAAGTTGATGTTGGGTTAAATTATATTGGATCAATTAAAGCCCGTGATTGAAATATCATCCAACATATTATTTAATATATTTTGAGACATAAAATTTTCTTACACATATTTATACACATAAGTTTTGTTTTCACATACATAAACAAATTTTCACACACATAAATATATTCTCATATATTAAAATACTTCCGCAGTCATACACAAATTTGATGTCATAACTAAATTGGGATGCTTATAATTTATTTTGTTTTGAATTTTTTTAGTTGTCTTCGAGCCTACCCAATCATAATCTTTTATTCTTTAATTAATCATGCATTTGGATAAGGCCGTGCTGAGTTGGAGATGCTACTTTAGCAGACTGAGGGTGTTAGTACAAGATTATGATTTTACACTTGATGCTTTTTATTAACACAGTACATATCCAAAATGATGATCTTTTTTCCAGAAATGATGATTTCAGAAATACTACGTGTCAATGGCATTAATGGCATGATTTTCCTTAGGCCCAGAATTCTTGGCTAATACATACTTCAAAAAATGTGCTTCCCATGTATAACTAGGGTTATATCATTCATTTTACTTGCTGCCTATTTTATAACCTTTTTTATTTGTTTTTCATGTTGATTGAGCACTCTTGACGTCCATTATGATTGCAAATATGTCTCTAGAAATGCATTAAGTGACAGAAAGTTGGAATTATTTTAATCAAGGGTAGAACTGACACCTGTATGACAAGTAGTAGTTTAGGGAGTAGTTTATGAGTATCAACCATTCGTACAATGTTCTGAAGACCTCTAAGCTGATAAATAACTACAAGCATAGATCATTCAGCTCTGTGGATTAGTAGTAGAGCAGATCAAACCCAACATAAAAAAAGGGCTTCATCATAAGCAAGGGTAGGAATAGATGCTTTCTTACTAATATGGAGGAGGTAGGTAAAGCATAATAAATTTAGTTTGTGAATTTAGGTGATAAAAGTAGAAGTGTCACGGGTTATCAACCCACACATCCATAATCTTCCTATAAAATTTTTCTCTTCAATAGATGAAAGCAATATTTTCAAACTCAGACCTGACCAACCAGTTGAACTGGCCAGGTATCCACTCAGAAGTTTAAAACTCGATCAAACCTGATCAAAACCTGGGTTTGACTCTTGAGTTGGTAAAACTGGATTAAACCTAGTTTAATTTTTTCCTTTTCTACCTATTTTTTAAAAAACTTTGACCTTGATTCTTGACAAAGTTTAAAAACTGAAAAAAGGGGAAAATCCCAAAAAAAAAAAGAAAAAGATAACCTAGAAACCAAACACTATCTCTTCCTCCTTTCTTTTGTTCTTACACTTCTTAACCCTAAGAGTCAAACAAATCCCTGGTTGGCTACTCGGCAATCACCATCATCTCCGCTCCTTTGTCCTCCAACCTCCTCCAGACTCTGCTGCCACAGCAGTGCCAGCTCCTTCGACTTCAAGGCTCAGGCAACAAGAGGTCACTGGTCGTGAGCTCAATCAAGCAGCAATGTGAGATAGCAGCTTCTTTGCAGTTTCATGCTATTAGTTGCTATTAGTACGGCATGACAATCAAATTGCCTCTTTTTCTTAATTTTTCTTACAAGTCTGTTGTATATCATTTTTAGCATTAAAATACTCGCAAAAGAGGAAAAGCAGAAATAGATATAAAAATAAATTTGAGTTTTTTTCTTTTGTGAGCTTTTTATTTTTTATTTTTTGGGATGTGGTAATATTTAATGGGTTCTATTTATTTATTTTCTTTCATTGGTGGTTGCTCTTATTAGTTGAAAAGTGGGATAAGAGATATGAGTTGGGGTTGGATTAATGGGTTGATAACTTGATATTTCAAAATGGTTCTTTGAAGAAGAGTTTTTTAGGATGTATTTTAAATTAAATTTCATACTTTCTTGAATGTTGGAAGAAAATGGTAATGGGTTTTGATTATTTTTGTTGTTTCCTTACCTGGATGCTCTACTTTTCTTGAATTTCTATGATCTTTCAGTCAGTTGTATTTGTATGGTTATCTGAATTAGTATGCATGAATTTATGAGTATGTGATGTATGAGTGCATGCTTGTGATTTTGATGAACTGATTTGAGAAAAGAAGTTGGCTTTTATATGTTGAGTTTGTTTTGTAAATATTCACTACTTCATTTTTTCATGATTTCATCTTGATTTTTTAGAGTGTTAATGATGTTCTATGGTTACTTTATAGATGATGGCAATATTAATGTATTCACACAAGGGTAGATGAAATCGTTTAACTCTAATTGCCGATTGGAGTACATTGTCATTTACATAGTTGGAAACTTGGAATTTGTCTTTTAGTTTTGAAATCATCTATTTTCTTTAATTTAAAGGTAATATATCATCGTTGTCTTAAATGGAGCAATTCTTTTAGCAAGGAATACATACATATATATGTACACACACACATATATATATTTATATATACACCACATACTCATAAAATCATGCATACCAATTCAACCATATACAAATACACACAACCAAATTATATATGTATAATAGTGTATATGTATAACACATCTATATATGTGTATTTGTATAATAATGTAGTAATTTGGTCTAATTTTTTGTCCGAATCTAAATTGCCTTTTTTCTCAGATGATATTTGTAGGCTCTTGTGTTGCGTTCTTTAACATTGACGTGGCTATGGCTCTACATGTTATCCATGGGAATGGTTCAGTTCCACTGTCACAACAGCATATTGTGGAGTTCGATGACGGAGTTTATCCATATTGCTCCCACGCTGACTGCGTCAGCTGCTTTCTAATGTGGCTTAGTCGGTGGTTTGGATTGATGAAAGACATAATGGCTCAACAATTTAAAATGCTGATTACCCCTACTTGGGGCAAGGGCTCGGCAGTAGGGCCACATTTTGCTACTGGTGGGGTGAAAAATTCTCCAAGTACATGTATGTATGTGTGTGTGTATATATGTAAGAATGGATGTGTATGTAAAATGGTTTAATTTATTAGTGTGTTTTAAAGTGACCGATATACCTGATACAGAAATGTATGTGTCCTAGATCATTGATATGTGATATTTTAAAGTTTATTGTGCTACTTTAATTGGGCTATAGTAGACGATGCATTACCTAAGGAGCTGACTCATCAGTAACAAATTGCATTCATCTGTTGGGATCATTAATTATTCCCCATGTATTCTAGCCGAGTGTGTACTTTGTAGATGTTATAGTAGCTCTAACCCTATATTGCGTACGTATCTTGCTACTCAATATTTTTTTTTCACGTACCGATAATATCTGTGAATCTTATCGAGTAGCTTTATTGTTCCCAATAATTCTACATTTATTTTGTTTTAATCTTGCCTTACCAATTAGTACGAGTTTTGTGTTAATTATTTTTCTTCTTTGGTAGTTCTTTGTTAATTATGGCATGCATATATTCGCAGTATGTTGCAAATCCGCTTCCTCATTGAAGGCTTTCAACATATGCAACATTCCCCTAGCAGTACTTTTCATGATGCTTGTCTCCACAGTAGGATTACGACAGAACCAATTATTGCTACAATCCAATTATTTAGAAGTTTTTATATGTATAAGGGACAAGTATCTCTAGTTTCTATACCCCTGTGGCTAAAAATGCTCTTGAGGAAAATGAGATGCAGAAGATTCCTTATGTGTCAGCAGTAGGGAGTCTAATGTTTCTTCAGGTATGTATGCGTTTGGATATTGCGTACATTACCGGAATGCTTGGTACGTATTTAAACAATTCAGGATTGGATCATTGGAAATCAACCAAATGGGTCTTGCGGTACCTACAAGGAACAAAAGACTACATGCTCACATATCCGAGATCAGATAAGCTCGAGATCATTGGGTATACTAATTCCGATTATGCTGGATGTCAAGACAGTATGAAATCAACAACAGGCTACATCTACTTATTGGCTGAGGGTGCCATATCATGGAAGAGTGCTAAACAGTCTCTCATAGCCTCTTCCACTATGGCTGCAGAGTTCGTAGCTTGTTATGAGGCGTCCAACCATAGAATTTGGCTGCGAAATTTTGTCACAGGATTACGTGTGGTGGATACTATTGATAGACCACTCAAACTATTTTGTGACAATAAATCAGCAGTTCAATATTCCAATAACAACAGGAGCTCGACAAAGTCAAAACATATAGATATCAAGTTCCTGATTGTTAAAGAAAGAGTTCAGAGTGGACAGTTGTCTATAGAACATATTGGAACAAACTCCATGATTGCGGATCCACTTACTAAAGGATTGCCACCTGAAATGTTTCACGAGCACATTGCTCATATGGATGTCATGGTATTAGATGATATTCAGTTTTAATAGGAGTTTGTTATTTTAGATACTCTTGAGCCATTGATATTTTTCAGTTGTTTGTATTTAAGGATCTTTCTGTATAAATAAAGTTTCAGTTTATTGCCACTCTGATTTTGGTATTTTGATTTTACAAAAGTTTAAGGTGGATCAGTTGGAAATAGGCATGTTAAAATCACATTGCATGAAATTTTCATGCTACACATCCACATCATAATTCATGTCATTCAATTATATTAGCATATGTGACCATCGATGGGTCGAGATACGAAAATTGTAACAAAGGCCGCTTTGATCCTATGTTGGTGTAATTGATGGACCGAATTGATTAGAGATACATTTTGGTTATGGCAACAAATTTTGAGCTCATATGGTTATTTTACAAAACACAGTTATAAGGTTACACATATAGCCCAAGTGGGAGATTGTTGGATCCTTAATCCAACGTTGGACTTATATATGAATAATTATGTGTTGCGGGCTGTCAAATAAATTTAGCCCAATTAAAGTGATCTATTATAGTTTGGGCTTTAATGTATCTGATAGGATGTGGGTCTTTAATGTGTAGATACTTTATGGTAATTTCTATTTTAATGATGGGCTGAAATAGGAATACCAAAAGACAACAGGAAAGTTGTCTAGAAGTAGAGTTATGGTCCCCGGTCATGTGTATCCTGTTTGTCATATTTTCCGGTACCACAAAAAACACTCACTTGATATCCCATCGTCAAGAGAGATATTAGAGAGAGTTTAAAGGGTTTTCTCTAAAGGATTGGTGGATACGCGTAGACTTGGAAAACCAACCCCAAATCAAGACTAAAGAGGATTCAAAAGTGATTATTGAATATGGATCCAGGTACGCATTCGTCCTTACAGTTGTATTCATAGATCTGATATTGGGATCTTGAATGTTCTAACAGACCACTCCTCTAAGCTTTAACAATTTCTTCCAGCTCCAAGAACAATCATTAGGTGTCTTGATCCCCTAGATAGACTTTTCTCTTAGCATGATGGAATGCACCCATTTAACTCATAATGATTCTTTAAGAGCAAAATGTTTCATAACTACTTTAGAAAATGGGATTTATTCCAACTTTCTAAATTGAACAGACCAAGTCCATCCTCCTTATAGGGTAGACGATATCTTTCCAACTTACTTTTGCTAAGTGATGCTTGAGCTTCCCGGACCACAGGAAAGAGGATATAAGATTTCCGACTTTCTTTTGGTAGTGTAAAAGTACTGGACCAGTATGTTTGCACTCCATATATGATAGACTTGACAAACTACAATCTCCTTCCATAGCATAATTTGTGGTTTGCCCAGCCTTAAATTTTCTACTGCAGCTTAGCAATGATGGGCTGGCAGTCTTTGAAGCTAAGTCTTGAAGTAATGAGTGACAGCCCAAGGTACGTCACACGAAAGGTACCTTAAGGCATGCCTACAATGTTACGAAGCTCAGTACCCACTTCCTCTGTTACTCCAGCCACAAAAACCTGACACTTGTTTAGATTTGGTTGGAGACCTGACATTTGATAAAACTTCTCCAATGTTTGTTTTATGATTTGGAAGGATTTGTTAGTTGCAGCAGAAAATAGAAAAAGGTCATCAGCCAAAGAAATATGGGATAAGTTTAGTTCCTACATTTTGGGTGAAAATCAAATCCGTTGCATTTAATATTATCAATAAAAAGCATTGAGAAAACCTCCATGGCTATAAGAAAAAGATAAGGTGAAATTGGGTCTCTTTGATGAATGCCCCTTCCACTTCTAAGTATCCCACTAGTGCTCCATTAAGGTTAATGGATAAGTGTGCAGTAGATACACCATTCCTGACCTAAGAGATAAATGTTTCTGGAATGTTTCGAAATTACATTATTTCCAGAAACATATATAAAAAATGCCAGTCGAGTGTGTCATAAACTTTCATCAAATCTATTTTTAATACTACTCGGGCTGGTGCACCTTTCATGCAATGCCCTCTTACCAATTCATGCATTAGTAAGATGTTATTTGCTATGCTTCTTCCTATTATAAAGACTTATTGGTACTCACCAATGATCTGAGGAATTATAGATTTCAACCTATTCATTAGCACTACTGAATAACATTTATATAGCAAGTCACAACAAGCTATGGCCTAAAATCCTTCATCTGGTGTTGCATTCTACACTTCTGGGATCAGTGTAATTATGGTACTATTTGAAGGATAATACATATATTTCTTACTAAAACAAAATTTTACAGATTGAATTACTTCATCACTAACTATATGCCAATTTCTCTTGAAAATTCTGCACTAAAATCATCTAGCCTTGGAGCTTTACCATCCTTCATGGTAAACATAGAATGTTTAATTTCCTCAGCTGATACACTAGCTTGTAGAAAATCAGATTGGTCCTTGGTGATAGTTTTTGTGTTTATCTATTGCAGCTTGTCTTTCAAACCAAGGTACTGAGCATCAGATTTAGTAAACAGAGTCTTGTAAAATTCCACTGCAATTTCCTTGACTTGCTCATAATCCTCAATAAGTTCACTTTCAACATTTCTGAGTGAGAGTATCCTATTCCTGGCAGCATGCCCCTTCACCTTTCTATGGAAAAAAAGCAGTATTCTTATCTTTAGATTGCAACCATTTTACTGTGGACATATCTTTATAGAATTCTTCTTCAGCTAGAATTAATCTCCTACATTCTTACGTTAGAACTGTCTCTTCAGCTATTAACTCAAGGTCAAAAGGTTATTTCTGCATAAGCTACTGTACTGTTATCAGTTGCTCCTTTTTGCCTTGAAATCTACTCAAAAAATGACTATATTCTCTTTTGTTCAACTCTTGAAACCTACCCGTCAATTGTTCTAGTTTAAAACAGATGAGCTATATAGGATTAATAGAAAATCCTGGATTAGTTTGCCAAGAATCCAACAAGACATCATGGAACTCAGTATGCTGCATCCAAAAGCTGTGGAATTTAAAAGGCTTAGGTCCAAAGTTTACTTGGTCTCTTATAACCATATTAATTGATGAATGATCAGATAATCCAGGGCTTAACAGCTCTATTTCAGTCAGAGGAAATTCGGAGAACCATTTCTTATTTACAAAAGCTTTATCGATATGACTATATACTCTTTCGGAGAACCATTTCTTATTTACAAATGCTCTATCAATATGACTATATACTCTTACTTCATCTTTCCTTTTGTTACACCAGGTATGAAAGAATCCTTTGCTAGGATGTTCAGTCATGTCTAGATCATTTATGCAAGTATTGAATTCAGCTATAGCACCATGATCAATATCATGACTAACCAATCTAAAATAGCCAATTCTAATTGCATTGGAATCTCCTAAAAAATCATGGATGACCTACAATAATTTTGTTAATATAGCGTAAATGATGCCAGAGAGTTCTTCTTTCCTCTATCTTGTTTTTACCATCCACCATAATTACCACTGTCTCCACATCGCCAATATATACATAACATGATATGGCTTGTTTATGAATAGCCAACATAGAGCATGTCACCATAGGTTTCCAACAGAACCATCCTCTACTCACATAATTGGTCCCACTATTATGAATAACATTCCAATGAGGCAAAAATTTAGCTACTATTCTATCAATATTTGCTAATCGAGCTTTGTTTTCAACTATTCCAAACGCATCAATTTTTAGAGAGGAAGCTATATTATTTATTGCATATATACTTAATAGGGTCGTTAGGCCCCGAATGTTCCAACATAAAATGTTCATATTTAGAGGGTAAAAATTTTGGTACCCGTCTTCTTCCGAGCACCTCTACCAAGCCTTTCCACTTTTGGTTCCACTAGTTTCTGAGATACAGGATCCGAACCTCCATCCATTTCTTCAATGATGCTACATGAATTTTGACATTGAATCTGTGCATTATTATCCGCAGATCAAGTAGTCCATTGCTTTCTTTTGTCGACCCTGAACCTACATGTAAGCCTGCTTGGTTATGACAACTATCACTTTTGCCTAAATGACGAAAGAATTTAATTTCAAGGTGTACGATCATCAACAATATCTCATTATTACTTGGAGTTAATTACATATTGAACCGTGAAAGTGGAACTTACTTGCGTTCTGCCCCCCTAAATCCGAATAATATACATGTTACTTTTGACTGTTAATTATTTTGGATAATCCTATCCTTTAGAAACCTTGATTCTTTTCCTTACATTAATATTTTGACATTTTAATTTTTTTAATTCTTTATATAATTTCAAAATATTTTAGTCATCAAAATTTTTCCTACCTTTCATCCTTCCAAATTATGTTTGTCACAAAATAATGTCCAGTTTCCTTAGAAGAAAGCTTAAAGTACAAAATACTCTTCCTCTCTCATTAGCTTATACACTATAAAGATAATTGGGACCACAGGCTAATATCATCGCATACTCAACTCAATACTGTGGCGAACCTATATATATATATATATATATTTCTTTTCTTTTCTTTTCTTTTCTTTCTTTTCTTTATAAAAATATCTAAATCTTTGTTTTCAACTCCTATTCTCTTCTGGGTTATTGGAAGAATCCAAGTCTGATGAAAATAATTGCATATAGGCCTTCAAAACCTTCTAAAGAAATTGATTCGTGAAAGAAAAGAACATTTTATTAAGAAAAGTCACATAACACTTGGATGGGTTTTGGCTTGCCAGTCTTGTTGATGGGTGATTCAGCATTGTCATAAGTCAGGAGGAAAAGAGAGGAGGGAGACCGTTCCAGCTCTCAGAGGCCCTAGACTTTCTAGATTTCATTGATGAGTTAGAATTGGTGGATGCTAGTTTTACTGGGTCTAAATTTACTTGGTGCAACAATAGGGGAAGAGGGGCTCGGATTTGGAAGCGTCTGGACAAAGTTTTGGTGAATAATGCATGGCTGAAGCTTGAAGTGAGTACCTCTGTTAAGCACCTTGCTAGATTTGCATCTGATCATTCTCCCCTGCTAGTCTCTTGCACTCCTAAGCGGGCTTTAGGTCCCAAAAGCTTTCGGTTCGTGGATGTTTAGATTTCATATCCGGCTTCCTGGATGAAGTAAGGAGAGCATGGGTTGCTCCTTCTTCTGGTCGGCCTCTACAAGTGTTCTTGAGTAAGCTCAAGCAGGTTAAGCACCATTTATCCAGGTGGGGTTATGAGGTCTTTGGAAATGTTTTTGACGGTGTTCATCAAGCGAAGGATCAAGTGACACGAAATGAAGTGGCTCTATAGGAAAATCCCTCGGATGATGCTCTTTCCAACCTAATGCAGTCACAAAGTATTCTACGAGCAGAGCTATTGCAAGAAGCGGCATTCTGAGTCTAAAATTCCTCAAGGATGAGGATGCAAATACCAAGTTCTTCCATTCCTTGGTAAGGACGAGACGAATGAAGTCGTATATTCGTGGGGTATCCGATGCTGAGAGGAGATGGGTTGAAGAGGAGGTGCAAGTGGACGAGCTGGCGGTAGAGTTTTTAATAACCTGTTGGGAAGAGGTTCAGACTTGAGTATGGATGATCATTTTCTAGATGCTATTCCATCCATGTTGTCTTCATCGGATAATGAGGAGCTACAACGGGTCCCCACATTGGAGGAGGTGCTGAAGGCTATCTTCTCAATGAGTAAGGAGAGCTACCCAGGCCTGGACGGATTTCCTGGGACATTTTTTACATCATGTTAGAACATTGTTGGGAATGATTTGTATCTTGCTATATTGGATTTGTTTGCTGGGTCAGAATTACCACTGGGAGTAACTTCTAATGGATTGCGCTAATTCCAAAATCTTTGAATCCTAAGACATTTGCAGAATATCAGTCCAATTAGCTTGTGCAATTTCCTTAATAAAATTGTATCTAAGCTTCTGTCGATACGGCTAGAGAAGGTCCTTCCGAAAATCATCTTCCCACGATAGAGTGGGTTTGTGAAGGGGAGGATGATCTCGGATAACGTCTTATTGGCTCAGGAGATGATCTCTGTGATTGATAAGAAGGTCAGAGGCTCAAATGTGGTGCTCAAGCTTGATATGGCAAAGGCGTAAGACAAGGTCTCCTAGGTTTTCTTAATTCGGGTGATGAAGAGGTTTGGGTTTGGGGAGGTGTGGCTGGATATGATCTGGAGATTGATCTCGAGCTGCTACTTCTCAGTATTGGTCAATGAAAAACCCTATGGGTTCTTCCATTCAATGTGTAGTTTTCATCTGGGGGATCTTCTGTCACCGGCTTTGTTGTCATTGCGGCAGAAGTTCTTTCACGAAACTTAAATGTGCTACTTTCAAACTCCAAGTTTGTCCGTATTTTGTGGGAACCAATGGTCTATCAGTTACACATTTGGGGTATGCAAAAGATATCATCATTTTCTCAAATGTGGGTAAGTTGTCACTGAAGTGTGTGATGGAGGTTCTGGGTTCATACCAGCGGGTGCCGAAACAGTTGGTTAACACCTCTAAGAGTTGTTTTTTGGTTGGGAAGAGATTGAGACGGAGTAGCAGAGATGTGATTGCTCAAGTAATGGGTTTCTCTTATCAGCCTTTCCCTATTACTTATCTTGGCTGTCCGCTATTCATGGGAAGAAAGGTTCGTGGTATGTTTGGAGGACTGCTGGCTAAGATTGCTACACGTATTAACTCTTGGCAGGGAAATGTTTATTTAAAGGGGCTAAGATAGCATTGGTTAGGCATGTTTTATCTTCTATGCTAATTCATCTTTTGGCGGTTCTAGATCCTCCAAAGGGGTTATTTCTGATATTTAGAAGCTATTTGCAAGGTCTTTTAGGCAGACTTGGAGTTAAAAGATAAAAGGCATTAGGGTGGCATGGCAGAAGTTGTGTTGTCCGGTGAAGGAGGGTGGCCTTAGGTTTAGATCTCTAAGGTCAGTAGTTGACGCATTCTCGTGTAAATTGTGGTGGTTATTTCGAAAGGGGGAGTCCTTGTAGGCTTGTTTCATGAAGTAAAAGTATTTTGGGGATGGGCACTCGAACCAGGTGCAGTCGGTTACAAGGGTTTCTAATGTGTGTCGTCGCTTATTCTATGCTCGACCAGTGATGGAGCTTCATTTGACTTGGGATATTTCTCAAGGTATTGTTTCTTTCTGGTGGGATAATTGGAGTGGATTGGGGCCATTGGCATGGCAATATCCACATTTGGCATCGCAAGCTCGACTTCTAGACTTCCTACTAGTTGGACGGTTGGACTTGTCACGGATAACTCTCTCATTGTCAGGTGACTATATTCAAGCCTTTAGGGAGAAGGCATTTGTTTTGGATGGAGCTCCGGATATCATGATTTGGGATCTAACTCCGTATGGCAACTTTTCTGAGCTCTTCATTTCAGCTAGTGAGCAATGCTAGGTCATTTTCCACAGAATATGCTAAGTGTTGGCATAAATATATCCCTCTAAAGGTTTCTTTCTTTTTATGGAATTTGTTTCATTGAAAATTGTTGCTGGATGATATCTTGCTGCTGGTTCGTTGTGGTGTGGATGTTGTATCTTGCCCCAACAGGAATCGCTGGACAATGATTTCTCTTTTAGGAATTTGGCAATGTCTACCTGGTGTTTTTTTAAGGGTTCTTTAGGGCTTGATGGATCGGGAAAGGGAGTGCGGTCACATTGATTATATTGGTGGTCTAGCCATCAAAGCGGCATCGGTGTACGGTGGCTGTTCAAACTTCTCCCACCATTAATTTTTTGGCGATTATAGGTGGTAAGGAATAAATTGAGGTTCGAGGAAGTTGGTCTCTCAGCACAGCAAGTTCGGTGGCCTGTAGTGCATGACGTTCAGGATGCTTGCAGGGTTAAATTTCCCCAATGGCCTAGGCGGTCATTAGATTGGTTTTCCGTGCTCTCGGTAATTAAGGGCTTGCGGCCGCAGGTCAAAGTCGCAAAGGTGGTATGGGATTTTCCTCAACATCGATTTATGAAGTTGAACATGGACAGATCGGTTATATTGTCTAAGGGGGGAGGTGGAGGTGTTCTAAGGGATGCAGAAAGGAACTTCTTGTGTGGTTTTGTGCAGTAGTTTGGTGACGTTGATTCCTTACAGGCTGAGGCCAAAGCAATCCAGCACGGACTGCACGTTTCTCAAAGCTTAGGTTATGAGAATATTGTGGTTGAGTCTGATTTGCAAGTAATGATTAATGTGCTCAAGGGTCATAGTGTAGCTCCATTTAAGATTCAGTCTATTGTTAGGCAGATCCTGGGTGCGCGGGTAGCAGTGGACTTTCGGCATTGCTTTTGTCAAGCAAACATGGTGGCGGATGCTTTTGCAATTCTAGGGGTGGATCTTTCACAGATATTTTTGACTTTTGGTAGTTGCCCTCCTCATGTGTGTAGGTTATTAGCATTGGACCAGGCTCGATTGTGTAACTTCCGTTTCTCCTTTAAGAGCTAAGAGGATTGTCTCCCTCTTTCTTTTGTATCCCACTAGCTTTCTAATTTTAACAAAAGGGGTAACCAAGCCCGCCCGCTAGATATGAATGGCGGTTTATGAAAAAAAAAAAAAAAGTCACATAATACTTACCTTTTCTTCATAAAATATGTGTCATCTAAATCTTGCACTTAATAGTTGGTTTTTAACAAAATAATACATCTAAATCTCCAAACATATCTTTGAGATAAGCATATTCTACCCCAAGACAAAATGGTCTGCCATTGGTATCATCCATTTGTTACTTAGGTATCAATTGCCTACAATTGTATCTTCCAATATCACTATGTAATGTAGAGTTTCAAACTACAAACGCGTAGAGAAAGACATTAGGTAACTAAGACAAGTCAACCTCAGAGAGCAGCCACGCATGTTCGCATATTAAATCAAAATTCAAAACTACAAGTTCCATATTGTCATTTAGCAGTGTTTTAGTAAGTTAAGTTTTTAGTAGTTCTATTGGAGTCAAGTTATAACAATATTAGTATTTAGAAATTAGTATTTAGTTAGAAAATTTCTTATCATTGTAAGGCTTCTTACCAAGTCATCTAATCTATAAATAGAGAGTCTAGTTATCGTTATTAGTTGAGAAGAGTGAAGGATTGAAAGTCTTGTTATATTGCTATGCGTGATTATGATATATTATTGATATTATTTCTCTTTCTCCCACACATATTTGTATATGTATAAATTGTCTCCCCATATGCCTTAGTTCTATCACATTTATCTCCTATAACTTTTACGTGGAAATTTTTTAGTTTTTCATCTGTTATCAGAGCTCTAGGTTCAAGAAATTGTTCATGGGGTGCTTGTAAATTTTAAAGAATTGACACAACTATGAAATTAGTCTTGGGTGTTTTTTTGGCTGTCAAAGTTGTTATCCAGTTGATGAAAATTGGACCATAAGATTGATCCAATAGAATTCTTAGATTGATTTAGAGTTGCAATAGAGATCGGGAAGAATCTTGTCAGTTGAGTTGTGATTATCAAAATCATGAAGTGATCGGTTGTCAGTAAATTGACATCGAATTGTACGACAAGAACAATCTATCCAGGTGAGTGGATTATTGAGTAAGAGAAGTGTTTGAAGATAAAGAACCAATTAAAGTGGTATTGGCTAAATCTGTAAATGAGATTATTGATTGCGATTGTATTGAACGTGATTCAAGAGAGTTTAATTTATGGGAGGCATTGTTGGCATATTAAATCAAGATTCGAAACTAGAAGTTTTCATATTTGGATCCGTTTGAATTAGTTGTTTTTGGAATTGTTTTCAAAAACACTACTGTAACATTTGGGATGTGAAAAACTATTGTAACTGTCTTTCAAAAACTTTTTGAGGGTGTTTTTGGGATAATTCTTTGTGATATTTTTAAAAGTAAATATTTATTTAGGACAATTTTTTGGGACATTTTTAAAATTAAAAATTTATTTGGGATAATTTTTGGGGCATTTTTAAAATTAAAAATTAATTTTAGGTATTTTTGGGACATTTTTATAATTAAAAATTTATTTGAGATATTTTTAAAATTTATTTGATGTATTTTTATAATTAAAAATTTATTTGGGACAATTTTAGAATAATTTATTTAGATTTTTTTTAATTAACCCATTCCCACCACCAGCCCTCACTCCCCTCCTCCTCTCTCTCTCTCTCTCTCCTCTCTCTTTCTCTCTCTCCTCCCTTGCCTCCCCTCCTTGCAGGAGGAGGTGGGGGAAAAGATGGTAGGGGAGGAGGGAGGGAGGGAGGAGAGGAGAGGAGGAGGAGGAGGGAGGAAGGAAGGCAAAAAAAAAAAAAGAAGAAGTGGAGGATTGGGGAGAGAAGAAGAGGAAAGAAAGAAAAAGGAAAATGAAAAGGAAAGGAAAAGAAAAAATAAATAGAAAAAAAACAACAAATTGTGTATGTTGTTTTTAGGGTTATTTGGTTGGTGTATTACCGTAGCATTTGGGGTGTGAAAAATAATTTTTCAAAAACAAGTACAAAAACAAGGATTCCAAATAAAGCCATTGTTATTTAGCAATGTTTTAATGTTTTAGTAAGTTAAGTTGTTAGTAGTTCTATTGGAGTCAAGTTATAGTAATATTAGTATTTAGAAATTAGTATTTAGTTAGAAAATTTCTTATGATTATAAGACTTGTTCACCAAGACATCCAGTCTATAAATAAGGAGTTTTGTTATTGTTATTAACTGAGAAGAGTGAAGGATCGAGAGTTTTGTTATATTGTTATGCGTGATTATGATATATTATTGATATTATTTCTCTTTCTTCCACATATACTTATATGTGTGTAAATTTGACTCCCTATCCCTATATATATTGATTCTATGAAATTTATTTCTATACCTTTTTTGGTGAATTTTTTGGTTCTACAAGGCAGGCAAGAAAGCCACAAAAAATCGAAGGATAATTTTTTTTTTAACCCACTAGTATTTGGACCTTTATCCAGTACTAACAAAGGAGTACAACCAAACATGAATCATATGTTCCAGATAGCACCTTCGACTTGAAGACAAAATGGCCTGGCCTTGGTGTCACTGATTTGTAATGGTAGGTGCATACTGAAAGAAAAGTTGGAGAGAGATTCCAAGTGCTTATCTTTCACACAGTTAGCATTAATGAATTAGAACGAACAGTACTCTGCATACATTTACAGAGCATTGAAAAGCTTAAAGAAAAGGAAACAACTAGCACCAAAATTTATCAAATTGGAAAATCCAAAGCACTGAATAGGAAAATTATAAAAAGAATAGACTAGACTAACAGCTTCTATAGTATATGTTGAAGAACTTGGACTTTCATTTTAAAATCCATTAGCAATGAGTGAAGTAGGCTATAATCTTATACAGATGGATGAAAATCCATGGATATTAATGTGGAATATTTTAACAATCTCCTTCAAACATGACTTGAATTTTCATCTCAAAACCAATTGATAATAAGTTTTTTCCTTTTGGTAGAATAAAAGTTTGGATAGGTTCGACTCCGATCACCACCACGAGTCAGAACAAGTCTCAGGGACCATAGGTCGTTTATAGAGGTACTTACAGATCGCCTATCAACATAACCCTCTCATCGACAGCCAACATGGCCTTCTCATCGGCAGTGGGATTTGAACACATGACATTTTGTGAAGAAGTGGCCTGCCCTTACCAACTGAACCAACTTGTGTTGCCAATTGATAATAAGTAGAGTGGTCTAGAATCTTATATAAATGATTGAAAATCCTAAAAATATCAATGTGAGATATTCTAACGTCTAGAATTATTAAGCTTGATGCAAACGAGTGGGAAATATGTCCGTTCTCATGCAACATAATGGAATAATCTCCTCCGTATCACTTTTCTATCAAGTCCAAATTATCATTATACATACACACATATATATACATATATATATATAGCTGCATGTTACATATCCAATCAATTCAGTTAGGGAAGAGAAGGAGAATGATATAATTGTACAAATATATGAAAGTGACAGGGGGAATGTGGTTGACAACTGTGGTAGAGATTCTAGTTGTGGGGTGGCTCTTGTGGTGGTGGAATGACATCCGTTACGCTCTACCGGCAATTGTCCGATGTTCCCCTCACGGCGCCAAGCTTCTTCCTGGCTATATGGGGCTTGCATTTATTGGTGAAATGCTCCATTTTCTCTATTACTTCAAGGTTCTTCGACACCCGGATGATTACATTAATGCTAAAAGGGAAAAGTAAGATTAACTTCCTATTTCTTTCTACTTAAAAGCACATAAAATGCCGAGCAAAATGCCAGACAAAGCCACATCGATGAGCATATATAAGGTATATAAATTCATGAAATTACCTCACTTAATTTTCGGCATTCTAGCTAAGACTGTGAGGACATCGATGAAGAAACATGAGAAAATGATGATGTTACAAAAAGCAATTGCATCGTGCACTTTTCTATTGGTAAACTCAACTTAAAGCCAGTATGTTCACATTAATCTTCTTCCTTTTTTTGGAAAGGCAACCTTGTTATAATAATTCACTTGATAATATGATAAATCATGAATAAGCTACTGACATAATACATAATATAATGTGCAGAGTTGATCCAGCCCCGTTAGAGGTGTCAATCACAACTCATTTATATTGGCTCACAAACCCACCCATTAATAATTTACCCAAATTCACCCATTAATTTTAAATAGGTATAAATTGGTACCTATTTATATCCATTTAATTGATGGGTGGTGGGTTAATTTGATTCATCCATTTAACCCATTTAAAAACAAATGTACATTTTATTCAAAATTTTAGTTAGTATTAAGGAGATAAATTTGAATTTCTTACCAATGTAATAATTATTTATTGTCAAACATCATGCAAAAAAATTTTGAAAAAATAAATAATATTTTAAACGAGTCATAAATGGATAGTTGGGTATACCCATACCCATTTAAATAAATGGTTATAAATGGGTATCTATTTATACTCATTTATTTAAGTAGGTATAAATAGGTTGATTCAATTATATCTATTACCCAATTATAACTTAACTAAGTATATCCAAATCACCTATTTTGATACCTATTGGTCCCGTACAATTGATGCCCTTTAATCATGGGTAGAAAACGGCAGAATTGTAGCATTTTATGAAGCTAAAAAGGTACGGCTATTAATTCAATTGAATCAATTCCAAACGTATTGATATAAGTAGGTGCCCACATTTCTAGAACTTGTATAGTTGTACACTGTGTCCAAGACTGGTGGTAATAGTAATATACCTTTTTAATACTAATTCATCCACGCCCTTTAAATGCTTTATGGCCTTAATAGCAACATATATAGTACACAAAATAATAATAAGGGCGTGCAAAAAATCTGAAATGAAAAAGGTACATCTAACAAAAAATTTTGAAAAATAAGTTCAAGGAGTTTTTTAAATTGGTAATTAACCTACAGCAAATATGCTTAAGTAGCATTGGCCGCAATGGTGAATTGTCACTATGACCAAAGCATTGGGTTCCACGAATAGAATAAGCTATAGTAACCAGGTTCATGGCTTGTACTATTGTGGTTTCTAGCTAACCTTCTAGAATTCAAAAAGAAAAAAAGGAAAAAAATGATTTTTTTTCTTTTTTTTTTTTTGGTTCTTTGATTGCATATAGTTAGAATCAAATCAAGATTTCAAGCAATGACTAGACTAGCTGCGCTTTTTTTTTTTTTTTTTGCAGTTCATATTTGAGAACATTGGAAAGTATTTTGTGGGATTTGAACCAGGTCTCAAATTGGATGGACTTGATCAGCTGTTTCAGGGCATCCTTAAAGAAGTAAGAAGTTTCCCTATCAATTTTCTGGGGACTACTTATTACCAAGCCCTCCAGGTTATCCTTTACTTTGTCCAAGCTTTGATAGTAATGGCCGGATCTACTACTACCTCGTCCATTGAGTATAACAGAGCAAATGATGGTATAGCAATGAACATCAGGATGATACTAACTACAAATCTAATTCCACTAGATACTTGGATTTCCATGAGGTAATTCTAACTATTAAATTTGTAACAGGAAAGAATATATCTATAATTCAATTAACAGTGTCGGAAGAAAGTTGTGGCAGTTTTCAAAAAGGAGATGGATAAGCAGAAGAATGAATGGGTTGAGACAAATGCTAAGAGGGATATAATGGATGGTCTAATGCGATTAAAGGACGAGGAAGGCAAGCAATTGCGTGAAGTAGAGATATTGGATAACATTGTAAACCTTGTTATTGCTGGCTATGAATCAACTTCCATCTCAATTATGTGGGTTTTGTATTATCTAGCCAAATACCCACATGTTCTAGAAAAGCTTAAGGTATGTTTATAGCACTTAATTTTTTTCTTTTCAAAAACTTTGAGTTGTTGTTGGTCATTTTTATCATTGACCACTTCAACAACATTGCAGGAAGAGCATAAGTCTATCCAGAAAGATGGAAATTTCAAAACAAGTGATGACGTCCAAAAAGCTAAAATACACGACTAAGGTATTATGCGCAAAGTTAGTGTACATTCAGTTGAAATAATTCTTGTTTGTTGGATTAAGAAACTTAAAAACAAAGAAATTATCAAGTTGTAAGCATATGATGCTATCAGACAACGACATTTTCAAGGGCTGGTGATTGCAGCGCCATTTATATATTAAGGAGAAACTGCTTACACTTTGGCATATACCTATTTTGCACCAATTCCTTTTTAGGACATGGGTTCACGCATTTAGTTTCAAAGAAGCATTGCAAATTAAGCAAATTTACTAAGGCAGAATTGTTACATATATAAAAGCAAGTGGTGGAAGAAACCATTAGATTAGCCAACATAGCTTCAGTTATTTTTCGACTGCTGCAAATGATGTCGATTACAAAAGTATAAACCCACCTTCCGTACTAGCCAATTCTCCACAGGTTGCAAACAAACCTTTGTTGATGAAAACAATTATGATCAAACTCTCGTAGGCTACAGAATACCCAAAGAATGGAGACTACTGTGTTGGGTTCGGTACTCATATAGATCCTGAAAACTTTGACGATCCGTTGTGTTTTAACCCAGATAGATGGAATGTAAGCAAGCATTTTTGTCACTCTTCCTATTACTAGATGATGTTATTACTATTAGAACTGTTGTGCTAATTACTATTTCACTAATTAATTTCTAAGGAACCACCAAACCCTGGAACATATATGGTATTCGGTGGGGGTTCAAGAATATGCGTAGGAAACATGCTTGGTAGACTACAAGTTGCGATTTTTATTCATCATTTGGTTGTAGGGTACAAGTAACCAAAATTTCTCTTGATTAAGTTATTGAAATTAATTGATACATGCATACTAATATCCTTAAACTTCATCTCTGAAAAAAATATACAAAAAAAAGTTTAATATGTTACATATTTTTGAAACTTTAGGGGAACTAGTCAATCCCAAAGCAGGAATGGCATACCTTCCACATCCAAGACCTATTGATGGGGTTGAGATCAACATAAGCACAACCTGATTAGCAGAAAAACAATATAATGAAAACCTCTCTAATGTTTTCCTTCTCATCGTATGGTATATTTTCTTTCATTAGAAAGGCAGGCAATTAAGTGCGAGTCATGTTTTAGATTCTTACGCAATCAATGTTATGTAATTTGGTTGACTGCAAAGGATCGTTGCCCTTCGGGTTTCTTCAAAATGCTCAAGTAAATACAGGCCGGTTGGCCAAAATTTCTCAAATTATTGTAATCCTTCATTGATGTTCGACGAAGAGAAAATACATAATGTCTCAAATTCAAAATCCTTCTAAATTAGGCTTGTACTAATAGTTATGAAATTCATTCAACTTTTGCTCAATCAAAACACACAAATTATCAAGAAATATTCTTAAGTAAGGATTAATACAAAAATGGTCAAAAATCTCAAAGGAAGCTTATGAAAGTATCCCTAGATAAAAAACTGTTGCGATTGTTGAAACATACTCTATTACTACAAATTAATGATAAATCACTTTACTTTTGTGTCTTGAGTAAACTTGTATTCACTATTCACCTATTTCAAATTAGGCCAGCTTTGAACCAATGCAACTACGCTCAAAAAAGTAGAATAATGCTTAATTTTACTTTATACAGAATTGTGGTTAACATCTATTTGGTCATTAAGCAGTTCTGATGAAGCGTTGATTTGTCTACTGTTATCCACAATTTATCAAGTTATTAAACAACCCCTCACATGGCAAATTATAGAACATGATCTCCTGTAAATCTATTGGAATTGGCTCTGTATAGAGCATTGCTAATATTTGTCGGACGAGGAATTTTATTTTAGTGTAACCTTCGCAAGAACCTTTTTTTTTTTTTTGACTTCAAATTCAAATTTTGCTATTGCTCTTGACTAGCTACCAAGTCTAGTTCAAGGAAGCCTATCCTTCAAGGGATAATACTACTTATGTTTATTTATTGACAATCCTTATTGTTAATACATTAAAAAAATTAGGGTGAATTACTATTTACCTGAATTTAGTGTTTAACCACATAATATCTTCTATTGTTCAATAATATCTACTTAACTCCCATGTAGTTTTATGTGAAGTTGAAAATTGATTGAAAGTAGCTCCAGTAATGGCAACTTCTCTAACGGTGTTGATTAAAATTGCAACTATGTCCTCATATGAATATTAATCACAACGAGAGATACTACAAGAAATTTATGCTTTTCATGACTTGTTAGATTAATGCAAGTCATAAAAACCTACTTTTTATGATATGAAATTGGTAGTTGTGGCAACAAGTTAGTAATAAGTCACAAAATGCATGATTTTAAGTCACCAATAACATAAATAACATTCATTTACAAATCACAATTGATCATATAACTTGTAGATGAGGGTCATAATTAGTCTTTCAAGTCACAAATTCAATTGTGACTCATAAATAAATGTCATTTCTATTATTTGTGAATTTAAAACCATACTTTTGTGACTATCACTAGTTTTATGTCATAAGAAATAATTTTTTGTTAACTTGCAACTATTTGACAAGTCACGAAAAGTCTAAATTTCTTGTAGTACCAATCACTTTACATTAAGCCATAGAGGATTATATAATTAAATGCATAACTACAAGGGGGTTGAATTAATACCCCATATTTGAACATATTCTAAATTTAACTTCAAGCACATTTCTAAGACGCATTTGGGTTAATCGCTATAATTGAATGTGCTTTCCATTCTTTTTTTAATTTTAATTATATTAAACCATTGAGTGTTTAAGTAGATATTATTAAACAATAGGAGAATTGTGTGGTAAAAAGCAAATCCTCATGGGATGAATAGTAATTTTCCCCAAAGAATGATGACAATATGACCAAATACCAAACATTTGGTTCTTACAGCATCTTCGGCTTGAAGAGAGAATAGTACTCTGGCATTGGTATCACTGATATGTAATTGAGTCACTGGTTTCTCAGCACGTAATCACACTGAGCATTGCTAAAAGAGAAAAGATTTGAAGGACTTATCACTTTAACACATTTTAATAGTGGTGTTGACGTATTGAAGAAAGTCTTAGTGATAAAATGGGGCCAAAAGAAAAAATATGTACATTGATTATCCATTGCAGGTACAATGATGAATGGGCGATGTGTTCATTATTATTGGGTACGTTTTAGCAACTACTAGGGAAGGAATAGGAGGGGAAAAAATAATCTGTCGTTCTCTTAGTTGAATACATGGATATTATTCTTAAACGTATTTGAGAGTGTTGGATCCTTAATCTAACGTTGGACTTATATGTAAATAATTATGTGTTGCAAGCTGTCAAATAAAGTTAGTCCAATTAAAGTGATCTATTATGGTTTGGGTTTTAATGTATCTAATAGGGTGTGGGTCTTTAATATGTAGAGACTTAAGGGGATTTCCTATTTCAATGATGGGATGAAATAGGGTTTCCAACAGGTAACAGGAAAGTTATCTATAAATAGGGTCATGGTCCCCAGGTCACACGTACCCTAACCTTCATATTTTCTAGACATCCCATCCTCTAGAAATAATACCTAGAGAGAGACTAAAAGCTCCCTCAAGAGGAAGAGCGAGTACGTGTAGATCTGGAAGGCCACCCCAGGATCTAAAGATTCGTCAAGTACTCAATCAAGATGAATTCAGGTACGCTTCCGCAATAGCACTTGTTGCAACTGTATTCAAATATCTAATATTGGGATCCTGGATTAAGTTCCAACAAGTGGTATCAGAGCACCCAATATCAGGTTTTGAATCACTAAAGTTTTAAGTTTGTATTTTATTTGGGATTATTCATAATTATTTTATGAACCAAGTTTCGGACTTGCACTTTCCAAATTGATTCATATTCAGTCGATGGAATTGAACAACTATGGAAGGTTTTTTTGCTATTTGTTATCAAAACCAAAAAATGAGGGACCCGCATGCTTGTATAAGCTTTGCTTTGTTCGAGATTCGGAAACGTTAAAGCAAAGAGCTTTTCAATTGCTAAGTTCGTAACTAACATATGGCTTTCATGTTTCTTGCAATTCAGCCATGCATGTACGGATTTGCATGCCAAGCCATATTTAATTTTCCTTGTCTTTTGTGTTGATAGCCAAATCAAAATCAGTCAAGGATTTATTGCATGGGACCTGCATATAATATGTTGAGGATTCCTTGTCGTCTGTTTTGGTTACCAAAGTCAAAGCCATTCAGTTGTGCCGTATGCTGGTTCTTAGGCTTTAAGTTTTTTGTTCAATTGTTTTGTATGGCTATTATGAATCCAGCAAGTTTTGTGTAGACATGGATTCTAAAGGATTATTGCATACGTTGATTGGCATGAATATTTAAGGCATAAGTTAGTGATCATAGCATATTATTTTACTCCATGTATGCTGTAGTAGTATGATTGGCTTTCAATCATGAGATCTACATGTTTGCATGTCTCTGTTTGAGCCTTATGAATCCAAGGGCCAAGTATTCTTTCTGTCTTGTGATATGTCGTGAAGTTCCAGATTATTAATTTGATTAATATTCGGATTTTTTGACTTGTTTCCTTGTTTTAAGAAACAATATGCATATGTTTATATTAAGAAAATTAGGGTTTCCTAATTTAAGTGGACCCTGATAAGGCTAAATAAAATATTTAATCCCTATAAAGTCCAAAAGGTTGGTCCAATAAGGATTTGGCATAAAACATTTATGGACTTTAATAAGTATTTGAGCTTAAATAATCAACTATTGGGCTATGGATATGGATCTTTGATCCAATAAGTTTTGACCTAATTGTTGGATTTGACCAGAATTGACCAAAGTTGACTTTGTTCAAAATTTTGTATAATTTTAAATTCGAATATTGGTACAGTTATATATATATTTTGGGATGAATTAATTGATACAACATGTCACCAAAGTGACCTCTCTTGTGGAAGTTAATTTGTCTTAAACTATAATTAGTTGTGTATTTATAATTTTTGTGAATATTAATCGCCCCAAAGGGAGGTTGATATTTGACGGAATTATACGTGCACTAGTAGTAATAAACACGTGATGATTATTTGGATTTTACATGTAAATTATAAATTGGGCCAAAGGAAAATTTATTTTTTGAAATGTGCTTATTGTCAGTGTTTGTTATTACACCAAGATATCACTAGAAGTTAATATTTTTTCGTCCAAAGACAGAATATTAATGGAATATCGATATCTTGTGATGGGGTTACCTTTATTTGAATTTATAATTATTTTTCGGTTATGTGAGCTTGTTTTGATTATATGTTGTTTTCTGTTCAGTTGTGAATGATCCTGCAAATATCATGACTAGCATCAGCAATATTCCTTTATTAAATGGCACTAACTTCAAGTCCTAGAAGGAGAATCTCCTGATAGTTCTTGGAGTCATGGATCTAGACCTTGCGTTAAGGGTTGATACTCCCCCACCACTTACAGATGCAGGTCACGATGAAAGAGGAATTTGGAAATGTGGGAGAGATCAAATCGCATGTGTCTAATGATCATGAAAAAGGCCATTTCAGAAGCATTTAGAGGGACTATGTCTGATAAGACACATTCAGCTAAAGCGTTCCTTCAGGACATTGAAAATAGGTTTGTCAAGAATGAAAAGGCTGAAATAAGTACATTCTTGACACACCTAATTTCAATGAGATATAGTGGTAAAGGCAACATCAGGGAGTACATCATGGAGATGTCTCATCTTGCTTCTAAATTGGGTGCACTAAACCTTACAATTTCTGAGGAATTGTTAGTGCATTTGATCTTGATATCTCTTCCTACACAGTTTAGTCAGTTTAAGGTGAGCTATAAGCGTCAAAAGGAGACTTGGTCTCTAAATGAACTCATCTCACACTGTGTAGAGGAAGAGGAAAGGTTGAAACAAGATCAGACAGAGAGTGCTCACCTAGTCTCTACCACTAATAATAAAGGGAAGGAATGTAAAAGGAAGATGGATAAAGTAGCTGCAGGTACAGCACCTCCAAAGAAACAACAAAAGAAACCGGCTGAACCAGGAAAGAATGGTTGTTTCTTCTGTGGTGCTGAAGGGCATAGAAAGAAGCATTGCACCAATTATCACGCTTGGTGTGCTAAGAAAGATATGCTTCTTAATTTGGTTTGTTAGAGGTTAATTTAACCGGTACCTAGACACACTTGGTGGATGGATTACAGTGCGACAACTCACATCGGTGTGTCTATGCGGGGTTGCTGAGTTGCAAAGTCTAATGATAGTGAAAGATATATCTATGTGATGGCAAAACAGTTCAAGTTGAAGCAATTGGAGTTTTTAGATTATTACTAAAGACCGGATTTTATTTGGATCTTAATGAAACTTATATTGTACCGTCTTTTAGACGGAATTTAATTTTTGTTTCTCTTTTGGACAAATCTGGTTATACTTGTTCATTTGGAAATGGAAAATTTAGATTGTTTCATGATTCAAAATTGGTTGGTTCCAATACTTTATTATATTGTAATAATCTATATTTAGTTGACACAATTGCTTCATATAATAAATCTCTGCATTTAAGTACCAGAGGTGTAAAGAGAAAATTAACCAACGAGAATTCAGCTACATTATGGCACAAGAGATTGGGTCATATCTCCCAAAGGAGAATAGAAAGGCTTGTGTCAAATGAAATTCTCGACCCCTTAAATTTTACAGATTTTAGTGATTGTATTAACTGTATAAAGGGGAAACAAACCAATAAAAGGAAATTTGAATCCAATAGGGTCTCAGACGTCTTAGAACTTATACATACAAACATTTGTGGACCATTTCCAAGGTCTGCTTGGAATGGTCAACAATATTTTATAACATTCATAGACGATTTCTCGAGATATGGCTACATATATCTCATTCATGAAAAATCTCAGTCCTTGGACGTGTTCAAAAATTTTAAAGCTGAAGTTGAGAATCAACTCAACAAAAGAATTAAGAGCATCAGATCTGATCGTGGTGGTGAATACTACGGTAGATATGATGGTTCAGGTGAACAACGTCCAGGGCCTTTTGCTAAGTATCTAGAGGAATGCGGTATCGTCCCATAGTACACTATGCCGGGTTCACCCACTATGAATGGTGTTGCTGAAAGACAAAATAGAACGCTTAAGGATATGGTGAGGAGTATGATAAGTCATTCTACCTTACCAGAATCACTCTGGGGCGAAGCACTAAAGACTGCAGCATATATCCTTAACAAAGTTCCGACTAAGACAACTACCAAAACCCCTTATGAGCTTTGGACTGGTAAGAAACCTAGTTTGAAGCGTTTACGTGTTTGGGGTTGTCCAGTTGAGGCAAGGCCTTATAGGCCAAATGAAAAGAAACTGGATTCAAGAACAGTTAGTTGTTACCTTGTTGGATATTCTGAAAGATCCAGGGGTTACAAATTTTATGATCCCACAGTTAAATCAATTTTCGAAACAGAAAATGCTCGATTCTTTGAGGATGTTGAGTTTGGGGGAGAAGATATAATTAGAGATATTATCTTTGAAGAGGAATATGTTAACATTCCCATAGGTGTTATTGGCATTATTTAGGATTCTATTCCTAACATTGTTAATGACACAACAAGTCAAGACAATATCAGACAATCTCCTACTTCAGAGGAACAAACTCTACCACCTGAAGAATTAGTGCCATTAAGGAGATCCACAAGAGAAAGGAGAAGTGCAGTGCCAGATGATTACATTGTTTTTTCTCCAAGAACATGAGGATGACATTGGATTGATGGAAGATGATCCAATCAACTTCCATCAAACCATGGAAAGTTCAAATTCTCAAAAGTGGATTAATGCCATGAACGAAGAGATGAAATCTATGAAAGACAATGACGTTTGGGATCTTGTCTCATTGCCAGAAGGAGCGAAACCCATTGGTTGTAAATGGATATTTAAAACCAAGAGGGATTCGAAAGACAATGTAGAAAGGCACAAAGTTCGTCTTGTCGCTAAAGGTTTCACACAAAAGGAAGGCATCGACTATAAAGAAACCTTCTCTCCGGTTTCTTCGAATGACTCTTTTAGAACTATAATGGCACTAGTGCCGCATTTCAATCTTGAGTTACACCAGATGGATGTAAAGACAGCATTTCTCAATGGTAACATTGATGAGACAATTTATATGGTGCAACCAGAAAACTTTGTATCAGGTGATCCAAAGAATATGGTTTGCAAACTTAAAAAATCCATCTATGGACTCAAGCAAGCATCTTAGACAGTGGTATTTTAAATTTCATCAAGTGATCATCTCGTTTGGCTTTGAGTGGCTTTGAGATGAATCTGGTTGATGAATGCATATACCACAAGTTCTGTGGGAGCAAGTATATTTTCCTGATATTGTATGTTGATAATATTTTACTTGCCAGTAACGATATAGAATTGTTGCATGAAACCAAGAGATTTCTAACTAAGAATTTTGAAATGAAAGATCTTGGTGATGCATCTTTTGTGTTAGGCATCAAAACACATCGGGATCGCTCTCGAGGTATTCTTGGATTATCACAAAAGACCTATATCGAAAAGGTTCTCAAATGATATGGCATGCAAAATTGCAACCAGGTGATACCCCTGTGGCTAAAAGAGACAAATTTAGTCTTGATCAGTGTCCCAAAATGCTCTTGAGAAAAATGAGAGGCAGAAGATTCCTTATGCCTCAGCAGTAAGGAGTCTAATGTACCTTCAGGTATATACGCGTCCGGATATTGCGTACATTACCGGGATGCTTGGTAGGTATTTAAACAATCCAAGATTGGATCATTGGAAAACAACCAAACAGGTCTTGCGGTACCTACAAGGAACAAAAGACTACATGCTCACATATCGGAGATCAGATAAGCTCGAGATCATTGGGTATACTGATTCCGATTATACTGGATGTCAAGACAATATGAAATCAACAACAGGCTACATCTACTTATTGGTTGAGGGTGCCATATCTTGGAAGAGTGCTAAATAGTTCTCTCATAATCTCTTCCACTATGGTTGCAGAGTTCGTAACTTGTTATGAGGCATCCAACCATGGAATTTGGCTGTGAAATTTTGTCACAGGATTACGTGTGATGGATACCATTAATAGACCACTCAAACTATTTTGTGACAATAAATCAGCAGTTCAATATTCCAATAACAACAGGAGTTCGACAAAGTCAAAACATATAGATATCAAATTCCTGGTTGTTAAAGAAAGAGTTCAGAGTGGACAGTTGTCTATAGAGCATATTGGAACAAACTCCATGATTGCGGATCCGCTTAATAAAGGATTGCCACCCAAGATGTTTCACGAGCACACTGCTTATATGGATGTAATGGCATTAGATGATATTCAGTTTTAGGGGGAGTTTGTTATTTTAGATGCTCTTGAGACATTGATATTTTTCAGTTATTTGTATTTAAGGATATTTCTGTGTAAATAAAGTTTCAGTTTATTTCCACTCTAATTTTGGTATGGTTTGATCTCACAAAAGTTTAAGGTGGACCAGTTGGAAATAGGCATGTTAAGATCACATTGCATGAAATTTCCATGTTACACATCCACACCATAATTCATGTCATTCAATTATATTAGCATATGTGACCATTGATGGGTCGAGTTACGAAAATTGTAACAAATGCCGCTTTGATTCTATATTGGTGTAATTGATGGACCGAATTGGTTAGAGATACATTTTAGCTATGGCAGCAAATTTTGAGCTCATATGGTTATTTTACAAAACATAATTATAAAGTTACACATATAGTCCAAGTGGGAGATTGTTGGATCCTTAATCCAACGTTGGACTTATATGTAAATAATTATGTGTTGCAGGCTGTCAAATAAAGTTAGTCCAATTAAAGTGATCTATTATGGTTTGGGCTTGAATGTATCTAATAGGGTGTGGGTCTTTAATGTGTAGAGACTTAAGGGGATTTCCTATTTCAATGATGGGATGAAATAGGGTTTCCAACAAGTAATAGGAATGTTATCTATAAATAGGGTCATGGTCCCCAAGTCACACGTACCCTAGCCGTCATATTTTCTAGACATCCCATCCTCTAGAAATAATACCTAGAGAGAGACTAAAGACTCCCTCAAGAGGAAGAGCGAGTACGTGTAGGTCTGGAAGGCCACCCCAGGATCTAAGGATTTGTCAAGTACTCAATCAAGATGAATTCAGGTACGCTTCCGCAATAGCACTTGTTGCAACTGTATTCAAATATCTGATATTGGGATCCTGGATTAAGTTCCAACAGAGAGTTCTATTCATGTAAAGTTAATGTCGATAATTAAGCTTCCTAGTATAAATTTATATATCAAAACAAGTGGGGCTCGAAGCAATATGTCCTCATATGCAGCATGACATAAACGAATAATCTCCTTAGCATCATTTGACTACAAAGTGCAACAGTAAGCATACCTTAAAAAATAAATAAGTAAGAGCTGCAAATATGTTACTTATTTAGCCAAAACGGTTAAAATAGGGAAAGAGAAAAGGAAATCAATCTAACCATACAATTATTTGGAAGTAATTTGGGGAATGTTGTTGACAATGGTTGTCGGACTTTTAGCTGTCGTTTGGCTATTGTGGTGGTGAAATGATATCCACTACGCCCTTCCGGCAGCTATCTGGTGCTCCCTTGATGGCACCAAGCTTCCTCCTGGCTACATGGGGCTTCCATATGTGGGAGAAATGTTTCACTTTCTATATTATTTCAAGGTCCTTCGATGCCCGGATGATTACATTAACGCCAAAAAACAGAAGTAAGATGTCTTATATATTATAGATGCTACATACTTTGTGATAATATGTTGTTTTTAACATTTTTTCTATATGATTATTCAGGTATGGTGGCAAACTAGGATTGTACAGGACACATCTCTTCCGATCACCATCCATAATTGTTTGCTCTCTCATCGGCTAATAAGTTTGTACTTCAATCAAAAGCAAATTTTGTCCAGAAATGGCCTTCGGTAGAAATTTTAGGCTCCAATTCGATAGTTGTAGTTGAAGGGCCATCGCACGCTAGAATCAGAAGCTTCATTATGAAAGCCATAAATCAACCTGATGCTCTAGGTCCAGCCCCGCATCGTTGATGCCCTTCAATCATGGGCACAAATGGGCAGAATTATAGCGTATGATGCAGCTAATGAGGTATTTATACAATTTATTGTACTTGTTCATAATTTTTTAGATCTATTATATGTGTTAAATCACAAATCCTTTATTTCTAGTGCATGTTTGGCCTATAATTAGTGTAGATTTTGTGATATAAATCAAAGCGTGTTGAACAATTTTCCATAATCTCATTAACAAAATTTGATTTTTGTAAAAAAAAATGAAGGTATCTTTATATACATAATTAATTTAATTCTAGAATTACAGGATGAGCTAGGTGCCCATTTTATTTTTTTAAAAAAGGAGAAAGACAATCATTTCCCCATTTGGATGTAGAAATTGAATTAAGTTTTGAAGCAATCAAGACCAGGCTATATGTATTATTATTTTGTTGTATTATAGGTCATCTTTGATACCATAGGGCAAGTATCTTGTGGGGTTTGAGCCAGGTCCCCATTTGGATATCCTTGATCAGCTGTTTGATGGTATTCTCAAAGGAATAAAAAGTTTTCCACTCAATTTTCCGGGAACTGCTTAGCGCCATGCCCTCTAGGTTTGCCTTTATTCTACTAAAAATAAGGATTTTGATTTTATGGTGAACTAATTTTGATCTTATTTCTTTTTTCAAAATTAAGAAACTCCACAGATGGCTTAGATGAAAAAGAAAATACAATTTATTCCTATATTTTCTGCACAATTAAATTCTTGAAGTTCAACGTCAAAGTTCTTTTCTTTTTTTTTTTTTTGAGTAATCTAAGTTATAGGAATTTCAGCGTTTAATCCTAATCCTTCATTTTCTAAAAATGTATTTAGGCCCTTTTTGTGTGAAAATCGAACCTCTAATGTCTTTCCAGATATCCTAGAAAACAAGAGTTATGATTCTGAACAAATAAAGAATTATTTGTTTGCAAACAAAATTGGATACATCGAATTAAGAAATACTATTCCAAACTTAAAGGGCTATAGTCAAAAAATAAGAAAATCAAATTGATGATTCTTTGTGGAACAGCAATTGAACTAAAATTTGCACAAGATCGAAATTTATGCTGTAATTAACAGCTTTAGCTACATATCAACATGAAAAATGGAAATATTAATTGTAATAACTCTAAAGAATATATTTGTGATTAAATTGGCAGTGCCAGAAGAAAGATCTAGCGATTTTCAAGAAGGAAATGGATATGCCTAAAAATCAATTGGCTAAGGCAATTGCCAAAAACGATTTATTGGATAGCCTAATGCTCCTGAAAGATGAAGGCAATCAATTGAGCGATGTAGAGATATTAGATAACATTGTAAATTTTGTTGTAGCTGGCTATGAGTCAACTTCCCTATCCATTATGTGGGCTATGTATTATCTAGCCAAATACCCGGATGTTCTCAAAAAGCTTCAGGTATGTTTCTAACTTCTTTAATTTTTTTTTTTATTAGGACAAATGCGATTTTAGGTTTCAATGTTTGGCCTATATGTCAAATTTAGTGCCTAGTTTCAACCAAAATAGATTTAGTTCCAAAAGTTTCTGCTTTTAAGCACATGAAGACAATTGATGAAAATTCAATGATGACCAATGGTCAAAGTCAATTACCGTAAGTCAATAGTTTTAATTTTGTACTTTAAGTCCCCAACATTTGGAGTTTATACCATTGTAGTACCATGAGTTTTAAATACCCATATCCAGTGTTTTATGATGAAATAAGATGCAAATGATATCTGAATTGTGTTAGACATATAATAGGAGTTCTAATAACAATAAATAAATGAAAAAGCTAATTAAATTTCTTTTTCTTCTTTTTTTATTTCATTTATTCGTGCCACTAATCTCCCAAACACTTCTTCGCTTTTGCAAGTTTGTCTCGAGTTCAGTTTTAATATATGTATTTATTGTTTTTCACTATGAATAAAAATTACTAATGAGTTGTGTCATTTTTTTATTTACCCATAATTAATCACTCAACTAGATATCTATTTATATAGTAAGGAATATATATTATATATAGTTAAATTGATTATCTTTCTTTCTTTCTTTTGTTTTTTTACATTCCACTAGGTTATCAATTAAGTTTGAAATTAAGTAGGTATTTCATGAAATTTTTTGGATTGTTCAGTAAAATTATCAATTTGCACAAACATTAGAGTGAATCTTAATACTTTAATATTGCAATGATGGATTATAATAAGAAGGAAATTCAAGGGAAAAAAAAGAAAGTTATTTGGGAAATTCTTATAAATATTTCATATTTTTATTTACATTCATAGCTTGTAGAATTAGAATTACTAACTATAAGCATTTAGAGCCTACTTCCACAAGTCATGTCAAATTCTATGTAGTACCATTTGGAATAAATTTATACATAAAAATGAGAATTATTTTTTTCACTAATTTTGACTTTATTCATTATATGTATACAGCCTTAATAAAACTTATATGTGTATAGTTATTCAATAGTAACTCGTTTAACAAAGAGAGTTCTTTAGACTAAATAATCATATTTTAGACAATTTTTAGGAATTCTTATAGGAATTTATTTTCATATATGTCATATATTCAAATCAATTCACATCCAGTTTCAACTTAAAAACCAAATTATAAATATTTCAAACCCAAGGGACCATATTAATTGCACTTTGAATATTGGAGGCTAGAAATATAGAGGCAAAAGCTTTAACTAACAGCAATTTAAGTTTGACCATTAGTCATTGCTAAATTCCCGTCAATTATACTAAATGTGCTTAAAATCAAAAATTTTGTGGGCCGATTTTATTTTGATCAAAATATTATGGACCATTTTAGCACACGAGCCAAACGTTGGAAATCAAAACTATATATTTCATTCTTTTGCTTGTAAAAACTCCATGTGTAGTCTGACTATTCTCCATTTTAGGTGTTTTTCATGATTGACCGATCCAACAAAATTGCAGGAAGAGCATGCATCTATAAACAAAGAAGAAAGCTTCATATCAAGTGACAACATCCAAAAGCTGGAATATACGACCAAGGTATTATGCACTAATTTGTGAAGGGTTCCGAATTAATGGACATTGAACTCAAAGGCAATTCTTGTTAACTAAACCAAGAAAATAAAAAGAAAAGAAAAGATATAACAATTTCCATTTGTGCGTATACACGTATGCGCGTATGTACATGTGCATGCGAGAAGTACAGACATACCTCAGTGGAGTTGGACTCTTGTGCCCCAATACCTTTTCCGGACATAGACTCCAACGTATTATCATAAATTAAATAACATTTCCTCAAAGCGTGGTTGTGACAAAAGAGCAGGTGGTGGAAGAAACTATTCGATTAGTTCCTCTCTCTAAAAGTAGAGGTCTTTTCTCTCTCTTGGGTAGAGAGCCTTTGTCTCTCCTTGATGGGAGTTTTCAAAGTTTCAAAGTTGCATCTGGTCCGAAATTCATCCTGTAAAGCTGGTAAAGAAAATTTTAAGACAAAAGGGAGGACATTGAGGTGAGTGAATGGGTATCTTCAAGGCCTTTCCAGAATCACATTTTCTGGGGAGTCTCTCCAAAAGCTAGAAAATGAACCAACTAAAGAATCAAAAAGAGTAGCTTGGTTTGAAGAGAAGCTGTCCGAATGGAAAAGCATTAAAGACTCAGGGAATATAAAGATAAGAAAACCCAGGTACGGCTTTGAGTATTTAATTTGACTGCCATTAATGAACTTTCTTGCTCATTGATTGCATTTTCATTCATCTGCTCATTGACCCATCTATCTACCAAAACTGCATTTATATAGAGAAACGAAATCCTTTTTCTATCTCCAAACAAAATTATTTAGACTGAGTTCATATAAAGCTGAAAGTGTGGGGTGAACCTGAGAAACTTCTGTGAAAGCTCCATGGCTGAAGAACTGGCTGAAATGATGGAAAACTTTGCACTGTCAAATTCTGAACTTCAAACTACAGACTTAGCACCTGAAGACCTAGGAGTTGGTATAAGAGAATGCAAGATGAGCTTAATGGGGAAGATCATTGGGGAAAAAATTGCAAACTTCATGGGAGTGAAGAATTTTGTGACCTCTGCTTGGGGACACCCAAAATATCTACGAACTATTGAGATAGGCCCCAACAAATTTCAATTTGTCATACCTCAGCAAAAAGAGAGGGAGAGAATAATCAATGGGGGACCCTGGGTGGTAGACAATCAAATGCTTGTGGTCAACCAGTGGCATGAAGGGATAGAGGAGGAAGATGAGATCTTTAAGCTGGCTCCTTTGTGGGTTCAGGTGTGGAACTTACCTGTGCACTGGATTTCCAAGGAAGCAGGTAGGAAGATTGGAAAAGTATTTAACCAAGTGCGTGATTTGATTATTCCCCAATCTGCGGGCAAAGAGGGCAGACATTTGAAGCTGTTTGTGAATGTTGATATATCATTGCCTCTTTTAAGAGGAACCACAGTGAAGTTTGGCTCAGCAACAAAGTGGGTGAGTTTTAGGTATGAAAGATGTCCGGACTTCTGCTATAATTGTGGAAGGATAGGTCATAGTGAAAGAACATGCACCCAGTCATGCAATGGTGGATGAGGGAAGAATGATAATCAGTATGGGGCATGGATGAGGACTAAAATCTCTGGGAGAAGCAATGTACAAGAAAAGTAGTCGAGTATGGCGGAGTATATCTACTGTAAAATGGGAGGCAGATGAATAGGGGAATGGATCAGCAGAGAAGAAATCGGTGAACAAGAGAGAGATAAGGAGAATAAGTCCCAGGGAAAGGAAAACCAAGAAGGAGGGAAGATTGCTAAGGAAAAAGCAGACCAAATTTTGGTGACAATCCAGGATGCTGGTGAAAGGCTCTGTTTAGAGGGGATGCCAAAAAACAGGGGACGGGGAAAGGGAAGTAGGAGGCAAGTGGAAGGAAACTAGTGTTAAGGGAGAGTACCAGGAAACTCAACACATGAATAGTAAAAAATAAAAATAAAAAAAGAAAATCCGAAGTGCAATTATTGAAAGATAAGATCGATGATGGGGTGGCAGGAGATTGTGACAGATTTAGAATGCGCATGTGAGAAGAAAGAAAATAGGTTGCTCTACTGAAACAAAACAAGAGGTTCAAGAAAGTGCTGAGAGCCCTAGAGAACAAAAGGTTGCCACTGCTAGGATTTGGATACAAACAGCAGCATACTAACAACTCATGTGAAGAGAAAATATGAGCAGATGAGTAATGAATTTGATCTCAAAGAGGGAAACATCCAACAAGGGAAGAAGAAAAAGGCAGAATCAGGGATGATGGAAGAAGAGTCGATCATAGAGGAATAGGGGTCCAACCTTCAAAGGACCCCGGGGTGCAAATGAAGGTGACGGTGTGGAATTGCCAAGGAGTCGGGAGCCCCTTGACAATTCCCCACCTGAAGGAGGTGAATAACCTCCTCTCCCCAGGAATCTTATTCCTTAGTGAAACAAAAAATAGAGAAAAGTATTTGGAAAAAGTTAAAAAGATTCTGAAGTTTGATAACTGTAAAGTAGTGGAAGCTATGAATCGAGCAGGAGGGATGGCATTGATGTGGAAAGCAAATGTCAACATAACCAATGTTCTAGTCAATGCTTTTACAATTGAGGCTCAAGTGGTAGATTTGCAAAACAAGAAGAATTGGTGGTTTGTGGGAGTATATATGAGCTGTAATCAGCAGATAAGGAAACAACAGTGGAAAGTGCTAACTGAAAGAAATAGACTTTGGGGTGAAAGCTGGCTAATGGCAGGTGATTTCAATGACATAATCTCGAACGAATAAAAATGGGGAGGTAGATGGAGAGACTTAAAGCAGAAGGTGAATATGATGGGCCAGCTTACAAGAGAAGGGAATTGAAGGGTATTAATGATAGAACAATATGATAGATATTGGTCAAGGTCATCCGGACACGTGCAACAATTGGGAAGGGGAAGGAGAGATAAGGCAGAGATTAGATAGAGGCCTTTGCAGTCTAAAATGGATCCAAGACTTTGATAAGGCAAATTGTAAGCATGTTGACTCATTTGCCTCTGATCATAGCATGCTAGCACTGGATACAAGCCCTAATAGTCAACCATTCAGGAAAAGGTTCTGTTTTGACAAAAGATGGCTACAAAGACAGGACATAGAGGAAACAGTGAAAAGTGCTTGGGAGAAAGAGGTCACAGGAACTAGGATGTTTAAAGTCGTGAACAAAATTAAAAACTGTAGAATCAGTCTTCTTAAGTGGAGGCAAAACTTCCAAGCAAATTCGAAGGAAAAAATTACAGCAGCTAAAAAGCAATTGGAAGAAGCAAAACTCAGAGGAGAGGTTAGGGAAGGAGAGAAGGGAGGAGCTCAAGCATCAACTAAGTAAAGCATATAGGGAAGAAGAGATTTTTTGGAGCCAAAAAGCAAGAACATCCTGGTTGAAAGAGGGAGATAAAAACACAAAATTCTTCCATGCTCAGGTTCAAGGGAGAAGGAGAAGGAACCGGATGACTAATTTGCAGAGGGAAGATGGTTCATGGACTAAGGACAGTGATGAAATAAGCTCAGAAGTTGCTGACTATTATAGGAAGTTGTTCACTAGTGAGGTTAATGGGAGCTTTGATGAAGTTCTGGATGGTTTACCCCATACTATCACTGAGAATATGAATTACAATCTGACTAAAATTGTGCAGGAGGAGGAAATCAAGGATGCACTTTTCTCTATGAGTCCAGACAAAGCCCCAGGCTTAGATGGAATGTCCCCAATCTTTTTTCAAAGATTTTGGAATATAATTAATGGGGACGTGATAAATGTAGTAAAAACTTTCTTCCATACTGGTCATTTGCTTAAATCAGTAAACCACACTATCATTTCTCTCATTCCCAAAGTGCTGAATCCCACATCTTTGAAGCATTTTAGACCAATCAGCCTCTGCAATACTTTGTATAAGATTATAGCTAAAATCTTAGCTAATAGGCTGAAAAAAGTGCTACATGTTTGTATCTGCAAAAATCAGTCAGCATTCATCCCTGGTAGACAGATATTAGACAATGTCATTCTTGCACATGAATTTATGCATTATCTGAAAAACAAAAGGCAAGGAAATGTTGGGTTTATGGCAGTCAAATTAGATATGTCTAAAGCCTACGATAGGGTGGGTTGGGAGTTTCTGGGGGCAATGATGCAAAAAATGGGCTTTGACATGAAGTGGATTAGCTGGGTTATGGAATGCCTGAAATCTGTTACATACTCCTTCAACATTAATGGGGAGGTTAAAGAGTACATAACTCCAGAGAGAGGGATTAGGCGAGGTGACCCTTTGTCACCTTATCTTTTTCTTATTTGTTCAGAGGGATTTTCACATCTGCTTAGGAAGGCCACTGAGGAGAGGAGACTGTCAGGGATGAAGATTAGCAGAGGTGGTCCTAGTGTTACTCATTTATTCTTTGCTGACGATTCCTTAATCTTTTGCAAGGTTGATCCTAGGCAAGCTTCTGAATTAATGAGCATTCTCAAAATTTATGAGAGGTGCTCAGGTCAGTTAATAAATATGGAGAAGTCTTCAGTCTTTTTTAGCAGGAACACTAGTGTCAGGAAATGGGAAGCATCCAAATGGTAAAGCAAGGGAGATATCTGGGGCTCCCTATGGTGATCACTAAATCAAAGGAACAAATCTTTGGCTTCGTCAGAGATGGCATTTCTCAAAGACTTGGTAAATGGAAAAACAAGATTTTAAGCCCTGCTGGAAAAGAGGTAATGTTTAAGGCAGTTTCGTTTGCCATGCCTACTTACTCAATGTCTTGTTTTAAACTTCCTAGAAAGCTGTGCAAGCAGATTAGCTCAATGATGGCCAACTATTGGTGGGGAGAAAAAGAAGGCAAGAATAAAATGCATTGGACTTCATGGAAAAGAATGACAAACGAAAAGAAGGAAGGGGGATTGGGATTTAAAGATCTTGAGGCCTTCAACAAAGCACTCTTAGGGAAGCAGGTTTGGAGATTAATCACTTGTCCGAACCTGCTAATTAGTAAGGTCATGAAAGCAAAGTTCTACCCCAGAGACTCTATACTTACGTGTAAAGTCTCCAACAATGCTTCCTGCATTTGGAAAGGATTTGCTCAGGCCAGAGAGCTGATAAAAGAGGGAATCAGGAGGAAAATAGGCAATGGAAAGAGCACAAGGATCTGGGAAGATGCTTGGATCCCCAACACTTTGACAGGGAGGCCAAATTTAGGAAAAAAGCAACAGTCAGGAGTTAGAATGGTTGATGAGCTGATTGATCATAGAAGATGGAAGAGAAGTTTGATTTTCAAAAGTTTCACGGAGAAAGATGCCAATAACATTCTGTCCATTCCAATAAGTCTTGCAGATGAAGAAGACTCCAACTTCTGGAGGTTCAACACCAATGGCTCCTACTCAGTTAATTCTAGATATAAGGTGCTCAGGAACAGTTATGCCAACCAGGAAGGAAGGAAGAAGCATGAAGCTGGAACAAGCTGGGAAAGTGAGCTACTAATGATGTGGGATAAACTGGAACTGAACATCAAACATAAGCTGAAAATGTTTTTATGGAAATGTTTTAATGAAGCTATTCCAGTCAGACAAGCAATTTTCTCAAGGACAGGGAAGGGTGATCCAATTTGTAGAGGATGCGGAGAAGAAAGGGAGACAGTGGTGTAAGACTAACCTCTTTTAGAGGCAATTATGACCCACATGATTGATTGATTAATTGATTGACATTAATTGACATCTTGGTTAATTGATTGATATTTTGTCAATTATTAATTGAATATCTCCTATTAATGATAATTGATTGGTATATTCTGTTGATTGATATTTCATTCAATCAAATCACCAATCAAATCAATCAAATAGTCAAAATATTATTTTCAGTTATGAATTATGGTATGATTTCCTTGATGGAAGGAAACCCTAGGGATATTGATATTGCAAGTAAGGGTCCCTAACCTAACCTATAAATAGCCTATGATATTCCATCAAATCATGGTTCTTTGGTTAGGCATAGGTTGGAAGTCTCTTACTCTAAGTTTCTCTCTACAAATCTTCTTCTTCTATATATTTTCTTAGTTTAGAAAAGAAGGACAAAAGGACAAGAAGAATAGAGGAAGAAGATAAGAAGGCTTGACTACCAATCTCTGTTTGACGACAATGGCTGGAGGTAATCTAATATAAATTTCCGCCATGCATGTTTATATTATCATGTTAATTTAACAAGTGGAGCATGTGTTTTTACAGTGCAACAAAACTAAAGAAATCTAGAGATTATCGCCTGTCCAATGGGATGCTAGTGGCAATGCTCAGGCTTGCTTTGGAAGGTGGTGGGCAATAATTTCAAAGGCGACTAAGAGAGAAGAAGGGGGTAGGCGTCTAGCCTTGACAGCTAACATTTTGTGGCAAATCTAGAAAAATAGGAACAAGAGGGACTTTGAGGGAATGGAACAAAAGCCACTGACCATTATCCAAAAAGCACAGCAGGAATGGTTAGAGTTTGAGGAGGTTATTTCTAGTTCAACTAAGAAGAACACAGAAGAAACAGCAACTGATCTTGACTCTCAGCAACTAGTCAAGGAGCCAGGCACGGTGCTTATCAACACATCAATTCAGAAACTCAGCAACAGCAGCAATATGGGAATAGGACTGACAATGAGAGAGCTGGATAACATATACTTAAAAGGTTGGGTTAAGATCGAGAGAGGAACGGAGTTGCATATCTTGGACGAAGCTGTAGCTGTTAAACTAGCATTATGTAAAGCTTCTGCTCAATCTTGGTCAAAAATAGAAGTGCAAATTTTGAACAAGAGGCTGTTGCAATACATTCAATCTCAAAGAGCCCCAAACATCAGATTTGTTTCTGTAGTGGAAGACATTGACAGATTAAGTCGGTTGTTTCACATGTGTTCCTTTTGCTTAGTTGATAAGGATAGTTTTCAGACTAGTGAAAGGAATAGTAAGTATGCTTTAGAAATCCAACAGGATGAGGAAATCATTAATCCAAGGTATCTCGACACTCTTTTTGTATAGTACTCTTGAGCCTTTGCTCGCTTACTGTAAAGTTGCTTTGTCTATTAATACAAAAACTATCGTTTCGAAAAAAAAAAAAAAAAAAAAAGAAGAAACTATTCGATTAGCCAACATAAAATCAATTATTTTTCGAACAGCTAGAAATGATCTCGACTACAAAGGTATATAATCACCTTTTCTATTTACAAATTTTCCACAAGTTGCGAAAAAAAAAAAAAATCTGTTGGAAACATTTTTTTATCAAACTCTTGCAGGCTACAGAATAAACAAAGGAAGGAAATTAATGCGTTGGGTTCGATACCTTCATATAGATCCGGAAAATTTTGATGATCCTTTGAGTTTTAACCTAGACAGATGGAATGTAAGCAGCCAATTTTGTAAGTATTAACAGAACCATTTAATTAGCATTCGGTGCTAATTCCTCTTTTACTAATTTCTCAGGAACCACCAAAGCCTGGAACATTTCTGGTATTCGGTGGGGGATCAAGAATATGTGCAGGAAACATGCTCGTTAGACTACAAGTCGCAATTTTTATTCATCATTCGGTTGTAGGGTACAGGTAATTCATATATTAATTTTATTTAGCTTCATTCAGAAGGACAAAAGGAAAGAAAGAAAGAAAGACACCTAAGCTTCATTCTAATATTTTACACATTTCTGGAATTTCAGGTGGGAACTAGTCAATCCCAACGCAGGAATGACCTACCTTCCACATCCAAAATCTGCTGATGGGGTTGAGATCAACATAAGCAGAATATGACTTGAGGAAAAAAAAGAAAAAACTCCTTAATGCTTTTTTTTCTTCTCATCGTTGCAAATCACTTCATATATTGTATCAAGCGAACGTGATGTTGGAATGTCTTTACATGTTGGAGACCATGTTTAATCTTTAACTATATATTAGTGCTCCTAAGTATGTAATTGTAAATTAGAAAATAATAACACGAGACATGATTATGGACCTGGTGTTTTTTTTTTTTTTATTCCAACTTGATATTCATACTCAGCAGGTTTCTTTTTTCATAATAAATTCTTTTATTTATCATAGTAGGAAAAAAAGCATATGTCACACATAGACATTAAAACTAGTAATAGTAAGCTAAGCTAGCTAACCTACCCTTCTATACAAAGGAGGACAATTCTAATGGGATGTAATTGGATGTACATTCAATTACGTAAAATTACGTCTCAGTCTTGTTTGGATTGCAATTGTATTTGGAATTTCTGAGAGTTTTTTGTAGAAAAATTTATGTAATGCATATGAGGTAAAAAAAAAAAGAAAAAAAAGGTTGCAAAATGCGTAAGGGAATATTTTCTGAAAACTGAAGGATATAAATGGGTATTGCTTAATATTTATTTGATAGCTTTTAATAAATGACATATTTCTAGTGTGCGTGAGGTGTTTAATATTCATTTCAATCTTATTTTTGAGGATCAATCATGAATTACCTTTGGATTTTTTTTTCTTTGAATTAGTTTGTGTATATAAACCAAAATATTTTTTTTTAAATACATGTTAGTAATTCATCCAATTTAAATACATGTTAGTAAACCAATATATGACAAATTTGGTAAATACATTCTAGAGTTTGATGTGAGCAACTTGAGCGTGTATTTGACTCGTTGTCATCTCTGGTTATGACGAGTTTATAATATACAGGTAGTGTTATACAACATTAGATGTGGTCAACTTCTCATCTAAGTATAGAAACATGAAAGATTCCGTGTCATTGAACAGTTGGAAAAAGCCCGAGCCTGTTTAAGGAAAATATGAATGGAACTATATCAGTTTACAATTAGTATATTTTTCGATATAAAGATATGGTATACAAATCTTCCCTCCATATTAAGCACACAAATAACGGGAAATGTTCATGGCTGAGACTGAGATAGAGAAAGATAGTTTTACATATTGGTAGCATAGCAAATTTTATTAGAGGCCAAAGAAATAGTTACAACAGACCAACAATGTCGAGAATGTGGCTTTATGTTTTTCATGGCACCTTTATTGTGCTTCAATTTTTCTTATGGCAATCTCAACTCCATCAACCGGTTTGGGATTTGGGAGATACGTCATTTTTGTATCACTGTTAATCAAATCCCACCTGCAAAATGCATTTAGAGAAACATTTCAAAACATATAAAATTGTAGTTCGATTTTAGGTCACAAAATCTACTCTTAAAAGTCTGCATATTCTATCGCCAGGATTTTCAACTTTTGGCTGTTGATGTCTAATATTTTCTCATAGACAAATTGCTCCCAAGAAAATTCTATCTAATATGATTTTTCTAGAAATTTAACACGCACATGAAATTCCGCTCAAAACAAACGAATTATGTAAATGAATGGTGGACATGAAGAGAAATGCTTTACCTGTACCCTAAAACCAAGTGATGTAGAAAAATGGCAACTTGTAATCGAGCAAGCTTGTTTCCTGCACAGAGCCTTTCACCGGCACCGAACATCAAACGCGTTCCTGGTTTTGGTTCTTGCTGGAAATGTTCCATTCGTGTAAGACAGAGCAAATAAGGAACCTTTTATCAGGTCAACAACTCTTAACATATTATTAATTTTTTACTCACATCCCATCGATCTGGATTAAAGGTGAGTGGATCCTCAAAATTTTCTGGATCTACATGAATGTATCGAAGCCAACATATTACTTTCCATCCTTTTGGTATTTTATAGCCTGCAATATTTCATCCATAATGTACAGATGTTAGTGAACCAATCAAATGTTCTTGCCAAATGCTTTGCAGTTGTTCTTCTCCCACAATTGCAAGATTTTCTCCTCAATTACATTTTTATACACACCTACCAACTTCATTTCCAACTACTTTGAGCATCCAAGTCATCAAATTTTTTTTTTTTCAATTGTTCAAAGAAGTGCATTCCAAAAGCTTTGGACATGGTCAAGCGTAATTGGTGCCAGAGAATTGAGCCTTAGTCAAGATAGAAGGACCTAAGAGACGGTGAGAATGATTTGAGGACTGTAGATTACTTTTCAACTTGTTATTAGACGAGTGAATTGAGGCCACTTAACCTAGCTGTTGATGGTGGGTGAACAAGCCGAAAATAACTTAACACACAAACATCTCATCCATTATGCCCCTTAAATTCTTCATTATGACAATCTGGAATCTGCCAATGAGCTTCGGAACCTATTAAAAAGTTGAGGGGGCAAAACTTTATGAAAATAAGTTTAAGGGGCAACATTAATCATGGGCAGAACTCAAGGGGAACTAAAATTTCAAGGTTTTGCCCTCGAAGAATGTGGTTTGCAGATGCTCATTTTGTTTATTTGTTTTCATTCATGTGGTTGAATACTGAACTTTCTAACGAAATGCTATATTTTGTGCTATCTAAGAAATCATAGTCAATTACAAGTAACATTTCACACCCACACAAAAAAAAAAGGAAAAAGAAAAAGAAATCATATTGTTTGAGAGAGTGTGCAGAAGTCGAACGTTTGTGTTCAACATCTTTAGTTACGAGTCTGAAAACAAATAATGAAATATTGGCCAGTCTTATGATTTCTTCCACTACCTGGGCGTACAAGGCAGGAAAAAAAATCAAGGAAGATTAGATGATATGAGTTCAAAGACAAGTTTTTCTTACAAGGACAAATGGAATTGTAGATCATCTCACAAGAAAGTGAAATTTGAAAATTATTATATCTACTTGTAAGATAGTCTACAGACAGACCTGACTTTCCAAGAGATTTTTTTTCCCGAGGACAAAAGTCAATCGTCAGAGCTAATTTGTAGTTTCATAAGTACCTTATTTGTGTATTTCAACTCTTCAATCTCCTTTGCTGAGATCATATCTCCTTTTCTTTTCTCTGATAAGCATGTTCTCTTGCTGCAAAAGACACTAAAAGTTAAACTAGAACTACGTCGAAAAGTGAGAATATAAAAAACACCATATAGTCACTTCAAAGCTCAAAGTGTCTCATAACTACATGGCGAAGGGGTTGGCCAAAGAATTCACTGCTACAATACATACCTGAACCTTGCTAAGAATCTCTGGATACTGGCGAGATAATACACAGTCCACATGATGGCCAGAGTGGTGGATTCATATCCTCCAACGATAAGGTTTTCCATGTTCACAAGCACCTCACGATCACTCAGCTTTCTTCCATCCTCATCTTCCAGTTGCATCAGACCTTCCATTAGATCGTGTTTAGCATTTTCAGCACCATAGTTTTTCTTTCTCTTCTCCAACTCCGTCTTGAAAATTGACATTGCTTTCTTTTGGCACTGAAAAATAAAAATTTCCAAGTTATCATTTTCTGTAACACCAACTCTTGAAATTAAACCTATTGAAAAATTACCTGCAGAGCATGGTAGTATGCAGTTCCAGGGATTTTGATGGGATTAGCTCTGACACCTTTGAGAAACCCCACAAGAAGTTCAGACAGGGTATCCAATTCTGGACCAGGTTCGAAGCCCGCAAAATACTTGCCAATATTTTCAAACGTCAACTGCAATGAGAATTCTAAATCATACAACGGAAAAAGAAAAACAAAAAATAAAAGCTTAAAAATCAAATGAAAATCTCATGTTTCTCGACTAAGATGCTACCTGCTCTGGTTACATCGTGCATCTTAGGAACATGATTAATGTTTTTAGAAGCATATTGAAGCCGAAGTACTTGAAATTTATTCCCAACATTACCAATTATGTGTACCATTCGTTGGACTAGCTACTGGGGCCTAATTTTTAACCGTGTAGCCATGTAATATCTTTATTTTTATTTTAAAAGATGATATTTTACACAATACATGACTCTATATTATAGAAAAAAAATAAATGATAGTCCAACTTTTATTTTTCAACTATCGCCACATTTGTATAGATTACGTAGCCTTCTCATACTTTGTCAATGGGTTTGTTTGGATATAGATTATTTGAGATAATTTTTTTTAAAAAATACTGTAGCACTTTTTTGATGTGATGTATGTGAGATAAAAAGGTAGTTGGAAAATGTGTTAACGATGCAAGCAAGTAAATTTTGATAAATAATTTTGATTAATTTGTCACATCAATATCGCAAATTCATACATTCAGTCATCCCAATTTGTTGATGCAAAGAGATTTTTTATGTTTGTAAACATAGTATTTTTCTCCATTACTAATGTATTATAGTATAATCAATTCTACTCGTCGATCCATTCGACATATTATTGGTCCTGACGTCCAATTTAGAAAATGCATAAAAGAAAAAATAGGGTACACTGCACTCGGTTCAGAGTGTAGGCCTAGATCATTTGATTCGCACCACAATCGAAGGAGAAGGAAATATTGGACTTGATTTAGACTTGATCGATAATTTATAATTTTCTTTATATATTTTCCAACCAATAATATTCACCCATTCAGTCCATTTGCCACAGGCAGACTGAGCCTATTCTCCAAAGAAACAAAAAGGGATAAATCTCATCGAAAATGCATTTCCGAAAAGTTTTAGTTTCCCTCACTTTTTTATCATGTTAAAAGGAGTTAAATACTGTTGAATTCTTAAGTCAATGCTTCATACTAATCCAAAAAAAAAAAAAGGATATTTGAGTCTTCTGAATTATTGAAAAAAAAAAACAGAGAAAGTGTATGAACCCAAAAGTACTGAACTGCAAAAGTCGTTTCCCAAAAGTATTTTTCTTTTTTTTTTTATGCATCAAAGAAACAGAGAATTGTTTCGTCAACCACGCTTAAAAAAAAAAAAAAGGGAACCTTCAGATAGACTATACACTTTTTATTAAATGTTTTGGAAATATTTTTTAATCAAATATTACAGGTTTTCATAGTTTTCAAGAGACTGTACATACAAAATAAATTCTTTAAACATTCTATATTTATATTTTTCAATTCTTATTAATTCTTATATCTTAAGAGGGGGTTTGATCTAAGTCAAACAATACAGGTAACAGTGTGAATGTATAAGTTACCTTCTTTGCTTCTTCATATGCTACAATTCTGCCCCTCTGTGCCCAGGATTGGAGGGCACTGATGATGCGCGGCTGGACCATGAGGGCCACCCTGCGGAGAGCATCCGGCTTATTGATGGCTTTTACGACAAAGTTTTTGAGTCTAGTATGTTCTGCACCTTGAGATCCTATCATGGAATCAGTGCCCAAAAGTTCAGCAGAAGGCCACTGTTGGCTGAATAGAGCAGGCGATTGCAATACAAGTTTGTTCAGTGATGGGGAGTAAGCAAGGATGGATGGTGAACCAAAGAGGTGAGTTCTGAACATTCCTGCATCGCCATACCTGATAATAATCACATTATTCAAAACAAAATTCTCTTAATTACATCTTCATGGAGGCGAGCAGATTTACTTCCTCTTTTATTCTGTTTCTACATCTAGCTTTGATTTAACCAAAAAATACTAGCATAGTCAATTAATTCAAGTTGTTGTGACAAAATAACCCAAAAAAAAAAATTGACGGCATCCCCCTCCCATTCTCTGAAAGAGCATAGCATTAATAATGTCAATACTAATCCAACAACATTATCAAAGAATCTGAGCAAAAAAAGATTGGCAACAAACGTGTAAGTTTGTCTAATGGGCGACTACTGAACACTCTTAAATAGGACCAATGAGCGTTAGGTATTTATAAGAAACAAGGAGAAATGCGAATCGAATAAAAGTTTATTAAGTTAGCTATCAAATTTGATGAAGATAAGGAGAAGGACAGTCTCACATTTTTCTCTTAGAATCAATGAATTCATCAGGGCGTTTTAGGAACTTGAAGTACCAGAGAAAGGTGCACATTTCTCCCAGGAATGGAATACCCATGTAACCAGGTGGAAGCTGTGTGCCACCGGCAACGCACCGAAGTCTAGCAGGAATAGCATACCAGATGTCATTCCAAAACCATAAAATCACTCCCACTATTGGTAAAATTCCAACCACTAGAGCTATCCACATTTCCATTGTTATGTTTCCCACTTTATCCTCCTATATATGGAATACATCATCTTTTACCACTTGCTGTTGTTTTTATAGTAGAATCACAAGGGCGCTACCATACAGAGATGAAGCAATTACAATCTCAAAAAGATGCCTTGTGATTATACTCCCAAAGTGTTGTATCTAGCAGACAAAAATATAATTGTTTGGACTCGGGACGACCGCACCACAACAACTGCCGGGAACTAATAAAGGATAAGGCAATGGTCGTTAATGTTTAGTCATTAAGCAACATTATTTATATTTCTTATTCTATCAGATCTTTTTAAACTAAGGGTTCAAGTTCATGACGCATAACATATTAGGCACTAAAGTAACCACTCGACTTTTGAGATTGCATAAATTGGTTATGCCATCTAATTTCCAATTTTCCATGCTAAATAAATCAATGATGGCCTAATTCATTGGAATGACCAAAAGCATAAGAGGGTAGTAACTATGCGGGAGTAGGTTAGCAACCAAAAACATACTACGTTAAATAATTTTGTGGATGTTTAATTACAGGGTCATTGTCATTAAAAAGGAGTCGCAATCTACGTCACTAGCTCAGGAAATTGTAGTCGAATACCGGCATTATAGAAGTGAAAACTTGGGTTCCATCTATGATCTTTAATTTGTAATAGAACATTACGTGAATGATAAGAGTTAGTACAACTTTCTATACACAACCCCACCATATAGAGCCTTGACTTTAGCGTAATTTTTGATAATTCACTCGGCCATTGTTCTTTATAAGTTAGTGGGATTTTTAATATTTATTGTTTTCTTGTAAAATGCCTAGAATTTGCAAGTTCTTGGGATTTTACGGACAATGAGTTTTAGATTGACAGTCTTCATCCTAAATTAACACTTTTTGTAGTATAATTTTGTAGCAAATATTCAATAACTTCTACCATATACAAAATTTTTTAAATAGTGCAAATTTAGGCCGAAGGGGCGTGTGTTTAGGCTTCTTTTTCTCTAGTTGTCAAATTAACAGGTTTTTAGAAGCCATCATAATAGTGTGATTTTTAAAGTTTTTGATTAGCAATGAGTTGATTTCAACTCTTCCAGCAAAATCATATCTTCATAAGAAAAATGAATTTAAATATCTTAAAATGTCATTAGATTAATAAATTTTTTATCTTGTCATATTTTTTTTTCATGACCTTTTATAACAGACAAACACACATATATGTTACATATACGTGTGTACACATACATACCTACATACATATATAACCTCTGGCTACCACCACAATCACCAACTGCTGTCAACTTCTTCTCAATTAGCAAAAAATTATTTTTCATTGTCAGCAGTTTGTAGAGCCCTCTTAGAAGAATCCTTTCGTACATAATCAATCAGTCAAATATCACACACTTTGATTATATAATATAAAAGCTTGTAAAAGCATTTTAAAAATGAGACCCATGCGAAAGTTTACCCCTTCAACAGTTTTGTCCACCACGTTGTTGCATTCTTAAATCAATCAAATTATCATATTTCTTTGATGGACCTTGAAATTAATGTGGGTGATTACTATAATCACAACCAATGGGAGTATGCTTCCTGCAAGATTTGTCTTTCTTTAAGCTGGGAAAGAATAAAATAAAAAAGGTCAGTAATTGTCATGGACAGAAAGAAATGTCACTGTTAGCGCTTTGCTTCAAGTTTTGTCAAGTAGCATTTCGAACATCTAAGGAATCTAATACGCAGAAACAAATGTATTTCTGAAATTTTTATTTGCTTATGTCAAAATGATAATTGGGGCCGTTTGGTAATGTTTATATTTCATATTTTTGTATTTTTTGTTTGTGGAATTTTGAGATATTGTTTGTTAAAATTGTTCATATTTTACTAAACTTAGAATCATTTATGAAAATGATCCTTGTTTTCGAAACATTAAAAATATTTTTTAATTGTTTAGAAATAATCAAAATTAATAAATTAATAAATCAATGTTGTAAGTTATTTCATTTTATCATCACCCAACCACCATCCAATATCCCACCTTACTGCACTTCATCCTTCTCAACCTACTACAACCCAATATGACTTGAATTTTGTTTAGTCTGGCTTAGAGGTGTCAATAAGTCAGGTCTTGGCCGGAATTGATAATTTCGAATTTAGACCCGGCAAGTAATGGAAAGATTCAGATCCGGATCCGGATCCGGATCCAAACAGGTGTTAATATATAGGTCCGGATTCAAGTTGGGTATACCCTTTTTAAGAATTAATTAAGTATGATAATTATATATATATATATATATATTTATTAATACAATATTAATAATATAATTAAATTAATTTTAAGATCATTTAATTTATAGAAAATTATTTCTAATTTAAAAACAAGTAGATTAGTAGCAATTTTTAATAAAACACATAATTTTTATTAAAATAATTATACTAATCGGATCTAGGTCCAAAACGGGTCGGAATATACAAATTCATATCTAACCTGTCACGTCTCGAGCCCGCAGGCTCAGGACACGACCTAAGTCTCAGTAGTCAAGCTCAACTACTTGGGTTGTGTTCTCGTTAGCCCAAAATGATGGATATCTCAAGTTGAACTTGAGTGCCTAGACTCTACTTAAATACTGGTCCATAGCACTTTACTTTTTCGATGTGGGATGGGGTATTCTATCCACCTCTCCTTTTTGGACTTTTGCGTCCTCACAAAATCCAATCCAATATCATGATCTAGATTGTCCACTTAGTTGTGTCAGATTCTAGAAGTGGCTCCTGCTCTTAGGTCGACATAGCACTTAGTTCCTTCACTCCTTGTGTAATCCAACCCAATACCACTGGTCCAATCTCAACCCGTGCAGAGACCACATAGGATTCGTTCTGATACCACTAAAAATGTCATGCCCCCAACCCACACATACCAGTCACGTGACATCCACCATACCCTCAAGTCACACTCAAAAGATACAAAGTTACATTGATCATGATTAACTAGTCGAGGAGAGTAAAACTGTCTATTTGTTGTATGGTAAAATTTAAAGTGTCACTGTCTTACATACTGAAGAATTCAACAATTCAAAGACGAATAAAAACACTGTCACTTGACAAATACAAATAACGCAACAAAGGAAATCCTTTTCCTTAGTTCTCAAACAACTGAGCACTAGTAGAAGTCACCTTTAGGCTCTTTCTCAAACTCATAGTCCTCAAGGTCTGTAAAAATGTTAATAAAATGGGTTGAGCGATGATCGCCCAAAAATATACTACACCTCTGTTGGATCATGTAACCATTGCTTTTTATACCAAATCATTTTCACACACCACACGTGCGGAGCAAATCAACGATAAATTTCAGCCAAATACATATAAGAACGAATGAATGGAAGACATGACTTGAGATTCATAAAATATACAATCATGCTTGGAAGGTTATGGTACTGAAAAAAAAATATTTCACATAATCTCATAACAAGTACATGTAATATCCGGTTTCTAAGTACTCAATCTAGAGATTAAACCCCTTCTAGGAGGGTGACTAATAGGTTTCATGACTACTGATTGGTCACTTGACATGCCATACATGATTTTTGTTTCTAAAATCTACTACTAATTACATAAACGGATAACAATAGAAATAATAAATTCAATATTTAACCAAAATTAAATACACAAAAGTTTGTGTGGATCGAACTTTCCTAATGGGTGATTGAAATCAATGTGCCTAGTGTCCACCAAGTTCCTCTTCTCTGAGGTTTCCAGTAGTTCATTGCTCTGCTTGGAGAAGAAAGGAGAAAGGGGTGAAAGGTTTTGCCAATTAACATAATGGTATACTGCAACCCTTACTATCTTATCTGATAGTTATGCAAGTTCGGAGCTTTTCTCTCCACTAAACAAAATAATTATTTTGGTTAAATTAAGGTGATAATTGGTAGTTATGTAATGTAAAAATTTTCAAGTTATAACATGACCCATTTTATTTATACATAAAATAGATCCAGATCGGATCCGGTAAACGGGTCTATAGTTTGCTCCATAAAGGAAAAAAATGGACAGGATCTGGGGCTAGACCCAGTCTGTTGATGACCTTAGTCTGGCTTCGACGAGCCAGAGGCCAATGCAATGAAAAAGCTCACTTATAGCTTGAGCTCGATCCATTCAAAGCTCACGTATAAAGTCTTGTTTTGGCTCATTATTCAAACTGGGTTCTAGAGCAAGATTTATTTAGCTTGAATTTTCTTTAAAAACCATGTATGTTTTGAGATTTTGAAATATTTTATATAATATATAAGTATATAATACCAAATTTATATATGTACAATGCATATTATTAATTTTCTAATTATGTATTATTTAATTAAAAGACTATTGCTTTTAGATAAACATATTATTAACCGATACACAAGTGTTCCCTATAAATTTATTTATTTTAACGTGCATAAGTATTATAAATATGAACTATTTGATTTGACATTACTATTTGGGTCGGGTCTTGTTTAAGTTGAGCTCAACTTGACCCAAGCTCCACCGAATTTTAATTATGTTCTGACTTTAATATTGCATTAATTTTGTACAAATGGCAATATCCAACCAAGCATAGTTGTAATCTTTGTTTTTAAAATAGTTTTATAAACCAAACATGTTTATGTTCTATCTTTCGTCAAGAATAAAAGAAGTATTCTGTTACATTCATAACGAGCAAAGTTGGAAAAATATGAATGTTACCAAATGGTTCCTAAGTTATTAAGAAAGAGTATGTCTACCGATGTCTTATCTCACCACCTCACCCAATTAGAGTACTCGATTAAATAAACTCAAACCAACAATTACTTTTTTAACTAATAATTGTAATAGGCCCAGTCCAATTATAAACAGTATTATTGGTAGACAATGGATTTGACCTAAGATGGTCTCATTTAGATTGCTATTTTTTAGATTTTTCGTAGAAAAATATATGGAAAAAAAAAACCTAAGCTACCATTAAACTATTATTTAGGTCAACTTCTAACTATCAAACAATTTTTCATCACCAATTGGCCACTAAAATAACTAATCAACACACCTGTGGCCATTTTGTTGATTATTGCTCTTTTGAAAAATAATCAGAACATGTGGCAAATTAACAGGAGTAATTTTATCTACTATTATTTTTTCCCTCAAATAATCATGGTTTTTCCTCAAATAATTAAATTGCAATAAGACTCCAAATTAAATCCCTATTTTTTCCCTCAAATAAGCACGTTCGGGTGTATATTTGACGTTTGAAATAATAAGGGTTATAGGGTCTAGTTAGTGATGGACAAAAATACCCCTCTATGTGTTTTGATTATTTTTCAAATTAAAAGTAATAATTGACAAAATGCCCATAGGTGTGCTGATTAATTAGTTTAATGATCAATTAGTAATGAACAATTATTTGATGGCCAAAAGTTGACCTGATCAATAGTTTAATGGCCGCCCAAAATTTTGCCCAAAATGTATTATAACAATTTAATATATGTTAGATAAAAAGGTTATTGAAAAATATACTCATGGAAATTGTAAAATTTTCTATTAGAAAATTACAATCCAAACATAGATGCATAAAAATAGCAAGTGGAGATTGCACTATTGTATTACGAATATATATGTACTTTTATGCATATAGTATATTGCTTTATGAAATATTAGAACATGAATAAGGAGAAGAGAGGGAAAATTATTGCATTCTTTCATATGTTATCTATTTACATTTTAAACATTTTAGTAGTAGGACGTGAATCGTTATTCCCAAAGTTAAGCATGTGGTCCTCTTTACAAAAGATCTTATCATACTAATCCAAGTCATTTAAGTTGATAAGTTGGTTGGTTGGTTTTAGAGATGGCTACATGGCTACAGGTAAGATAAACCTCGATAAATCGTAAATAGTTGTCCCAATTAGGGCTGTAAACGAGTCGAGTCGAGTCGAGCTTTGGCCTTATCGAGCTCGGCTCGACTCATATTTCATCGAGCTCAAACTCGAGTTTAAATCGAGCCTAATTGAGTTCGAACTAGAGCTCGAGCTCGAAAAAAAATAATAAATAATTAATTTATTTTTAAAAAAAATAAATAAAATAATTATTTTTCTTAATAAATAATAAAAATATTAGGGATATATATGTAATTTCGCTATTAGAATAAAAATAAAAAATAATATATATATATATATATATATTCGAACCTATTCGAACCGACTCGTGAGTTATCGAGCCGGAGAGAGTCGAGCTCGAACTTGACTCGAACATGGAAACGAGCCGCTCGAGCTCGACTCGAGCTCAATATTTTCGAGCTGGAGTCGAGCTCAAATTCAAACCGCTCACGAGCGGTTCGAATCGTTTGCAGCCCTAGTCCCTTAATCAATTCTAGAATTTGATATTGATAAAGGGTATTAACTGATAAACTAATAGAATCTAATAAGAGGTCATTAAAAATCGGATATTGGACATTAGATACGTAAATACGTGGGTATGTGAGTGTGTGTGTAGGCTAGCAATTATGGATTTATGTTATCCATTCATGAGATCAACACTCTCGTACCTTCTATGTCTTCCACTATTTGTCCTTCATTCCTCCTCTCCTCCCCCGCTGGCTGTTAGCTGCCACCACATGCGTTGGCTACCACCATCTTACCTCTCTGTCTTTCTCTCTCTCTCTTTTTTTTTCTCTCTCCTTTTCCCTCTCTTCTCTACTTCTCCGCTCTACATGTCTTCCCCCCTCCCCCCCTCCTCCTCCACCTTTCCCCCCAACCCCTCTATCTCTCTCCTGTCCCTATTTGATCATACGACTAGCAATATGTAGAGGGAAAAAGGGTGGCGAAGGAGAATAGGGAAGGAGAAGAGAAGAGAGAAGAGGGAGAGAGAGGAGGGGGAAAAAAAAAGGTCGGCCGACGGTGTTGGGTTGAGATGGGAGATGAGTAAGAAAAGAAGGGAAAGAAAAAATACAACTTCTGTAATTTTGGATATTTTACGGTATGTATACTAAAGATTTTAGGATGCTTTTATATAGGGATAATTTTAGAAATCTCCCCTTTCCTGAGGTTTTTGACACTCTCACCTGACACTCTCAAACTTCTAAAAATTTCACTTGCGTCCCTTACTTTATGTTTTTTGTATTATTTATAATCCATTTTAAAATATAATATTAAAAAATTCATTTTGGGAAAGTAAATGCAATCTCATTCCAGAATTACCCTTTGTTGTCTCACTTTTTATTGTCTAAATATATTAATAACAAAATAAATGAAAGTTCATGTCGATTGAAAAAAATATATGCGTTTTTATATAGCAAATGTTAATATTTGAATTCTGTAAATTACAAAGATAATATGTTCTTCGTTGCAAAGTGTTTTGAGTTAATTTAAGAAATTTTACAAATCATTTACACAATTTTGAATTTTCTACTTTTTGTCCAAATTGACGGTTTGAAGACTAAAAAGATATAACATGCAAAAAATTATATATAAATTTGTTGTATTGTTTTTAAATCAGTGCAAAAAGGTATCATCATTTTTTGTCCAAACCAATGACATAAAAACTACTAAAGAGTTTTTTTAATAATGTTACCAAATCCTAAATGTTCATTAAGAAACTACGTTCATCCATTTACAAAACTTAAAAAAATATATTTGGTGTATTATAGCAACTAAGAAATCATAAGAAAAGGGCAAACTTGGAAGAGAACTATATTCTCTCACCCAAAATAAGTTTTTTAACATTATGTTTTGAAATGGGTTTCACTTGCAGAATTCAAATATTAATGTTTGCTATATAAAAATGCACTATATTTTTTCCAATCGACATGCACTTTCGTTTATTTTGTTATTAATATATTTAGACAATAAAAAATAGGGATAGTATCAGAAACCTCCCCTGAGATTTTTCCTAATATCACCTAGCTCCCCTATAGTTTTAAAAATATCACTCACCTCCCCTTGTAATTGTAAAATAACTATATTAACCCTCACTTGGTACATAATTCACATATCAAATAAATGGATGCCAAAAAATTAAAGAAAAGGAATCAAAAGTCACTTTCTTATTTTTTCTCTTTATTCAACGTTCTCTTTTACTTTTTTTTTTTAGATGGCAGTATAATTTTTTTATTTATAAATTATAATAAATTAAATTTTATTTTTTTCCTGATTGTCATAATGTGGAGTATGAATATATGATTTTTTTTTGTGTATTTTGAGTTGACTTTTATGATGAATTGGTACAACTTAAAGACTTGGATCACGAGTTGTGAAGATATTAGGGAGAATAAAAGGCTAATAAGAAATTAGTTTTAAGTATATATAATTGAATTGGTACTAGAATATTTCTTTACAGTTATCTTTTTTTATTTTTCAAATTTATATTTTTATAGATTATAGATTTGTGATATGGTGGTATGATTATAAATTATTTTTTAGGTGGTGATTTTTTTTTTGAGCAAATAAAATGGTTTATGAGTATTTTTATTTAGCAAAATGAGCAAAAGGGTAGTTGGGGGTTTTTATAAATTTTGTTACACAAATAATAAAAGTAAGGGATGTAAGTGATATTTTCAAAACCATGGGGGTACCAGGTGGTATTAAGAGAAATCTCAGGGGAGGTTTCTGATATTATCCCTAAAAAATAAGACAACAAAGGGTAATTTTGGAATGAGATTGCATTTACTTTCCCAAAATAAATTTTTTAATATTATATTTTAAAATGGTTATAAATGATGCAAAAAACATAAACTAAGGGAGGCAAGTGAGATTTTTAGAAATTTGAGAGTGTCAGGTGAAATTGTCAGAAACCGACCAGCGGAATAAGAGGGAAAGGAAGAAAAAGGAAAAAGAAAAAAGAAATGGAAAAGAGAAAAAGAAAAAGAAAAAAGAAAATTGAAAAAAAAAATCTTCCAAATACACCAAATATACAGTGTTTTTTTATTCTGAATCTCTACAAAAAACTAATCCAAACGGACCCGATATTTGTTGTCCAAACTCGACAATTTTCAGATCAACTAACCCCAATTAACCCGACCCATCTCACCAGGGAGTCGGCCATTCTCATCCGGGTTGACCCGTTTAATGACAACACTGCTGCCGGGACTGTGTGACATGTACTCCAAAGGGTCCTCATATTGATTTGAAGTCTTCTGACGCGAATTAATTATCAGAACTCGGGCAGTGTAAAGTGCCCCTTTAGCATTTAAAAAACCAAAATCTAGCTAAAGTCCCCACTCCCCAATCCCCACCACCAATATTATGGATTTGAGCATCACTCGCCGGTGTCAGCACCCAATTCCCCACTAGATTTCTTTGAACCCTTTCAAATTCAGACATGTTTCCCTCTGATTATAGCAAGTTTGAATCTGTTTTGACACTCAGGAGAGTGAGGACGAGGGGAGTCTCTTTCTTTCTTTCCTTTTTTCTTTTTGAACCCCACAATTGGGCATTGGACAACGGCTCTTTCAAACCCAGTGCACAACTTTTTATGCTGGCTACTACTACTGTGCTTTCGAAGTGTAGTCTCCTTCTCACTCAAGACTCATTTCTTTTAGCTTGAGCCCTTTTTTTCTTTCTTCGTGCTTGAGTTGGAATGATTACTGATTTTTCATTTGAAGCAACTATAATGATCACAGGACTACACCTTTACTAAAGGCCCACTATACCACTCAACAGTTTTTTTTCTTTTCTTGTTTGGTTGGTGGATTTAACATTCTAAAATCTGCAGTACACCAGTGAACTAACTATGTAGCAGGGGAAAACAGGGAAAAAAAAAAAACCCACATTTTAGATCAAAAAATGAAAAGGGTTGTGCTGATTTTGGTATTTTCAGCTGCACTGACAGTTTTGAGCCAAACCTCTTTGGCTCTCACTTCGGATGGTATTTTTCCTTTTACACCCCATTTTCAGGTTCAGCAACTTATGTTTGTGTTAAAGTTTGGATCTTTTGTAGGATTTAAAGCCTTTTTTTGGTTAAACAGGATCTTTAATGTGTCTGTGTTCTGGGGACTCGTTTTTGTTTTAGGCATTGCACTGCTGGAGTTCAAAAACAGTTTGAATGATAGCAAGAGCTACCTGAGCAACTGGAATGCTTCTGATGATTCTCCATGTAGATGGACTGGCATTTCTTGTCATCCTGAAGACCAAAGTGTCATCTCTATGTACGTTACTTTCTATTGTTTCGTTTGCAAGCTCTTTCTACTGCGTTTCATATGCTTGAGGTTTCTTCAAATACTTTTGATATTTTAGAGAGCAAGGCTATTATTTTTTTTTCTATTTTTCAGAAACTTACCCTATATGCAACTTGGAGGGATTATATCTCCCAGCATTGGTAAATTAAGTAGACTGCAAAGACTGTAAGTGCCACGACATAACAGTCCTTAATCAAGACAGTAAATTTCAACTAATTTTATTCCATAAGTCACTTGTGAATAATGAGCTCGTCTCTTGACCAGGGCGCTTCACCAAAACAGCCTACATGGTAGTATCCCCAGTGAGATTACCAGTTGTTCTGATCTCAGAGCCCTGTAAGTGACGTTGGACTATCTCTTTTAAGTGTTAGACTTTCTTACTTGTTGTTTCCGATGTTATATTGGGAGTGTGAGTCTCATGTGTGAAGTATATGATTAAGGTACTTGAGAGGTAACTATCTTCAAGGAGGTATTCCGTCAAATATTGGGAACCTATCTCTTCTGACCATATTGTAAGACATTTGTGTTTTTTCACTAATTAATCAAGAGGTCAATTGCAATTGTGGTAATGATGCTGCTTACTGATATTTAGGGATTTGTCGAGCAATTCACTCAGGGGTGCTATACCTTCTTCTCTTGGTCTCCTAACACGTCTGCGTTCTCTGTAAGTTGCCAACACCTAGTCTGGATAAGGTAGTAAGCTGAGTTTGTTTGAAAGATTCAAAAAAAAAAAAAAAATATCTCTAGTAATATGCTTGATGCAATTTATTGCAGAAACTTGTCAACAAATTTCTTCTCAGGTGAAATCCCAAATGTTGGAGTTCTAAGCTCTTTTGGAAACAATTCGTAAGTCTTGTTCTCATTAATGTCATTTGGATTTTAGTGCAAGGATAAATTTGGTTGTGAGATATAAACCTTCAGATTTTCATAACAATTCTAATGATATTAAAGTAAATTGGCATATGAGTGCTGGAACATTGTAAGATTGCCTAAATGTAGGGAGTGAATTGCTGATAAAACAGGATAATCAACAAACTAGAATTTGTGCCAAAACATTCATTTGTTGATACTTGACATGATAGAACATTTAGATCATCTGGCTGATTCTGCTGATCAGAAGTGAGAGCTAAGGGCCTAAATGTTGATGCAAATATAATTGTTCTTTTGGCGCTTTCAGTTTGGTAGTTATATCTAAGTTTCCATCATAAAAGGCTTAGCCGTGTGTCTAAGAACCATCCTTGCATGTTAAAGCACACAACTTCATTCATCATTTTCCCCTTTTGTTGGTGTAGTATACAAAAAAGCCAACAAGACTTATTTGTATGGGGTTGTTTCATGATTTATTTTCTATCCTCTGAAAATCTTTTTGTTAATCTTTAAGTTTTTAGTCAGAGGAATTTAGTCAAAGACCAAAGACTTATTTGTATGGGGTTGTTTCATGATTTATTTTCTATCCTCTGAAAATCTTTTTGTTAATCTTTAAGTTTTTAGTCAGAGGAATTTAGTCAAAGACCAAAGATAAGCAGCTAGCCAGCTAATGTCTAAATAACAAAGGGTTTGTTTGTATAACAGAAATTTGCAAAATTTATTTGCAAAATTTACTTTGCTTACATCATAATCACAATTTGTGCTACAGTAAATATTCCAAATAAAATCTCAAGTAAATTCTCTATCCAAACAAACCCAAAATCTTTGAAGCAGTTTCTTCTTGCTGCATTCAGAATTTTCATCTTAGACCAGTTGACATGATAAAGCCTTTCTTCTTTGCTTCATGCTAGGTTAGGAAACTACAATATTCATGTCATTTGATGCAGTGGATTTGAGTGAAGTCTTGTTCTAAGAGAGTAAATGTTGATCACTAGAGGAACATTTGGTCAATGTGGGCAACGTGGATATAACTTGAATTATATGTACGATGAACTGTTGGAAATCAAAGCTTAAAAGCCCTGTACTTCCAGTCACCAAGCACCATTTCCTTGAGTGCTTACAAGTAGAGCTTTTTAACTGAGAGATGCTAAAAGCTCAACATCAGTAGAGAAGAATACTTGTCCAAACAACTTTATCTTGGCTTCAATGCCAAGTAGCAATAGATTGCAACTGTGTTTACAGAACAACATACAAAATGGTCAAGAGGTTTATAACCTTACCAATTAATCCTTGATTGTGACTTTCTTTTGGAAATTTGTGTAAGGTAAATTTCAAAGAAAGATAAAATTGCAATTCTACTCTTAGATATTAAATTATTTTTTTGTTGTATTGTCAATGGGGCTGTACTGATTTCTTCCATTGCTTCTTTCAAGGGGTATTCTGAATATGTTATGCTTATGCCTAGGTTTATTGGTAATTTAGATCTTTGTGGCCAACAAGTGCAACGACCTTGTCGTACCTCACTTGGGTTCCCTGCAGTCTTGCCTCGAGCAGAAAGTGACGAAGCAAAAGGTAACTATTTATGAATGAAATTGATTATAAATTTTGATGGTCGTGGAAGTTTTCTGGCAATGTTATTTTTCTCTCCTGTTGCTGTCTTACTAAATAATACTTGTCTTCTTTAATTGGTTCCTTACAATGCCTACAAAAAGATCATCAAATTATATTAAAGGAGTCGTTATTGGTGCAATGTCTACAATGGGCTTTGTACTCATTGTGCTACTTGCTTTGTACTTCATGAATATAATCGATTTCAATTTTTGATGTTGTGCAAGTTTTTTGGCATTTATTTTCCTCATGCCTAGCTGTTTTAGTGAATAATACTTGTCTCCTTTAATTGGTTCCTTGCAGTGCCTGCAAAAAGATCATCACATTATATTAAAGGAGTCCTCATTGGTGCAATGTCTACAATGGGCTTTGTACTCATTGTGCTCCTTGCTTTTCTTTGGGTCTGCTTATTGTCGAAGAAGGAAAGAGCTGCTAAAAGATACACAGAAGTAAAAAAACAAATTCACCAGGAACCAAGTAACCCCGAAGTCTCTTATGCTTGTGATTTCTATTTTCATTCTGTTTTTATTGCTCTTGACTTTCAATTTAAACTTTTCACAAAGGTGCTAAGCTAATCACTTTCCATGGGGATCTTCCATATCCTTCATGTGAGCTGATAGAAAAGATTGAATCTCTGGATGAGGAAGATGTTGTTGGTGCTGGAGGGTTTGGCACTGTTTATCGCATGGTTATGAATGATTGTGGTACATTTGCTGTCAAAAGGATTGATCGTAGCCGTGAAGGTTCTGACCAAGTGTTTGAGAGAGAGTTGGAGATATTGGGCAGCATTAAACACATTAATCTGGTTAACCTGAGAGGTTATTGTAGACTCCCTGCTGCAAAGCTGCTTATCTATGATTACTTGGCCATGGGCAGTCTGGATGATTTTCTGCATGGTATGTTTCATTTTCTGGGGCCACAAAGTCTCATATTTGCCTGATATATTTTTGACAAGCTAAATTTAAGAATAATGATTGGACTTTGCATAGATACTAATGCATATACCATCAGTAATATTTTGTGTTGTAATCTAGCACTCATCTGTCTTCATGGTAAAGTATGACCTGCCTTTCTTTCACTGGGATTGTCATGTAACCTATTTTATAGTCTAATTGCTGAATAAAGTGACAATTTCATCCTCCATTGTGTTTACATGTTTCAGCTGAAGGAATGAGTTACTTATGTAATCTGGAAGTTTTCAATACCTAGTATGCTGTGTCAGTATTCCAAACTTCGCCTGACTAGGAAAAATGTCACATTGATAAAACTTGTCATTCTGGTTTGTTGTTACTTAAAGTTGACAAGGTCTTTTTCTAAGCTTTTGGGCAAGCTATGTTTGTCATCACAAAACAACAGTTTTAACATTTGGAAAGTCACATTAGCACAGCATGCTCTATGGATTTCCTCTCAGCTCCTCTTTACATGTACCATCAAGCCGTAACCCATTGCATCTGCCTTGAACCTGGTAACGTATGGTAGGATTTTTTTAAACAATTAATTTGTTGATTAAATGCTCCAGTAACTGTTATTTTTCCTTGCACAATAATGTTCTAGTCTTGCCTGTCGGTAATTTTATGGCATTCTTCTATGTACTCACACTAACATTCCATTAAATGACTGAAGTCTTGTGCATTTATCACCCAGTTTTCTGTGATAAATTGTCTTCAGACTATCAAATGTTTTAACATTTATCTGGAAAATCTGATTATTGATCTTGAAATTGCTCATGCTCTAAAAAAAGGGAAGATCAAAACCAAAAGCCTAGTATTATGATTGGTCTAGTGATGCTCATCCAAGACGGAATCTTAACTTCTTTATTGATTCTTCATCAGAACATGGGGAAGCTGACCGATCCCTGAACTGGAGCACTCGTTTGAAGATAGCCCTCGGTTCTGCTAGGGGAATAGCATACCTACACCATGACTGTTGTCCTAAGATAATCCATCGTGACATAAAGTCCAGCAACATACTTCTTGACGAGAATCTGGATCCTCATGTTTCAGACTTTGGCCTTGCAAAGCTTTTGGTGGACGAGGATGCTCATGTCACAACTGTGGTTGCTGGTACATTTGGTTATTTGGCACCAGGTTGGTCATATACTAACTGTGAATGTAACCCTCTCGTGTCACTTGCGTTTGACATTTCTATTAGGAATATCATTTACATTTGGTTCGTGGTTTGGCGAACAGAGTACTTGCAGAGTGGAAGGGCAACTGAAAAATCTGACATCTATAGCTTTGGAGTATTGCTGTTAGAGCTTGTTACTGGAAAACGACCTACTGATCCAACTTTTGTAAAGCGGGGTCTCAATGTTGTCGGCTGGGTATGAACTGAAGCATTCTTTTGTATATTTAACGTTTTCTTTTGCACTCTGTAAGACCAAAGAATGTACTTTTCCTTGCAATTCACCATGTCCTTAGCAGCAATACTGATTTTGGTCTGCAAATTTACAGATGAATACATTGGTGAAAGAGAATCGAATGGAGGATATAGTAGATAGAAGGTGCACAAATGCAGATGTGGAGACTGTAGAAGCTGTTTTAGAAATAGCAGCAAGGTGCACTGATGCAAATCCAGATGATAGGCCTTCAATGCAACAGGTGCTACAGTATCTCGAGCAGGAGGTCATGTCACCTTGTCCGAGTGATTTCTATGAATCCCATTCGGATTACTCATAACATTACCTAATGTCAGCATCAAGCTTGTATGGTTTTGGTAAAATTTCTCCATACCCTGCCATGTGGTGCTGTACATTATTTTCTGAATGTGTATCTGCAACCCGGGTTGCACCTGTTTCTGTATATTTTTCTTGCCTTTTTCAATTTTTCAATCTTTCTGGTTAAACTAAAATGACACAATCTTCATCCATCCTAACTCTAGAAAAAAAGGCTTGCTAGAAGGCAATTATTGCATCTTTTTCACCAATTGAACTAATGATTGTGGTGTAAATAGGATTATCCTACCACCCTGTTATGTAGCAGAACTTGACCAATACTACATTCTCACATTTGAAGAACTATACGTGTAATGCTTAAAGCAGCAAATTAATACTAATTGAATCTTCTTTTTCTTTGTGTAAGCTCTGAATCTTTTATTGATAAGCAAGTGAATTAACACCAAGGATAAACGCAAAGGATAAACGCAAAGAAAATCTGTATACGGTCTCCTAAAAAAAACAAAAGTGTACAATCCAAAGCTCACTCAACAATATTAGGGTGGCAATTGGGTCGGGTTGGCGGGTTGGGTTGAGAGATTGGTATAACACAAAATTCACTGATTCGAACCTGATCCGTCAATCCGAAACTATCCAACCTGAACACGATCTGATACAGGTTGGCGGGTCGATCTGAAATGACCGAATATTTTTACCTTTAACAAGTCAAACGGGTCAACCCGTTAATGACCCGACCTGACCTGTTTATTTTTTGGGTTAGTCGGGTTCGACCGATTCTGACTCGAACTCACCAACCCTTGACCCAAATCCATTATTTTCGTGTTAGATTCGTGTCGGGTTTTCAGATCGTGTCAAAAATTGCCATATCTAAATAATATGATGCTCACTTCTGTTGTACTGCATAAAGATTAAACTGCAGACCGACCCCCTCACATGTTCGTCTGACACTGATCAAACGTTGAAGACAGTAAGCTGATTTGGTGAAAATTCAACCGTGAAATTATAACGAGCTATAAATAGATTTTGGTAATTTTCCAGCCTTGTTTCTACTAGCCAACAAGCACAATAAATACCATTATTAACTTGCATGTTAAAAATGACAACATGTCAGACCTGCATTCTGACGCTTTGCTTGCAGGGCCAATAGAGATTTTTTATTTTGCTATGTTTGTCGTTTTCATGTGGAAATCTCAATTATTGCTACTATTTGCAAATGTACATCTAATTCAAAGGCAGAAAAGTACTGCCAAAAAGTACGGCACCAAAATTTTGTTCCATGCTGCGTGATTAATTGGCAGTAAAATGATCCGCTTATGAGGTTTGTGGTGTGCAAAATAAATGCTAAATATGTGTAACAACCAATACATATCTGTCCATGACACCATGGTCTGGTTCTAGATTGTCATTCCCACATCTTGTATCCATCTCCATCCCACATCTTGTATCTCAATTTTTTGGTCATTTATGAATCTACATTATATATTCACAATAGGGTTACATGCGCCAATTACATCTAGGCTTTGTTCTCATTCGTTTTAATCTGATTCGCCAAAAGTTAGACCAAATTATTCAAATAGCCACTAAACTTTTTGAATAGTAAAGTATTAGCCACTCAATTTTTAAGAGTATGTAATTATTCACCAATCTATCAAACTTTTAAATTTTGGACCATTCCATCCATTTCCACCTTAAACCTGCTCTGATTATGTCTCGTGATTTATGTGATCTTTAAATCTGATACACTTGATAGTGAAAACAAGTGAAATGCCCCAAAATTTATACTTCTGACAGTTTAATAGGTAAATACATACTCTTAAAAGTTGAGTGGACAAAACTTTATTATTCAAAAAGTTTAGTGACTTTCTGGATAATTTGCTTCCAAAAGTTATTTTTTGGTTGATTATAAATTTTAACTTTTTTTATTATTAAAATCTATAATCGGAAGACAAAAGCAAACGAAAATAGAATCTATAACCAATTAAATAATCAATTTAGAAGAAGCTTAACAAAAAAAAAAAATATCTATTCTCAATTTTCCGATCACTTGTGAATCTACTACGTCATATATTCACATTAGGGCAACATGCACAATTACACCTAAAGGAAAAATCACAGAATTTTGTTCATTTCCTATAGACAGGTTCTAACTAACTTTTAATCTTTCTAATAAATTTTCAACCTCACATATATCGTATCATGAAAAAAATATTCGAAATATTTTTCAGCGGACCTTTTTTATTTGTTGCAACTTGAGAAATTGATGCATCAGATCTAGCATCTGTTACTTGTCCGACTTCTACAACTGTGCCAGGGAACAAACACAAGCTGGTACACATTCACACTTTTGGAGAACAAGGAGACCATTTAGTCCAACTCTTTTTCTCCTTCAACAAAAATGGCTGAACCTTCTCTTCACCTGAAAAAACTGGAAGGCAAAGTTGCGATCATCACAGGCGGTGCAAGCGGCATAGGAGAGGCAACAGCACGACTTTTCTCTGCTCACGGCGCATTGGTTGTCATTGCCGACATCCAAGACGAAAAGGGCCAAAAAGTAGCAGAATCCATTGGCTCAAATAATTGCAGCTACATCCACTGTGATGTTTCTGATGAAAACGAAGTCCAAGCCATGGTTGAATGGACTCTAAAGACTCGTGGCCGACTTGACGTCATGTTCAGCAATGCCGGAACTATAAGTAAGCCATCTCAGACCGTTCTAGATCTCAACTTATCTGACCTGCAGCGCCTTTTCTCCGTCAATGTTGCTGGGATGGCTGCATGCGTGAAGCATGCGGCTCGCGCGATGATTGATCAGGGCATCAAGGGTAGCATAGTCTTCACGGCGAGCACAGCTGGGAGCTGTGGAGCAAAAGTTCGGACTGATTATAACATGTCCAAGCATGCAGTGTTGGGGCTGATGAGATGTGCGAGCAAGCAACTGGGAGAGCATGGAATAAGGGTGAATTCTGTGTCGCCTTACGCGGTGGCGACCCCTATGGCTTGTGATATCCTAAACATGACTGTGGAGGAAGTTGAAGAGGCTTATCCACTTCCATGTTTGAAAGGGCTGGCGTTAAAGGCTAATAATGTGGCAGATGCTGTTCTGTTTCTTGCTTCAGATGATTCTTCTTGTATCACTGGCCATGACCTACTGGTTGATGGTGGTTCAAAATTATGACAATGGTTACTCTGTCAACAAAGGGTCTTCAGATCTCACGGTCCCGTGCGTCTGTGTAGTGATCATTTGAGTGTTAAGTAAGCTAGATATTATAGCCATGTAAGGTAAGGATTGTTTAATGCTACGACTAGCTAGAATCATCAATCGTGTCAAAACTTGGTGATCTTCATCATCATCATCATCATCATCATTATTATTATTATTATTATTATTATTATTATTATTATTATTATTATTATTATCTACCCTGCACTATCTAGATTTTTTTGAATAAAGATAGCATAATGCTTCAATGTAATACACTAAATGGGGTTTAAATCCTCCAATTTGGTGCACAGTAGAGTTCACGGAGACTCTCTCCAACTATTGAATCAAAGCTCAATAATTGTGTCCAAATTTGTTTATCCACAACTGTTACCACTCCTTGAAATTGAACCTAAAAGGTTTAATTTTCTGATGAATTAATAGGCTTGTAGGTCCATTTTCAGATTGCTTTTGATGGTGTATAGCTTAGCACTTCAAATAAGTGTTTTCAAAATTAGATCGAACTCCCTCGACCACATTTCTTCTATAGACTGTTCTGAAATTTGGTCGAAGGTTATTTAACTCCCTTCATACATTTCAATAAATTAGATAAATCTATCCTCCTCCTCCCCCTCAATACAGGTGCGTTTGTAACAATGCTATACTTGAATTTGTATTGCAAAAAAGAATAGATCGGTAGGCCAATTGAAGAGTGAAACTTGCCATGGCACTGGGGGAGTTCTTTTTAAACAAGAAAAGTTAATACAACCATCAAACTTGTCAAGGCGGATTAAATTGGTCAAAAACCAATAAACACTGGGTGGTTGAAATGGAAGAAAAATTGAATATTTGACTCGCCAATCCAGGATAAGAGTAATTGAATGCCTCCACATCACTTCTTCACAAAATAGGATCTTAAAAAAATTAAACTATTGACCACCAATAAGTTGGTTTATTTGAAGAACTGTTTTTAAAACCAAACCACACAAGTGAACAGGAAAATTCTCCGTGGCTTCAATCTCGAAACGATACTATACAGTGTGATTCGGCGGAGTCGAACTGTTTGCCTGCGAACACAACAGATCATGGGGAGTGGGGATTGTGTCCCAGTGTGAGTTTAGTACTCAAGTCAATAATTGAAGTGAATGTGTATTATTTTTGGGCAAGTCAATAATTGCCTAAAAATATAAGAATGTAGTGGCATATATAGCCTCTGGAGTTTGAAGTGGGTACTGGCCATAATGATTCCGAGACAATCAATGAATTAGCGCCATAATTCCGCAATCTGTCAAAGTGAGGCCGTGTCACATCAATCAAAGTTAATAGGACGGGTTCTCAGATCAATTTCGTGAGCTATCCAATGTTTTAAAACTCGGACCGGCCGGTGAACCGGTGGCATGACCGGTTCGCGGTTCAACCGGTCCGACCGGCCGGTTTACCGATTTTGTATTTTTTTTTTTTTTGGATCTGGGCAGTGCCCCAATGGGCACCGAGCACCAGCAGCGGCCCAGTGGGTTATTAATGATATTTTTTAAATTTTTTGAGGGGAAAAAAAGTTTAAACCCAATAATTTTGAATACATTAATCCAAAAGTACTTTATCTTGAAGTGTCTTTTAAAATTTCCTTAATAACATGAAAATTGAACATAAATTTTCTAAAAATTGATAAATGTAATTTCTTTCAACCATACAAAAAAAAAAAAGCAAGCCTGAAAAAATTTGAAATATTAGATACATCTTTAACCAAAAATTGGGAAAAAAAAAGAAAAGAAAACCAACATCAATAAATGAAAAGAATTCAAAATTTCAAATTAAATACAAAAACTCCACATATAGAAAATAAATAAAAGGAAGAAAACTTGTATAGATTATGTTAAAGTTGTGGAAGAAAACTTCAAGAGATTAAACTAAATACATGGAGATTTAAAAAATGGTAAGAGAGAGAGGAGGGTGGAGGAGGTGGAGATGAGAAGAGGGAAGAATAGAGTTTGTACAGGAAATTTATTGTAGTAACCCTAAAAACTAGTGATTAAAAGAGAAATGATTGAGGTGAAATTGGAAGGATGCAAGATTGAATCATCTGATGGTGGAATTTAGTAACTCTAAAAATTAGTGATTAAAAGAGGATTGATGGAGGTAAAATTGGAAAGAATGCAAGATTGAATCCTTTGAATGTGGAACTTAGTAACATTAAAAACTAGTGATTAAAAAAGGAATGATAGATGTGAAATTGAAAATGATGCAAGATTGAAACCTCTGAATGTGGAAATAGAGAGAGGCATAGATGGGTAAATGAAAGTTTCATTTTTTATTTTACTTTTCATTAGTTTTATAAATTTTTGTACTCACCTAACTTCAAAAATACTTGTTGGTGTGGTGGTTCATCCAGACACGGTTCTTGACGGTTTTTTGATCACTTATAGAGAACTGTGGCATCGGTTCACTACCACCAAAACATTGGAGCTATCACTCCTCGGTTTAGGACACCTATGACCAAGTGTTGGAATAGTTAGTGATGAAGTTCCCACATTGAAAAGTTAGAGGAGAGTTGAAAGGTTTATAAATACTCTCATATCAAATCAAATAGATTTAGATGGAGGGAAATTATGGAGGGAAATTCCATAATTTCAAAATGAATTGGTCTTGTTGACTATTATATTTAATAGTCAAAGATTGGGCACTTTGGGGCTACTTAGGCCTTTAATAACGAAATTAATATTAAATTGGTTATAATTTTAATAGGCAGTTGAGAGTTGCTTCAATCCGAATGCAACTCTTAGAAGAGGTTTTATTCAAAAGGAAGTGTCCATTTACATAAAAAGGTGCCTTTCATTAAAGGATATTTTTCTAAGGATCATGACAATTCATTTAAGGAATCTAAATCCTATAAATTAGTAGATTCAGACATCGGCTAATGTATGAAAACTAACTTTCTAATTTTATCGATCAAAACAAAAGTTCTCTAAACGTTCTTGGGGAATTTCCTTGTATTTGCTATAAGGGAATTCAATTTGGCTTTGCATTTCCTGGAAGGAATTGCTATAAACCCGGTAGCAAATATAGTGGGGGCAAATTTCTTTAAGGAAAGTGATTTTAATCATGGCAAAGCCAGTCGCTCGTTTCTGTCTATTTTCTAACAATCTTAAGGAAATTTTGAGACCATGGAGGGCACTACTTTGGACAGTGTTCTGAACAAGTTTTTCAAGTCTGATATGATCAAGTTGGATCACTTTGATGGTACAAATTTCACTCGCTCGAAAGACAAGTTGCTGTTTCTTCTTATGGAGTTGGGTCACCTATCTCTTGTCTGATGATCTGCCAAAAGTTCTCGAACCATCTAATGACAAATCTGATGTGGTTAAGGCAAATCGCAAGAAGCGTGAAAAAGATGAAGTTCGTTGCAAAGGGTTCATCCTAAATGCATTGTCAGATCGACTGTATGACTTGTTTCATTCACTCAAATCGCCACAAAAAATCTGGAAGCCTTGGAGAATAAATACATGTCTGAAAAACAATGTACGGATAAATTTCTAACTATGAAGTTCTTTGAGTTTCAAATGTTGAACAACAAGTCTGTTATGAATCAAGTGGATGAATTACTTTTGTTAGTATCTACACTCAAGGATTTAAGCATTGAAGTGTCTGATCAACTTCAAGTGGGTGCTATGATTGCAAAATTACCATCCACTTGGAATGACTATAGAAAGAAGTTATTACACGCTTCTGAAAATTTCACCATAGATCAACTTACAAAGCATATCCGAATTGAAGAGGAAACTCGCATTCATGAGAATAAATTTGCTTTGGAATCTGGTACTAATGAATCTGGTCCTAAGGGTACTAATGATTCTAGTACTAAGGTGAACAATATTGAGTCTGGTACTAAGAAAAAATTTGGAAAGAATGGACACAATTCTGGCAATAAGAGAAAACATGGTGATATGTCTTCTGGAAATTATACTAACAATAAGAAGGACAAGTCATGTTTTTTCTATGGAAAGAAAGGGCATTTTAAGAAAGAATGCAGGTTCTATAAGAGGTTAAAAATTGAAGTAGGTGCTGGTCAAAAGAAGGCAAATGTTGTTGAAGATTCTCCACCCAATACGGCAGAAATTTTTGCTATGATTGGAAGGCTTTCCATCAACGTAGTGACTGAATGCAACTTGACAAAGAGCCAATCTTTTGATTGGTGGTATGATTCGGGTGCAACTGTTCATGTTTGCAATGATAGGAATCTGTTCAATATTTATCAAGTTGCTGCCAAGGATGAGATCGTGTTAATGGGAAATGACAACACATCCAAAGTGCTTGGAAAAGGAACTGTTTATTTGGAGTTTACTTCCAGCAAAACGTTGGTTTTAACCAATGTTTATCATGTTCCTGATATAAGGAAGAATCTAATTTCTGCAAGTGTTCTTTGTAGCAAAGGATTCAAGACTATCATGGAGGTAGAAAAAGTTATTCTTTCCAAAAATAATGTATTTGTTGGCCAAGGATATGCATGTAATGGCATGTTCAAACTGAATATTAACAAAGTTATTATTTTTGCTTATTTGATTGAGTCTTGTATTGATCTATGGCATGCACGTTTGTCACATGTTAACTTAAGAGTATTAAGTTCATGTCAAAACATGGATTAATTTCTTGTTCAAACAACAACTTTGGAAAATGTGAAACGTGTATACAAGAAAAAATGACAAAGAAACCTTTTCCAAAGAATGTAAGATTTTCTAAATTGCTTGAAATTATACATTTGGATATACGTTAATTGAATGGTCATTTAACAAGGGGTGGAAACAGATATTTCATAACTTTTATAGATGATCATTCTAGATTTACATATGTCTTTAATGAGATCTAAAGATCAAGCATTTGATATGTTTAAATTATTTAAGGCCTTAGTTGAAAATCAATTGGAAAGGAAAATTAAAATCCTACGAAGTGATCGAGGAGGCGAATATTTTCCAAATGAATTTTCTGGTTTTTGTGAAGAATATGGTTTAATTCATCAAACAAGTGTGCCTAACACTCCTCAACAAAATGGTTTAGCTGAAAGGAAAAACAGAACATTGGTTGATATGGTTAATAATGCTATGCTCATCCATGCTAGTCTACCATTTAATCTTTGGGGAGAAGCTTTATTGATAGCTTGTCATGTACATAATCGAATACCCTCAAAGAAGTTTAAGATTTCTTCATATGAATTATGGAAAGGGCGTAAACCCAACTTAAACTATTTGAGGGTATGGGGCTGTTTAGCTTATTATAGAGTTGTAGACCCTAAAAGAACAAAATTAGGGAGGAGCATTTAAAAGTGTTTTTGTGGGATATGCTGAAAATTCAAAAGCATATAGATTGTTGGATTTAGACTCAAATGTAATAGTAGAGTCTAGAGATGTTGAATTCTTAGAAACAAGTTTTCTAAAGGATCCAACTTCTGAAACACGTTCTACATTATCACAAAACACTACTATGGATCCTAATTCTTCAATCAATAATAAACGGAAAGTAGATGAAACTCCTAATGAACCTAGGAGAAGTAAGAGAGCACGAAAAGAGAAGAATTTTGGACCAGATTTTATTTCTTCACTATTGATAGTTTTCTTGGTTGAAGGTAGTAGAAATGAGGTATTTAATAAAATATCCATACTTTTACATTTGGAAGAGGATCCTAAAACTTATAAAGAAACATTAGCTTCAAGAGATTCAACCTTTTGGAAGGAAGCAATTGGTGATGAAATGGATTCCCTTATGTCAAATGGCACATGGGTGTTATGTGACTTACCTCCAGGTTGTAAACCTATAGCGTGTAAGTGGGTTTTTAAAAGAAAACGTAACGCCGATGGTTCTTTACAAACCTTCAAAGCAAGACTTGTAGCAAAAGGTTTTAAACAAAAAGAAGGAATTGATTATTTTGACACATATGCTCCTGTCACCAGAATTGCTTCTATAAGAGTTTTGTTTGCTCTAGCATCTATATATGGTTTACACATTCATCAAATGGATGTTAAAACAACATTTTTAAATGGTGATCTAGACGAGAAAGTATATATGGAGCAACCCGAAGGGTTTGTACTTCCTGGAAATGAAAAGAAAGTTTGCAAATTAATTAAATCCTTGTATGGTTTAAAGCAAGCCCCAAAACAGTGGCATGAGAAATTTGATAAAATGATTTTATCAAATAGCTTTAAACACAATGAAGCGGATAAATGTGTTTACTCTAAATTTACCAAGGATTATGGTGTCATAATATGTCTCGATGTAGATGACATGTTAATCGTAGGGACGAATATGCAAGGAGTAAATGAAACAAAGAAATATTTAATTTCTCAATTCAAAATGAAAGACTTGGGAGAAGTTGATACTATCATAGGTATCAAAATTAAGAAACATAGTGGGGGTTATGCGTTATGTCAATCTCACTATATTGACAAGATTTTGTCCAAATTTAATCATTTGGACATAAAAGAAGCAAATACCCCATATGATGTTTCCAATAAGTTAATAGAAAATTCAGGAAGGTCTATTAGTCAATTAGACTATGCTAGTGCAATTGTGGTGGGTGTCAAACCGTCAAAAATAAAATACCTACTTTAAAAATATGAATTCAAGTATAATGGTGAGTAGGGTCGTATCCTCAGGGATTGGGTGATTTATTTCCTACAGAGAATTTGGGGGGTTTTGGAGAAGATAGCAAATAATTAAAAAGGAATTAAAACTAAAATTCTAAGTAAGCTAGATCACAGGAATTAAATAACACAAGAAACAATTAATGAAAAATACCTAGTCAAGGAATTAATCTTGGCACCGGTGCACACAACTAATCATAGATCCATAAAAATATTCATACGTTCATGGATAAATTGGTTATAGTGGTCAAGCGACGCGCCCAACCACCAATCTTTCCTTAATTTTATAGTAGTCCAGAGATGCTCATAAACTACCCTCTTGTGAACTAGACAACCCTAGATATGCTCATAGGATTTAGTGTAGTCACAGCATTAGGAATTAGAAAGACCCAATTTTAGATGACAAACACACATGCGGGTTTATTTAGGCTAGATTAATTATCCCCACGATCCAAATTAGACCGCTGCGAGGCGGTGAAATTGTCTCTTTTGCCACTAATCAAGATGCTTAAAGGCGATGCGCCAACACCTTAATTGACTATATATTACTTAGACAATTGAACAACAGGCCTAATTATCCAATAAATCTAAACAATAATAACTCAAGGAAAAATAGAGAATAATTAAATACCCATGAACATATAAATTAAAATAGATAATTAAAACGATCTCATAGTTGTTATGCCCCGAACCTTGATTATTCTTCAACTAGAAAAAGAATTTAGCCATGCCTTATGTTGATCACGCAACCAGTGGACTTCATGTTCTCCGAATGGAAGTTAAAGCAACTAACGGAACTCATCAATTCAATAAGCCAAAATTGCTGGAGAGAAAAACGAAAACCAACAAATAACTACTAGTCTAATTGTTTTGACAACGGAAGACGGAAGAAAACGGGAACAATCAAAAGCAAAAGAAACAAATAGAACAAACGAGAGACTAATCTAATGTCTTTTTGCTACTGGCGGTGGAACTAAGAAAGCTAACGAAAACAAAATTAACAAAGCTAGACTAAAGATGGGTCCCCTCCACCGCCAAAACCTTCTCCTATATATTAGCCGTATGACCCAATGCACACAAGATGTCCGAGTCCAAGTTGCCTCTGGAATTCTACCACAATAAGGAAACAGCTTTGACTTTCCCTTCAGGTCTCCACCGTCCTTAGGACTTTCCCCAACTGCTTTAGCATGCCAACAAAACAAGGAAATATGCGCTGGGCCCCATGTGGGTCTTCAATCCGCATGCAGCTTCCCTTCCTCAAGCACAGGCACGTCCTAGAAGTGCGAGTCTTCTGGAATTTTTACCAATAAACCCCACTTTTCATATCAATCACCTGTACTTGACTCAAAACCCAAATATAACCAGTAACTCAATTCTTTATGCAATAAATGATAGAAATTCAGCCCAAATAGCCTCAATTAAGATATATAAATCTCACCCTATCAAATCGGTAGTCTAATGTATGCCATGCATTGTACTAGACCCAATATTGCCTTTGCTTTTAAGGTATACTCATAATCCTAGTGCAGATCATTGGAATGCAATTGGACGAGTACTAGGATATCTTAAAGGAACGAAGTTCTTTGGTTTGTTTTATAACAAGTTTCCTTCGGTACTTGAAGGTTATTGTGACGCTAGTTGGATAACTAATGTAAACGACAATAAATCAACGTCTGGTTGGATTTTTAAACTAGGTGGAGGAGCTATCTCATGGGCTTTTAAGAAACAGACGTGTATTACTCATTCGACTATGGAGTCTGAATTTGTAGCTCTAGTAGCAGCAGGCAAAGAGGCAAAATGGCTAAGAAATTTGTTACTAGATATAGAATTGTGGTCGCGACCAATACCATCCATCTCTTTGCACTGTGACAGTGAACCAACTATGTCTAGGGCATTTAGCAAGATTCATAATGGTAAGTCTAGACATATTGCTTTAAGACATGAGTATGTAAGGCAACTAATTTCTGATGGAATTATAACAGTTGTCTCTGTAAAATCTGGTAATAATCTTGCTGATCCTTTAACTAAAGGACTCTCAAGAGACATGATCAAAAGCACTACAAGTGCTATGGGTCTAAAACCATTCTAAAGTTGTCAAACGGTGATGGTAACCTAACCTTTCTTATTGCTAAGCAATTCTAGAGGTTTAATAGGTAATAACAAATCATCATTTGGCTGGTAGCGAGTGCTGGTAATTGAATAAGGACTTAAGAGAATGGGAGCTTGAATAATAATTTTCTTAATGAAGCAACTATGTTCGGTAAAAGAACAAGGAAGTTTAAACATATGACTTCAGAGTAAGCTTCACCTATGTGAACGCAAGAAGTGGTGCCGCTTCTATCAAAGGTTTGAGATTAAAACTTTTTAAGTGTTCATGAATCAGGAGGTAGCACAAGGCCATGATATGGTGCTAAAGCTCAGGCGGAACGTTTTATGAGAAATAGGCAAGATTTGTGTGTATAGTTATTTCCGATCTTGTTAAATAGGAATTGTGGTTTAAATTTTTATAATTACCGTCAAGTTCAACAAGGTTTTGAAATAAGTATACAAATAATAGGTTTAAGTCAAAGACACCTATTTTACGCATAAATCTTAGATTGTTTTGATTTCTAATTCATCACTAACTAAGTGGGGGATTGTTGGAATAGTTAGTGATGAAGTTCCCACAGTGGAAAGTTAGAGGAGAATTGAAAGATTTATAGATACTCTTATATCAAATCAAAAAGATTTAGATGGAGGGAAATTATGGAGGGAAATTCCATAATATCAAAATGAATTGGTCTTGTTGACTGTTATATTAGTAATATTATATTTAACAGTCAAAGATTGGGCACTTGGGCACTTTGGGGCTACTTGGGACTTTAATAAAAAATTAATATTAATTAATTTCATTATGATTTTAATAGATAGTTAATTGCAGAGAGTTGTTTCAATCCAAATGTAGCTCTTAGAAGAGGTTTTATTCAAAAAGAAGTGTCCATTTACTAGAAAGGTGCCTTTTTATTAAAGGGTATTTTTCTAAAAATTATAACAATTCGTTTAAGGAATCTAAATCCTATAAATTAGTAGATTCACACATCGGGCTAATGTATGAAAACTAACTTTCTAATTTTATCTATCAAAGCAAAAGTTCTCTAAATGTTCTTGGGGAATTTCCTTGTATTTGCTATAAGGGAATTCAGTTTGGCTTTGTATTTCCTGGAGGGAATTGCTGCAAACCCAGTAGCAAACATAGTGGGGGCAAATTTTCTTAAGGAAAGTGATTCTGATCACAGCAAAACCAGTCGCTCGTTTCTGTCTATTTTCTAACAATCTTAAGGAAAGAATCTTTGCCAAGGCAATAGTTCGAGCCGGCACAGGTGCTAAACGATTTTACTTCCACAAAAATAAGAAAGAAAAGGGCCTTTAATATTTAATGTTATCCATGTCATTTAATGTTCGATTTAAAGAACAATTGAATATTTGATTTGAATTGCGAAAAATTTTATATTGGCTCGAAGCAACTACTCATTATGTCTAGTAATTTATTCAGAATCAATGGAAAAGTATCACATAGATATACAAAGATCCTATTCACTGATTTACATATTGAGTAGTGTTCATTTGATATGTTAAACAAAACCAAGTAAGGCTCCTAAATGTTCATATAGAACACTTCTATTTGTTCTTACAACAACTATTAGACCTATCAAGTAGCTGCCAGTAGCTTGGTACTAATATAAACTATTGTGGGTATGTTATTAAGATTGCTTGTAATTGTACTTTTACATCACTAAACACAGGTCATGTTTTTTCATACCCTTAATAATAGATGGATACGTCTTTACTCCAATGTTTTACGATATTGTGTTGGTTGCTAATATACAGTTATCAAATTTCATCATGTACAAGTATCTAATTCATATGGATCGTCCTTTGTGGTAAATCTTTCCATTAGAACTATTGTTAACGATAAAAACGTTTTAGAAGACTCAAAAAAAATCCAAAAAAATCATCAAAATAGAGCCTTAAATATAATGAATACATGACAGTTTAGGATGATCATTAGGGAAGGGACAACTGAATCTATATCCTTCATTACGTCACAATTATTATTATTATTTTGTTTTTGTTTTTGGGTGGATTGTCAGATACAAAGATCACATGGGATAAATATGGGCCGATGGACGGTAGATGGATTACACCTTTTCGATTTTCGATGACTGGGTTAGACCTGACATGAGGTTGGCAGCTGGACCACATTAGTTGTGGAAATTAAAATCAGTAATATCACAAATTAGAGGCCCAAAATCATGGCAACTAGTTCGATAACTACCAATGCGGAGACGCATCACCAATAGATATTTTCAGTTGATTTGTTTGAAATTAGTAGCATTTGTTCTTCAAAAATAGAATGATAGTAGCATGACCATGGTTGTGACTGTAAAAATCGCGCCCGCACACACACATATATATAGTATACAACGTACGCTTAGATCTAGTTTAAATTGCTATTTTTGAAGTTTTTGTGAAAAAAATGTATTATAGCAATTTGATGTGTAAACTAAAAAAATAATTGAAAAATATGTTCATAAAAAAACATAAACAATTTTTTAGAGAAATGGCAATCCAAACAAGGCACTATATTATTACTCTCCAACGTTGGTAATAACGAAATGCAACCTGATTAATTAGTAAGATAGTTCACTCGTAATTGACGGATAATGGATTTGAATTATCAAGCGAATAAGTGATGAATCAATGTTGATTCTTCCCTTTATGGTAAATCAACTAGTTATGGCGTAGTTAGTCTGTAAGATGCCTCACTTATAATCGATAGATCATGGGCTTGAATCATCAATAGAGTAATTGAGGAATCAATGTTGATCCTTCTCTATGTAAGTCAACTAGTTATTACGGTACATATTAAAACATGTAAATCAACTAGTTATACTATGGTACATATTAAATCCTATATTTTACTTATAGCGACGTTCTCCAAAATTATCATCTCACATTTGCACAAACATGTGACGTCCCGCAACGAATAACTAGATGATATTATCACAGAAATGTTAAGCTAAAACTTCAAACTTACCAGTATACATTACAGGCCGCGTATTCTAGAAAATTGGATATCAAGATGATACTTTAGGGGAATTTTACATCCTCTTCTTGGACAGAATATGTCTAAAGCCACTCTTCAGTTGAAAAAACTGGAAGGAAAAGTTGCCATCATCACCGGCGGCGCAAGCGGCATAGGGGAGGCAACAGCAGGACTTTTGCCGCTCACGGCGCACGGGTGGTAATCGCCGATATCCAGGATGAGAAGGGTCAAGAAATTGCAGAGTGCATTGGCTCCGACGCGTGCAGTTACGTCCACTGTGATGTTGCTGATGAGCAGCAAGTCCAAGCCATGGTTGAGCGGACTCTAAAGACTCATGGCAAGCTCGACATCATGTTCGCCAACGCGGGCATAGTAAGCCAGTCAGATCAAACAGTTCTGGATCTCGACTTCTCCCAACTTCACCATCTCTTCGCCATCAACGTAGACGGCGTGGCTGCATGCGTGAAACACGCAGCTCGGGCGATGATCGCTCAGGGCACCAAAGGTAGCATAGTCTGCACGGCCAGTATATTTGGAAGCAGTGGAGGAGCAACTCGGACAGATTATCACATGTCCAAGCATGCGGTGCTGGGGCTGATGAGATGCGCCAGCAAGCAACTTGGAGAATATGGAATACGGGTCAACTCAGTGTCGCCTTCCGCAGTGGCAACACCTATGGTTTGGAATGCCTTTAAGATGACGGTAGAGGAAGCTGAAGAGTTTTGTCAACTTTCAGGCTTGAAAGGGAAGGCGTTAAAAGCCAATAATGTGGCGGATGCTGTTTTATTCCTTGCCTCAGATTATTCTTCATGTATCAGTGGCCAGGACCTCCTCGTCGATGGTGGTTCAAGGTGATGATGTATAGTCATCTCTCACAGGATGTCAGGAACAATTTAAGGTTCTATCTTAACTTTTGCAAGCCTACAGCTCTACCCAAAATGTTTCAAGTTCTATTATAAGTTGTTCAATTAAAAAATTGTTCTTCTTGTTTATTTTTAGGGTTAATTTTATTTTGCAACTTTGAATTATATCTCGATTCTTCGTTTAAACATTAAACTGTAATTCGAGACACTTTGTTCCTTAACCTCTTAAATTCATTTCACTTTAATTCAATTGGTAACGAGATGTATACAAACTAACAAAAAGTTGCTACTCTTCATTATTTTATTACTAAAACTGGAATATTTTGTTAACAGACAATGACAGTATTTCCGTTAGTTTAGCACATCCTGTTAATTGTTGGATTAAAGTGAAATGAGATTGAGATTTAGGAAGTAAAATATCCCATATTTTAGTTCAAGGTTAATGGGAATTAGGGTACAGTTCAAGGGTGTAGATTAGAATTAACCTTTTTTTCTTGTTCCCAAATAAAAAAGCCAGACAATTATGTGCCTTTAAGACTAATTATTTATCTTTAACAATTACTTCTCTTTTCTGGAAATTGTGGTGTTTCATTCTTCCTCAGAAAGTAGTCTACTTGTTGACAAGTAATGAGCTCTTCAATTCATTGCTGCTGTATAGCCTTGCCATTTCTGCCCCGGATTTCAAAAAAAAAGAAAAAAAAAAGAAAAGAAATACTCAGACGTTAATTAACAATGTAGAGAATTGTTATTTTAGCCAACAACGTTTAAGCAGTGCACCAAAATTATCCTTGAAGTTTCGACCAAACAAATCTGGTCTTTTGATCTTTCATCCAGACATCCACTAAATAACTTCCATATGTTTTCTGTAGTCATTCAGCTCTTTCATCTACTAAATAACGTCCACCTATTCTTGCAGTTAGCAACCGGCCACATCTATCAATAATAAACCATTTCCGGTCAAAATAGGAATCTTATCTGGGGACCATTCTTCTCGTTATTCCACAGTCGGTAATTTGCCAAATATTTGCATCTAGTGATTGTGACAAGGTGCTTTAGTCCATATGCGTGGAAAGAAGAAATCTAAGGTGGACGAAAACCTCATATCATTTGAGGCCCTCAAGTCTTTGATAAGTGTCCTTTTAGACTCTCATGCTGCTAGAGTCCACGCTCCACATACATGTTCTGGCGATGTTTGCAGCAGTAATGAAAGGGTTATTTGCCCGCATATGATCATTGCTCTTGGCTCTGCAAATGAATTCTTTTACCTACCCTAAATTAGGGAGACTACCATTTGTTTTTGGTAAAAAAAAAAAAAAAATTAAGTGTAAAAGTACAAATTTTTCATAAAGAAAATACTAGTAAAAATTTGTCGTTTGTCAAAAGGACCAGAATGTTTCTTTCCTCTTCATGCAACCTATCCGCATGCCACCAGCACTCCTGCAATCTACCACCACCACATTGGCGACCTGCAAAGCCATTTGCTAATGATGCAAAATTCTCAAACACTAATATATGTGCCGCGATATGAATTCATTGAAATTTTGCAAAGTTCTATTTTCCCCTCCCCAAGAAGCCCATCCAAGAATTCACATTTCGGCCCCCTTCTCAAGGGCAAGTTCTTACATTTTACTCAGTCCATGAAGCTGCATCCTTACCTGATCCTGCACGTTAGTCTCTTTAAGAGTTGCAAGAAGATCCGGGCTCGATCTCTCAATAATCAAGGTGATTCGCTTGCTTGTTCTATGTATATGCATCCTTATTACCGGATCTGTTGAAACTAAATCTGTGTACAAATAGATTAAGAGCCTGTTAAGAGCCTTGCGCAATCTAGAATTGGATAAGGTCGTAATAATATTGGACTTATGGCCCAAACTTGGTGCTGTGTAGACTAGAACAGGATGCACATCTGGACATTGTATAGGGGTTTCGCTTTGAAACCGGTTGGCACCTAGTTTTTGAAAAAAAAAAAAAACAAAAACTTGTTTGGACTGCTATTTTTTGGAGTTTTTGTAGAAAAATATGCTGTAATGATTTGATAAATATGAGATAAAAAAGTGATTAGAAAATATATTTTTAAAAAACATAAAAATTTTTCTGTAGAAAGCCACAATCCAAACAAGGACTAAGAACTCATTTGGATTGCTATTTTTTTAGAGTTTTTATAGAAAAATGTATTATAACGATTTGATTATTTGATAAAATGTGTGATAAAAAGATAATTAAAAATTTTATTTATGAAAGACATAAAAATTTTTTGAAGAAAAATTTGCATTCCAAGCAAAACTTAATCCTTAAATTGGTAGCTAACTACTGGATGCTCCTAGTGAGCTTGGTACCCTAACCAAGGTCTAGCTGTTTACAATCCCTAAAGTGACAGCCAAAAGGCAAGGAACTTAGGGACGAGATCAAAGCTCAGTAGGAACCCTCAATAGGAGCCGGCCATAGGCGGAGGCATGACTTGCAATGGCCGAAGTCTTAACTGGCAAGGTAGTGGAGGCACTGAGTCTACCAACTTTTTCTGGTAGCAGGTGATGGACTAGTGAAAAAAGGCTGCAAGAACGGGACACTTGACGCTCATGTAGCCTTGGAAGGGGATCAAAATCAGCCTATACTTCATCGTTCTACGGACTTCATCTTCTACAATAGATATTGCATTCTTCCCGCCTCCCTTCAACATCGCGTCTAGGGCTGCAAGGTCCCAGCTCTACTCAAATAAAAATTCTTCGACTTAACCTTGACCTTGTCGACTTTTCAAAAATTGAGTTTGAACTCTAAGTTATTTTATTTAGTTCGAATTCAAGTTTGAACTCAGACAAATTAAGTTCAATCGAACTCAATCAAGTTCAATCGAGTTTTTAAATTTGGTTTCTTAGTAAATTCTATAATTATTTTTACCTATAAATGCAATTTAGCAATTAATAGTAAAGAATTACATAATAATTATATTATTAGATAAGGTTGGATGAGTACTTGAGTTTTGGCTTTCTTATTTGTACTTGACTTGAATACCTTATCAAGTAACTCAAATTTGATTTAAACTTGTTAAACATCGAGTTCAATTTGAGTCTTTGACAAAGCTACTTGCGAGTTCGAGTCGAGTACTTTGTTAAATTACACCCCGACATATTCTTATTTCTCCAATTGCCTGCCCACCTATTCTTATTTGTCCAATTACCTGCCCACCTAGCAATGGTATTTTTTGGCTTCCCTTGATTGTTTTGGTTATCATGTTGTTGGATTGTGTTTTGCTGCCTAAAATCCTGCCCAAACCATCCAAAAGGCTCCAGATTCTATGAGCTCCGTCAGAAGACCTGACAATTGTTATTACATACTATCAGCAAAAAGCAACCTAAAATGAGAAATAAGAAAATACAAGATGTCAACCACAATTCATGATGACTATGGACTCAAATGGAAGCCAGACGGGTGATTTTCAAGTATAGAAAGCACATGGTTTTAGAATATTTTATCAAAATAAATTCCAAAACCTCAAAGTAATTTAATCAGATTTTCAATTACATTTTCATTTACAAAACTATGAATATTTTTAAGGGTTGTAACAGTCACATTAATGTCATTTTTGACCGTTTATGAAATGAATATGGACAAACATGATTATCACCAAAAGTTGTCTAACAAATTTCAGTTAGAATTCTTTTTATAAATGTGTAACGCATGCAATGGTTGTAAAATCCTATTAATGATATAATGACCATTATTGATTGTACATAGAATTTGTATCTGAAAAATCTATGTTTGGACTACTTATTATCTAGACTTGTAACTCCTAAATCATAAATCTGTCAATGGAGAGTACTTATAAGAGATACATGAGGAGGAAGACAAAAATACAAACAATGTGGCTCTAGGCCAGCCTCGTCAGTGTGTTTGGCTAGTAGATATTTGAGATAATTTTTTAAAAAAATTACTATAATACTTTTTTGATATTATACATGTGAGATAAAAAAATAGTTAAAAAATGTTTTGATGATGTAAACAAAATTTTTTTAATAAAAGCACTCCTATCCAAACAAACATGTCGAACTTCAAACACTAATCTCAAATGCTTTGATTAAAGTCATAGACTAAACAATGTGGGCCAACCTCGTTTGGTTAAAGCTTTCGATCAGTGTTTGAAGTTGTGATAAACAAGTCGAATTTCAAATGTTTTGAATGGAAATTGGGAGAACTGCAATTGCGTACAATTATTGCATTCTTACGTGTTTTGGTGTACATCTACATTATCTGGTTGTATGCGTGAGTTTTGCACCTTTTCTTTTTGTGAATAACTTTTTTATATATTATCAGTATATAATTTTTTTTATATTAGTACGTTTGGATTATGTCATATAACACAAATTTGAATTTAAAATTTAAATGATACACGTGTAATATGTATCCAAAACTGTTAGTGTAAAAAAGGTATTATACTATTAGTGTATAAAAAGTTAATCCTTTTTTATTATCTATGCAAGCCAAATGTTGGAGGAGGTATAACTTTTGTTTAAGTTTAGGGATAATATCAGAAACCTCCCTTGAGGTTTCTCGTAATATCACCTGGCACCCCTATAGTTTTAAAAATATCACTCACCTCCCTCGGTAATTGTAAATTGACTATATTAACCTTCACTTGTACATGATTTACATATGAAATAAATGGATGTCAAAAAATGAAAGAAAAAGAATCAAAAGTTATTTTCTTCTTTTTTCTGTTTATCCAACATTCTTTTTTATTCTTTTTTTTTTGTATGGCTGTACAATTTTTTACTTATAAATTGTAATAAATTAAATTTTATTTTTTTCTAATTGTGATAATATGGAATATGAATGTATGATTTTTTCCTTTGTTTTGAGTTGACTTTTATAATGAATTAGTACAATTTAAAGACTTGGGTCACGAGTTGTGAAAATGTTAGCCAAAAAAAAAATGGCTCATAATGAATTAGTTTTCAATATATAAATTAAATTGGTACTAGTATATTTCTTTACAAATATCTTTTTTTTTATTTTAAAATTTTTATTTTTATGAATTATAGATTTGTGATATAGTGGTACGAGTATAAATTATTTTTTAGGTGGTATTTTTTTTTTTTGAACAAACAAAGTGGTTAGGAGTATTTTTATTTAGCAAAATGAGAAAAAGGGTAGTTTGGGGTTTTTATAAATTTTGTTACACAAATAACAAAAGTAAGGGAGTTAAGTGATATTTTCAAAAGTTTAGGAGTACCAGATGATATTAAGAGAAACCTCAGGGGAGGTTTCTGATATTATCCCTTAAGTTTATACCAAATATTATGAAAGATACAATAATCGAATCCAACCATATCAAACCACAACCGCACATGCCCCAGTCCCTCTCCCTCTGAACGTGACAATGTTATATGAGTTTGACACAAGCCAATTAGGAAGTGACAAATGTAGTGGTTTGGACCATCACCTTAGAAAATTTGTGATGTCTGAACCTGGACAGATTATTTCCGCCCAGTGACAAACCTAGTAGGATCATTTTTAAAAGCCAAACCACGTGGAACATAAAATCATCTACTTTTTTGGCCTATCCTGATTAAACAAAATGACAGAACCTTTACCGACAAAAAGGCTAGAAGGCAAAGTTGCCATAGTAACCGGTGGAGCCAGCGGAATTGGGGAAGCAACAGCACATCTTTTTGCTGAAAATGGTGTGAAGGCTGTTGTAGTAGCTGATATCGAAGATGACAAAGGCCAACTCGTCACTGAATCCATTGGTTCGCACCAGTGCAGCTATTTCCATTGTGATGTTAGTGACGAAAATCAAGTCAAGGCCTTGGTGGAGTGGACGGTCCAAACCTATGGCCAGCTCGATATCATGTTTAGTAACGCTGGCATAGTGAGTCCCTCTGCTCAGACCATACTTAACCTCGATTTCTCACAATTCAATCGTTTGTTTGATATCAATGCCCGTGGGATGGCTGCCTGTGTAAAGCACGCTGCAGGAGTAATGGTGGAGCAAGGGGTGAAGGGGAGCATTGTTTGTACAACAAGTGTGGCAGCCAGCAGGGGAGGATTTTTTCGGACTGATTACGTGATGGCTAAGCATGCAGTTCTTGGACTAGTCAGGTGCGCGAGTCAGCAGCTCGGAGTTCATGGAATTAGAGTAAACAGCGTTTCCCCTTCTGCCATTGCAACGCCACTGACATCTAATTGTACGCAGAGGACACGTGAAAAGGATATTGAGAAGGTTTACGGGCCACTTACTAGCTTGAAGGGAATTGCTCCGACAGTTAGACATGTTGCAGAAGCAGTGCTGTTCTTAGTTTCTCAGGACTCTGCATTCATCACTGGTCATGATTTGTCAGTGGATGGAGGATTGATTAGCCTTCCTGGTCCAAACAATTGATTGATTTTGTTTGCAAACGAAGTCGATGTCAAGAGATGAGGTTTCCCTTATTAAATAATCGCTGTAGTGGGATCTAGAGATGTATTGTGATCAATACTTCAGAATTGGATCAGCCATGGTTTTGGTATCATATTATTGATAGTATATCATTAGCTTTTGGTTGCAAAATATTAAGCAAAATCTATACCAGGATGCAAGGGAAATGATAAATCTCAGCCAAATAATTCAACGTTTTAGAGTTGCTTGGTTTGTTCACTTAGATGTGACCTCTTAAAGAATCTGAATGCTGTAATTTTCAAGTGTATTTTGTCATCAAGTGCATTTTAACGGACTGTTTGTGTTGACCAAATATGTTATAATAGTTCTTACTTGCAGAATTTGTTGGTCACATGTGAACAATCTAGATAAGTGGCTATTGTAGTTTTGAAAATATCTCGGTGGTGGGGAATGTTTAGCCACACTCACAGCTGTCTAATGTTTACACTTTTGATCTAATGTTTCAGCTCAGATACTTTTTGTATGCAGTACTGGGATCCTGTAAAATATAGGTGGACCAGATCCCTAAAGGAATTTACTTGGCAAGTGCAAGCTAATCCCAGGATATCTATGCCCGTCTCAACGATTCAAGAACCTTGATAGCCTGATAGGTGGCACTACGGAGGTAAGCAAATTTAATCAAGCTGATCACCCACTTTCTTTGATTATTTTAACAAATTTGAAGTTGTGATCAAGCATCCGTGTTTATTTGAGCCAAATTCAAACGAACTTTTGTCGAATCAAACTTGAATTGAGTTTGGGTAAGATGAACTTTTAACCTATAAGTTCTAATTTATACTAATAGTTGGTTTGAAATATTATCTTAACACAAGATTCTGCTCAAACTTAACCTCATTGGTTGACAAGTCAAGATCAAATGAACTTCTATTCAGCCAAAGTCAATTTGAGTACTGTCCAAACTCTAGATAATGGGTGGTACATCGAGTAGTTTGATTTAACATTCAACCCTATGTAGAATAGGTTTTCGCACATAAGAGCCATTTCTGCTATCAACATTAATCTGCAAATGAGAAGAGCTAAAATTTTGGCATTCAATTTTGTGTTGTAGTAGAAATGATTAATATGTCCTCCTTTACATGGGTTCAGGATCTTATTAACTCCAAACTCTCAAAAAGAGAATTCCTAGATTTCCTATTATATGGGACATATTGCATCTAATTATATAAACGGGAGCATTTCTATAAGGGTAAATTACACTTTGCCCCCTGTAGTTTTGCAGTCGACCACATAACCCCCTTATCGTTCCAATATGACCACATAACCCCCCTATACTTACATGGAATGTGGAAAACGGACGGAGACATCTGTCCGTCACGTTGAGAGTGAGACACCTGAAGAGAAAAGTATTATAATTAAATAAAATAATTAATAGAGCTGCAAAATTCCCTTTTTTAGTTAGAAATACCACCACCCTCACTACAATAAGTATAAGAGGAAGCAAACTCTCAACTTCACCGTTTTGCAGCCATTCACTTTGTCTAAATTTTCCCATATCAGCAAATTTACTTTGTCTCCTACATTTTCTAACACATTAATCAAAAGCCCAAGAAGAAATGGCTTCATCAAGCATCGGCAATGGAGGCAACAGAGAGCTACGGTACCAATATAGAAGCTGTGATTGTGGCAATAGGGCTTTGTTGAAAATTGTTGATTCGGAAAAAGCCTCTAGAGGCTTGTTGTATTTTGTTTGTGAAAGCAATAGATGTGGATTCTTTGCATGGTGCCATCCGATAAATACAGAAAGGGAAAGAATGTAGCACAGTAGCAGAAGTTATCTCCCACAAGTAGACAAACATTGAGTAGAGATAGTTCCATGAACAGTCCAAGTATGGAAAGGCAAAACCAGGAAGATGGTTATTATTTGGCCCAGACGCATGGCTTGGAAGAAAATTTGAATTTGTTGAAGATGTTTATGGTTATATCTATTGTTATTGCAATGGTTTCATTGCTAATCTCAATTATGAAATAGGCTACAGTGTTATGGGTTGAAAGGTGCTGTTGTTTTGGCCTTGAGTATTCGGCTGGCAGTAGACTGAATTAGATTCAACTTTTGCACATGGAAACTATTATATGTTTTAGCCTACTATTAATGCAATGCAATTTATGTTTTATTCAGATTTTGCCAATGGAAGTTATTGTATGTTTTTGCCTATTGTTAATGCAATTTAAGTTAAGTTATTTGGCATATATGTTTCTTCCTGAATCATCTTGGAATGGACCAAAATCTGGTAATTGCATTTCATAGCTAGAAAACAAAAAACAGTAGTTACTGCCAATGGAACACTTCTAACAACATCCATAACAGGTAACAAAAGAGTTTGAGACCATTCAAAGGTCCAAAATAGACAATCTAATAGCTGCCAATACAATACTTGAAGTTTAATCATGACTACCACACTTATAAACAAAATACATACAAAGGACATTTGTAACAAAAGACAAACCAAAAACCAAAAGGCAGCCAAAATTACTAGAGAAATCCAACAAGAAAACACAATCCAAATTCACACTTTTTGCCCTCTTAGCATTGTTGGCTCGTATCTTTGCCAAAATAGATGACACAGTTGGGGTAGGCTTTGGTATCCTTGATGTCCTCCTAGGCTCAAAACATGCTGCACCAAGTGCTGTATTAGTCTCAAGACTGGTTTCATTAACTTCACTTCTAGCAGGCTACACCACAAAAAAAAAAAAAAAGTCAAATAAGCATTAGGTTGGTGAACTTTTCTGATTTCCAATGTAATACAAAAATTCACCAAAAAAGTACCTGTGAGATGGACCGAGGCACATCCATATTTCTATCATAGCTCTGTTCATGAAGTGGTTGGTCCAACATGTGGAGCTTTCCTTTTTCTGTTAGTATTACCAATTACAGCAGTAGTATTTGTAGTCGGTATAGCAGTCGAAGCCACAAAGTTCCAACCATAGGTCGAGATCTTCTTGTTTTGACGGTGATTTCCCCCAAAAACTCAAAAACAAGCACAAGACACTCCCACAAGTTTTCTTTCTCTTCTTTTTCTCTCTTCTCAAGTTCGAATCTTCCCCCTCTTCCTCTCACTCTCACACGGCTGCCAAGGATGAAGAGGAACAAGTCAAAATCCTCCACTAAAGTCTCACAACTTCAAGATGATGGATGAAGAAGAAATTGGAAGAACAAGCAGCAAACTTCCTCTCTTTTCTCCTTCAAATTTTATGAACAAGCCCTCTCTCTCCTTCCCTCTCTCATGGCTGCTCCAATGAAGGAAGCAAGTGTCTTCAATGGTGGCTTGAAGCTTCAAGAAAGGAAGAAAGAAGAAATGGAAGAACAAAGCAAACTTTCTCTCTCGCTCTCTCTCTTCTCCTAGCTCTCGGCCTCCCTCTCTCTCTTCAAGCAAAAGTGTGGCTGAAAATGGGAAGCTCAAAAGCAAGAAGATTGACTTTAAGGGAGCAAAAAGGTTACTTTTCCCTGTTTTAAGGAAAAGTGTTCTTTTGGCCACTTTATGTTGCATCGAGCGCGACACTCTAACTTCACACTGTTTTAATTCATTCCAACACTGTCCAACCTTAAATATATATCAGTAACATCACTACATACACTCGTTTTCAACTTAAAGTCACTATTCATGCTTCGGGGCAAAATTTAACGCTTAAATTGGCCGAACACACACACAGGCAAATAATTCTTGAAAAATTCACTAAATTATAAAATATTCACTTTAAACATAAATTCACTCATTTTTTAATGAATAAACACAATATAAACATTATTATACAATTTTAAAATAAAATCTGAATTTTGAGACCCTCACACTCATCCATTTTTTCAACTTGGATTATGACATGACTGCCAGGCATTATTTTCAACAGCGTATCTGTATACATCCTCAATTTATGGAATTGGACAATGTCAGCTCCTTGGATGTCTTCTTTTGCATTTTTCTTTAGTCTATAAGCCTGCCTATGGCTTATGTCCACCATGATTTCTCTCCTCACCATGTTGATCAGGCCCTCTAGACCACAATCCAGATCATCTCTGATTTTGTGTTGAAATTTCTTGCTTAAATACCGTGAATTTGCATGCTTGTTGCTGTAGTCCCTACCACATGAATGACACCCCTTTAATGTCTTGATTTGAAAGGTGCCTGTCTTCTGAATTGTGCTAGCATGAAGCCTCCACGAGCTACCCTTTTAGCACTTCACAGTAACCCTATCATTGTCATTTTTTATATACTCAAATGTGTACCCTTCTCTAACATTCCATTCAATGAGAGCTGCCCTATATGTTTATAGATTTCTAAATCTGTCACCAACTCTTAGCTCAAAATTAGGTTTCAAGAACTCAATTTTAGGGTCAAAATCTCTACCAAATGGTTCATTTCTGCTTTCTGTATCATCAACTAATCTTCTATCCAACAATTCAATTTCAGTTGGCTCAATTTCATTCCACTCTTCTAGTGTCACTAGTTGTTCTTCATCATGTTGCTCAGCATATTGTTCTTCAATTTCGGCTTGTTTTCCTCTAGAACTTTCTTGATCTTCACCATCTTTTCCAGCATGAGTTGACTCCTCAGGTTGACTATTTTGATAAGCAGTAAAACAGTCTTCATGTTTTGGCAATTCAAAACCTTCTAGCAACCAATCTGGTTCTTCAGAATCATCAGATCTATCATCATCTCCCTTATCAAATTTTTCCCAGCCTTCTTAGAGGTATTTTTTCCACCATTCTTGCCCTTTTGCTTCACAGTGCTTTCTCCAACATCCCCTGCTTTTATTGGTTCTACCAAGTGCTGTTGAAGATGATATACTGGCTACACTTTAGTAAATGGTTGAACAAACTTCCTAACTATAGCTTTCACTCTCTTCTTTAGTGATTTCCCCTTCTTCTGCCCCTTTGAATTTTGAGGGTGTCTTTCTAGTAGTTGTTGTGCAACTTCGTCTTGCCCTTCTTCTATTGTTGTCTTTGAATTGCCTACTATTTCTTCTTTTGAATTCTGATGAGACAATTCTGGTGGAACAGCACTTTCTTTTGACTTCTCAACAATAATCTCCACTTCAGACTCATCATCACATCTTTCAACATACAAGGTAATGTATTTCAGCCCTTCATAAAGCTCTAGTAGTGAGTCAATGTCCTTATCATTGCTAATTTTGAGTACCCCCACATCTAAAGTAGTAAAAGGAATTTGATACCAAATCTCAATTTGCTTTGCGTCACTATCTACTCTAGAATACAAGTGACATAAGTAGTCTCTAGTTAACTTCTTTTTAAAAGACTATATCCCTTAAACTTTGCTATCTTGTTTCCACTGTATGAAATCTCAGGTTCCCATGCAAATTTTCCACCTATATGCATGTGGATATCCACTCTTCCAGGGGTAGTAGTCAACATATTGTCCATTGTACCAAAACCTGTAGACGACAAAAAGTCTACATAAGTTATTGTCTTCTCTTCTTCCAATTAGCCAAAATACATAAATTACATTCACGTTTCAAGGATCAGCCAATAATATTAGCTTACTGTCTCCAGTGGACCACTAAATATTAGACGTCAACATAGGGGGACCACAATGTTACCCAAAAATCAGACAACAAGAATTACTTTATTCCAACTGCACCAAATTTTTTTGGCAGAATTTGTTTAAATAAATGCATGCATGCGCAATATCAGTACCTAATCAATAGCACAACTTTTTTTCACAGAATTTGTTTAAGTAGAAGCATGCATACACAACATCATAGTACCCAACGAATACCACAAAATTTGGTGTCTTGCAGACAAATTTCAAACACAAACAATAATATCCACTAAATCATTCGGTATGAAAGGTTTTAATCATTCGGATTTCAAACTTCGAAATTTAGATCTTGAAATACCTAAAACCCTAAAATCACTAAATTTGATTACAATAGAGTTGTATTGTGTTGACTCACCAAATCACATGCTTCGCAATGTTTTTCCTACTGCATCAAACTATCGATTAGCTTCAACTTCGATCCCTACGTGATGAATTTTGCCACTGATTTTGCCCCTTCTGTGTTCCTTTTCACACTCTCTATCGATTCTCTCTCTTTCTCTAAGAACAATATTAGAAGAAAAAGTGTTGAAGGCTGGCTTTGGGATCATTTTCTTTGCTATATATGTAGGGATATTTTTGACATTTCATGTTTATACATGACGGACAGATGTTTCCGTCCGTTTTCCACATTCCATGTAAGCACAAGGGGGTTATGTGGTCATATTGAAACGATAAGGGGGTTATGTGGTCGACCGCGAAACCACAGGGGGGCAAAGTGTAATTTACTCTTTCTATAACAAAGATTAGATTTCTCTCATGTATGATGTATCTATTATCTATTACTATATTATATAATGGTGTTTCTTCCTTTTGTAATGTTTAAAATACCCTTCTTCAGAATTCTTATGTTTCCATCTTTCTAAATCTTCTTATCTTTCTTTTTGAGTTCCACATAATTTAAATCTCTTTACCTAATCCTCTTCCACCACGAACTCCTAATACATTTAAAAAACTTTTACAATAAAGAATAGACTCCTGCTAATGAAGAAGTTATAAATCACCAAAACAAAAACTCTCCGGATTATAATGAGTAATTACTTTAAATACATATTTCTTATCATGCGCCTTATCGAAGTCAGAAAGCTCTAAATTTATGATGTCAGACAGTCAAAGGGACACTACGGTGTAGACATCGATTTTTGACTAGTTTTTTTTTGTTAAGAGGATGAGTAAATAGGTAATTTCATTTCAAAGATTTTACTTTTATTTTATTTTAATTTTTTCTTAGGCACCAAGTTTTGAGGATTTCAGGGAATCTTTGCTTATCCAATATCACCTAACACATGTAGGCGCACACACACATAAACTTATCTTTGGTACTATTCCCACTATAGTACTAATTCCACCACCCCAAGCAAGGATAAAAAAGGGAGGGGGCTTGATCTTTTTCTTTCATCATTTTTGAGCTAGGTAGCAAATAGGAAACAAGACCATTTTTTTGTTTTTACTTTCAATCTATTCTAATTCATCACTGAAGCAATTGGTATGATCGATCCTAAAAAACTCATTTCATTTCCCCTACTTCCCTTATCTTTTCTCCCAAAAATACCTTCTTAACTTTTCCATTTTAGAACTCACAATCCCACTCAAAATCTCAAAAAAAAAAAGAACCAAGAAAAGAAACAAACAGAAAATACCCAAAAAAAAAAAAAGAAATGGCATAAAAGAGCAAAAGTTAAATAACAGAGGAGGAGACGGAGCTATTGTCATTGGAATCCACGGCTACTGCCACTGTCGACAAAACTTCACTGGAAAAACACTGTGAAGCTTTCTTTTACCATTTCCTATCTTTAGTTTCTCCTTATGAGTCTATGGAACTATAAGAATTATGTGATTTGTTTGTTTCTCTTCCTTTTTATCAAGCAAAATATTTCTATTTTTTGAGATTTATGTGTTGATTTTGACTGTGATTTTCATCACTGCATGATGGGTTTGGATGGCTTGCAGTAAATTTTGGATTGGCTATAATAAGATTTCACGAAATCAGTTAAAATTTACTAATGCACTTAACCTGTTTGAAGAAATGCCCAAGCGAAAACTCTGAATTAAAGCAGCAAAATTCATGAATCATGTATGTCTAAGCGTGTGAGGAATAGTTCCAGTCAGTCCAAAGCTTGCCGGAGCTCGTTAATTTTTCGGTGAGAAAAGAGAGTCTTGAAAGATTGTCATGTATGGATCTTCTTTTTAATACTTTTCTATTTTTTTTCCTTTCTTTTTTCTTGGTATGAACTTGAGTTTTAGTATGTGATTGAGAGTGTTGGGGCGTTTGTGAGTTTATTTTATTTTGGAATGGCTGGAGATGAAATTTCCAGTGTGGAACTTGCTGGAGAAGAAGAAGCAGAACATGAGCAGCAGCAGCTGCCTTTGGTTCATTTGGGAAGATGACTTGTTTTGGATATTTACAGCTTCAGCCTCTCAAGTTTCCCTTACTTTGTAACTTTACCCCAAATCTTTGGATTGTTTTTCTAGGTTTACCCGCAGAACTTTATTTTAATGTTTTCAATTAGGTTGGGAGGATTAGATTCGGTGATTATTAGTTAATTAATCCTTTCATTTGTCAATTTAAGCTATAATTAATTTTTTTTTTCTTTCGTTAGAAGTGATGTAACCCATAAGGGGTATAGGAGCATTCAATCCTTGTAATTTTTTTATTTTCTTTATTTTCTTTTATTTTTCCTGTTATTACTTGTGCAATGCGATCGAGTGGGCTGAGAGCATTATTCCTTGGAATCAATTATTTTTGTTTATTTCACTTTTATGTATTATGCATGTTTTATCTGTTTAGATATTAATTGCATGTTATGTGTTTAGCTTAAATTAACTCATTTTTGGCCTTAAAATTAAGAGAATAAAGTTAAACTCGCAACCGATTTTTGTCGGGAGTTGGGAGGTGCTTGAAGGAACAATCTTGACCTTCCCCCCTCACAAATATAGCTCCCGAATTCATTTATCTGATTTCAAAAAACCTGGAGTTGTCTAGTTAAAGGGTTTGGTTATATTTTTCTCAAAAATTAAAATCTCTCTTTAGGTGACTGGGTACACCTAAATTCCATACCGAGTGGCGGCTCCAAATTTTTAAGAACCCTTTTTCTAGACTTTAGTGGGACCAAATCCGTCGTCTTTGCCAAGTCCCATTCTAGGCCTTTCTTCTTTTTATTTCACTTGTGAAAAATCCACAAAATCATTTCAAAACAAAAAATTTCCTTAAATTCTCATTTTCGTATCTTGTTAGAAAAAATGGGGTGCGACATACGGGAAGAATTTTTTTAGTTAGTTGGTACCAATTTTGAGATTTTTATTTAAAAGTACGATTTTATAATTTGATCAATCATAGTATGTAATTTTTCATTATCTTGATATGTACTTCATGTAAGAGTTTGATTTTTTATCAAATTTTTGTTCTCTTGATTGCAAATTAAGGACCATGATTTTGTATTATACATTCCTTCAAAATTGCAATTTATACTACATGGTTCATATTAATCAATCCATAACTAGGTATGCTGAATCTTTCTCCAATTGCACTAGTAGTTGAAGATGTATTTCGTCTCCAAAATAATAGAGTTATCTTTCTATTAGAATGAGTGTGGTCACCAGTATAGTTGTAGTAGCATTTAGGATTCCATTCTTTGGATAGGTAAAAGCATTTATTGGTCTTACTTTATCATGTCTATTATTCCTATATTATAGACTCCTTATTTTGCATATTAGTTGACAAACTTCTAATACGCTTAAAAAAATTCCTACAATAAAGAATAGACTCCTACTAATAAAGAAGTTGTAAATCACCCAAACTCCTAATACACTTAAAAAATTCCTACAATAAAGAATAGACTCCTACTAATGAAGAAGTTGCAAATCACCAAAACAAAAATTCTCCAGATTATAGCGAGCAATTATTTTGAATACATATTTCTTATCTAGCACCATGTCGAATTCAAAAAACTCTAAATTTATGCTACCAGATGGCTAAAGGGACACTACAAGAAGAAATTTCTTCAGTTACTTGACACCAGTTTCGAAATTCTAACTAAAAGTATAGTTTTATGATTTGGTCAATCATAGTATGTAATTTTTCATTGTCTCGACATGTAGTTCATTTAAGAGTTTGATTTTTCATCAAAATTTTGTTCGCTTGACTGCAAACTAAGGGACCATGATTTTGTGTGAGACCTTCCTTCAAAATTGCAATTTGTATTACATGGTCCATGATAGGGAAATAATTGTCCACTTTATTTGTTGGTATTTGATCTTAATTTCTATCATTTATTGTGCAAAGAATTAGGTTACTGCTGATAAATTGTTTCTGTGGCATTTGTAGGCTTTTGGTGTGAAAATTGGTATTTATTGGTAAATTCCAGAAGACTGGTGCTTCCAGGGCGTGCCTATGCCAGAAAACAGGGAATGGAACAGAAAAAGACAGAAATAGGGAAGCTGGAATTCGGAATGCGAGCCGCTATATTTGCTAAAGTAATTGGAAGTGTACTTGGGCCACGTGGAAAGCACAGCAGTGTGGCGGTGGACTTTGAGTTCTAGTAGAGAATTGTTTCCTTGTTGTGAGAAGATTTCTGAAGTCCAAACGCACATGGGAAGAAGAATTTTGGTGTTCCTCGCGGGCCCGAAAAATTAGAAGACCAATACTTATATATATAGGACTCTTTTGTCGGTGGCTCATGACATCTTTTTAGCCTAGTTAGTTATTTTCTTTTAGCTTTCTTTGTGCCGCCGCCAGTAGTAAGAGATTAGCACTTCAATTCAGTTTTAGTTGTTAATTTCCGTCTTCGTCTCGTTTCTCGTTCTTTCCGTTCTAGTGGCAGACAAGCCTAGCATAGTTAGTTGTTGTTTTCTTTTCGTTGGTGCAATCAAAATTCCAAGTCAGTTGTCAATTGGTGACCTTCTCTTGCTTATTTAATTATTTTGACTTCCGTTCAAAGTGCATGGAAATCACAGTTTGCATGGCAAAGATGTCAAGGCGTGGCTAATTCCTTTTCTAGTTAAGGAATAATCAAAACTCGGGGCACCATAACTGCGAGATCGTTTTAATTGTCTTTTAAATTTATACGTTCATGGGTATTTAATTATTCTCTATTTTTTCCTGAGCTATTATTACTTAGATTTATTGGATAATTAGGCCTGTTGTTCAATTGTCTAAATAATTGATAGCCAATTAGGGTGTTGGCGCGTCGCCTTTAAGCATCTTGATTAGTGGCAAACGAGACAATTTCACCGCCTTGCAAGCGGTCTAATTTGGATCGTGGGAATAATTAATCTAGCCTAAATAAACCCGCATGTGTGTTTGTCATCTAGAATTGGGTCTTTCTAATTTCTAATGCTGTGACTACATTAAATCCTATGAGCATCTCTAGGGTTGTCTAGTTCACAAGACGGTAGTTTATGAGCGTCTCTGGACTACTATAAAAATAAGGAAAGATTGGTGGTTGGGTGCGTCGCTTGACCACTATAAACAATTTATTCGTGAACGTATGAATATTTCCATGAATCTATAATCAGTTGTGTGCACCGGTGCTGAGATTAATTCCTTGACTAGATTGTTTTAATTCATTGTTTCTTGTGTTATTTAATTCCTACATGCTTGCTTAAGTAGAATTTCAGCTTTTATTCCTTTTTAATTAATTGCTATCTACTCCAAAACCCCCTAAATTCTCTGTAGGAAATAAATTACTCAGTCCCTGAGGATATGACCCTACTCACCATTATACTTGAATTTATATTCCTAGAGTAGGTATTTTATTTTTGGCAGTTTGACACCCACCAGTCCACATTAATCAATCCATAACTAGATATGCCTAATTTTTCTCCAATCATAGTGGTAGTTGAAGATGTATTTTGTCTCTAAAATAACAGGGTTATCTTTCTATTAGAATGAGTATGGTCACCATAACTAGGTATGCCTAATCTTTTTCCAATTGCAGTGGTAATTAAAGATGTATTTCATTTCTAAAATAATAAAGTTATCTTTCTATTAGAATGAGTATGGTCACTAGTACAGCTGTTGTAACATATGACACAAGAACAGATATAATTTAGAGCAACCAAAAGGGAACCACAAACCCGATATAATTTCTAACTATATAAAAACTTGGGTTGCTTTGTTGCAAAATTATGTGTCAGGGATTAATTATTACCTCACCGACTCCAAGCTTAAGTGTTATGTTCCTATCTTTCAATAAGAGATCACAGTATTCTACTTCTCCGAGATGATATATTATGTTTTTGGCTTTTAGTTTGTTCTTTATCACTTTTGGGTTTTTTTGTTTTTTGCTTTAATCTGATATATTAGTTATCACTTACCAACATTTAATGAGATCACAATATTCTACTTCTCCCAAATAATGTATACGTTTTTTGCTTTTTGGTTGTTCTTTATCATTTTTTCTTTTTTCTTTTTTTGCTTTAATCTTATATATTAGTTATCACTTACCAACATTTGCTTTTCAATGCCTTCGTAATAGGATGGTTGTCATTTAAATGATCGATTCAAAAGCTCTTTCAGTTACATCTTATGACCCAATGTGATACTTAAGTTTCAGCCTTAAATAAGAGTATCTTTAGTGATGTTTTATCTACCCTTTTTCATAATCTGTATCTAATATAATCTTCCCATCTTTCATAATCCTTAGTGCTTTTAGGGCATTTTTTCCTTTCTGGATGATTACATTGGCTTTTATGTATAGTAAAACAATAATGAGCACTTCAAAAATCAAGAACAAAATACTAACTCACTGATCTCAGGTATTACTTCAAAGTTTTAACTTTATATCACTAGCATGTATAATTGATACTTGCTAATGGTAATTTTTTGGTTTTCTTGAGGCAATGTTCTCCCATAATTTTTCATAGAATTTTTGAAATTCTTGGACAGTAGAGAGCTACTGCATGAACAATTTCAGATGGTGCAAACAGAAAAGTTAAAGAGGAATAAAATGGATTTGAACATTTTCGACATGAGCATGTTAGGAACATTCATGCTATTTTCGATTGGATTTTTGGAATTATGTTGTTGCTATTGTTCTTTTTCATTTCAAAATGTGCAATAGAAAACTAAAAGAAGGCTAAAGTTGATTTGATTTGTTATTGCATGAACATGTTAGAAATATTCATATTATTTTTAATTGGAACTATACTAACTTTACTTGTTCTTTTCTATTTAACATTTTAGAAGACTTAGGCCCCGTTTGATAATACAATTCAGCACTTAAACTTAATGGATTCAGATCTTAACACGTTCAGACCGTTTGATAACTGAAAATAGAACATCTGAATGAATTAAATGGCACTGAATTTTCTAGGCAAAATTTACTCCCAAAAATAAGTGATAAGTTATTCACTTATCACTGAATGTCACATACATTCAAATGTATTAGATTTAGCACTTAACAATTCAATCACTTAATAAATTCAGACTTTAGATTTCAAATTTCAGACTTCAGTTTTCATATTTCAGTTTTATCAAACGCACCCTTAAAGAGGATTTCTTGGTCTTGATTAAGTAGCATTTTAATTATGTTTTTGCTATTGTTCCTTTTCATCATGATGAATTTTTTAGGTTTTTTTTCTTGATTTTATTGACCTTGACTTCTAAAATTTTGAACAAATATGCTTTATGTTTTTTAGACTTGAAAGTTAAACTGCTTTAAATTTCTTTTTTATTTTAGTAGTCAAAGAAATAATGTATCTATACAATTTCAGTGATTGAAATACTTGCCCATTCTTTACATATACTTTTATCAATTCAGATCAACTGATTTCAGGTACCTGGTCTATTCTTTTTTTTCCCCTTTGATTCAACAATTTCTTTCAAATTATAAGCAATTATCAAGTAAAGAAGTTAATTGTTTTGGTTTACAACTATTAAGGCTTTATGCCCCATCTATTGTCTGTCTCCTATATTTGAGTTGTGATCATTTTAGGTTATCTAATCTCAGACTAGATCTCTAATGATTTTGCTTAAATAGTTGAGAAATATTTCCATTCTTTGTATGATGGTATTCAAAGAAAATATTATAAATTTCTATCTTCAGTATTCTTGTGTATATGCTTACTATACTTTATATCAATCGGTTTTGTTAAAAAATTTCATTAGCAAGTTGTCTTTACATCATTTTTCCTTTCTCAAGTTAATTAATCATGTTCCTATGTATATGCTGAGATTATTATAGAATCCTAAAAAGAGATTACCTTAAACCGCAAGGAAGCCATTGATTGAAATATTAGCCCTACCATACTAATCTTGGATAGAAAAATACAATCATCCTTTCCAAATAAGGAATAACGCTATACTAAAAAAGAGGAAAAAGAAAGAATATTAGAGCACTAAGTTCTATTTGTGACCAATTAATCTAAATTTGATATACTAACCAACAAATCCCTACTGCATGAAGTTTAAAGAAAAAGTAAGTTAATTTGCTTAGTATCAGTTTAGCCATATATCACATATCATGGTAGAAAGAATTTTTAGTCTGAAAAAAGAAAAAAATCCATATTTTAGAAATCATTTTATATTCTTTTAAAGTATTAAACTAACTTTTCTCTATCAAAAATTTTACAAAGTATAAGAGAACCCTTTTAAGTATACAACTTTTAAGTCAAGCCTTTTAAATCACAACTCTTGACTCCACTATTACTTATCATGACTAAAAAAAAAGCTATATATGGTGTCTACTATTCTTATGTCTACTAATTTTGTTGGTTTTTCTCATAAAAGGGAAAAAAAAAAAACAAGAGGGGGAGGGGAACTTCCTTAGCTTTGTGACAGCCCCACCTCCCCCTAGGGCTAACCAAAGGGTTCGGTGGACCGCCTGCCCAACTCTCATCAAAATTCACTCATTCAATTAACTTAATTAACAATTCCACCCATCTCAATATAACTAACTTCACATTTCAAACCAACTACTTGAAAGAACTAAAATTCAACATACATTTCCAAAATAAATTCCAAGTACTAAAATACATACAAAAGCTGAATTTACAAATCCCAATAATTCCATCCGAATTTCATTAGTACTAACTCCAAGCACTATAAACCATCAAGTGCTCAAATCAAAACAACCTTATACAAAAGAGCGGAAATCCTACGAAAGAAAACTAGTTTCCCTGATTAGCGAACTCCGCTTCAAAACCTGTTAAGGAAAACAAATCTTATGGGGTGAGCAAAGCTCAGTGAGGCCAAGAAAACATGCAAACAAGCAAGATCAAGTAATATACACTTTTATTAAACAAGATAAATAACCAAAACTTTTAGGCAAGAATGCAAATAAGGAATTTAATTACACATTAAATAAAGGATATAGGGCCTCTCAGGAGCCAAGTTCCACGAAACTTGATCACATTCCAGTAGTTGACACTCCGTCAACTTTCATAATTACCATGTAGAATTCCACTTGTCAACCATCTCCGTCTACCGATTCACCCCCCAACCGGACCCGCTCATCAAAATAGATAATTTGGTAATACTCGAGTATATCCAGGCAAGTAATCGGCGAGCGCACTCCAACCGACGAAAATATGTAAAGACTCATGGCTTACCAATCTCTCGGCCAAGCCCTTGCCGGCCCGAAGTGAAAGGTTTACCAATGAGTTTTGGGAGCAAGTAGGATGATAAGACAACGCTTAATCATCAATCAAGTAAAAGTACGGTTCAGGCAAGTCATTTCAAGTACAACAAATACAAGCAAGCATGTTAGGTCAAGTAAGAGAGGTAGGACGAGATAAAGTACACGTCCGCCTCGACAAGTTTAATAACATGTTCAAATCAAGTATGTAACAGGTTCAAGCAATTCAACAAATCATGCACTTGACACTGACCAATAGTCGAGAGCAAGTGAGAGCAATTCAAGAGATCAAACAAGCTTCTCGGTGTCCACGTGATCACCTGAGAGATGAAAATCAAAATTAACTAAGTATGCATTCAAAGTCAAGTTTTCAAACAATTAAGCTTTTCGATTCCAAATTATGAGGAATCTTATGTAATTGGAAAAATCCATTTTTCAATTTTGGAATGGTGTACAAATACTCAAAAGGTTATGCCTGAAAACCAGGAAATGTTTCCAAGGCATTTCTCAACTTTCGTCGCTTCCTTAGAAGAATTTTCAGTTTTGTGTGACATTCTTTGAAAAATCATAACTTGAGTTCTATAAGTCCAAAAATTACGAATCTTATACCGTTAGAAAATAGACTCAATGAAATAAAACTCTTGAGAAGACACTTTAGTGATATTCTAAATAGAAATAACCCAGATTTTTGTACAAGATTACTACTTCAATGAAGACAAGACAAAACAGACTGGTTTTTCAGTATACTTTGGAAATTCGCCAAAAATTTTTGAAAATGAATCAACCCCTGAAATTTACACAGTTCATAGCCCTATGACTCTAGTTTCAAACGCCACCAACGTCACTCAATTCTGAATCTCGAGTAAGAAAATATAGTTATTCAAACTAGGCAGGTTCAACACTCTGATTTTCTGAAATTCCAGTTTTGCAGGGCAAGTTTTAATGCATCATTTGGATGATGAATTCTTACTAAAAAATCACCAAATTTGGTACACTAACTCTACTATATATAAATTAAGTTCATACCAAAATTTAGCCCAAAATTCTCAGGAAAGGTCAATGTTCAAAGCAAGAACATCTGGCAGCAGAAAACAGTGAAAATTTTCCAGATTTTGGCTTCTTCTTTTCATGCTATTTTACCACACCAAATGGAGTGATTTTTGCAACGAAATTTACAACATATAGCCCAAAATTTCAGCTCTCAAAATAGCCAAGAAACTCACAAAAATTAGCAACTAAAATAGGGCATAAACCAGCAAAAAGAAACCGGCAACATAACCTTCCTTCCTCCCTCGATTTTTTTCCTTTTCCTTTCTTCCTAGCTTTCCAACTTCCATGAATTCAACACCACTCACTCCATCACACATACACACATCATAGCAGCCAACAACAAGAAAGGTGGGGGTTCATAGAGCCCACCACCATCCAAGATCAACAAATGACATTAATAAACTTATCAAAACTTAGAGCTACATAAAAAGGAATCAAGAGAGCAAGGTTGGTGGAGCAAATTTACCTCTCCTTCTCAAATGGAAATCCTAGGTTGAATGTGCCCTAAGATCACCAAGACCCCTTCTTTTCTCCTCCCAAGATCAGCTCTCCCACAAGGCTAAATGGTCTTCAAGGTGCAAGTGAAGAGGGTGGAAGATTTGTTCAAGCTTTTTAGTGCATTTAATGGAGGATGGAGTAGATTTTGAAGGTGAAATCAAAGGGGAAGAGGGGGAGGGAAGCTCGGCTGGAACAAGAGAGGAAGAGAGAGGATTTGGGTGTTTTGGTAAAGTGAAAAAAATGAAATGAAGAGATGACACAAAGCCTTACTTTAATATGCAAAAAGTCAAGTTGAGTATGTGGCCAAAAATGCTCCAATTGGAGTTTAATCCTAATCACTTACTTCTAATCCCTCAATTAGCTTTTCTTAATCTACTAGTGATCATTCTTATTCTCCGAACTTACGTCACTCTCAGTCCAAATGTTTGTCTCGAAAAACATGCCTTTTTTCATTTTTCATAATTGAGTGACAAAAAAATTAAATTGAAGGTTTAACAAGGTTTTTAAAATAAAATGAAGTAATATACGGTGTAATTGCAATTAAAAATGATTTAAAACAATTATTCAGAGAAATTAAATAATTAATTAAATAAATAGGTCAGATAAAAATAAATTTTCGGGTCCTCACAAGCTTGATAAATAATCTTGTCTAAATATCAATTGTATCTGAACTTTGTTGATTACTCTACGTATTTAGGACATTTTTCATGATAAACAGGATCTCTAGCAGTGAAAAAAAATAAAACTACACCAATCTTTCTCTATTTTTGTACTTTGTGAATCTTCTCTTAGCATTTAGTATGGACAAATTTAGAATTTATGCACTAATGAATAGGTTACAACCTATTTAGATTTCAAAATATTTTTTATGCTTTTTGTTTCTTGGTAAATTCTCAGCTTTAATCCTTTTTAATGTTTTGGTAGTGGAAGGAAGAAAAAACCACTGGGATGGTGAGAATGAAAATCCAAGTTACATTTGGAGTCAAATGCTTTTTTTTCATATTAAAAAGAAAAACCCCAAAAAGCAATCTTTATGACAATTAATATAATCTATAAGCGAAAAGATAAAAATGATAAATGATTCATTTGTCTCAAGACTAAAAATGACAAAGCCAAGAAGATGGATTAGTTAGTTTAGACATTTGCTTTTCTAACAACAAAGATTTTGAGTCTCATGATAGTGCCATTTGAAAATGTGGTATAGATATGTTAAATTCCATCAAGTTGGTTACAGATGAGGGTGCAATATCTTAGTAAAGTATTGAGGTCAACGTCTTATCATATCTATCATAGGACACAATCTTGGAGTGCATAGAACCAACATTTCTACACATTTAGTTGGGCTTATTAATTTTGAGATCATAGTCCGTACATATAGTTAAAAAATGAAAATGGGTGGCTAAAGATCTTATTCATAAGAAATGCAGGGATGATTCAATACTTTATTTTAGTTGGTGAATAAATCTCTACTTTCTAAGAAACAAAAGTGATAATCTTGGTTGAAAATATTGAAAGATTTGACTTAACTTGCAATTTGGCCTCACACATACACGTGCGCGTACACACACACACTAATAAGTCTAATATTAAAAAACGTAAGTCAATTTTAATTGAGTTTCATTTTCTTTATCAATCTTTTGGGTGACTAATCATTATTATTTGCCATTTTTTAGCTTAGCTAGCTAGGCCTTTTGGTTGATGCGGTATAATTTTTAATTGTCAAGCATTCTCTTTCAAGCAAAATTTTATAAAAGAAAGTAAAAAAACTATAGAGGAAAAATAGAAAGGAAGAATCTCTACTTCAATGAAAAGTCAAGTAAGAAAGAGTAATAAAAAGAAACTTAGCCATCACTAGAAGGATCAACAAAAAATTGTCTCATTTCTTGAAACTGAGTCATAAGATATTTTAATAATATATTAATGAATGAACCATGTGATTTTTATTATGAATATTCAAGTAAATCGTTAAACTTTTATGGGAATGTAATTTGAAGGTAATAAAATAATATATGATAACTTTTAATAGTAAATAAAAAATTTATCCAAAAAGTTTTGATAAATTATTAGGTGACCAAATAGTTGGGTAAAATATAGGATAAACCAATAAAACCACAAACGTCAATGAGAAACTATTCATAATAAAAAAGAGGGCTACATGGACAAGTTAATTTGACTTTGTAAAAATAATTTTCTATAAGATATTTTTCATATTTTGTATCATAAAATAAATAGTAGAAAGGATTTGAACTTCTTCAAACTAAAATTTGGAAAAAAAAAATCTCTCAAAATGTATATAGTCAAAATGTAACAAAAAAAATAAGATTTCTAAAGAGTCAGAGTAAAAAATTTATGAATCTAAATAAATATTTTAAATTGTATAGTTGATATAACTTTGTTAATATCTTCTATAATAAGGCAAAGCCAATACTTGTTGTATTTTTAGTCTGTACAGTACTGTATGCTAAACCAGTCAAATATGTATAAGGAATGAGAATTTCTTTTATTCATAACCTCTTTCATGCAAAAAAAAAAAATCCTTATTAAATTAGATTGATTTTATTAGTACTAAGTGATTAAAGTATAATATATTAGAATATTATGACTATGTCAGTTATCAAATGACATTGCTTAAGATCTACTTTAGTGTCCTTAAAGTGGGGGTTCAACTAATAATTAATTAATTAAAAAATTTTAAGAATGCAAAGTGGTGGGTGTCAAACCTCCAAAAATAAAGTTAAAAATAAAAACCTAATTGCCAACAACAAATCTTCCAAATTAAATCTGGTACGGGAGCAGGGACTCCGGATGTGCAATGGGTTATTAGCTTCACCCTGATTCCAAGGAGTATACTAAATCCAATATACCAAGATTAATCCAAAGAAATTTAATTAATTTGTAAATAGGGCAAGTAGGGTTGTCTTCTCAGGGAATTGGTAGACAAATCACACAGGGAAATAGGGGGTTGTTTTGGAAAAGAGAGCAATTAATTAAAAACTAATAAAAGCTGAAATTTCAATTTAATCAAAATGGCAAGAATCAAATAACACAAATATCAATTAATTAAAACAATCTAGTCAAGGAATTAATCTTGGCACCGGTGCACATAACTAATCATAGATCCAAATAGATATTCACATGTTCATGAATAAATTAGTTATAGTGGTCAAGCGATGCTCCCAACCACCAATCTTTCCTTAATTTTATAATAGCCCAGAGACGCTCATAGACTACCCTCTTGTGAACTGGACAACCTTAGATACGCTCATAGGATTTAATGCAGTCACAACATTAGGAATTAGAAAGACCCAATTCTAGATGGCAAACACACATGCGGGTTTACTTAGGCTAGATTAATTATTCCCACGATACAAATTAAACCACTTGCGAGGCGGTGAAACTGTCTCGTTTGTCACTAATTAGGTTGCTTAAAGGCGACGCGCCAACACCCTACTTGACTATATATTATTTAGACAATTGAATAACAGGCCTAATTATCCAATAAACCCAAATAATAATTAATTGAAAACAGAGAATAATTAAATACCCATGAACATATAAATTAAAATTAATAATCAAAACGATCTCACAGTTATGGTGCCCCGAGCCTTGATTATTCCTCAACTAGAAAAGGAATTAGCCACGCCTCGACATCGAAGCCATGCAAATTTTCGATTCCATGTAATTCTCACGGAAGAACAAATCACTTGAATTAACAAGGAAAAGAAAAAGGTCTTCAATTGATACTATGAGCAACCACGGCAAATTAAGCCAAGTTCTAGTTTGAGTGACTCTGATGGCTAAGGACGGAAAAAATGGAAAATAGGAATACTAAAAAAAAACGAAGGAAAAGTCAAAGCCTAGAATCTTGGCCAAGTATTGGTCTACTCCTAAGAGTCAGACGGCGGAAAAGAACGAAAGCAAGAGAACCAAAACTAACTACCAGTCAAAGTGCTAGGCTAAAGGTGCGATCGGAAAAGGACGAAAAACCAAAACAATCAAGCTAGTCCAATCCGTTCTTTCTCTGGCGGTACACCAAGAAATAATAATAATAATGAAAACCAAACAAAACAAGGCCACTGATAGTTGTCCAAAATACAATTGGAAAAAGAATGAGAATAAAAAGGAAACAAAGATTAAAGCTCGCTTCACATTCTTCCACCGCCTTTGACTAATATGTATGTGCTTCCCAATTCCAGTTGCGCTTGGAAGTTTACCCCAACAAGGAAACATATTCGACTTTCCAAACCAGTTTTAGTATGCCAACAAAACAGGAAATATGCACTGGACCCCACTTGGACCTTCAATTTGCCAATAAAATTCACTTTTCATGCCAAGTACCTGTAATTGGTACAAAACCCAAATATAAACAGTAAACTACTTCTTTGCACAATTAAGAGGAGATTTTAGTCCAAATAACCCCAATTAATACATATAAATACCTCACTATCACAAAGTCATGGTAACTAAAATATGGAAAATAGTGCAATATGATAGGAAATGTATCAGCCATAAAAGAGAGAAAATACTGAAGTAAAACATTGATAAGTATAAAAAGGCAAAAAAAAATTGCATTAGTAGTGCTGTCTTTATGCAACTAAAATAAAAAATTAAAGACTAAATGAGTACTTAAAACATGAGTGCTTTCTATCTCAATATGACAATTAAAAATGAAACAATAATTTGACGGTTTACTGCTAGGCTTATTTTATATTAGATATCCTAATGTTTTATCCTTTTGAGTTTTTTTCAACAACTTTATTTAGATAATAAGAATCATGGTTGTAGCTTTTAGGATATTGTACCCATATTTCATAAAATCTATTGAACCGAGTCTATATTGCAATAAAAGTTATAGCTAAATAATATTGAAATCTGCAAGTTATATAAGTTTGTATTAGTTATATACTTTAACAAGAAGATGACCATTTTCAGTTATGAAACAAGGTAAAAACTCATAAGAGAAAAATGAAAGTTATGTTATAATGTTATATTAAATATTCTCAAAAAAAGAGAAATAGCTTTTTAATTATTTTTGAGAAGGATATCACTTTGTGTATTACAAACTAAAATAGACAACAAACTAAAGAATAGATGAAAAAGGAAGTCTATAAAGTTTGTACACCATAGAACTCTTTACTATTTTTTACCAATGTTGTTATTGGTCGAACAAGTTTGTAGAATGTTGTTCAATCTTTTTGGTTAGAATTTAAAATTTAATGATGTAATATATATTTTCCAATTTAATCAAATGCATCTCTTCATAAAGCCATCGCCATGGTTTTGCACTTGACAATAGATTCCTTTCTTTTTTTGTTTGTCCTAGGAACTATAACATGGGTTCAACTTTAAACATCCATAGATTCTTTGACATTTGATTTTTCTTGCTTACAATGATATTAATTTTGATTAGCTCTAATATCATATATTTAAGCAACATTCTTCATTTCACACACAAGAGTATAAAAGATTTGTTATTGCACAGAATATAGAGTTCTACTCTAGTGGAAGAAAACTTGTGAACACTCCCCAGCTCAAACATGTTAGTCTATGTAACTTCTTTCAGCAGTGGCACTATCCATATTTCATAGTCTTAACCTACTTCAGAAGGGCACCCAATTAGTTTCAGGGAAAACAGAACTCCAAAAAGATCTAAACCGCCCCTTGTTAACATTTCGGACTATTTTAAGTTCAACAGGATGCAGATTTTAGACCCTACAGGCAAGCTTTTAAATGTTCTTTCTTGACCAACAGAACTAAAGCTAGTTGGATCGAAAATATATATGCATTTATGCCCTTGTTCAAAGCTGTCATATGAAAGAGCATTCATTTTGAAAGTTTACGAACCTCATTTTGAATGATCCATACTGTGAAACTAAGCATTGCACTTTTTACGCACAAGATCTAATGAAATTCTTTTTACTGGGGGCAGTTGTGTTCGAGTCCCACTGCGGATTGAAATGCATCGGTTGCCTATATGTCAAAATTATTTTAAATCGCCCAGTGCCTATTAGGAACTCTGTCATCTCACTAAAGAAAAACAAGAGTTATAAACCTTAGTTGATAGAATATACTACAGGGGATCCTACCTCAAGATGTTCTTTAATAAAATAACAGTCTTAGAAAGCTTTACTAAGAAAACAAAATACACAAAAGTAAGTAACTTAGAATCCGCATAGAAATACTAGTATACCTTAACACTACTGTAAGCTAAATAAGGAGCTCTACTATTAACGATCGTGCGCGTTGAGGGAACACCCAAAAGAGAAGGGCGGCTCTTTCGGGGGTGATTGATCTTAGGGTGGTGGGTGGGTAGAAGTTACATATGGAGTATGGAACCAGTGCGCCCTTGCTTGCAAGAAAGGGCGGGAAATAAGGGTCCACCGAATATGCAATATTAGGCGGATCCTAAAGCCGAGGCTTGCCCAGCAAGACGAGGGCCGAAAACATCCAATGTTTATGGACAGCCCGAAGGGCTTGCTTTCCCCCTTGTTGGCAAGGAAAAAAGTACTGGTTACATACGAAGAGTGAAGGGTTTGGTTCCATACTGATACAAACAATAGCTCTTTTCTTTAGTCTCAGAGTGTTAAGGCATACGCTAGAAAGCCCTCCCAGGGCTTCCTAGCAGCCTTGTAAACTGAATTAAAAGAAATGTGTTCCATACTGTATCAAGAGGTGAGAATAGCAGAACGAAGCCCTCATCCAGTGAGTATTCTAATATTGCTCAGTAGGGGAGAAGGGGTATATTAGCTTACACAGGTGCAAACTCTAATAGTTAATAAAGAAGAAGACTATAAAAAGAAGAGAAAGAGCTACAATACTACTCTTATCACTCTATCATGACCATAAGGAACACTATAGGAAGTATAAGAGTATGAGTAGCTCATAACAACAATAGATACAATAAGAAGAGTAGATCAGTACATTACCCTCTCGATTCACTCTCCCCCTCGGGGGGTATTAAGACTCCCTTAAGAAGTTGTAAGAAATATAAGGAGTGGATTCTATTGTTATGATGTCCTCCGAGGGCACTCACACCCTAGAGGGGTTCCCTCAAACGCCGGGGGCTTAGGTTACACTTTCTGTAATAAAAGAAAGAAAACAAGAACTCATATTATTGTATAATGATCACAGAAGCTCTATTTGTTGATTCTAGGTTTGGCTCCTGCAGAGGTTAGTCGGGCTTTCCGGAGCGGGTGTGTACTACTAATTCAAACGAAAACAACCTCTAAGAGACATCTTGAGACAAGAAGGCTATGATTGATAAGAGAGCACCATAGCACTTTTCTTTACCCAAAAGAAAAAAAGCTTTTACTAAGATTAACCTCAACATTATCATGAAATATGCCGCTAATTGATGGGCAGTTTTCCAGTTTATATAGCTAGAAGAGAGAACACTTTTGCAGACAAACTGCAATGTATTTAAAGGCCATTAGCATCAAACTTTAGCGTAGAACATGGAAAGGCTACTCAATCGTAGGTTTTTTTTTTTTTGGGTTGCAAAAATCTCTCCAATCGACACAGGAATATCAACATTTCAAGGGCGCAGTAACATCGATTCTAGATTCACTGTTATTTGCGTTGTTATGTCTTCAATTAAAATAAAATTGGTTTGTCTGGATTGGTTTTGCATTTTGAATTACCAGATTGAATCTAAAATTAATGGGATCTATAGAGGTCTTCTTATGGCGGTCAAAAATTTTGGGGTTCACCTTTACATGAATTTGTGAAGGAAAATAGGAAAAGGTTCTCTTGAAATTCATGGTTATTTCCCTATCAAGTGTTTGTAGAAATGTCTAAACAAAGAAAAAACAAAGCTCACTAAGGGTTATCTGCATTCATGACCATTCTCATGCATGGTATACTTGTATATACTTGCATGTGTTTCAGTGTTTCCCTTTATCCATGCTGAATATCTATGACTACTTGCTGATTCATCTAAGTCATCTGATTTTCTATTAATTGGTTCACTATTACATGGTTTCGTTCTTTACCCGTTAATCAGACCTCTTGCTTCTCAAGTCGAGTTTAAAAACACTAAAAATGGTTGAAGGATTCCTTTAAGAAGTGAATCAATAATTGGATTCTTGGAAGGATGGATGTGATAGGATAGGATGGGTTCCTGACCAAAAGCATGTGTCTTTGTACTTAGTGATTTTGTTTAGCTTATTTTGGATAGTTCTCAAGCCACTTGACTTTCGTTCATTGCTGCTTCTGGAAAAAACCCATTACTAACAGCTAACATACTTTAGGTAAGGATCCTGTCACATATTTCATCCTCTTGGAGTTTGTAAAATATATCACTATACCTTTAGAGTTATCCCACAAGTTGGCATTGCGGCATATTAGAAAGCTTGTTGCAATAAGAATTATTAAAAGCAATTACCATTTTTGCATCTCATTTACCCATTTGGCTACTTGTTCTGCTAGCAAATAAAGGCAGTCACTGTCATGCTAGTTGCATCTTTAATCTTGCTCCATCTTCTCAAGGTCTAGAAGATCAAGAATAAATTCCAATCCCCACCTAAAAACAAAAATGGCAGAGCACTCTCTACAAATGAAAAAATTAGAAGGCAAAGTAGCCATAATCACCGGTGGTGCAAGTGGTATAGGGAAGCAACGGCATGACTCCTCTCCACCCATGGCACAAAAAACGTGATTGGCGATGTCCAGGATGAGAAGGGCCAAAAAGTCTCAGAATCAATTGGCTCAAACCTATGCAGTTATATCCATTGTGATGTTTCCGTCGAAGATCAAGTTCAAGCGATGGTTGAATGGACTTTGAAGACTCATGGCCACCTTGACATCATGTTCAGCAATGCAAGAATATTCAGCCAATCAGCTCAGAAAGTTCTTGACCTTGATCTATCCAGGATGTACAATCTCTTCTCCATCAATATTGGTGGCATGGCTAGTTGCCTGAAACATGTAGCCCATGCAATGATAGATCAAGGCATCAAGGGCAACATAGTATGCATGGCTAGCGTTGCAGCTACCAGTGGTGATGAAAACTGGACTAATTATTACATGTCTAAGCATGCAGTGCTGGGGCTGATGAGATGCGCCAGTAAGCAGCTCGGACAGCATGGAATTAAGGTGAACTGTGTGTCACCTTACGAGGTGGCGACACCTGCGGGTTGTCAGACCTTTAACATGAATCTCAGGGAATTTGAGGAGTTTTTCAATCTTCCATATTTGAAAGAGATGAACTTAAATGCTCAAAATGTGGCTGATGCTGTTTTGTTCCTTGCTTCAGATGAGTCTTCATGTATTACGGGGAGTAACCTAGCTGTTGATGGCGGTTTTACTTCTTAAGGATTACGTTGAATCTTAAATTTAAAAAAAATTATGCTTTTTGATGAAAGAACGATTGATGTTTCAATTGTGCCACTTGTGTAAGGATCCTCCATGAACCATAGGCTTTAGAGTTTAGAGAATCGAGGGCTGGAGATCACTACGTAAGATCTGATTTCATTTCTTTATGATGGTCAAGCATTTGGAACTGATTGTTGGATATATTCATAGATGTTCTTGGAAACGCAATGTTCGACTTAATCTTTGAATATATTTGGAGTTTCATAGTGAAAATTGTTGTTAATTTTTCAGATTTGTAGTGCTCATTGTTCTTCAAATTGGCTGGATCTCTGTTTGTCCCGTGTAATATCTGCCATTACTACAGATGTGTGTGTTTGGATAGAAGATTATTTGAAATAATTTTTTGAAAAAAAACTGTAGCACTTTTTTGATGTGATGTATGTGATATAAAAAGGTGGTTGGAAAATATATTGATGATGCAAGCAAGTAAATTTTGTTAAATAATTTCCTATCTAAACAATGAAATCATGATGTGAGAGAGTGAGTTAGAGAGAGTCACCAGAAGAAATTTTAAGTTTTGGTGACTTGTCACATTACTGCAAGTAAAAAAAAAACTGTTTTCTTATGACATGAAATTAGTGGATAAACTAACAAATCTTAAGGCATGACAATTAATTTTCATTTTAATTTTAATTTCAAGTATTGTACATGATGCATTAAAAATTGTTAATGTATACAAAGAAAAGTAAATGAATTTGTAGCATCAATCAAGTTTGAGATGATATAATGCTTTTTCCCTTTTCAATAACGAGTTGTAATTGAGAAAGTGGGAACCTGTCAAATAAACTCTGGAAATTTTGCAAAATGAGGACCTTTCCATGTCCAACAATTGTCACTGAAGTGCGCAATGATCAAAAGCCCTAAGTGCATAAATAGGTATTTAGTTTAATTTCTACTAGATTCCCAAATTTTGTTTCTTTTCTTTTATTGTGGGACCAACAGATATCAATTCCTCAAAAACAAGGTTGGTAATGTTTCAATGGGTTTTTTTATTAAAATTGAAAAGAAGTGACCTGTTCCTTATTCTCTTACTATTTTTACACTCTGTTTACATTATCCTTTTTGGAAAATTCTACAGTACCTCTTAAGTATCATACTCGTGAGTATTAATTCATTATTGGATATATAAAAGGTTTAGCAACCCTGAAATTATTTTTAGGAGTTTAAATTATTGAATGTGGCAAAAGTTTATTGAATTAAAATCATGGATACGATAACCAAAAGGGATGGGAGATTTTTTTTTTCTTTTGTTTTTATTTTCTTAAACAACATTGCATAACAAGCTGGTTTTTTGAAAAAAAATCGCTCTCTCCTCTCTCCTAGGGTTTCTTAGTCTAGGTCTTTTGTAGATGTTAGCATTAACCATGGCAGCGGAGGCTGCCCTCCAACTGGATGGTGGAGGGCATCCAACTACGTCATCTCCATTATTTCAAAAGAAATCCTTTTCGGAACATTTTTCAAACGATTCGTCAAAATTGATCCCGGATATTCATGCTACAAAGGCTACACATAGGGGTGAACCTGCGGTGATCTTCAAGCAGTTGGACATGCATTCCGTTTCATCATCGTTTTGCTATGCTTTGGTAGGGAAGATTTCCAAGGGAAGACCGAAAATGCAAGACCTAAGGAAATTCTTTCTAACTCTGGACTTGAAAGAAGAAGCCTTGGTGGGTTTGTTAGATTTTCATCATGTATTAATTCAAGTGCACCGATGTTAGGCATCTTGCCAAATTTCCTTCAGACCATTCGCCATTGTTGTTGAAGTGTGGGTAGAGGGAGTCTACGGGTCCGAGGAGTTTCCGGTTCTTGAATATGTGGAGCTCACATCCGGCGTTTTAAGGAGGTGAATGCGTGTAGCATGGGAGGGGGGTTGTGCAGCCAACCGATCCAGAGCTCGCAAGCTAAAACTCATAAAGCAGGCATTATCAAGTTGGAGCCATGAAGAGTTTGGTACTGTGTTTGACAAAGTTCGGCAGGCAGAGGAGAGGATGCGGTTGGAGGAATCGAGTCTGGAGAAGGATCATTCGACTCAAGCTATGGAGAAGCTTCGAGAGTCACAGCAGACGTTGCGCTCTGAATTGCTGCATGAGACGGCTTTCTAGAGACAGAAAAGTTGGCTAAAATATTTAAAGGAAGGGGATGCCAACACTAAGTTCTTTCATACTGCGGTAAGAAGACAGCGTGCTTGCTCTTTCATTCATGGGGTATGGGATTCGAATGGGGAATGGGTGGATGACACTAGAAAAGTGGAGGAGCTGGCTATTCGGGCTTTTATAGTGGGTTGTGGAGGGTAGTTGGAGGTGTTGCTGGATGACCATTTCTTGGATGTTATTCACGATCAAGACTGACTTGATAATGACAATTTGCAAAAGCCGCCAGCTTTGGAGGAGGTCCGTCATGCGGTGTTTTCAATGAATGGAGAGAGTTGCCCGGGCCTGGATGGCTTCTCGGTGGTTTTTTTCACGACATGTTGGGATATTATTGGAAAGGACTTGCACTTGGCAGTGTTGGATTTTTTTAAAGGAGCGAAATTGCCAGTGGGGTTCACATCGACTCTTATTGCTTTAATCCCCAAAAAATCTAATCCGTCCTCGTTTGGAGATTTCCGTCCGATTAGTTTGTGCAACTTTGTTAATAAAATTTTGTCCAAGATTTTGGCCTTGAGACTTGAAAAGGTTCTTCCAAGGATAATCTCTCCGCAGCATAGCGGATTTGTCAAGGGAAGGATGATCTCCGATAATGTCCTGTTGGCACAAGAGATAATATCCGTGATTGATAAGAAAGTTCGGGGCTCAAATATGGCATTGAAGCTTGACATGGTAAAGGCTTACGATAGGGTGTATGTTATACGGGTAATGAGGAAATTTGGTTTTGGCGAGGCATGGTTGGATATGATCTAGAGATTGGTATCGAATTGTCATTTTTCTGTGTTGGTGAATGGAAAGCCATGCGGATTTTTCCCATCTTCATGAGGTCTTCGACAAGGGGATCCGCTGTCTTCTGCTCTTTTTATCATTTCAGCGGAGGTGCTTTCTCGAAGTCTAAATGCGCTTCCTTTAAATCCACAGTTCTCTCCTTACTTTGTACACCGTCAATGCAGCTCTATAACCTATTTAGGATATGTTGATGACGGGATTATTTTTTCTAATGCAAGTAGATCAGCCCTCCGGTGTGTTATGGAGGTGTTGGATTCTTATCAGAAGACATCGAGGCAGTTGGTGAATAACTCTAAGAGCTGTTTTCTGGTTGGAAGGAGGGTCGCGTTGGCTAGGAGAGAAACGATTGCTCATTTCACGGGCTTCTCTTATAAGCCTTTCCCTCTTACTTATCTAGGATGCCCACTGTATGTGGGTAGAAAGGTTCGTGAGATATTTGGAGGCTATTAGATAAGATTCAAGCCAGGATTAATGCTTGGCAAGGGAAGTGGTTGTCGAAAGGAGTAAAAATTATATTGATTAAGCATGTGTTGTCCTCTATTCCAATTCACTTGTTGGCAGTGCTGGATCCTCCAAAAGGGGTAATTGCTGGGATAGAATGAATGTTTGCAAGATTCTTCTGGAGTGATTCGGATTTGAATGACAGGAGGCATTAGGTGTCTTGGCACAAGTTGTGCTTCCCATACGAAGAAAGATCTTGGCTTTAGGTCATTGGGCTCGGTAATAGAATCTTTCTCCTGTAAGCTATGGTGGATGTGTCGACAGAGAGAATCGCTGTGGGTCAAATTTATGAGGGAGTGATATTTTGGGAACTCTCACCCGAGCTAGATTCAGCTAAGGTCTCGATATTTCGTTGTCTGTCATCGAATGCTAAGTGTTCAGCCGATAGTGGAGTTGCATCTGGTTTGGGATATATCTCAGGGTAATGCATCTTTCTGGTGGGATAACTAGAGTGGGTTGGGTCCGTTAGCGTGGAGATGGCCAGAATTGGTTTCGGATGCTCCTCTTGGGGATTTTATCTTAAATGACCGTCTTGATTTGCTGTGGTTAGCTGCCTTGCTGCCTCGGGATTGCTTGGAGGATGTCAAGGAGACAATTTTTACTCTTGATGGGAATCCGGACTCCATCCTTTGGGATTTGTCCTCGTCGGGAGGTTTTATATTGCAAACGGCGTTTCAGTTGGTCCGGACAGCAAGCCCCAAGTCTGTGATATATGCGACTTGCTGGCATAAATCTATTCCATTGAAGATATCTTTTTTCCTATAGTGTGTTTTTTACAGGACGTTGCTTGTCAACGATGTGCTGCTCGGTTGCATGTTTTTGGTCCTTCTAAGTGTAGTTGTTGTGTGTTGCCGCAGCAGGAGACGCTGGATCACCTTTTTTCCTTAGGAGAGTTGGCGGATGCAACTTGGCGGTACTTTGAGGGCTCTCTAGGGTTTAATAGTTCTGGGAGAACTGTTAGGGCTTGTTGGTTGGATTGGTGGGCTAACCGTCAACATGGAAGGGGTTTAAGATGGTTGTTTAAAGTTTTGCTAGCCTTCATTTTGTGGAGGCTATGGATCACAAGAAATAATTGGCTGTTTGAGGGGGTAAAGGTATCGTTGGAGCGGCTTTGTTGGTCGATATTGCATGATTTGTCTGATGCATGTAAGTTAAAATTCCCCAGCCTCACCAGCGTGCGTTTGGATTGGTTCTCTATCCTTTCATCCCTCATGAATGTACGTCCGCAGATAAGGTTCAGCAGGTGGCTTGGAGGCTTCCTAAGCAGGGCGGAGTGAAGCTCAACACTGATGGCTCGATTCTTTTCTCGTAGGGGGCTGGCGGGGGAGGTTCTTCGGGATGCTTCCGAGGAGTTCTTGTTCGGCTTTGCAGAGAAGTTTGGTGCATTAAATCCACTGCAGGCTGAGGCTGAGACAATGTTGTATGGATTGCAACTCTGTCTCAGGCTTGGGTATGGGCAGGTTGTGGTTGAATCAAATTCGCAGGTAGTGATTAATGTTCTTAAGGGCGGCTCTGAGATTCCATATAAGGTTAAGTCGGTGGTAAGGAGGATTTTAACTATGGGTTTGGCTACTGATTTTTGTTATGTCTATCGTCAGGCAAATACGGTTGTTGATGCCTTTGCTAACATTGGTCTAATCCAATCAAAGCTATTTCTTCGATTGGAGGATTCGCACCATATGTGCAGAGACTAATACGCATGGATCAATTGCAAATTTGTAACTTTAGATTTTCTGTTAAAAGGTAGGAGTTGGTGCTTGCCTTCTCTCTTGAGATGTAATTCACCAACTTTTTACATAAAGGGGTAGCCAAGTGCACCCGCCAGAAATGATTGGCGGTTTAAAAAAAAAAAAAACATTGCATAATAAAGTGGATTGAATTATCAATTTAACCCTTTGTCTTCTCATTAACTTTTTATGGGTTATGAAATTTTGTCTTCTCATTTACTGTGATTTTCTTTTGAATGGAAATGTGTGATATAGTTAACTTTAGTTATCATTAAACAAAGAGGGCACAATGCAATAATTGGAGATAATTTTAACACATACGATAGCTGTACATGAGGGAAAAGTTTGGTAAATTATCAATATTGTTGAGATGTAATCAATTAAAATTTTTCATTTTTTGTTTAGTGCCATAACTGAAATGCAATAATTCTAATTAAAAAACATAACGGTAATTTATGCATAATAAATTAAGGCAAAAAAATAAACTTACACTCTCTATTGCTAAAAATGATCATACTTTTTGTATATTAATGATAATGATATATTGTTGCATGAGAAAAAAATTTAAATCCATTGGTGTATAATTACTTAAACTTTTGAATGAAACATACTTTCCTAAATTCATGATCATACATATAAAAACTTCAATAATATTTAAAACGTATAAATCTTATATACAAGTATATATACTTATCAGCAGATTCATAATATGTATATAAGTTAAATTTTATATTCATATTTAGATTACCATGCATCATATCCTCAAAGTATCAGTGTACATGGTAAAGAAGATTAGTCCATTTTATAAAGGGTAATTAGAGGAGGCCTTTTATTTTTTTTTTTGTTTTGGCCCTCATATAATGTATCTTTTAAACTCTCAAAAAAAAAAACCCGTAACTATCCAGACCCTTAGTTCAAAATCGCAGTTTGTCTTCCTGCATTTTCAGTTTAAAAGCGTAAAGGTGGAACCTTAAAAAAAGCGATGGTAAAGTGTACAAAGTATTCTTCTCTCTTCATCAAACACATTCTCTTGATTTTCTTTGCAAAACAATGAGTGAAGTGTTGAATTTTAAAAGCTGGATTCGAGTGCAGCTTTACGAAAGGACAAAATTGTCGCGTTAAAGGCAATGGCGATTTTGTGGAAATCCAGGATAGTTTTTTGTTGGGAAAAATATATTATATAGATGGTAAATGATAAAAAAATAGTTGGAGGCTTCTGAATTCTACAAGAATATGATGAGTAGAATCTCAGGTCGAGCAATGAATGCTGGTGGATTGGCAGCTCATAATCCAACTTCATTGTTTTGTTGTAGCCCAGACATATTATTTGACCCAAATGGGTTCCTGCTTAGAATAACCTATTTATAGCCCAGGGTCCAGGCCCATAAAGAAACTGACTTATATGCAATAAAAAAGCGGATATGCGTGTCCATCTGCTATCCACGCTTTGTTAATTTACATTGTTAAAAATTAAAACAAAAATCACAAAGTGACTTTTATGATTGAATATTAGAACCATACGAAAAATAAACTTTTATCATAATCAGATATTAAAATCAACAATCAATAATAACTTGTTTTGTCGAATTTTACCTTGCAGGTGAATTTTATCATTCTCTAAGAGTTTCATCCATAAAGGTTGAAAACTCGGAGGTTAGAGGTCTTAAGTTCAAGTCTTTATTTTTTTTTTTTCCACTTCTAATCAGCTATTCCCTGCTATTTAAAAAAAAATCCATATCAAGCCTTTAATATTAGAAACCAACAAGAAATTAATACTAGCAATAAAAAGTAAATATTAGTTTAAACATATTTATGATGTAATTTTAGTTGACTATGAATATAACATTAACAATTAACAAGGAGAGACATTTTCTCCATTATTGTTTTCCATTTCTATATTTATTTTTGTATTTATAAAACTAATTTTTTTTCCACAATGAACTTTTTGTATCAATCATTTATTTCCACATGTGGATGAACATATTTCAAAAATCAAGCTCATATATGAATGTTTTGTCATTCAATTGCAAAATGGGCCAAAATATAAATGAAAGTTATAAAGTTTAATCCAACAGTAAAATTTAATTAATTTAGTTTCAATTTTTGTATATAATCTAGACAATTAGAGAAATATAATATGGATGGTTTTGACTTTAATATTATAATTATTTTTATTTAGGTGTAATGGAGGGAAAATCCTCTCTAATTAATGGAGACAATCTTACCGTTAATAAATAATATCTTCGTATACATTAATGGGAATAGACTTATTCTTTTGGGTTAATCACAATTAGTGCCCTGAAAATATTTCCCATTTTTTACTTTACCCCTTGACCTTTTTTTGTCTCATTCTATCCCTTCTTGAACAAATTATCCCTCTATTATTTTAAATTCTTATTTTTTTCTCTCTCTTTTGTATATTTTTTCTTTCCCCTTTTTTCATCATTTATTTTCTTTGTTTCTTTCTTCTTTCTTTAATTTCTCCTTTTCCCCGCAAGAAACTTCGTTTTACTAATTCGAAAGAAATCTTTCTTCTCCTTAAATGATTACAAAAAAAAAAATAAAAAATTCAAACGACTCCCTCAAGTTACTATTTTATAACCTTTTAAATCTTTTGCCTTTTTCCCTTCCCATTTTAGTTTCTCATTTATTTTTTAAAAATATATCACAAGATGAATTTGTGACCAGATACATGGCATCATACAAAAGAGTGAATTTAGTATTTGATGCCTTTTAAAATTTCACCCAAAAAAGCAATTACAAACTCAAGATAAAGTTTTCTATTGCAAAGAATGGAAGAGAAAAGAAAGAAGAAAGAAAAAAAGAAATAAAGAGCGGGCAAAATGGAAGGAAAAAAAGATTAGTGAAAAGTCAAAATAATGGATGGATAATATTATATAAGTGATAAAAATTAAATGGCGGGGATAAGAGTGAAAACAAAGTATATCTCATGGAGATTAATCGTAATTAACACTTTTTTTAACTCCCCACAATACATACATATATATACATATACATACATATATGTTTATGTATATGTATGTATATGTCTATATATATATATATATATGTATATATATATATATATGTATTTTTGGGGTCCATCTTATCCAACGATGGCCTTTCGATCATCCCAAGGGTCCCTAACCCATTTCGACTTCCCAACGGTCTCTTGCATTTCGTCCTACGTTTGATCATTTCTACAGCAGAACAGTCTTCACTCGTAATAGCCAACCCGCATCATCACATCGGAGGAACTACACGAAATGGGGTTGCAGAATTATCTTCTGAAGCCACCGACACCAGTTTCATCATTAGCACCGGCATTGGATTCACCATTAGCAGCACATTCCTGCAATAACATCTGTAGCAATAAGGCCAAAAAGAAGCAAAAGAAACTCTGCAATCTTGTAACTTCACTTGGATTGCATTCTCATGATGGAAAAAGATTCACGAGTGTGAGAAGAAGAGGGGAGCTCAGAATTGTAGCATCATCATCATCATCAAGCAATGTAGTTGCACCATTCTGGGACAGTTGGGCACCTCAAACGAGCTCTCAGGCTCCTTCCCTCAGCGACATTTTCTGGCCTTCTGCAGGTTACACACTACAACAAAAATTGACAGAATCAGTTGACAATCATTCAATTTTATTATCGCCTGCAAGACAAAAGTATTATTGTAGTTGACTTTTTCTCTTGTTCCATAAAAGGCCTAGTAGCGTAATGAGTTATTGATTTCATCCATTAAGAAAGTTCAATTGTTACTGATTTTGTAGCTAGAAAGTATGAAGTATGTGTCTTTTGATTCGCTGGGATATTATCTTCTTTTTGTTGTCTTTTTCTGATATTGATGCACATTGATTAGCTAGTGATGGTGTTGCGTTGCTGAAGGACTAATTTCTGAAGTTTTATGTATAAATCAGGGGCATTTGCTGCAATGGCAATACTAGGAAAGATTGACCAAATATTGGCACCAAAAGGAATTTCAATGACAATTGCCCCACTGGGAGCTGTTTGTGCAGTCCTCTTTGCCACCCCCTCTGCTCCAGGTGCAAGGGTACTCTCTTCTTCCCGCTTTGTTAATAGCTTCACTATCTTAGTATGTTGTGTTGTAAGTCATGGATTTTCATATATAGATTAAAATCAGACAGACAAATGTCCCTGGCTGGGTGGACCAAGGATTCAATTTAGCCCCACATTTATTTATTTGGTCATGACTCATAAAGGGTGGCCTTATTTGGGATAACCAGTAATCAGGCACCTACGGAATCTGGTAACATGGTATCAACAAGTTCAAAACTAGAACCATGCACCTCTGAAAATCATGTGCCAAAAGTTGTCTCTTAATAGTGACTTTGGAATGAATTCTTCTTCGGTCTTTGTATTTGAATCATTTTGCATGTTAACCTTGGTAGCTGATTAAAGAAGCTTATCATTGATGATTAGATTAGTTTAGACAAATTACTGCTTATTAGGATGTCGTGTGCATGTTCCCACATTGGATTGTTTACTTGAAAGTTGCAACTTCCTTTATTGGTTAATGGGGATTCTCTGACATATTGCTGCATACGTGATATTATGTATTAGTTATTAAACTTTGCACTTATTTGTATGCCAGGAAATACAAGATACACTGAATGTTGTTTAAGTACTCTGAACCTTGATGAGTAAAAATAATACTAGTTGAAGCAAGTTGTTCAAAATTTGGAGAAAAATCTTTCCAAATGCTCATTTACAAAATTTGATGCTTGTTTCTGGGAAAGCACTGTAAACTTCAGATCAGAGTGCATGCTATAACTGGGCACATTTTGGATCTAGTGACATCAGAGTTTCAGGACATGTGTCATTTCAATGTTTGAGGTTCTGATTGTGCTAGTAGTGTTCAAAATAAGAGGTATCTCCTTTCTTTGAGTTGGCCTAAGAAATGTGAAAACTGTAAAATGACCAAATGCTAGAACTTATGACAGAATATGGAGGGGATGCTATTGTTTTGTTTGACTTGCAGACTAAATCACATAGATGAAGATGTAGAATGTATTTTAGAGTAAGATGATACACGTGCAATTGGGCATCAAGAATAAGAGGTCATCTAATGAGGACTTGTCCTGTTGATTACCATCTAAAATGGTGGTGGAAGTCATTTTCAGCTCAAAAGGAATCCAACAAGCACTGAGAGCATTTCTTATCGGTACAATGTTAGGCAGTGTAGCATTGACTAGATAGAGCAATAGAAAGTACTCCAATAGCTTCTTGTCATAATCTGCGCAATTGGAACTTGATGGCAGCAAACTTTTCAAGTTGACTTAACTGGATAACTTTCACAAATAACCTGAAGTACTAGTTCTTTGAAAGGGAAGTGCTTTATATGGCTCTATAAGCAGTAAAGGCCGAAAGTTGTTGGGGAAATTAGACTCAAATGTATAGTTCCATAGCATCCCCATGTATGTCCCCCATATGCAGTATTTACTGGTGACTTTAGTGGCCTTTATGTGATCTATGCATGCCTCTAACTGCTATCTGGACTGAAGTTCAGAACAAACAAAAACCAAGTCATTGAAACATATGAGTGTGGGAAAACAAAAAAAGGTTTTTTTTGTGTAGAAGATGGATAAGATTACCTGTTTAACACTTGTTTAAAGATACTAATGGTTGGTTTTCTTGTAAGAAGTAAGTCTAATGTTATGTAGGATGCTCTCTTTGCTCCACAAAAAATATAGTGATGAAGTTAACAGCGAGAAATGTAGTCCTGTTCTTAAGGATATGCACCAAATGTCATATATGTACTTTGATGCTTATTACCTTGTGTCTAGATGTCAAGAAAAGATCATTGCTGATTTTTGTGTTGTCTTTAATATGAATGTGACAACCTATTATCTAATCCTGGTGAACCACTGGTGAAATCCCCAAACTGTACTAAGTCTGCAGGACTATCTTCAGTTCTCTAAACAGATTTGACTGTTGTTCAATGCAGTGCATTTTCCAAAAGATTATCTGTATTTCTCTTTCCTTTTACAAGTTTATTCCAAAATTTTCTCCATTGTAGTGTCATTTTTAGGACATACGAATAAAGTGAGCACTTCAGAATAGGACCATCTTCAAGTATTTTACCGTTAATATGGATCTGGTGCCTGAACCTAGAAAGAATGAAAACCAGTGCTTGCCAAACATTAAATATCCACACCAAATAAGTGTAACGGTTAAGAAATCCTAGCCTCATAAAATGTAGAGACCTTCTGTCATTACTTATTTGGTGTCACTCTGCTACAATCTTATAGTCTGCTAGTCCTTTTACAGGGTGTTTTGTATCTAGGCAACAGCTAAGTACTTTGCTGTATGCGCCCTCAGTTTTAGGAAACCATACTCATTGATGATTACTTGTGTTACCTTTTATTTCATTTCCAATTTTGACTATTTTATAAACAGGGAGCTGTAAAAAATCAGTTGGAAATTGATTTTGCTTCTATCTACAAGTTTTAGGATATTTGGCTTGGGTATGCTATGTTTTCTAATGTCTAGTTCTCCTACCATGTGCGAGATATCTGAGTCTCGAATTCAACTGTGCAGAAGTACAATATGTTCATGGCTCAAATTGGTTGTGCAGCTATTGGTGTTATAGCCTTTACAGTTTTTGGTCCAGGATGGTTGGCTAGGAGCAGCGCCCTAGCTGCAGCCATAGCATTCATGATATACACTCGTGCAGTACATCCACCTGGTATCTAACTAAACACTCATGAATCTCAGTAGCCTTTGTCTGCCATATCTTGCTTTTGTGCTAAAATGGGAGATCATATGTACTAATGGCAGCTGCCAGCTTACCTCTGTTGTTCATTGATGCTGCGAAACTGCATCGCCTCAGCTTTTGGTATGCTTTCTTCCCCGGGGCTACTGCATGCATTCTCTTATGTCTAATTGTAAGTATCTTCCTTTCTATCATCCAAAATGATATTCTTTTCTTGGTACTCAAAGTACACTATGGTTTCTCTTAGGAGCCAATATACATTTCATATAGAAATGTGTAGCTCTATTTTGCTGCAATATAGCTTGAGCTTCTGCATTCCAGTAATGGCATACCCCAGTGTCTTCCTCCTGCTCTCTTTACCTCTTTTTACTTCAAACAGAACCTTCTCTCAGATGCTTTTGAATTCATGTGTAATTATTGCTTGAAGGAGGATAGGGTAGAGCTTTACTCATTTGGCGTAAACGAATATTTGTGCAAAGACTATGTTTATCATATATCCAGAAACATGTAATCTTGCATTTGTAAGTGATGCAAAAAACTTCTCATGTTACTTTATTTTCACACTGCTGCAGCAAGAGATGGTTTGTTACCTGAAAGATAGTCTCAAATTTTAATATGGGAAAGTCCTTCATCCGGAAGTCCTAAAAAGTTTCCACTTCATTCAGTAATCAAGAGGAAGAGCTGGGCAAAGCTTTCATTACTTTCTAAAGTTCTATCCCTTGTATACAGGCAGCTGATCAGGGAATGCGTCAACATTGAGGAGAATGTTCCCTTTTTCTACTCACAAAGTTGAAATGATTTTATGATTTTGTGCATGAAATTGTAATTGACAATGTTCAAACAAGAGGATTATCATACTGTAACAAATCTCTAAATGGAGATGCCGCTATAGCAATTTGTTATTGTTTAACCATAAAAGAATTATAAATATAAAGAATTAATTTAACCCCAAAAACAAAAAACAGAGGACTGAGGATTTGGGCCTCATTGAAGGGATCCCTTTAGTGAAATAGATAGAAGATATGGTCGAAGGGGCAAAAAAAAAAACAAAATAAAATAAAAGGAAAGGATTATGACTCGTTTTAGGGTTCAAAAATTGATTTTTGCCAAAAAAAAATTAAAAATCAGAATCAGTTGAGAATAGTTCGGAAAAGAAATGAATGATCTACAAATCAAGTTCTTCTACAAGAAAAAGAAAAAACAGACTTTTATAGTGGAAAGAAAAAAGGATAACAAAAGCAAGACATGGGATTGCGAAAGGAATGAGTGCCATTTATCATCAAAGAATACGAAGAAAAAGAAAAATCAATGAAGAATAAGATATCAAAGAATCGAAAGCAGCCCCCAAAAAAAAACATTTGTTTGGATAGAGAGTATTTGAAATAATTTTTTGAAATAAAACACTGTAGCACTTTTTTGATGTGATGTGTGTGAGATAAAAAGGTGGTTAGAAAATGTGTTGATTATGCAAGCAAATAAATTTTGGAAGATAATCTCCTATCCAATATATTTTTGCGGACAAAGATCGTTGAAAGTCGAGAGGGCCGACCATAAAACCAAACAACCAATAGGAGAAAAGACAAGTCTGCAAGAACTGCCACGTAAATGAAGCAAAGTCCACATCCGGTGTGGTCCTCCAAAATGTAACCAGGAAAATTCCAAAGTACACTAGTCATTTTTTGTTAGGTGGACGGTGTCCTTGAGCGTGATGGGTCATCATGTATGGTCTCTAAAGGCAACTGCTGTAGAATAGTATTGCCCACGATGGCAAAGCATTTGGCCACATGTGAGGTGAGGTCAGGTGGCTGACCAAATTCGTGTTGGGTAACACAGGACTAAATGTTGTTAATTGAACTAGATCGTTGATGAATTGTACGGTAAGAAATTAGAAATATATTTAAGCCAAAATATTGTTGTCAATGTTAGTTTTCTCGTCCACAAGAGTTAGCTTAGTTGCACACAGTAAAGGTGCAAATTAGTCGAGTTCTGACTTGGGTTCAAGTTTCTCAAGTTGTTAAAATTTAAATTTGAATCCAAACTCGATTTAATCCTAACTTACTTGACATTGAGTTCGAAGTCAATCAGATTGAATTCAATCGAGCTTAACTAATGGTATAAGTTGACATTTTATATGATTTTAGAGAAGACTTGCGATAGAGATTTCACACTAGTTGATACAAAAATATTCACGCACACGCACACAAATATAAAGATTGATTTTTATTAAATTTGACAACTTTTTGAATCTCACTTGATATTGAACTCATCAAATTATATATTTGAGATGCTCAAACTCGGCTTTGAGTTTGGTTAATGATCGAGCAAACTCACGAGTAATTAATTGAGTTTGATACCATTAGATGTGGCTATCTTTTCTGAGATGAATCACTCTTTGTGCCTATTCTAATTATTTGATTTTGCTCAAAATATAATAAATTTTTTTTCCAAGGGAGATATACTTCATAACTGTAATTGTCAAATGAGATAGAGTCGAATATTAATGGCTTTTAAAGGAAGGTAACAAGTATATTAGGATATTTCAAAGTAGAAAGTATGTCATATTACATACATAGACATACGATGGAGGGAATATTACATTTCGGGTAGGGCAGGGCTCGTCCAATTTTCTTTGGTTCTTTGATGTTTTTCAAATGACCCTTTCATATTCTCAAAAGGCTACCATCATACACAATAAGCACTTGGCATGTAGGGTACAACAGAACAAGTGACACTTTGCATTCCACTGTGTTTGATGCCGTCAAGCAAAGGTTTTAAAGAAGGTTGGGAGCCTCAATGGTAGAATGACACGGACAAATGGAAAAATAATAAGTGATCCTGTCAAAGATAACAACAAATTCACGGTACGAGGACTGGAAATATGAAGACTCAAAAGCTTATTTTTGTAGCTTAGAAAAGCTTGGGTCTTCAGGCCAACCTCAAAAGCAAAGGGGTACAAGAATTCTTTTAGGTAACTTGGTACATGGGATGGGATTGGATTAGATTCTTAATCTAATCAAACATCTGGTTACAAAAGCTTAGGCAATTTTTTGTCAGATGGGATTCTCGAAAATCTACTGCTAACAAATTGTGCTTGACACCAGAGCAGAGAAGATAAGTTTGACCAGTAATCATTCTAGGGTTTTGATACCTGAAGTGCCATGGCAAGCAAGTTGCCAAACAGGCCAAGAATGGGGTATGCAAAAGCATGTTAGATGCTTCCACAAACGTGCCAATAAACAAGGATTCCACTTGAGTTTTACCAGGTCATAAAACCATTCAGTTATCATTATCTTTTGCATAAATCCTTAGCCATTTTAAAATGAACAGACTGCCGAAGAATCTCCTTCAAACTGCTCATTCAGTGCAAACATGAATAGTTCTCTGGAATATTAAGAATTTAGAGAGGAGAAGCCCTACCAGACTTTCCAGCTTTTGATCAGGGCTATCTCCACCCATGGTACATGTGCATGGAATAATGCAAAGAATAAATTATCCATTTTGCATCTTTAGGATTTGAGAACCTAGACCAGAAGCTCAGACGAGATTTCATAATGTTTAGATGCTACATTTCATGCAAATTTTGTCGGAAATATACAAATACAGTAACAAAAAGTGTACCATTTCCAGATTACAGCAAAAGCGGAAATCAACATTTTATAACATTGACCAGAACCTACCTCCACCACTCTGGATCGGAGCCATAGATTCCAATTTATTGCTTATAGACAAAACTACTACATTATTCTTGACACAAGAAAAGTGAACAAGAAGCAAAATATGAGCTATTCATGATTCAGTACGACCAGAAACCGAATGCCTGATCTTCAACTGGAAATCCATAATAACATGAGCTTGGAGGGTTGTGATAATCAGAATCTTCCATCTTCAGGAAAAGATATGCTGGATGCATCAGATTCTTAGTTATGTCATCTTCTTCATCCTGAGATAGATCAGACTGATCCTGTTCCAAGGCATATGAAGAATCACCTGGCTCCAGGAGAGAAGAGTGAACTCCATCAGTGTAATGAGGGCTGTCTGAATCCAATACATCACTTTTAGCAGAGCTTAGATCTTCCTGCTTCAGAGCCACAGCTGATACTTTTGATATCTCATCCTCGCAAGCTGAATCAGCAGTGGATCCTTTTGCTCCTGCAGCAGAGATGCTGCTGCTATGAGACAATTTGGAATTCTCATTCTCGTTTTCTTTGAGAAGGAGCTTCTCTGTAATGTGAACAACCTGAATAAATTCGATAAATTACATTAGCACATTTGACATCTCTAAATTAAAGTGCAAGACTAATATTGGAGAATCATAGGGCTATTACCTCAGCTTTTAGCTGCTCTTTCTCCTTCAGAAGATTGTCATAATCAGCTTTCAGGTTATCGTAGCTAGCTTGCAATGCCTCGTAGTCTTTCTCCAGCTGCTTTGTCTTCCATCGTGCACGACGGTTTTGAAACCATACTGCAATCTGCCTGGGTTGCAAGCCAAGCTCCTTAGCAAGTTCAGCCTTCCTTTCTGGTTCAAGTTTGTTCTCATCGTCAAAGTTCTTTTCCAGAAACAGAACTTGCTCAGCAGTAAGCCGCCTCTTCTTCTCTGGTGGTCGAAAGTACTCCTCCAATTCCTCGTCCACTCTCTCTTCTTGATCAAACGAGTGATAGAATGAGTTATTTGGTCTCTTCCGCCCATTAACATCTTCAAAGCTTACCATTGATCGGGAACCTGAAATCAGGATAAAACTGTAAGACTACTGTTCACGCGATCATGAAAATTGCAAAACCATTTCACCAATCTCTAAAAGCAGGACATCCCACATTTTGCTTCAATCATTTACTATTCATGGACATAAATTAACCACAGGTTGCTTACACAAAGGAATTAATCTTTGCGCAGGTGGAGAACTTTTCAATCTTCTTCCAAGACCTTGAATTAAAGACACTTGACAGATTCAACAAAAGAGCAACTAAAATGATTTTTTAAGTGAATTTAGATTAGTTGCGGTCGCAGATGCAGTCGCAGATACAGTAAATGGAGCATACCGAACACATCTGTTCAACCGTGTTAATTAGGCCTACCAATGGCTTAAATACACGAGGATAGAACCCTGGATTCTTGGACAAGCACGAGAGAGACAAAAACATTTACTTGAGCAATCCAATTCCAAATTTGCCGATCACGCTAGTGGCAACTACTAGCAGTAAAAAAGGGGTTGACTCATGGGTCGAAAACACTTCCATTTATGGAAAGGATATCAAAGCATAAAAGACTCAAATCCACGTGATAAGATCTTTAGTCCAATAAGTAGTAACTGGTAGAATGATCCGATACAGCAATATTAAGTCATTGATTATCAAAACAAGACGAAGAAGACAGTAAAATCAAAATTCCTACATATCCAATACCAGAAAAAGGAAGAAGAAGAAGATAACCACCAAGCATCACAAATGAACCAACAATCAATAAAAAGTCAACGCCTACTGAGAGAGAGAATCTGAAGCAATTTTTTACCAGGAAAAGAAGACGAAGAGCTGGAGATGAAGAGGGAATCATGATGAGGCTGAGACGATGAAGAGCAACCAACTCTTTGATTCTGAAGTAAAAAACTATTCATATTCGAAGCACCACCAGCACCACCCTGGCCATAAACCAGATTCCTGCCTGCCATAGCTGCCAGTTCCTGGAGTCCAAAGATGAGATTTTTCTACCCTTCTTCACTCTCCTCAGGCTGCCATCACCATTCACCACCACCTCAACAATCCCTTTATCTTTTCTTACAGGGATATATTTCTTAAAGCACAAATATTAGATTTTTCTTAAAGATTAGATTTTTCTCTTTTTCTTGACCCCCTTTTTTCACTTTCAAGGAGCCGCTGCCATAGTATTGAGCAGCTAATTTTTCACCAACACTTTAAATAGCTTCTTGGGATTTGTCTAGTTTTGCAATTATATGTGAAGAAAAAAAGAGCTTAATATTTGTGGCGAAAGAAGCTAGTGATGATGATCTCTGTGATGTGGGAAGTGTGAGAGCACCTGCTGCCTATAACAATATCCATCATCAAATTTTCACCCGTTTTTTCACAAGTCCTGATTGAAAAGAGAGATGAAATATAGGGGAGGGGAGAAAGAAGCAAAATAGATGGCCAAAGAAGGGTTGAAGGTGGAGTGGAGGGGAGGAGAGGCGAGGAGAGATGGAGGGGAGAACTGATTTCTGATAAAAGCCTGTTTGATTGTTGTTTGGAACTTTAGTGTAAGAGTCTCGATGTTATAAAGGGGTTTACAAGAGCCAATTTTGTGAATTGGGCAAATTATGGAAATAGTCCCTAAAGTAGTGGTAAAGTATTATCTTAGTCCTTAACATATCGAGTAAATTGATTTGCTCCTTAGCCTTCAAAAAAGTATGTCATAGCAGTCCTTGGCCTCAGAAATAATTCGTGCAATAGGCTGTAAGTAGTACAAGTGACCAAAATGAGAAAACATGTGGCCTTGTTCTATTTGGTTTTACATTTTGCAAAATTTGACCATGAAAACTAGTATCAGAGAATAATCCAAATCAGCTAAAGTTACCCTTTAATAGATTGTAGATATTAGTTTTATTGGTTGGTGTAAAATTTATAATCTAAATATAAAAATAAATGAAGATAAAAAATAATCATCTAAAATTATTCTTTATAATGAGCTAAAGTCGACAATCATAAATAAGGTCAATGAATCGTTACACTTTGAACAATAGTTTAGATAAGGTATTCCCGTAACTTTTTTTTTTCTTTCTTTTTTTGGATATCTTTGTAACTTTCTCGACCTTTTGGTTAAGATTCGGTGTATATCTTTTCCATTGAAACTTTAAGCACTATAAGTTAATAAGATCTGGAATATCTTTTTTCTTTACTTGCTTTTTTCACGGGAAAATTCATAAATATTGAGGCCAAGGGTCATTATGATGTACTTTGAAAATTTTGAGACCAAATTGCTTCATTTGAAATGTTAAACGCTAAGATGAAATTCGAGAAGAGGTTAGGGACTAAAATCAAGCAATTTGCCCGTTGGGGTTTTTGTGAAATGGATTAAAGACTTTGATTGGAAATAAAATGATTTGATATTGATAGTGGGTTCGAACGAAGAAGACATAAGTAGGCCCTAGCAGCTGTGCATCTAACATCTCTGGGAGTTCTTGGATCTGCTTACTATTGTCAACTGAGCTTAATGACCATAATACCCCGCTCAAACAAATTTGAGCTCTTAATATCGCGTTGCTTGAGTGATTTGCAAGCTTAGCGGAGTTGATATGTATAGCAGGCTCATATTCAAGGAGATATTTAGTGATTTTAAATATTTGTTGGCATGTTAAATCAAGACTCAAAAATAGAATTTTCTATATTATTATTTAGCAGTGTTTTAGTTAAGTTAGGTTTTTAATAAGTCCAATGGAGTCAAGTTATGGTAGTTTTATTGTTTAGGTATTAGTATTTGATTAGGAAATTTCTTGTGATTGTAAGACTTGTTTACCAAGTCATCTAGTCTATAAATAGGCAGTTTCGTTATTGTTATTAGTTGAGAAGAGTGAAATTGAGAGTCTTGTTATTATGTATGATTATTAATATATATTATTGATATTATTCTTCTTCTCCCACACATACTTGTATGTGTGTAAATTGCCTCCCTATCCCATAAACATTGTTTTTATGAAATATATCTCCTACAACATTTTGGTGGAATTTATTTTTGGGTTCTACAATATTTAGTGGTTTTTTACATTGCTATGGTGTTTGATGAAGTAAATTAGTGTTTCAGTCAATTTTCCAGCAAAATAAATATACAAATTTAATGCACCCCTATTTCAATTTCTTATGACATATGAAAAATGGCACCATTTAGTTGTGCCCTAAAATAAGCTCTCTAGTGACATTAGTATATTGGAGAAATAAAGAAGAAAATAGTAATAATTAATCCATATTTTGAGTATACAAGGACTAATGATATTTCCATTTTTCAAAATAGTACTAGAAGTAAAATTAAGTGTAAAATCAACACACATCATGGTAATCTATCAAAAGTTTACTTGACTATAGAAATTGCACATATATGCTCATCGGCGGTGTGTAACATGCTTTAAGTCACGGTACATAGTAAAGAATACTTATCTCATATTCAGTATTAAGTCTCTAAATTTGGATAATCACATGGGACTGTGGATAAGTAAGATATAATTTTTGTTAGGAAAATCATCTAAGTAAGTAGACGTAAGGTCTGAAAACCTAACTTTGACTCTAGAGTTTAATTAGCGAGTGTTTGTATCTACATATGAAACATTCTTATAATGTGAATCTAATGTGAAATAGATTAACTTGTTCATCAATTTAATAATTTTGAAACTATACAAAATTGGTATCATGCACTTAAATCACAGATTTTTGATGGTAAATATTCATTACCTTTATAAAATTAGATAAACTAAGGCTTTTTAGACATCAAAGGAGTAGGTTAAACAAACCTTTTTTTTTTTTTTTGCATTTTCTCTTTTTATTTCTTCTTTTGCATGGACGATAACAAGAACTTTGTGTAGATTCTTCAAGTAAAAACTGGTGTATAGAGTTCAACCTGAACCCCAAACGTTAAATAATGAAACAAAAAGTCTACATAAATAAAAAGTACAAAAGTTTCCAATTCCTGGCTTAATATTGTTAGTAAACAACCCCGTGTCTTTTGAGACAGGCTAATGTTTCATAAGCTTACAAAACATACTCCAAGTTCGAGATAACCAATACAAGGACAATTTCGTAAATGGCAGCCGATGTAACGCAGGTGTACATGACAGCAAGGCAGTAGAGAAAGCAAGTATAAAACAAATCATTTTGTCTAATCTATCGCTGTCGAGGAGTGGGAAATGAGAGATAAGTGTTTGAGCGTCACAAGTTTTTTTATTTTATTTCTGCCATTATAAAAGAAGAAACCAATAGGGGTTTCCTAATTTCACAGGCTGAGACTTAAAACTTCAGATCACAATTGTTTCTCCTCTTCCTTTTTTTTTTTTTTTTGAGTTGATGCGAAGTTTGCTGATAAAGAGGATTAAGAAATTAAGTTGACAGGGTGACCTATGTGATAATTTAATTTAGCACTTAAATTTAATGGATTCAAATATTAATATGTTTAAATATCTTTGATAATGAAAAATAGAACATTTGAATTAATTAATTGACATTAAATTTTTTAGACAAAACTTGTTTTAAAATTTAAGTGATAAATTATTCACTTATCACTTAATATGTTAATTTAGTAACTTAATAAATTCAAACTTTAAATTTTAGATTTCAATTTTCAAATTTCGATTTTTTCAGATGCACCCTATGTCTCAATAAGACTTTGGTATTAAATTAGCTAGAGATTGGATAAAAATAGTAGATCATTTTGTAAATTAACCAAACCAAAGTGAAGCAAGTTTTTATATTTTATTCAACTAAAATGTGATTTCATAAGCATTTGTGTTTCAATAAATACACATGAGAAATGAACATTTTTAATCTCGACTCGAGTGTGGAAGAAAGAACAATATTAAACTGAATACAGTTTTAAATTCATTAAGAATTAAGCCAAGTTTAATCATCAATGATGTTGGATTCCACCATGTTAAATCCACTTACACGATCCTCACTTCACTAATCACCTTTCCGCTACTAAAGGGTCAAAAATGGGAGGTTTGGGTACATCAATCAAATCAGCCGTGAGGTAACATTAGCATATTCCCAGTCGACATCTCTTTGCCTTCTCATTTTGTTCTTTCCCACCTGGCCACCTTGGCTCCACAATGCTCCTCATACGACCCCCCTTTCTCGCCTCTCATCCTTGGTCAATCTCTTGTACGACTATTTCTAGGCCAAAATTAAATAAAAAGCCCCACCACACACATATAGATATATATATGTATATATATTCCGTGCTAGATGTATTGGAGAAGTATGCAACAAAAAAGTAAATAAAATCCACAAAATAAAAGAAATATGAAAGAAGTTTTTGTCAAATTCTCTTGCGAATGGCTTTTGAAGGGGAAAATTAATAAAAGGTTTATAATTATATGAAGTTCTATTCTAAAACCTGCTTGGGTTGTTATTTTCTAAATTTTTTGTGAAAAAAATGTAATACATTTGATGTATATAAGATAAGAAGATAATTGAAAACTATGTTAATGAAAAATATAAAATTTTTTTGAAAAAGCTTAGGACCAGTTGGTGCATGAATGATGCCATTAGGCAGAATATGTAGTAATCACTAGAGCTCCAGGTGTACGTTCCAATTTTGTCAGACGTCCTTAAAGGAACATCGGAGCTCCAAGTGTAAACAAAATCAAGATGAACAAGTTCCCGAATCATGCTAGAAGCATACTTACTACTCATCTTGATACATGTAAAAATCGTAGCAAAATATTCCATATGGAAAAAGGCTCGTCCGAAAAGCTACTTTGGAGCCAAAATACAGTCGATCGAAGTCGCAAAGACTACACAATGCTTCCTAGTTTAGTCCTTGTTTCTTCACATAGAAAGCAAAATTCTTTTAAGGGTTTGGTTAAGTTTTTGATAAATTAGTCATGGGAATGTTCTGATCACGAAGGCTTCTAGAGGGAATTTCTATGGATTCGTTTAGTTTTAGACACTAACACTGCATTTGCTGATCTCCGAGGGGATGTATTTTCATTGAGATAAGGTTAAGTGATTGCGCTTTTTTGACCGGCACCCTAAAAATAAAAGGAGAAGGACTGATGGTTTTATTTCTGATCGATTATTTTAACTGATTATAGATTCTGATTTTAAAAAATTATTCTATGTAATATTCTCAGTACTTTTATCTTTAAATTATAAATATTTTAGTAATAAAAAATTAAATTTTATAATCACTTAAAAAGTGCCTTTTACTGATTCTGATTATTTTTATAATCAAGTTTTACAAAATTTAAAGCAAGCAAAAACAAGGATGTACTATTCAAGAAAATGCGCCCAAGGCATTTAGCAGCGAGGGTTCTTTCAAAATCTGATGGCAAACTCTACATATATATATATATATATATATATATATATATATTCGACAGCAAATTGAATTGGGAAAGCCAAGCTTCTTCGATGATGGTTGATTAAAGAATTGTGTATTGACCAGATTACTCGAGCAATGTGACCTGGCCACGTAGTGGCTTATTACTACTGGTCATAAGCAAGCACTTTCTTTCCGATCCCACTTTCACTTATTTCAAAATGATTAAACATTTTTCAATGAAATCTGCCTGCATGTTTAAATTAGCATGTCCCTTTTGTTTCCTTTTTTCTATAGCAAGGAAAAATTTAAATTTTCGATATACTCAGACATATAAAAGAATTGCGAATAAGATTCTAATAAATAAGTCTAAGTGAATCAAATACTTCGCGATGCAAGTATCGGCTGGTTTTGATGATTTTAAAATTGTATTCAAATTTCACTTATTTATTTTGTTAATCGAGTTCAAATAGTTTCTTATTGAAGTCGAACTCGAGTAACTTGACTATTTTGTATATAAGTTTTACCTTTTATGCTTCTATTTAATGTGTGAGTTTGAAACTTTAACTAATGTTATATATTCTTCATCTTTGAATTAATTAATTGATGAAGTCAAGTTAACTTTTTTTTTTTTGGGTCAAAAGTCAGCTTTGTATAAATTTATGAAGTAATTACAACTTGTACCTTATTTTACAAAAGATTGGCAATTGCCAGATAATTAGAATGTGCAGCACTAGTTAGCTACACCAGGAAGGAATTCTTCCACGTAATATGATCTAATAAGTTAAGGCTAATTTAGCCTAACCATGACTACCAACATTCATTTCCTTTTTAACAAAGGAAAATAAGCATTGCCAAGAGGATTTACTTAATAATCTAATGTCGTCAATTACAATGTTTAGAAGGGGGGGGGGGTATGAACTCATGTTAGCTGATGAACTCATTGAGCCAAACTCAGTTTGAGTATCAAGCATGATTCTAAAAGATAACTAAAAAGATGAAAAATTAAGAAAGACTTCGCATTTGGAGAGAAAATTTCCATGAGTTCTAATATTCTACCATCATTTGACTGCGGTTTTTGAAGGAGGCAGCTGAACTCCAGGTTTTGCTTTTTGTGGTCCAACAGTGAACGTTGGACCTATATATCGAGGCCCATGAAAGAATATAGAGTAGGTCCAGTTTGAAAGCAGTTTCTTAGGGCCTAGACTTGCAAATTTGCACAGCTTTCAGGATTTCAGTCTCTTGTGATTGGTGACCAAAGTAGCAGGGGAGAAGTTTTGGATCCCCCAATTTAATTTTTTTTTCAAATACTCCCAAAAATAGTTTTTTTTTTTAATTTTGGGTATTTGAGGAATACTAATTAGGGCATCTCCAATGAGCCGTGTAATGCCTATTACACGCATAGTCCCTATTGAACGGTGGAATGCTGCTATCCGATGGGCCCCACTGATGACAATATGTATCATTTTGAATGTTTATTGTTTCTTTTCATCTGATCTTGATGTATAAAATTTTAACGTTCTAATTTAGCGTTCATTTTAAACGTTGGGCTCAACGGATACTTTTATTGCAACGGTAATTTTTTTTATTTTTGCTCTATAAATACACAAGGTAATTTTTTAATTCACCTCACAATCTCCTACTCCATCATTTCTCCTATTGTCTAATTCATTTTCTTCAACATATTTACATACTTTCCTCCAATTTCAATATTTTGTCATTATGGAGGAGAATTTTAGTAGTTTTAGAAATATGTTAAATGATCCAAATATAGAAAATTCATCATCTTCACAAAATCAAAACCACCAAATTTTGCCAAAGTACCCAAATTATCCAAATTATCCATTTCCAATTCCAAATTACCCATATTTGCCCAATTCCAATCATCCACCAAATTCCCAAATCCATCAAAATTTTCATATCCATTTCCTATGTATCAACCACCTAATTATTTTAATCCGTCCATGGGGAATCACTATACTCCGGGATATTATAACTATGGTATGGGTTGTGGAGGCTCAACGCCGTCAAATACAAGGAAGGATTTTGATTTCATTGGCCAACAAGAAAATGCAACACCAATTGAGTCACTTTCGAACTCTCAATTTCCACCTTATTCAACACAACGTGGGGTAGAAAATATAAATCTCACCAATGAGGTAGCGGAAGAACCCGACGGTAAACGCATTCCATGGAGTGTTGATGATGACAAGATGCTTGTAAGTGCTTGGCTCACAATTTCAAATTGCATCATTGTAGGTAACTCTCAAAATGAAGAGAGTTTTTGGAAACGAGTCACCGACTACTTCAATGAGAATTGAAAATCTGGGCCATCAAGAAAATATAAAGTTGTGAAATCATATTGGCATTGGTTGAGTCGGATGGTGAATGAGTTCAACCAATACTACAACAAATTGGTCGGAGAACATCATAGTGAGTGGAATGATGACCAGATCAAGCACCATGCACGTGAGTTATTTTACAAAATAATAACAAGTATTTTTTAAGTGAACATGTGTGGGTGCTACTAAAAAATGATCCAAAGTGGAAGGTAGATACTTCTATGGAGTGTTCTTCAAAAAAGATAAGAACTGATGAAAGCAGAGCTTACACTTCTTCATCAAATATGGATTCAAGTTTCGACATCAATGATGGTGACGTACGTGAAGTTCATCCACCTGTTCAAAAAGCATCAAAGAAAGGAAAGAGAAAGGCAAAATCAAGGGTGAACGAGGAAAATTTGAGTGGGGAACTTGACCAAATCCGGAACATGCTGAAACAGAAAAATGAAGAAAAATTGCAGGCCATGGTTATAATTTTTGAACTGATTACGAAATCTTACTCAAGGATACCACAGGCATGACCGAGCAACAGTTTCGAATCCATGAGCATATGTGCTCCATCCTAAAAGCCAAATATAATATTCCTTAGTTTAATTTTATTTTTATTTTGATATATGTAATTTTTTATTTTTACATTCGAGTGTTTAATTATTTATTTGTAATATTACTTATAATTTCATGTCATTATATTTTGTTGTTCTGAAATTTTAAGTTTCACTATTTTACATTTATTATAAAAACTAGCAATTAGAAAACTAGCCATTGGAAAACTAGTTGATAGAAAATTAGCCGTTGAAAAACTAGCTATTAGAAAATTAGCTGTTGGAAAACTAGCTGTTAGAAAATTATCCGTTGTAACACTAGCACTATATATATGTTGGCAAGACTCTATACATTTCCACCAAATACTCAACCGACTAAAAAATGTCTCAATAGAAATTAAAAAGTTTTTAGTCAATGAAATGATGGACGACACGGATGATCAAATTATGATGCTGCTGGAGCAATGGCAAACGCAGCACACATCCTCAAGTCATTACATCCGTACACACACTCGAAGATATTACAATCAAGAGCGTGGTATCGGACATGATCGACTTTTTAATGACTATTTTGCCGACAACTCGGTGTATCCTTCACATATATTTTGACAACGATTTCGAATGAGAAGGGAATTATTCTTTCGGATTGTAGAGTCGATTACCAATCATTCAGAATTTTTCCAAATGAAGGTTGATGCAACCGGCAAAAGGGGACTTTCTCTGCTCCAAAAAACCACAGCAGCTATCCGACAGTTAGCATATGGAGCACCGGCTGACCAATTGGATGAATACATAAGGATGGGTGAATCCATTGCAATCGAATGTTTGTTTGAATTTTACTGATGCATGATTGATATTTTTGGGGCACAATACTTGAGAAGGCCTAATGCTACTAACGTTGAACGTTTACTTCAATTGCATTCCGAGCGCCATGGTTTCCCCGGCATGGTTGGCAGCATTGATTGCATGCATTGGCAATGGAGGAATTGCCCCGTGGCATGGAAAGGTCAATTTATTTGAAGTGATAAAGGATCTCCCACAATAATGCTAGAAGCAGTTGCATCAGCTGACTTATGGATATGGTATGCATTTTTCGGCGTCACGGGGTCTAACAATGACATTAATGTTGTCGCGCCCCATTTTTGAAAGGAAAGAAAACTCGTCGTTTCGGATTTTTAGTTGAAAAAGGTTTTTTAGTTAAAAAATTAATTTTTGATTTTTTGAAAAATAAAAATAAAAGAAATGGGTCATGGGACTAAAAAAAATGCGATGATTTGAACCCAAAAACAAAAGTCTAGAAAAGGGTTTTTAGAAAAATTTGGAGTCGCCACTTGATATGGAGTTTAGGTGTACCAAGTCACCCAAAAATTTTAATTAATGAAAATAAACTAAGAAAACCCTTTTTTAGACGACTCCATATATTTGAAAAACTAGAGAAAAAGGTTCGGGAGTCACAGTTGAAAGAAGGGAAGGCAAAGATTCGATGTTACTTGTCTCTAAGGCACCCTTCTAACCTAACCAAAACTAGTTGCATGATTTAGTTAAAATTTTCCTAATTCTAACTTTAAAATTTATTACATTTGGATGTTATCTATATGGATGCAAAACCTAAACCTAATGTCGGGTTGGAAGGGGCAAAATGTCTCCTTGAGGTTTGATTGGAATTGATCACATTAGTTGTGTCATCCAAATTTAATCCCTCGAGGAGGTCACGAAAAATGCAAATGATGAACCTTGAAAAAAAGCGGGAAACTAGGGTTTTCAAAAGAAATGCAATTTTTATAAAATCTCAAGGGAAAAGAAATTGGATTTTTGAAAAGATCAATTTTAAGTGCAAAAAGGAACTTGAATTTTCAAAAGATGAAATTTTAAGAAAAATGGATTTTGACTTTGAATTGCTAAACAGGAAGAAGAAACTTGATTTTTAAAGAATGATTTTGATAGAATTTAAAATAATGCACACGTATGTCCTAAAGAGGGATAATGCAACATAATAAGTGTGGGGAACTAAGTTCGTGACTTCAATTTTCCTTTTCATAGAAGGGATTTAAAAAGCGTGCTAAGGCTTAGAGAGCCATACTCGCTCTTTTCCCTTATTCAAAGGGTAATGCCCTAAAAAAAGTTAATCTATTTTTAACGAAAAAGAAAACTAAATGACATGTTTCGCATACGGGATGAGAGAAAACTATCATGCAAAATGGAAAAGAAACCCTAAAAGTGAAAAGTGTGTGAAACTTATATCTAATGCATGAACGGCCTTAAGGGTCTAGCATTGGACTAGCCGTCATCTAAAGGTTCTCACTAACATTGGATTAGTGAGACATCGAAAGGAAATGGCACAACTAGTGTTGGACTAGTGTGACGACGTTAGAGGGAATGAACCACACTAGCATTGGACTAGTGTGGTGACGTCAATACATTTACATAATAAAACATGTAGACATGATAATAAAGCAAGTAAACACATAAAAACATATAAACACAAAACACATAAGCATAATATCTAGATGCAAAACCCTATGGAAGCGGTAAACACATAAGCATGCAAACACGCAAATAAAGCATATAAAACCTAATTATTACATTGGGGAAACCTATATACAATCTAAATGGGGAAATCAAAATAATAATCTATCTATTGCAACTTGGCATTCAAGTGCCTTCCAAATAATTATTGAAAATTAAATAAAGCGATTAAAGACTAAAAATGAATAAAACTAAGGAAAATAAATTTAAACATGCAAATTCATGCAATAAAAAAAAACATAAGGCACATAAAGAGAAAAATTCTAAAGGTTTTAGATATACCTCCCGCGACTCAAATGGGAACTCTGGGTCACTTACTCAAAACGAATACACACGTTAAAATACCACAATAAATAAATGCCAATAAAAAATGAATAACTCAAATCAAAATGTTAAAGGAAAACAATGCACATGAGAAGCTTATACTTAACAATTAAAGAAAAGAAACATTTATAATTGCAAAGTCAACATTCTATTAGGGGTGTAATTGAAAATATTTTAAAACTTTTTGGGGTTTGAACATAATTTTCCAAAAATTAGGGGTCAAAATACAATTAAAATAGGGACCAATGTGAAAGAAATTAAAAGTTTTAGGGTCGAAGTAAAACTGATTGAGAAATTAGGGGTCAATGTCTAAATTCTGTTTGATGGATCAAAGAGTGGGCTGGAAATTTTTCAAGAATTGGGCTAGTATTGTTTCGGCCAACAACAGGACTCGAACCAATTAACCAAATCTGAACCCATCCAAAAATTAACAAAAACTCAACCAAACAAAATTAACAAAAACTCAACCAAACAAATAAGACAACTTAACAAAAGCATGAAGTAAAAGACCAACAAAAAAATTACCAAAATCTGATACAAAAGGCCAACAAAAATAAACAAAGTCCAATAACCCAACACAAAATAAGAACCAGCCCAAAATTGAACATCCAGATATAACTAACCCTGAAAATCTCTGGCCACTTTGGCCGGATTCTGGAAAATTCCGGCCAAAATGGCCGGAAACTCACCGGAACAGATTTTTTTGCAGCTTTTAAACTAAAATTTTTACACAAATTATTACTTTTCCTCATTTCAAACATGTTTATAACGTAAAAATAAACCTAAACTACGTCAAAAAAGAAGCAAACATCCAAGAAACAAACACATCTTCATCATCATTTTTTTTCTTGCTCTGTTCGTTTTTCTTTTCTTTGGTTTCTACACCTACTGCTGATGAGTCCAAAGACTCCAACCAGCATGCACGGATTCAACAAAAAATTCAGTCCATTTGGATGAAACATTTCTTTGGGACATTTCATCAAACAGGTTCAAAGCATTGCACAAGGATGAACATTTGATAAACTACTTGGAACTAATCCTACCCAAAACTTTTAGCCAACAAGATTTTAATCTAAGCCTAATCACTAGCATTCAACTTTCAACAATTTGCTAAACATAGAAGCTAAGAAACAAGACACCCGAAGCAACATCATCATCATCATCATTTTTTTTTCAAATAACCGAGTAATAGAAAAGCAAAGGGGGTCAAGAATTTTTGCAGTGCTTTTCCGACGAAGTGGTGATGACGATTGCTATTCCAGCAGGACGAAGCGAATGCTTTTCCTTCTCCGTTGGCTCCTTCTCTTTTCTTTCTTTTTTTTTTTTCCGGATCCTGCCTCTTTTTTTTTTTCTTTTTTTTTTTTCGGATTTTCCAGAAGCAAAATCACTCCCTGATTCTTTCTTTTCCTTCTGTTTCTATTCCTCTGCCGCCTCTCATCTATTCTCTCCCTCTTCTTGTTTCGATTACCTCTACCGCCTCCCCTTTCTAATCTCTCTCTCTTTGTTCTTAACCCTTCAAAACATCTCCATTGTTGCCTTTTATAGGGCTTCAAAATTTTTCCAGAAAAAGAAAAAAAGAGAAAACAACGAATGGTCGAAACAAAAGAGATGATGTGGTCTTCTTAGAAGCCATTAGTTTGATGATTAGGATAAGGTTTAGAGATTACAGCTGTTTTTGTATGAAAATTTCGATGAAGAAAAATGAGAAAAACAATCAGGATTTTCTTCATCAAAAGAAAAAGCTGCGATTTTTTTTTTTTTAAAGAAAAGGGCTAAAACTTTGGGCTTTTGCATTCTTTGCTTTGGGCTAATTCTTTTCCTTCTGATGGGCTATTGATTGGGTTTAATATTGGGTTTTGGGGTTAAAACAATTGGGCTGTTCGGTTTCCCTTTTTCTTCTTCTTTTTTTTTAAAATAAAATAAGATAAATATAATTGTAATCTATTTATTAAAATCTAGAATTGTAACAATGAGGATGAAAATAAAATAAATAAAACAATGAAAAATTTGGTGTCTACAAATGTACTCAATCAATCTCCATTATTTAACGACGTGTTGCACGGATATAATCCTGATGTTCAATTTATGGTAAATAGCACGTAGTATAGCAAAGGTTATTTTCTAGCAGATGGCATATATCTAGAATGGGTAGCATTTGTTAAGAGTTTTACATCTCCTAGAGATACAAAGAGAATCAAGTTTAAGCAAATGCAGGAGGCTGCAAGAAAAGACGTCGAACGAGCTTTTGGAGTGCTCCAATCTCGTTGGGCTATTATATGTGGCCCTGCTCGATTTTGGCGTAGAGCAAAATTGAAAGATATAATGTATACATGCATCATATTACATAATATGATTGTCGAAAATGAGGGAGATGCAATAAGAAATTGGGATGAAGATGATGAACAAACAATGATCCAGGTGACTCAAGGTTCAGTTGAAAATTTTCAACATTACCTTCAAAGGAACGCAGAACTACGTGATTTAGAAATACATCATCAACTTCGGTTTGATTTGGTCGAGCATATTTGGGAACGATTCGGAGGCAATAACAATGAAAATTAGTATTTATTATATTATTATTTGTATTTTATTTAATTTTAATATTATGTCATGGAGTTAAATTCACTAGATAGAATATTATTAATTAATAATGGATTATTATGATATTTTTCACATTTGAAATGTCACGTATTTGTTTCACTCTTGCATAATTTTTTTTAGAAAATACCAATGTATTATTTTTAAAGGGCAAAAAAAAATATTATTAAAAATCATAAATTAATATATTATCTTTTAGCAAATACAAACTCTAACAAGGCAAAAATAATGAAAGTCATTAATTTATTTTTAAAATTAATCACTTTTAAAATAATAAATTTATTTATTTATGGATCTGAGTTGTGCATTACCAAAATTAAAGATGGGAAAAAGTATAATAAAAGAGGGAATAGTGGAATGTTGATATGGCACGTGGACCCATGCAATTATACTTTGTAGAATGTAATCCATTGTGGGTGAGAGTGTAATAAAAATAAGGGATAGTGGAATGCTGATGTGAGATAGTGGAATGCTGATGTGGCATGTGGATTACACCCTGAAGGGTATAAACCATTGTGGATGCTCTTAGTATATTTCTCGACTATGAGTTTATACCACATATATCACATCATAAAAATACTGTATTAAATATTATAAAAATCTGAGTGAAAAATTTAGCAAACGGGGCTGCAGTTAAAAAAAAAAAAATGGAGACGGCCCATAGCAAGGCAATAATACGATTATCTTACGCAAATGCTACCGGTCTCGAATAGCACATGAGCAATAAAATACTTGATAACAAATTATAGTATAGTCTAGGCTGTCTAGCACACCACAAACACATTCAAGCGGAGAAAATTAGCAAAAGCCTAGTTTATATGGTCAAAAGTTCGTCCTCTTTGTTGATAATAACCATGAATATGCACACAATGCCAACCCCTATAACACATATTTGTACACCACCATATATAGTCGTTGCATAATGAGAAGTTGCATTTGCATCATCCTGAGTCGAACCAAAATAGCTTCTAGCTGGAGCCGGCAATCTTAATCCAAAACCATATATCCATCCTACTCCAACTACTTTAGATGGATTTGGATGAGGAAAAACATGTATCTTGTATCTAAATGGTCTGTCCAGCTTAACCTATTAAAATGGTGTTTTTACATGGAGAATCCATGCGGTTCATATGCATCCATTTGTACTTAAAAAAAAGAGGTTTCCAACTCTAACTATGACTTCTCGTCTCCTCGTGGTTTCCATGAGCATCATACAATATTTTTATTTTTTTATTTGTTATTCATTGAACTCTTTCTTTTTTTGGTGCTTAAAAAAAAAGAAAAAGTTTAAAAAAATAAAAAATGAAAATAAAATGGATTTTTTCAAGTAAAGATCTTAATTATCTATTCATCTACTAGTAGTAAGAGAATAAGCAAGAGCTTTCTAGCCCTAATGAGAGAATATATGAGGTATGGATAGGGTTAGGGTTTGGTTGACGGGCTTCCTTTCAAGTTACTGAGGCCCTCATCCTTTTTTTTTTTTTTTTCATTTTTGTGTTTCAAAATTAAGAATTTAGAGAATCAAGGAATAGAGGCTAGAGGGTGGAGAAGTGAAAATAAAGAAATAAAAAAAGTAAAGAATGGATATATAGCTAACCACTCTGTCATTGTTACTCTGATCTCATGAAGCACTACTTAGATAAATGGATCTAAGTGGGTTGGATCAATTTTATCTGTCAATCATTTGATATGACTCATTAATCTATTTTGACACCTCTACTTCTAGCCATGGACGAGCTACTTTTGGTCAGCGGGTTTGCCAAATGGAAACTCAAAATTTAGATATAAATTTTTGGAAAAGATTTTATGTGTACTTGGTAATTTATAATTGTACCTCAACTGGCCAAATAGAAGTGTTCATTTTACATTCTGGGTCATATAGGAATTATATTTTTTCTGGATAATTTGTTGAAAATGAATATATGTAAGTGTGCATAAATAAAGTCATAACATTTCTTAATAAAAAAACTGCTCTTAACTGGTTTTGGAAACCTGATTTTAGCTTTTGATTTTTGAAAATTTGTTTTGTTGTGTTCTCAACTGATTTTAGATTTTTTTGGTTCCAAAAACCTGAATACTAGAAACATGTTTTGGGGTGCTTTTGGATTCTAATTTTAGCTTACTTTTTCATGTGAACAAGGTTAATCTTCAAATTTTAACATAATTACTAAATTATCTAAAGATTAGATAATTTTTTATGATCTTTTCATTTTCTTCCTTTTCTCATTTCACTTGTAAAATTTTATTCGTATTTCCCTTGTTTTTCTCATCCATTATTTAATCTTCATAAGAAAAGTAATTAATTACATAAAAAATTATTTAATTAGCACAAGAATTCATTCATATAGCATTTAATGGTAATATGCTCATCCTTTTATCAAAATCAGCATTTTTTAACTTTTTTTAAGAATATCTATGCATTTATTAAAATGACTTTTTAAATAGTAAATGAGAACACATGAGTTATTCTAAAAAATTTGACTTTTAAGGATCAATTTTAAAAAAATCAGCTTTTACAAAATTATAATCAGTTGAAAACAAGCCTTAATTAAAAACAAATGTATATGTAATTTAGTATTGTAATTGATGCTGTATAGGAAAATTCTACTATCTATTTTGAGTACTATACCGGCGTATCCATGATTCTAATTCAATAAATTCTTGCCATATCATTCAATAATTTAAACTCATAAAATCGTCTAAGGATTGATATGTCCTTTTACATTTCTATGGGGCATTGATACCCATGAGTATGGTATGCAAAAAGTATAGAATTCCTTACAATGTACTAAAGAGTTAGTATCATTGAGTACGGTGCAAAAGGTATTAAAGAGTTGGTTTTCATTTTTTGATGAGTGGTAGTGCTAGAGAGAACTGTGCCTCCACTGAGAACTTGTGCTGGCTCTACAGCTGCTTCCAAGTTCCAACTGCTGCAGCTTTGACTAACTAGGTGGGGCTTGGAAGGACGGGAGGCAGCAAGAGTTGGTGATGGCTAGAGCAGGCAATTGCTGAGGAGTTAAGGAGGTGGAAAACATGCTGAGGATGATAGCTAGTCGAGAAGATCTGTCACGGATTAATAAAAGTTGCCAATTAAATCTCCAAAATTCATTGACAATGTGAAATAAATAACCCTTGGAGTAACAGTACACAACCAGATATCTTTTAACATTCTATTGAACCAAGTCACATATGATGAAATGAGTATTAACATACTGTAACCAGAACAGAAAAACTCAATGGGCAAGATCAAAGTATTCTGCATGGTAAGGGACATGTTTATTCGAGTGCAGAATCATTCAATGGGCAATGATCAAAGTATTTGAGGCAAACGGCCATTAGATTGGCTGTGTGGCTGTCCATTCTACTCTTCCACACCACATGTGCTTTCGCATGGCTGAAAGTTTGAGATTCTTCAGCTTTAGATACCACTCAATAATTGTGATTTTGGGTTTGGTAAGATATCTCGGCCAAAAAAAGATCATTATTCTTGTTTTGTTTGCTCTCATTCTAATAAGATCGGAAGTTCCCCAGACAGGAAAAAATTTTGGCAAAGCATCTTTTTTTTTTTTTTTTTTCAAGTGCTCTAGTTATACAGTGCATCCAAACACAATTGCATTCTCCGTATTTCTAATGATTTACTAGAAGAAACTAAAGAAAAATCAGTATTTCTATTTTCTTTTCCTCACTGATTCAACAGTGAGGCCGAAGCATCTACAAGATGATCCCGGCTCTGAAATTTTCTAGTTTTTCCTTACAATGATGTTGCTAAACGTAGATTGAGTCTTTCTGACGATTGTGTGGTGTGGAGGAGTTGAGAGTAATGAAGAAGCAATAGTATTTCTTGGACAGGAACAATGATTGAGGTTTGATCATTTTCCAAGAATTTATGGTGCTTGTGACATATCAGATAATGGTTTTGTCTACAAAGCTTTCATGTTGAACGGTGGCTGTGGTACCTAGCCGTTTACACTCTCTTTACGTTGTAAGCCAATCAAGTTTCTTGGCCGGCTAGTAAGCAAATTTCAGCCCTACCAAATAACGAATCTCCATTAATGCTCAGCACGTTTTCAATTTTATGCACCACTCATTGTCTTGCTATCTTTTATTTCTGCGACAACACAATCTGTGCACACTGGAGAGGAGAAGAAAATGCCAATTAGTGGCTTCAAAAACCCCTTAATGGACAACTCATATTGCAAAACCAACTTGGCTTGGCTAAGTTGGCCACCAAGGTAGAGTTTAAAGCTCTCTTTGGGTGTAGGTCATGGGATCAAATTCCATGGCCTGCATTTCTCACCAGTATTTTCTGGAAAAGCTGGCAATGCAGCCATGGTTTGTCCTGAATCCGATTGACCCTGGATCCCTCACTATGGTGGTTTAGTCCCCGCTGAATCCCCCTGGTCCAGTGGTGGTTTAGTCCCCGCTGAATCCCCCAATTGACCACTTTGGATCCTACACTCCCCATGGTATAGACTAAGATTAGACTAAAATAGGATTTGTCGTCTCAAAAAAAAAAAAAAGACAACTCATATTGCAAAAGGGAGGCTATTCAAGCAAAAATCAACCAAAAAGTTCAATTTTACGTGAGAAAATCGTTGAGGCCACCTGCTAAACGTCGAAAAAAATTAGCCTCCCCAAGCACACAGATCTTGCAAGATAATTCGTGTGTTGCACAATTCGCTGGTCAATTGTGACCTTGCCCCATCAGTGACCATTAACTGACCAATGCAAAAACAAGCTCATAGCGGTACTCAGTCCCAAGTCCTAGCAAGTAATGGCTCTCAAACAGTTGTAGAAAGAAACGGGGGAAGGTTTACAATGGCCGGCTAGGGTGTTAAACAGTTAACACTGCAACTACCCCTTTGCCGAAGTAAAGGGTCACATCTGGTCCCAGATTTATGAGAAGCCTATGCACAAGATCCTTTGTCTAGCACCTTACAGCACATGCTATGTGCATGTCCACTATTCCCCTACGTCTATGGTTATATGCAACTAGCACATGCAATTATGAACATATTGAAACTAATCAAGCACAAAACGTTTAAAATTTCCAAGTTCACAGAACAGCTTATAAACTTGTCGGCAAGGTTTAAGCTGATTACTACTGCCCTCCACATATAAAGTACTTGGAAATCATGATAAGCACGGTTAAGTTTCTTACCAATGCATGCTGTAGATCAGGAAATCTCATGGTTGAAGTGCTCTTAGGAAAGGCCTTTCTTGACACTGGTCACCATGACAGTTGGAAATAATGCTTTGATGAACTTTCCACTACGAAAGGTCAGTCGAAGGTTCAAGAGCTGCACCATGTCATGTCCACATCCAATGTAAATCACTTCAAGAATATGGCTAAAATGTGAAAGTGGAATATGATTTTTATCCACAGGTCACCAATAAAATGGGAGAAAAATTCTCAACCTAAACACCAGAATGCATTACTTCAGGAAAAGGGCATGCAGAAGTAGCATGGTCCTTATTATTTTACCTGGCTCAGCGAATTAAAAAATATGTAAAGTTAGTTGCGCATGATTTTTAAGGACAGGAAGAGCTGTAGTCCATATTCTGAGCCTAGAGGCCCTTTCTTCTGCAGATAATCGGTCAACTGCTTTGCAAATTCCTTCAAATTACAACAAAGTAAGAGCAAGTCTTTACTGTATACATCAGAAGAATAAATTACATCAGTAACTATGAACTTTTCATGAAGTTAGCAGAACGCTAAGCCCTCAGGATATCATCAATTACATACTCATATACAGTACTGGAATAAAAATTGAATTTCAGGATGTGCAGATCTTGTTGAAAGAAAAACTTGAAAAAACAAAGTACTGGAAGAAGAAAAGAAAAAGATTACCAACAATATCAGACTTCACAATTAGCATCTACTTCCAATCCAATTAAAATGCTTAAACTTGGTAGCCATGGTGTAAATAATCTCTATGAAGAATGTAACTTTATCAGTAAGAAGTGTATAAACCAAGAACTAACGCTAAGATGACATTGTAGTCCTTAAAAAAAAAAAAAAGAAGAAGAAGAAGAAGAAGAAGTTTTTCATAGAAGCAGCTATGTGGCATATTTCAGGGTTTAGAAATAAAAGAAAGAAAGAATATCACATAGCTTAGGTCCTTGCTTAACATTAGGAAGCTCCCAAGTACCATTTGACCAGCAGCCATACAGCACCAAATCAGAAAGCTTTGGAAGCAACCGCATGACAAACTTTATTGAAAGATGATGAATATATTAGCACAAAACCATTACACTTCAAACTAGAGGACACTTTGGAATATCTATATTTATGGTATAGTGATTCAATGCTCTATTCCTCCTTGCACGGTAATAATAGATTTTAGTTGATCAGAGATGGAATAAAAAATGCAGAAATCATAAAGAACCATTTTCCAATATACGGAACAGACGATTCATACAATCAGAAACATCAGAAAAAGCATAGACATCATTCCCAGGGTAAAGGTTTGACTTAAGGCAGCTTTTTACCTTCCTTGTTATCAATAACATGTACTTCCTGAGCACAAATACCACTATTGATTTGGAAAGTTGTACCTGTTTATCCATAAAGGGAATGAAACCACTACTAATTGCTAAATCACATGAAAGAGACAAGAAATTTTACCCTGGCCTCCCCCAGATCATCACTAATCAGGCAGAAAAAAAATCTGTCCCATGGTTTTAATCAAGAAATATTTCAAAAAATGCATTAAAGCTTTAAATAAAACTACAGCAATCTGTAAATATTATTTCACACTATGAAGGGTCATAATCACCCAGTTTGAGGATCTATTAGATCATGCACCTCAAAAGAAAAATTATACTGCAAGCATATCCACACATCTGACCTATCGAAGTAACAAGAACAGTGGATGGCCCAGAATAGGAACTGATAAAATCAATTTAGACCACTTGATGAGTGAGCCACAATCAGATGATTCTAGCAGCAAGAAGAAAGATCTATAATGTAGCAGTTCAGAGCTCCATGGTAACAAGGTAAAGGACAGGGTCCATGTGAACTGGACAATGACTTATAATCACCCAAGTCGTTTCTTCTAGAAGGGAAAAAAAAAAGGCATCTAATGATTGAAGTCGATGATTCAAGAAAATTAGAACCACCTATATTACAAATAAGAAAATAGTATTCATCAGTTATAGGATAAGTAGGATATAGACGATCCATATTGTAGAACAATTGTTTTTTTTTAACCCTAGACAAAAAACAAGGCACTTACAGCATTCTGAGAACTCCATTATGCATATCTTTTAAAACTAGCCTAATTACATCTGGAATGCAGCTATTTGACAGCACTGAAGCACTAGAACATAAGCATCATGAACTTAGTTGATCATCAGGCTGCACATAACATTTCATGTCATCTCATGTTGTCCACCAGCAAATGCTTATACATGTAAGTCAAGCATCATATCATGGCACTTACATAGACAACCAGCTAAGAGTAAACTCATTCATACCACGATTCCACCCATTTAAACATCAACCTGATGCTTATATGTGTAAGTCAAGCATCATATCATGGCACTTATATGGACAACCAACTAAGAGTAAACTCATTTATACTACGATTCCACCCTTTTAAACACCAACCTGATGATTAGAATCATATTTAGATCTTCAATCTCCAGAATACACGAGGTTTTTGACAAGTAATGGCTACTTCCCTTTCTGGTAATCTTCCCTCATTAAAGCAATTTTATATCTGTCGATTATGAAAAATGGATAAATAAACAGCCAATTGGTAGGGCAGGCTCATTCCTAGTTGGTAGTCCCTTTAAATGTCATACCTGTCTTGTAATAAACAAGCAAAATAGCTGTAAACCCCTCTCTTCTTATGTACTCACAGAACACAAACACCATGTGATATCCAATGCCATCACATTAAAATGCGTAGCAGAAACATATTTGAAAACATATCAAAAAATGTGGGAGTAGAGGAGTCTATTGTCAGTCACACAAATAATAAACAGGTCTGACTCTCATATTGAGACCTGCATAAATTCTAGGCAAAATTGCCTTTACAACAACCAAAACTCTCTTTAATTTTCCTCTCACTCTTCTCAACTAAAAAAATATTAGACACTTATATAGCACACAATACGTGGTAAATAGGAAACTACCAAGATACACAACTACCAAAGAATATTCTATATGTTAAACAAGTAAACTCTAAAATTTGACTATACTTCTAATTTAGAAATAGGAAAAACTACTATTAGAAAGTTTGGTTTAATTGTGCCAACTTCCAAACACTAACATTGGTCAAAACGTGCAAGAATAAATCTTAATAGTAAAGAATCCAGATTTTTCTAAGGCTGGACCTGCCCCACTCCTCCCCCCCCCCCCTCCCCAAAAAAAATCCTCCCATTATATAAATCCAACTCCAGAGTAACTCCTACTAAGACGGTAAAGGTGTTTGATCAGGTGTTCTGCAATCAGATAAGCATACACTGTCAACAACAATGGTGCACACTTTTTCTGATTCTTTAATTTGCGTTTCTCATTATAACTTGGATTCTTCTCCATCAAATTGATAGCCCCTTTTCATACCACAAATGCAGGAGGAAAGACACTATTCAGATAAATGGGAAGGTTATGTAGATTGGCAAAACAGACCAGCCTTAAGAGGCCAACATGGTGGCATGGTTGCTGCATCCTTTGTCTTAGGTTAGTTCAATGTCTATGTTTCAAGGTGTATATATATATATACCAATAGTAAATATATATATATATATATATATATATATATATACCAATAGTAAATATACTGCTAATGATGATTGCTATAGAAGTTCAACACAAAAGTTGAAGATAAAATTCTTTGATAGGATAATCACTCTGCATCTTTGTTCACTTTTAACTTGGAGAAATATCACAACAAATACTTACTCGATTTTCTGTTATTGCAATTTTAGTTGTTGAGATACTGGAGAACCTCGCATACCTGGCAAATGCAAGCAACCTAGTGCTTTACTTGTCAAAATTCATGCATTTTTCTCCATCTAATTCAGCAAACATCGTAACTAACTTCATGGGCACTGCATTTCTCCTTGCTCTTCTTGGAGGCTTTTTATCTGATGCCTTCTTCACCACCCATTGCATCTATCTCATAAGCGCAACAGTTGAGTTCCTGGTAAGAACTGTCCTTAGCTTCCAAATTTGTTTAATCAACTGACTTACATGACACAGAATGTAGTTGATTATCTATCAAATAAATTGTTCTTTAGCCAATAAATGGTCCAAAACAAGGTGAATAACTTCAGTAGTGATCAATCCTGGAACTAGGATTTAGTATTAATTCTACTTAGCAGTGGGGAGGTATACCATTGAAGCACCTGTTACAGAATAGGCAAAATGTAAATAAGATTCATTGGTGGATTACCTTTTGATCCTTAGAAGTGTGAGTGATATGGAAGAGAGTAAATCTAGCAAGCTCAAATGTCCATCTAAGTAACATTACGCCCCTCATAATACAAAAGGTATACAGAACTCAAACAAAGGGAGTTCATTTCATGGAGACACAAACTCATCTCAGTAACAAATAATAGCTAGTCAAGGTATGACAACTCAATTGCATGTACCGTGCAGAACAATGTATGAACTACGAAACAAACTCCTACTTGGGTCGAAGGATTGACAAATTCGCGGCAAATTGACAAATACAATAATAATAATAGTTTTAAGTTTTGAAGCAAATGAAAGATTTTTTTTTTTTTCGGTGTCAACAAACAAAGATGCTTGAAACATTGACTTCAATCATCAAATTACTGTATCAATGGACAACTACCACAGCCAAGGGTATTCATTGTGCTGCAGTCCTTTCATAAGGGTTAACATGAGTCCATTTTGACTAAAGAAAGCTTTCTAAGGGTGACTTTTGCCACAGGACAGATAGACACTATGAGTCATGATTACATCCTCATGTTCTTGCTTTTACTGATTGCAAACCTTGGAAACAGGGCCTGCTAATGCTCACAGTGCAAGCTCACATACCTTCACTGATACCATCTGCTTGCACACCAACTAACGGAAACACTTCATGCCAGCAAGTTGATGTTGGGAAAGCAGCAATGTTGTTTGTAGGCCTCTATCTGGTTGCCTTGGGTGTTGGAGGAATTAAAGGCTCCCTTCCTCCACATGGAGCTGAGCAATTTGATGAGAATACCACACGTGGAAGGAAACAGAGGTCGACGTTCTTCAATTACTATGTTTTCTGCCTGTCCTGTGGTGCACTAATTGCAGTAACATTTATGGTGTGGATTGAAGACAATAAAGGTTGGCAGTGGGGCTTTGGTATCTCAAGTGGGATAATACTTGTTACAATTCCAATCTTCCTACTTGGTTCTGCTACTTACAGGATCAAAATTCCAACTGGAAGCCCAATTACAACCATTTTCAAGGTATAGCTTTTCTGTAGAATTTCATTCTCTGTACTATATATTAGCCAATGCCTAACAAGGAAGATCTGTACTAATATTTCACCAGGTTTTGGCTGGAGCTGTTTATAGTTCTTGCACTTCAAGAACTCCCAGGAATACAATCATGAGCATGAGCACAACCCCAACCTACTCAACTGAAACCAGCCAGGAAGAGGAAAATGACAAAAGAGGAGCAGAGGCTCATACCACATCAGAAGACCTGAAGTTCCTGAATAGAGCGGCAATTGGAAGGCCAGTCCTTCAACTGCTACAATGCACTGTCAAAGAAGTAGAAGAAGTGAAGATTGTCCTTAAGATTTTGCCAATCTTTGCATCCACCATGATGCTGAACTGCTGCCTTGCTCAGCTGTCTACCTTTTCAGTCCAACAAGCAGCAACAATGAACACTAAGATTGGCTCATTCACAGTTCCACCAGCTTCCCTTCCAGTTTTTCCAGTAATCTTCATCATGATACTTGCACCAATCTACAATCACATCGTTATCCCATTTGCTAGGAAGGCTACCGGGACAGAAATGGGAATCACGCATTTACAGCGAATTGGAACTGGCTTAGTCCTTTCAATTGTGGCCATGGCTGTTGCAGCATTAGTGGAAATGAAGCGAAAGAAGGTGGCAATGCATCCAGCATGACAAATTCAACAGAACCTCTTCCAATCACATTCCTTTGGGTGGCTTTGCAATATATGTTTTTAGGATCAGCTGATCTTTTCAGCTTGGCTGGCATGATGGATTTCTTTTTCACAGAGGCCCCATTTAGCATGAAGTCATTAGCAACAGCCCTCTCCTGGACCTCACTGGCCATAGGTTATTATTTCAGCTCGGTACTTGTATCAATTGTCAACAAAGTTACAAGCACCTTTAGGCACACACCATGGCTTTATGGAAGTAACTTGAACCATTACCATCTTGAACGATTTTACTGGTTGATGTGCATACTAAGTGGGTTAAATTTTCTGCATTATCTCTTTTGGGCTAGCCGTTACAAGTATCAGTCAACTAGGCCTCGAGATCAAGAGGAGATTCAAATAGGAGTTAACTCATCTGAACTGCAATTATCCCACTCATGAAAGCTAATGAGCCTTCATCATCAATATATACATGATGAACCATGTCCACTGCCTCTCTATGTGATTGTGTGTGCACGAGAGAGACAGAGTTCTAGCTGATTGTACTACCAAAGTAGTTTTGCATGTGGCATCATACCGAGATTGTATGTTACAGAAATAATTTATCATTGTGATTTGAGTTATCAGTTCACTAATACTGTTTCATTCATCCCCTTCTGGTAAGGATAATCTTAGTGAATTTGCATAACATTTTCAATTGGAGCCTCAGAAAATGCATTCGAATCATTCAATTTAATTTGAAAACTGTAACTCCAATTCATGTGAACAAAAAATTGCCGAGGGACAATTAATCTGACGCATCAGTCTAAATAGCTGATGTACAGATCCGAAAAACATGAAAATATAACTGAAGTTACATGTAACTCGTCCAAAATGAACAAAGTGAATGATGGCACCGATAATCTTTTTGTATGTCATTAGCCAACTCCTTTTGTTTTCTCGTTTTTCCCCCAATATCAGCACTTCGGTTCCAATATTCAAGGAGAAAGCTACAGGGGCCGGCAGCAATAACAGACTGAGCCTACTTGTTTGCATCACCAGAAGCTAACAAGGTGATCAATACCAAGCCAAGATTCCAGACGAACATTTTGGCAATGTTATTAGAAATCAAAATCAAGATTCACATCTAACGATCTCAAAACAGTAAAAAGGGACCGATAAGGGCTGGCCATAACTTAAACAGCATTGTACAACTAACACCTAGAGACACAATCAAAGTATACACCTGCATAATGAAATCCAACATAATTCGATACATAAAACCTTCCCAATAGGATAAGCCTTTTAACTAATGTACCCACAATTAGTGTGAGTCTCATTAAGCACCACTTATTCCTTAACTCAGTATTACCACAGCCAATGACATTCCTTCTCCTGCATTTACTAAAATTACTTTTAAAATGAATATCTTATATGAAGCCCTTAATAGCAAAGCCAGCTTCTCGTTGTCCAGATCAATGTGTTTGCCTCAACTAGACCACCCCCCAACCCCCCCCCCAAACAACACACACACGCATATTGAACAGCAAACTGGGATCCATTTTGTTTGCATTTTTTGCTTGGTTATTCTCATTTTGCTCGGTAAACCCACTCCAATTTGTATTTCTTTTGTTTTTGGGAAGCAACAAATGTCTAAACTTAGAAAGTCCAATTCACCATTAACATCTCATTATGTTGGCAGCAAATATTCTAGTACTGACATGAACAAAGATTCAGTAGAAATGGTTGTACCTTTATACGCAGGGGAGAGACAACTGCCAGGGTTTGGTGGGGGTGGGGTTTAGATGAAAATGGCGGAGCAGAGAGGGAGAGATTGGCAATACTGAAGTAGACGATATGCAAAATTTTGATTGCCTTGACCAAACAAGGGGATGTAGCTCAGATGGTAGAGCGCTCGCTTAGCATGCGAGAGGTACGGGGATCGATACCCCGCATCTCCACTGTTTTCTCATTTCTCTTTTTTCCTTTTTATTTGGGCGTTCCTGAAACTACTGTCCTTTTAAAGCCATAGCTTTGTTTACAAAAAAAATAAAATAAAATAAAAATAAGATATTTTTGAACTTGACAAGTGAGACTCTCCCATGGACAACGATTACTTTGTAATTACACTTTCCTGGATATCCCGATTGAGCATCTAATGTGATATTAGAAGGCGAATCATATCATCTAATCTTATATTACAATGAAATTGCCAAAAGATTTGTACTAATGCCAGCCTTTTGCTAGTTATAGAATTAGATAGCTATAATGGGTTTAGGTTTGTGCCAATATTAGGTGAAAATTTTAACTAAACTAGTTCAACTTGAAAACGTTAGTTTGAGTATAATTTCTCTCTCTCTCTCTCTCTTCCTTTTTTCCCAAATTATAAAGAGTTAGGATGACATTTAGTCCCACACATGATCTAAATTAGCTACTCAACAAAATCCTTAAGTAATTGTTTCAGAACTAATAGTGAAGGTTGCAAAATGGCTCGATATTCATGTTCTATATGCTTAGTTGAGAAAATTGGAAGGGTAGATGACAAATTGGGTTGATTTTTATAATGTAGCCACAAGTTTGAGAAAAATGGTAAATTGTAGATGCCAAGTTGAGAAACAAAATAAGACTTTTGCCAGCTTTAAAACCAGAGAAGTAATTAGTTATAACTTTTTACTATTCTTTGATATGTTAATCTGTTTAGTAAAGCATTTTTTATCCATTGCTAACATCTTTATCTCTTTCCTAATCCTTTGTAGGACTAAGCGTAGAGTTCCATATCATTTTGATATTTACATTGAAGGAAGGCTTTTTATGATATGTTTACTTTGAAAAAAAAAAGAATAAAAGTTGTAGCTCTACTCCAATGATACTTGTGCCTAGTACCGGGAGTCTTCATTTAAAAATGTTGACTTTCGTGTAAAACGGTACTTGAATAAAGAGTGAGCAAAGCAACTTTAGTAAGTGAAGTGTTGAGTAACAAGGGATTTTCATCTGAAAATGTCGATCTTCTTGTCAAAAGACACTTTCACAATTTGAATAGATGTTTGATATGTTATATAAATAAATACTTCTCTTGAGTTGAGAAAAAGATGATCATGGGTTTAGGAAGTATTTTATTGACTATATGATTCATTTTGCATGTGAAATTAGGTGAGAAATGAGAAATTGAATTGAACTAGTTGAAACTATGGTATAATTATTCTCTTTTACTTGATATTATGAGTACTTGAGGTTTAATGAATAGTTGCAAAATAGTTATCCACCTTGTTTTGAGAAATTAAATTCAAAGGTGCACAAATGTTTTATTTCAAGGTTTGGATCATTGTTGGTTTGAATTTCTTATTGCTTGAGGACAATCAATGATTCAAGTGTGGGGGAATTTGATAAGTGTCTATTTTGTATGCTTGAAGTATATTTAACTATTTAGTTTTTGTGTATTTTAGTTGTATTGATGGCTAATTAACTAGGGTTTCTAGTGAAGTTTTGCATTTTATGGTTAAGTTAGAAAAAGTACATTCTATGGATTGAAGTAGTGCTTCCTATTTTTGTAGGATTTATGACTCAATCATCAAATGGAGTGAAATGAGAAGATATTTGCATGATTATTGATGATTTGAATTAAAGGCAATGAAACTTGGAAGGGAAGTTGGAAAATTAAAGTATTTGAAGTTGATAAAGTTCCAAATTGAGATGATCATAATGCAATTCAATTATCAAGGAATCAAGGGGTCAAAAGTCGGAAGGTTTAAAGCTTCAATTTTACAATGAAAAATTCAAATTTTGCGATTTTGATCCAGATTCGTGACCCAAAATGCGAAGTGCCAATTGAAAAAATTAAACAGCTCGTGACTCTCCCTCAGCAGAGACAGGGGAACTGGATCCGTGATGCAATCCGCGAGCTGTGTCTCTCAGATCCACCTCGCGGATCCCTGATAATGACTCCTACAACTTGCAGTCGATTCCAGAAATTTTCCAGCTCAAGTTTGAACGAATTTCAGCTGGAAATTGCATGAAGTATCTTGGAAAGTTGGAGAAACAACTTGTGGAAAATCCAAAACACAATTTACATCAACTTTACAACTTATTTGATTTGACCAAGTGTGTCGCTTTGGAGAGCCATGAAGGTGTTCACTCATCACAAGAGTTTGAAGTATTTTTTATTTTTTTACTTAGAAGGAACTAAACATGGGGCAGTGGAGGTAAGCTAGTATTGATAAAAGATTATGATTTGACTATTAATTTTCATCCTAGAAAGGCAAATAGAGTAGTAGATACTCCTAGTAGAAAAACAGCTATCACTAGCACTCTTGCTTTGGAGAAGCAAATGGGTGACTTAAACTTAGACGTGGTAGATTCCACTAATGAAGATTTAACTGCATTAGTGTTAGCGACAACTTTGATTGATAAATTAAAGATGCACAAAGGTTAGATTCTGAATTTGATAAGGTAAGAGAGAAGTTTAAGGTTGGATCATCAGATGAATTTTAAATAAAAGCTGATGGTAGCTTATGGAGAAAGGAAAGGTTATGTGTGCCTAAAGATTAAAAAAGAAAAAAACAAGAAGAAGTTATAAATGAGACTCACAATACAAAATTTTTCATACACCCAGGCGGAATCAAAATGTATTGAGATTTGAAACAAATGTACTAGCGGAAATGGAATTGCTATTGATGTAGAACTACCCATGGAAGGAGATGTAGGCAATGATGAAGATCTTGAGGCAATGCAAAAGGAGAGCAAGGATTTTGGGGACATAATGGACCAGTGATGACCATGATTAGTCTTTGTCAATAATAAGCTTTGATAGAAATCTTAATAAGATAGAAGTTATTGCATTACCAGTAGCAGCATTTTACTTTATGACTAGTCAAGGAATATTTAGGATTTACTTATCTGACTTAGTTCTTACATCTGCTATGCTTTAAAATAAATAAGTAAATGAATTGATATGATTTTAAACTTAGTTGTTTTAATTCTGAAATGAGTTGAAGCTAAATTTTTTGAATAAGCACCTTCATAAGATGACCACTCTATACTTATAATAAAAACTATTTATTACAATGATAATTGTTATTTTTCTTTAAATTTACCCAATGCATTGCTAAATATGTTACAAATGGTTTGATAATAAAATCATTATATTTTAATGTGAGAACCTAGTACATATATAATCAATAATGGTAATAAATAATAAAATAAAAAATATATATAACAATATATTTTGAGTATTTGAAATATTTTTACACCAATAACAAGTAAAATTTTACTGTCAATGTTGATTTGGCAAAAAAAATTATGAATTACTCAAGTTTAACGTAACTCATACATTCAATTTTATAACCTAAAGTTTCGAGGACAAAATTTATTTTAAGGGAGGTAGAATTTAATATCCCTAATTTTTTTATTTACTATTTTAATAGATAATTAATAACTAAATGAAATCCTAAATTACTCCTTACCATTATAATTAGTTAAATGAATCTAGACACACTACTAGGTAAATCATTTTTATTTCCTTTAATTTACGTGGTACGATTTTAATTTCATTTAATGGCATTAATATTGATTTGCTAATCAACTATCAATCAAAATCCATTTCCATTACCAATTAGGATATTTTTTATGGTAAGATTTTAATCATTAATATTTGGATACCAATCAAATATCAATCAAGCCATTTACATGACATCACCAGCTAGAAATTAGGTTACTTCTTTTTCAGTGAAGTCTTGCTTCTCCGAAACAACGCTTCTAGAGTAGGTATGAGATTTATATACCCTACAATCAAAAATAAATCATTTTTTCTTCACTAGCAAATTAAACAAATTACATGGGTGAGTTCTTAGGAAAGAATGAGAAAACACTTGGGCGAAGGATTTGACAAGAGCAAGAAGGAGCAGATTTGACAACAATGTAGATTCATCGACCAAGTAAGAGGTTTAATCCTGGTATTTTAAGTTATTTACTAGCAAGTTTTATACATTCACCACTGCTTTAGATCCTTAGTATGATTTCATGAAGGAATCTCGTCTAGTTAGCAGCAGACTGTGAACTTTTATACTTTAAATCTTGTTAAAAGTAGCATTTGGTTAAAAGCATCATTTGTTTCTTTCCTTTTTATTTGGTATCATATCAATCATTGCTGGATAACGTATCAAAGAGTTATAGTATGACTATTCACTACTTTGAAACTAATTACTCAGACACAAAATGAGATACTAGTTGATCTTTGTTAGGAAATTGGCTTAATTTCTTTTAGGCAAGTTTCTTGTTATGTGTGTGAAGTAATTAGTTTCCTAATTGGTTTAGTTACTTGGAGTAGTAGTCAAGGAAATTCCTATTTATATGGGTTTAGGAATTAGAAGTTATTTCCTATTCTGTATAGAATTGGAAACTAGCAGTTATTTCCTGTTATTACTTGTATTGATCAAGTAATATGGTCTATAAATAGATGAGGTTTGACATACTACAAAGGTACACAAGGGGGCACACAAGGGCAACATGTAGCTTTATACATGGGGTGAGAGAGGGTTCTTGGGAGGTGAGAGAAATTATACAAGGGATTGGGTTTGAGTTCCAATTGTATTCTTGTATGGGGTTTTTCTCTCATAATAAAGAACGGATTTTCTCTCCGTGGATGTAGACTCAATGGTGGAGTCGAACCACGTTAAATCTTGTGTTGTTTTTATCTCATGCTTGTGACTTGTTTATCATTAAATTGTTGTGTACTTGATTTCTCAATAGTCGTGTATTCCGTGTCCGGATTCCCAACAATCTTTACATGACTTATATAGACAAAGTAAAACATACTAATTAGCTTAAGTGATTCTATGAGGATATATTGGTGTAACGTAGACATTATATTTTAACTTTCTTGAGTGATTAATGGATTTGAAATACTATTATCATTCATATACTTATTATGAGAAACAAAAGGAATGATTAAGCTATCATAATGCACTTTAGATTGATATGGACCAAAGGGATATTTAATCAAAACCTGCCAAGCATGAAGAACGTATAAAATTGTAAGTTTTAGAATTAAGGATCTGACTAGTCTTGGGCTAGATTAGCTTTGATTAATTTGAAATTCCTAACTTTGTGCCAATGTGATAAAAAAAAGGAAAAGAGTAATGTTCATTAAAGTAATAACACATGAGTCGTGTTAGGGACAGTTTTGAATATAAAAAGTTCAATATTTTAAGAAATACAAATTATTCTATCACTAGACATGGTTCTTAGAGATGCATTTAGAAATAAGAAATTGCACTTTGATGCTAACACATAGTTATTGTATATAACATAATAAAGTTATATGACGAGGGATTAGGAAATGTATCCATTCATTTCTTATAGATTTATATGCCATATAGAAATCGAAGACGAAAGCTGAATATTATGAGCTTTTCTAAGTTAAAGATATTTATAAATGCACCATATTATGATAAAAACTTAGCTATACTTTTCTTAACGATTGACTTTTCAAGAATATGGACCTAGATAAGTATTCTCTCCAAAGTTAGTAGACTTACCAAATTAGTAAATTTTTAAGAAATGAAACTTTCTAAAATAGAAAATTTACTTAAAAGAAAGTATTAAGTATAGAAAACTTTGCTCGTTTGAAAGTAGTCAAACATCTTTAGGGGATACATTAAATAAATAAGTGAACAATAACTAATTTATGTAAAGTAACAGATTTACACATTATTTCTCTGGGTTTAGAAGGCAAAGGTCAAGGACTCTAGTAGGACTTTCTTTCAAGTCGATTGAGGTGCGTGGGATTTACCCCTTTGTCTTTTCTAAACTATATTTTTATGACAATGTTTGACAAATTATTATTTTCTATATGAAAATGGACCCCGTATAATTATATTTGTTGCACCTAAGTGCTTCTTACTATGAAAGTTTAATGTGTATGAGATGTTAATGTTTATACCATGCTACTTGATTTATTTGCTTTAATGTGAATGTTGATCTAACGATTGTCGCGCCCCATTTTTTTAAGGAGGAGGGTAAGGAAAACCCGTCGTTTCGGGTTTTTAGTTGGAAAATGCTTTTTTTGGTTAAAAATTGATTTTTGATTTTTGAAAATAAAATAAAATGGGTCATGGGACTACAAAAATGCGACGATTTGGACCCAAAAACAAAAGTCTAGAAAAGGGTTTTTAGAAAAGTTTGGAGTCGCCACTTGGTATGGAGTTTAGGTGTACCAAGTCACCCAAAAATTTTAATTTAATTAATGAAAATAAACTAAGAAAACCCTTTTTTAGACGACTCCAGGTCTTTGAAAAACTAGAGAAAAAGGTTCGGGGGTCACAGTTGAAAGAAGGGAAGGCAAAGATTCGATGTTACTCGTCTCTAAGGCACCCTTCTAACCTAACCAAAGCTAGTTGCAAGATTTAGTTAAAAATTTCCTAATTCTAACTTTAAAATTTATCACATTTGGATGTTATCTATATGGATGCAAAACTTAAACCTACTATTGGATCGAGGAGGGCAAAATGTCTTCTTGAGGTTTGATTGGAATTGATCACATTAGTTGTGTCATCCAACTTTGATCCCTCGAAGAGGTCGCGAAAAATGCAAATGATGAGACTAAAAAAAACAGGAAACTAGGGTTTTCAAAAGAACTGCAATTTTATAAAATCTCAAGGGAAAAGAAATTGGATTTTTTGAAAAGATGAATTTTAAGTGCAAAGAGGAACTTGAATTTTCAAAAAAAAAAATGCAATTTTAAGAAAAATGGATTTTTGACTTTGAATTGCTAAAATATGAAGAAGAAACTTGATTTTTAAAGAATGATTTTGATAGAATTTAAAATAATGCATATGTATGTCCTAAAGAGGGATAATGCAACATAACGGGTGCAGGGGACTAAATTCGTGACTTCAAATCTTCCTTTATAGAAGGAAATAAAAGCGTGCTAAGGCTAGAAGCCATACTCCGCTTTTTCCCTAATTCAAAGGGTAATGCCCTAAAAAAAGCTAATATATTTTAACTAAAAGAAAACTAAATGACATGTTTCGCATACGGGATGGGAGAATAGTAACATGCAAAAATGGAAAAGAAACTCTAAAAGTGAAAAGTGTGTGAAATTTGTATCTAGTGCATGAACGGCATTAAGGGTCTAGCATTGGACTAGCCCTCGTTTAAAAGTTCTCACTAACATTGGATTAGTGAGAAATCGAAAGGAAAGGCCACAACTAGCGTTGGACTAGTGTGGTGACGTCAATACATTTACACAATAAACATGTAGACATGATAATAAAGCAAGTAAACACATAAAACACATAAACACATAACACATAGGCATAATATCTAGATGCAAGACCCTAGGAAAGCAAGTAAACACATAAACATGCAAGCATGCAAAATAAGCATATAAAACCTAATTATTACATTGGGGAACCTAAATACATTCTAAGGGGAAAAAATTCGGAATAATAATCTAACTATTACATTTTCTAGAATAAATACACTTTTTGCAAAATTAAATCTATCTATTACAACTTGGCATCCAAGGCCTCCAAATGATTTACCCAAAAATTAAATGACATAAATAAAGACTAGACATGAATAAAAGCAAAGGAAAACTTAATTTAAAACATGCAAGATCATGCAAAAACACATAAGAGCACATAATAGGGGAAAGAAGTTACCATCCCTTGATGTGATGCCTTAATTGAATCCTTAAATGAGGGGAATGGTTATCTAAGACTCAATGTCAACAAAAGGGATCAAGGTACCAATTTAAAGGAAAAATCAATCAAAAATTCAAAGAAAAGGTATCAAAACAGATTCTGCAAGCAATATGGACAAGACTAGAAATACTGAATAATAGAGTAAGATTCGGAACAAAAGAAAGCGGAAATAGCAACAAAACTGAGGAACAGAGAGGTTACGCGGAGTAGAAACGCGGACAGAGCCGCGCAACTACGTCCGCGTTACATGCAAAATGTAAAGTTCAGAGGGGAAACGCGGACAGGAAACGCGGACTCAGCCGCGTAACGGTCCGCGTCTCTTCCCATCTTCAAAATATCAGGAAGATTGCTTCCAGTTTTTCAGACAATAACACAAACAAAATCTTCAGAGGCAAGGGGATCTATTTAAAGCATTAAACATCATCATTCAGATCATGTCAAAACAAGCTAAAACCGAAAAAGGCCAAATCTTAAGCATCAACATCATCAAATAGACAAAAAGGGGAAAGGGAAGAACTGTCAGGCTAGAAACGCGGGAAGTTACGCGGATTGGCCTGCATAACAACCCCGCGTTTCTTCACATCTTCAAATATTCAAGCAGAAACGCGGGCGCTAAACCAAGCCGCAAGGACTCCGCTTTCTTCACATCTTCAAACATTCAAGAGGGAAACGCTGATCGTTAAAAACCGCTAAGTAGCCCGCGTTTCTTCACATCTTCAAAACGTGAAGAACATTTTTCCAGAAATTTTTCAGAAATCACAACAAAATCAACACAGAAGCATCAAACGTCTGATTTTAAACGTCAAAACAAGACTATGAGCCTTACCAAGGATTTATAAACACAACATGCTCATATAACAACCAATAATCATCATCAAATGTCATAAAACTTCAAAAAAACACTTTTAAGACCTTGGTTCCACCAAAAGGTCTGATTTTTAGCAATTTTCGACCAGAAAAATAATAGATAGAGTAAAGGAAGACTACCTGATTCGGAGGCTTGAAAAGAACGAAAAGGAATCACCAAAGTTCAAGAAATCTTCACTAAAAAAAAGAAACCCTAATTTTTATCTTTTCTCTCTTTTTCTTTTTCTCTTTGATTCTCAATCGTTTTTCTTTTTCTTCCTAATTTCTTTCTTCTCTCCTTCTGCTCACTCTCAGCCTCCCTCCTCTCTCCTTTTTTTCAGAAAACCCTAACATGGGTGATTTATAGGCATTAAAACCTACAACCAAAGGTTTAGATACTTTGAGGGTTTTCTTGGGTTAATTTTGATCATTGGATGCGTTTTATTTGTGTCTTAAGGATCAAGGGTGATTTGGGCATTAACTAAATCGATTACTTGATGCCAAAGACACAAAAAATACAGTTGAAAATGAGGAAGGAAATGGCTGGAGAAAAAAAAATGCGCATAATTTTTTTTAAACGCTCGAGTTACTGTGGACTAGATCCGCAGAATCGGTCCGCGCTTTTGACTTCTTCTTTTTTTTTTTTAAATAAAAACCTACAAAAATAAGAAAAAAGTGTTAGAATATTCAAAATAAATAACTAAATATTAATAGATAAAAACATAAGAAAACAATTGAAATAGTCAAAATTTGGTGTCTACAATGATTCTAATGGTCACGACATAATTGGTAGAGGCTATAGTCCTGCCAATGTCAATGTAAAGTAAAGTAAAGTGCAATGTAGGTCAAAGGGTATTCCAGAGTTTCCTTTGACTACCCACTCTAGTGGGATCAATCACTAGATTGAGTACTCAGCGCCGATGAAGGCGTGCAAATATTAAGAGCTGTCAAATGTTTACTAAATATTTATATGCATCCCAATGTGCAAAGAATGGTTCCTTTTGATGTAATTTACATGCTTACATGAATATCTATATGTGACTGTGTGACTATATATATATATATATATGTATGTAACATACTTGGTCCCATAAGGGCGGTATGTTTTACTCACTAAGCAAGTTGATACTCATCCCAATACATAAACATTTTATGTAGAGGCGAATATGTATATGAGTTGGTTGATATTGATGGTGACTGGGACTAATAGAGTTGGATTACAATTAAAACAAGCAAATAGGTTTGAATAAAGGCTACGTTTAGCATGTATGATTTATGGACCGATTATTCAGCTATTTTGTTTTCCATTTACTATGTTACTAGAAATAAGTTCCGCACTAAATTACTTATTGCTTCTGCAAATGTGATGTAATGGATAATGATGCCTTGTATCTTGAAGAGATATGTTTTTTGGGGTACAGAAATTGTGTGGGTTCAGGGCGTGACAAAAGATCTAGTGTAGAGAATAGGAACACTAGCTTTTACTTCCATTATAAATTTTCGTCAATCTCAATAGGCTTCTCTTGTTTAACAGTGCCAGATTTAGAATGTCGAAACAGCGAAGGGATGCTAACCAAAGTAAGTTTGGCTGCATGGGCAATTTTTGCTACAATGACCGTTTCCTTTCACTTAGTTAATAAATAGCTAGGATGTTTGCAACAACGAAAGTAAAATAACGTTAGTAAATCATTGTTCTAGAATAGTATTTTGATAATCACTCAAATTTGTAAAAGCTTCCATATCATTGTTACGTTGTTGAAAGCTTTCAAATTTTAACACAAGTAATGCCATGAGTCAAAGAATGCGCATTAATCCACATTGGACAAATTATCAATAAAAATTTATTTAAGATGATATTAAATTCTGCCACGCATAGAGCAAAAATTAACAAAATGACTAAAACACAAAAATGACATCTCTTTATTAGAGAAACTGTGACAGCCCCACCTCCCCCTAAGGCGAATCGAAGCGGTCAGCGGACCGCCTGCCCAACTCTCGCCAGGACTCCTTACATTCCACAATTTTTACAGACACAAGTACTGAAAAGTCCATTCGAGATGTCATAACCTTGAAGGTACTTCATAATAACATTTACATATTTCCAAAAGTAATTACATAAACTCATGGACCAAAAGGTCAGGCGTTTAGAATTCAACTTAAGTACATTCGCCTCTCCCAAAAGTAAAGAGGATTACAGATAGATATACCAGTTAAACAAACCTAAAATCCCAAAATGATCTAATGTTATCCTTGAGCCCTTTTTGCCTCGAATCCTGTTAAGGAAAACAAATACGTGGTATGAGCTTACGCCCAGTAAGTATTCCAAGAAACCAAGCAAAACATGAGCAATACCAAAATTAATCATGTTAACACGTAATCAAGAAGCACAGCTCCAAGTATAACCATAACCAAATTTAGGAATCAAGAGAATAAAGTTAGGTACATAGTGAGCGATAAACGATAACATTGTTTCAAATAAACAATTATTCATTCAAATAAATCAAATAATGAATAAGAAATGAGATCTCAAAGGATACAGGACTCATTGGGAGCCATTTTCCTCCTTATAACTTCCAATAAACAATCCCCTACATTTTTCCACCTTATAACCTCCGAACTCCCACCTTATGACCTCCAAAATGATAAACAATCCCCAAAATTTACTTTCACCTTATAACCTCCAAAATGATAAACAATCCCCGAAATTTAACATTAAACATTATACTCAAGGCCTTCTGGCAAAGAGTTTTGAGCTTTGCACTTAACATTGGTAAGTCATTACCCAGGGCTGTCCAGCTGATCCGATCTCGCGATGGCAGGTCTAGGATAAGCTTTTGGCCTACCGGACCTCACGATGGCGGATCAAGGATAGGGTTCCAGCGAAGAGTGAGCTCAATTCAGTCGATGCGTTAAAGTACACATCGGCCTACATTTATGTACATTTAACACTCAACATTCAACTATGCATTATGAACGAGCAATTTATTGAAATTTAATTGAATTAATGAATCAAGGGAATCACAATAACATGACACTCATTAGTATGCCAATCAAAGAGGCTTTAAAAACAAATAATAGCATTTACCCAAGTATCATGCATTGTCAAGGAAACATGCATTGGAACACTTACCAAGTTAGCAAAATAACTTCAGGCGTTCGCTCCCAAATCTCCTTTTTTTCCTCCTTTCAAGTCTAACGGCAAATGAAATGAAAACATTTAGGATTGACTACCCCAAACAAGAGAGACCAAATGCATACACTAGTTGTTTCTTTGTTTGATAACAATCACAATTTGGATGCACAAAATCATAAGAGGTCTAATCCAAAGCATGAGTGTAAACAAATGAGGAATCTTATAAACATAGTAAAATCATGAGTTAAGTAGGTTGGAACTTGGCAAAGGTGAATATGAGTCAAAAGGAATTAAAGAAGCCATTATAGAAAGGAAATGAAAATTGACAGGTTTGCCACCCTTCAGTATTTCAATCATAACTGTGGCTGTGGTTATCGAATTGGGGTGAATTTTATGGCGTTTCGAAGCTAAGACATAGACTTACAACTTTTATGAAGAGGTCAGATATCAATTCATGCTTAATCACAGTCAAAATGGCAAATATCAGAGAAGCAAGAAAACTGTCGGAATAATTTCAGGTTGGTCGAACAGTCTTGGGAAAACAGTCATAACTCGATGTAGAAAATTGAAATCAAGCCCCGTCAGCGGCGTTTAAAACTAGGTTCATAGGGCTTTCTAACGGTATAAGGTTCGAATGCTAATTCATTTTCTACAGGCAATAGTAACCTCGGGAAGTGGGCTGTTTTTCATTCCTGTTTTCTGAGAAAATTTCCAGCTTTGAAGCAACTTCTTCAATCAACCCCTTAAGGTTATTTCCATCATTTGCCAAGGTGTTTAACAAGCTAAAACAGTAATTAAATCCATCATCAAAGCATCACAAGTCATTAAGCATTTCATCAAACACATGGTAACCAAAAATGAAAACCTAAGTTCTAGTTTTCAAACTCAAGATTTCCTTCCATAATTTTTCCTTCTAATCAACCCCAAACACCTTAAACTTAACTATCATGCGTCCTTTTTGAATTTAAACATAACTAAAGCAAAGTTAAGTGTCTAGTTACCTTGAGAGTTGAGAGAGAAAACCACCCAAAAAGCTCCAATTCTTCCAACCAAGTTTGATGATCAAGCAACAATTTAAGCTAGGGTTTCACTTGAACATATTTTTCCTCACCTAAAATTGCTAGAATCAAGCTTAGGGTTTAGTGTTTTCTTGCTTGAGGAGTTCGGCCAAGAGGAGAGAGAAGGGAGGGAGTTTTTGGTTCAAAATTTTGAAAATGAGAGGTTAAATAGAAAGGCTTAAGTCAAGACTTGTTGGATGGTTGACAAGTGAAAATGTCTTGGCCATGAATTGGGTTAAAATTCTAGAAAATTAGCTTCTAATCCTTCAATTAGAATGTAACCTACTTAATGCCACATAAATTTTATGCATTTAGCTACATAAAACATGTAAAATGCAATTCCAAATTTATGTCATGCCATGCATACAAAATAAAGTACTTAAAATGAAATAATGCACTTAATGCTTTCATGGTGCAATCAAACCATTTTTTTTATTTTCTTTATTTATTTATTTTTTGGGTTCTCACAGAAACTTGAAGCATAGACAAAATAAGATCCATGTAAGATCTTTGTAACGTTTAGGCATCAAAAGATTTTTCTTTTTACTATAGATCACAGTTCATTGTAGTGATTCATAATAAAATTGAGCCTCACAAGTGGATCCTATTCAAGAAATTTCTATTGTGGATCATGGTCTACTGGATAGTGTTCTATAATAGGATTGGCTGTACAAGTAAGTCCTACATTAGGAACCTTTTATCTATTTATTTATTTATTTTTAAATCTTCAACTGTGATAGACCGTGGTCCGAAGGATGGCGTTTCACACAAATGTCTGGTCCTACAAGTCGAACCACCCTTTTATTTTATTTATTTATTTTTCTGTAAGGAACGATATATAATAGAATGAGGACATAAAAAAAAAAGATAAATCTTGTTTTTGCTTACAATAGGATAATGTGAGTTTTTCTCATAAACACGTGTCTAGAAAACAAGTAGTGTTTATGATACAGGCAAAGCACATGTCTTAGTACAATGACAACTGCATCAAAGACCATTGGGATAATACCAAATATTCTGAGATACCCAACAATTTTACTTTACTTAGCTCCCCTTAGAATTTAAAAATTATACTTATCTTCCTTGGCACAGTAGAGTGATTATATTGACCTTCATTTCATACGTAAATGACACTATATTGCTATGAATATATACAACCAATAAAAAAAGAAAAAAGAAAAAACAACCCTACATTTGTTGTTCTCGCTATCTCTTTTTATCTGTTCCCTCTTTCCTTTATAACCATTCTATTCGTACTTATTATTCTCTATTACAACTCCAACCCAATTGATCACCCAAACTCTATGATCTATTACCATGCCTCCTTTCTTTCTTCATCATCACTTTATTGCTTAAGTTTCTATAGATTTTAGCAACCAAAGCCCCAAATCACAACTTAGTTAAGGGATTGGATTTTATGGGTTAACTAAAGGGATAATTCCAGAAATCTCCCCTGAGGTTTTCAATAATTTCACTTAGTCCCTCAAACTTTAAAAAATCTTAGTTGCCTCCCTTTAGGATTTTTGTATTATTTACAACCCATTTTAAAATATAACATTAAAACATTCATTTTGGGAGAGTAAATATAATTCTATTCTAAATTTGCCTTTTTGTTGTCTTCTTTTTTATTACCAAAATTGTGAGTAGATTAATAACAAATGAAAAACAAGAACAAAACATATCAAGGTTTATTCTAATCCGACAAATATAGTGTAATTTTTTGTAATATCAAAAGTTAATATTTGAAAGCTTATTAAAGTCTTTGCAAGCTATGAAGATAATATTTTCCTTACTGTAAAGTGTTTTGAGTTAATTAAGGAGTTTTATAAATCTTGTACATATTTTAGATTTTCTAATTTTTTTCCAACATTAATGGCTTGGGAAGTAAAAAGATACAAAATACTAAAAATTATACATAAAGTTGCTATATTATTTTTAATTGGTGCAAAAAAGTATTGTCATGGTTGTAAATTATTGCAAGTTATTTTTAAGAGTATTGAAAATCATTCATAATTAAATAATTTAACATTTCTTGTTCAAATGAATGACACAAAAACTATTAAAGAGTTTTTAGATCTTGTCATCAACTTTTAAATTTTCATTAAATAACTATATCGATTAATTAACAAAAAATTAAGAGATAAAAGTGTTATGATAATTAAGAAATCACAAGAAAAGGACAAATTTGTGATGAAGTTGTATTCTGTCTCCTAAAATGAGTTTTTTATATTATATTTTTGAAATGGGTTTCAATTGATACAACAATTATGAAGTAGGGGAATCAAATGAGATTTTTTAAAGTTTGAGAAGTGCCAAATGAAATTACTAAAGGGAGGTTTGTGAAATTATCCCTAAACTAAAAGTAGATGGACAGGCTCATAATAGTAGCGAGCAACTATTCAATTGAAGCATCAAATTTGCGGGATTTGTTATGTCGTCTGTTATCCACAAAATTTTTATGGGATGTCAATAATTGCATTTGGTTTTTACTTTGGCTAGCAATTGTTGGGTGTGCTTCTACTATTTGACGCAGAACTTGCTCCTTGTTTCTAATATATATATATATATATATATATATTGGCTTTGGGCCATTGCTCTTACTGTTGGTAATGGTGAAAATGGTGGATTATTCTGTTTGGGGTGTGATTGGTTGGTAATGATGGAATATTGCGTTTTGTAGGTATGGAGTTTTGGATGATGACACTGCTTGGGTTTGGGCTTTGAGCTCAAAATTTGCAGTGTTTTATTGACAATGGTTTGGTTTTGATGATACCGCAAAGAAGGGGTTTGGTAAAACTTTTCTTTTTCTTTCCTTTGTTCAAAAAGGATAGTTTAGGATATTTGAAGAGAAAACTAGCTTAATGTGTCTAATAATCAATCTCTCAAAATCTAGGTTTCTTAATTGTGCCGACTAACCTTAAATCTCCTATCACACATTTTTTTACATAATTTTCTTGTATTGTTTCTATATGCTATTATGTTTTTGACTTTGCAAATAATAGCGTTCGATTGTTGATATGGTACGTGTTCCCCCCCCCCCCATAAGGGGTAATTCCTTATTATAGTTTTTGAATTGTTTTTATAATTTTAGTGTTATTTTTGGATGTTTTGGTAGGATTTTCGTTATCATATATATATATATATATAATAAAGTCGTATTCTCATCCTTATCTCATTAGTTTTTCTCTGTTCTATGTGGCTATTTGACAGAGTGAGTTATCTACACTTACTCTCTTATTATCTACGTGCTCTTAAAATTTCACAAGTTTATAAGTATGTCTAACTACTCTCTCTCCCCCCCCTCGATATATTTTTTTTAATTTTTCCTATCAATTTCTGATAATCTTTCAAGCAATCTCTCCAAATTTTTCTCAACCACTCTCCTTTCTTTTTGCTTCTTTATTTCTCCCAGATTTCTCAATCTTCATTTTAAAAAAATAGAATTTCAAAAACAATCCTTATCATCTAAATCTCATCTATTGATGTTCAAACTTTTGTAGATGATTTGAAATCTCAATATCTCAGGTTTTGGTTTCTTTTCATTATATAACCTATTATCAATTTTCGTTTGTTTGCCTACCACTTCCTTCATGCCCAACTCACCTTTGCCTTATTTCATGGCTCAATTGATATGCTGTGGTGTTGAATTCTTATTTTTAACTTTCTTGATTACCTGCAAAATGATTTGTTTCGGGTTTCAATTTTATTGGTTCTACTTATTTACCATTTGGGTCACTAGATTTTAGGGTTTTTTTTTTAATGTAGGTCAAACAAGAACTATACTACTGATGTACATGTCAACTTTGAATTTTGGTGTATGGCTGGTTTCTACACTGGAGCTTCTTTTCCCTGTATTACACTTTCGTTTCTAAATGTTCTTATTTAGCCCTCTTTACATTGATGTTGTGAAAGCATGGACTAGTAAAATCTATGATAGAAGGGTATACAATGTTCTTGGGAATTCTTTTGTTGGCCTAAAGAACGTGTTTTTGAAGGTTTGTATAAATGGTTTTTTAAAATTCCCCGTATTTGTTATAAAGTATCAACTTTTTGCTTGGGTTCATTGATTCAGTTCAATATTTGACAATTACGTAGTGGATTTATGTTTGACAATTACGTTCTGGATTTTTGTTTTAGATTGGTACTGTACTTCATTTGACGTTTGGAGAAATAGGGCTAATTCAGCAAACATGTATTTAATCAAGTATTAGTTACTTCAGCTTAATATTCAAGAAAAGGGTCAATGTTCAAAGTTTTCTGCTTTTTCGTTAACTTTTGCTCCACGATTGAATTTTTGTATAAATTCAAGAATTTTTGTTAACTTTTTTTATAATCCTATTTAATTATCTTGCATATCTCTTATTTTACTATTTTTGTTTTATTTTTATGCTATGCATTATTTGTAATCATGTACGTGTACTCAAATCATAATGATGTTAAATTTGGTGAGTTTTTTTGAATATCTACTCTATTTCTTTTGCCCTTTTTCTTATTTCTCTTAGATAGATACACTGTCATATGTTTCTTGGGTTTAAATCTCTCTATTTCCTCTCTACTTTTTAAATCCCACCTCTCCTCTAATAGAAATTAAAAAAAAGGAAAAAAATATTTGTAACTAATTATATTTTTCACAAATTTCCAGAATACAGGAAATTTTTTTGATTGTTCAATTAACATTAAGAAATAAAATGGATTGAATCCTCTCCAAATTGATTCCCGTGCAATGAACGGGGTCTAAAACTAGTTATTAGAATAATGGACACATTGTGTTGGGTCTTCTGACGGGTCCTATGATGGGCACCTGACATCGTACGAGTTAGATATGTAGTTTTGTTTGCTTAGAGTTTCTAGTGTGTTTTGTTTCCTTTTTAGAGCAGGACTCTTTTATCTTATAAATAGGTATATTTAGGGCCATTGTAATGGACCTTCAGATCAGAGTCTTCCTAATAAAATATATCATTGGTTGGTTTACCAATCGTTTAAGAGTTTTCTCTTGTTTTTATGAATATTTGATTTATGACAGGATATCGTTCATGTAACAATTCTCATTCGAAGATGTTCATAAAACCCCTTCGCTTTTCATGCTTCCGCCGCAGCATCAAGTGGTATCAGAAGAGGTTTCTCCTATGATGACCACTAGTGTTTCCATGGTGATGCGAGATCTCCACCAATACTATGATCACGTAGAGAATGCCTTGGATCGCATAGAGGATGGCCTAGATGAGGTATTATGGATAATGCGATAGTTGGTCTCATTAAGAAATCTTCATGTCGGCGCTCATGCAAGAGATTTGCTCCTGACAACTCCTATGATCGCGTAGTTTCTCCTCTAAAAACTCATAGTTATCAGATCCATGAGAATCGATGGTATGGGATCACTCAACAGCAATATTCGATCCACAAAACTATGGCACCAATTGCTATGATAAAATCTGAACCTGTTAAGGAATCAGAGCCTAAAATCATAGATGAGGAGGAATATATCTGTGGACTCGATGGTGAAGATTTCAAAGCAGAATTATTCTTATCTTCCCCTACTAGCTAACCCAAGACTGAGTTTGACTCTACAACTATAGAGATCGAGGTGTTCAACAAGTTCAAAGATTTAGAGGCTTAAGAAAATTTTCCATATTATATACCAGCTACCCCGGTGAATTGTTTCTCGGTGATTTGAAGGATATAATATCTTTTCCGCATAAAGAAAATATTAACCTTGGTGAGGAAAATTCATTTCATGAATTTATTCGTGTTGATTATTTTCCTGTGGAAACCAAGAAAATTAAATTTCTTGTTGATCATGGAAAAGTGATAAAATTTGTTGTGATCAACAAAGATGGAGACATTGTTGGTTTTGCAATTTTTCTAGAGTCTCGTATGGTTTCCTACAATCATTATTGGCTGTTGAATTTTCATCCCAAGCTTCAGCTTAGCTGGGGGAGTCTAATAAGGTACATGTTGTCCTCCCCCCCCCCAAAAAGTAATTCCTTAGAATAGATTTTAGGTTTATTTTTATAATTTTAGTATTATTTTTGGGTGTTGTGGTAGGATTCTCGTTATTATTAGAATAATGGATAGATTGTGTTGGGTCTTCTGATGGGCACCCAATATGGTTCAAGTTGGGCACCCAATATGGTTCAAGTTAGATACGTAGTTTTATTTGTTTAGGTTTTCTAGTGTGTTTTATTTCCTTTTTAGAGCAGGATTCTTTTATCTTGTAAATAGGTATAATTAAGGCCACTGTAATGGACCTTCAGATCAGCTTCTTCCTAATAAAATGTATCGTTGGTTGGTTTACCAATCATTTGAGAGTTTTCTCTCATTTTCATGAATTTTTTATTCATGGCTAGATATCATTCATGTAATGATTCTTGTTGGAAGGGCATTCATGAAACCCCTTCACTTTTCACGCTTTTGGTGCCGCATTGGATTGGGCATCTGAACCCACAAAATATGAAGTTCAATATCAGCATTTGAATGGGAAAATTGGCTGCAAGCATAGTATTTCATCTTTACTATTTTCTTTTTGGGCAAATTAAAAACTTTTATCAGAAAAATGCAATAAGCAGTCACAAAGCAGTAGGAATTCCAGCACTATACAATATCATATCACTCCTATCTGCATATAATTATAGATCAGTACACTTCGAACTTATTCAAAGAAAATTTTCAGTAACAAAATTCCATACCAAATTGTGCTCCCGATTTGCACGAGTCCTTCGTATCTTTCCGCAGCCAGACAATTCATCTTTACAATTACTAAAAGGAAAATATATATAAACATATTTATTCAACACTTTGGTGAGAAAGTGAAGAGTTGATGGGGTTGTAATTTGAACGAAGATGAAGTTTTTGCAAAGCTAGGTAGCGGTGGAGGTTACTATTACTGTTGAATAAGCTTGTCTTGAAGTCGTAAAGGCAATGATTAGCTCACTTGATGGATGGATCAGCACTCGAGAGTAAATTACATTAGCTCACGTGAGTTGGTTTCTTTTGCTTGACATCACACGCAGTTGAAGGTGGAAGTCGGGGTTACACACAGATAGATATGTGAATACTTTTGAGTTCCTTCTGCAAAGCAGAAGGATAAGCGAAATATTTTCTTAGCAAAGAATGTTTTGAATTTTTGACTGGGAAATTTTGCATCCCAAGGATGTATTGCTTCAATAAATTTTACAAAATGGATTTACTTTAGTTGAAATAACATACAGGATATTTCCTATTTCTTAGGAAAGGAGGAAGAGATAAGGATGGAAGACAATATGGTATGCTAGACAATATGCTATCTTTCTTTCATAGTTTAATGATGACCAAAAATAACGACCAAATGCTTAATTGCTTATATATGTTATCCTACTTCCAATGGTTTAGTTTGATAATGACCAAATGCTTATATGGTCAAATCTCTTTCAACCCAGTTGTGGACCATGTGGTCCTAAATCAGATCAAACTCTTTCCATTTATTTAAGCAAACAATTTCAAGATGCAATTCATGGCTAGATAGAATTGATTTGAAATTGGATGAATAACTTTATAGTCAAAGCTTTTTGGACCCATTTGTGGGTGTGGTCCGAAAGAACCAATAAAATGATATCATACATATATTTAAATGATTAATATTACATATACTGATAGTGCATATATTCATGGATATGAATGCATACCATCTTGTGGCACATATATCAAGCTAGTGTATATATTATTAGTTTATGTAAGATTAACCTGTATTTAGGGTTTATTGGTTCATTGATTGGATGAGATGGGATGACTCATCCTTGGATAATTAATCTTGAAATTAATCATAATGAATTATTCATCCTTGTTATCCAGTGCTTGGTTTATCAATATAGCTGTAAAGAATATGATAAATCATTATCCCTCTCACAATTTATCTTTGGATAAGTAATCTCCAGACCCCTATGGGATTATCTCCTCTAGAGTTAACATGGATATCTAATCCAATTATAAAAATGCAACCAAACATTGGATGACACAGGATAAGTCATCCAATCCTGTCTCATCCTATAAACCAAATGAACCCTTAGTGGTTACGTCCGGGGGGGATTTGAATCCTCTACCTGATAGTTGACGGTAGAAAGGGTGTGAAAAGAGGTAGGAAGGCTAGTCAAAACAAGACTAACCTATATTTTAATTATATATATGTATGTTGTGTGTATGTATGTGTGTGTAATATTCAACATGAAAAGGATGCCTACAGCAATATATCCTAATTTTTTTTGAATTTTAAATACAAATTTGATAAGTTTATATAAATCAATAAGACTTATATGATAAAATATAAAAATTAAGATTGTAGTTTAAATTAGAAAAAAATCATGAGAATTTATGCATTTGACCAAATTATTTAGAAGGTCAAAAATAAATCCTAGAAAAGTTTTGAGTGTCAAATTCAAGTCTAGAAAAATTATAGAAAACTTTAAAAGGTAAAAAAAAATTAAAAGTAACAAAAAATGAAGAAACCTAGTTTTTTTTTTTCAATTTTCTTTCAGGTCTAATTGAGCATCAGCCATCAATTTAATCATATATTAACTAAATTCTTTTCTATTATATTAAATAAATTGAAGATCTGGTGGAACTCGATATTGCTTCCCAAGAAGAGAAGGAAACTCAACTGACTCTCTCTTTTAAGAAGTACCCTTCTTTAAAATCTACTCTGAGTGATTATCGGAAAAGTTGTCTAAATGGTTTCAGAGCATGAATGAAGATTGCAAAATGGCTTGATATTCATATTCTAGATGCTGAGTTGAGAAAATTGGAAAGGCCAATAGCAAATTGGGTTGAATTTATAATTTAGATGCAAATTTGAGAAAAATGCTAAATTATAGATGTCAACTTGACAAAATAGCCACAACAAAATGACTTTTGCAAACTTTAAAACTAGAGAACGCAGTAGTTAGAACATTTTGCTATACTTTACTATGTCAATTTGTTTAGTAAAACATTTTTTATCCATCACTAACTTCTTTATCTCTTTCCTTATAATCCTTTGCAGGACTAAGTGTAGAGTTCCGTATCATTTTTCCATTTACATTGAAGGAAGGTTTTTGAAACTACCATGAATTAAGATCGTCTAAAGTCAAATTTTAGTATTGATTAAAAATTAAATGTTACTAGAACAGTAATATATGTGCAATTTTTTCAGGAAACTACTGTTAATTGTGGTTGTATGTTTAATCCACATATGATACCGAATCAAATAGTGACATGTTTAAGAGTTCTAATCCTACGTGGATTTCTTTTACGAGGCTTTTTTTTCCTGACTTCCTTTGACTGAAAACCAAGCATGAAGGACCTTCCTTTTTTAATCAGTTTCACGACTCACCATGATCACACTGAAGAAATTTCTTGGTAATACTTGCCAAATATCTCACTCCAGACTGAAAGAAATTTAAAGTACAGAAGAAGTCCTTTGTTGGTCTTAGCATATGCATGGTTGACAATCAAATCCCAGGTATTTGATACTTCAGATCTGAACTTTCTGTCTTTTTGGCTGGTAAGAAATTGGTGATCATGGTGATGAATTTGCTATTAAGCATTCATTTGCATTGTCTGCACTACTCTTTTGGTATAGGAATAGTGAAGCTTAATTTCCTGATTGCTCTTATTAAATCTGCAAAACCTCTCCCTCTTATTTTCTTGGATTCCCACAGAAAACTTTGAATCACCAAGCAAAATATTTTAATCTTCTCATCATAGGAGATACTGAAAATATATGTAAAAATCATCAGCAACTTATAAGTTTTGGATAAGAGAGGCTCAAGATTCTTTAAACATCATGTTGCTAGTGGCTTACAGCAATGATGTCAGATTTCTAGTAGTAATGGGACACTAGAAAAAACCAGTAATCGAAAATGGGGCACAAAAACTAGAAGAAACAAATATGTTAATTTGAAAGACCTTAAATGCATATGCTCCCTAGATATGGTATATAGGATAACGGGAATGTAATGCAGTAAAATTATAGCTTTCTATTGCATCAACATATAATCCACGAAGAAAAAGAGAAGGAAAAACCAAAAACAGGCAATTCAACTCAAACAACGGATGTATATGTATATGTTACATTCATAAACGACAAGTGTATGGCACATAAATTTGGCCTTGGCAACAAATGTCATGCCAAAAAGGCTCTCTTGACAAAAGAACCACTCTAATAGTAGCCTCTTACTTTGGTAATAGTACCACCTTCGCCTTTGCTGCTAGTAGGGTCATTCGCCTTGAGACACGACCTTTCCCTCTTGTAGCTGCTGCTGGCACCACCCTGATCTTGTTTTCTTACCATTGTGAACTTGAACACCAGCTTTCCATATTCATCTCTCACCCTATCACAGGAGCACTTAGCTATGACCATCAACTCCAGGACATTCACCGGAGGCCATGTTCCATGAATTATTGGACTGTGAAAAATGAGATAAACCTGCTGTAGAGTTCAACTTTTGACAATCTAGATCCAGCAACATTGGTTTCGTGTGCAGATTTAGCATTGCTCAAGTCCATTAAAGCATGTGCTGCCATGATCGTTTCATCTCCACTTAACTGTCCACGACTGTTTTGATCTTTGCCCATGTTTTCAAAGCTGGACTTTTTCTCTTGTTTTCTGCCCGTCAAAGAATAACCATCCTTAATTAGCTTGTCATGGGTCTTAACCATTCCAATGGATGACTTTGGTTCCACTGGAGAACTCCTATCAAGATGAGCATTTGACTGATCCGGCCCTTTGAACTTCCTTTGGATTACATTGGGAATAGGAACCTCTTTCCCAAGCAGTGAAGGTGGATGTCCTTTGGTAACTGGTGAATGTTGAGATTTGGTCTTCTTTTTATTGGGGTCGTGACTGCTACCACTTGCGGCAAGATGTTTTGTTTCATTTTTCTTTCCAACCCCTTTTACATTCTTCTCAATCATTTATAGCTTCAGCTCATTAGCCTCGACACATGGCCCAACCAAATTTGCTTTGCTTCTTGCATTTGGTGATAATTTTCTAGAAGCTTTGGCAGGTACAAGTGTACAACCTCAAATCTGTCAGCTACTGCACTCTTGGAGATATCTTAGCACGCTTGTGATAGGGTTGAAATCTCTTATAACAATGACTATCAAGCTCAGCAAATCGTTTCCCATAGTTGGACATCTTTCTTGGACTTCTCATTACTGCTGAAAAGCATGTATATTGCATATTACAGCAAAACCATTGCATTAGCAAATTGAAAAGCATGCCTATTGCATATTACTGCACGTTGAGAAAAGTGTTATATGTTCAACCTGTTGTCCCTTAGAAATGGAGTCAAGGAATCGTTAAAAAAAGATTATAGTAACACAGCCTGGTAAAAAGCATGTTTTTACATCCTGTTGAAGCTAATGATGATAGGATACAACATATCAGTCACTAAACTAGATGCAAGAAAATTTTTGGGCCTTCTTCCCTTTTCAAAGAAATTCCAAAGCAGATAAGTTTGTTCTAAACAGAGGGCACAAAAGTCAGGAGAGTAATGAAGGTAATCAAAAAAACAATAACTTTCAAAATATAATTTCATGACAAGACTTCCTTCAAAAATATATTAAGAAAATGCAACATTCTTGTAAAAATGATTATTTTTGAGAATATATTAATAAAGGCGATATGCAATATGATATGGACTATAGATAGACAAAAGACTTAAAAGCAGAAATAAACACATTGGCAACTATAACGAGAGTGAGTTAATTCAAAAAACATGTTCTGATATCTAATGATATAAGAGCATATATTACGGTAGAAGTGAAAACATGTGAACCGCCTTTACTCATAAATGTGTTAATAGCAAATTCAACGATCCTAAGGTCTATTCCTCTCTCACAACACCATGGCACCATATATAATAGGGATTTAAAAATTCTCACTTGCTGCCTTAGAGAAAACCCCCATTAAAAAAAAAATAAAAACCAACAATATGCTATTTTAGCTCTAGGGAATATGCAAGTCTTTACCACTAAAACATTGATTAGCCAATAAAAGTCAAGTAATTACGTATCACAACATTTTTAGAAATATTGTTATGTTTAGATGTAGAAAATCAATGACTTTGAAAATATATTCATGAAAAGATTTGCTTCAATACATGCACTCATAAATGGAATTTCATGAAAAAATTTCCTTCAAAATTTATATTCATGCTTAAATGCAATTCTTTTATGAAAATATGACTTTTGGGAATATATAAATAAAGGCAACACACACAATGCATGGATTAAAGCTTGATAAAGGATTAAAAACAACCCAAACAAAAAATTGGCCACTAAAATAGCATTATGTCATTACCAAAAACATGTTGTTATATTTCACAATATAGATAGATATATCGTGGGAGAGGCAAAAAGGGATCGACCATATTTGCTCACAAAGTAGCAAATTCCAAACTCGATGATAGTAAAAATCCAAACCATTTTTATCATGCTATGGCACTACAATTCCAATTTCAAAATTCATGGTGCACAAACGGCAATTTCAAATTCCACGTTTGTGCACCTTAAAAAAACCTACAACTGAAAAGGAAAAGAAAAAGACAAAAAATTCCAAATAGATGGACTTGCTTGATGATACTAAAAAAAAAAATTTTCTGTAGGGATTGTGTGGGGATCGGGCTCTTTTGTTGCTTTTTTTTTTCCTTTCGCTTTTTGAACAGCATATTGATATTTTTTCGACAAAGATTACTAGGTTCATAAGAGAAAATTCAAACTTCAAAAGCCTGTTACGCATCTGCCAACACTAGGAAGACTGCACAAACTTATTCAGGCAAAATCATACACCAACCACACTGATAACAAAAACCAATCAGTTAATCTATTGATCAATTGCAGAAATGGATCGATATCCCAAAATCACTGAACCCACAAAAATCAACGGCAAGCAACTGAAAATGGATACCTGATTACAAATATATTTACCAATCAACATCCAAATCAACAAGAATAGTGAGGCCCCATAGTAACATTTGACCACACAGTAACAAGCAGAATTATATCAAAACAAAATCAAGAGAAAGTTGGCACAGTTTTAGCACAGAATGCTCCTTCAACTGCCAAAAGAATGGTTCCAAAACAAAGACAAAATGCCTGAAATACACTCGAAGAAACAGGAAAATCAGCAGAAATTAGCACCAACATTTACAAAATTCCCACGAAAAATGGAAAGTTTCTGAATAGATTCAACCAAGAGACACCCAGATTCCTAAAACAAAAGGAAAAAAGGGACTAGAAATTAGAGCCAAAATTTACATAATCCCAACACAGTAACAAGCAAAATCTATACAAAAAGAGTTAGAACATGTTTTGCATAGAATTCTTCTCAATTCCCAAAAAAATAGTCCCAAAACACACAATGCTTAACAATCAGCAAGAAAAACACCAAAATTAAGAATAATCACCAACTATTAGAACCAAAACTTACAAAATTCCCATGAACAATAAAAGGGTTCTGAACAGATTCAACCAAGAGCCACCAGATTCCTGAAACAAAAGGAAAGAAATATTGTGAGGGTCTCCAAATTTGAATTTGTTTTTTTTTAAAAAATGTGTAATAACATTTATTTTGTGTAATATATGTTTAAAGTGAATATTTTCTAATTTAGAAAATTTTATACGAATTCTTTATCGGTGTGTGGTTTCGGCCGAATTAAGTGTTAAATTTTGTTCCGAAGTGTGAATAGTGACTTGGAATTGAATTCGAGCATATGTAGTGATATTACGGAGATATTATCAAGGTTGGACAGTGTTGGAACGAATTAAAACAGTGTAAGTTAGACTGTCACGCGAGACGCGACATAAAGTGACCAAAAAGTCACTTTTCCTTAAATCAGGGAATGAGCACCTTTTTCTCCCCTTAAGTCTTGACTTTTGGTTCCTTGAGGCTTTATTTTGCAGCTGCAATTTGGGGAGAATAGAGAGAGAGAGGCCGAGAGAGCTAAGGAGAAAAGAGAGAGAGAAAAGCTTGCTAGTTCTTCCAATTCTTCTTTCTTCCTTTCTTCAACCTTCAAGCCACCATTGAAGACCTTCATCCTCTTCATTCTTTCAGCCGTGAGAGAGGGAAGAGAGAGAGGGAGGCTGGTCTGAAACTTGAGGGAGAAAAAGAGAGGAAAAGAAGAGAAAGAAAAGCTTGTGGGTGTGTCTTGTTCTTGTTCTTGAAGTTTTTATGGGAAATCACTAACAAAGCTAGTGGATCAAGGGCAAAGGTAGAAGCTTTTGGAGTTTGCTAAGCTTGGAAGCATTCTTTGGAAGAGGAAATCACAAGATCTTCTTTGATCTTGTTGGATCTTGATAGATCCGAAGGTATAAGATTCTAAACTACTAGATGTAGCTTTATTAGTGTTAAATATCATAGATCCATGGTTTACATCGGTAGAAATGATTATATCTGAAATGATGAAGTTGGGCTCTTGAAATCCCAACCTAGGTAGTGGACTTGAGGTAGATTTTAGGTAGCGGACTTGAGGACCTGATTGTGGATTTGATTGATATTCGTGAAATTAGTCATGATATGGTTAGGAAGTAAGTTTGTGTTGTTGAAAATTTTGAAGGAAGATCTATGAGATGGCCGAACCCATGCTTGGTGATTTTAATGTTTGATCTCGAGATTTTGTGATTTTTCTTGAAGAGATTTTGCCTAAGAATATACGTGATATGTTCATCTGCGAATGTATATTTGAGTAGAGTGAGCTCTTGGATTTTTAAATGATGAAAAGTGAAGCTTTTCATAAACTCTTGGATAAAAAGTGTTGAATTGAAGGGCTCGAGGGTTTTTATAATATTGTGGTTAGTTTCTATGAATTTTGAATGTAAAGACTTGATAAGAATTGTTTAAACTTGTGTTAAAACTTTGAATAAGAACAAGTGTTGAATAATTGTGAAACAAGTGATTTTTAGATATGAGACCTCACCTAAATTCTATAATAAAAAGGATGTGAAAAGTGATGGTTTGGGAGGGCATCGGTGGCGTGTTATATTTGAAATGATATAGTGATCTTGAAAAAGACCCATTAAGACATTTTATCATGTGAAATGAAAAGCTTTTCCTTGAGGGAATTTTGGGGAAAAATATTGATTGAAACTAAGAAGTAAAAGTGAATTGTTTTTAATTAATGAGTGAAGAAGGGTATCTCAACTACTGTTTTTGTTTGTTTAGGGAGTGAGCAAAGAAGTGAATTTGACCCTAACGTGGAAGCCGAACCCTACTATTTTGGTGGGTCTTCATGCTTGTTATGTGATTATGTGAAATTGGTCTAAATTGTACTTGACTATCTTATTTGATGTGAAAACTTGATTTAACAAACCATCAAGTGAGGTAGTGTGTACTTTATTGCACTTACCTATATTTGACTGGAAAAATTTTAAAAATGTGTTGAAGTGAATTTAGAGTATTTGATGTGATTTGTGCGTGTATGGAATTTGGGGAGTTACCAAAACCTATCGGCAAGCCGTTCGACTCGAGCTGTAGGCTAGGCCTAAGCCGAGAAGAAAGTGATGAGCCATAGGGTTATTTATGTGATGTGATGTGTGCTATGGACTTGGCGTATGGACTTGTCCCTAATGGAAGAGCACTAATTATTTTTATGTGACTGAATGGGAGACAATGCTATGCCTACTAGGGCTGGAGTCACCTCTTAGTCCATATCAGTTTTTATGTGACTGAATGGGAGAAAGTGCTACGCCTACTAGGGCGGGAGTCACCTCTTAGTCCATATCAGTTTTTATGTGACTGAATGGGAGAAAGTGCTACGCCTACTAGGGCGGGAGTCACCTCTTAGTCCATATCAGTTTTTATGTGACTGAATGGGAAAAGTGCTACCCCTACTAGGGCGGGAGTCACCTCTTAGTCCATATTAGTTTTTATGTGACTGAATGGGAGAAAGTGCTACGCCTACTAGGGCGGGAGTCACCTCTTAGTCCATATCAATTTTTATGTGACTGAATGGGAGAAAGGGCTACGCCTATTAGGGCTAGTCTATACTAGTTTTTATGTGACTGAATGGGAGAAAGTGCTACAGCTACTAGGGCGGGAGTCACCTCTTAGTCCATATCAGTTTTTATGTGACTGAATGGGAGAAAGTGCTACGCCTAATAGGGCGGGACACACCTCTTAGTCTATATCAGTTTTTATGTGACTGAATGGTAGAAAGTGCTACGCCTAATAGGGCGGGAGTCACCTCTTAGTCCATATCAGTTTTTATGTGACTAAATGGGAAAAAGTGCTACGCCTACTAGGGTGGGAGTCACCTTTTAGTCCTTATCAGTTACTTTATGTGATAAACTATGTGACAAACTATGTGTGGTGTCGGGCCCGATGGGGGTTTGGTGGAGTGAGGAGAAGTGGAGATCTACATGGATTATATTTATGAAAAAGTTGATGGAGTGTCAACTACGAGAGTTATGCACCAGTCCGATGACGTGCTCTAGTTTCGAAGACCTTAGCCCCTGTGGGCTACCCGTATGCTCCCTATGTGATGTCAATCGCTTTCCTTATTTGTTCAATTCTGAATGAGATTATTTGAAGTGAAATATTACATTGTTATGTGTTTTTGCATGCTTTTGGAACTCACTGGGCTTGTAGCTCATTTTTTCCAATTTGTTTTCCTTAGTAGGGACTGAGAACCCAAGCGAAGGTGCTAAACATTAGTATCAAGATTTACTTTTGTATTCGTCTTGAGGGACTTGAATTATGAATTTGGGATATTGTAATGTGGAATTTTAAATGTGTATTTAAGTATGATATGTATTTTGGGATTGTAAGGCTAGAATAATGTATTTGAAAATTATTGTTAGGTTTAGATTTGTGATTCAAATTTTAATTTGGTATATTAGTGATTTTCGTGTGAGTGAGTCCTAGCGAGAGTTAGGCAGGCGGTCCACGGATACCTTAGGGTATGCCTTAGGGAGAAGTGGGGCTGTCACATGTGGTATCAGAGATTAGGTTTCAGATCTCTATAATGTATCTTAGGCTTAAAAGTTTAGGATGTTGGATTGTGGGAATTAGATTATATGTTAAGTGTAAGTTGACATTACCCTTGATGATCAGGTGAGAATTAGAGTTGGTAAGCATTTGAGGGTTTAGTAGGTTTGAAGGAAATGTAAGAGATACCTGTTATTTACGTTTAAAGTGTTAATGATGCTTAAGTGTGATTAAGTTCTAATAGAGTTCATTTTGTAGGTTATGGAGTTTGGTGGTGATGGTAACGGCCCGGACAAGCAGCCTACAATTTATTATCGATTGGGTTCGGGGGGTGCCCGCATGGCCTACAATCCTAGAACCAGAGTTAGGCATGACTGTGAGTGTTGGAAGGACTATGCCTATCCTGATGAGGTAGTTCTGGCGATCAATCATGAGAGGAGAACCCTGACTAGGGTTCGTGAGGAGTTACGAGAGGAGGTGGACATGTTATTGACTGAGAGGCAGGATCAGGCCGATCGGATCCGCGCACTTGAGGAGGAGGCCTGTTCGACTAACGAGCGAGTAGCTAGAGTTATGAGAGTTGCCTGAGAGCGAGCCAATGGTATTTTGGCTGAGTGTGAGACTTTGGTAGAGGGAGTGCTCGAGGCTAATCGAGTTGAGGAGGATTCGGTTAATCAACCCCCTAGTGATGCTGATATGGGGGGAGATCGTCAGAGTGAGTCTGAGGGGGAGGCCGCTATTGTTGAGGGAGATCCCCAGTACCTGGAATCTAACCCATTGGAAATTGTTTCCACTGAGACTTCCTCTTTTAAGGCTTGATGGTCTAGTGTGGCATGAAATTAGGTTTTTGTGTAATCTTTTGTGAGAAAGACCAGTAGAGTGGGTTCTCAATCCCTGTAGTGCATGCTTATCAACTTTTCAAGTAATGTGCTTTTATTTGGTTGTACATATGAACTTGATGTATTCTATGTGTTCCTTTTGTTATAAAAAGCATGCCCTCTTGATGTACTCCTGGCACTTCTTTATTATGAGATGTGATTATGATGTATTTTGTCTATTTTTGAAATGACTCCTCTAATAGTGTATTTACTTTCTTGTGTTTATGTTAATTTGTTTGCCCTCTAAAGAGCTATGCAGGGTAGGAGAGGCCAAGATCAGGGGCGAGGGATTAGGCTACTCCAAAATATTGGAGGTGACCGTGAGTCGGCCGCCGATCAAAATCAAGAGGCTGGGGTTAATTTTATGGAGCAAATGGCTACGGCCATGAACCAAATGACTGAAATATTAGACCGTATGGCTGGCCAACATGGCCCTGGACCTGAGCAACAGCCTATTAATCCTGGGGTTGGCGAGGATAGGGCTCTTGAGCGATTTCAGAGGTTTAACTCACCTAAATTCCTTGGGGAACCCAACCCTGAACCTGCTGAAGGTTGGTTAGAAAGAATTTCAGATATTTTCGCTACCTTGGATTACACGGAGGAAAGGCAAGTAGCATTTGCTGTGTTTCAATTTGAGGGAGTTGCCTGATCATGGTGAAATATGATAAGGGCTAAATGGGATAGGGAATAAACCCCTAGGACTTGGGTGAATTTCACTAGGGAGTTTAATGCTAAGTTTCTCCCTCCGCTAGTTCAAGAAAGAAGAGAGGATGACTTTATTAAGTGTAAGTAAGGATTGTTGAGTGTGGCGGAATATGAGGCACTCTTCACTAAATTGTCAAGGTTTGCTGCTGAATTAGTGGCAACTGAACAAAGGAGGATTAGGAGGTTTGTGCAGGGGTTGAATGTGGAGATACAAGAAATTTTGGCAGCTGCCCAAGTCAATAGCTTCAGTGAAGCTGTTGAGAAAGCCCATAGGATTGAAGGGGCCGAGGCCCAAGTGAGAACTTTTAATGCAAGAAAAAGGACCGTGCTCAGCAGTAGTCATGAACAAACAAATGTGGGTGCTTCAACTCCCAAATTTGGAGAAGGAATGGGTAGTGTAAACACCACTAGAGTGTCAAGAGGGTGGCAAGAGGAACAAATTCTAGAAGAGCGGTGTCAAGGGGAATTCCAAGTGGAAGGGGGCAATCAAAGAGTGTCTCTCAAGGAAGTCAAGTCTCCACTCCTAGTGTATCTTGTAGCTTTTATGGGAGATTGAATCACACCGAGGATAATTGTTGAAAAAAGATAGGAGTATGTTTCAAGTGTGGAAGTACTGAGCATCAATTAGCTGCATGTCCGAGGTTTCAAGGGAGCGGTGTGGCTAGGCAAGTGAGTCATCCCAATTCCAGTCAGGCTAGTGCATTATAAAGTCGACCAAGGGTTCCGGTTAGGGTCTACACCATTAATCAGCAACAAGTTTCCGATCCAGTTGAAATTGTTAAAGGTATTATCCCTGTCTTTCACCATTTAGTAAAGTTCTAGTTGCTCCGGTGCTTTCCATTCAACTGTTAAACTTGTTTTTTTTATGAAGGGTAGATATAGAACTTGTTAGAGTACTCTATGATCTTAAGGTTCGAACACCATGGGAGACTAGAGTTTAATTACAAGTGGAGTACACTAGGATTGTGATTTTGGGTAAGAGAAAGAAAGATTTTGGGATCTGATTACTATACCCTAGGTTAAGGAAGCCCATGAGGAAATAAAGTTAATCCAAGAAGGGCTCCAAACCGCTCGAAGTCGACAGAAAGATTACGTGAATAATCGGAGGAAGGATTTGGAATTCAAAGTAAGAGAGGAGGTAGAGTGAGCCCATCCAAGAACTTGAGGTTAGTATGAATGGGAAGTAAGAATGTATTAGCGGTTTTGTAAATAGATCTATGTGTTCTATGATTGCATTGATTAAGGGAGAGACATCTTAGGGTAAAACCCTTGGAAGGTAATTTTGGTGGAAACATAATTGGATTAAGGTGACCTTTGGAGTATATATACATATATGCATTTGGGGAGTTTTAGTGATGACCACATTATAAGAATTGAATTCATACCATTGTCGATCAAATGAGTATTATCCTAGAAATAAAAAGATATTGAAGTCAAGGAGACGTTATTTTATGAAGAACATCATATGCAGATTCATGATAAAGAAGTGAAAGATTTGAGAATTAAGAAGATTCCTTTGGTCAAAGTTCTTTGGAGAAATCATGATATTGAGGAAGTGACTTGGGAGTTAGAGGAGGAAATGCAAAAAAAGTACCTAGAGTTTGTTCGCCTAGAAAGGTAAGGAATTTTGAGGACAAAATTCTTTTAAGGGGGGAAGGATGTGAGGTCTCAAAATTTGAATTTTTTAAAAAAATGTGTAATAACATTTATTTTGTGTTTATTTGTTAAAATATGAGTGAATTTATGTTTAAAGTGAATATTTTCTAATTTAGAGAATTTTATACAGATTCTTTGCCGGTGTGTGGTTTCGGCCGAATTAAGTGTTAAATTTTGTTCCGAAGTGTGAAAGTGACTTGGAATTGAATTCGAGCATATGTAGTGATATTACGGAGATATTATTAAGGTTGGACAGTGTTGGAATGAAGTAAAATAGTGTAAGTTAGACTGTCGCGCGAGACGCGACATAAAGTGACCAAAAAGTCACTTTTCCTTAAATCAGGGAATGAGCACCTTTTTGTCCCCTTAAGTCTTGACTTTTGGTTCCTTGAGGCTTCATTTTGCAGCTGCAATTTGGAGAGAATAGAGAGAGAGAGAGAGGCCAAGAGAGCTAAGGAGAAAAGAGAGAGAGAAAAGCTTGCTAGTTCTTCCAATTCTTCTTTCTTCCTTTCTTCAACCTTCAAGCCACCATTGAAGACCTTCATCCTCTTCATTCTTGCAGCCGTGAGAGAGGGAAGAGAGAGAGGGGGGCTGGTCCGAAACTTGAGGGAGAAAAAGAGAGGAAAAGAAGAGAAAGAAAAGCTTGTGGGTGTGTCTTATTCTTGTTCTTGAAGTTTTTATGGGAAATCACTAACAAAGCTAGTGGATCAAGGGCAAAGGTAGAAGCTTTTGGAGTTTGCTAAGCTTGGAAGCATTCTTTGGAAGAGGAACTCACAAGCTCTTCTTTGATCTTGTTGGATCTTGATAGATCCGAAGGTATAAGATTCAAACCTACTAGATGTAGCTTTATTAGTGTTAAATATCATAAATCCATGATTTACATCGGTAGAAATGATTATATCTGAAATGATGAAGTTGGGCTCTTGAAATCCCAACCTAGGTAGCGGACTTGAGGTGGATTTTAGGTAGCGGACTTGAGGACCTGATTGTGGATTTGATTGATATTCATGAAATTAGTCATGATATGGTTAGGAAGTAAGTTTGTGTTGTTGAAAATTTTGAAGGAAGATCTATGAGATGGCCGAACCCATGCTTGGTGATTTTAATGTTTGATCTCGAGATTTTGTGATTTTTCTTGAAGAGATTTTGCCTAAGAATAAATATGATATGTTCATCTGCGAATGTATGTTTGAGTAGAGTGAGCTCTTGGATTTTTAAATGATGAAAAGTGAAGCTTTTCATAAACTCTTGGATAAAAAGTGTTGAATTGAAGGACTCGAGGGTTTTTACAATATTGTGGTTAATTTCAATGAATTTTGAATGAAAAGACTTGATAAGAATTGTTTAAACTTGTGTTAAAACTTTGAATAAGAACAAGTGTTGAATAATTGTGAAACAAGTGATTTTGAGATACGAGACCTCACCTAAATTCTATAATAAAAAGGATGTGAAAAGTGATGGTTTGGGAGTACATCGGTGGTGTGTTATATTTGAAATGATACAGTGATCTTTAAAAAGACCCATTAAGACATTTTATCATGTGAAATGAAAAGCTTTTCCTTGAGGGAATTTTGGGGAAAAATATTGATTGAAACTAAGAAGTGAAAGTGAATTGTTTTTAATTAATGAGTGAAGGAGGGTATCTCAACTATTGTTTTTGTTTGTTTAGGGGGTGAGCAAAGAAGTGAATTTGACCCTAACGTGGAAGCCGAACCCTACTATTTCGGTGAGTCTCCATGCTTGTTATGTGATTATGTGAAATTGTTCTAAATTGTATTTGATTATGTTATTTGATGTGAAAACTTGATTTAACAAACAATCAAGTAAGGTAGTGTGTATTTTATCGCATTTACCTATATTTAAATGAAAAAAATTGTAAAAATGTGTTGATGTGAATTAAGAGTATTTGATGTGATTTGTGTGTGTGTGAAATTTCGAGAGTTCCCAAAACCTATTGGCAAGTCGTTCGACTCGAGTTGTAGGCTAGGCCTAGGTCGAGAAGAAAGTGATGAGCCATAGGGTTATTTATGTGATGTGATGTGATGTGTGCTCTGGACTTGGCATATGGACTTGTCCCTGATGGAAGAGCACTAATTATTTTTATGTGACTGAATGGGAGAAAGTGCTACGCCTACTAGGGCGGGAGTCACCTCTTAGTCCATATCAGTTTTTATGTGACTGAATGGAAGAAAGTGCTACGCCTACTAGGGCGGGAGTCACCTCTTAGTCCATATCAGTTTTTATGTGATCGAATGGGAGAAAGTGCTACGCCTATTAGGGCGGGAGTCATCTCTTAGCCCATATCAGTTTTTATGTGACTAAATGGGAGAAAGTGCTACGCCTACTAGGGCGGGAGTCACTTCTTAGTCCTTATCAGTTACTTCATGTGATAAACTATGTGACAAACTATGTGGAGTCGGGCCCGATGGGGGTTTGGTGGAATAAGGAGAAGTGGAGATCTACATGGATTATATGTATGAAAAAGTTGACGGAGTGTCAACTATGAGAGTTATGCACCAGTCCGAGGACGTGCTCCAGTTTCGAGGGCCTTAGCCCCTGAAGGCTACCCGTATCCTCCCTATGTGATGTTAATCGCTTTCCTTATTTGTTCAATTCTGAATGAGATTATTTGAAGTGAAATATTACATGTGTTATGTGTTTTTGCATGCTTTTGGAACTCACTGGGCTTTTAGCTCATTCTTTCCAATTTGTTTTCCTTAGCAGGGATTGAGAACCCAAGTGAAGGTGCTAAACACTAGTATCAAGATTTACTTTTGTATTTGTCTTGAGGGACTTGAATTTTGTATTTGTCTTGAGGGACTTGAATTATGAATTTGGAATATTGTAATGTGGAATTTTAAATGTGTATTTAAGTATGATATGTATTTTGGGATTGTAAGGCTGGAATAATGTATTTGAAAATTATTGTTGGATTTAGATTTGTGATTGAAATTTTAATTTGGTATATTAGTGATTTTCGTTTGAGTGAGTCCTAGCGAGAGTTAGGCAGGCGGTCCACGGATACCTTAAGATACGCTCTAGGGAGAAGTGGGGCTGTCACAAATATGGGTTGCATTGTATTGTATCATTCATACCATGCATCCAAAAGAATAACAGAATTAGATGGAGAAATCAAAAGGGATTGTACATTGAACTTCTTGAAAGTGCTTTGAGAGAAAATGGTACGTTCTCTACTATACTTTGATCAATCATAGTTGATTTATAAACATATTTTAAATGGGAAGTCATAATTCAACAATAAGATATATAAAAATATTTTGTATTTGTTTATGATAAGCAGACGTCCTCGTTATATATATATATATATATATATAAGTCATAATTCAACAATAAGATATATAAAAATATTTTGTATTTGTTTATGATAAGCAGACGTCCTCGTTATATATATATATATATATATATATAATATTATTAATTTTATTCCTTGTATGCATTTAATAATATGGAAGTAGACATTATATATATATAATATTATTAATTTTATTCCTTGTATGCATTTAATAATATGGAAGTAGACATTTTTCATTTAGTATTCCTAGATTTTTTGACCTAATAGAAAAACGATATCGGCTACATATATCGGTTAAACCACATCATTGGTAAATTACGACCAACCAATAATATCCATTCTCAGGCAATAATCTCACCACCAACATAATATCCCATTATATCAATTTATATATAAGCACTGGCGAAGTAGTTCAATCCTAAAAGCTGACAACTTTGAGCAATATGTAACATACTAAAAGAAAAAAAAAAGCAAAAATCAAATGAAATTACCAAAGTCCATCATCATATTTTTTCTAAAAATGCAAAATGTGAAAGTTTGGGATTGAAGAAGAACAAATGTAAAAAAAAATAAAGCTAAGAGCATTATCTTTCTCTGTTGTAAATTTTGACAAATTTATTTTGTAGATAAATAGTTGACTCAAATATTTTGATGTTTGCAGAAGTTTTCTGCAAATTTCAACGACAGTTTGATTCTCACTATATTCATTTTTGTCGTGTCAGCTCCCATACTTAAACCTGTAGACAACTCGAAATTTTAAAGACCTAACCACTTTCAGCACAAATTGACTATTCACACTAAAATTATTTTTCAATCAGCGAATAAAACAACAATTTATGCATGCACACTATGTACCAGAGACTTATCATTAATAAACTAAAAATACAACAAACTATAAAAAGGAAAACCTACTATCAGAAATAAACAACCAAGAAATTTAAATTTACTGAGTAAAAGGAAATGGTTCCCCAAAAAATCAAAAGAAAAAAAGGTAAAGTTACAAAGGTCAAAGAAAAGGGTTGTCGAGGGAAACGAAGGACGGACTACAAACATAACCAAAACGGAAGACTAAACCTCATTTGATAAGCCATTTTTCTTAATATGTTCAAATCTTTGCATGTTCAGATGCATATGATAATCAAAAATAGAATATTTGAATTAATTAAGTGGCAATGAATTTTCTAAATAAAACTTACTCTAAAAAATAAGTGATAAACTATTCACTTATTACGTAATCTAATACATATTCAAATGTAGTAAATTTAGTATTTAATAATTCAATCACTTAATAGATTCAAAATTCAGACTTCAGATTTTAGTATCCAGACTTCAGTTTTATCAAATGCACCTTAGGTCAACAAGGGAATCTATCGTGCAAATTTCATACCATGCATAAATAATAGCAAATACCACCTCCAAAATTTAAAAAAAATTAAATAACCAGAAACCTTCTCTCTCTCTCTCTCTCTATATATATATATATATATATATATATATATATATATATATTCATAAGTTCGTAAGTATAGCCAGAAACATACATGCGCTTCTTGGTGATCTTCATCACAAATAGAAGGTTAAGGCAGCTAATAAGTTTGTTTTTCTTTTTCCTTGAAGGAAAAAATCCGAAGGTTTGTTGAACTCTTAACTGTGGGGTATTTTGAACACTAGACAAGGAGGGTCAAGTCGTCTATAGAACTTAATCACTGATTAACATGGAAACTAAGATATAAAAATTCTTATCATTAAAGAGTTGGTCAATTCCTTCATTCTTGCATTTGACCCGACCGAAAAAGAATTTAAGAGTTGGTCAATTGCACCTTTCTTTCAACAAAAGAAACAACGTTTTCATGAAGTTTCTAATTTCTTTTTGGTTGGTCAATTGCACCTTTCTTCCAAAAAAAGAAACAACGTTTTCATGAAGTTTCTAATTTCTTTTTGGTTTTTTTCTAAAAGCTGGTTAACTGCTTTAAGAATTATATCTTCGTATCACTGGTCTTTTAATTGTAATACTTCACCCTTTTTATTGGAGTCATTTATACTCCAATCCATTACTCGTTAGTTAATAAATTAAATGGAACTGGTCCTAGCTAGAAGAAATGCTCTTTGGGTTGGTTTCGTTCATAAGATAACACAAGATTACTAATCCTATATCCTTCTATATTTGATTGCCTTTCATTCATGGGTTGATACATCGCACCTAATTAAATTAATCCCTATATGAGAGATTTGATAATCTCAAGGGCTAGATGATACGAGTCATCCCAAAATAAGTAATAAGTGGGATATCACAATTTGGACTTATTTGCCCTTACTAATAGAATAATGCTTATTTTAATAACTATATAAACTTACTCTCTCACTATAATATTATTTAATTTTTGGACTAATTTGTCCCTATTTATAACATAATTAAATTTTTAATGAAATTGACCCTACTAAAAAAACTAAGTTTTGGACTAATTTGTCCATATCAGTCATATACCATAATTTTGGACTAATTTGCCTATTAATAAAATTAAACTTTTTACTCATTTGTCTATATTAATGAAATGGCTACAATTTTAGACAAATTTGCTCCTACTAATAAAAAAATTTATGTTTTGAACTATTTTGCCCATTTTAAGGAAATAACTAAATTTTGTACTAATTAGCCCTATTATTGATCAAATTAAATTGTTAACTAATTTACCCTTACTAAAGTTTTTGACTGATGTACCCCCAGTATATGTGAATTTGGGCTTACTAGAACCGATTAACATCTCTAATTGACAAAAAGAGCCACTTTGATAGAAGACCCTTGCTTGGTAATAATACCACCTTCGCCTTTGCTCTTAGTAGCAACATTCGCCTTGGGATATGACCTTTCCCTCTCATGGCTGCTGCTGTCGCCGCCTTCATGATCTTTGTTCCTTATTTTTGTGAACTTGAATACGAGTTTTCCATATTCAGATCTCATCTTATCACAGGAGCTCACATTATATAGTCCTAGATAACTGTAAAAGCTCAACCAAGGGATTAGGTATTTTAAGAGATTGATAATAGCGTACTGACGAGGTTTTACCATATACCAAATTTTAATATAAAACCTAAACACCTTGTTTACTGCAAGTATACAGATTGTTTATCGAGTATAGGGTATATTAGGTGTCGATCCCACAGGGAAGATTGTCAAGTACCGGTGGTTTTCGAACTCCTCTATTATTTAGACTTTCACAAGCAAATACATAAATTTAAACTACAAACATGAAATAAAATGAGTAAAAATAGAAATTAAAACTCCTAGAGTTATGGAATTCCCTACTACTCTTGCAAATGAAGTTACCAGTTGAATTAACATTATTATTTTGGCTAAGCATGGCGTAATTTCCAAATGCATGTGAAACATATTTTTGTAGTGAATCAACTATACTCATAGTTAAACCTAACCTACACTTGTGGTTATGGAATTAACTACAAGCTCATTTGCTCTATGAAATTACATGAAATAAATCACTAAAGCCACAAATGCGCCCATCTACACTTGTGAGTGCCTTCCTAGGTTTAGCACTTCATGAACTAGTGTCAAAGTCCAATTTTCATGGCAAACTTAACACCTTAAGATGATCACAATTAATGGCCGGTTAATCATGATTATAAAAGCAAAAATACTAAATATCTTGCTCAAAATAGTAGCATCAAACAACTAAGTAAACATCACAAACAAGATGTAGAAAGTTCATCCATAACTCAAGGCATAAACTTTTAACTAAACATGACAAAGAAAGAAAATATCATACTTGTATTCTACTATAAATACACTACTAGCTATACTAAGCTAATGAACTAAGAAAAACTAGTGAAGACTAAATTTTTGGTAGTGATTCTAGCCTTCTTAAAGCTTTTTTTTAAAATGTCTACCAAAGGCCCTATTTATAGAAGAATTCATCCATAAGCTTCCAAAACTCCATCATGTGAACACAAGACAAATTGAATTTCAAAAGGTCAAAGAAATGGCTCCAATGAATCTTCATTCTTGAATTGTCTTCATGCATCTTAATCAATCTTCATTCATTGAATTCAATCCTCAAATGAGTTGTAAAGTTGATGTAAGTTGTGTTTGGAATTGCTTCTCCAACTTTCCAAGATTCTTCATGCTATTTGCAGTTGAAATTTGTCTTAAAAGTTAGTTGGAAATTTTCTGGAATTCGACTGCAAGTTGAAATGTCTTTATCATAGATCCGCGAGGTGTATCTGTGAGGCACAGCTCGTGGATCGCCTCGCGGATCGGACGCCCCTGTCTCTATTGAGAGGGATTCGCGAGCTGTTGATTTCTTCCAATTCTGCTTTAGAGTTGCAAAATCTGAATTTTTCGTCTTGAAATTAAAGCGTTAAATCCTCCAACTTTTGATCCTTTGATTCCTTGATGATTGAATTGCGTTATGATCATCTCAATTTGGAACTTCATCAACTTTAGATATTTCAATTTTCCAACTTTCCTTCCAAGCTTCATTACCTGAAATTAATTCACATCAACAATAATTATGCAAATATCTTCTCATTTCACTTCATTTGATGATGGAGTCATTAATCCTACAAAAGCATGAAGTTTTCACTACATTAATCCATAGAAATGCACTTTTCTAATTTAAACCATAAAATGTAAAACTTCACTAGAAATCCTAGTTAATTAGCCATCAAAACAACTAAAACACACAAAAACTAAATAGAAAACATACTTTAAACATACAAAATAAACACTTATCACGTACAACCATCATAAAAGGATTTGCTAGCATGCTAGTCTTCAAGGCCAGATTATCACATTTAAGTTCTTGGCCCTCCAATTTTTTCTTGAAAATCTCTAGATTTCTACCTTCACCTATACAGACGAACTCATCTAGATATCACCTCTCATTCTTGTGGCAACTAGGATCGACAACTCAAGTTGAAAAGAGTTTGTTCCCAATTTTTATATAGCCAATTCCAACAAAAAATTAGATATATGATCAACAATTTCTTGCAAGTGCACAAGTCAATCGTAGCAACAAAATCACCTAGAATACTCTAGGCATCTAATCCACAAGGACGAGTTAATTTTCTAATTCAATTATTTTAACAAAAATATTAAAATGAATTGCAAAGAGGTAGGAGAGCTATTTGTGAGACAAATTCTATGAACAAATCAAATCAAATTAAAAGTGCTGAGAAACCAATAGATGAAGGCCTAGGGTATCAAGTTTTAATCGTCAGTTTTGAATTAATTTTCCAATTATTTCCTTGTCAAGTTATGAATGCATCATATAATTGTATTTTAGATTACCTCTCGATGCATCTAAAGTATAACTGTAATTAAATCTTACATCTCGCTTGAGATCATGAGCGTTTCATCAAATCCATTAAGAACTTAGGTGATATAAGTGTGTCACACAAATCATAATCTACTCCCATGATTAGGTTAAGTGTGTTTATTTATCTAGTGTATGGATGTATCTCTTTTCTCAATGCAATACAAACCCAAAGATCATATTTATGGTGGTCAATCATAAACATGTAACTAAGAGCAAAATAAATAAATCATAGCAAAAAGACAAGAATTTAAATGGAAAAATAATAAAAAATCTTTCATAAAAACCCTAACCCTAGAAAGTAAATTAGTTCAACATATTAGGAAATTAAATCTACAATTCCAAGAAGTCAATTCAAAGTAGAAATAAGGAGTAAGGGAACTTCTGAGTTATTTGCTCCAAATTTTCCTTTGTGCATTCCTTGGATTGCATGAACGATCCTTGATCTCCCATGATAGAGATGAAGAGAAAGCGTTTCCATGCTACAAACTATGTTTCTATCCCTCTCCTCCCAAAAATGATCTAAAGTACTCCTATTTGTAGTTCTGAAAAGTTACAAGTGAATCCTAATTGTAAGTAGGATTCGTCTGGTGTCGGAATTTCACACACAGCAGCAACCCAATGACATCCAATGAAAAGATAGGCACCATAACCTGTGCCGTTTGTTTTTTGTTACAAATTTTGCTACATCCCTAATTGACATCCGTCGAGACAACTTATGCCATAACTGGAGCAGTTATCTGCTCTACCAACTTCTCAAAATTTGCATTTTTGGCCTTGAACTTTTACTTCCTGCGCAATTTCAAACAAATTTCATCCATATCTCCCATTTAAACCCTAAAACCACATAATCACAAAATTAGATAGTTTTATTCTCAAATTAAATACATATAGCATAAATAATTAAACTTTAATACCTCTAAAATGCTATAATATATGCTCTATTAATATAGAGCCCAACAACAATAAGTTCAGCCCTATACTAAAATTGATCACCAATTTCAATACGAGGTATTTTCGAAATTCTCTAGCAGCATTGACCCACTTTTTCTAGAGTCATGGCTGCTTTTATATAAATCTGCTGATTTGCTTTTCCCCCTTTCCTTCTTTCTGTGTTCTACTCTTGCAAAAGCTTCATGTATTGCTCCTCAAATAGCTCTATGGACTTGAGGACTTGGTAAAGAGTTGGTCAGTTCCTTAATTCTAGCATAGGACCCAACCAAAAATGAATTTTAAGAGTTGGCCAATTGCTTCTTTCTTCCAAAACAGAACAAACATTGGACAAATTATCAATAAAAAATTATTAAAGATGATATTAAATTCTGCCACGCATAGAGCACAAATTAACAAAGTGACTGAAACACAAAAATGACACCTCTATGTAAGAGAAATTTGAAGTATAGACAAATTAAAGATCCATGTAAATGATCTTTGTAATGTTTACGAATCAAAAGATATTTTTTTTTTTTTATTATAGATCACAGTTCATTGTAGTGGTTCATAATAAAATTGAGCCTCAAAGTGGATCATATTCAAGATATTTGGGTTGTGGATCATGGTCTATTGAATAGTTTTCTATAATAGGATTGGTTCTACAAGTAAGTCCTACTTTAGGAGCCTCTCTCTCTTTTTTTTTTTTTTAAACCTTCAACTGTGATAGGCCATGGTCCGAAGGATAGCATTTCACAAAAATGTTTGGTCCAACAAGTCGAATCACCCTTTTAATCTGTAAGGCACGGTATAATAGAATGTGGACATCAAAGAAGATAAATCTTATTTTTGCTTACAATAGTATTAGCTGAGTTTTCTCATAAGCATGTGCCTAGAAACCAAGTAGTGTTTATGATATAGGTAAAGCACATGTCTTAGTACAATGACAACTGCATTAAAGATCATTGGGATAATTCCAAATACCTCTTCTGAGATACCCAATAATTTTACTTTACTTAGCTCCCCTTAGATTTTAAAAATTATACTTACCTTCCATGCAATTTACTCTATATTGCTATGACATATATGCAACCAATAAACAAAAAGAAAAAAACAACCATGCCTTTGTTGCTCTCTCTCTCTCTCTCTACCTATTCCATTTTTTCTTTATAACCATTCTATTCATACTTATTATTTTCTATTACCACTCCAACCCAATTGATCACCCTAACTCTATGATCTATTACCATGCTTCTTTCCTTTCTTCAACACTTTATTGCTTAAGTTTCTATTGATAAGTGTCTATTTTGTATGCTTGAAGTATGTTTAAATACTTAGGGTCCATTTGGATTAGCTATTTTTGGGTTGTTTTTCAAAAAACTACTGTAGCATTTAGAATGTGAAAAACTACTCTAGCTATTTTTCAAAAAACTACTCTAGCTATCTTTAAAAATTTTTTGAAGGTGTTTTTGGAGAAATTTTTGGGGGTATTTTAAAGTTAAAAATTTATTTAAGGCATTTTTTAAATTAAAAATTTATTTGGGATAACTTTTTGGGGTATTTATTGGGTAATTAACCCACCCCCACCAAATAAATTTGAATTTTAAAAATATCTAAATAAATTTTTAATTTTAAAAATATCCCAAAAAGTTACCCAAATAAAATTTTAATTCTAAAAATGCCCCAAAAAAAACCCCAAATAAATTTTTAATTTTAAAAATACCCCCAAAAAATTTTTAACTTTAAAAATGCCCTAAAAAATTACCCCAAATAAATTTTTAATTTCAGAAATACTCCACATAAATTTTTAATTTTAAAAATATCCCAAATAAATTTTTAATTTTAAAAATGCCCTAAAAATTCACACCAATAAATTTTTAATTTTAAAAATGCCCTAATAAATTACCCCAAATAAATTTTTAATTTTTAAAATATCCCAGAAAATACCCCAAATAATTTTTTAATTTTAAAAATGCCCTAAAAAATTACCCTAATCAATTTTTAATTTTGAAAATGCCCTAAAACATACCCTAAAGATATTCTTAATTTTAAAAATATCCCAAAAATTTACCCTGAATAAAATTTTAATTTTAAAAATAACCTAAAAAATTACCCCAAATAAATTTTTAATTTTAAAAATACCTCAAATAAATTTTTAATTTTAAAAATGCCTAAAAATTTATCCTAAATAAATGTTTAATTTTAAAAATGACCCAAAAATTATCCCAAATAAATTTTTAATTTTAAAAATACCCCAAATAAATTTTTAATTTTAAAAATGCCCTAAAAATTACCCCAAATAAATTTTTAATTTTAAAAATGCCCTAAAAATTACCCCAGATAAATTTTTAATTTTGAAAATACCCCAAAAAATTATCCCAAATAAATTTTTAATTTTAAAAATTCCCTAAAATATTAGTCCAAATAAATTTTTAATTTTAAAAATGCCCTAAAAATACCAATAAATTTTCAATTTGGATGGGAGGGGGACTGTGGGAAGGAAAGGGTGGAGAGGGAGAGGGAGAGGGAGAGAGGGGAGGGGAGAGGGAGAGGAGATAGAGGGGGAGGGAGAGAGGAGGTGGTGGTGGTGGTAGTGGGGTTGGGGTGCAAGAAGAAGTGATAAATTTTTTTTTTTGTATGTATAAGTTGTTTTTGAAATATTTGTTTGGATTGGTGTTTTTGGGGTTGTTTTTTGTTAGTATATTACTGTAGCATTTGGTACGTGAAATACATTTTTCAAAAATAAGGTGAAAAACAAGCAATCCAAACAGACCCTTAGTTTTTGTGTGTTTTAGTTGTTTTGATGGCTAATTAAATACGGTTTCTAGTGAAGTTTTGCATTTTATGGTTTAAGTTAGAAAAAGTGCATTTCTATGGATTAAAATAGTCAAAATTTCATGTCTTTGTAGGATTTATGGTTCAATCATTAAATGGAGTGAAATGAGAAGATATTTGCATGATTATTGATGATTTGAATTAAATTGAAGGCAATGAAACTCGGAAGGAAAGTTGAAAAATTAAAGTATTTGAAGTTGATGAAATTCCGAATTGAGAGATCATAATGCAATTGAATCATCAAGGAACCAAGGGGTCAAAAGTTGGAAGATTTAACGCTTCAATTTTATGATGAAAAATTCAGATTTTTCGATTTTGATCCAGATCCGCGACTCGAATCGCGAAGTGCCAATTGGAAAATTTAAACAACTTGCGACTCTCTTTCAGCAGAACCAGGGGAACTGGATCCGCGATGTGATCCATGAGCTGTGCCTCGCGGATCCCTGATAATGACTCCTACAACTTGCAGTCGATTTTTAGAAATTTTTCAACTCACTTCCAGCTCAACTTTGAACGAATTTCAGCTAGAAATTGCATGAAATATCTTGGAAAGTTGGAGAAACAACTTGTGGCAATTTCAAAACACAATTTGCATCAACTTTACAACTCATTTGAAGCTTAAGAAGTTGCATGAAGACATATTTGAAGCATTTCAAGGATATAAGATTCATAAAAGCCATTTTTCTTGACTTTTGAAGTTGAAACTTTTCTTGTGTTTATATGGTGAAGATTTGGAAGCTTATGGAGGATGTCTTCTATAAATAGGGACGTTGGTAAACATTTTTAGAGACTAGGGAAGGCTAGAAACACTACCAAAAATGTAGTCTTCACTAGTTTTTCTTAGTTCATTAGTTTAGTATAGTTAGTAGTGCAGGTTATTGTAGTTTTTAATCTCGTATTTGTAGTTAGATTTGGATGAAGAATTGAAGAGTAAGATGGAGTGTTGAAGCTCAAGTGACATGGGTGACTTCTCTCCAATCACTTTCTCTTTTGTATTTGAGTTCATGTTTAATTATGATACAAGTATGATTTTTCCTTTCTTTTTCATGTTTAGTTAAAGTTTATGCCTTGAGTTATGGATGAACTTTCTACATCTTGTTTAGTTGGTTATTTGATGCTATTATTTTGAGCTAATTATTTAGTACTTTGGCTTTTATAATCATGATTAACCGGCCATTAATTGTGATCATCTTAATGTATTAAGTTTGCAATGAGAATTAGAATTTGACACTAGTTCACGAGGTGCTAAACTTAGGTAGTTCACTCACAAGAGTAGAGTCGCACTTTTGTGACTTTCGTAATTTATTTCATGTAATTTTATAAAGCAATTGAACTTGTAGTTAATTCCATAACCACAAGTATAGCTATGGTTTAACTATAAGTATAGTTGATTCACAACGAGAGTATGTTTCACATGCATTAGGAAATTACTCCATGTTTAGCCAAAATAATAACATTAATTCAACCGGTAGGTTTAGTCGCAAGAGGAGTAAGGATTTCCATAGCTCTAGGAGCTTTTAATTGCTATTTTTATTCATTTTATTGCATGTTTGTAGTTTAGATTTACCTACTTACTTGTAATAGTCTAAATAATAGAGGAGTTTGAAAACCACTGGTATACCATATGCTCAATAAACGATTTGTATACTTGCAAAAAAGTGTTTATGTTTTATAATTAAAATTTGGTGTGTGGTAGAATCTCGTCCACTATACATTTGAACAAAAAAAAAAAATCACAAGAAGGGATTGAATTTTGTGGTCAAATCAAAAGGAGATGGGCAGGCTCATAATAACAATGAGAAAATTATTCAATTGAAGCACCAATTTGGGAAATTTTTTATGTCGTCTGTTGTCCACAAAATTTTTATAGGATGTCAATAATTGCATTTGGTTTTTTCTTTGGCTAGCAATTGCTAGTTTGCGCTTTTACTATTTGCGGCTGAACTTGTTCCCTGTAAACAGGATTTTTTTTTTTTTTTTTTGGGCCTTGGGGCATTGCTCTTACTGTTTGTAATGGCGGAAAGGGTGGATTATTCTAATTGGGGTGTGATTGGTTGGTTCCGATGGAATGGGTTGTTGTAAGTATTGAATTTAGTATGATGACATTGCTTGGGTTTGGGCTTTGGGCTTGGAATTTTTTAGTGCTTTCTGGACAATGGTTTGACTTTGATGAAACCGTGGAAGAAGGGGTTTGGCAAAACTTTTTTTTTTCCCGTTTTTCAAAAAGGATAGTTTAGGATATTTGAAGAAAAAACTAGCTTAATGGGTCTAATAAGCGGTCTCTAAAAATCTGGGTTTCTTAATTGTGTCGAATAACCTTAAATCTCCTGTCACACACACATTTTTTTTTTTTTCAAAATTTTCATTTTATTGTTTCTATCTGCTATTATATTCTTGAATTTGCAAATAATAGAGTCCGATTGGGCATCTTAACCCACAAAATATGAAGTTCAATATTAGCATTTGACTGGGAAAGTTGGCTGCAAGCATTGTATTTCATCTTTACTATTTTCTTTTTGGGCAAATTAAAAACTTTTATTAGAAAAATGCAATAAGCAGTCACAAAGCAGTAGGAATTCCGGCACTATACAATATCATATCACTCCTGTCTGCATATAATTAGGAGACGTTTGGTTCAAATTCCACTATCACTATCACTATCGGTATCATAGAGTGGTCAATGATAATGGGTTTTGATGAAAATTCATAGTGTGTTTGTTAATATGGAATGGATTTTATAATTTATTATTTTTCTTTTTCATTGTTTCTTTTCTTCTTTTCTTTTTCTTTCCATTTGTTGAAACAGTAGCATTTTATTTTCTTTTTTTTTTGCATTTAATGAGAATAAAAGGGTAATTGAAATGATTTAAAAAGAATAAGATGACAACTAAGATGATTCCCTAGTTACAAGTAGTTAATCAAAAAACCCATAGAATAGGCCTATCATTTCTATTAATTTATTTCCATTGACCCCAACCAAATATTTTATATGGGTATAATTGAATTTGAAACCCATAGTGGGGGTTGAAACCTATTTACCAAACACCCCCTTATAGTTCAGTACTTATCGGACTCATTCAAAGAAAAATTTCAGTAACAAAATTCCATTCCAAATTGAACTCCCAATTTGCATGAGTCCTTGGTATCTTCCAGCTGCCAGCCATTTCCTCTTTACAATTACTAAAATGAAAATGTATATAAACATATTTATTCAACACTTCGTTGAGGAAGTGAAGAGCTGGTGAGATTGTATTTTTAACGAAGACGAAGTTTTTGCAAAGCTATGCAGCGGTGGAGGTGACTACTACTATTGAAAAAGCTTGTATTGAAGTGGTAAAGGCAATGATTAGCTCACTTGATGGATGGATCAGTACTCGAGAGTAAATCCCATTAGCTCACTCGAGGTGGTTTCTTTTGCTTGATATCACACGCAGTTGAAGGTGGAAGTTGGGATTACACACAGGTAGAAGTGTGAATGCTGTTGAGTTCCTTCTGCTTGGAAGTTGGGTTTACACACAGGTAGAAGTGTGAATGCTTTTGAGTTCCTTCTGCAAAGCAGAAGGATAAGTGAAATGTTTTCTTAGCAACGAATATTTTGAATTTTTGGTTGGGAAATTTTGCATCCCAAGGATGTATTGCTTCAATAAATTTTACAAAACGGATTTACTTTGGTTGAAATAATATGCAAGATATTTTCCAATTTCTTAGGAAAGGAATGAGAGATAAGGACGAAAGACAATATGGTATCTTTCTATCAATAGTTTAATAATGACCAAAAATAATGACGAAATGCTTAATTGCTTATATATGGTATCTTAGTTCCAGTACTTTGGTTTAATAATGACCAAATGCTTATATGGTCAAAGCTCTTTCAACCCAGTTGTGGACCACGTGGTCCTACTCAGATCAAACTCTTTCCATTTATTTAAGCAAACAATTTCAAAATACAATTCATGGCTAGATCGAATTGATTTGAAATTGGATGAATGACTTTATAGTCAAAACTTTTTGGACCCATTTGTGGGTGTGGTCCGAAAGAAGCTAATGAAATGACATCATACATATATTTAAATGATTAATATTACATACACCGATAGTGCATATATTCATGGATATGAATGCATGCCATCTAGTTACAAATTAAATTTGAACATCAATTTTTTTAAACATGTGTGGCATGTATATCTAGCTAGAGTATATATTATTACTTTATGTAAGATTAACCTATATATAGTGGTAAAGAGCGGGTTCCTAGACTCTTTCCTATTATCAAATTCAAGATTTGAATCTTATACCTGACAGTTGGTGGTAGAAAGGGTGTGAAAAGGGACAGGAAAGCTAATCAAAACAAGATTATCCTATATTTTAATTATATATATGTATGTTGTGTGTATGTGTATGTATGTGTGTATAATATAACAACATGAAAAAGATGCCTATAACAATATATGCTAATGTGTTTTTGAATTTTTAATACAAATTTGGTGAGTTTATATATAGCAATAAGATTTATATAATAAACTATAAAAATTAAGATTGTAGTGTAAAATAGAAAAAATTCATGAGAATTTATACACTTGTCCAAAGTTTTTAGGAGGTCAAAAATAAATCCTGGAAAAGTTTTGAGTGTCAAATCCAAATCTAGAAAAATTATAGAAAACTTTAAAAAGTTAAAAAAATAAAAGTAAAAAAATGAAGAAACCCTTTTATTTTTCCGATTTTCTACCAGCTCTAACTAGGTCTGACCAAGCAGTAGCCACTCAATTTAATTGTATCTAAACTAAATCCTTGCCTGTTAAATTCAATAAATTGAAGAACTGGTGGAACTCGATATTCCTTTTCAAGAAGAGAAGAAAACTCAACTGACTCTCTCTTTCAGAAAGTAGCCATCCTTTAAAATATAATCTGAAGGATTATCAAAAAAGTCATCTAAATGGTTTCAGAGCATGAATGAAGATTGCAAAATGGCTTGATATTCACATTCTAGATGCTGAGTTGAGAAAATTGGAAGGGCAAATGGCAAATTGGGTTGATTTTTATAATCTAGATGCAAATTTGAGAAAAATGGTCAATTATAGACTTCAACTTGAGAAACAAAATAGCCATAACAAAATGACTTTTGCAAACTTTAAAACTAGAGAACGAAGTAGTTAGAGCTTTTTACTATTGACAGGTGCCGAACCTGTGCAATAATAAATATTAAAATCTCAATTACCACCACAATTAATTATAGAGTAATTCTGCATACTGGAGCAGGGACTCTGGATGTGCAATGGGTTACTGGCTTCATCCTGATTCCAAGGAGTATGCTAAATCCGATATACCAAAATTACCTCTGAAAAAATATTAATTTGTAGTAGTGGCAAGTAGGGTCGTCTCCTCAGGGAACGGATAGGAAAATGTTTCTTTCTAGGTCACGGGAAAAATGGGGGGTTTTAGTGGAATAAAACTAGAAATAAAATAAACAAAATTAGAAAACGAAAATGGAAATACCAATTAAATAAATCATCAGAGAAGAAGCAGAGAATAACTTAATATAAATAGCAATTAATAAATTTCTACCCAAAGGATCAACTTCTCAGTGCACAGTCCAATCAAATGATCATTGATATAGAAATATTTCATTCATTTGTCACTAGGTTAGTTATAGCTACTAACAAGCTCTGACAGCCAGCTTTTCCTTACTTTTTTGACAGTCAAGGTGCGACCGTTGACCCACTTCCCTAACCAGATAATAACCTTAGGTACGACCATAGGAGTTTAATTACCTGATTGCATTAAAAGATAGAAAAGCCCAACCCTAACCAATGAACACGCTAAGACGGTCCATTTAAGCTAGATCCTACGTTTCCCCAACATAAAGTCAATTATGATGGTCGCCACTAATTATTAACTAAATGAACAATTACGGATTCAATTTAGTTAATTTGATAGTAGGTTATTAGGTTAAATTAAATATCCAACCGTTAACATTCAATTAACAAAATAACCCTAAACAATTAATTCAGGAAACATATGAATAGTAATGAATTAAAAGAAATGATAAAGAATCGATTAGATCTCACAAATAGTATGGACTACGCTTCGAGTTGCCCTTTGAGTAGACGAGAAATTTAATCGCTCCTCATGGAGAATTGCATCCACAAAGAGATGTTTTTGAATTAATATTTAAATTGCAAAAGAGAGAAGGAAGAGACGGCTCTTCCTTTGGAGTGAAACAAGTCCGAAGCCAATGGCCAAAGTCTCAAGCGGCAAGACCAAAGGCTCCAAACGAAAAGTCTTCCAAAACCTATCAATACCCAGTCTGCCGTCCCTTGCCTTTCTTTCCTATTAATACTAGTAATGAACTAATTATAATAAGAATCCTATTACAATTATAATACTAACAAATAACCCTAACAAACAAATAAAAAAGGAAATCAAATTTGTTCCTAAAAATCAGCTTCCAATTTCTCCAAAGACGCGAGTTTGTTTTGTCAGTAGGGATTCCAAGTGGAGCCCATTCCAGTACAATTTGGCATCCATCTTTTATAGCAGTAGAGCGTGCCCGCGCCTTATCAGCCAATGTCTTCTGGAATTTCCATTTAATTGCACTTTTAATTTCCATTTAATTCCAATGACCTAAATTAGTGCCAAAAATAAAATATGAGTAGAATCAAACAATTAACACAATATTTTATTATAATAAAAAGGGAAATCTCCACAAATTATGTGTACAATTGAGGACTTAACAACTATACTTTACCATGTCAATCTGTTTAGTAAAACATTTTTTATCCATCACTAACTTCTTTATCTCTTTCCTTATAATCCATTGCAGGACAAACCCCTCATTTGGTATGTTAGAAAGATTTAGAATGGAAAGTTTTTTCCACCCAGAATTCTTTTCCCACCAGAATGGACAGGAAAATATTTTTCATTCTAGTGTTTGGTAACCAAGTCAGAATGACATGTTAATTTCTTTTCCCATATCTAGTATAATCATATTAAGAAGCGAGAATGGAATGAAAAAAAAACTACTATATTGAATTAATTGCCCCTATATAACACTCTATACACAATTTGATTTAGAGACAAATGAATTATTAATTAATAAAGAATTTTTTAATTGCATAAAATCACAATGAGTTGTTAAGTAAGAACATAATTTTTTAATGGCGTACAATTACAATAGGTGAATACTAACTATAATACAATTGCAATAGGTGAATACCAATTGTAACTAAATTAAAAATTTAAATTGCATGCATGTTGAATCCCATGTATTTCTATTTTCTTTTTTTTTTAATTTTTTTAACTTCATACGATTGTATTTTGGCATGTTATTATTTGTTTGAATTAACAAATATTATCATGTAATCCAATATTGTGAATAAAAATATATTAAAAATGTTAAATGAATATTTTATTTCAAAGTAAAAGAAAGAAAAGTTAAATAGAACTAGAATTATTCTAAAAGTAATAGACTTATTAACCAAACTTACAAAATGGACTTAATATTTGACAAAGAAAATGACAAATTAATATATATGAAAGCTAAATACATATACAAGAAATAGAGATATAGAATATAGAAGGGTAATCTAGATTCCTATAATTTAGATATTTCCTGGATAGAGTGGGAATGGTCTTTCCCTAAATTTTTGTAAGGAATGGGATTCTAGAAAAAAGTTGGAATAAGTTTTCTAGGGGGAAAGAGCTTTCCAACATAAAATGTCCATACCAAACATTGGAACGGAATGGAGAAGTTGGAAAGGGTTTTCCATTCTAGTATTTTCTAGTGTACCAAATGAGGGGTAAGTGTAGAGTTCCATATCATTTTTCTATTTACACTGAAGGACGGCTTTTGAAACTACCATGAATTAAGGTCGTCTACAGTGAAATTTTACTATTGATTAAAAATTAAATGTTACTGTAACAGTAATATAAGTGCAATTTTATTCAGGAAACTACTCTTAATTGTGCTTGTATGTTTAATCCACATATGATATCCAATCAAATAGTAACATATTTTAGATTTCTATTCCTGCATTGATTTCTTTTACGTGGCGTTTTTTTTTTCCCTGACTTTGACTGAAAACCAAGCAAGAAGGAAATTTTTTTTTTTTAAATCAGTTTCAGAACTCACCATGATCGATACTTGCCAAATATCTCACTCCAGACTGAAAGAAATTTAAAGTACAGAAGAAGTCCTTTGTTGGTCTAAGTATCTGCACGGTTGGCAATCAAATCCCAGGTATTTGATACTTCAGATCTGAACTTTCTGTCTTTTTGGCTGGTAAGAAATTGGTGGTCAAGGCAATGAATTTGCTATTAAGCATTCATTTGCAATGTGTGCACTATTCTATTGGTATAGGAATAGTGAAGCTTAATTTGCTGATTGCTCTTATTAAATCTGCAAAACCTCTCCCTCCTATTTTCGTGGATGCCCATAGAAAACATTGAATCACCAAGCAAAATATTTTAATCTTCTCATCATAGGAGATACTGAAAATATATGTAAAAATCATTAGCAACTTATAAGTTTGGATAAGAGAGGCTCAAGATTCTTTAAACATCACGTTGCTAGTGGCTTACAGCAATGATGTCAGATTTCAAGTAGTAATGGCGCACTAGAAAAGACCAGTAATCGAAAATGGGGCACAAAAACTAGAAGAAACAATTATGTTAATTTGAAAGACCATAAATGGATATGCCCTCTAGATATGATGTATAGGATAACGGGAATGCAATGCAGTGAAATTAAAGCTTTCTGTAGCTTCAACATTTACGAGGTTTTACCATACACCAAATTTTAATTATAAAACCTAAACACCCCATTTACTACAAGTATACAGATCGTTTATCGAGCATAGGGTATATTAGATATCGATCCCACAGGAAATATTGTCAAGTATTGGTGGTTTTCGAATTCCTCTATTATTTAGACTATCACAAGTAAGTAAGTAAATCTAAACTACAAACATGAAATAAAACAAGTAAAAATAGCAATTAAAAACTCCTAGAGTTATGGAATTCCTTACTACTTTTTGCACATGAATCTACTGGTTGAATTAATGTCATTATTTTGGCTAAGCATGGTGTAATTTCCTAATGCATGTGAAACATACTTTCATAGTGAATCATCTATATTTATAGCTAAATCATACCTACACTTGTGGTTATGAAATTAACTACAATCTCATTTGCTCTATGAAATTACATGAAATAAATCACTAAAGCCACAAAGGCGCCCCTTTACACTTGTGAGTGACTTCCTACGTTTAGCACTTCATGAACTAGTGTCAAATTCCAATTCTCATGGCAACTTAACACCTTAAGATGATCACAATTAATGGCCGGTTAATCATGATTATAAAAGCCAAAGTACTAAATACTTGCTCAAATAATAGCATCAAACAATTAAGTAAACATCACAAACAAGATATAGAAAGTTCATCCATAACTCAAGGCATAAACTTTAGATAAACATGATAAAGAAAAAACATATCATACTTGTATTATACTATAACTACACTACTAACTATACTAACCTAATGAACTAAGAAAAACTAGTGAAAACTACATTTTGGTAGTGATTCAGCCTTCCTAAAGTTCCTTTTTTTTTAATAGAAAACATCATCCATAAGCTTCCAAAATTTCATCATGTGAACACAAGAAAAGTTTAGAGATTCAAAAGTCAAGAAAAATGGCTTCTATGAATCTTCATCCTTAAAATGTCTTCATGCATCTTAATCAAGCATCAAATGAGTTGTAAAGTTGATGCAAATTGTGTTTTGGATTTGTCACAAGTTGTTTCTTCAACTTTTCAAGATTCTTCATGCAATTTACAACTGAAATTCGTTCAAACTTGAGTTGGAAGTTAGCTGGAAATTTTTTGGAATTCGATTGCAACTTGTATCAGTCATTTTCATGGATCCGCGAAGTAGATCCACGAGGCAGAAGCTCGTGGATCCTATTGCGGATCCAGCTACCCTGTCTCCAATGAGAGGGATTTGCAAGTTGTTTGATTTTTGCAATTGGCCCTTCGCATTTTTGGGTCACAGATCAGCTCAAAAAATTGCAAAATCCAAATTTTTCGTCGTGAAATTGAAGCGTTAATTCTTCCGACTTTTGACCCTTTGGTTCCTCGATGATTGAATTGCATTATGCTAATTTCAATTTTGAATTTCATCAACTTCAGATATTTTAATTTTTCAACTTTCCTTCCAAGCTTCATTACCTGAAATTAATTCACATCAACAATAATTATGCAAATATCCTCTCATTTCACTTCATTTGATGATTGAACATTTAATCCTACAAAAACATGAAGTTTTCACAATTTTAATCCATAGAAATGCACTTTTCTAATTTAAACCATAAAATGCAAAACTTCACTAGAAACCCTAGTTAATTAGCCATTAAAATAACAAAAACACAGAAAAACTAAATAGAAAAACATACTTCAAGCATACAAAATAGACACTTATCAAACATATAATCCACAAAGAAAAAGAAAAGGAAAAACCAAAAACAGGTAATTCAACTCAAACAAGGGATGTATATGCACATGTTACATTCAAAAACGGCAAGTGTGTGGCACATAAATTTAGTCTTGACACCAAATGTCATGCCTGTAGGAAAAAGGCTCTCTTGACAAAAGAACCACTCTAATAGGAGCCTCTTACTTTGGGAATAGTACCACCTTCGCCTTTGCTGCTAGTAGGGTCATTCGACTTGAGGCACGGCCTTTCCCTCTTGTAGCTGCTGCTGGCACCACCGTGATCTTGGTTTCTTACCATTGTGAACTTGAACACCAGCTTTCCATATTCATCTCTCACCCGATTACAGGAGCTCACCTTATAGAGTCCCATATAAGTGTATGTAAGACCACTCCCATTGTTCACACCCATGGGATTAGGTGCCTTAGGAGATTGATGACAACGTACAACCCTTACTGGAAGATCTGCTCGCATGTTAGTCTTCAAAGCCAGGTTGCCACGTTTAAGTTCTTGGTCCTCTGCCTTTTTTTTGGAAATCTCTGGATTTCCGCCTTCACCTATGTAGATGAACACGTTTCGAGATCTCCTTTCATTATTGTAGCGACCAGAGTCAACAATACAAGTTGCAAAGAGATCGTCTCCAATTTTTATGTAGTCGATCCCAGCAGAAAGTCGGGTATGTAGCCCAACAACAGCAAGTTCAGCCCTGTATTGAAATTGATCACCAATTTCAACACCAGGGATTTGTCCAACTTCTCTAGTCGTATTGACCCACTTTCCTTCTTTCTTTAGGATCATGGCTGCATGTATATCTATCCTCTTATTTGCTCCTCTTCTTTTCCTGCTCTCTGTTTTTTGCTCTTGCAAAAGCTTCATGTATTGCTCCTCAAACAGCTCTATGGACTTGAGCACTCGGCTACGACCATCAACTCCAGGACATTCACGGAGGCCATGTTCCATGAATTATTGGACTGTGGAAAACGAGATAAACCTACTGTAGAGTTCAACTTTGACAATCTAGATTCAGCAACATTGGTTTCAATTGCAGATTTCACATTGCTCAAGTCCATTAAAGCATGTGCCGCCATGATCGTTCCATCTCCAGTTAAATGCCCATGACTGTTTTGATCTTTGCCCTTGTTTTCGAAGCTGGAATTTTTTTTTTCCTGTTTTCTACTTGTCAAAGAATAACCGCCCTTAATTAGCTTGTCATGGGTCTTAACCATTCCAATGGATGACTTTGGTTCCACTGGAGAACTCCTATCAAGATGAGCATGTGACTGATCCGGTCCTTTGAAATTCCTTTGGATTACATTGGGGATAGGAACCTCTTTCCCAAGCAGTGAAAGTGGATGTCCATTGGTAACGGGAGAATGTTGAGATTTGGTCTTCTTTTTATTAGAGTCGTGACTGCTACCACCTGCAGTAAGATGTTTTGATTCATTTTTCTTTCCAACCCCTTTCACATTCTTCTCAATCATTTTTAGCTTCAGCTCATTAGCCTCAACACATGGCCCAACTAAATTTGCTTTGCTTCTTGCATTTGGTGATAAATTTCTTGAAGCTTTGGCAGAGGCAACCTCAAATCTGTCAGCTACTGCACTCTTGGAGATATCTAGCTTAGCACGCTTGTGATAGGGTTGAAATCTCTTATAACTATCATGCTCAGCAAATCGTTTCCCATAGTCGGACATCTTTCTTGGACTTTTCATTACTGCTGAAAAGCATGTATATTGCATATTACAGAAAAACCATTGCATTAGCAAATTGAAAAGCATGTCTATGGCATATTACTGCACGTTGAGAAAAGTGTTATGTGTTGAACCTGTTGTCCCTTAGAAATAGAGTCAAGGAATCATTAAAAAAAGATTATAGTAACACAGCCAGGTAAAAAAAACATGTTTTAAACAGAGGGGAAAAAGGTCAGGAGAGTAATGAAAAAAAAAACTTTCAAAATATAATTTCATGAATAGACTTCCTTCAAAAATATATTAAGAAAATGCAACATTCTTGTAAAAATGATTACTTTTGAGAATATATTAATAAAGGCGATATGCAATATGAAATGGACTATAGATAGACAAAAGAATTAAAAGCAGAAATAAACACATTGGCAACTATAACAAGAGTGAGTTAATTCAAAAAAAATGTTCTGATATTTGATGATATAGGAGCATATATTATGGTAGAATTGAAAACATGTGAACGGCCTTTACATATTAACAGCAAACTCAACGATTCTAAGATCTAATCCTCTCTCACAGCACCATGGCACCATATATAATAGGGATTTAAAAATTCTCCCAACCCCCATTAAAAATAATAACAAACAATATGCTATTTTAGCTCTAGGGAATACGCAAGTCTTTACCACTAAAACATTGATTTGCCAATAAAAGTCATGTAAATTACATATCACAACGTTTTTGGAAATATTTTTGTGTTTAGATGCGGAAAATCAATGATTTTGAAAATGTATTCATGAAAAGATTTGCTTCAATGAATGCACTCATAAATGGAATTTCATGAAAAATTTCCTTCAAAATTTATATTCATATTTAAATGCAATTCTTTTGTGAAAATATGACTTTTGGGAATATATAAATAATGGCAACACACACTGTGGCATGGATTAAAGCTAGACAAAGGATTAAAAGCAACCCTAAAATAAAACAAAATTGGCCGCTACAATAGTATTATGTCATTGCCAAAAACATGTTGTTATATTTCACGATATAGGTAGATATATCGTGGGAGAGGCAAAAAGGGATCGACCATATTTACTCGCAAATTAACCAATTCCAAACTCAACGACAGCAAAGATTCCAAACCACTTTCATCAACCAGTGGCACTACAACTCCGATTTCAAAATTCATGGCGCGCATCCAAACCACTTTCATCAGACTGTGGCACTACAACTCTGATTTCGAAATTCAAGGCGCGCAAACGGCAATTTCAAATTCCAAGTTTGCGCGCCTTAAAAAAACCTAAAACTTAAAAAAGAAAAAATTAAACACAAAAAATTCCAAATAGATGGACCCACTCGATGATATTAAAAAAAAAATTTTGGGTGGGGATTGTGCGGGGATCAGGCTCTTTTCTTGCTTTTTTTTTTTTTCATTCCGTTTTTTAACAGCATATTGATGTTTTTTCGACAAAGATTACTGTGTTCACAAGAGAAAATTCAAACTTCAAAATCGTGTACATATCTGCCAACACTAGGAAGACCACACAAACTTATTCATGCAAAATCATACACCAACCACACTGATAACAAGAACCAATCAGTTAATCTATTGATCAATTGCAGAAATGGATCAATATCCCAAAATCACCGAACCCACAAAAATCAGCAGCAAGCAACTGAAAATGGATCCCTGATTACAAACATATTTACCAATCAACATCCAAATCGACAACAATAGTGAGGTCCCCCATAGTAACATTTGACCACACAGTAACAAAATCAAGAAAAGTCGGTACAAATTTAGCACAGAATGCTCCTTCAACTGCCAAAAGAATGGTCCCAAAACAAAGACATAATGCCTGAAATACACTTGAAGAAACCGAAAAATCAGCAGAAATTAGCACCAACACTTACAAAATTCCCAAGAAAAATGGAAAGTTTCTGAATAGATTCAACCAAGAGCCACCCAGATTCCTGAAACAAAAGGAAAAAAGGGGTTGTACACTAGAAATTAGCACCAAAATTCACATAATCCCATCACAGTAACAAGCAAAATATGTACAAGAAGAGTTAGAACAAGTTTTGCATAGAATGTTTCCCAATTCCCCAAAAAATAGTCCCAAAACACACAATGCTTAACAATCTGCTAGAAAAACACCACAATTAAGAAGAATCACCAAATATTAGAACCAAAACTTACAAAATTCCCAAGAACAATGAAAGGGTTTTGAACAGATTCAACCAAGAGCCACCAGATTCCTGAAACAAAAGGAAAGAAATATGAGTTGCATTGTATTGTATCATTCATGCCATGCATCCAAAAGAATTAACAGAATTGGATGGAGAAATTGAAAGGGATTGTACACTGAACTTCTTCAAAGTGCTCTGAAAGAAAATGGGTTAAAGCAAAATCAGCCTTTTGAGAAAGTGAACGAGGTTGTATTTTTGTTGATGAAGAAGTTTTTGCAAAGCTATATAGTGGTAGTGGTTACAACTGCTAATGAATAAGCTTGTCTTGTAGCATCAAAAACGGTGATCAGTTCATTTGATCGATGGATCAGCACTCGAGAGTAAAGACCTGCATTGCATGCTCTCTTTCTTTCTTCACTCTTCGGTGTTTACTTAGCTCTTCTTTTTCTGACACGGGTCATTGTTTTGAGGCGGTGTCTTTTGCTTGAGATCACACGCACTTGAAGGTAGGATTTCACACACATAGAAGTGTAAATGCTTTTGAGTTCATTTTGTAAAGAAAAAGAATGGCAAAGATAAGTGAACCGTCTTAGCAAAGAAAATTTTGTCTTTTCGTTTGGGAAATTTTTCACCCCAAGAAATTGTGATGTATTTCTTCAATAAATTTTTCCTGTATGAAAATGGCTTTACTTCAGATAAAGCAAGAAAACAAAGGATATTTTCCTATTTCTTATGAAATTTATTGGAAAGGTGGGAGAGGTAAAGATGGAAGACGTGATTAACTATTTGTGACGATTTGTACTTAAAGTGTGTGTAGACAGTTACTTATTTGTAATATCTGATGTCCAATCTGTGCAATACATGTGTAACACATGGTATCTTACTTTCAATGGTTTAATAATGACCAAATGCTTATATATGGTATCTCACTTTCAATAGTTTAGATTAATAATGACCTAATATATGGTGTCTTGCTTTCAATAGTTTAGATTAATAATGACCAAATGCTTGCATGGTCAAAGCACTTAGGACCCACTTGTAGACCATGTGGCTTCAAATTGGATCGAACTCTTTCCATCTATTTAAGCTAGCAGTTTTAAAATACAATTCATGACTAGATAGAATCCATTTGAAATTGGATGAACAGTGGTATGGTCAAAGCTTTTGGACCGACTTGTGGGTGTGGTTCAAAAGAGTCAAATGATGTCATACATACATTTAAAGGATTAATCTTACGTATCGACAATGTATATATTTATGGATATAAATGCAGGACACCTAATTATTAATTAAATTAAACTAGAACATTAATTTTTTTTGTACATGACATGTATGTATCTAGCTAACTAGTGTATACAAGATCAACCTATATTTAGTAGTTAGAGGAGAGCTCTTAGAATCTTCCTTACCGTTAGATTTAACATTCGAATCATGTGCCTGACAATCGGGGTTGGAAGGTTGTAGTGTGCAATGAGAGGGTTAAAAGAAAAGATTAACCTATAGTTTAATTATATATCAATTTTTTAATTTTGTATACATACATACACACACACACAAATATATATATATATATATATATATAAACATGAAAAAAAAGTCTACAACAATATTTCCTAATGTGTTTTTGAGTCTCAAAAATTTAATAAATTTATATGAATAAATAAGACTTATATTACAAAATATAAAAATTAATATTGTAATTTAAATTAGTAAAAAATTCATGAGAATATATATGCATGTTCAAATTGATTCTGGAAAAGTTCAAAATGAAACTTCAAAAAACAATTCATTTGTGGCTTTTCTAATTTAAAAATAAAGCAATCTAGAACGTCAAATAAATTGTATTAACTGTTTAGTAATAAAGAAAATTAAATAAGTTAGTAAATCAAATCATTTTAAATTAGTATATGGATGTTCTTTTGAATTTGTAAAGCTTCCATATCACTATAACTGTACTGAAAGTTTTCAATTTTTAACACAAGCGATGGTGTGACTCAAATAATGGTGATCTGAATTGGAAAAAAAATATCAATCATAATGACTCTGACGCTAAAATGAAACTTGTATCTAAAAGAAAGTTGGTGTATAATAAAAAAAATAGTGGTCAATGAATATGATATTTGTAACACTTAGGCATCAAGAGTTTTTTTTTTTTTTTTTAGGTACTAGGTTGTGTTATTAAATTCAGATTAGACAAATTTGACTAACCGTCAAACTGGAAACCAGCTAGGCATCTAGGTCGGGTTACCTAAAAAAATTGCCTTTCAAAAATTGGATTTGACAAGAAATCAGTAAAATTAGACTACTCCTAATTTTTTTCATTGTCCTATTCTAGTGATTTTTCCCCTTTCTTTGATCTTTGGCTAGTGGCTAAAAAACTAGTTTAAAATGAAGTTACAAACTCAGATTAAGAGAAAATTTTCATTAGCTAAATTCTCTATATCTATTTCTAAGAGAGAGAGTGTGTGTGTGTGTGTGTGAGTGAGAGAAAGAGTTTTCATGTGAGTTTGTTATGTTATAAAAGAGGGGAAAAGAGAGATACAGAGAGAGAGAGAGAGAGAGAGAGAGAGAGAATTATGGTGTAATCTAAAGAAAGAAAGAAGAAGAAGAAGAAGAAGAAGAAACTAGATAAAAACAATGAAGAAAGCTAGTGACAGCTGCAGCAAAGAGAATAGAAAGTAGGAGTTAGGTCTGATATTTATTAGCTTTAGATGCCCTAAAATATTTTCACAATTGTATTTTGACCCACTGTAGTTTTAATTAAGTGTAAAATTAAGCCATTGCATTTTTTTGAATTACATTTGTACTTATAACTTTTAAAATTATTTAACTAAAGTCCTTTTGTACTAAATCCAAACTCATCAAATAATTATGTAAAGTTGTAAACCATCAATTTAAGGGAAACTTTCATATATTATTTTGATTATCGATCATTAATTTTTGTTTATGACATATTTATGATATAATCTATTTTGACACGAAACTAACTAGTCAAACCTACTGACCTAGGACACCCAAGCTCAATTGATTCATTACATGGTCTAAGTTTCAAAATATAGGTATAAGGTCACACAGCTAGCAAAGGAAGAGTAAGATTTAAGAAGTAAGGAGTGAGAATGGGATTTAAACTTAGGACCTCTAAATCCTGAAACCTCATAAGGTCCAAGCTAAATAAATATAATTTCACTCATCCTTCCAATCAGAATGAAGTGAGTCTCTCTTCAGCATTTGTCTTGAAAATGAGTAGGGACAAAATGACATTGACATAGCACAATTTTTAGCTTCATAGGAGATTTCTTACAAAATGACAACTATGGCCTTTACCAATCAAAGATTGAAAGTTTGGAAAAGGTGCATTTGTCAATGTGTACATGTGCATATTGGATCTATGTGTGTATATATCATGTAATCTAATTTCAAATTTGAAATTCAGGTTTTGCACAGTTGATATACATCTATAACTACTGGAGTAAAAAAAAAAGAAATAAAAAATTCTATACCAACAGTGTGAAAAAAATTAATACATTAATTATTAGTTTTCTATAAAAAGAAAATCAAATAAAGTTAGTAAATCAAATTATTTTAAATTAGTATTTGGTTGATCTCCTAAATATGTAATATAACTATATTAAAAGTTTTCAAATTCTAACACAAATATAATGGCTTGAGTCAAATAATGGTGATGCAAATTAGAAAAATTTATCAATCAAAAAATGATTTAAGATGGCATTAAATTTTGCCAACAGATATAGTACAGATTAGCAAAATGACTAAAACACATAAATGACATTTGCATTTAAAAGAAACTTGGGTACAAACAAAATAATTGTTAATGAATGTGATATTCATAATGCTTAGGCATCAAAACATTTTTCTTTTCTGTATTAGGTGGCACTATAGTGAATAGTGATTCACAAGTGGACCCAACTTCAATAAATTTTTTTTCTACTACAATCTAATGGATAATAACTCCTAAAAAATTGGCTCCAAATGTGGTTCACACTTAGGATTTTTTTTTTTTTTTTTGTATTACGGATTGTGGTTCAGTGGAGAGCATCCCATAAAAGATTTGGCTCCACAAGCGAGCCCAATCTCAAAGTTTTTTCTATCATGGACCACAATCCAGTAGACAATATCTCATAATAGAAATTAGCTTTACTAGTGTATCATGCCTTTATTGTGAGGTGTGGTGCATAAAAGGATTGGCACATGAAGGAAAATAAATATAGGGCCTATTTGGCAAGTGAATTTTTTGGGTATTTATTTAAAATTTTAATATAACTTATTGCAAAATTTGTAGAAAAATTTTTAAAAGTGTAAAACTTTATTTTTTCTTCATTTTTCTTTTTCCTTTTCTTTTCTTTTTCTTTTCTTTCCTCTCCTGTTCTTCTCCCCTATCCCACCACTGTTCATCATCTCTCCCTCTCTTCCTTCCTCTCCCTTTCCTCCTTCCTCCTCTCCTCCCTCTCTCTCCCCTTCACCCTCCCTTTCCCCTCTAGAGTGTAACCTCCAGTCGTGTAATAGGGGAAACCGAGGGTGAGGAGGAGATGGTGGGGAGGGGAGTGGAGAGGAGAGGAGAGGGAGGAGGAAGAGGAAAGAGGGAGGGAAGAAGGAAAGAGGAAAGAAAAAAGAAAAGAGGGAGGAGGAGAGAGGGGGGGAGAGAGAGAGAGAGGGAAAAAAGGAAAAAATGCTCAGTCGCTGGTGCCAGTTGTCACCTCCAGTGTGGCAGTTAGTGATAGTCTAGTGCCGACAATTGTTGGAGGTTGTGAGGGTGGAGAAGAAGAACAAAAGGAGAGTAGGCAAAAGGATTTTTCTTTTGTGTGTGTTTTTACGGTGTATATGTTAAAAATTTTGAGTGTTTTTAGAAGGTTTTCATAGCTAAAGTAAGGAAAAGCAAGTTTTATACAAACTGGTCCAAAAACTCATTTACCAAAAAAGGCCATAGTTCTTTTTAAAAAGTTTTTGAATTTTTTTTAGCTATGGAGGAGTGAGATTTGTGAAGCAGGGAGAGGGAAAAAGGGATTTGAACCCAACCTTGTAAATCACTTTGCTAAGATCATGCAATATTGCTTTTGTGAGACATGAGAGCCTTTGCCTATGCATATGAAGAAGCCAACTATTGGCCCAGTTTAGACTACATAGCTAGGTCTTGGGTGCTCAATTTTTTATTTTTGTTTTTGTGAAAAGAGTGAAGAAAAACTTCAGAATTGAAGTCAATTGCCAAATAGAACCACCACAGTTATGGCTCAATGCGGGCTATGCTCAACCACAGAAATCTTGTGGCTGTATTTTGAAGCAGAAATGTTCAGTTACTCAAATCCAATAAGGGGATATTAGTCAGATAACTTTGAGATTCCTACTTAGAGTTTCAAATCTTTCCCCATTCCTAGTTTCCTCTTCTAATGATGACAGTATCCCTTAAACTAAAAGAAGTACTCTAGGATCATGTTCCACGTGCCCCTCATCGCTCATCTAAATGAGGCTTATGTAAGACTAAACACATATGAAGGAATCTGATGATCTAAATGCCATGATAATAAATTTTAGCAATTCATAAGACCTCCAAAAATATGTATACTCCTCCTTCATCAAATTGAGAAGAATGGGAAGAGTAATAGGCGTTAAGATATTTGCCTGTGAGCAAAAATAATATTAGTAGTTGTTTACATAATTCAAGAGCTAAAATGGAATCATCATTGAAAAACTCTACTAACCTTCGAAAAAAATTTCTTGAATTTCCTTTAAGATCTTGTGAGCTAACCTGCTAATACTTTTTCAATGTTATGTTAGGTGATTATACCTATATATATATAAATATTCTCGTCGTATTTCTTGCTATTTTTCAGCAAATGTTATTTTTCAATTACCATATTTGGCTTGAACTGATATCATTTCTTACCAAACTTCTTATTCTACCTAAATCACAAAGTCTTCAATTTGTGAGGAAATAAGTGAAGATGATAAAGTTTATTGGAAGAGTCGCTATTACTAGGTGACAAAGAAATATTACAAATAATTAGACTCTAACCCAAGGTTTTTATTGATGTGCAAGTCGTGCCACACTTCACCCTTAATTAAGAATAGATTTTAAAGTATACAAGTGAAGATGATAAAGTTCATTGGAAGAATTGGTATTAGTAGGTGAAGTCAAAAAATTACAAATAGCTAGATGCCGACCTAAAGTTTCTATTGATGTGCAAATTGTGCCACTCTTTACGTTTAATTAAGAATAGATTTTAATTTACTAACTAATTTTTTTGTCATGGCCAAGGGTTTGACTGGCAAGTGCTTTACAGGGATCAAACTATTTTTTGTTTACAAAACGTGACTTTATTGGAAATTATCTAAATGTAAGGAAAGTAATGAATGTAAAAGATGCCCATTAAAACGGTAAGTTTCATGTCTTAAATCTTAAAGAATATCTAGGAACATCCATTATATAGTAAAACCTTTATAAGTTAATACTTGATAAATTAATAACTTCTATTAAATAATAATTTTTTCTGATTTCGACATGGACTAACAAGATAAATTAATAATTTTGGCAAATAACAAGGTAATAATTTTTTAGAAAACCTTATATAACCATTTGGTCCTATTCATATCACAAATTAATAATTTACTAAATTACATATCATATTTTTCTAAAATATTAATCTATTATTTTTTATTTTTTGAAAAGCCCATTGTTGCATTTGTTTTTGAGTACATATGAGATGTTCTCTACTATACTTTGATCAATCATAATTGATTTATAAACATATTTTAAATGGGAATTCATAATTCAATAATAAGATATATAAAAATATTTTGTATTTGTTTATTATAAGTAGACATCCTTGTTATATATACATACATATATATATATATTATTAATTTTATTCCTTGTATGCAATTAATTAGATGGAAGTAGCTATTTATCATTTAGTATTCCTAGATTTTTTTGACATTTTGGTAATAGAAAAATGATATCAGTTACGTATATTAATAGAATTAAAGTATCTTGCAAATCAGGAGAAGTAGATTGCTTTACAATCTATCGGCTTTTAGCCTTCTTTCATTAACAGAATAATTCACACCTTTATAAAATAAAATAAAACTTTTGTTAATTAAATGAGTGTTTCTTCGAATTGTAAGTACACTTGATAAATTAATAAATTAATAAATTAATAAATTATTAATTTTCCTATTAGTTGATACCTCTTTAAATTCATAGAATTTATAAGGTCCTAAGATTATTAATTTATTGAGGTTTTAATATATTATACATTTGGTCATTTGTCTAAAGTTCTTCACTTGAAATTAGTGAGGAAAATAGTTTGTTGATTGAAATATTTTTCTCATGGAATGGTAAATTATTTACAAATTCAAACTTCAAAATGGTTTAGTCTCAGATCTAACTATGACCACCAAAAAAATGTGAATAATGAGAAGCATAATTTACAAACAAAAATCAGTTTTTTTTTTTTTTGGCCAAAGCAACGTTGTCACCAAATTTATTCCTATAATAATACAGTTCCAAGTTATTTTTCCTTTCTACTCCTGCTATTTCAAATTTATGTTTTGAACTATTTTGCCCATTTTAAGGAAATAACTAAATTTTGGACTAATTAGCCCTATTATTGATCAAATTAAATTTTTAACTAATTTACCCCTACTAAAAATTTTGACTGATTTACCCATAGTAAATGTGAATTTGGGCTTACTAGACCTGAAAAACATCTCTAATTGACAAAAAGAGCCACTTTGATAGAAGACCCTTGCTTTGGTAATAATACCAACTTCGCCTTTGCTCCTAGTAGCAACATTCGCCTTGGGATACGACCTTTCCCTCTCATGGCTGCTGCCACCGCCTTCATGATCTTGGTTCCTTATGATTGTGAATTTGAATTCTAGTTTTCCATATTCATAGCTCATCTTATCACAGGAGCTCACATTATACAGTCCTAGATAAGTGTATGTAGGATCAACCAAGGGATTAGGTATTTTAGGAGATTGATGGTAGCGTACAACCATCATAAAAGGATTTGCTAGCATGCTAGTCTTCAAGGCTAGGTTATCACATTTAAGTTCTTGGCCCTCCAACTTTTTCTTGAAAATCTTTGGATTTCTACCTTCACTTATATAGATGAACACATCTGGATATCTCCTCTCATTCCTGTGGCAACTAGGATCGACAATGCAAGTTGCAAAGAGTTTGTTCCCAATTTTTATATAGCCAATTCCAGCAAAAAATTAGATATATGATCAACAATTTCTTGCAAACCCATAGAGTCAATCATAATAACAAAATCACCTAGAATACTCTAGGCATCGAATCCAAAGGGACGAATTAATTTTAAACTTAAATTATTTTAACAAAAATATTGAAATGAAGTGCAAAGAAGTAGGAGAGCTATTTGTGAGACAAATTCTATGACCAAATCAAATTAAATTAAAAGTGCTGAGAAACCAATAGATGAAGGCCTAGGGGGTCAGGTTTTAATCGATGGTTTTGAATTAATTTTCCAATTATTTCCTTATCAAGTTATGAACGCAGTACACAATTGTATTTTAGATCACCTCTCGATAAATCTAAAGTGTATCTAATTAAATTTTACGTCTCGCTCGAGATCATGAGCATTTAATCAAACCCATTAAGCACTTAGGTGATATTAGTGTGGCACACAAATCCTAATCTACTCCCATGATTAGGTTAAGTATATTTATTTATCTAGTGTACGGGTGTATCTCCTTTCTCAATTCAATACAAACCCAAAGATCATATTTATAGTGGTCAATCATAAACATGTAACTAAGAGCAAAATAGATAAATCGTAGCAAAAAGACAAGAATTTAAATGGAAAAATGAATCAAAAATCTTTCACAAAAACCCCAACCCTAGAAAGTAAATTAGTTCAACATATTGGCAAAATTAAATGTACAATTCCAAGAAGTTACTACAAAGTAGAAATAAGGAGTAAGGGAACGTCTGAGTTATTTGCTCCAAATTTTCCTTTGTGCACTCCTTGGATTGCGTGAACAATCCTTAATCTTCCAAGATAAAGATGAAAAGAAAGAGTTTCCATGCTATAAACTATGTTTCTAACCCCTGTCCCCCCAAAAAAGACCTAAAGTACTCCTATTTGTAGTTCTATAAAGTGACAAGCGAATCCTAATCGGAGCAGGATTCATCTGGCTTTAGAATTTCACGCACAGCAGCAACCCAATGACATCCATCAAAGAGACCACCACCATAACCTGTGACGGTTGTTTTTTGTTACAAATTTTGTTGCATCCCTAGTTGACATCCATTGAGACAACTAATGCCATAACCAAAGCAGTTATCCACTCTGCCAACTTCTCGAATTTTGCATTTTTGGCCCTAAACTTTTAATTCTTGTGCAATTTCCAACAAATTTCGTTCATATATCCCATTTAATCCATACAACTACATAATCACCAAAATTAGGTAGTTTATACTCAAATTAAATACATGTAGCATAAATACTTAAACTTTAATGCCTTTAAATTAAATTGCTATAATATATGCTCTATCAATATAGAGCCCAACAACAATAAGTTCAGCCCTACACTAAAATTGATCACCAATTTCAATATTAGGTATTTTTTGAAATTCTCTAGTAGTATTGACCCACTTTCTTTAGAATCATGGTTGCTTTTATATAATTCCGTTGATTTTCTCCTCCCCCTTTCCTTCTTCCTATGTTCTGTTCTTGCAAAAGCTTCTTGTATTGCTCCTCAAACAGCTCTATGCACTTGAGGACTTGGTAAAGAGTTGGTCAATTCCTTAATTCTGGCATAGGACCCAACCAATAATGAATTTTAAGAGTTGGTCAATTGCATCTTTCTTCCAAAAACAGAACCAACATTTTCGTGAAGTTTCTAATTTTGTGTGTTTGTGTGTTTTATTTTTTTATTTTTTTCTAGAAGCTAGTAAACCGCATTGAGAATTGTAACTTCGTTTTACTGTCCTTTCAATTGCAGTACGTCACCCTTTCTTATTAAACTCAATTCTACTCCAACCCATTACTCGTCAGTTAATTAATTAAATGGAACTGGTGCTAGCTAGAAGAAATGCTCTTAGAGTTGGACTCACTTAAATTAATTAGTCTTCCCTTTAGCCCTTTTTCATTAAAGATCTAGTGTAGAAAACAGGAACACTTGCTTTTACTTCCATTATAAATTTCGTCAATCTCAACAGGCTTCTCTTGTTTAATAGTGCCAGATTTGGAATGACGAAATAGCAAAGGGATTGTAACTGTAGTAAGTTTGGCTTCATGGGCAATTTTTGCTACAATGACAGTTTCTTTTCACTTAGTTAATAAACAGCTAGCATGTTTGCAACAATGAAAGTAAAATAATGTTAGTAGATCATTGTTTTTAGAATACTATTTTGATAATCACTTAAATTTGTAAAAGCTTCCATATCATTGTTACTATGTTGAAAGCTTTCAAATTTTAATACAAGTAATGCCACGAGTCAAAGAATGTGCATTAATCCACATTGGGCAAATTATCAATAAAAAGTTATTAAAGATGATACTAAATTCTGCCACGCATAGAGCACAAATTAACAAAATGACTAAAACACAAAAATGACATCTCTATATAAGAGAAACTTGAAGTACAGTGAAAATAAAGATCCATGTAAATGATCCTTGTAATGTTTAGGCATCAAAAGATTTTTTTTTTTTTTTTTTATAGATCACAGTTCATTTTAGTGATTCATAATAAAATTGAGCATCACAAGTGGATCATATTCAAGGAATTTTTGTTGTGGATCATGGTCTACTGAATAGTTTTCTATAATAGGATTGGCTCTACAAGTCCTACTTTAGGAATTCTTTTTTTTTTTTTTTTAAACCTTCAACTGTGGTAGACCATGGTCCGAAGGATAGCATTTCACAAAAATTTTTCGTCCAACAAGTCGAATCACCCTTTTTTTCTGTAAGGCATGGTATATAATAGAATGGGGACATCAAAGAAGATAAATCTTATTTTTGCCTACAGTAGTATAAGGTGAGATTTTCTCATAAGCATGTGTCTAGAAAACTAGTAGGGTTTATGATATAGGCACAGCACATGTCTGAGTACAATGGCAACTACATCAAAGGTCATTAGGATAATTCCAAACACCTCTTCTGAGATACCCAATAATTTTACTTAGCTCCCCTTAGATTTTAAAAATTATACTTACCTTCTTTGGCACAATAGAATGATTATATTGGTCTTCTTTTAATATGTAATTTACACTATACTGCTATGACATATATACAAACAATTAAAAAAAAGAAAAAAAATCCTACCGTTGTTTCTCTCTCTCTCTCTCTCTCTCTCTCTCTCTCTCTCTCTCTCTCTGCATGATCCATTTCTTCTTTACAACTATTCTATTCATGCTTATTATTCTCTATTACCACACCTACCCAATTGATCAACCTAAATCGATGATCTATTACCATGCCTCCTTTCTTTCTTCATTGCTTTATTGCTTAAGTTTCTATAGATTTTAACCAAAAAAAAAACCAAATCACAAGAAGAGATTGGATTTTATGGTCAAACAAAAAGGAGATGGACAGGCTCACAATAACAGGGAGCAAATTATTCAATTGAAGCACCAAACTTGGGGAATTTTTTTATGTCGCACAAAATTTTTATAGGATGTCAATAATTGCATTTGGTTTTTTCTTAGCGATTGCTAGCTGTGCTTGGCAGAACTTGTTCCCTGTTTCTAGGTTTTTTTTTTTTTTTTTTTTTTGGGCCTTGGGCCATTGCTCTTACTGTTTGTAATGGTGGATTATTCTATTTGGGGTGTGATTGGTTGGTATTGATGGAATGTGGGTTTTTGAAAGTATTAAGTTTAGAATGATGACATTGCTTGGGTTTGGACTTAGAATTTACAATGTTTTCTCGACAATGGTTTGGCTTTGATGAATCCGTAGAAGAAAAGGTTTGGTAAAACTTTTCCCTTTTTTTTTCCCATTTTTCAATAAGGATATTTTAGGATATTTGAAGAAAAAACTAGCTTAATGGGTCTAATAAGCGATCTCTCAAAATTTGGGTTTCTTAATTGTGTCGACTAACCATAAATCTCTTGTCACACATATAAATATTTTTTACATAATTTTTCTTTTATTGTTTCTATCTGCCATTATATTCTTGACTTTGCAAATAATAGAGTCCGATTGGGCATCGTAACCGCCAAAATATCGAGTTCAATATCAGCATTTGAATGGGAAAATTGGCTGCAAGCAAAGTATTTCATCTTTACTATTTTCTTTTTGGGCAAATTAAAAACTTTTATTAGAAAAATGCAATAAGCAGTCACAAAGCAGTATATCACTCCTGTCTGCATATAATTATAGATCAGTACTGTGACAGCCAGGACCCAAGGCCTGGTCCAAGCAACTTTTGGGCTTGGAATCACTTGGCCCAAAATGGCTAGCCCAAGTTACTTGGTAGGCTTTTGTTCCAAGCTTATAAAGCTCTCATTTCTTCATCATTCTTCCGATGTGGGACGTCACATTCCATCAAACGTGGCACTTAGTTCCTTGCACTTCCTTACGTAGGCTCACCCCCCGCAGAGACCACGCGAGGTTCGCTCTGATACCACCTGTGACAGCCCGGACCCAAGGCCTGGCCCAAGCAACTTTTGGGCCTGGAATCACTTGGCCCAAAATAGCTAGCCCAAGTTACTTGGTAGGCTTTGGTTCCAAGCTTATAAACCTCTCATTTCTTCATCATTCTTCCGATGTGGGACGATGTGGGATGTCACAAGTACTCTTCGAACCTATGTTTTCAGACTCGGACCGGAAAGCAAACCGGCTGAACTCAAGAGTCAGGGGTCGATGGGTCCGACCGGGGGTCGAATCGGATGACGTCATAAATATGTCATAAATATAAATTAATAAATATAATCAAAATAGTATATAAAAAAATTTCCTTAAAAAATAGTATATAAAAATTCCCTCAAATTGGTAGTTTTCAACGTTATATATATAAAAAATTTTCTCAAATTGGCGATTTATGACTTTATATACAAATTTGAGAATTTTATATTTAATCACAAAATTGACTTAAAGAATATAAAATATATATATATAGGTAGAAATGTAACTTAAAAAATGTATTGGATTAATTTTACACTTTATTAAAATAATGAGAGGTTAAACCATATTTACTAAAACTTAAAAAGTGAGTTTGAAAGGATATGATGGGTTAAAGGTACCAAAAAAAAAAAGGTCAAATAGTCAAAACCCGTCAATCGGTTCACCCGGTCAAACCTGGGTTTTGACCGAAGTTTTGAAACTTCAAGTTTTTAAGGATGACTCGGACCGGATGCCTGGCGGTTCCCGATTCAACCGGTCGAACCAGCCGGTCCGGTCCAAGTTTAAAAACATAGCTTCGAACTCATTCAAAGAAAATTTTCGGTGGAAAAATTCCATTCCAAATTGAACTCCCAATTTGCACAAGTCCTTGGTATCTTCCTGCTGCCAGCCATTTCATCTTTTTAATTACTAAAAGGAAAATGCATATAAACATATTTATTCAACACTTTGGTGAGGAAGTGAAGAGTTGGTGAGGTTGTATTTTTAACGAAGACGAAGTTTTTGCAAAGTTATGGAGCGGTGGTGGTTACTACTACTATTGAATAAGCTTGTCTTGAAGTGGTAAAGGCAATGATTAACTCACTTGATGGATGGATCAGAACTCGAGAGTAAATTACATTAGCTCACTTGACGTGGTTTCTTTTGCTTGATATCACACGAAGTTGAAGGTGGAAGTTGGGATTATACACAGGTAGAAGTGTGAATGCTTTTGAGTTCCTCCTGCAACACAGAAGGATAAGTGAAATGTTTTCTTAACAAAGAATATTTTGAATTTTTGATGGGAAATTCTGCAGCCCAAGGATGTATTGCTTCAATAAATTTTACAAAACGGATTTACTTTAATTGAAATAACATGCGACATATTTTCCTATTTCTTTGGAAATGAAGGAGAGATAAGGATGGAAGACAATATGGTGTATTTCTATCAATAGTTTAATAATGACCAAAAATAATGACGAAATGCTTAATTGCTTATATATGGTATCTTAGTTCCGATACTTTAGTTTAATAATAACCAAATGCTTATAAGGTCAAAACTCTTTCAACCCAGTTGTGGACCACGTGGTCCTAATCAGATCAAACTCTTTCCATTTATTTAAGCAAACAATTTCAAAGCACAATTCATGGTAAGATTGAATCGATTTATAGTCAAACTTTTTGGACCCATTTGTAGGTGTGGCCCGAAAGAACCTAATGAAATGACATCATACATATAGTTAAATGATTAATATTACATACACCGATAGTGCATACATGGATATGAATGCATGCCATCTAGCTCTAAATTAAATTTGAACATCAATTTTTTTTAACATGTGTGGCATGTATATCTAGCTAGTGTATATGTTATTAGTTTATGTAAGATTAACCTATATTTAGTGGTAAAGAGAAGGCTTCCAGACTCTTTCCTATTATCAGGTTCTAAATTTGAATCCTATGCCTGACAGTTGGCGGTAGAAAGGGTGCGAAAAGGGATGGAAGGCTAATCAAAACAAGATTATCCTATATTTTAATTATATATATGTATGTTGTGTGTATGTATGTATGTATGTATGTATGTGCATATAATATAACAACATGAAAAAGATGACTATAACAATATATGCTAATGTGTTTTTGAATTTTTATTATAAATTTGGTGATTTTATATAAATCAACAAGAGTTATATAATAAAATATAAAATTTAAGATTGTAGTGTAAATTATAAAAAATTCATGAGAATTTATACACTTGTCCAAATTATTTAGAAGGTGAAAAATAAATCCTAGAAAAGTTTTGAGTGTCAAATTCAAGTCTAGAAAAATTATAGAAAACTTTAAAAAGTTAAAAAATTTAAAAGTAAAAAAAATGAAGAAACCTAGTTTTGTTTTTTTTCCAATTTTCTACTAGCTCTAACCAGTTCTATCCAAGCAAGTAGCCACTCAATTTAATCGTATCTTAACTAAATCCTTGCCTATTAAATTCAATAAATTGAAGATCTGGTGGAACTCGATATTGCTTCCCAAGAAGAGAAGAAAACTCAGCTAACTCTCTCTTTTAGAAAATAGTCGTCCTTTAAAATATAATATGAGGGATTATCGAAAAAGTCATCTAAATGGTTTCAGAGCATGAATGAAGATTGCAAAATGGCTTGATATTCACATTCTAGATGCTAAGTTGAGAAAATTGGAAGGGCAAATGGCAAATTGGGTTGATTTTTATAATCTAGATGCAAATTTGAGAAAAATGGTAAATTATAGACGTCAACTTGAAAAACAAAATAGCCACACCAAAATGACTTTTGCAAACTTTAAAACTAGAGAACGAAATAGTTAGAACTTTTTACTATACTTTACTATGTTAGAACTTTTTACTATACTTTACTAAGTGTAGAGTTCGATATCATTTTTCTATTTACACTGAAGGAAGGCTTTTGAAACTACCATGAATTAAGGTCGTCTACAGTCAAATTTTACTATTGATTAAAAATTAAATGTTACTGTAACAGTAATATACGTGCAATTTTATTCAGGAAACTACTCTTTAATTGTGCTTGTATGTTTAATCCACATATGATATCCAATCAAATTGTAACATGTTTTAGACTTCTAAGCCTGCATTGATTTCTTTTACGTGGCGTTTTTTTTCTTTTTTTTCTGACTTCCTTTGACTGATAAACAAGCATGAAGGACCCTTTTTTTTTTTTTTTAATCCGTTTCAGAACTCAACACGATCGCCCTTAAGAAATTTCTTGGTAATACTTGCCAAATTTCTCACTCCAGACTGAAAGAAATTTAAAGTACAGAAGAAGTGCTTTGTTGGTCTAAGTATCTGCACGGTTGGCAATCAAATCCCAGGTATTTGATACTTCAGATCTGAACTTTCTGTCTTTTTGGCTGGTAAGAAATTGGTGGTCAAGGCAATAAATTTGCTATTAAGCATTCATTTGCAATGTGTGCACTATTCTATTGGTATAGGGATAGTGAAGCTTAATTTGCAGATTGGTCTTATTAAATCTGCAAAACCTCTCCCTCCTATTTTCTTGGCTGCCCACAGAAAACATTGAATCACCAAGCAAAATATTTTAATCTTCTCATCATAGGAGATACTGAAAATATATGTAAAAATCATCAGTAACTTATAAGTTTGGATAAGAGAGTTTCAAGATTCTTTAAACATCATGTTGCTAGTGGCTTATAGCAATGATGTCAGATTTCAAGTAGTAATGGCACACTAGAAAAAACCAGTAATCGAAAATGGGGCACAAAAACTAGAAGAAACAATTATGTTCATTTGAAAGACCTTAAATGGATATGCTCCCTAGATATGATATACAGGATAACGGGAATGTAATGCAGTAAAATTACAGCTTTCTGTTGCATCAACATATAATCTACAAAGAAAAAGAAAAGGAAAACCAAAAACAGGTAATTCAACTCAAACACTCATAACTGACAAGTGTATGGCACATAAATTTGGTCTTGGCAACAAATGTCATGCCTGCGGTGCGGAAAAAGGCCCTCTTGACAGAAGAACCACTCTAATAGGAGCCTCTTGCTTTGGGAATAGTACCACCTTCGCCTTTGCTGCTAGTAGGGTCATTCGCCTTGAGATACGACCTTTCCCTCTTGTAGCTGCTTCTGGCACCACCGTGATCTTGGTTTCTTACCATTGTGAACTTGAACACCAGCTTTCCATATTCATCTCTCATCCTATCATAGGAGCTCACCTTATAGAGTCCCTTATAAGTATATGCAAGACCACTTCCATTGTTCACGCCCATGGGATTAGGTGCCTTAGGAGATTGATGACAACGTACAACCATGGTTCAAAGTCGCGGTCGCGGTCTCGGCCTGTAAGATAAACCTGCTGTAGAGTTCAACTTTGACAATCTAGATTCAGCAACATTGGTTTCAAGTGCAGATTTAGCATTGCTCAAGTCCATTAAAGCATGTGCTGCCATGATCGTTTCATCTCCACTTAAATGCCCATGACTGTTTTGATCTTTGCCCTTGTTTTCGAAGCTGGAACTTTTCTCTTGTTTTCTGCCTGTCAAAGAATAACCGTCCTTAATTTGCTTGTCATGGGTCTTAAACGTTCCACTGGATGGCTCTGGCTCCACTGGAGAACTCCTATCAAGATGAGCATTTGACTGATCCGGCCCTTTGAACTTCCTTTGGATTACATTGGGGATAGGAACCTCTTTCCCAATTAGTGAAGGTGGATCTCCATTGGTAACTAGTGAATGTTGAGATTTGGTCTTCTTTTTATTGGAGTCGTGACTGCTACCACCTGCAGCAAGATGTTTTGTTTCATTTTTCTTTCCAACCCCTTTCACATTCTTCTCAATCATTTTTAGCTTCAGCTCATTAGCCTTGACAAGTGGCCCAAACAAGTTTGCTTTGCTTCTTGCATTTGGTGATAAATTTCTAGAAGCTTTGGCAGGGGCAACCTCAAATCTGTCTGCTACTGCACTCTTGGAGATATCTAGCTTAGCACGCTTGTGATAGGGTTGAAATCTCTTATGACAATGACTATCATGCTCAGCAAATCGTTTCCCATAGTCGGACATCTTTCTTGGACTTCTCATTACTGCTGAAAAGCATGTATATTGCATATTACAGCAAAATCATTGCATTGGCAAATTGAAAAGCATGTCTATGGCATATTACTGCACTTTGAGAAAAGTGTTATGTGTTGAACCTGTTGTCCCTTAGAAATAGAGTCAAGGAATCATTAAAAAAAGATTATAGTAACACAGCCAGGTAAAAAAAACATGTTTTAAAATCCTGTTGAAGCTAATTATGATATGATGCAACATATCAGTCACTAAACTAGATGCAAGAAAATCATTGGGCCTTCTTACCTTTTCAACGAAATTCCAAAGCAAATAAGTTTGTTCTAAACAGAGGGGAAAAAGGTCAGGAGAGTAATGAAAAAAAAAAAAAACTTTCAAAATATAATTTTATGAAAAGACTTCCTTCAAAAATATATTAAGAAAATGCAACATTCTTGTAAAAATGCTTACTTTTGAGAATATATTAATAAAGGCGATATGCAATATGAAATGGACTATAGATAGACAAAAGAATTAAAAGCAGAAATAAACACATTGGCAACTATAACAAGAGTGAGTTAATTCAAAAAAAATGTTCTGATATTTGATGATATAGGAGCATATATTATGGTAGAATTGAAAACATGTGAACGGCCTTTACATATTAACAGCAAACTCAACGATCCTAAGATCTAATCCTCTCTCACAGCACCATGGCACCATATATAATAGGGATTTAAAAATTCTCGCTTGCACCCTTAGAAAAAACCCCCATTAAAAATAATAACAAACAATATGCTATTTTAGCTCTAGGGAATATGCAAGTCTTTACCACTAAAACATTGATTAGCCAATAAAAGTCATGTAAATTACATATCACAACGTTTTTGGAAATATTTTTGTGTTTAGATGCGGAAAATCAATGATTTTGAAAATGTATTCATGAAAAGATTTGCTTCAATGAATGCACTCATAAATGGAATTTCATGAAAAATTTCTTTCAAAATTTATATTCATATTTAAATGCAATTCTTTTGTGAAAATATGACTTTTGGGAATATATAAATAATGGCAACACACACTGTGGCATGGATTAAAGCTAGACAAAGGATTAAAAGCAACCCTAAAATAAAACAAAATTGGCCGCTACAATAGTATTATGTCATTGCCAAAAACATGTTGTTATATTTCACGATATAGGTAGATATATCGTGGGAGAGACAAAAAAGGATCGACAATATTTACTCGCAAATTAGCCAATTCCAAACTCAACGACAGCAAAGATTCCAAACCACTTTCATCAACCAGTGGCACTACAACTCCGATTTCAAAATTCATGGTGCGCATCCAAACCACTTTCATCAGACTGCGGCACTACAACTCTGATTTCGAAATTCAAGGCGCGCAAACAGCAATTTCAAATTCCAAGTTTGCGCGCCTTAAAAAAACCTAAAACTAAAAAAAGAAAAAACTAAACACAAAAAATTCCAAATAGATGGACCCACTCGATGATATTAAAAAAAAAATTTTGGGTGGGGATTTTGCGGGGATCAGGCTCTTTTCTTGCTTTTTTTTTTTTCATTCCGTTTTTTTGCAGCATATTGATGTTTTTTCGACAAAGATTACTGTGTTCACAAGAGAAAATTCAAACTTCAAAATCCTGTACATATCTGCCAACACTAGGAAGACCACACAAACTTATTCATGCAAAATCATACACCAACCACACTGATAACAAGAACCAATCAGTTAATCTATTGATCAATTGCAGAAATGGATCAATATCCCAAAATCACCGAACCCACAAAAATCAGCAGCAAGCAACTGAAAATGGATCCCTGATTACAAACATATTTACCAATCAACATCCAAATCGACAACAATAGTGAGGTCCCCCATAGTAACATTTGACCACACAGTAACAAAATCAAGAAAAGTCGGTACAAATTTAGCACAGAATGCTCCTTCAACTGCCAAAAGAATGGTCCCAAAACAAAGACATAATGCCTGAAATACACTTGAAGAAACCGAAAAATCAGCAGAAATTAGCACCAACACTTACAAAATTCCCAAGAAAAATGGAAAGTTTCTGAATAGATTCAACCAAGAGCCACCCAGATTCCTGAAACAAAAGGAAAAAAGGGGTTGTACACTAGAAATTAGCACCAAAATTCACATAATCCCATCACAGTAACAAGCAAAATATGTACAAGAAGAGTTAGAACAAGTTTTGCATAGAATGCTTCCCAATTCCCCAAAAAATAGTCCCAAAACACACAATGCTTAACAATCTGCTAGAAAAACACCACAATTAAGAAGAATCACCAAATATTAGAACCAAAACTTACAAAATTCCCAAGAACAATAAAAGGGTTTTGAACAGATTCAACCAAGAGCCACCAGATTCCTGAAACAAAAGGAAAGAAATATGAGTTGCATTGTATTGTATCATTCATGCCATGCAACCAAAAGAATTAACAGAATTGGATGGAGAAATTGAAAGGGATTGTACACTGAACTTCTTCAAAGTGCTCTGAAAGAAAATGGGTTAAAGCAAAATCAGCCTTTTGAGGGAGTGAACGAGGTTGTATTTTTGTTGATGAAGAAGTTTTTGCAAAGCTATATAGTGGTAGTGGTTACAACTGCTAATGAATAAGCTTGTCTTATAGCATCAAAAACGGTGATCAGTTCATTTGATCGATGGATCAGCACTCGAGAGTAAAGACCTGCATTGCATGCTCTCTTCTTCTTCACTCTTCGGTGTTTACTTAGCTCTTCTTTTCTGACACGGGTCATTGTTTTGAGGCGGTGTCTTTGTTTGAGATCACACGCACTTGAAGGTAGGATTTCACACACATAGAAGTGTAAATGCTGTTGAGTTCATTTTGTAAAGAAAAAGAATGGCAAAGATAAGTGAACCGTCTTAGCAAAGAAAATTTTGTCTTTTCGTTTGGGAAATTTTTCACCCCAAGAAATTGTGATGTATTTCTTCAATAAATTTTTCCTGTATGAAAATGGCTTTACTTCAGATAAAGCAAGAAAACAAAGGATATTTTCCTATTTCTTATGAAATTTATTGGAAAGGTGGGAGAGGTAAAGATGGAAGACGTGATTAACTATTTGTGACGATTTGTACTTAAAGTGTGTGTAGACAGTTACTTATTTGTAATATCTGATGTCCAATCTGTGCAATACATGTGTAACACATGGTATCTTACTTTCAATGGTTTAATAATGACCAAATGCTTATATATGGTATCTCACTTTCAATAGTTCAAATTAATAATAACCTTACATATGGTATCTCGCTTTCAATAGTTTAGATTAATAATGACCAAATGCTTGCATGGTCAAAGCACTTAGGACCCACTTGTAGACCATGTGGCTTCAAATTGGATCGAACTCTTTCCATCTATTTAAGCTAGCTGTTTTAAAATACAATTCATGACTAGATAGAATCCATTTGAAATTGGATGAACAGTGGTATGGTCAAAGCTTTTGGACCGACTTGTGGGTGTGGTTCAAAAGAGTCAAATGATGTCTGACAGGTGCCGAACCTGTGCAATAATAAATATTAAAATCCTAATTACCACCACAATTAATTTGTAGGAGTGGCAAGTAAGGTCGTCTCCTCAGGGAACGGGTAGGAAAAATGTCTCTTTCTAAGTCACAGAAAAATGGGGGGATTTGGATGGAATAGAACTAGAAATAGAATAAATAAAATAAGGAAATGAAAAATGAAAAGATCAACTAAATAAATCACCAGAGAACGAATAGAGAATAATTTAATAAAAATGCAAGTAATGAAATTCTACCCAAAGGAACAACTTCTGAACGTCAATCACTTGATCATTGATGCAAGAATAATTCAATCATTTGTCACTAGGTTAGTTATAGTTATCAACAAGCTCGACAACCGCTTTTCCTTACTTTTTCGGCCAAGGTACGACCGTTGACCGCTTCCCTAACCAGATAACAACCCTAGGTACGACCGTAGGAATTTAATTATCCAATTGCATTAAAAGTTAGAAAAACCCAACCCTAACCAATGAACACGCTAAGAGGGTCCATTTAAGCTAGATCATACGTTGCCCCAACATAAACCAATTATGGTGGTCGTCACTTGTAATTAACTAAATGAACGACACGATTCAATTAGTTAATTTGACAAGAGGTTATGTTAATTTAAATACCCGCCGATACTCAACAATGTAATAACCCTCAATCAATTAATCCAGAAAAAGTACGAATAGTAACAAATTAAAAGAAAGGTTAGAGATTCGATTAGATCTCACAAATTTCCTGGACCGCGCCTTCGAGTTGCCCTTTGAGTAGATTAGGGTTCTAGCCGCTCCTCATGGAGAATTCCATCCAACGAATGTTTGAGAAATTTTCAACCATAGAAGCAACGAGGAAAGGAGACGAAATAGCGAATTTAATTTCCAAGCTTCCAAATCAACGAAACAATCAAGTCAGCCGCCAATTGTTTCCTTTTTGTTTTCTTGCTTTGTGACCAATCACCAGGAAGAAAAGCAAACGAAAAGGAACAAAGAACTACTGTTAACAAGTCTTGCCCCCCTAATGAATCAAGAAGACCATCCGAGCAAGCCAAAGAAACGATGAAGATCTTTTTCTCTTTTTTGTTTCTCCTCTTGCGTCGTCACGTCTCCCCCCTTGGCCGCTCAAAAATGGTCACACATTAATAGAAAACCCAAGCTTTCCTATTCACTTAGGAAACCTAGTTCTAGTTGGAATCTATTTTCCTAAAAAGCATTGATAAAGTAAATAAGGAAACCAATTACTAAAAATCCCTAATTAAAAGGGTCTTCAACCAATTACTGAAAATAAATAAAGTCTTCCACCAATGGTAGGAATTGTCAGGCATAGGATTTTTTTCCATGAATTCCTTCACACCCCCACGGCCTATCCTTGAAGGTCTTCTGGAATTTTCACCAAAAATAGAGCTTTTAATCGTCAATTAATTTCAAGAACCTAAAATCAATACCAAAACCAAATATGAGTAGAATAAGGCAATTAAAATCATATCTAGGCCATAATTGAGGGAAAATGTCCACAAATAAAGCATGTAATTTAAGACTTAACAATTCCCCCCACACCTAGTCAATGCTTGCCCTCAAGCATTCAAAGACTCAAAAAAAAAGAATCAACCATAGAATAGCATAATATCATAGCACAAATAATCCACATTTCCTTCACAATCTCATCAAAATCAGGATATTCAAGACTTGACAATCCTCACATAGGTAATCGTGTATGCCCTCAACACTCAAGATGCTTAATAGGGATATGTACGCTCCAATCAACACCATAGAAAGAAATTACCATAAGCTTGCTAATCTATCACATCTCCACCACTGAATATGAATTCAAATGCAAGAATCAAAGGGTCTTTAACAAGGGTTGTAACGGGGCTTGAGGTAAAGGTTGGACAAAAAGGGTAATTTAGGTTATAAACGTCAAAGAGAATACCTCATTATCCCTTACATGAATTAAAATATCACACCCATTCACATAGTCATCTCTTAATCACCACAACAACTTCCAAGCATAGCAAGTGCAAACATAACAAGGGATTAATCCCATGGCACTTTATTAACACAAGTGCTTAACGCATGGTTTTTTTTTTTTCTTTCTTTTTTTTTTTTTTTTTTTTTTGCAACAAGACATTGATAACATACGAACACATAAAAGCACTTGCCAGCTATAGATGTAATCACCTTCCTTGACTTGTGATATCATCATGCAAAAGAACATTAAGTTATTCCTTTGACATATGGTTCAAACAAAAAGGTTTAGAACAAAAAGGTTAAAGGGTGATAAAAATGTGTTTTAAACAAAGAAAAGGTTTAAGGTCCAACTTGGTCAACTAGGGAAAAATATAATAGGGACAGGTCTTTAAAAAGCTAAAAAAGGTTAAACCTAATTGCCCTTATCATTTTCATGCATCAAACTCAATAATGTGGTCTCGACATGTATATCATAGCAAGTTCTAGAATGATCTAACTCAATGTGATAATTACACTCAAAAAGGAATTCAAAGCAACATTTGAATAATGATCAATTTAAGCTCAAAAGCTCACAAATGGCTATATTATGTCAAGAACATCCATCATTCAACTCAATTGCAAGTAAATAGAATATTCATACCAATGCCATTACACTACTCTTAATTGCAATTCAACCACATACGACCCACGAAACATAAAAAAGAAAACACAAAAAAAAAAGAACACCAACAAGCAACTAGAGTTGAAAAGGCATTAAAACAAAAACTAAAACTAAAATTGAAAAAAAACTAGGAAAAGTATCAACCAAGCCAAAGTATTCCTCCCCCCACACCTAAATCTTACATTGTCCCCAATGTAAGAGATAAAGAATAAGAGAAAGAAGCATTAGGGGACAACGAAACTTCCCTGAATCACGGAGGAGGGTATCGATCAACTATGACTCGGGGGTGGCACGGCAAGATCTCCTAGGTGATAGTTGGTAAGGCGTGGGCACGCCTTAGAACCCTTAGTCTCGAATCACCTGTGAAGAGTTTTTTTTTTTTAGTTGTGGGTAGAAGACTTTCCCTTACAGCCAAGGCACGCCATAACTTGAAGAGTCTTCTGTCCCATCCCTTGCTTTTTTTTTTTTTTAACTCTTGGGTAGAAGACTTCACGTTACAACCAAGGCATAACCCTGAAACCCTTCTACGTCCAAAAAATTTTGTGTAGACAAAATGTGACAAGACTTTCCTCCTCCACCAAGGCACGCCTAACCTGCAGGAGTCTTCAATCCAAGTCAAACGAAACTCCATTGAGCAAAGTTTTGGCACCACACCCAAGGCCTACAAACACAAAATTTGCATTAAAACAAGAAAATGGCTTAGCATAAGAAATAAAAACTCAAATATGGAAAAAACAAAATTTAACAACATGAAATAACTAAAATCAAAATTCTTGGTTGCCTCCCAAGTAGCTTTCTTTAATGTCTTTTATTAGACATAAATGTCTTTACTCAGGAGGATAAATTTTGGTTGCCTCCCAAGTAGCCTTTCTTTAATGTCTTTGGCTGACATAAAATGTCTTTACTCAAGGAGGATAAAATCTTGTAGCTCATTTCGCTTTCTTCTCACATAATCTTCATACCCTTCATAAGTAGAGTAATCTTTATGCACATGAGCTCTTTCTCTCCATTGACTAGTGGGTGGCTAAGCAATCAAATAACAACTTCAACCTTGCCACCTCCATCGCTGACCAATTAACAATTTAGTAGTCATCATGACTCTAAATTATTCTGCCATGAAACTCAAATTCTTCCTGTATAATAAAGTCAATTTCATCAACAGGAGATATAGAATGAGATTCAAGAACACATTGGTTAGAGGATGGAGAAGATATCACCATAATTGGGAGTTGTTTGGTGAACTCTTCCATTGGAGAGATTTGAGGTTGAGAATCTTCATTTTCAGCTTCCTCTTCAACTTCATCCATGGCATTAACATTCTCAGGGTTAGCTTCTGGTGGAGACGGCAGCTCCCCATACATCTGAGAGTCCAAACGGTTGACTGTTATCAATTGACTTATTTGAGTCTCCAGATTGTGCATACCAGCTCTTGTCTCTTCCTGAAATTGAGCAGTACTTATGGCCAAGTTTTTGACAAGATCTTCCAAAGAATTCCCTCCATCATAAGATGAGAGTTCAGATGTTGGCCTCTCAAGATAGCTATAGTTGGGGTAGTCCCACCATCCTTGACTATAATGTATTTGAATAAGGATCAAACATTGGTGGAGGTGGATTTTGGAATACTCCAACATCACAAAATTGGACATGCATATCATCTTGAAGTAATGGACACATGTCAGTTAGATGATCCAACTGACATATTCCACAAGTGTTGACTTGTTGTTTTTGTCCATAACTCAACTTTTGCACAAGAGAGGCCAAATCATCTAAATGAGGATCACTAATAGAAGAGTTCTCATTAAACCAATTAGGAACAAAGTCCAGTCTATCACCAAAATATTGAAAATTAGCAGCCATCAACTAGTAAGAAAAATAGAAGAGAGATAAAGAAGAGAAAAAAAATCAAAAAGATGAACTCAAAAAGAAACAAATAATTCAGCACGTTCACAACGGCGCTAAAAATTTGACAAACGTGCAATAATAAATATTAAAATCCCAATTACCACCACAATTAATTTGTAGGAGTGGCAAGTAAGGTCGCTCCTCGTGGAACGGTAGAAAAATGTCTTTCTAAATCACAGAAAAATGGGGGGATTTGGATGGAATAGAACTAGAAATAGAATAAATAAAATAAGGAAATGAAAAATGAAAAGATCAACTAAATAAATCACCAGAGAACGAATAGAGAATAATTTAATAAAAATGCAAGTAATGAAATTCTACCCAAAGGAACAACTTCTCAGGCACAGTCCAATCACTTGATCATTGATGCAAGAATAATTCAATCATTTGTCACTAGGTTAGTTATAGTTATCAACAAGCTCTGACAACCAATTTTTCCTTTTTTTTCGACATACCAAGGTACGACCAACCACTTCCTAACCAGATAACAACCCTAGGTACGCACCGTAGAATTTAATTATCCAATTGCATTAAAAAGTTAGAAAACCCAACCCCAACCAATGAACACGCTAAGAGGGTCCATTTAATCTAGATCATACGCTTCCCAACATAAACCAATTATGGTGGTCATCACTTGTAATTAACTAAATGAACGATTACGTATTCAATTAGTTAATTTGACAAGAGGCTGTTATGTTAATTTAAATACCGGCCATACTCAAATGTAATAACCCCAATCAATTAATCCAAAACGCACGTAATAGTAACAAATTAAAAGAAAGGTTAGAGATCTGATTAGATCTCACAAATTTCCTCGGACCGCTCTCGAAGCTGCCCTTGAGTAGATTAGGTTCTAGCCTCCTCATGGAGAATTCCATCCAACGAATGTTTGAGAAATTTTCAACCATAGAAGCAACGAGGAAAGGAGACTAAATAGCTAATTTAATTTCCAAGCTTCCAAATCAACGAAACAATCAAGTCAGTCAGCCAATTGTTTCCTTTTGTTTTCTTGCTTTGACCAATCACCGGAAGAAAAGCAAACTAAAAAGGAACAAAGAACTACTGTTAACAAGTCTTGCCCCCCTAATGAATCAAGAAGACCATCCGAGCAAGCCAAAGAAACGATGAAGATCTTTTTCTCTTTTTTGTTTCTCCTCTTGCGTCGTCACGTCTCCCCCCTTGGCCGCTCAAAAATGGTCACACATTAATAGAAAACCCAAGCTTTCCTATTCACTTAGGAAACCTAGTTCTAGTTGGAATCTATTTTCCTAAATAGCATTGATAAAGTAAATAAGGAAACCAATTACTAAAAATCCCTAATTAAAAGGGTCTTCAACCAATTACTGAAAATAAATAAAGTCTTCCACCAATGGTAGGAATTGTCAGGCGTAGGATTTTTTCCACAGAATTCCTTCTTCACAGCCCAATGTAGCGCGCCTACGGCCTATCCTTGAAGGTCTTCTGGAATTTTCACCAAAAATAGAGCTTTTAATCTTCAATTAATTTCAAGAACCTAAAATCAATACCAAAACCAAATATGAGTAGAATAAGGCAATTAACATCATATCTAGGCCATAATTGAGGGAAAATGTCCACAAATAAAGCATGTAATTTAAGACTTAACAATGTCATACATACATTTAAAGGATTAATCTTACGTATCGACAATGTATATATTTATGGATATAAATGCAGGACACCTAATTATTAATTAAATTAAACTAGAACATTAATTTTTTTTTGTACATGACATGTATGTATCTAGCTAACTAGTGTATACAAGATCAACCTATATTTAGTAGTTAGAGGAGAGCTCTTAGAATCTTCCTTACCGTTAGATTTAACATTCGAATCATGTGCCTGACAATCAGGGTTGGAAGGTTGTAGTGTGCAATGAGAGGGTTAAAAGAAAAGATTAACCTATAGTTTAATTATATATCAATTTTTTAATTTTGTATACATACATACACGCACGCACACACAAATATATATATATATATATATATATAAACATGAATAAAAAGTCTGCAACAATATTTCCTAATGTGTTTTTGAGTCTCAAAATTTTAATAAATTTATATGAATAAATAAGACTTATATTACAAAATATAAAAATTAATATTGTAATTTAAATTAGTAAAGAAATTCATGAGAATATATATGCATGTTCAAATTGATTCTGGAGAAGTTCAAAATGAAACTCCAAAAAACAATTCATTTGTGGCTTTTCTAATTTAAAAATAAAGCAATCTAGAACGTCAAATAAATTGTATTAACTGTTTAGTAATAAAGAAAATTAAATAAGTTAGTAAATCAAATCATTTTAAATTAGTATATGGATGTTCTTTTGAATTTGTAAAGCTTCCATATCACTATAACTGTACTGAAAGTTTTCAATTTTTAACACAAGCGATGGTGTGACTCAAATAATGGTGATCTGAATTGGAAAAAATATATCAATCATAATGACTCTGACGTAAAAATGAAACTTGTATCTAAAAGAAAGTTGGTGTATAATAAAAAAAATAGTGGTCAATGAATATGATATTTGTAACACTTAGGCATCAAGAGTTTTTTTTTTTTTTTTTTTAGGTACTAGGTTGTGTTATTAAATTCAGATTAGACAAATTTGACTAACCACAACCGGAAACCACTAGGCATCTAGGTCGGGTTACCTAAAAAATTGCCTTTCAAAAATTGGATTTGACAAGAAATCAGTAAAATTAGACTACTCCTAATTTTTTTCATTGTCCTATTCTAGTGATTTTTCCCCTTTCTTTGATCTTTGGCTAGTGGCTAAAAAACTAGTTTAAAATGAAGTTACAAACTCAGATTAAGAGAAAATTTTCATTAGCTAAATTCCCTATATCTATTTCTAAGAGAGAGAGTGTGTGTGTGTGTGTGTGTGTGCGTGAGAGAAAGAGTTTTCATGTGAGTTTGTTAGGTTATAAAAGAGGGGAAAAGAGAGATACAGAGAGAAAGCGAGAGAGAGAGAGAGAGAGAGAGAGAGAGAATTATGGTGTAATCTAAAGAAAGAAAGAAGAAGAAGAAGAAGAAGAAACTAGATAAAAACAATGAAGAAAGCTAGTGACAGCTGCAGCAAAGAGAATAGAAAGTAGGAGTTAGGTCTGATATTTATTAGCTTTAGATGCCCTAAAATATTTTCACAATTGTATTTTGACCCACTGTAGTTTTAATTAAGTGTAAAATTAAGCCATTGCATTTTTTTGAATTACATTTGTACTTATAACTTTTAAAATTATTTAACTAAAGTCCTTTTGTACTAAATCCAAACTCATCAAATAATTATGTAAAGTTGTAAACCATCAATTTAAGGGGAAACTTTCATATATTATTTTGATTATCGATCATTAATTTTTGTTTATGACATATTTATGATATAATCTATTTTGACACGAAACTAACTAGTCAAACCTACTGACCTAGGACACCCAAGCTCAATTGATTCATTACATGGTCTAAGTTTCAAAATATAGGTATAAGGTCACACAGCTAGCAAAGGAAGAGTAAGATTTAAGAAGTAAGGAGTGAGAATGGGATTTAAACTTAGGACCTCTAAATCCTGAAACCTCATAAGGTCTGCTAAGCTAAATAAATATAATTTCACTCATCCTTCCAATCAGAATGAAGTGAGTCTCTCTTCAGCATTTGTCTTGAAAACGAGTAGGACAAAAATGACATTGACATAGCACAATTTTTAGCTTCATAGGAGATTTCTTACAAAATGACAACTATGGCCTTTACCAATCAAAGATTGAAAGTTTGGAAAAGGTGCATTTGTCAATGTGTACATGTGCATATTGGATCTATGTGTGTATATATCATGTAATCTAATTTCAAATTTGAAATTCAGGTTTTGCACAGTTGATATACATCTATAACTACTGGAGTAAAAAAAAAAAAGAAATAAAAAATTCTATACCAACAGTGTGAAAAAAATTAATACATTAATTATTAGTTTTCTATAAAAAGAAAATCAAATAAAGTTAGTAAATCAAATTATTTTAAATTAGTATTTGGTTGATCTCCTAAATATGTAATATAACTATATTAAAAGTTTTCAAATTCTAACACAAATATAATGGCTTGAGTCAAATAATGGTGATGCAAATTAGAAAAAGTTATCAATCAAAAAATGATTTAAGATGGCATTAAATTTTGCCAACAGATATAGTACAGATTAGCAAAATGACTAAAACACATAAATGACATTTGCATTTAAAAGAAACTTGGGTACAAACAAAATAATTGTTAATGAATGTGATATTCATAATGCTTAGGCATCAAAACATTTTTCTTTTCTGTATTAGGTGGCACTATAGTGAATAGTGATTCACAAGTGGACCCAACTTCAATAAATTTTTTTTTTCTACTACAATCTAATGGATAATAACTCCTAAAAAATTGGCTCCAAATGTGGTTCACACTTAGGATTTTTTTTTTTTTTTTTTTTTTTGTATTACGGATTGTGGTTCAGTGGAGAGCATCCCATAAAAGATTTGGCTCCACAAGCGAGCCCAATCTCAAAGTTTTTTCTATCATGGACCACAATCCAGTAGACAATATCTCATAATAGAAATTAGCTTTACTAGTGTATCATGCCTTTATTGTGAGGTGTGGTGCATAAAAGGATTGGCACATGAAGGAAAATAAATATAGGGCCTATTTGGCAAGTGAATTTTTTGGGTATTTATTTAAAATTTTACTATAACTTATTGCAAAATTTGTAGAAAAAATTTTAAAAGTGTAAAACTTTATTTTTTTCTACATTTTTCTTTTTCCTTTTCTTTTCTTTTTCTTTTCTTTCCTCTCCTGTTCTTCTCCCCTATCCCACCACTGTTCATCATCTCTCCCTCTCTTCCTTTCTCCTTTCCTTCCTCCTCCCTCTCCTCCCCTCCCCTTTCCCCTCTAGAGTGTAACCTCCAGTCGTGTAATAGGGGAAAGCGAGGGTGAGGAGGAGATGGAGGGGAGGGGAGTGGAGAGGAGAGGAGATGGAGGAGGAAGAGGAAAGAGGGAGAGAAGAAGGAAAGAGGAAAGAAAAAAGAAAAGAGGAGGAGGACAGGGGGGGGGAGAGAGAGAGGGAAAAAAGGAAAAAATGCTCAATCGCTGGTGCCAGTTGTCACCTCCAGTGTGGCAATTAGTGATAGTCTAGCGCCGACAATTGTCGAAGGTTGTGAGGGTGGAGAAGAAGAACAAAAGGAGAGTAGGGAAAAGGATTTTTCTTTTGTGTGTGTTTTTACGGTGTATATGTTAAAAATTTTGAGTGTTTTTAGAAGGTTTTCATAGCTAAAGTAAGGAAAAGCAAGTTTTATACAAACTGGTCCAAGAACTCATTTACCCAAAAAGGCCATAGTTCTTTTTAAAAAGTTTTTGAATTTTTTTTAGCTATGGAGGAGTGAGATTTGTGAAGCAGGGAGAGGGAAAAAGGGATTTGAACCCAACCTTGTAAATCACTTTGCTAAGATCATGCAATATTGCTTTTGTGAGACATGAGAGCCTTTGCCTATGCATATGAAGAAGCCAACTATTGGCCCAGTTTAGACTACATAGCTAGGTCTTGGGAGCTCAATTTTTTTTTCTTTTTTTGTGCAAAGAGTGAAGAAAAACTTCAGAATTGAAGTCAATTGCCAAATAGAACCACCACAGTTATGGCTCAATGCGGGCTATGCTCAACCACAAAAATCTTGTGGCTGTATTTTGAAGCAGAAATGTTCAGTTACTCAAATCCAATAAGGGGATATTAGTCAGATAACTTTGAGATTCCTACTTAGAGTTTCAAATCTTTCCCCATTCCTAGTTTCCTCTTCTAATGATGACAGTATCCCTTAAACTAAAAGAAGTACTCTAGGATCATGTTCCACGAGCCCCTCATCGCTCATCTAAATGAGGCTTATGTAAGACTAAACACATATGAAGGAATCTGATGATCTAAATGCCATGATAATAAATTTTAGCAATTCAAAGACCTCCAAAAATATGTATACTCCTCCTTCCAAATTGAGAAGAATGGGAAGAGTAATAGCTAAGATATTTGCCCTGTGAGCAAAAAATAATATTAGTAGTTGTTTACATAATTCAAGAGCTAAAATGGAATCATCATTGAAAAACTCTACTAACCTTCGAAAAAAATTTCTTGAATTTCCTTTAAGATCTTGTGAGCTAACCTGCTAATACTTTTTCAATGTTATGTTAGGTGATTATACCTATATATATATAAATATTCTCAGATTTTTGCTATTTTTCAGCAAATGTTATTTTTCAATTACCATATTTGGCTTTGAACTGATATCATTTCTTACCAAACTTCTTATTCTACCTAAATCACAAAGTCTTCAATTTGTGAGGAAATAAGTGAAGATGATAAAGTTTATTGGAAGAGTCGCTATTACTAGGTGACAAAGAAATATTACAAATAATTAGACTCTAACCCAAGGTTTTTATTGATGTGCAAGTCGTGCCACACTTCACCCTTAATTAAGAATAGATTTTAAAGTATACAAGTGAAGATGATAAAGTTCATTGGAAGAATTGGTATTAGTAGGTGAAGTCAAAAAATTACAAATAGCTAGATGCCGACCTAAAGTTTCTATTGATGTGCAAATTGTGCCACTCTTTACGTTTAATTAAGAATAGATTTTAATTTACTAACTAATTTTTTTTGTCATGGCCAAGGGTTTGACTGGAAAGTGCTTTACAGGGATCAAACTATTTTTTGTCTACAAAACGTGACTTTATTGGAAATTATCTAAATGTAAGGAAAGTAGTGAATGTAAAAGATACCCATTAAAACGGTAAGTTTCATGTCTTAAATCTTAATGAATATCTAGGAACATCCATTATATAGCAAAACCTTTATAAGTTAATACTTGATAAATTAATAACTTCTATTAAATAATAATTTTTTCTGATTTCGACATGGGCTAACAAGATAAATTAATAATTTTGGCAAATAACAAGGTAATAATTTTTTAGAAAACCTTATATAACCATTTGGTCCTATTCATATCACAAATTAATAATTTACTAAATTACATATCATATTTTTCTAAAATATTAATCTATTATTTTTTATTTTTTGAAAAGCCCATTGTTGCATTTGTTTTTGAGTACATATGAGATGTTCTCTACTATACTTTGATCAATCATAATTGATTTATAAACATATTTTAAATGGGAATTCATAATTCAATAATAAGATATATAAAAATATTTTGTATTTGTTTATTATAAGTAGACATCCTTGTTATATATACATACATATATATATATATTATTAATTTTATTCCTTGTATGCAATTAATTAGATGGAAGTAGCTATTTATCATTTAGTATTCCTAGATTTTTTTGACATTTTGGTAATAGAAAAATGATATCAGTTACGTACATTAATAGAATTAAAGTATCCTTCAAATCAGGAGAAGTAGATTGCTTTACAATCTATCGGCTTTTAGCCTTCTTTCATTAACAGAATAATTCACACCTTTATAAAATAAAATAAAACTTTTGTTAATTAAATGAGTGTTTCTTCGAATTGTAAGTACACTTGATAAATTAATAAATTATTAATTTTCCTATTAGTTGATACCTCTTTAAATTCATAGAATTTATAAGGTCCTAAGATTATTAATTTATTGAGGTTTTAATATATTATACATTTGGTCATTTGTCTAAAGTTCTTCACTTGAAATTAGTGAGGAAAATAGTTTGTTGATTGAAATATTTTTCTCATGGAATGGTAAATTATTTACAAATTCAAACTTCAAAATGGTTTAGTCTCAGATCTAACTATGACCACCAAAAAAAATGTGAATAATGAGAAGCATAATTTACAAACAAAAATCAGTTTAACGTTGTCACCAAATTTATTCCTATAATAATACAGTTCCAAGTTATTTTTCCTTTCTACTCCTGCTATTTCAAACTTATGTTTTGAACTATTTTGCCCATTTTAAGGAAATAACTAAATTTTGGACTAATTAGCCCTATTATTGATCAAATTAAATTTTTAACTAATTTACCCCTACTAAAAATTTTGACTGATTTACCCATAGTAAATGTGAATTTGGGCATACTAGACCTGAAAAACATCTCTAATTGACAAAAAGAGCCACTTTGATAGAAGACCCTTGCTTTGGTAATAATACCAACTTCGCCTTTGCTCCTAGTAGCAACATTCGCCTTGGGATACGACCTTTCCCTCTCATGGCTGCTGCCACCGCCTTCATGATCTTGGTTCCTTATGATTGTGAACTTGAATTCTAGTTTTCCATATTCATATCTCATCTTATCACAGGAGCTCACATTATACAGTCCTAGATAAGTGTATGTAGGATCAACCAAGGGATTAGGTATTTTAGGAGATTGATGGTAGCGTACAACCATCATAAAAGGATTTGCTAGCATGCTAGTCTTCAAGGCTAGGTTATCACATTTAAGTTCTTGGCCCTCCAACTTTTTCTTGAAAATCTTTGGATTTCTACCTTCACTTATATAGATGAACACATCTGGATATCTCCTCTCATTCCTGTGGCAACTAGGATCGACAATGCAAGTTGCAAAAAGTTTGTTCCCAATTTTTATATAGCCAATTCCAGCAAAAAATTAGATATATGATCAACAATTTCTTGCAAACCCATAGAGTCAATCATAATAACAAAATCACCTAGAATACTCTAGGCATCGAATCCAAAGGGACGAATTAATTTTAAACTTAAATTATTTTAACAAAAATATTAAAATGAAGTGCAAAGAAGTAGGAGAGCTATTTGTGAGACAAATTCTATGACCAAATCAAATCAAATTAAAAGTGCTGAGAAACCAATAGATGAAGGCCTAGGGGGTCAGGTTTTAATCGATGGTTTTGAATTAATTTTCCAATTATTTCCTTATCAAGTTATGAACGCAGTACACAATTGTATTTTAGATCACCTCTCGATAAATCTAAAGTGTATCTAATTAAATTTTACGTCTCACTCGAGATCATGAGCATTTAATCAAACCCATTAAGCACTTAGGTGATATTAGTGTGGTACACAAATCCTAATCTACTCCCATGATTAGGTTAAGTATATTTATTTATCTAGTATACGGGTGTATCTCCTTTCTCAATTCAATACAAACCCAAAGATCATATTTATAGTGGTCAATCATAAACATGTAACTAAGAGCAAAATAGATAAATCGTAGCAAAAAGACGAGAATTTAAATGGAAAAATGAATCAAAAATCTTTCACAAAAACCCCAACCCTAGAAAGTAAATTAGTTCAACATATTGGCAAAATTAAATGTACAATTCCAAGAAGTTACTACAAAGTAGAAATAAGGAGTAAGGGAACGTCTGAGTTATTTGTTCCAAATTTTCCTTTGTCCAGTCCTTGGATTGCGTGAACAATCCTTAATCTTCCAAGATAAAGATGAAAAGAAAGGGTTTCCATGCTATAAACTATGTTTCTAACCCCTGTCCCCCCAAAAAAGACCTAAAGTACTCCTATTTGTAGTTCTATAAAGTGACAAGCGAATCCTAATCGGAGCAGGATTCATCTGGCTTTAGAATTTCACGCACAGCAGCAACCCAATGACATCCATCAAAGAGACCAGCACCATAACCTGTGACGGTTGTTTTTTGTTACAAATTTTGTTGCATCCCTAGTTGACATCCATCGAGACAACTAATGCCATAACCAAAGCAATTATCCACTCTGCCAACTTCTCGAATTTTGCATTTTTGGCCCTAAACTTTTAATTCTTTTGCAATTTCCAACAAATTTCGTTCATATATCCCATTTAATCCATACAACTACATAATCACCAAAATTAGGTAGTTTATACTCAAATTAAATACATGTAGCATAAATACTTAAACTTTAATGCCTTTAAATTAAATTGCTATAATATATGCTCTATCAATATAGAGCCCAACAACAATAAGTTCAGCCCTACACTAAAATTGATCACCAATTTCAATATTAGGTATTTTTTGAAATTCTCTAGTAGTATTGACCCACTTTCTTTAGAATCATGGTTGCTTTTATATAATTCCGTTGATTTTCTCCTCCCCTTTCCTTCTTCCCTATGTTCTTCTTGCAAAGCTTCTTGTATTGCTCCTCAAACAGCTCTATGCACTTGAGGACTTGGTAAAGAGTTGGTCAATTCCTTAATTCTGCATAGGACCCAACCAATAATGAATTTTAAGAGTTGGTCAATTGCATCTTTCTTCCAAAACAGAACCAACATTTTCGTGAAGTTTCTAATTTTGTGTGTTTGTGTGTTTTATTTTTTTAATTTTTTCTAGAAGCTAGTAAACCGCATTGAGAATTGTAACTTCGTTTTACTGTCCTTTCAATTGCAATACGTCACCCTTTCTTATTAAACTCAATTCTACTCCAACCCATTACTCATTAATTAATTAAATGGAACTGGTGCTAGCTAGAAGAAATGCTCTTAGAGTTGGACTCACTTAAATTAATTAGTCTTCCCTTTAGCCCTTTTTCATTAAAGATCTAGTGTAGAAAACAGGAACACTTGCTTTTACTTCCATTATAAATTTCGTCAATCTCAACAGGCTTCTCTTGTTTAATAGTGCTAGATTTGGAATGACGAAATAGCAAAGGGATTGTAACTGTAGTAAGTTTGGCTTCATGGGCAATTTTTGCTACAATGACAGTTTCTTTTCACTTAGTTAATAAACAGCTAGCATGTTTGCAACAATGAAAGTAAAATAATGTTAGTAAATCATTGTTTTTAGAATACTATTTTGATAATCACTTAAATTTTTTAAAGCTTCCATATCATTGTTACTATGTTGAAAGCTTTCAAATTTTAATACAAGTAATGCCACGAGTCAAAGAATGTGCATTAATGCACATTGGGCAAATTATCAATAAAAAGTTATTAAAGATGATACTAAATTCTGCCACGATAGAGCACAAATTAACAAAATGACTAAAACACAAAATGACATCTCTATATAAGAGAAACTTGAAGTACAGTGAAAATAAAGATCCATGTAAATGATCCTTGTAATGTTTAGGCATCAAAAGATTTTTTTTTTTTTTTTTTATAGATCACAGTTCATTGTAGTGATTCATAATAAAATTGAGCATCACAATTGGATCATATTCAAGGAATTTTTGTTGTGGATCATGGTCTACTGAATAGTTTTCTATAATAGGATTGGCTCTACAAGTCCTACTTTAGGAACTTTTTTTTTTTTTTAAACCTTCAACTGTGGTAGACCATGGTCCGAAGGATAGCATTTCACAAAAAATTTTCGTCCAACAAGTCGAATCACCCTTTTTTTCTGTAAGGCATGGTATATAATAGAATGGGGACATCAAAGAAGATAAATCTGATTTTTGCCTACAATAATATAAGGTGAGATTTTCTCATAAGCATGTGTCTAGAAAACTAGTAGGGTTTATGATATAGGCACAGCACATGTCTGAGTACAATGGCAACTACATCAAAGGTCATTAGGATAATTCCAAATACCTCTTCTGAGATACCCAATAATTTTACTTAGCTCCCCTTAGATTTTAAAAATTATACTTACCTTCTTTGGCACAATAGAATGATTATATTGGTCTTCTTTTAATATGTAATTTACACTATACTGCTATGACATATATACAAACAATTAAAAAAAAAAAAAAAAATCCTACCTTTGTTGCTCTCTCTCTCTCTCTCTCTCTGCATGTTCCATTTCTTCTTTACAACTATTCTATTCATGCTTATTATTCTCTATTACCACTCCTACCCAATTGATCACCCTAACTCGATGATCTATTACCATGCCTCCTTTCTTTCTTCATTGCTTTATTGCTTAAGTTTCTATAGATTTTAACCAAAAAAAAACCAAATCACAAGAAGAGATTGGATTTTATGGTCGAACAAAAAGGAGATGGACAGGCTCACAATAACAGGGAGCAAATTATTCAATTGAAGCACCAAACTTGGGGAATTTTTTTATGTCGCACAAAATTTTTATAGGATGTCAATAATTGCATTTGGTTTTTTCTTAGCGATTGCTAGCTGTGCTTGGCAGAACTTGTTCCCTGTTTCTAGGTTTTTTTTTTTTTTTTGCCTTGGGCCATTGCTCTTACTGTTTGCAATGGTGGATTATTCTATTTGGGGTGTGATTGGTTGGTATTGATGGAATGTTGGGTTTTTGAAAGTATTAAGTTTAGAATGATGACATTGCTTGGGTTTGGGCTTAGAATTTACAATGTTTTCTCGACAATCGTTTGGCTTTGATGAATCCGTAGAAGAAAAGGTTTGGTAAAACTTTTCTTTTTTTTTTTCCATTTTTCAAAAAGGATATTTTAGGATATTTGAAGAAAAAACTAGCTTAATGGGTCTAATAAGCGATCTCTCAAAATTTGGGTTTCTTAATTGTGTCGACTAACCATAAATCTCTTGTCACACATATAAATATTTTTTACATAATTTTTCTTTTATTGTTTCTATCTGCCATTATATTCTTGACTTTGCAAATAATAGAGTCCGATTGGGCATCGTAACCCCCAAAATATCGAGTTCAATATCAGCATTTGAATGGGAAAATTGGCTGCAAGCAAAGTATTTCATCTTTACTATTTTCTTTTTGGGCAAATTAAAACTTTATTAGAAAATGCAATAAGCAGTCAAAGCAAGAATTCCAGCATCATATCACCCTGCTCCATATAATTATAGATCAAGATCTGTGACCCAAGGCCTGGCCCAAGAACTTTAACTTGAATCACTTAAAATGCTAGCCAAGTTCTTTAGGCTTTGCTCCAAACTTATAAACCTCTCTCATTTCTTCATCATGTGGGATGTCACATTCTCCTCCTTTAGATGGACGCCACATTCCATCAAACTGTCCACTTGACTTAGAGGTTCCTCAGACTCTCCAGGGCTCACCCCACTCGCCAGAGACCACGCTGAGATTCACTGATACCACCTGCGACACCCAAGGCTCCCAAGCAACTTTTGACTAATCACTTGGCCTAAAATACCAATTTACTTGGTAGGCTTTGGTTCCAAGTTTATAAACCTCTCATTTCTTCATCATTCTTCCGATGTGGGATGATGTGGAGAACACAAGTACTCTTCGAACCTATGTTTTCAGTTCGAACCGAAAGCAACCTACTGAACTCAAGAGTCGGGTCGATGGGTCAATCGGATGACGCCATAAATATGTCATAAATATATATTAATAAATATAATCAAAATAGTATATAAAAAAAATTTCCTTAAAAAATAGTATACAAAAATTCCTCAAATTGGTAGTTTTCAACTTTATATATATATATAAAATTTTCTCAAATTGGTGATTTATGACTTTATATACAAATTTGAAAATTTTATATTTAATCACAAAATTGACTTAAAGAATATAAAATATATATATATATATATATAGGTAGAAATGTAACTTAAAAAATGTATTGGATTAGTTTTACACTTTATTAAAATAATGAGAGGTTAAACCATATTTACTAAAACTTAAAAAGTGAGTTTGAAAGAATATGATGGGTTAAAGGTACCAAAAAAAAAAAGGTCAAATAGTCAAAACCCGGTCAATCGGTTCATCCGGTCAAACCTGGATTTTGACCGGTTTTGACCGAGTTTTGAAACTTCCAGTTTTAAGGATGACTCGGACCGGATGCCTGGCCGGTTCCCGGTTCAACCGGTCGAACCGGTCCGGTCCAAGTTTAAAAACATAGCTTCGAACTCATTCAAAGAAAATTTTCGGTGGCAAAATTCCATTCCAAATTGAACTCCCAATTTGCACAAGTCCTTGGTATCTTCCTGCTGCCAGCTATTTCATCTTTTTAATTACTAAAAGGAAAATGCATATAAACATATTTATTCAACACTTTGGTGAGGAAGTGAAGAGTTGGTGAGGTTGTATTTTTAACGAAGACGAAGTTTTTGCAAAGTTATGGAGCGGTGGTGGTTACTACTACTATTGAATAAGCTTGTCTTGAAGTGGTAAAGGCAATGATTAACTCACTTGATGGATGGATCAGAACTCGAGAGTAAATTACATTAGCTCACTTGACGTGGTTTCTTTTGCTTGATATCACACGAAGTTGAAGGTGGAAGTTGGGATTATACACAGGTAGAAGTGTGAATGCTTTTGAGTTCCTTCTGCAACGCAGAAGGATAAGTGAAATGTTTTCTTAACAAAGAATATTTTGAATTTTTGATGGGAAATTCTGCAGCCCAAGGATGTATTGCTTCAATAAATTTTACAAAACGGATTTACTTTAATTGAAATAACATGCGACATATTTTCCTATTTCTTTGGAAATGAAGGAGAGATAAGGATGGAAGACAATATGGTGTCTTTCTATCAATAGTTTAATAATGACCAAAAATAATGACGAAATGCTTAATTGCTTATATATGGTATCTTAGTTCCGATACTTTAGTTTAATAATAACCAAATGCTTATAAGGTCAAAACTCTTTCAACCCAATTGTGGACCACGTGGTCCTAATCAGATCAAACTCTTTCCATTTATTTAAGCAAACAATTTCAAAGCACAATTCATGGTAAGATTGAATCGATTTATAGTCAAACTTTTTGGACCCATTTGTAGGTGTGGCCCGAAAGAACCTAATGAAATGACATCATACATATAGTTAAATGATTAATATTACATACACCGATAGTGCATACATGGATATGAATGCATGCCATCTAGCTCTAAATTAAATTTGAACATCAATTTTTTTTAACATGTGTGGCACGTATATCTAGCTAGTGTATATGTTATTAGTTTATGTAAGATTAACCTATATTTAGTGGTAAAGAGAAGGCTTCCAGACTCTTTCCTATTATCAGGTTCTAAATTTGAATCCTATGCCTGACAGTTGGCGGTAGAAAGGGTGTGAAAGGGGATGGAAGGCTAATCAAAACAAGATTATCCTATATTTTAATTATATATATGTATGTTGTGTGTATGTATGTATGTATGTATGTGCATATAATATAACAACATGAAAAAGATGACTATAACAATATATGCTAATGTGTTTTTGAATTTTTATTATAAATTTGGTGATTTTGTATAAATCAACAAGAGTTATATAATAAAATATAAAATTTAAGATTGTAGTGTAAATTATAAAAAATTCATGAGAATTTATACACTTGTCCAAATTATTTAGAAGGTGAAAAATAAATCCTAGAAAAGTTTTGAGTGTCAAATTCAAGTCTAGAAAAATTATAGAAAACTTTAAAAAGTTAAAAAATTTAAAAGTAAAAAAAATGAAGAAACCTAGTTTTGTTTTTTTTTCCAATTTTCTACCAGCTCTAACCAGTTCTATCCGAGCAAGTAGCCACTCAATTTAATCGTATCTTAACTAAATCCTTGCCTATTAAATTCAATAAATTGAAGATCTGGTGGAACTCGATATTGCTTCCCAAGAAGAGAAGAAAACTCAGCTAACTCTCTCTTTTAGAAAATAGTCATCCTTTAAAATATAATATGAGGGATTATCGAAAAAGTCATCTAAATGGTTTCAGAGCATGAATGAAGATTGCAAAATGGCTTGATATTCACATTCTAGATGCTAAGTTGAGAAAATTGGAAGGGCAAATGGCAAATTGGGTTGATTTTTATAATCTAGATGCAAATTTGAGAAAAATGGTAAATTATAGACGTCAACTTGAAAAACAAAATAGCCACACCAAAATGACTTTTGCAAACTTTAAAACTAGAGAACGAAATAGTTAGAACTTTTACTATACTTTACTATGTTAGAACTTTTTACTATACTTTACTAAGTGTAGAGTTCGATATCATTTTTCTATTTACACTGAAGGAAGGCTTTTGAAACTACCATGAATTAAGGTCGTCTACAGTCAAATTTTACTATTGATTAAAAATTAAATGTTACTGTAACAGTAATATACGTGCAATTTTATTCAGGAAACTACTCTTTAATTGTGCTTGTATGTTTAATCCACATATGATATCCAATCAAATTGTAACATGTTTTAGACTTCTAAGCCTGCATTGATTTCTTTTACGTGGCGTTTTTTCTTTTTTTCTGACTTCCTTTGACTGATAACCAAGCATGAAGGACCCTTTTTTTTTTAATCCGTTTCAGAACTCAACACGATCGCCCTTAAGAAATTTCTTGGTAATACTTGCCAAATTTCTCACTCCAGACTGAAAGAAATTTAAAGTACAGAAGAAGTGCTTTGTTGGTCTAAGTATCTGCACGGTTGGCAATCAAATCCCAGGTATTTGATACTTCAGATCTGAACTTTCTGTCTTTTTGGCTGGTAAGAAATTGGTGGTCAAGGCAATAAATTTGCTATTAAGCATTCATTTGCAATGTGTGCACTATTCTATTGGTATAGGGATAGTGAAGCTTAATTTGCAGATTGGTCTTATTAAATCTGCAAAACCTCTCCCTCCTATTTTCTTGGCTGCCCACAGAAAACATTGAATCACCAAGCAAAATATTTTAATCTTCTCATCATAGGAGATACTGAAAATATATGTAAAAATCATCAGTAACTTATAAGTTTGGATAAGAGAGTTTCAAGATTCTTTAAACATCATGTTGCTAGTGGCTTATAGCAATGATGTCAGATTTCAAGTAGTAATGGCACACTAGAAAAAACCAGTAATCGAAAATGGGGCACAAAAACTAGAAGAAACAATTATGTTCATTTGAAAGACCTTAAATGGATATGCTCCCTAGATATGATATACAGGATAACGGGAATGTAATGCAGTAAAATTACAGCTTTCTGTTGCATCAACATATAATCTACAAAGAAAAAGAAAAGGAAAACCAAAAACAGGTAATTCAACTCAAACACTCATAACTGACAAGTGTATGGCACATAAATTTGGTCTAATAGGAGCCTCTTGCTTTGGGAATAGTACCACCTTCGCCTTTGCTGCTAGTAGGGTCATTCGCCTTGAGATACGACCTTTCCCTCTTGTAGCTGCTTCTGGCACCACCGTGATCTTGGTTTCTTACCATTGTGAACTTGAACACCAGCTTTCCATATTCATCTCTCATCCTATCACAGGAGCTCACCTTATAGAGTCCCATATAAGTATATGTAAGACCACTCCCATTGTTCACGCCCATGGGATTAGGTGCCTTAGGAGATTGATGACAACGAACAACCATGGTTCAAAGTCGCGGTCACGGTCGCGGTCGCGGCCTGTAAGATAAACCTGCTGTAGAGTTCAACTTTGACAATCTAGATTCAGCAACATTGGTTTCAAGTGCAGATTTAGCATTGCTCAAGTCCATTAAAGCATGTGCTGCCATGATCGTTTCATCTCCACTTAAATGCCCATGGCTGTTTTGATCTTTGCCCTTGTTTTCGAAGCTGGAATTTTTTTTTTCCTGTTTTCTACTTGTCAAAGAATAACCGCCCTTAATTAGCTTGTCATGGGTCTTAACCATTCCAATGGATGACTTTGGTTCCACTGGAGAACTCCTATCAAGATGAGCATTTGACTGATCCGGTCCTTTGAAATTCCTTTTGATTACATTGGGGATAGGAACCTCTTTCCCAAGCAGTGAAAGTGGATGTCCATTGGTAACGGGAGAATGTTGAGATTTGGTCTTCTTTTTATGAGAGTCGTGACTGCTACCACCTGCAGTAAGATGTTTTGATTCATTTTTCTTTCCAACCCCTTTCACATTCTTCTCAATCATTTTTAGCTTCAGCTCATTAGCCTCAACACATGGCCCAACTAAATTTGCTTTGCTTCTTGCATTTGGTGATAAATTTCTAGAAGCTTTGGCAGGGGCAACCTCAAATCTGTCAGCTACTGCACTCTTGGAGATATCTAGCTTAGCACGCTTGTGATAGGGTTGAAATCTCTTATAACAATGACTATCATGCTCAGCAAATCGTTTCCCATAGTCGGACATCTTTCTTGGACTTTTCATTACTGCTGAAAAGCATGTATATTGCATATTACAGAAAAACCATTGCATTAGCAAATTGAAAAGCATGTCTATGGCATATTACTGCACTTTGAGAAAAGTGTTATGTGTTGAACCTGTTGTCCCTTAGAAATAGAGTCAAGGAATCATTAAAAAAAGATTATAGTAACACAGCCAGGTAAAAAAAACATGTTTTAAAATCCTGTTGAAGCTAATTATGATATGATGCAACATATCAGTCATTAAACTAGATGCAAGAAAATCATTGGGCCTTCTTACCTTTTCAACGAAATTCCAAAGCAAATAAGTTTGTTCTAAACAGAGGGGAAAAAGGTCAGGAGAGTAATGAAAAAAAAAAACTTTCAAAATATAATTTCATGAATAGACTTCCTTCAAAAATATATTAAGAAAATGCAACATTCTTGTAAAAATGATTACTTTTGAGAATATATTAATAAAGGCGATATGCAATATGAAATGGACTATAGATAGACAAAAGAATTAAAAGCAGAAATAAACACATTGGCAACTATAACAAGAGTGAGTTAATTCAAAAAACATGTTCTGATATTTGATGATATAGGAGCATATATTATGGTAGAATTGAAAACATGTGAACGGCCTTTACATATTAACAGCAAACTCAACGATCCTAAGATCTAATCCTCTCTCACAGCACCATGGCACCATATATAATAGGGATTTAAAAATTCTCGCTTGCACCCTTAGAAAAAACCCCCATTAAAAATAATAACAAACAATATGCTATTTTAGCTCTAGGGAATATGCAAGTCTTTACCACTAAAACATTGATTAGTCAATAAAAGTCATGTAAATTACATATCACAACGTTTTTGGAAATATTTTTGTGTTTAGATGCGGAAAATCAATGATTTTTGTGCATGGATTAAAGCTAGACAAAGGATTAAAAGCAACCCTAAAATAAAACAAAATTGGCCGCTACAATAGTATTATGTCATTGCCAAAAACATGTTATATTTCACGATATAGGTAGATATATCGTGGGAGAGGCAAAAAGGGATCGACAATATTTACTCGCAAATTAGCCAATTCCAAACTCAACGACAGCAAAGATTCCAAACCACTTTCATCAACCAGTGGCACTACAACTCCGATTTCAAAATTCATGGCGCGCATCCAAACCACTTTCATCAAACTGTGGCACTACAACTCTGATTTCGAAATTCAAGGCACGCAAAGGGCAATTTCAAATTCCAAGTTTGCGCGCCTTGAAAAAACCTAAAAATAAAAAAAGAAAAAATTAAACACAAAAAATTCCAAATAGATGGACCCACTCGATGATATTAAAAAAAAATTTTTGGGTGGGGATTGTGCGGGGATCAGGCTCTTTTCTTGCTTTTTTTTTTTTTTTTTTTCCATTCCGTTATTGATGTTTTTTCGACAAAGATTACTGTGTTCACAAGAGAAAATTCAAACTTCAAAATCGTGTACATATCTGCCAACACTAGGAAGACCACACAAACTTATTCATGCAAAATCATACACCAACCACACTGATAACAAGAACCAATCAGTTAATCTATTGATCAATTGCAGAAATGGATCAATATCCCAAAATCACCGAACCCACAAAAATCAGCAGCAAGCAACTGAAAATGGATCCCTGATTACAAACATATTTACCAATCAACATCCAAATCGACAACAATAGTGAGGTCCCCCATAGTAACATTTGACCACACAGTAACAAAATCAAGAAAAGTCGGTACAAATTTAGCACAGAATGCTCCTTCAACTGCCAAAAGAATGGTCCCAAAACAAAGACATAATGCCTGAAATACACTTGAAGAAACCAAAAAATCAGCAGAAATTAGCACCAACACTTACAAAATTCCCAAGAAAAATGGAAAGTTTCTGAATAGATTCAACCAAGAGCCACCCAGATTCCTGAAACAAAAGGAAAAAAGGGGTTGTACACAAGAAATTAGCACCAAAATTCACATAATCCCATCACAGTAACAAGCAAAATATGTACAAGAAGAATTAGAACAAGTTTTGCATAGAATGCTTCCCAATTCCCCAAAAAATAGTCCCAAAACACAATTCTTAACAATCAGCTAGAAAAACACCACAATTAAGAAGAATCACCAAAAATTAGAACCAAAACTTACAAAATTCTCAAGAACAATAAAAGGGTTCTGAACAGATTCAACCAAGAGCCACCAGATTCCTGAAACAAAAGGAAAGAAATATGGGTTGCATTGTATTGTATCATTCATGCCATGCATCCAAAAGAATTAATGGAATTGGATGGAGAAATTGAAAGGGATTGTATACTGAACTTCTTGAAAGTGCTCTGAAAGAAAATGGGTTAAAGCAACATCAGCATTTTGAGAAAGTGAAAAGTTAGTGAGGTTGTAATTTTGCTGATGAAGAAGTTTTTGCAAAGCTATATAGTGGTAGTGGTTATCACTGCTAGCGAATAAACTTGTCTTATAGCGTCAAAAACGGTGATCAGTTCAGTTGATCGATAGATCAGCACTCGAGAGTAAAGACTTGCATTGCATGCTATCTTTCTTTCTTCACTCTTCGGTGTTTACAGACAGAAGTGTAAATGCTTTTGAGTTCATTTTGTAAAGAAAAAGAATGGCAAAGATAAGTGAACAGTTTTAGCAAAGAAAATTTTGTCTTTTCGTTTGGGAAATTTTTCACCCCAAGAAATTATGATGTATTTCTTCAATAAATTTTTCCTGTATGATAAATGGCTTTACTTCAGATGAAGCAAGAAAATAAAGGACAGTTTCCTATTTCTTATGAAATTTCTTGGAAAGGTGGGAGAAGAAAAGATGGAAGACGTGATTAACTATTTGTGGCTGTTTGTACTTAAAGTGTACGTAGATATTTGCTTATTTGTAACATCTGATATCCAATCTGTGCGATACATGTGCAGCACATGGTATCTTACTTTCGATGGTTTAATAATGACCAAATGCTTGTATAGTCAAAGCACTTAGGCATGTGGCTCCAAATTGGATCGAACTCTTTCCATCTATTTAAGTTAGCATTTTTAAAATACAATTCATGACTAGATAGAATCCATTTGAAATTGGATGAACTGTGGTATGGTTCAAAAGAGTCAAATGATGTCATACATACATTTAAAGGATTAATCTTAGACAATGTATATATTTATGGATATAAATGCATGACACCTAATTCTCAATTAAATTTGAACATTAATTAAAGTAAACTAGAACATTAATTAAATTAAACTACAACATTATTTTTTTTTTGTGCATGACATGTATATATCTAGCTAGTGTATACAAGATCAACCCATATTTAGTAGTTAGAGGAGAGCTCTTAGAATCTTCCTTACTGTCAGGTTCAACATTCGAATCATATGCCCGACAATCGGGGTTGGAAGGTTATAGGGTGCAATGAGAGGGTTAAAAGAAAAGATTAACCTATATTTTATTATATATCAATTTTTTAATTTTGTATATATACATACATACATATATATATATATATATATATATATATATCAACATGAAAAAAGAAGTCTACAACAATATTTCCTAAAGTGTTTTTGAATTTCAAAAATATTTTAAATTTATATGAATAAATAAGACTTATATTACAAAATATGAAAATTAATATTGTAATTTAAATTAGCAAAAAATTCATGAGAATATATATGCATGTTCAAATTGATTCTGGAAAAGTTCAAAATGAAACTCCAAAAAACAAGTCATTTGTGGCTTTTTTAATTTAAAGATAAAGCAATCTAGAACATTAAATAAATTGTATTAGTTTTTTGGCAATAAAAAAAATTAAATAAGTTAGTAAATCAAATTATTTTAAATTAGTATATGGATGTTCTTTTGAATTTGTAAAGCTTCCATATCACCATAACTGTATTGAAAATTTTCAATTTTTAACACAAACGATGGTGTGAGTCAAATAATGGTGATCCGAATTGGAAAGTAAATATCAATCATAATGACACTTGACGCAAAAATGACACTTGAACCTAAAAGAAACTTGGTGTATAAAAAAAAAAAATAGAGGTCAATGAATATGATATTTGTAACACTTAGGCATCAAGACTTCTTTTTTTTTTTTTTAGGTACTAGGTTTTAAATTCAGATCAAACAAATTTGACTAACCGTCAAACTGGAAACCAGCTAGGCATTTAGGTGGGGTCACCTAAAGAAATTGCCTTTCAAAAATTGGATTTGACTAGAAATCAGTAAAATTAGACTACTCCTAATTTTTTTCATTTTCCTATTCTAGTTATTTTTCCCCTTTCTTTGATCTTTGGCTGGTGGCTAAAAAACTAGTTTAAAATGAAGTTACAAACCCAAATTAAGAGAAAATTTTCATTATCTAAATTCTCTATATCTATTTCGAAGAGAGAGTGTGAGTGAGAGAGAGTGTGAGTGAGAGTTTTCATGTGAGTTTGATGTGTTATAAAAGAGGGGAAAAGAGAGATAAAGAGAGAAAGTGAGAGAGAGAGAGAGAGAGAGAGAGAGAGTTATGGTGTAATCTAAAGAAAGAAGAAGAAACAAGATAAAAACAATAAAGAGAGCTAGTGACAGCTGCAGCAAAGAGAATAGGAAGTAGGAGTTAGGTCTGATATTTATTAGCTTTAGATGCCCTAAAATATTTTCACAATTGTATTTTGACCCACTATAGTTTTAATGAAGTGTAAAATTGACCCATTACATTTTTTTGAATTACATTTCTACTTATAACTTTTAAAATTATTTAACTAAAGTCCTTTTGTACTAAATCCAAACTCATCAAATAATTATGTAAAGTTATAAACCATCAATTTAAGGGAAACTTTCATATATTATTTTGATTATCGATCATTATTATGTATTTATGACATATTTATGATGTAATCTATTTTGACACCAAACTAACTAGTCAAACCTATTGACCTAGGACACCGAAGCTCGATTGATTCATTACATGGTCTGAGTTTCAAAACGTAGTTATTAGGTCGCACAGCTAGCAAAGGAAGAGTAAGATTTAAGAAGTAAAGAGTGAGAATGGGATTTAAACTTAAGACCTCTAAATCCTAAAACCTCGTAAGGTCTGCTCAGCTAAATAAATATAGTTTCACTTATCCTTCCAATCAGGATGAAGTGAGTCTCTCTTCATCATTTGTCTAGAAAACAAGCAGGACAAATGACATTGACATAGCACAATTTTAGCTTCATAGCATATTTCTTACAAAATGACAACTATGGCCTTTACCAATCAAAGATTGAAAGTTTGGAAAAGTGTATTTGTCAATGTGTACATTGTGTATTGGATATATGTGTATATATCATGTAATCTAATTTCAAATTTGAAATTCAGGTTTTGCACAAATGATATACATCTATAACTACTAGAGTAAAAAAAAGAAATAAAAAATTCTAGACCAACTTGTGAAAAATTTAACACATTAATTATTAGTTTTTTATAACAAAGAAAATCAAATAAAGTTAGTAAATCAAATTATTTTAAATTAGTATTTGGATGATCTCCTAAATATGTAATATAACTATATTGAAAGTTTTCAAATTCTGTCACAAATATAATGGCTTGAGTCAAATAATGGTGATCCAAATTAGAAAAAATTATCAATCAAAAAATGGTTTAAGATGGCATTAAATTTTGTGAACAGATATAGTACAGATTAGCAAAATGACTAAAACACATAAATGACATTGATTTACATTGAAAAGAAACTTGGGTATAAACAAAATAATTGTTAATGAATATGATATTCACAATGCTTAGGCATCAAAAGATTTTTCTTTTCTGTATTAGGTGGCAGTATAGTGAATAGTGATTCACAAGTGGACCCAACTTGAAGATTTTTTTTTTTTGTACTGCAATCTAATGGATAATAACTCCTAAAAAATTGGCTCCAAATGTGGTTCACACCTTAGTATTTTTTTTTTATTACGGATTGTGGTTCAGTGGAGAGCATCCCATAATAGATTTGGCTCCACAAGCGAGCCCTGTCTCAAAGTTCGTTCTATCATAGACCACAATCTAGTAGACAACATCTCATAATAGAAATTAGCCTTACTAGTGTATCATGCCTTTGTTGTGAGGTGTGGTGCATAAAGGATTGGCACATGAAGGGAAATAAATATAGGGCCTATTTGGCAAGTGAATTTTTTGGGTATTTATCTAAAATTTTATTGTAACTTATTGCAAAATTTGTAGAAAATTTTTTAAAAGTGTAAAACTTTATTTTATTTTTATTTGTATTTGTCATTTTCTTTTCTTTTTCTTTCTTTCTTTTTCTTTTCTTTCCTCTCCTATTCTTCTCCCCTATCCCACCATTGTTCATCATCTCTCCCTCTCTTTCTTCCTCTCCTTTTCCTCCTTTGTCTTCTCCTCCCTCTCTCTCCCCTTCGCCCTCCCTTTCCCCTCTAGAGTGCAACCTCTGGTCGTGTAATAGGGGAAAGGGAGGGTGAGCAGGTGATGGAGGGGAGGGGAGTGGAGAGAGAGGAGAAGGAGGAGGAAGAGGAAAGAGGGAGGGAAGAAGGAAAGAGGAAAGAAAAAAGAAAAGAGGGAAAAGGAGAGAGGGGGTGAGAGAGTGAGAGAGTGAGAGGTAAAAAAGGAAAAAAATGCTCCGTCGCTGGTGCCAGTTGTCACCTCCAGTGTGACCGTTAGTGATAGTCTGGCGCCGACGACTGCCGGAGGTTGTGAGGGTGGAGAAGAAGAACAAAAAGAGAGAAGGGAAAATTATTTTTCTTTTGTGTGTGTTTTTAAGGTGTATATGTTAAAAATTTTGAGTGTTTTTAGAAGATTTTCATAACTAAAGTAAGGAAAAGCAAGTTTTACACAAACTGGTCCAAGAACTCATTTACCAAACAAGGCCATAGTTCTTTTTAAAAAGTTTTTGAATTTTTTTTAGCAAAGGAGGAGTAAGATTTGGGAAGCAGGGAGAGGGGAAAAGGGATTTGAACCCAACCTTGTAAATCATTTTGCTAAGATCATGCAATATTGGTTTGTGAGACATGAGAGCCTTTACCTATGCATATGAAAAAGCTAGCCATTGGCCTAGTTTAGACTACATAGCTAGGTCTTGAGTGCTCAAATTTTTTATTTTTTTTTTTGTTTTTGCTTTTGTGAAAAGAGTGAAGAAAAACTTCAGAATTGAAGTCAATTGCCAAATAGAACCACCTCAGTTATGGCTCAATGCGGGCTATGCTCAACCACAGAAATCTTGTAGCTGTATTTTGAAGCAGAAATGTTCATTTACTCAAATCCAATAAGGGATATTAGTCAGATAACTTGAGATTCCTACTTAGAGTTTCAAATATTTCCCCATTCCTAGTTTCCTCTTCTAATGATGATAACTTGAGTTTCCTAATTAAAGTTTCAAATCTTTCCCCATTCCTGGTTTCCTCTTCTAATGATGACAGTATCCCTTAAACTAAAAGAAGTACTCTAGGATCACGTTCCACGAGCCCCTCATCGCTCATCTAAATGAGGCTTATGTAAGACTGAACACATATGAAGGAATCTGATTATCTAAATACCATGGTAATAAATTTTAGCAATTCATAAGACCTACCAAAAATATGTATGCTCCTCCTTCATCAAATTGAGAAGAATGGGAAGAGTAATAGGCGTTAAGATATTTGCCTGTGAGCAAAAATAATATTAGTAGTTGTTTACATAATTCAAGAGCTAAAATGGAATCATCATTGCAAAAACTCTACCAACCTTCGAAAAAATTTTCTTGAATTTCCTTTAAGATCTTGTGAGCTAACCTGCTAATACTTTTTGAATGTTATGTTAGGTGATTATACCTATATATATAAATATTCTCTTCGTATTTCTCGCGATTTTTCAGCATATGTTATTTTTCAATTACCATATTTGGCTTGAACTGATATCATTTCTTACCAAACTTCTTATTCTACCTAAATCACAAAGTCTTCAATTTGTGAGGAAATAAGTGAAGATGATAAAGTTTATTGGAATAGTCGCTACTACTAGGTGACAAAGAAATATTACAAATAATTACACTCCAATCCAAGGTTTTTATTGATGTGCTAGTCGTGCCACACTTCACCTTTAATTAAGAATAGGTTTTAAAGTATATAAGTGAAGATGATAAAATTCAATGGAAGAATTGGTATTAGTAGGTGACAACAAAAAAGTACAAATAGCTAGATGCCAACCTAAAGTTTCTATTGATGTGCAAATTGTGCCACTGTTTACGTTTAATTAAGAATAGATTTTAATTTACTAACTACTTTTTTTTTTCATGGCCAAGGGTTTGACTGGCAAGTGCTTTACAGGGATCGAACTATTTTTTGTTTAAAAACGTGACTGTATTGGAAATTATCTAAATGTAAGGAAAGTAATGAATGTAAAATATACCCATTAAAACGATAAGTTTCATGTCTTAAATCTTAATGAATATCTAGGAATATCCATTATATAGTAAAACCTTTATAAGTTAATACTTGATAAATTAATAACTTCTATTAAACAATAATTTTTCTGATTTCGACATGTGTTAACAAGATAAATTAATAATTTTGATAAAATAATGAGATAATAATTTTTTAGAAAACCTTATATAACCATTTGGTCCCGTTCATATCACAAATTAATAATTTAATAAATTACATATCATATTTTTCTAAGATATTAATCTATTATTTTTATGTTTTGAAAAACCCATTGTTGTATTTGTTTTTGAGTACATATGAGATATTCTCTACTATACTTTGATCAATCATAATTGATTTATAAACATATTTTAAATGGGAAGTCATGATTCAACAATAAGATATATAAAAATATTTTGTATTTGTTTATTATAAGCAGACATCCTTGTTATATATACATATATATATAGTTATATATATTATTAATTTTATTCCTTGTATGTAATTAATTAGATAGAAGTAGATATTTATCATTTAGTATTCCTAGATTTTGTTTGACCTTTTGGTAATAGAAAAATGATATCAGTTACGTATATTAATAGAATTAAAGTATCTTGCAAATCAAGGAGAAATAGATTGGTTTACATTCTATCAGCTTTTAGCCTTCTTTCATTAATAGTATAATTCACACCTTTATAAAATAAAATAAAATTTAGTTAATTAAATGAGTGTTTCTTTTGAATTGTAAGTACACTTGATAAATAATTTAACTATTAGTTGATAGCTCTTTAAATTCATAGAATTTATAAGGTCCTAAGGTTATTAACTTATTGAGGTTTTACTATATTATACTTTTGGTCATTTGACTAAAGTTCTTCACTTGAAATTAGTGAGGAAAATAGTTTATTGATTGAAATATTTTTCCCATGGAATGGTAAATTATTTATAAATTCAAACTTCAAAGTGGTTTAGTCTCAGATTTAACTATGACCACCAAAAAAAGAAGGTGGATAATGGGAGGCATAATTTACAAACAAAAATCAGACTTTTTTTGGCCAAAGCAATGTTGTCACCAAATTTATTCCTATAATAATACAGTTCCAAGTTATTTTTCCTTTCTACTCCTGCTATTTCAAATTTATGTTTTGAACTATTTTGCCCATTTTAAGGAAATAACTAAATTTTGTACTAATTAGCCCTATTATTGATCAAATTAAATTTTTAACTAATTTACCCCTACTAAAAATTTTGACTGATTTACCTGTAGTAAATGTGAATTTGGGCTTAGTAGACCCGATTAACATCTCTAATTGACAAAAATAGCCACTTTGATAGAAGACCCTTGCTTTGGTAATAATACCACATTTGCCTTTGCTCCTAGTAGCAACATTCGCCTAGGGATACAACCTTTCCCTCTTATGCCGCCGCCTTCATGATCTTGGTTCCTTATGATTGTGGACTTGAATACTAGTTTTCCATATTCATATCTCATCTTATCACAGGAGCTCATATTATACAGTCCTAGATAAGTATATGTAAGATCAACCAAGGGATTAGGTATTTTAGGAGATTGATGGTAGCGTACAACCATCATAAAAGGATTTGCTAAGCATGCAAGTCTTCAAGGCCAGGTTATCACATTTAAGTTCTTGGCCCTCCAACTTTTTCTTGAAATCTCTGGATTCTGGATATCTCCTCTCATTCTTGTGGCAACTAGGATCGACAATGCAAGTTGCAAAGAGTTTGTTCCCAATTTTTATATAGCCAATTCCAGCAAAAAATTAGATATATGATCAACAATTTCTTGCAAACGCACAAAGTCAATCGTAGTAACAAAATCACCTAGAATACTCTAGGTATTGAATCCACAGGGACGAGTTAATTTCAAACTTAAATTATTTTAACAAAAATATTAAAATGAATTGCAAAGAAGTAGGAGAGCTATTTGTGAGACAAATTCTATGAACAAATCCAATCAAATTAAAAGTGCTAAAAAACCAATAGATGAAGGCCTATGGTGTCAGGTTTTAATCGATGGCTTTGAATTAATTTTCCAATTATTTCCTTATCAAGTTATGAATGCATTACACAATTGTATTTGATCACCTCTCGATAAATCTAAAGTGTATCTAATTAAATTTTACATCTCGCTCAAGATCACATTTAATCAAACCCATTAAGCACTTAGGTAATACAAGTGTGGCACGCAAATCCTAATCTACTCCCATGATTAAGTTAAGTATATTTATTTATCTAGTGTACGGATGTATCTCCTTTCTCAATTCAATACAAACCCAAAAATCATATTTATAGTGGTCAATCATAAACATGTAACTAAGAGCAAAATAGATAAATCATAGCAAAAAGACAAGAATTTAAATGGAAAAATTAATCAAAAATCTTTCATAAAAACCCTAACCCTAGAAAGTAAATTAGTTCAACATATTGACAAAATTAAGTATACAATTCCGAGAAGTTAATACAAAGTAGAAATAAGGAGTAAGGGAACATCTGAGTTATTTGCTCCAAATTTTCCTTTGTGTACTCCTTGGATTGCGTGAACGATCCTTGATCTCCCAAGATAAAGATGTAAAGAAAGAGTTTCCATGCTACAAACTATGTTTCTAACCCCTGTCCCCCCAAAAAAGACCTAAAGTACTCCTGTTTGTAGTTCTCTAAAGTGACAAGCGAATCCTTGGAATAGGATTCGTCTAGCTTTAGAATTTCATGCATAGCAACAACGCGATGACATCCAAAAAAGAGACCAGTACCATAACCTATGACGGTTGTTTTTCGTTACAAATTATGTTGCATCCCCAATTGATATCCGTCGAGACAACTAATTGATAAGTGTCTATTTTGTATGCTTGAAATATGTTTAATTATTTAGTTTTTGTGTGTTTTTGTTATTTTGATGGCTAATTAACTAGGGTTTCTAGTGAAGTTTTGCATTTTATGGTTTAAATAGAAAAAGTGCATTTCTATGGATTAAAGTAGTGAAAACTTCATGTTTTTGTAGGATTAATGGTTCAATCATCAAATGAAGTGAAATGAGAAGATATTTTAATGAAACTTGGAAAGAAAGTTGGAAAAATAAAATATTTAAAGTTGATGAAGTTCCAAATTAAGATAATCAAAATGCAATTCAATCATCAACGAAACAAAGGGTCAAAAGTCAGAAGATTTAACGCTTCAATTTCACGACAAAAGATTCAAATTTTGGCAATTTCGCATATGATCCGCGACCACGAAACACGAAGTGCCAATTGGACATAGTAGACAGCTCGCGAATCCCTCTCAATAGAAGCAGGACAACCGGATCCGCAATGTGACCCACGAGCTGTGCCTCGCGAATCCCTAATAATGACCTGTTCAACTTGCAGCCGAATTCTAGAAATTTTCTAGCCCACTTCCAGTTCAACGTTGAACAAATTTTAGCTGAAAGTTGCATGAAGAATCTTGGAAAGTTGGAGAAACAACTTGTGACAAATCCAAAACACAATTTGCATCAACTTTACAACTCATTTGAAACTTGATAAGGTGCATGAAGACATATTTGAAGCATTTCAAAGATAGAAGATTCATAGAAGCCATTTTTCTTGACTTTTGAATCTCAAAACTTTTCTTATGTTCACATAGTTAAGATTTGGAAGTTTATGGAAGACATCTTCTATAAATAGGGCCTTCGGTAGACATTTTTAGATAATTTAGGAAGGCTAGAAACACTACCAAAAATGTAGTCTTCACTAGTTTTTCTTAGTTCATTAGTTTAGTATAGTTAATAGTGTAGTTATTGTAGTTTTTCATCTTGTACTTATAGTTAGATTTGGATGAAGAATTAAAGAGTAAAGATGGAGTGTTGAAGCTCTAGTGACATGGTTAACTTCTCTCCTGTCACTTTCTCTTTTGTATTTGAGTTCATATTTAGCTATAATACAAGTATGATCTTTTCTTTCTTTATCATGTTTAGCTAAAATTTATGCCTTCAGTTATGGATGAACTTTCTACATCTTGTTTGTGATGTTTACTTAGTTATTTGATGCTACGGTTTTGAACAAGTTATTTAGTACTTTGTGTGAGGGCCCCAAAAATTTATTTTTAATATTGTAAATATTTATTATTTTAAATATTGCTAATATTGCCCTTTAATTTGTTTGAATATTTTAAGGTCATTCTTAAGCATATGTTCCGGGAAAATTTAAATGGAAATTTAAATTTAACTATTTATTGATTTATTTACTTATTTTATTTTGAGGTGACTCAATTTTATTTTCCTCATATTTTTCTTGAAAATTTTTGACTTCTCATTTACCATATCAAAGTTCCTCATTTTTTGTATTAATTAGTTCAAAAATGAGAAAAACACGCTTGACGAGGCAAAATTCGTGCAGTGATTGATGTGGCACTGGGATGTAAGGATGATCACCCGAAGGTTAGAAATGTAATTTGGTGACTAGAAGTGAATTAAAAGGAGTGATTATAATTAGAGTTTCGAAACCTTGATTAAGAAATGGAGTAACCTCTTTAAATTTAGAGTTTTAAGTAATCATTATTTCTTTCAACTAATTTCTTCTAGTTCCCTTAAAATTTGTTTTCTTTTCTTTTTTTTTTCTTCCCCCTCCTACCCGAAATTGCCCCTTTAACCTCAAGCTAAATGAGGCAATTAATTTCCCTCCAAATAGCTAATTAAGATTACTATTCAATGTTGGACTTTTGGGGCATAAGACAAGACTTGTGTCTTGTCTTCCTTTTTCCCATTTACTCTTCAAAAAAAAATTGCTCCAATTTGCTTCATCTTTCTCCTCTCTCACCAACTCCCTTCCCCTTCTTCCCTTAAATTTTCAGCAATTTTCTTCCCTCAAATCCCTCCAAAACCCACTCACAACCTCCATTAATCCTTGCTTGAACTTGAACTTGGTGGAGAAGCTTGGAGTAGGTGCACTTGGAAGCTTTAGTCTAGCATTCCTTGGTGAACTTTTGCTTGTTTCTTGGAAGAGGTATGAAACTAGAGCTTGAACTTTTGTCTCTTAAATTCCAGTTTTAAGCATGATGATAGGTTTGGGAAGTTGAGAGGTTGTTAGAACCTTGACATTTGTTGGTGAAATGGATTCATGTGTTAGTTTTTAATTTTGGATGATTAATTCCAATAAATTGTCTTTCTTGATTTTTGGTTGTATAAGTGGGCTCTTGGACTCCCACACTTGTGATAATTAGAGTTCTAGCATGATTATTGATGCATTGTATGAATTTGAGTTGAAAATTGTTGTTGGATTTTTTGGACAAAAACCTCAAGAAGAACCGGTTGATGAAGGAAGAAAAATAAGGAAGAAATTTCTGTTTTTCATCTAATTTTGTGGCTGCAAATTTTGGCAAGTTTAAAAGTTGATAGTGAGGCTTGAATGTGAGGGTTAAGCTGGTAAATTGCCCCATACAAATTCCTTCAAGAATTGAGTAAAGTTGATGGTTGGTTGAAATAAGGAAATCTGGAAAATAAAGGCAGCATGCTGCCCGATTTTATGGGATTATTTTGTGATAATTCTTGATGAAAGTGGTGACCATTTTTTATCATCATTAGGTTAAGGAAGACTAATTCCAGCTTAGGGTCGAAATTTAGGTCAAATGGCACTAGCATATGATGTTTATGAAAGAATAGAAGAAGAGGAATTCAACTTTCCTGGTTTGAGAAGTTTCGATGAGCGAACTTTGGGCACATAGAAAACTGCCTTCCCATTCGAATTTTTGGTTGAATTTTGGTATGAACTTAGCCTATATATGGAAGTATTATTTTACCAAATTTGGTAATTTTTGAATAAGAATTAGCCACTCAAACGAAGCTGTGAATTATGCCCTGTCAAACTGGAAACCAGAAATTTCAGAAATTTGAACCCCCTCTGTTTGAACTGTTATAACTTCATTCTCGAGTGTCAGAATTGAGTTCCGTCAGTGGCTATTGAAACTCCTTATGTATTAATATATTGTGTATAAATTTCAGAGGCTAACTAATTTTCTGTAATTTATGACGAATTTTCAAAGTAGCCTGGTCGGCCAGCCTGATGTGTCCTGTCTCAATACTGTAGCTTTACGTTGAACAAAAATCTGGGCAGTTTTTGCCCAGAATTTTAACTGGGTGCCTTCTACAAAGTTTTAGAACTTTAAAAGGGGTTTCCAACGGCACCAAATTTGTGAAATTTCAATTTGTATAACTCAAGTTATGATTTTTCAAAGTTTTCAGCTCAAAATGGGAAGTTATCGAGTTTACTTTCTTTCGAATGAAATTTGGCCAGTGAACTAGGAAAACTTATTTTCGCTCTCTTTTCATTATTTTAGGGCGAAGTGTTGATTTGCCACTTGGCCAAAATTTGGATTCCGACCCGCACTTTATCGGTGAGTTTCCAATGCATGTTTATTGCTTTAATTTACGAACTTAGTGCGTGAATGTGTTATGTGACTTGTTACGTGCTTATGTTGAAACTTGAAATTGTTGAACGGCTCGTTTAAAGGGGAGTATACTTTATTGCTCCCTTCTAAGTAGAGTTGGTGAATTTATTTGTGTGTGCTTGTATTTCGAAGTGGAGATGAAAAGTGTTATATAACTACTCTTGGCCTCGTCCCTTGAGTAGTTAAGTGCTTAAATGTTTAAGTGTTTGGCGTGCGGGCCCGGTAGGGGGAGTTTGGCATGAAGAGTCGTCTACTTGGATTGAAAGTCGACTGAGTGTCGACTACTTAAAATGTTTGTGAACTGTGGATTGAGCTCCTGAGAGTTCCCGTATCCTACATGTGTGTATTTGTGATATATAATTGTTTTAATTATGTGGTTTACTTCACTTTATGTATGTGCATGTTTTTTTTTGAAAATTCACGAGCTTTGGCTCACCCCCGTTCCCCTTTGTTTTCCTTAACAGGTGACGAGAATCCAGAAACCTAAATAAGGCTAGTTCTTGTCCTTTTGACTTTTATCTCGAATCCGGAGAAATGTTTTGTATATTCTTTTGGTGATGTATATTTTAGAATTATGGAAATGTACTAAAATCTGGCTCGAGGATTTTAAGTATTTTGAGTGGGAAACTGTAATTCTAAGATTTGACAGTATTGTACAATTTTAATATTAATGTTACTATGATTGGAGGTTTTACTCATTTAAGTTAGTATCTTTTCCTGCGTGAGTCCTGACGAGAGTTGGGCAGGCAGCCCGCTAACCCCTCTGGTTAGTCTTAGGGGGAGGTGAGGCTGTCACACTTTGGCTTTTATAATCATGATAACTAGCCATTAATTGTGATCATCTTAAGGGGTTAAGTTTGCCATGAGAATTGGAATTTGACACTAGTTCACGAGGTGCTAAACCTAGGTAGTCACTCACAAGAGTAGAGTGGCACCTTTGTGACTTTAGTGATTTATTTCATGTAATTTCATAGAGAAAATGAGCTTGTAGTTAATTCCACAACCACAAGTGTATGTATGGTTTAACTATAAGTATAGATGATTCACTACAAAAGTAGGTTTCACATGCATTAGAAAATTATGCCATGTTTAGCCAAAATAATAACATTAATTCAACCGGTAGCTTCATTTGCAAGAGTGGTAAGGAATTCCATAATTCTGGGAGCTTTTAATTGCTATTTTTACTTATTCAATTTTATGTTTGTAGTTTAAATTTACGTATTTACTTGCGATAATCTAAATAATAGAGGAGTTCGAAAACCATTGGTACTTGACAATCTTCCCTATAGGATCGACACCTAATATACCGTATGCTCAATAAATGATCTGTATACTTGCAGTAAATGGGGTGTTTAGATTTTATAATTGAAATTTAGTGTATGGTAAAACCTCGTCACTAATGCCATAACCAGAGCAGTTATCTGCTTTGCCAACTTCTGGAATTTTGCATTTTTAGCCCTGAACTTTTAATTCTTCCGTAATTTCCAACAAATTTCATCCGAACCTCCCATTCAATCCGTACAACCACATAATCACCAAAATTAGGTAGTTTTATGCTCAAATTAAATACATTTAGCATAAATACGTAAACTTTAATGCCTCTAAATTGCTATAATATACGCTCTATCAATATAGAACCCAACAACAATAAGTTTAGTCCTACGCTAAAATTGATCACCAATTTCAATATTAGGTATTTTTGAAATTCTCTAGTAGTATTGACCCACTTTCTTTAGAATCATGGTTGCTTTTATATAAATCCGTTGATTTGCTCCTCCCTCTTTCCTTCTTCCTATGTTCTGTTCTTGCAAAAGGTTCTTGTATTGCTCCTCAAACAGCTCTATGCACTTGAGGACTTGGTAAAGAGTTACTCAATTATTTAATTTTGGTATAGGACCCAACCAATAATGAATTTTAAGAGTCATTGCATCTTTCTTCCAAATACAGAACAAACATTTTCGTGAAGTTTCTAATTTTTTGTGTTTGTGTGTTTTTTTTTTTTTTTCTAAAAGCTAGTAAACCACATTGAGAATTGTAACTTCATTCTACTGTCCTTTCAATTGCAGTACGTCACCCTTTCTTATTGGACTCAATTCTACTCCAATCCATTACTCGTCAGTTAATTAATTAAATGGAACTGGTGCTAGCTAGAAGAAATGCTCTTAGAGTTGGACTCACTTAAATTAATTAGTCTTCCCTTTAGCACTTTTTCATTAAAGATCTAGTGTAGAAAACAGGAACACTTGCTTTTACTTCCATTATAAATTTCGTCAATCTCAACAGGCTTCTCTTGTTTAATAGTGCCGGATTTGGAATGATGAAATAGCAAAGGGATGGTAACCATAGTAAGTTTGGCTTCGTGGGCAATTTTTGCTACAATGACCGTTTCCTTTCACTTAGTTAATAAACAGCTAGCATGTTCGCAACAATGAAAGTAAAATAATGTTAGTAAATCATTGTTTTTAGAATAGTATTTTGATAATCACTTAAATTTGTAAAAGCTTCCATATCATTGTTACAATGTTGAAAGCTTTCAAATTTTAACACAAGTAATGCCACGAGTCAAAGAATGTGCATTAATCCACATTGGGCAAATTATCAATAAAAAATTATTAAAGATGATATTAAATTCTGCCACGCATAGAGCACAAATTAACAAAATGACTGAAACACAAAAATGACACCTCTATATAAGAGAAATTAGAAGTATAGACAAATTAAAGATCCATGTAAATGATTTTTATAATGTTTAGGCATCAAAAAAAAATTTTTTATTATAGATCACAGTTCATTGTAGTGATTCATAATAAAATTGAGCATCACAAGTGGATCATATTCAAGAAATTTTTGTTGTGGATCATGGTCTACTAAATAGTTTTCTATACTAGGATTGGCTCTACAAGTCGTACTTTAGGAACTCTTTTTTTCTTTTATTTTTTTTTAAACCTTCAACTGTGATAGACCATGGTCCGAAGGATAGCATTTCACAAAAATGTTTGGTCCAACAAGTCGAATCACCCTTTTTTTCTGTAAGGCATGGTATGTAACAGAATGGGGACATCAAAGAAGATAAATCTTATTTTTGCCTAGTATGAGGTGAGTTTTTCTCATAAGCATGTGTCTAGAAAACAAGTAGGGTTTAAGATATAGGCACAGCACATGTTTTAGTACAATGACAACTGCATCAAAGGTCATTAGGATAATTCCAAATATCTCTTCTGAGATACCCAATAATTTTACTTAGCTCCCCTTAGATTTTAAAAATTATACTTACATTCTTTGGCACAGTAGAATGATTATATTGGTCTTCATTTAATATGTAATTTACACTATATTGCTATGACATATATACAAACAATAAAAAAAAAAAAGAAGAAGAAGAAGAAAACCCTACCTTTGTTGCTCTCTCTCTCTCTCTCTCTCTCTCTCTCTCTTCCATTTCTTCTTTACAACCATTGTGTTCATACTTATTATTCTCTATTACCACACCTACCCAATTGATCACCCTAACTCGATGATCTGTTACCATGCCTCCTTTCTTTCTTCAACGCTTTATTGCTTAAGTTTCTATAGATTTTAACCCAAAAAAAAACCCCAAATCACAAGAAGAGATTGGATTTTATGGTCAAACAAAAAGGAGATGGACAGGCTCACAAAAACAGCGAGCAAATTATTCAATTGAAGCATCAAATTTGGGGAATTTTTTATGTCGCACAAAATTTTTATAGGATGTCAATAATTGCATTTGCTTTTTTCTTTGGCTAGCGATTGCTAGTTGTGCTTGGCAGAACTTGTTCCCTGTTTCTAGGGTTTTTTTTTTTTTTTTGGCCTTGGGCCATTGGTCTTACTATTTGTAATGGAGGAAATGGTGGATTATTCTGTTTGGGGTGTGATTGGTTGGTACTGATGGAATGTTGGGTTTTTGAAAGTATTAAGTTTAGAATGATGACATTGCTTGGGTTTGGGCTTAGAATTTGTAATGTTTTCTTGACAATGGTATGGCTTTGATGAATCCGTAGAAGAAGGGGTTTGGTAAAACTTTTCTTTTTTTTTGTTTTCCATTTTTCAAAAAGGATAGTTTAGGCTATTTGAAGAAAAAACTAGCTTAATGGGTCTAATAAGCGATCTCTCAAAATCTGGGTTTCTTAATTGTGTCGAATAACCTTAAATCTCCTGTCACACATATATATTTATTTTACATAATTTTTCTTTTATTGTTTCTATCTGCGATTATATTCTTAATTTTGCAAATAATAGAGTCCGATTGGGTATTGTAACCCCAAAATATGGAGTTCAATATCAGCATTTGAATGGGAAAATTGGCTGCAAGCAAAGTATTTCATCTTTACTATTTTCTTTTTGGGAAAATTAGAAACTTTTATTAGAAAAATGCAATAAGCAGACAAAGCAGTAGGAATTCCAGCACTATACAATATCATATCACTCCTGTCAGCATATAATTATAGATCAGTACTCTTCGAACACATTCAAAGAAAATTTTCGGTAGCAAAATTCCATTCCAAATTGAACTCCCAATTTGCACAAGTCCTTGTTATCTTCCTGCTGCCAGCCATTTCATCTTTTTAATTACTAAAAGGAAAATGCATATAAACATATTTATTCAACACTCTGGTGAGGAAGTGAAGAGTTGGTGAGGTTGTATTTTTAACAAAGACGAAGTTTTTGCAAAGCTATGTAGCGGTGGAGATTACTACTACTATTGAATAAGCTTGTCTTGAAGTGGTAAAGGCAATGATTAACTCACTTAGTGGATGGATCAACACTCTGTTGAGGTGGTTTCTTCTGCTTGATATCACACTCTCGTGAGGAAGTTGGGATTACACACAGGTAGAAGTGTGAATGCTTTTGAATGCCTTCTGCAAACCAGAAGGATAAGTGAAATGTGTTCTTAACAAAGAATATTTTGAATTTTTGATTGGGAAATTTTGCATCCCAAGGATGTATTGCTTCAATGAATTTTACAAAGCGGATTTACTTTAGTTGATATAACATGCAAGATATTTTCCTATTTCTCAGGAAAGGAAGGAGAGATAAGGACGGAAGACAATATGGTATCTTTCTATCAATAGTTTAATAATGACCAAAAATAATGACGAAATACTTAATTGCTTATATATGGTATCTTAGTTCCAATACTTTAGTTTAATAATGACCAAATGCTTATATGGTCAAAGCTGTTTCAGCCCAATTGTGGACAACGTGGTCCTAATCAGATCAAACTCGTTCCATTTATTTAAGCAAACAATTTCAAAATACAATTTATGGTAAGATGGAATTGATTTGAAATTGGATGAATGACTTTATAGTCAAAACTTTTTGGACCCATTTGTGGGTGTGATCCGAAAAAACCTAATGAAATGACATCATACATATATTTAAATGAAAAATATTACATACACCGATAGTGCATATATTCATGGATATGAATGCATGCCATCTAGTTCAAAATTAAATTCGAACATCAATTCTTTTTAACATGTGTGGCACATATATCTAGCTAGTGTATATATTATTAGTTTATGTAAGATTAACCTATATTTAGTGGTAAAGAGAGGGAGGGCTCCAAGACTCTTTTTTATTATTAGGTTCAAGATTTGAATCCTATACTTGATAGTTGACGGTAGAAAGGGTGTGAAAAAGGATAGGAAGGCTAATCAAAACAACATATCTTATATTTTAATTATATATATGTATGTTGCGTGTATGTACGTACGTGTGTATAATATAACAACATGAAAAAGATGCCTATAACAATATATGCTAATGTGTTTTTGAATTTTTAACACAAATTTGGTGAGTTTATATAAATCAAAAAGAGTTATATAGTAAAAATAAAAATTAAGATTGTAGTGTAAACTAGAAAAAATTCATGAGAATTTATACACTTGTCCAAATTATTTAGAAGGTCAAAAATAAATCCTAGAAAAGTTTTGAGTGTCAAATTCAAGTCTAGAAAAATTATAGACAACTTTAAAAAGTTAAAAAAATTAAAAGTTACAAAAAATGAAGAAACCTAGTTTTTTTTTCCAATTTTCTACCCGTTCTAACCAAGTCGACCGAGCAGTAGCCACTCAATTTAATCATATCTTAACTAAATCGTTGCCTGTTAAATTCAATAAATTGAAGATCTGGTGGAACTCAATATTGCTTCCCAAGGAGAGAAGAAAACTCAACTAATTCTCTCTTTTAGAAAGTAGCCGTCCTTTAAAATATAATCTGATGGATTATCGAAAAAGTCATCTAAATGGTTTTAGAGCATGAATGAAGATTGCAAAATGGCTTGATATTCATATTCTAGATGCTAAGTTGAGAAAATTGGAAGGGCAAATGGCAAATTGGGTTGATTTTTGTAATCTCGATGCAAATTTGAGAAAAATGGTAAATTATAGACGTCAACTTGAGAAACAAAATAGCCACAACAAAATGACTTTTGCAAACTTTAAAACTAGAGAACGAAATAGTTAGCAGTTTTTACTATACTTTACTCTGTCAATCTGTTTAGTAAAACATTTTTTATCCATCACTAACTTCTTTATCTCTTTCCTTATAATCAGTTGCAAGACTAAATGTAGCGTTCCATATCATTTTTCTATTTACACTGAAGGAAGGATTTTGAAACAACCATGAATTAAGGTCGTCTACAGTCAAATTTTACTATTGATTAAAGATTAAATGTTACTGTAACAGTAATATACGTGCAATTTTATTCAGGAAACTACTCTTAATTGTGCTTGTATGTTTAATCCACCTATGATATCCAATCAAATAGTAACATGTTTTAGGGTTCTAATCCTGCATGGATTTCTTTTACGTGGCTTTTTTTTCTGACTTCCTTTGACAGATAACCAAGCATGGAGGGCTTTTTTTTTTTAATCAGGTTCAGAACTCACCATAATCACCCTTAAGAAATTTCTTGGTAATACTTGCCAAATATCTCACTAGACTGAAAGAAATTTAAAGTACAGAAGAAGTCCTTTGTTGGTCTAAGTATCTGCATGGTTGGCAATCAAATCCCAGGTATTTGATATTTCAGATCTGAACTTTCGGTCTTTTTGGCTGGTAAGAAATTGGTGGTCAAGGCAATGAATTTCCTATTAGGCATTCATTTGCATTGTGTGCACTATTCTATTGGTATAGGAATAGTGAAGCGTAATTTGCTGATTGCTCTTATTAAATCTGCAAAACCTCTCCCTCCTATTTTCTTGGATGCCCACAGAAAACATTGAATCACCAAGCAAAATATTTTAATCTTCTCATCATAGGAGATACTGAAAATATATGTAAAAATCATCAGCAACTTATAAGTTTGGATAAGAGAGGCTCAAGATTCGTTAAACATCATGTTGCTAGTGGCTTACAGCAATGATGTCAGATTTCAAGTAGTAATGGAACACTAGAAGAATTGGATGGAGAAATTGAAAGTGATTGTACACTGAACTTCTTGAAAGTGTTCTGAGAGAAAATGGGTTAAAGCAGCATCAACATTGTGAGAAAGTGAAGAGTTGGTGAGGTTATATTTTTGCAGACGAAGAAATTTTTGCAAAGCTATATAGTGGTAGTGGTTACCAGTACTAGTGAATAAGCTTGTCTTATAGCGTCAAAGGTGGTGATCAGTTCACTTGATCGATGGATCAGTATCTATCCTTGGATGCTAAATATTTAAATACCACTGGTCGTCTTGCTAAGAGCTTTATCACAGTGAACTCCTAAAGATGTGAAGCCAAACATATTATTATGGCTCCTAAAGCATTGCCTAAACTCCCTAGATTCAGGAGTATTTGCCCTATAAAGCTGCAAAAACCTGTTTAGTATTTTTGTTTCTACTAATTGATCTCGCCTCTGTGACAGCCCCACCTCTCCCTAGAATGTATCCCAAGGTATCCGTGGGTCGCCTGCCTAACTCTCGCCAGGACTCACTCATTTAACGATCATTAATATATCCAACTAAAACAATATTCTCAAACCAAACCAAATGGATAACCCATACAAACATACTCCCAATCTTACAATCTCATAACTTCCAAATTACAAACCCAAAATACATGAAGTACTTTTCACATACATTCAAGGTACATAGCACAAAAGCCCTCAATCACATAATTCAAACTTCTCAATACATATATAAAAGTAAACCCTAATTCTACGGGTTGGCACCTTCACTTAGGTTCTAGTCCCTGTTAAGGAAAACAAATTAGAAAGAATGAGTTAAAACCCAGTGAGTTCCAAAAAGTATGTAAAGCACATAGTACTTATGACATTTCACTTCAATTATCCATATCTAGAAATAAATGAATAAGGAAAGTGATTAACAACACATAAGTAGGATACGGGGGCTCTCAGGAGCCAAAATCCAAGAAACTCTGCCACGAACAAAATAGTTGACGCTCCGTCAACTTTCACATACAAAACCAAGTAGACCTCCACTTCTTCTTACTCTACCGAAACCCCCTTTGGGCCCAACTCCACGCATAGTTTGTCACATGGTTTGTCACATAATTTGTGTTTTGCTCTTCATAATGGACAAGCCCTTATGTCAAGTCCAGAGCACACATCACATCACATGACATAGTTTGTGTTTTGCTCTTCGTAGTGAACAAGCCCTTACGTCAAGTCCAAAGCACACATCACATCTCATCACATAAATTGTTTAGTGCTCTTTATCGGGGACAAGTCCATACGCCAAGTCCCGAGCACGCATCACATGAATAACCCTATGGCTCGTCTCCTTTCTCCGCAGCCTAGGCCTAACCTATAGCTCGAGTCGAATGACTCACCGATAGGTCTCAAAAAATCCTGAAATTCCATACACACATAAGCCACATAACATACTCTCAATTCACATCAAAACATTTTTACAAATTTTCCATTCAAATATAGGTAAGTGCGATAAAGTACACACTACCTCATTTGATGGTTTGCTAAACCAAGTTTTCACATCAAATCACATAATTGCATACAAATCTTACCAACTTCACATAATCACATAACAAGCATTGAAACTCACCACAGTAGTAAAGTTCGGCTTCCAAATTTGGATCAGTTTCACTTCCTTCCACACCCCCTAAAACAAATAAAAACAATGGTTGAGATTCACCTCCCCACTTGTTAACTAATACACATCACTTTTATTACTTAAATTCAACCACTATTTTTCCCAAAATTCCCTCAAGGAAAAGTATTCATTTCACATGATACAATGACTCAATTGGATCTTTTTAAAATCACTATATCATTCCAAATATAACACTCCATTGATGTACTCCCTAAACATCACTTCTAAATTCTCTTTAATACGATATTTTAAGTGAGGTTCTTACCTCAAAATCGCTCTTTTCACAAATAACTCAACACTTGCTCTTAATCAAAACTTTAACACAAGTTTAGAACAATTCTCACCACGTCTTTATATTTGAAATTCATAGAAATTAACCAAAATATTGCAAAACCCTCGAATCTATCTAATCAACACTTTTTATTCAAAAGTTCATGAAAAGTTTCACTTTTCGACATCTAAAATCCAAAACTTTACTCTACTCAAACACACACTCACAAATAATGTAACACATATATATATAAGCAAAATCTCTTCCAGAAATGTCACAAAATTTTGAAATCAAACATCAAAAATGCCAAGCATAGGTTCAACCATCTCACATCTCTGTCCTTCAAAATTTCCAACAACAAAATCTACTTTCTAACCATAAAATGAACTAATTTCACAAATATCAATCAATCCACAATCAGGTCCTGAAGTCCGCTACCTAAAAGTCACCTTAAGTCCGCTACCTAGGTTGAGAATTCAAGAGCCCAACTCAATATTCTAAATATAAAAATTTCTAGTAAAATAAACCGTAGATCTATCTTATTGAACACAAATCAAGCTAGATCTAAAAGGTTCAAGTCTTATACCTTCAGATCTAAGTAGATCTAACAAGATCACACAAGATCTTGTGAGCACTTCGCAAGAATGATACTCCAAGCTTGATATCTCCAAAAAGTCCCAACCTTAGCTCGAGATCCTCTTGCTTTGATGGTGATTTCCAACAAGAAGCACAAAACAACCCACACAAGCTTTCTTTCTTCTCTTTTCTCTCCCCTCAAATTCGGACCTCTCCCTCTCTTTCTCACCCTCACATGGCAGTCAAGAAGTGGAGAAGAAACTAAGATTGAGGCCTTCAATGAAGTCTTGAAGGTTCAAGGAAGTTGTGGAAGAAGAAATTGAAGAAACAAAAATGGCAACTTTTTCTCCTACCTCTCTCTAACTCTCGGCTGCTCTCTCTCTCTATGGAGCAAAGTTGTAGCTGAAAATGAATCAATAAAGGCAAGAAGAATGCCTTTTAAGGGACAAAAAGGTAGCAATTCCCCAAATTGTGGAAAAAGTGGTCAACGGTCACTTTATGTCGCGTCGCACGCCATTCTAACTTTTACTGTTTTAACTCATTCAGGAACTATCCAAGCTTAAATATATCTCTGTAATATCTTTACATATGCTCGGTTTCAACTTAAAGTCACTATTCACACTTCGGAATGAAATTTTAACGCTTAAATTGGCCAAAACCACACACCGGCAAATAATACTCAAAAAATCCTCTAAATTAGAAAATAATCACTCAAAACATAAATTCACTCATATTTTAATAAATAAACACAATATAAACATTATTATGCATTTTTTTTAAAATAAAATTTAAATTTTAAGACCCTCACAGCCTCTGAAACAACAAAAATTCGGTGGTCCCATGAAGAACTGCTTAGCATGACAATATACACAATCTGGAACATCTAGTAAAATGCTTGGTTAAAGAGGTACTTGTTCTAGTGATGGCACAATTCTTCTTTGTCGCCTCTGACCTAAACATGGATTATGAACATGGTTCAAAGTTGTGGTAGCGGCCTGTACCATTCCACATCGATTTTGGCATATTGCTCGCGATTCTGGTGAGACACATATTTTAAATTATTTTATTATTCTAAAAATTGTAAATGATCATTCAAAGAATCAAAATATTTGAAAAACAAGAAAATCAGTTGGCTCCGAGTTGACTTAGGATGACTTGGGCGACTCGGCCATTTTTTGGTATCTCGGAGCCAACTCGGTCCGAGTCGGCCGAGTCTCAATGATTCCTGGCGAGTTGCTATTCTCCAAGTCAAATCGGAACGGTTTCGAAATGGTAAAGCTCGAGACGAAGACAACTCGGCTTGGTCGTCTTGGACTTGGCCGAGTCTTTGAACCATGATTATGAACCTACCACTAACAAATATGCAGAAGGGGGAAAATGAGAAAATAAAGATAAAAGTATACATTAAGTGACTACCAGTTGGAGCAGGGAGGCTATGAGTTGAAGCACAAACTGTTGGATAATGAGCAAATAACACTGGGATTTCAAATTGGAGAAAAGATTATATCCAATGGAGTTCAGACAAAAAGGCTATATAGAGTAGGCAATTGCAAGGGAAATAGAAGGCATTCGACAAAAAATATAAGCATTATTGACGTGCCTACCAGGATCAATGGTAGACCAAAAGTCATCAATACTGGTCTGAGAGCATGGCGTGGAAAGAGTGCTTTAGTGAGGCATAGTGATATTTGGAAAGAGGTCTGTTTATGAGAGAACAACAAGACAGGAATAGTTAGCAATAAGAAACAAATAAAAACATGGTTACAATGATAAGAGCGATAGATTCAAGATGGTACTTTGATCAACATGGATATCTGCAGAAGTGGAAGGGATGGACAACTAATTGCAAAATGGTAACATAGGCACATCAAAACAAATACACTTTGTTGCCAAGGAAGTCGAAAACGACATGTCATTCTCAACAGGAACATCAAACAATAGGAATGTTGGATGAAAAAAAAGGGGAAAACTGTGCAGCAGCATGGTTAGCATCTTCATGTTCATTGATGTTGGCTGTTTCTTTGTTTTTTCCTGTTATTTTCATTGAATATCTTTCTCGATGATATCGATTATTTTCTAGGTGGTGCTCATCCTCAGAATTAAACTTGCGCTTTCAGCCCATAGGAGAAGGAATCTTGGCACAAAAAATGCAAGTAAAGTAACCAACTAAGATCACAAAAAGAACTATTAAATTTTGCCAAGAAGCACACATAATAGGGAAATAAAACAAACAGAACAAAGGAAAAGCGAATGAAGAACAACACAATAAAAATTGGTGTGAAAAGAAAGATAGCCAGATCAAAACAAATAAGAATGAATACCCAGAGCCAGGCGAAATGAAGTGGAAAATTCGCAAACAAAGAGCATATTATAGCAAATGGAACAAGTAGCTCGATATGCACTTGCAACAAATGGAGCTTTATCAATGAGCACCATGGCAGCTGCTAGCTAAAGCGAGGAGGGAAGTAAACAAACGAAAAAGAAGACAAAGGAAATGATCAGATACACTAAATAGCTAAAGTGCTGACTATTAAATATTAAAGTGCTGACTGGTAAATATAAACAACATTGAAGGGTGGGAGGAAAAAGCATGAAAAATGATATGCTACAAGATATTCTGTTTTCTCTATATTTAATCATAAAGGATGCACACTAATGGTGAGTAGCAGAGACAACCGAAAATAGTTGGATAAACAGAAACAAAGCAAAAGTGAAAAGAATTTATGAACAAAAGGGCATGCACTCTGAATATAAAACTAATGGCAATCCTCTTTGTTTTTTGGCAAAGACTAAAAATTCTATTAGATAAGATATCTAATAAATTACGTGTGCCTACATCTAACAAAATGCATAAGGACGTAGATGAAAACAGATAATAAAAAAAACAAATAAATAAAGAGGGAAGAAAAGAAAACGCAGAAATGAACCTAACTATAAATAAATGATTCCTTATGGCACATAGTTGCGGGAGGGAAAGGGTGGAAAATTTTAAAAATAAATATCATATCTTATACACAAATCAAATGAGATGCACGTTATATTGTTTAAGTAACAAGCAAATGGGGAAAGGTACATGTAGGCATTCTAAGCAAGACGAATAAGATGGTAAACGCAGGAAAAAGTAAAAACACTCCAAAAGGTAGAAATATTTGTTTCCTTAGACAACTCAAGGTAAAGTAATAAGACACAAAAAATATAAAATTGCAAAACCGAGGCAAAACAGAAAAGCATGTCCAAATATGAAGTAGCCAAATCATGCAAACCCAATGAACAAGACCAAAGGATGCGATCATTTGAGGAAAAGACTTAAATATGTAAGGCATACTGTGAGGATCGACAACAAAATAACACTCTCAGAAGCCAAAAGAAGAAGCTGGCAAGCAGAATCTCACAACAAAACGCTTGGCATGCAATAAATTCCATAATAGTGAGCTAACATATGAGAATGCAGAGCACAATAGCAATAAATGCAAAGACAACATAGCTAAACATGCATGGCTACTGGAAGGAATAAAAATAAAACTACCAGAGCATCAATACATGAGAATGCACAATTAAAAAAATAAGGCAATCAGCTAAGAAGCTTACACTCTTACAGGTGCTAAAATGCAGTAGGAGCAGATGAAACCAGGAACCAGGAAAAGGTTCACAGAGGCAAGGAAGGAGAAGAAGAAGATAAGGAGGAAAAAAGGTAAAACAAAGCACTAACATGTAGCATCATTAGGAACTAACTGTAACTATTGGGAAAAGAGAAATTCAAGTGTTAGGAAAAATTAGAGGAAAATCTAAATAGGATGAATGGCCAGAAAAGACCACGCAATCTGCAAGACTCATGTCAACATTAAATGCAGATGAGACACGTGTTGGAGATTGGCTATATTTCTTTTAGATAGAATCCTTATTTGTGTGGAAGTAATTAGGTGAAATCCTAATTATTTAGTTACTTGGAGTAGTTGTCAAGTTATATTCTATACAAGTTTAGGATTCTTGTAACTGTTTTCTACTATTATTTGGTTTTTTGGCCAACTAATGTTCTCTATAAATAGGTAGATTGGCATTCTATAAAGACACACAAGAAAAGGGGTTGAGAGAGTTCTTAATAGGTGAGAGAGTTATACAAAAGTTGGACTTGGGATACAAGTAGTAATCTTGTAGTATTTTTCTCTTAAAATAAAGAACAGGTTTCTCTCCGTAGATGTAGGATTTGTGATTAAACCGAACCACGTTAATTCTTGCGCATGACTCATTGTTTATGCTAGTTCTTATTTCTATTAAATTGTTGTTGGTTTATTCTATTTCAAATAGTTGGCCTGATATCCTAACAAGTGCTATCATAGCTCCGTTGGGGTTTTGGTTAACTATTTGAGATTGAGTATTTGGTGGCATACCATTTTCAATTCAACCGTTTAATGGAACTTCAAGTTTCACTCTTTGGCAAAGAAGAGTGAAGGATGTTCTAGTTCAACAGGGCTTGGTGAAAGCGTTGAATGGCAAGAACAAGAAGCCAACGAGCATGAAGTATGATGAGTTTGAAGAGTTGGCTGCAAGGTGTGCAAGCACTATTCGACTCTATGTTGCAGACAACATCATAAATAATGTGATAGATGAGGAATGTTCAGTAGCAAACCTCTAAAAAAAATTGGAAAAGCATTATTTGGTTAAGAGCTTGTCCAATAAATTGCATCTGAAATAGCAACTCTACAGGTTAAAGATGGAGGAGGGTGGTAGTCTCTTGGATCATATGAATATATTCAACGGAATTTTGGATCAACTCCAAAAAGTTGGCATGAAAACTGAGGAAGAAGATAAGGCCCTTTTACATCTTACCTCAGTCTCTGATTCTTATGAAAGTGTTGTAATAACCCTATTATACGGGAAGGATACTTTAGAGTTCGAGAATGTGCATTCATCGTTGTTGGATCATAAAAAACAAAAGAAGGCAAACCAGGATGTGATACAAGAAACTGTGTTAATTGCTCGAGGTAAGAATATAAGAGAACAAAAATTTGACGATGAATCTAAGGCACGTGGTGCAAAGGCCAAGAAAAATGGTGGAATCCAGTGCTTTGGTTGTCATGAGTTTTGTCATATTAAAAAATACTGTCCTTATCGGAAGAAGAATGATGATATTTCTGGATATGTGTTAGGTGGAGATATTCTCACAATCTCCAAAGATAATGCTACTACTTCCCGTGATGATTAGATTTCAGATTCTGGTTGTGTTTCACATGTTTACTCCAGGATAGATTATTTTGACACTCTCCAAAGAAAGAAGGTATGTTTTATGTTTTTGAATGATGGATCTACTTGTAAGAGTGGTAAAAATCAAAATGTTGAATGGAGAGATTCATTCTTTGAGTGGTGTGGCTTATATCCCAAAGTTACAAAGGAATCTAATTTCTTTGAATCAATTAGACTCCCAAGGTTACTAGTTTTCCGCTGCAGGTGGAGTCTTAAAAATCACACATGGTGAGACGGTCTTGTTGATGGGGAAGAAGTATGGTAATTTGTACCATTTGGTTACCTCAATGAGTTAGGAGCGTAGCATAAGGAAAAGGATCCAAGAACACTTCAAAATTGCAAATGGTGGTGAGAAGAAAATTCCTACAATAGGAAAGATTGTATTGAGGCTCCTCTCGTGAGTCAACTAGATGTTGAACTCGGTTAGTTACACACGTTCATTTGCCAATATGAATCAATTAAAAAACAAGACCATATTGATTCGAGTGTGTAGCTAGACATCAAGGTATTTGGTGGTAAAAGGCAAATGAGTTGTTTTTGGATTGTTTTTGGAGATTTGTTAGGAGATTGGTTATATTTCTTTTAGATAGAATCCTTATTTGTGTGGAAGTAACTAGGTAGAGTCCTAATTATTTAGTTATTTGGAGTATTTATCAAGTTATATTCTATATGAGCTTAGGATTCTTGTAACTATTTTCTACTATTATTTAGTTTTTTGGCCAAATAATGTTCTCTATAAATAGGTAGATTGACATTCTACAAAGATACACGAGAAAAGGGGTTGAGAGAGTTCTTAGAAGGTAAAAGAGTTATACAAGAGTTGCGTTTGGGATACAAGTTGTAATCTTGTAGTATTTTTCTCTCATAATAAAGAATAGGTTTCTCTCCGTGGACGTAGGTTTTGTGATTAAGGCGAACCACGTTAATTCTTATGTGTGACTCATTGTTTGTACTAGTTCTTATTTCTATTAAATTGTTGTTGGTTTCATCTATTTCAAATAATTGGCCTGATATCCTAACAACGTGAAGTAGAAAATGCATAATAATACTGAACAAAAAATACTTGCACACACTTATCCAAGCCGAGCGCGCCTGAGGTATGCGTTGTTTGCATGAGGAGCGCAAAATTGCATGGCAATAAACAGCACCTTGCTGCAAAAACAGGGACGTGATCAACCAACACAAGGAAGGAAGGCTTTGGGGAACTGAAAAAAAAAAACGGAAGCTAAAGCTGGGGAAAATAGAAGACCAATCCGGGCCACAAAACAAGTGGAATCATGGCCCACCCCACACCGCATGAGGAGAAGGCTTAAAAGACAAATGGGGATAGAATCAGCAGACAAATAACAAAATAGCCAAGACAAAAAGGGTAATATAGTCCAAAAGAGAGCATAAAAAGTGAGGCAACAAGTAGAGAACTAAAGCTAGAGCAAGGGACCAAGGCGGGCAACGGCAAAAAGACAGCTGAGGACAAAAGATTTCCTCCAATGACAAAATAACCGCGACAATCCACTGCATGCTACTGTTTCTAAGGCTTACACGATTATAGATAGTTAAGATAAGATTTAGATAACCCTTGAATTTTATTTGCAAAACCTTCCATACCATTGTTCCCTATTTTTTGGGATTAACATTCTTTTTGGGCTTTAGGGCATTGCTCTTACTGCTGTTAATGGTGGATTTATATGTTTCGTGCTGGTGTCGAAAACTGGGTTTAATGTTGGGGGTGGGATTGGTTGCCTGGTTGGTAATGGTGGAATGTTGGGCTTTGGTAAGTATTGAATTTGGGTGATGACATTGCTTCGTTTTGGGCTTTGGGATTAGAATTTGTCGTGTTTGCGCGACACTAGTTTGGTTCTGGCTTTGATGAAACCGGAGAAGAAAGGGTTTGGTAAAACTTTTTTTTTTCACCGTCTTCCTTTTTTCAAAAGGATAGTTTAGGATATTTGAGGGAAAATCTAGCTTATTGGGTCTAATAAGCTATTTTGTCACGCATATTTGAGGGAAAATCTAGCTTATTCTTAATGTCACGTATATTTTTTTTTACCCATTTTGTCTTTTGTTGTTTTCTATCTGCTATTATATTCTTGATTTTGCAAATAGTAGAGTCTGATTCGACATTTGAACCAGCAAAATATGAAGTTCAATATCAGAGTTTGAATGGAAAATTGGCTGCAAGCATGGTATTTCATCTTTACTATTATTTTTGGGCAAATTATAAACATTTATTAGAAAAAGCAATAAGCAGCACAAAGTAGTAGGAACTTCAAACTCTTTCAAAGAAAAATTTCAGGAGCAAAATTCCATTCTAAACTGAACTCCCAATTTGCACGAGTCCTTGGTATCTTCCTCCAGCCAGCCATTTCATATTTACAATTACCAGAAGGAAGATGTATATAAACATTTTTTTCAATCACTTTTTGATCTTTCAACTTTAATTGGAATGATACCATCCTTTAAGAAAGTATTGGGCCAATTTGATTCCTCCACTTTAAATTGAGATGATTACGTTCTTTAACTTTTATCACTAAGCTAACTTGGTCCACCAACTTTTTATTAAACCTGCTCAAGGAAGGGCCGAATCAACAATTCGTAGTTTACTAGTGATACAGCTTTATTACTCTATAAATAAATAAATGCACCAGGAAAATCATTTCTCTTTTAGCAAGGGTCAGTAAAGAAGATTTAGGCTTGTATTTGTTTTTCTCTCACCATAAAGAATAATTTTGTCTCATTAGTGCAAGTTCCTAATTAAGTTCTGCCACCATAAATCTTCTGTCACTTACATTTTCTTCCTATGCATATATGTACCTATACATGTATCTATGTACATATATAACATAGAGATCCATTGACACATTTTCCAAGAAAGTTTGAATCGTAGATTATTTACCAAATTTTATTTACTTGCATTATCGACACATTTTCCAACTACATTTTTATGTCACATATATTACATCAAAAAAAATGCTACAGTACTTTTCTTTAAAAAAAATTATCCCAAATAATCTACTATCCAAGCACACTCTCTGTTAAGGCTTCATTATGCTTAATCAAGAAGCTTAATTTGTTTGTGAGGCATTCGAGGAATTGATGTGGAAAAATTCAGCATCTCCCCAATTCCAATCACAACTAAATTGAGCTAGCAAATAGCTGTGCCCTTGGAACTGTGAAACGGTTCAATGAATTCCAACCAGCCTGGAAGATACCAATTTGGACACACACAACATACACTAGAATTCTCAAGTGAGAAGATAACAATCTCGCCATGATGTGGTATGTTGTACTGCACTTCCAGATTTCACTAGAGTTTGGGAACACACTCTCTAAACACTTGCTGCTTCTATGAGATTAAATAGCATTGTGCTGTACAGATTCTGTAACTGTGGTCCAAACGTTCACGCATCCTAAACAAAAGTTCAAACATTTAATAGCATTAGGCACAAGATGGAGGAAATTCTTAATGTTAATGTTTGCCGAATTATCCCTCGTCTCCCTATAGTTTGTACTAAAATGTACATCCATGCTCTCCATGAATGGCTGGTACTCCTAATTTGGATCAATATATGCTTTCTTACGTCGTGGGAAAGCCTCTCATGGTTGCAAGAGACAAGTTTTTGTTATGGGATCTTGCACGGCAGCTAATACAATTAGCAGAGGTAAAACTTTCTGCAAATAAGAACCATAAAAGCGATCATCTACAAATGCTAGCAAAATGCTTAACTATTGAGCTAACCATCCCTAGCTAAACATCATAGTTCCCGTCACTAGTAGCTAAACATCAGACCACCTACCTTCACAGTGTCACTTCAAAAAGATCAAAAGGGGGACAACAGGACCTTGCATTCAGCAAAAGTTTTGTCTTCATTGGCTATTCTATACTAACTGCTACAGATGATAGATCCCACATTTACAAAGACACAGAAAGACTACTACTTTGTTGTCTGATTATCCACTCCTCCAGGCTGGAACTGCAATTATGAGACCGAGTAGCAAAATGTAAAGGAATCTTACCAGATGGGGTTCTTGCAAAAGGCATCTGCTCCTTGTTCATTCCACTAACCTTTTCATTTCAAACTTGAATGCCAACTTACCGAATTGATCTCTTACCTCCCAGCAACCATCGACACTGTATAGCCCATCATACACATATACGAGACCCTTCCCATTGTTGATTCCTAAGGTATCAAATGCTTTAAGAGTTTTACGACAATGAATGACCCTCACAGGAAGCTTGTCAACTATGTTGTTCTTCAAAGCAAGGTTCCCCATAACCATTTTTTGGTCCCTGGGCTTCTTATTTGTAACATGTGGATTTCCCCCTTCACCTGTGTAGATGAATACATCAGAAGACTTGGTGACATTTTCATAACGACCCGAGTTCACAATGCTAGTTGCATAAGTTTTGCTGCCAAATCTAGCATATGAAATACCACGAAAAAGTTGGTGATGTAGGCCAACTACAGCAAGTTCAGCCCTAAACTGAAATTTATCACCAACTTCAATACCAGACACATTTCCAATATGTCGATCAGTGTTGATCCACTTTCCATCTCTTCTCAGAATCATTGCTGCCTTTATGCAATTATGAAAAGTACCATATGCTCGGCCCTTCAACCCCCGGTTTTCTTCTCGCAGAAGTTGTAAGTATAACCTTTCAAACTGCCTCAGTGCCTCCAACACTTTAAACCGACTACCAGAGACATTACTAGAACCTCGAGCAGGAGATACATCAGCAGTCAAAGTTCAGTTCCGAAGCTCTACATCCAGCTCTAGCAATTTTAATACAGCTTTACTTTTGCTCAATTCCATAAACTCAGATCCCCTGCCGGTTTTATCTCCATTTACCTGGCTAAGTTTGTATTGATCTTTGACCACATTTTCAAGACAGACATCCTTACGCACTTCTCCCAAAATGACATTACTGTCCTGAATTTTATGTTTGCTCTGCATCTCCAGAATCTTAATTTTCCGAGTCGATGACTTCGGTTCTACCCAAGCACTTTTATCATTTAAAATCCTGGTTTTAGAATAGGAGAAACCTTCCAGGTCTCGACAACCTCCTGGCAAATACTCAGATTCAGAAATCTCTTTTCCAACCTTCCGAAGTGGATGACTACTAGGCATAGGGTGGAATGCTGCTTTTGTACTTGCACCACCTGCAGGCAAATTTTGTGACTTAGCTTCCTTCCCTAGGACTTTCATGTTGCTTGAGGACAATTGGATGAGACGAGCATAAGCCTTACCAGACAGAATTGGTTTCTTGCAATCAGCTTTCAAATTGTCTTTTCCAACAACTCTTGAGGGTTTAGCTGGTAGAGCCACATTACATGGAGTTTTGGAATTTTTCAGGATCTGCAGACCCCTCTGGTGGGGATCAAAAGAGTCAAGTTTACCGCACTGGAGATGAGAGACGTTGAGCTTAGCACTCTTAATAGGGGGAGGATTTTCCTGATCATGATAACTGCCACTTTCAGCGACTTTTTCTCTTCCCAGGCACGATTTCTGAGGATTTCTATAAGCTAATATGCTTGTCATGGCTGGCAGAAATCTATGCTAATCTTCCAACAATTTCCTGCTAACAGGATGGCAACTGTGCAAGAACTTGAGCCAAAAACAAAAAAAATCAATGACATTCAAAATACTAACCAACACAATTATAGCACATGAAGACATATTAGAAAGCTGATAGTATAGCTATCATGATCAATCATTCTAACAATGAATTTTAATTGGATACAATTTGGCCAGTTGATTAAGTTGCTCTTGCCGGAAAGAGTCATATTTTACCACCAATTACAAAGTATTAAACGCAAAAAAAATAAACCACTGAGAAGATTTCCTAGATCGAAGAGTTACCCAATAACAACTTGTCCAGAAAGTTCTCAAAAAGATTGAACAACAAATGATGAGAATACGTTTGTTATTATAATTTTTTTTTTGGAGGGTTTAAAATGGAGAAAACATCTTCACCTAATCATAGCTTTGTACTCAAATTAACAGTTTGCATTTCTTCTTTAGTCAAAAAAGGAAAAGCAAAATCAGGACTCTTTATGATCTCTAGAACAAATTTGCACCTGTTAATTAGCAATTAATAGTTGGCTAATACAACATAACAATTTTCCTCAAAAAAGATTCCATGAAAGTACATACTACTTCCCATGTACAGACTTCGGCTCCAACCAATGACCCACAGAATTATTCTAAAACAGAATGAAGCCTCGCAAGACTAGTTATAGCAAAACTACATCAGTGGTGATTTTACCAACCAGTATCCAATCTCGGGCAACAAAACTCTCACAAAATGAAAAATTAAACCATTTATCCTGTTAAATCTCGAGAAGACCACACTAAGAATCTTAAACTAGGATAATCCTATCCCCACGCCTGGGCGGAAAATCCCCCAACCCCAATAAAATAAAAAATAAAATCCCAAATTCCGTCATCCAAATTAGAAAGGAAGTAAAGAACATTAGTAAAAAAAAAAGAAGAAGCTGAGAACCTCTTCTTTCTCTGTTCTAAGACAGGACATTCTGGTTTAATAGATAATTGACTCCACCAGTTTTCAATTTCCAAAAGTTTTCCACATGGTAGGACCAATGTTGGACTCTCATTATTCTGATTAAACATTTAGTCCCTCACAAATTCAAAAACCATGTCACTATCAAGACAAATTGACTACCATTCACACTAAAATGACTTCTCAATCAGCAGATAAACAACAATATACACATGAATACATCAACATGGTACTAGTACAAAAATCTACTACTGGTACGTATTACTCTCTAGAAACAAGCAATAGTGAAACCAACATGATACTTTTTGTACTACCCACTAAATAATGAAAATCACCAAGAAGACAAGAGCTACAGGGACCCAGAAAAGGGGGGGAAAAGGAAAAAGAAGACAAGAACTACAAGGACTACAAGGACCCAGGAAAAAAAAAAAAGGGGGAAAAACGAAGAGCCAAAATTAGAAAAATTACTGAGAGCAACTTACAAGTTACAACCAAGAAAATTGCAGAGCAAAAACCGAAATTTCCAGAGAAAAGTAACAGGAAACGGCAAAAATACAGAGTAACGAGGAAAGGGTTGTAAACCAACAAGAAATAGACCAAAGAAGGACTAACGACTTATCATCAAGCGCTACAAAGACCCAGAAACAACAACAACAACAACCAAAAATGCCAAAATGAGAAAGTTACTTGCAGCAACTTATAACCAAGAAAGTTAAAATTGCAGAGCTAAAGAAGTTTCCCAAGAAAAATTACCAGAAAACGTGAAAAACACAGTGTAACAGGAAAATGGCTTAAAAAAAAAAAAAAAAGACCACAAAGAAGACGAAAAATGCTAGTCTAAGCCAAAAAAGAGGGGTACCTACTACAGCGTATACAATACAATGCAGGAACAATTCGCAAACACCACCCCCAAAATTTACACCAAAAAGAAAAATGGTTTTGCAGCCACAAACTTACTTGAACTTCTGGGCATGGTGATCTTCATCAAGAATGTGAAGGCTGAGGAAGTTGAAGAGTTGTTTTCTTTTTCCCCCTTAATTTTGCACTTCAACTTCTTAACTATGGCGGTTCTTCCACTAAGCCAAAGGGCCCCACCCACAAAGCCAAGAAAAGATACCACCGCTTGGAAGGCGGTTATCGTGCTTGAGACTCAATTACTCATTTACTCCTTATCAGCTTTTAACTCTTTTTTTTTTAACTAAAATTTCACTAGTGAATATCTACCCCAAAAAAAAAAAAGAAAAGAAAAGGAACCCATCAACCTTCTCATGCTGCATTTTCAATCTTCATTCACTCCCACAGAAGTTGAGATTTAGAAGTTTAAAGAGAGATCTACGGGCAATGAGGATACATAGGGGGAATACTGTGGGGCATGTGGGTTTTTGGTGCTGAAGTGGTGTAAAAGTCTAAAAGCAAAGCAAGAAAATTATTGCAAGGGTCATTACTCTGGGAAGGTACCCTACCTACAGCTGGTCCCCCAGCTGTTCTTTTGCATCCCAGCACAGTAACTTTAACTTTTTTTTAACTCTTAGTGGAAAAAGGATTGGCTTAGGATTGGTTTTAGGTCACATCATTTTTAAGCTTTTTTTTTTGTTAAAAGAAAAAGTTTGTACAAGTTCAGCTTTAGTCGTCACATGGAAAGATATGAATTTGGAGTAGGGACAGTTGCACGCCCTGAACAGATGACGGTCAGGATTGGCCAATATATATATATATGTGTGTGTATAAGATCTAGGGTCTTGTTTGGCAGCTAATAAGTTTTTTGGGAGTTTATATAAAACTCTACTGTAACTTACGATAAAAGTTGTAGAAAAAATTTTTGGAATTGAAGTTTTTATGTGTTTTAGGGGTGTTATATTAAAATTTTGGGAGCTTTTGAGGATTTTATAGATAATGTAAAAAGTTTTACTTTGGGAGTTTTGAACTTATTAAAATTTGCATTAAAATTTGGAAGTTTTTAAGGTTCTATAGCAAAAAATAAAAAAAAAACTGGTAAAACAAGGTTTTGCCAAAAATCATATATGATCAACTGCCAAAGATCATATTTTGTACCTCACTTTTAATAACCATTAGTAGAACCCACAAAAATTATTCTATTCTTGTATGATGTTGAAAGTAAATTACATACTGAATAAATGGAATTACATTTTGTTTATTTTGTGTGAATCGAAAGTTACATTCTGTTCATTTTATGTGAGCCGTTCCGAGCCCCATTGCCCAGAAGATGCACTCAAGACCATGAATGATTTACTCCAACTTTTACAAATTTTTATAAGGATATTATCTGTTTTTGTCAATTGATTCAACTTGTGGTTCTCATATCTGGATTTGTTTGGATTGTTTTTGTTGGTCTAAAAATTTGTGCTTACATCGTCGACACAAATTCTAATCACCTTCTTATCTCATATACATCACATCAAAAAAATGCTAATTCTAATCACCTTTTTATCTTTTTAATAAATTATCTCAAAAAATCTACTGTCCAAACGAATCTTTTCAACTTGTATCTAGCTCATCATTGCGTGTTGGACTTTGTTCAACTCAAGTTAATTCGAGGTGGCCAGAGCGTGGTCCGGTTTGCGCAGTACTGTAAAAGCTAGTACTAGCAAAAGTTTGATGGTTATCTGTTACAAAATATCTTTTCAGGGTATGTATTATTTTGTTGAAATTTGTCTCTTAGCTTAAATTTGGAATCCAAGAGTCATCCTCATTTATTTTGATGTAACGTTCTCTTCTTTTCTTTTCCTTTTCTTTTTTTTACATATTTAACCAGTGTAACTGTGTAAACTCCCAACCAACCCCCCCCAATGACAGAAAAGGTATAAGGTGGTTGTATAGCATCAAACCACCCTTCATGTTGTACATAATTTGCATGTTGCCCCTTAACGTTGTTTTGATGGCAACGGCGCTCACTTCTGGTTTCATCTTTTGGAGGCTTATTTTGCCAAGTTGTTGCCATGAACTTTTTCCGGAAGTAATAGTAATTAAATTCCAACGTGCACAAAGTTCAGTTGAAATGCTCAGAATACCTCATTGATTTGTTAATTATCAAAATTAAGGATTCAAAAGCAAATACATTTCACTTAGTGTGCTCATATAGTAAGAAAACAGTGAACTCGACTGAACAGGCAACTCTGAGAATGAGATCTCCTAGTTTGAATCAATGTTTTTAAACTCGGACCGGACCGACCGGTTCGACCGGTTAAACCGAAAATCGGCCAGGCATCCGATCTGAGTTAACTCTCAAAACTAGAAAATTCAAAACCAGTCAAAACCCAGGTTTGACTGGGTGTGACCAAGTGAACCGATTAACCGAGTTTGACTATTTGACCAGTTTTTTTTTTTTTTACCTTTAACCCATTATATCCTTTCAAACTCACTTTTTAAGTTTTAGTAAATATGTTTTAACCTCTCATTATTTTAATAAAGTGTAAAATTAATTCAATACATTTTTTAAGTTACATTTCTACCTCTATATATATATTCTATTCTTTAAGTCAATTTATTTATTAAATATAAAATTCTCTAATTTATATATAAAGTCATAAATCACCAATTTAAGAAAAATTTTTATATATATAAAGTTGAAAACTACCAATTTGAGAGAATTTTTATATATTATTTTTTAAGAAAATTTTTTATATACTATTTTGTTTATATATTATTAATATATATATTTATGATATATTTATGACGTCATCCAATTCGACCCCCGTCGAATCCGGTCAAACCCATCTACCCCTGACCCCTGAGTTCGACCGGTTCGATGCTCGGTCCGAGTCTGAAAACATTGATTTGAATCTCAATCCCTCTTCTTTTTCTTTCCCCATTGTAAAGTTTAAATCTCTTTGACCAAAAAGAAATGAAAAGTCCTTATTGATGTTCATTTTGGTTTTGATATATGAAAGTATTTTGTCAGTGTCTAACATTCCCACCTCTTTCTCAATCTCCCCTGTGCATCTAACCCCGCAACCTTGGCCAGGGAAACAAACAAAAGCTATTTTAAACTTCAATAGATTTATTGAGAAGAACTCAAGTGATCTTCCTTGCTAATTGATTAGTACAATTTAAAGGAAAAACGAACCATGCATAAGTGAAAAAACTGTCGCATGAAACCAACTGTACGTTTGCAGTCTTTTATATGGATGATAATTAGATGATAGACATATAAACTTACATAAAAAGAAAGAAGAAATGTATACCATCATCTAAAGGTTTATTTTTCTTCTTTTTTTAATTTCATTAGGATTTCCAGATTTCGGACTTTGATACTTTCAAGTAGCTATTTGAAATTCAAGGACAATCCAAAAATGCATCTCGTCCTTAACAATCTAATTAGACCAGTTCTAGTGGACAGTTAGAGACAGCAAAAACACAAATGTTACTCATGTTACAGCCACTTGGTGACAGTGAGATTTGAGTTACCTCTTGTACAAGGCACAAGTCTACTAACCACCACACCAAGAAATATTTTTGAAATTAGATGAGCATACAAAAATTTATAAGACTAATGAAAAGTAAAATAAAAAAAAAAAAAGGAAACTTCCATTTCCTAAGCAAACACATCATCTTTTTCTATCTTCTAAACAAACTCTACCACTCTTACCCATTTATGCCTCTTTCATTTCCACCTTCAGACTTCAATCTTACATTCTTTCCAATTTCATCTCCATCATTCCTTTTTTAATCACTAGTTTTTAGGGTTACTAAATTCTACCTTCAGAGTCTTCAATCTTGCATCCTTTCCAATTTTACATCCATCATTCATCTTTTAATCACTAATTTTTAAGGTTACTAAAATAAATTTCTTGTACAAACTCTACTCTTCCCTCTTCTTCTATCTACCTCCTCCACCCTCCTCTCTCTCTCACCCTTTCTTAAATCTCCATGTGTTTAGTTTAATCTCTTGAAGTTTTCTTCCACAACTTTATCTTAATCTATACAAGTGTTATTCCCTTTATTTATTTTTTGTATGTGGAGTTTTTTTTTAAATTTGAAACTTTGAATTCTTTTCATTTATTGATGTTAGTTTTCTTTTCTTTTCTTTTCTTTTCTTTTCCAATTTTCGGTTAAAGATGTATCTCTTCTATTTCAAATTTTTTCAGGCTTGCTTTTTTTTTTTTTGTATGGTTGAAAGAAATTACATTTATCAATTTTCAAAAAAATTGATGTTGAATTTTCATGTTATTAAGAAAATTTTATAGGGCACTTCAAGACAAAGTGCTTTTGGATTGATGTATTCAAAATTGTTGGATTTAAATTTTTTTTCATCTCAAAAGATTTGGAAAATATCATTAGTGGTGAACAAAAGATGGGATCTGAAATCATTTTGTACCCAAGTGTGTCAATGTTGATGGAGATAACAAATTTTCAAAAAAAAAATTAAAAAAAGGTGAATCATTGAACCATTGAACCGGGAACCGGTAACCTGACTGGTTCAATCACCAGTCCGGCTTTAAAAACACTGGTTGTAGGTTGAAGTAGCAGCTTTTCTCCAATATGAGCAGACCTCAAGCAGCTCTTCTCCAAGATGAGCAGACCGGATGGTAAGCTTGGCAACTAAGACCCTGTTTGATAATCATATTCAGCACTTAATTTTAATGGGTTTAGATTTTAATCGTTTAGATGTGTTTGATAACAAAAATACAATATCTAATTAATTAAGTGGTCTTTTAGGCAAAATTTACTCCCAAAAATAAGTAATAAGTTTTTCACTTATCACTGAATGTGATATACATTTAAATGGATTAAATCTAGTATTTAACAATTCAATCACTTAATGAATTCAGATTTCAAACTTTAGTTTTCAAATTTCAGTTTTATCAAATGCACCCTAATTCAAAGACCTCGAGATTTTCCTACAAAGACTCAAAGAAACTAGTGAAGGGCCTCGAGATCAAGTTCCCAAGGCCACTCCGACGGCAGTGTTTTCAGAACTAGACCGGACCGGCCAGTTCGACCGGTTGAACTGCAAACCGGCCATGCCACCGGTCCGGTTCTCTATAATAGCCGGGAAGTAGTCAAAAACCGATCGAATCGAACCATGACTCGAACTTTTTTTTTGAAAATATTAAATGGGTGGTAGTGAGATTTGATCTTGAACCTCATATATAAGACACAAGTGTCTTAACCACTACACCAACAAGTATTTTTTAAATTAGGTGAGTACAAAATTTTATAAAACTAATGAAAAGTAAAATAAAAATTGAAACTTCCACTTACCCATCTATGCCTCTTTCCATTTCCACATTCAGAGACTTCAATCTTGCATCATTTCCAATTTCACCTCCATCATTCCTTTTTTAATCGCTAGCTTTTAATGTTACTAGATTCCACATTCAGAGGATTCAATCTTGCATTCTTTCCAATTTTACCTCCACCATTCCTCTTTTAATCACTAATTTTTAGAGTTACTAAATTCCACTGTTAGAGGATTCAATCTTGCATCCTTCCAATTTCACCTAAATCATTCCTCTTTTAATCACTAGTTTTTAGGAAATTTATTGTAGTAACCCAAAACACTAGTGATTAAAAGAGGAATTTCACCTCAATCATTCCTCTTTTTTTTTTTGTTGTGGTTTGGAAAAGTTACATCTATCAAATATGAAATTTCACTATATTTTTAATTTTTTCATGCTAGCAAGAAGACTTTTTTAGTGGATTTGAAAGTTTTATCTTTGATTTTTGGAAAAAGAATAATTTTAAATTTAATGTGTACAAAAATATTTTTAGATGGAGTAGAGATTTGGGTTTTGGGTTTTGGATTTTGAGAAGATTTGTTTGGAAAACTAGTAAAGGTTGCAATCTTACATTACAACCAGGGATAAGATGGGTTAGGCCGTGTGGCCTTTCTATAAAGTTGAGTGGGGGGGAAAAAAAGAAAAAAAAAAAAAAGACAGAGAACCTTTGAACCGGCCGGTCGGACCGTGACCCGGCCCCCTCTCCGGTTCACTGACCGGTCCGGTTTTAAAAACATTGTCCGACGGTCAAGTTACATCCCAAGAGAGAGATAGGAAAGATGTCAAAGGGGAATAGAATTAGTCATCCTCTATCTTACAAATACTCCTGTATTTATCAATGTTTTCAGAACCGGATCGGACCGATCGGTTCGACCGATTGAACTGCGAACCGGCCATGCCACCGGTCCGGTTGAAGTGGTCAAAAACCGTCAAGAACCGGTCGAACCATGAGAATTGTTCGAACCGGTTGTTTTTTGGATTTTTTCATTTTTTAAAAATATAAAATGTGGTAGTAGTGAGATTTGATCTTGAGACCTCATATATAAGACACAAGTGTCTTAACCACCACACCAACAAGTATTTTTGAAGTTAGGTGAGTACAAAAATTTATAAAACTAATGAAAAGTAAAATAAAAAATGAAACTTCCATTTACCCATCTATGCCTCTCTCTATTTCCATATTCAGAGGATTCAATCTTGCATCATTTCCAATTTCACTTCCATTATTCCTTTTTTAATTACTAGTTTTTAATGTTACTAAATTCCACATTCAGAGGATTCAATCTTGTATTCTTTCCAATTTTACTTCCATCATTACTCTTTTAATCACTAATTTTTAGGGTTACTACAATAAATTTCCTGCACAAACTCTACTCTTCCCTCTTCTCCTCTCCACCTCCTCCACCCTCCTCTCTCTCTTACCCTTTATTAAATCTCCATGTATTTAGTTTAATCTATTGAAGTTTTCTTCCACAACTTTAACATAATCTATACAAGTTTTCTTCCCTTTATTTATTTTCTGTATGTGGAGTTTTTGTATTTAATTTGAAACTTCGAATTCTTTTCATTTATTGATGTTGGTTTTCTTTTTTTTGTTTTCCCAATTTTCGGTTAAAGATGTATCTAATATTTCAAATTTTTTTAGGCTTTTTTTTTGTATGGTTGAAAGAAATTACATTTATCAATTTTCAGAAAATTTATGTTCAATTTTCATGTTATTAAGAAAATTTTATAAGACACTTCAAGATAAAGTACTCTTGAATTGATGTATTCAAAATTATTAGGTTTAAACTTTTTTCCCCTCAAAATATTTGGAAAATATCATTAATGGTGAACAAAAGATGGGATTTGAGATCATTTTATACCCAAATGTATCAATGAAATGTAGTAAAGTGTCACAAATAGCTGATTGCTGAAGTGCTACGGCTCCAGATTTGAGAAGGAGGAGGAGCCAAAAAAAAAAAGAAAAGAAAACAGGTGAACCGATCGGTCGGACCGGTTGAACCGCGAACAGCCCCCTCTGGCCGGTCCGAGTTTTAAAACATTGGTATTTATAGGAACCCTCCACTAGTTAGATTAAGAGTTTATGTTGTACTACGCTTTGGTAAGTCTTACTTGTCTCGTCAATATGATTTCCTCCACTCATCGTGGTAATCATAATCAGTAACTTAACGGTCATAATCGCAATCCATTAAGCCCCAATCATGATTTCAATTCCACGGAGTGATCAGCTCTGATTAAGTCGGGCCTGTCAGCGAGGCTGACTAAACAGGCCACCTGTGGCCCACACAGGTGCGCGACATTCACCTCTTCACGGGTCATACAGATGTTACCATTGATAGTTGCAAAATCAGCACCATTTTCTTGCGCCATACTGACTGTTAATTGTGGCACTCACATTCAACAGAATACCATTTCACTTCTTGCCAGACTAAGAATGTGAAAATTTGAGATTGGATAAAAAATGAGCTCTCCGGTATTAGTTTTCATCTCGCACCAAATAGCAAATATCTCTTTCCACGATATATCCTACCAGGACTTGTTTGAATATGCTATTATTTGCAAAAAAAAGAAAAAAGAAAAAAAAGAAATGATTGTACCACTAACACATTTCCTAGGTATATTTTTATCTTTCTAGCTAACTCTTTACTTTACATATATCATATTATAAAAAGCGCTATAATATAATTTTAAAGATATTCTTTTTCCCCAAGTCATCTCCCATCCAAACTAGGGTTGAAAGATGAATCAAACGATTCGATACTTAAATCAAGTTCAGTTGATAATAGTTGGTTCAAATTTGATTTGCCAATTAGTAAATCTAAACTTGAATAGCGGTTTATGTTCAATGATATTTAACCTCGATAAAAAATTCGTTCAAACTCGATTCGGTGAATAAACAAATTATGTTTGGATAAAATTCAAACCTGTTAAAATAATCAAATAAGTTTAAATACTAGAGTGTTCAGTTTGATTAGCCCTGTTTATACCCCAAAATCCAAACACATTTGAACTACCCTAAATCTTGTATAAATTATTTTCTATGCACCCATAATTATGTCGAATGTTATGTGTATGTACCATGTACACATACTGATTTCTCCATTTGTTTCAACTTAATATCAAGTCAAATACCCTTCTTTCAGCTGGAGATGGACTGTCTATGGATATAAGTTAGGATAGTATTTCACCTTTAAAACTAACGGGAAAATGCTTAAAGTGTATTAAATACAAGTGTTAGCCTTGGGTTGTTATTTCTACTTCAACTCTAAAAGCAAAAAATAGAAAAGACATGACGATGCTGCAACTCAAAAACGTTGGAGAAGCTAAGGATTAACAAATTGGATCTCAATTGACTCCCATGATCGTATTAATTATTACCTAAATTTTCATGTCAGGAGTTAAAAAAAAAAAAATGCAAAGGCAGCCCCTAAAGAGGATTGTATTTGTTCAAGGATGAAAATATAGCAAAATAAAATTAGCAAAAACCAAGCATATTCTTCATTCTTTACCTCCCCATTTTTTCCCCTTGCTAAAGTAATAATTGTTTGGTACGTACATTTAAAAAAAAAAAAAAAATTCCTCTCACTCGGCCTCTTGTAGCCCACCCAAAACCACGGAACCAAGAAAAAGCCCAACAGCACCAATCCCAAGTGCACCAGCCACCACCGCTTGCACCACCACAAGGCCTGCAGAATCATCGGGAATCACAACAATGGCGACAATGGCCGCCACCAAAATTGGCAGCGCCGCCGAGGCTAAGGTGGACGGCGAAGACCCGGCAGCCTTCTCCAACAAGCTAAGCAGGCCCAATTCCTCTGCTTTGGAAAATAAGCCCAGTTCCTCTATCGATGAAAGCGTGAAACCCAATTCCTCAGCCTTAGACAACAATCCCGCCTTCTCCACATTGCTTAGGACTTTGCTTTTTTCCAACTTCTTGTAGACATCGAATTCCACTTCTTCGCTGCCTTCATAAAAGATGCCTGCACCAAACCATTTTTTTTCCCAGTTGCTATCGTATTTGTTTACCTGAAATCAATCACATTTCCAACCTGAAATGCATACAAGTAGGAACTCTGGACTAAAAAACTTCTTATCAGTCCAATTTTTCTAGTAATTAAAACATGTAGTAGTATACGAGTATAATATGAGTACTTACTGACTAGACTTTATTCATGTAACAATTTAGATTTATAAACATTTTATTTATCAAATACACTACTTTATTCTTATCATTTCAAGCCTTTTCTTTTTCTAAATGGAATGTGGTCCACAGGCCTTTTTTTTTTTTTTCCTTTTGAACCATTATTGTTTTGCTTCGCCAAACCCAACTTGAGAATTGAAATTAGATGTTAATCTGAATGTGCTTGTGTCAATTGGCGGAGGAAATTACAAACAACAAAGTGCAAACAAGAAGAATGAAATTGAATATTCAATCTGCTAAAAATTTTCATATATAACAAGATAGGAAATGGACCTGAAATTACCTTTTTCGGCGTTGCCATTGCTAGAAATCTTGGAGCATAATTACCAGAAAACTGATACCGAGGCGTTAGATTAGAGAGATTAGGCCGTAAACATCTCAGCTGAGAAGCAGCAGTGCTTGTTACAGCCATTGAAGACTGATTTTGTCCCTAATTCTTCTCTCTCAATTTTCTTCCCACCCAAAAACTGCAACCAGTTTTTTTGAGCCGTTCTCGTAGTTTTCCCTATATTGTCTGAATTTTGGTTGGACTCAAATAAGACCAATCTTTTTTGATCAAATATTACAGACCAATCATAGGATATCTTGCCCTATCCAGACAAACCCCACTCCTGCTCACGTGGACATATTCTGATAGCTTTAGCTAATTCCTGTTTTACCATTTTTTTTTTTTTTCCTCGCAGCTGAATTGGAATTCGAGTGCGTTGTTTTCGAAAATCTATAAATAGGGACCCCAAAACATAATTTTATGCTATATTACTCGGTAATTTGTACTAATTGTTCAAAGGACTCGACTAGTTCTTTAGAATTTTCTTAGGTATCTCTCTTGTCTCAGTTGATATAAAATAAAGAACAGAAATCAGAAAAAGCTTGTTTGATGCATGAACTACTACAAAGAGGACAAACCCTTTTCCTAGGAGTAAGAAAATTTTGGACGCAACCAATTCTTGATGTTAGTCATAGTAATTGTAGGTTGTGTTTCTAGTTCAGTCTGTGCAAGATATAGCATGGTAGCTTAATTATTAGGTTATCAATTTCTAGTGTTGATTAAAATAGTATGCTTAATTACTTGAGTGTAACACAATTTGTTTATTTATTTATTTATTTGGGATTCTTAGTAGGGTTGCTTATGGGAGTTTTTATCCTGATATTGTTTGCAGCATTTGTTCTCCCTTCCTTGGCGGTGGCACAATCTAATTCATCATTAATGTACAATGTTATTGATTATGGTGCAGTTGGAGATGGCTACAATGACTATACCAAAGTACTACTTAACCTTCGACCTATTCCTTTTTCTTGTTTTCAAAGTCGTTTTCATACTCTTATTTTGCATAGGAGAAATAGATTACTGATATTAGGAGATAGTATAAACGACAAAAAAAAAGATATAAATAAGGGTTGAAGATTTGATATATTTTTGTCATTTTCATGATCATTCTCTAATTAGGCTTTCAAGGATGCGTGGGAAGCAACATGCACGTCCTCACCAGCTTCAAATTCTTCTTCTGCTCCAACTATGCAAATCCCTTCAAATATGAGTTTCTTCATTCAGTCAGTGATTTTCAGAGGCCCCTGTAGATCGCCAATCACAAGTGCTGAGGCAGTCAACTAAGATGATCATTAAATTCTTTTCTTTTTAGTATATTTCTTTGTTTTAAAAAACTCAAAGTAGATGTGCGTATATTAAGTACCATAGGAGCAAAATGTGGAACCTTCTTATGCCGTCATGCAATGAATTGGATTTGAAACTTGAATAGAGGATGTAAAATTGGACTTTTGGTGTCTTTGTAATTGTGATGGAAATTTCTCGTGTTTGGACAGTAGATTATTTGGGATAATTTTGTGAAAAAAGCACCGTAGCAATTTTCAATGTGATGTATGTCAGATAAAAAAATGGTTAAAAATTATATAGATGATGTAAGTAAAAAATTTTGGCCAAATAATATCAATCCAAACAAAAGTTGGTGGGACGGAAGTAATTAGATTGATTGTGGACATGTCCTAAGCCCAGTGTATGATGTGCATCGGTGGCTATTGTGGGATGTGGATCCAATTCAAAGGTTTGAGAGGACTTAGACTGTATGGTGGTGGCAGAATTCATGGTCGTAGAGAAAAATGATAAAGCAAGCTTCGTAAGACCCATGCACACAGTAATAAGAATATTCTTTTTCTTATCTTGAATGATTATTCAATTTATATGTCTTCTTCCATAGTTATGGGAATAAAAAAAGCAAACCATGCATAAGGACAAAGAGTAATTACTCCTTTAATTTTTTAAAATTAAATGTCTTTATAGTCCTCAAAACCTAACTCAATTAAGACATCTCAAACCCTCTTACTTTCACTTTCTCCCTCACAAGGTTGGAGTTTGTATAGAACCGAAAAAAAAAAGGAAGAAGAAAGTACTAAGCATGCTTAATTGCTTATTGCTGTTCAATTTCATATAGAAAGTGTTTCTTTTTATCCATATCATTTTTTGTTTTTTGATCTAGAAAGTGTTATGTCTAGCGTAGTCTAACATCTCCACCTCATTCTCTCTGCCTCCCCTTTCTATTAAAAATAAAAAACAAAGTATTATGCATTCTAAAATTTAATAAAACCATACTTAGTTTTATTTTTATCATTCTCATGCAGATTTTTTTTCTTTCTTTTCTCCACAGGGTCGCAAGAAGCCAACTGTAAGTTTGCATTCTTTAATATTCACAGACCTGGAGCTTACATGAACAGGAAAAACAAATACTACCATATACCATTACCCAACTAAGGATTTTTTTTTCTGGGGTGCAGGCTTTGGAGATTTCAGACTCGGAGGACGTTCAAATAACTAATTTGAACTTCAAGGAAAGTCCCAAAATGCATCTCGTCCTCAACAATCTAAGATCTGTTTCTGTCTCAACCATAAATATTGATGCACCAGGAAACAGCAAAAGACAGATGTTATCCATGTCACGGGTTCCACAGATGTTTCCATAGACAGTATCAAAATTAGCACTAGTATCTTCTTGCACGATGCTGCCTACTAATTGTACCACACTATAAGTAACTACCACTAAATTTCCGTTTGAAGTGTGCTGTACTTTAAAAAACTGTTTTTCAAAAATAAAATAGAAATAAAAACAACTCTAAAAACACTAAATCCAACAAATATTTCAAAAATAATTCACAAATATACCAAAATTTTTTTAGAAAATTTACCCCATCTTCTTCGTCCACCACACACCACCATTCACCACCCATCATCCACCACCACTACCCCCTTCCTCTTCTCCATCCTTCTCCTTTCTTCTCTCTCTCCTTCCTCCTCCTCTCCTCCATCTCTTTCTTTCTCTCCTTCGTTCCTTCTTCTTTTTCCTCGCTCTTTCTTTCCTTCCCTTCTTCCTCCTATTCCCCTCACCCCCCTCACCTCCCCTCCCTCCCTTCCACGGTTACCTAGAGGTTGAGACCTTTTGGTCACAACTCGTATGATTTGGCTGCAACCAGTAAGGTTAGAACCTGCACGAGGGTCTACCGAGACCTTTGGGAAGGGAGGTTGGGGTGGTGGGGTACGGAAGGGAGGAGGAAGAAGGAGGAGGAAGAGGGAAGGAAAAAGGAGGAGGAAGGGGAAGAAAGAGAGAGAGGAGGGAGGAGAAGGAAAGAGGGAGTGGTGGTAGTGGGTGGTTAGATATTTTTCAAAAATATCTCAATTAATTTTTAAATTTTGAACATACCTCAAAATATATTTCAAAAAACACCCTGAAAAACACTCTTAAAAACATCTAGAGTAATAGTTTTTTACATCCCAAATGTTACAATAAAGTTTTTAAAAAAATACCCACAAAAATATCTAATCCAAATGGAACTGAAGTTTTTTTTTTTTTTAAACATTTGCATGTACTTCAATATATTAGGCTCTAGGTTGAAACCACTTTCAACTATATTTAGATTCCCATTTTTTAATCTCTAAACTTTAATTGAACACTTTATTCCCTATAAAATAAAATTTTTCCTAGTTAAGGGAAATCATTGATGGAAGTGCGACATAATTTATATTTAAGCGGGACAAATTTTATACTTTTAAGAATTAAAGGATGATAGATTTTATATTTTAGGAATTAAAATGGGAAATATATTATACTTTAGGAACACAATCAAGACATATTTTATACTTTAGGGATTAAAGTGTTCCATTTTAAAATTTATAAACTAAAATGTGAATTAATTCGGATATATTTAAAAGATGCAAAGTGAAATTAACCCCTCTGGGATCCATGTAGATTGGTTACAATTAAAGTATGAATTATATCCTATATGAGTCATCTAGATTATTGTCGCATATTCTTAAGTGATCTCAAGGAAGACACCTTAAATACTTGAGAATATAGGGATAAAGATGATTAATTACCAAAGGCAGAATAGACAAACATTTAAATTTCTTGACTTATAAAATGAATTCATGCAAAGCACTTTTACCAATTGCCACGTGATGAGCAGGTGACGATCGCATCTCAATTATACTTTTTTTTTTGGTCAAATGATAACTTGTAGATTAATAATCTTGAAAAGACAAGAGTTAATTACATAAGAGTGCACCCATTCTACTATCCTTGAGTGCCAAGTCCTTTAACCAACATGGGAAATCAAGTTCCCACTTAACATCATTAACTAGCTTAAGTGCAAACTTTGCTAGCCTATGACACAACTCATTTCCTGTTTTATACATAAAAGAGAAGGTGCATTGCTCAAAAACCTCTCTCATTTGCAAGATATCTTCCAGGATTGTTGACATACTGCTATCCCTTATGTCTGCTGCATTAATTTTATCAATTAACATCTTGCAGTCAGATTGGAAATCCATTTTCTTCCACCCAGCTTCCTTTCCCATTTGCATGGCAGTTCGGATGGCTAGAGCTTCTTCCATACCTGCTTCACCTTGCTTAACTTCAACAATTGCCCATGCTCTTAGTAGCTCGCCCTTCCAGTTCCTAGCTACCATTCCTTTTCCGGTTCTATGTGTTGCCTGGGAAATTGCAGCATCCATGTTGATTCTTACTTCATCCTGCCGAGGGGGTCTCCAAGACTTATTCAAATGTGAGAGAGCCGCTTCAGCAATGCCTCTTCTGCTATCCTTTTCTTCAGCTTGCTTGTACTCCAACCATTCGGATTGTGCTTTCTGAACAGTAACCATTTCACTTTGAAAATCATTGTTGAAGCTGCCTTGTTCCTGGCTTTCCAAATTTGCCAAAGGATATTAAGAGTTAGCTCTATGTGGTCTCGTCCTCCCTCTCTTTCCTTTGCTTGTAGTATTCTTTCCCACCATCTCCAAGTTTATGGTAATAGCACTTGGTACCCATCAACTTTGAAAAATCTCATCTACCTTCCTTATTTTCAACTTTTTGTAACATTACTAATCCATTTCAAAAAATATTATTAAAAAACTCATATTTGGAGAGAGCAAATATTTTCATGCCAAAATTGCCCTTATTTATCCTATTGTTTTTCCAAGAGTGAAGATATTTTTTAAAAACTTGAAAACAAAGACAAACAGAGTGAAAATATAATTGTAATAAAATAAATTACATCAGTAAGTGTTTTTAAGTTATAAAAGATTATTATTTAAAAGTATGTTTAAGATGCTTAAAGTTGGAAAAAATATTTCATTCACTGTAAAGTGCTTTCATTAATTTAAAGAGTTTAAAAATTAAGAAATTTAAACTTTCTACATTTTTTGTATAGATTGATGAATCGAATATTAGAAACAAAAACAATGTCTAAATTATGTTTATAAACTCAATTGAGGTATTTTCAAAAACATAAAAGTAATTTTCTTTATTATAGAATATTTTTGGATGAATTTAGAAATTTGTAAATTGTTTAGAATTTTTTTAATGTCCTAACATTCTGTCTAAATTGATGACGTAGAAAAAGAGAAAGATAAATTATCAACAATGCATTTAGGAATTTATTTGAGGTATCTTCAAAGTGTAAAATGTTCTAATTGTTACCTTTTTTTCATTTCTTGAATCATTTGAAAATTATAAAAGACCTTTCAACCTAATTACTGTGTTGTAGTTCTTAAGAATTTAATTTGGTTTGTTATGAAAACTAAAGGTTCACAAGAAAAGGGTATTTTGGGAATAGAAATATTTTATCTCACCCAATCTCTGAAATGGGGTGATAAAGTTACAAAAAATTAAAAATAAGGGAGGCATGTGAGATTTTTCAAAGTTTAAGGGAATTAATTGATATTACTACAAACCTCAAGGGAGGTTTCTGAAATTATCCCTTGTTTGAAATGTAAAGTCTTGACAACTTCCTTAGCGTAAACTATGAAAGCATGCGAAATAAAAGCTTCAAGTCTGATATTACGGGGAGGGAAGGGGTCCAAGTTTTACAAAATTTGATTTTTCTCCCAAATTTTATTGCTCTTTATTTAATTGTGGTGTGTAAATGAAATTTTATTGCATCTCGCTTTATTGATGTTTTGGGTGCAGAAATCTGCCTTACAAATTTACTACATCACATTTAGACAAGTGATTGGAACATCAAAGAATAAAATAGCAGTGAAATTAGACTGCAGTGAGACAGTTCCCTGTAACAATATAAATTGGATGACATTCATGTTCTTTCAAATGAAGATTAGAATAATACAACTTCCGATTGCAAAAACGCTTATGGAACATGTCAATGACGAATGGTTCCTAATCTATCGTGTTTGACGTAAGTGTTGATCTTCATGCTATAAAATAGTATAGTTAGATATGTGTCATACCAAACCAGGTCAAGGATAAATCCCACCCCACTTTTGTACTCTTGCAAGTTTATCCATTGAATTAGTAACAATAGTATAGGCCTTGGACAATAATCTTTCCCTCCTTCTTCTTGTTGAAATGCATTGAAGACCTTTAATATTTTTTTTCATTCTCAACAAAATCTTTAAAGTGACCAGATAGAATGATTAATTTCTTTTGGATGAATATTAATCCATTACTTATTGAAGTGTGGGTCTATGATTTTATTATATATCTATTGGTGGTTTCAATTTGTCCAACAATTAGAGGAGGTTTCTAGAGTCATACGGATCGTTTGGGAGGTGAGAGTTGATGGGAAAGGAATAAAAAGTGAAAGAAAGAAGATGAGATGGCTCTCACGTTTGGGAGTTTATTAGGGACAGAAACCAGCTGAAAGCGGAAGATTTGGTAGAATCCTTTTGGCCGTTACAGTTAAAAGGAAACTCTGGGCAGAAAACAAAGGAAAGTTAAAAAAAGTTTCAGAGAATTTTTCAAAATTTCATTTCCATCCTTCAATGTGTATAGAACAAAATTTAAATTGACATATATATCCAAAATCCTTCATTTTCTTTTTTTTTTTCCTAAACTCCCAAACAGCACTAAAAACTATTCTCTTCTTTTCTCCTTTTTTTCTTTTCTTTCATAACTTAAAATTTCTTTTCTTTTGTTTTCCATCCTAAACTCCCAAACTAGCTGCTATATTTGAGGTCAGAAGTAATGCATTATTAGGAGGCAGATTCAAACCCCTAATTTTTATTGAACAAAGAACTTTTTCCAACTGTGCCTGGCTAGCTCTCATTGCCGTCTACATTCATCTATCTTCAATTGGAATACCACAGCAAATCAAGTCACTGACGCATCACAAACAAATTCAGATCTTTTTTGGTCTCATTCCGAGAAAAAGGCAAAAGAAAGAAAAGATAGAGTTTGCTTATTTAAGTCTTCAGTGAAGAGAAGAGAAGGGAGTATACCCAGAAAAGGCACAGGAAATACAAGTTGAAGTTCTCATTTCGCCAGTTTTTCTATGCCCTTCTCAGCCTTTTGGCTAGGATCAAGTGTAGTTTGATGTGGATTTTCTTGGAAATTAGTTAGAAATTCCCCCCTCATTTATTAATTAGCCTTGCTACGGAATAGCCCCATAGGACAAGTCAAATCCTAACCACCAATTGAAGATGTTATGTCCCTCTCTATTCATTGAATTGGTGTCTAATCAAATTGATGAATCAATAGTAGTAGTCATTTGCACCTACACTAGTCAACCAAACAAATCTCCCAATTAATTTTGGTAAATATAAAGCCTGGAATTTGATAAAAAAAAGAAAATGTTTTTAAATTAGTTTCTCCATGGCAATCCGTTTAATGAACTTCTTTTTCTTGAAATTTCCATTTTAATGGACCTAATCACGTACTTTTAGTAATTATCACAAAGTACAGTGAAATTACAAGGTGCTGAGTAGGCCTATGCAGTATTTTAAATTTTTTGGCTTTTCCTAATGTAAAATTTTAAATATTTTCACTCGATACTTAAAAGCGTTAAATCTTTATACTTTGGAGAAAAAATTGAATCGAGCCCACAGTTTATGTTGACATCATGTGTGCCACGATAGAAGATCCCATAGCATTTTTAAGTACAAGATGTGAACAAATATGGCAACAGATTTGCTTAGTTTCCAAGAGTTTACCAAAGTGTGAAGGAGGCTGCAGCAATATACTAATTGAATGTAACGTGCCGTTTCATGCTAGAAAACCCACGAAAGATAATAATGCCCCCAAGACTTTTCTCCTTGGTGGGAACGTTTAAGTCACAATGCTAGTCACTGTCTGATACCCAAAAAAAAAAAAAAAGATTCCATTAAGTTAACATTTATCCTACAACTTATTCTCACACAAGAATTTTCTTAATTGGACAATAATTGATAGGTTAGCCTTTTGCTTTCTATGAGGAAAATTGCGACAATGATGCCCTACAATGCTCAAGAACTTCTCATGACTTTTCCAATGGTGGACTATTCTATTTTGCAGTTGTATTTCAATTTCATAAATCATCCATTCATCCCCACAAAATGCCTTCCTAGCATCACTTTAATTTGTGTGTACCAATCATTCTTGGGGTCCTCTCTTATCCTTTTGGTTGACTTCATTTATATGCTTGAAAGACTTGGCAACTCTCTTATCTGAATCCAAACTTTGAAGGGATTAGAAAACGCTCAATCTTTTTCTAAGACGAAAAATCATTAGTAAGAATGCAACTTGTTCAAACAATCTAGATTGATATTTTTTTGGATTGTATTATTCAATATTGTATCTCCACTCCAAAACAGGAATCTCTTGCTAGAATGGATATGTACACAATGTATAGAATACAACACTGTACACTTGCTAAAAATTATATGGAAAACTGACATATTACTTTTCTTTTTTTGATTCTTTTTTTTTTCTCTAATATGTAAAACCATACATCAAGTTTGAATCCAGAGCTACATATACCATGTAACTTAAAACACCCAATACATAATTACATGTAAAAGATAAATATTTTATTCTAGAATTGGTTACCAGTGCTCTCAGACTTGTTAATATACCTATATTACATCAACTTAATATATGAATATGCACATTTACATCCATTTATTACTATTACTAACACTCAGGCATGTGAAGGATGCACTATCCTTCTTTTATTTTTAAAAAATTCAAACAGTGAAATAGTGCACCTGCTTGGTCTAGAGATTTATTTCCAATCCTTATACGAGTCTCATTAGAGTCCCCCTCCCCAATAGTGTAGGTTAGTGTAGGAGTGGTATACATGGTTGCCATTGTTTCAAAAAAAAAAAAAAAAAAAATCTCTTAGGCACATCTATTGTGGTTAGACAAATCCTTTATTGTATGCCAAAATAGGATGATGGACCCACCTTAAAATTTATTTGACATTTAATCTCATCCCCTAATTTGCAGAGAAAAAACTAAGAGGCCCCACCTATTAGAAGAATTCTAACGGCTGTGTTTTGCGTGACTTTGGTCCAAAAAAAAAGAAAAAAAAAAAAAAAAAAAGAACAGTCAATTTCCACAAACCTTAGGCGAAGTTGCCTGGAAGATGTGTAATGAGAAGATATTTGAAGCATGAACTTGTGGTTAGCATATTCCATCAATTATCAACCTCTCCAGCCAACAAACGAATATTCATCTGCTTAACAAACCTCTCTAACAAGGGATATGGGATTTTGGTGGTGTGTGGAGCTTCTGAGCAAAAACCCTCGGTCTAATACAGATAGTCATGTGGATATCGGTATCTGTTAGCAAGACGAAAATTTCTCTCATCACATCCAATTTACCAACCTTTATAGCACATAATACAGCGTACCACTCCAACCTTAATTTAGCTAATAATTATAAATTTGTTACCAAGAATAAACATAATGTAAGTTACTTGATTCATACTAATCTTTCACTAATTCCACTAATAACTATCCAGGATAATAATCCCCTAGCACGCTTACATGAACCCGGCCTATCATAGTCCAAATTTTGAGACGATTACATGCGTGCATTATGGCCAGTAGCTGTGGGAAGAGCACAATTGTTTTGCAACCTAATTAGATAGATAGCATGCTTTACAACATTACAATTTATTTACAACTTTGATGATTAATTAGTTCGAGGAAATCTTATATACACTGTACTGTGCGTGTACATACTGTCACACGGTTGGAGATGCGTAACACATTTGACCAAAATTCAGATGAGTTATGTTGTCGTGCATCCAACGATTCCAACCATAATGGTGTATACAATGCCAGTCCGTGAAACATTAATCTAATTAGTAGATCGGGGGATAATCATAAAGTATCTTTGGAGTTTATTGCCTACTTAAACGCAGACACAGCATTAAAGGTACAACGCTCTCAAGCTGGGCCTCGTGTTTATCACTTTTTCCTTGATTCTTACTCAATCGCCCAAATTTTTTTATCCATCTCGATAAATCAAAAAATCCCACGTCAGAAGCACCCCGTTCAGGAAGTATAAAATGCGGCCTAAGTGGCATTGGTGGTGTCATTCGCTGGCTTGTTTCTTTTTTTCTTTCTCCTATTTTGGCCTTTTCTCTTTTTCTTGCTCGGTAAGTAGGAGGATTTCCGTCTGTCTTCTTTCCTGCTCTCAGAGTGAGAAATTCTCCTTAATTCGACTCGAATTTTTCTGGGTTTTCGTTAGAATCTCTTTTTAATCTGACGTGCTGCATGAATTTCTTTAATTTGGGTTATTGTGGGTTGACAGTTCTTGAATAGTCCAGTTTGACATACTTTTACCGGTTTCTGAACTTTTTGAAGATTCCATTTTTTTCTCCTGTTGTGGAAGAATTCTTGGTGGGTTTTCATGTCAGGAGATACTCGTAGTTGGGATTTTTGTCTCTTTTATTATGTGGGTTTTTCTTGAATTTCAGGATCATGTCGTAGAGTCAAGATTTGGGCAGATTTTATGTTTTATTTAGGGCTGTACACAGCATGCTTACTCCCCTGATGATTAATTTGCAGATACTAGTGTTTATATGTTCCGTGGAAAAATTAACAAAATTACCGTAAAAGTTGCTAGATTCAGGAGAATCTTGAATATTTCCCTGTCCTTTATTTGTGGGTTTATGTGTTTCATGGATTTCAGTGTGAATTTCTGGAATTTTACTTGGTTTTCTGGTATGGGTTTTTCCCGAAGAGTCTCATGATCATATTATATATTAAAAAGTTGTGAAGCCTTTTTGTTTTGCATGCCAAATTGATGTGATATGATTTGTGATAGTTAACTTTGTCTAAAAATTTCGAGTTATTAATTATCATCTTCCCTTCCTTTTAACCCTACTTCAAGAAGTTTGAGTTATGCTCTTGCCCTTTTTCTTTTTCTTTTTTGACACTTACGAAATCAAGGGATGTTACTTTGTCAGATGAACTGAGAGGGGATGATGTAACACCACAATTATATGTTGAAAAAAAAGAGAGAGGATATATTAACTATTTGTCTGTTTCTGGGGGGCAAGTATTTTCGATCTTTTAATATTTGTAAAATTGGCTAAAGCCTTGTAAACCTTGGATGTTGTGTTATGTGTTTCACGGATTAGTATTTCTCTGTTTTATGTCAAGAGATTGTGTACAGCAAGCCTTTATTTTTATTTTTAATTTTTTTTGGAAGGCATGGAGGCATGTTTGTTCTTGTATTGACATAATTGCTGGTTAAATTGCCAGTTTATTTAGCTCAGTTTGCTAAGGTGTCTAACTTTTCTGAATTACAACTGCTTTTCTAGAGAAAATGGGTAATCTGCTTTGCTGTGTGCAAGTGGACCAGTCCACTGTTGCTATGAAGGAGCGTTTTGGCAAGTTTGAGGAGGTGCTTGAGCCAGGATGCCACTGTCTGCCTTGGTTTCTAGGGAGTCAAGTGGCTGGCCATCTCTCTCTGAGGCTCCAGCAACTGGATGTGCGCTGTGAGACAAAGACTAAGGTGTACCCCTTTGATCTGTTGTTAAATCAGAATTACTTTTCTTTTTCCTTGTTGGCGCAATTCTCTGGGCTTTAAAACTGTTTTGAATAGTGCAATTTGAATCATTCTTTTGCTATGTGTGTTACAGGACATGTTATGAGTTTAATTACCATTATGTCAGTTAGAATTTCCATATCTTCAACTGAAACCCATCATTGCTGGTTTTTTAGGACAATGTTTTTGTCAATGTTGTCGCATCAATTCAGTACCGTGCCATTGTGGAAAAGGCAAATGATGCTTTCTACAGGCTCAGCAACACTAGGACCCAGATTCAGGCCTATGTATTTGATGGTAAATTTATACTTGTACTAGGACCATATTGTGTCTTGTTTGGATAAGTTAAGAGTATTCCATTGCTAAGAAGGTATGTGTTATGTCTTTATTCAGTGATAAGAGCAAGTGTTCCCAAACTCAATCTTGATGATGTTTTTGAGCAAAAGAATGAAATTGCTAAAGCCGTTGAAGACGAACTTGAGAAGGTAAATTGTTTTTCATGATGGTAATGAACAAAGATAAATAAAAAATCCTAGTTGGATCTTGTTCTCACACAAAATTTCTTGCAGGCTATGTCTGCTTACGGGTTTGAAATTGTTCAGACACTGATTGTTGACATTGAGCCAGATGAGCACGTGAAGAGAGCAATGAATGAAATCAATGCTGGTATAGTACACATTGTTCCTTGTGACATCTGCCTAGAATTAGAGCCTGCTCGAACTGCATGGTAGTTTATGAGGCATTACAGGAAACAAGTTACTGCATACAGAAAAGATGAACGTTAATTGTGATTTCTGGGTTGCAAATTTTTATCTAATTGTAACTTCTGGCTAATTCATAGTGTTTTTCTGAATCATTTGAATCTACCATGTTATTCAAAGTCCTGTATTGCAAACTTGGCATGTGGAAGTAGCAAATTTCATTCATTTGCAGATTAGAACCATCAATTGGCTCTGTCAACTCTTTCATTAGTACCTTTGCAATTTGAATTCACATTTATTTGGTAGTTTCACCATAGTAAATTCATTTTTGTCTCTTTTGTACAACTGTTTGTTGTTAACAATGATGGACCTTCCAGCTGCTAGGTTGAGGCTGGCTGCTAATGAGAAGGCTGAGGCGGAGAAAATCCTACAAATTAAGCGAGCTGAGGGTGAGGCTGAGGCCAAATACCTCTCAGGTCTGGGTATTGCCCGCCAGCGTCAGGCTATTGTTGATGGGTTGAGAGACAGTGTGCTCGGCTTCTCAGTGAATGTTCCTGGAACAACAGCCAAGGATGTCATGGACATGGTTCTTGTTACTCAATACTTTGATACCATGAAAGAAATTGGCGCTACCTCCAAGTCATCTGCTGTGTTTATTCCCCATGGGCCTGGTGCTGTCCGTGATGTGGCAACCCAGATTCGTGATGGACTACTTCAGGCTTCGGCAGAGCACCTGTAATGATCCTCACAAGTTCATCCTGAAGCAAAAACTAGTTACACCACCTTTTAATATCAAGGATTTAGTTTTTGTTCAGACATGACCTCTGGGAACTGTTAATTCTCGTAGCATCTTAGTGGCTTGTGAAGCTTGATGACTTCAATTTTATCAAGTAAAAGGTTGTTTCCTCATGTTTTCTGGTTCTGTTCATGCATGTGTTGATAGTCAAATCTCATGGTGAATAAAACATGTGTACTTGAAATGTCTATAGAAACAATGAAGAATAGGAAAATTTTGTCTTATCGTCTGGCTTGTAAAGGATTATTCTGAATCATACTGCGTTGGCGAACTATATGTTGATTATTTGTCTGTAAAGGCCCAAGACAAGAGTTGATGGAAGAATTATAGTAAACCATACCGATCTGCCATCCTTAGCAAGAGTTTGCATTCCTGAGAAATGACAGCCTGATGGGTCCTTAAACTTGGGACCTGTTTGGATACTATTTTACGGAGTTTTTCTGTAGAAAAATATATTATGAGGATTTGACATGTGTGAGATAAAAAGGTAATTAACAAATATGTTTATGAAAAATATAAAAAATTTTCTATAAAAAAATGGCTTTTTCAAACAATACACTGTCTTATAGTAGTGACAGCAGATACAATTGAAGGTGAATTTATACTTGAGCGAATTCAATTTTCAAAAGTCTAATGGTCCAGATTGTGCCTTTACGTGTGTTTTCAAAGACCCAATAACTCCGATTGTGCCACATCACATATAATAACATGGTGTGGCACAATCTTTTTTTTTTTTTTTTTTGACGAATGGTGTGGCACAATCTTGACCATTGGATTTTTGAACAGCAAGTCTACTCAAGTTTTGAAGTTGAAGGTGAGGATGAGATGTGTTGGAATTGGATGGTGAACTTTAAGTGTATGATGCATATTTTATCATGTTAAAAAAAATTTATTATATTTTTTCATCTTATTATATTAGTATTTGCATCATATGAATAATCTGTACTGTACCATATTATTACCATCGAGGACGACGTAACCCCTAATCCGTTACAAAAGTCTTTCATTCGTCGATTTGCTACGTCAAGATGCATCTCCCAAACCAAACCAAGAACGAAATAATGTCAAGGACGATAGTATCCGAGTGTGGTTGGATAGATGACTATTTGAAATAAAAAACTAAGATAATATTGCAGCAGCTATTAAGTTATTGTGATCTAATGTATGTAAATTAAACGTAGTTTTGTTTTTCATTCTTTAGTGTAGACGAGAGGTTTTGAATTTACAATCTCTCACTTACACGCTCTCTTTTGTATCATCCAACTCTTCCTTTTTTCCTAAAAAATGCAAGAACGTGAGGGAAAGTGCAGAAAAAGAGTTTAATATTCCTGCTCAACAAACATGCGCTAAGGAAAAAAATTAATTCACTTTCCCACACTTTTCATTACAAAAATAATAGTAGATTTTTTGGGATAATTTTTTGAAAAGAATACTGTAGTACTTTTTTGATATGATGTATCTGTAATAAAAAGGTGATTGAAATTTGTGTCGATGATGTAAGCAAAAATTTTTAACTAAATATAAGCAATCCAAACGCACTATTGGTCTTGCTGGTAATTAGACCAAAAAATTTGCTCACGAGTAAAAGGTTGTGTCTCTCTCTTTAACTGAATTCCTCTGCTTCTTTGATGTTCGAGTGGGTGTTGAATATGAGGGATATGTCTTATGTAAGTCTATGCTAAGTTATTTGGTTTCACAAATTTTCTCTCTTCGATTAGAAAAGAGTAAGAACGCTTAGTAATGCCATTTTGAATGGCTAAATTCCATTTTCACCCCCTAAACTATGGCTGTTATCTCACTTCAGTCCTCAAACTTCAATATGGTACACTTAAGTCCCTAAACTCACAAATCCGTCCCAGTTAAGGAAAATCGCTGACGGAATCTTGAATCCCATCAGGGTTTTTGGCGAGTGGGATACACGCACTTTGACCAAGGGCAATGATGGAAAATGACAGGAGAAATTGTTGACCAGATCTCCATTTAACAGCCACAAATGAGGTTTCTCTTGAGGCTGGAGCTTCCACTTTCAACAAAAATACAGAGATGGTGAGAGAAACGTGCAATTGTGGGAAACCAACATTGATGATGACATCGTGGACAGACATAAACCCAGGAAGAAGGTTCTGTCGTTGTCCTAACTACAAGGTAAGGAAAATTAGGTTTTCATAATTTGACATTTTTTTTTGTTTTTGATTTGCAATCACTGTTTTGCCGATTTTAATGAACTAGGAAGCAGGAGGTTGTAGATATTGGGATTGGGTTGATCCGGAGATGTGTCAAAGGGCAAAGGAGATAATACCTGGGTTGCTAAGATCAATGAACAAGATGGAGGCTGACATCGAGAAGTTGCAAGAAAACGCAAGGTTGCAGCAAAAGAAAGTGAGAAAGCTAAAGATATACCTGATTGTCCACTGGGTTGTCACTGTGCTGTGGTTCATTTTGTCCAAGTCTGGGAACGGAGGTACCTGATTCTGATGGAGAAGAAGCTGTTGGTTCATTTTGCTACTTTCAGCTTATTTCCTGTAATCTACGACTGAGGTTAACATCTTCCAAGAAGTTGTTATTTGTATTAGAAAATAGGTTTTAGTGGATAGTGTAAGTGGTGTTGCCAAGCTGATCATTTTTTTTTTTTGCTAGCCATGTAATTTGCAGCAGTAGGTTTCATATTCGGGTGTAGTGCTTCTTTATTGGAGAAGGCCAAAGTGGCACATTTTATGAAATTTGGTGACATTTGTGTCTCAATATTGAGAACTGTAGGTCCTGAAATGTGGGATGTTTTATTGTTGGAGTCTATTCTTGTCCCAAATTACATCAGTTTGTTGAGAACGAAAAACAAAAGTATGAGCACCAACACAATCATGGTAACAAAAGGAAGTAATTGCCTTTCCTAATTGTCCCGAAAATACACAGGCATGTACTGCCTTAAAACCAGAATTTAACAAATTCCTTGTCCACACATAATCTGCCTTTACACATTTCCGGATGAGCAGGATGAACATGAAGCAAAATAAATATTTTGGTGCAAATCATCTTGTTTGTTGATGCAAACAAAAGGTATGAGCCTTAAAATTTAGTAGTAGTCATCGTCTTATAATTCCACAAAAACCTATACCCTAGTTGATTGCTACTTTGAGACTGAATTCCCAAGCTTAGCAGATTGGTTCCCATCTCCATGGAGTTGCACATTTCCTATCCTAGATGAATCATTCATGCATCCAGCAGCTACCTGCAATGTACCAAGGTTGACATACAAGTTGCCCCTCCAAGTAAAAGGGGCTGGATTAAGTCCTTTGCTTAATTGACAGGTTGACCTGAAGTTTTGTGTGTCTTTGTCAACCAAGTACGAATCTGGTGCTTTCATCGTTACACCCGGACTATGTGAATAAAGTTTGCTACCACCAGCATTTGAGTTGAACTGCAACCAAAAAAGGTAGAAAAAAGAAATGCATGAGACAGTATAAATTCAGACATAATCAACAAAGCTAGTTAATTATCCACTAACAATCACTCACATTGTTTAGCCGTAGCTCTCCAGTCATGTCCAACGAGTTTCTGAATGTCTCTTGCCTCACTGTACAATTGTTCTTCGAGTGACCTGGCCTTCGGCAGAATGATCATTTTCTGGTCTTCTTGGTGACCTTTGCTTTTGGTTGTTTGCTATCCAAATTGATGTGTGCACTTACACAGCTCTCCTGTGTGCTCATCCCAACCACATCAATATTCCCTTCAGTTGTTGTTGAAGGTGTTGCATCTGTTGTTCTCCTATCCAAATGAGCAGCTACACCACAGTATTTGACTGTTCCAGCACTTGTATTCAACACCTCAACATCAGCAGCTCTACCATCTGTATTTGTAGTTGCAGCACCTTCTTGTTCAGTTCCCTGATCCGGAGCTTGCTTATTTTTATCCGGACAACTTCTTCTATTGTGACCATATTTTCTACACATACTGCAACTCATTTTAGTGCCAACTTTGTTGACCTTATGAGGCTTAGAGGGATTGACACATGTATTGCTTCTCCTTTCTTCTAGACCCTTCTTCCTCGCCTTTTTTGGTCTTCCAGTTGATTTTCCATATGTTGGAGGTTTCATTGTCGGCAAGTCTATGTGCTCCCATAGATTTGGGCCATTGGTTGGGTTCAACACAGGTTCATAGCTAAGAAGATATGTAGATTTTAAGTAGGTACTAGCAACATACATCTCTGGCTGTTCACGTCTTTTGTTAATGACTGCAACAGCATGACCACAAGGTATTCCTCTCAGTTGCCACTTCTTGCATGTACAAGTTTTGCTTGCCATGTCAACAATAAACTGGTCACCAAATGGACAGGATATTTGATACTTGTTTGTTCTAGCATATGAAGCTATGAACATGCATTGCTCATGTTTGGACTTTTCTAGGATATCAAAGATTGCTGGACACAATAGACCTGCAACAAATGAACATAACATTTACAAATCTAGATGTCTCACCTTACAAAATGTGAAACAAAATGTAATGCAAAATAAACTACTTAACCTTCATGTTTAGACATTGTTTCCCTATTCTTCTCCGACCTCTTCAGCAAGTAAAGGTAGATGGTCTGCAGCATGCCTATGATAGGTAGTGACCTGGCCTTCAAAATGACAGCATTAAATGTCTCGCACATGTTGTTAACTAAGATATCACAGTCGAAGTCAGATCTGAAATGGGCTCTAGACCATGTCTCTGGATCTTTTTCATCAAGCCACATATGTGCTGCCTCAGATTCTTGCCTTAGTTGCTCCATTTCAGCTTTGAATTGGTTAACATATGAAGCCTTTGCACATCTCCATAATCTCTCTCAAAGCCAGGCCCATATGATTCTGTTTGAAATTGCTGTAAAGGTGTTGGACACAACACCTATGTTCTACTTCTGGAAGTTTGTCACGGACTGCATTCACTAATCCCTATACAAAACATGGAAAAAAAATCAGAAATTAAACATGTCAACAACCACAATGACTATTTCAATAAATGTATCATACGAGCATATATGGTCAGAAATATTTACCTTCTGCTAATCATTCATAATGCACCAATTTCTGGAATTTGAAATCTCCAAATCTTGAACAAGGAGTCCTAAAAACCAGCTCCAATTGTCATAATTTTCCACCCCTACAACTGAGATAGCCAGTGGAAACATTTTGTTATCCCCGTCAATCCCCACGGCTGTCAATAGCTGCCCACCGTATGGACCTTTCAAAAAGCATTCATCCAATCCAAGCCAGTGCCTACACCCTGCTAAATACCCCCTCTTAAGTGGTTCTAAGCACATATACAGCCTCTTGAATCTCACATTCCCATCCTCATCTGTATCAGTCTCCACAAAAACTGTTGAACCTGGATTGGCTCTCCTCAATTCTCCACAGAAATCCTCCAACATGGTGTATTGCTTCTCATGGTTGCCTTCAATTATGTCTCTTACCTTTCTCATTGTCCTGTAGCCTTGTTTAAGACTGAAATCCACATTCAATTCTTCGGTCACCTTAGTTATCAGTTCATGGACTGTCATCGATGGTGCTTTCCTCATCTCAGAAAGAAACAACTTGCTAGCTAACCTAGATGTCATGTTTTTATTATGGAAGACCCTTCCACATGTGTGCTCCTTACTAAGGGTCTTGATCTGAAATGTATTTTCACCTTGCATCGTAGAGGCTAAAAGCTCCCAATTACAGCCCCTACATTTTACCCTCACCCTACATGTGTCATTCTTTACGAACTTCACATCCCTTCCATCTAGGATAGCAGCTATTCTCACTGCCAACCTAAGCATGATAACCGAAGTGAACCTTTGACCCACCTTCAGTTGTGGCTTCTTCATGTCAGTTTTCTCATTGAAAACTGAAAATTTAGGCCTTTTCTTTCTGGTAGGTGCTTCATCTTCAGATTCACTTTGACTCTTTAATTCTGCTGAACCCTCCGAGTCATATTCTGACTGCATGTCATCCACATTTACCATATCTGGATCATCACAAATGTTTATTTCAATATGTGCTTCCTTTCCCCTTCCTTTTTTTTTCCATTGCTGGTTGAGGGATGAGCTTCAGTTTCACCAGTGCCCGTGCAAAATTGTTGTCCAACCTTGATGGCTTCATCAAATACATAACCCTCTTCAGGTTGCATTTCATAATCTGAATCTGCCAACTTGTCATCACCCTGCTGATCATCATCAGTTTCTTTTTCTCTACTATCATCAACTGGTGCTTCATTGTTCCCATGTTCTCCTTCATGTTCAGTTTCTTTTTCTGTATGATGCTTCTCCCCTTTCTGTTCAACACCCTTCTCTGCAGTGTGTGTCTCATTTGTTGCATGCAACTATCATTATTAGTTGCCATGTCATTATCGACATTATTGTTGGATGCCATGTCTGATTCCACATTAGGCCCCTTGATGTTGTTCTCCTCATGTTTTGACATGTCATTTTCAGCATTGAAATTATTGTCTCCTTCTGCACTACATTTCTTCAACATTTCCATCCACGTGTCCTCCATGTCAGCTTCGTCTATTATTTCGACATCGCTATCTCTTCCAGATGTCTGCTTCTCTTTTGTAGCCTTCACTGAAGATGTGTTTTGCTGCTCACTACCTTCGCCCACCTGCCCTCCAAGGCTATTGAACCTCACATCAATGCCTGTACCCACAACTACTAGATACACTTCTGCAATTCTAGTTGGTGGTAAGGTATTTACAATTAATTGATAGTCCCTATCACACACACAAAAAAACAGTCTCTCTTCAAATGGCATCCCCGGCAACCTACCATACCACCCAAAACTAGCATCTTCAGGATAACAGAGTTTCACTCCACGTCTATCCATCACTTGTAGTGACCACTTTTCAGGATTACAACCATCTATATAGTCAATCCTTCCTCCTATGTACTCTTTGTTTGGATAGCTTCTAAACTCGCCCTGATGATGTACTTCCAACATAAATGCCTCTGGCCAGATGTCTTGTGCCCCAGTGTCTAAATATAAAAAAAATAGAAATTATTTAATAATTTGCCATGTCTGAAAATCGGGACCACAATGTCTTCAACATAAGGAACACTAGAGTTCCCAAATCCTGATTTATTGTAAATTAATTGAAAAGTTTATCTGGTGGGAACCATTTTGTTCCTTGTTTTGTAGACAGTGGGTCTCACACAAATTTCACAACACTAATTTACAGAACCCTAACTTTTGCACCATTCCCTGTGAAACAGAAATACAATTGTAATGCAAAATAGTGATTTTCCTAAACTTATGTCTCCATTATTTTATTCGATTAGTCCATATCAAAAGCTACAAATTTTATTTTCACATACTTGGTTCAGTCACACCCTCGCTTCCATTTTCTTTCGTTTCGAAGCACATAGCTTTTTTCTCTTCTGGCCGTTCTTCATCGTTGTTTCTCTTAGCTTGAGTGGCTATTAGCCCCGATCAGATATCCGCACTTATACCCACTCAAAATTTTTTGCAAGTTTTCTTCACCCTCTATTAGCTCTCCCTCTCTCTAGACGAAAGGAGACGACACTTCCATCAAATTGGTTTGTTCGTTTCTTCCAAACTTAATTCTAAAATTACAGTTGTGTCCTTGTCTTTTTGCATGAAAGCACTCACAGCATCTCATTAACAGTGCGTGTATCCCACACGCCAAAAACCCTGACGGGATTCAAGATTTCGTCAGCGATTTTCCTTAACTGGGACGGATTTGTGAGTTTAGGGACTTAAGTGTACCATTTTGAAGTTTGAGGACTGAAGTGGGATAACAGCCATAGTTTAGGGGGTGAAAATGGAATTTAGCCATTTTGAATACTAGTACAAGCATGTAATTCTATCATCCAAAACTATAATATTTTTAAATACAATAATTCTTTATAAATTTTTAATTGTCAACATCATAGTGATATTTCAATGTTTTCATTTTTATTAACTACTTATTTTGAATACATTAAATCATCAACCTAACCATTTTCTAATTATTTTCCTATTTTGAATAGATGTACATGCTTCGTATATGATTATTCGTATTCTTTTGAATGTTATTTATTTATTTTATACTTTCTTATCCCACTTTATATCTTTTTCATTCACAACTGTCAGATATAGGATTTAAATTTTAAACCTAATAGCAGGGAAAACTCTAATACCATTGGACCAACCCCAGTGGCATTTTGAATGTTATTTGTGCTAATTATCAGGTGTAATTGATTTACTGAATTTAATTGTTTCTAATTGCTCACCATTCTCATCAATTGAAATTTCATCAGCAATTAAGTATACTTTTTTATTTCCTTTTCCATTTTCTTCTGTAATTGATTTTTATTCTTCGTAACACATTCTAACACAAATGAACATGGACTCCTTTGTCCCAAGAGCATTTTTTTTAGTAATGATGTTGGTATTAAATAAACAACTTTGACAGAAAGTAAAATTCTAGGTGGAGTATAAGGGTAGTCAAAGAGTTTTTGATTAAGGTTTTTTACAATCTAACATTTTTGGGACTAATTTTTTTTTTTTTTGGTTCGAATGGATGTATATTCTTTTCTTATGAACTCTTTGCATTCTTTTGAATATTATTTTTCTTTTTGTTAATGATGAGGTGCAATTGATTTACCATATGTGACTGGCTATTCATTTTCGTCAATCGACATTGGCAAATGAGAATCCTTTTCTATTTTTTTTAAAATTTATTTTTATTCTATTTAGCATTCTCCATCATAAAAGCACAAGAAATGATTCCTTGATCCCAAGAGTACATTGTTTTGGTAATGATATTTGTATTGGACCAAGGACTCTGGCATACAGTAAAATTTGTGATGGAGTGCAAGACTACTCAAAAAGAGTTGTTGTCATAATGGAGTTTACTGTTCCACTTTTGTAAGTGTTGCCATAATCAAAATACAATGAATATAATTACTCGACAACGGGTAATTTAGACATAATAAAAACTAAGACAATCTTTTATTTACACTCCAAAGTGCCAAGATCTGTGATACTTTTATATAGAGTATAGATGCAGATGAGGGATACAGTTATTTGGCTTCACAAACTTTCTTTCTCGAGGAATTCCTATGGAGGAGGAAACATGATGTGGAAATCTCGTTCGTTACTGGAACTGAATGCTGAGAGGAATTCCTACTGAGGAGAAAACACGATGTGGAAATTCATAATGAAGGGAGCAAGATATGCCCATTCTAGACTTCTGAATAGCCCTGACGTTTATCTCACCTGCAACTGTTAAGATCAAAGCTGAGAAACAATCAAGGTGAACAGACGCTCCAATGTTGCCATCCGTGCCTGCTTGAGCTTTAAAATGCGCAAAATCAGTGAAGGATTGCTGCCCTCCAATTCTGAAAACAGTCTGATTGTGCCGAAATCTGTGGGTCAGCTCAGCTGCGAATGCAGTTCCTTTAAGGGGCATCGAGTAGCAGGAAGCACTCAGAGCATCAGCCTTCTCAGTCCTGCAGCATCAGAGAGCAAAACCATCAAAAGGAGACGAATTTTGCATATTGTATCAGCTTTCTGCGACGTCCACTCGAGTTCATTGTTTGAAGCAATCAGCAAGATAGTTCCTTGGTTCCTAGGATGTTCTATAAGAATCTTAGTTTTCCCTGAATCAAAACGTAATTATTATGCTTTCACAACGTTGCATAGTACCCCAAGATCACACTCTCACGAGAGAAGAAAGCAATTACAATGTGACTGCGGCGTTCACGAAGCGAGTAGTGAAGCTTAAACCAGCATCCCACTGGGAGAGTCGTCCAAGTAGAGTATCAAATGAAATAGCAGCTCCAGCTTTGTAAAGGCTGGTCCCAACTACACTTGAGAAATTTACTACCGGATGCCTCGTCATACTGACTCCCATTGTAACTCCTGCGTAATCATGCAAGTACTGGAGTTCAACCTGTAAGGTGAAATCCACTTCAGTTGATTGATTTCTGGGAATAAAGTATCCAGTCATACAGATTGTCATGATTCAAGTCGTGCATCAAAGTTTGATGGCAACTTCGTGCCTATAATCATTATGGTGAAAAAACAAAGAAGTTTTGGGCAAAAATTGGAACTCTCACCATGCTCGAGCTTTGGTAGGGTATGACAACCTGAAAAGCAGCATTTAGCCCGCGTACGATTCTGTCAACTGTAGAGATTGTGAAAATTCAAAGATCGAAAGTAAGCTAATCTTGCATCCAATGATAATTCATCTAAAACATCAAGCAAACAGAACCGCGAACGAATATCTGGTGCAGTTGTATTATACATGTTGCAGCTATAACTTTTTGAAAGCATAATGATGTTAAAGTGTTCATTTGACCAGAGCAACTGATAAGAAAGTGGACGCATGAACGGAAGTAGACGAGCAGACCATGATTATAGGAAAAAAAATTATCAATAATTGTTGCCTAGATTTTTTTTTTTTTCATTTTTTCCCCCTTGCTGTGTCTTGATGGAGAAAAAGTTCATGAAGGACTGAACCTTTCCACTATACAAATACATAAACCAGCTCACATTAGTGTAATTCGAAAGTGTAATCTTAAGCTGTACGTTAGGTGGTTAGTAAATCTCATCAAACAGAATAACAAACTTGGTGAAACTAGTTCTAAGTGCAGATCCTGAGATATAAACAAGCTGATGGAAGGCTATTATATCTTCACAGTCCTGCGCACTGTATTTGGATGGAATGTACTAAAACCTCCTTCTTGTGACACAAGAAGGATCTCTGCACAATTTTATCAAAGGATCAGTTAGTCAAGCAGTTCAATCCCTTGTATGAAACACAAATGGGAAACGATACAATCAATCAACAAAATGCATCTTGATCTGAGAGATTCTGGGCAATTTACGAAAATGCACAAGGTTTAATTGAAAAAGTCCTGGATTTTGTCCAAAATTTCAGTTAACAACATAAAAAATTGCCTATTACTTGCTTGGACATGTTATTAGTGACCTTGAGGAAATACAATGCGACCATTTGCCAAGAAAGGAATAGAAAAATAAAATTGAACAGGAAATATAACCTAAAGCTTCTGTAAACTGTAGATCGAAGGAACATACTCTCACTAAGGAGATGAAAACTCAAGTTGAAGTATCCAAACCGATAGTGAATTGGTGGTTGATGCACGTAGTCCCTGTGCAGAAGTCCTGAGAAACATTTGACACATTACTGCTACATTCTCTTAACTCTTTGTACATGTCTAAAGAATACTGCTCAGATTGCATTAGAAACTCTGACTAACAAATTAGGAGACTATAAATATTTTGATATATCTGCTGCACCAATAGCTGAAATCTTGAACTTATAGCTTCAGTCTATTGAGAATATAACATGTAAATGCAATTCTGTACTTTACTGCTATATTTTGTTTCAAAGAACAAAGCTAAAGGAAGCTAAAACACTACTGAGATTACCTCTGGCCCTTTTTCCGATATCCGAGTAAAGGCCGGGCTCCCTTCCCATTGCTGCTTCAAAATTTTCATGCTGGGGTTTCATTGGTTTGCTCAGAAGGAATTTATGCTAGAAAATTGGAAAGAAGCTGTTAAAATGGGAAGCTTCCTGCTGGATTACATACATTGGAGGAAGCTTCCTAGTTTTTTTAGGACAGAGTCAGACATCATCTGTGAACAGCTGAAGAGAATAATTAACCCATGTTAGGAAAAATCATACCTGTCCGCAATGGTAATCAAATTCGTCAAATGAAAACCTTGACAATCATTAAGAAACAAAAATATTACTTTCAGAATAGACACCACCTACTTCAGACATGCTCTAGTGTTTCTCTTGAGTTTTGCTACAATCTTGACCAGTTTTCTGATATGTATACTAAAGCCACCATTCTTTATCAAATTCCTCAACAATGAAGATGATTTTTAGCTTTCTCACAATGTACTAGAGATATTTACATGGAATAGTGATTTAGGTGGCCTGATAACTTTTATTGTCTGGTTCTCTCTGTTTTTTTTTTGTTTTTGTTTTTTTTGTTTTTTGTTTTTTTCATCCAGTAAATTAACTTGTATTATTAATCAGGACGAGAAAATCCTATATAGAAACAATCTTAAAGTATGGGCATCTGGAATGATCAATGAGCTATGCCTAGCTTTATGGCATTCATTTATCAAATCCAGAATTTATGCAGTCTGGATGTCAGTGCAATATCATTTTCACGCTACAACTAAATGGTCCCTGAATAAAAACTAGGTCTGCTTCTGTTTTAAATTCCATCACTCAAGGCTATAGTTTATTTGTCAGATAATCTACAATTTCGTTCTGGATAACATTTGGATGCATTTTCATCATATATTTGTGTATGGAAATTCTACTCTTGATACATACACAATCTTACTTCCTACTTTGAACCTTGTCTCAGAACGTTTTCCTACTGCTATAACTCATATCAGCATATTTCTAGTATCTAACAGATAAAATCTTCCAATTTCTACAGATCTTGATCTTGAATTTCTTGCACTAACACAGAAATATTCAAGCTGATGGAGTTGGAGCTGCAGCTTCTGCACTTGGATTTGCTGCAGTTTTTTCAGCATCACTGAGAAGCTTGACAATTTCTTCTCTTTTAACTGCTAAAGCCTGCATCTTGGCATCAAGCTTCTCAAGCTTAAGCTTTAATTTCGAGGGATCCTTCTTATCTTCAGGATTCTTTTTCTTCTTATCTTTGTCTTTCTTCTTGTCCTTTGCCTTCTCTTCACCTTTTTCTCCTTTCTCAACCTCATCCACGTCCTTCGATTTCTCTTTCTTTTCATGCTTGTCCTTCTCAGTTTTGGTTGCACACTCATTTTTGCCTGAATCTTCAGTCTCTCCCATGCCTTACTGTATTGTTCTTACCACCTAGACTAGTACCCCTGACAAGACAATAGCAGAAAAAAAAAAAAGAAAAAGGAAAGAGGCAAGTAAATTTCCCTGCATTTCTAAGTAAATTTGCAGACTGAACAAGCAGAATCACATATATGGGATTTATTACAAGACAAATAACCTTCCTTCCTAAAGGTGTTGTATCTTCATGTACTTACTATCTCGTATGAATCTGTTAATATTTGGAGGGTTCTGAGCTCAGATTTCAACATGCATTTACAGGGTCCAAATAATTGAAGGGAAAATGCTGAAATTGCATTTGAGAGTCTAATGAAAAATGAGAAAATGAAACACAAGAATTGCACAGGATTCAGCATTATTGGGAAACAAATAACATAGTAGATTTTTTTGCTCCTTGGGCTATGAAGCCTGACAGCAATGCCATTGATATTTGGACAAGAAATTTTCAACATTCATGAGACGTGATAAAGAGGGTATACATTGGCTATGTTTGAGATTCCAGATTTTGCTCCAATGAGATTCAATTAAGCAGTAAAAACAGAGTATTTGACAGACCTGAGAATAGATTAGTAATCTTTGGAACTTCACAGTGGTATGATAAATGCTTAAAGGGGCATTATCAATGTTTAAATAGAAACTCAAGCCTCTAATTCTGCACACCCGACCTATGTTGTAGCACATGAAAAGCGGATACCAACAAATTTCCCTTTTGGTGGTCTTTGTCTCCCTCTATTTTTGGTCATCTTTCCAGTGACCCTTAAAAATTTAGCCTCAACTGCCACTTTCTTTCCAGGCCACAAGCTAGACGATTATTACTCCATCACCATTTCATTTTCCAGGTCTACCAATCAGTACTCGTGAATTTTCAGCTTTTTTTTTTTAATCCAAAATTTGTAATTAAAGGCATCATCATATTGATCAACAACTCCCTAATTAAGGATCGTTGCTGTTCTGGTAAATCAAATTTTATTTGCCTATGCCAGGGGTCATAAACACACTGCATTTGCTTTATTCTGCAGTAAGGTAAATCATTTTAGTGTTAACTTTCATTCTCCATCCACCAAAACAAATGGCTTAAATATGAAATGAGAGCTCAAGAGAAGCATATAACATAACATGCCTCCCAATTTTAGGCACCAGAACCATTGAGTTGTACGAGAAGGGGCAAAAAAAAAAAAAAAATGCAGTAGCAGCAACTGGATATTAAAATGCTGATAACCAATAGATTCATGAAAAGCTATTGCACATTGCAAAATTGGTCCACTTATATTCTGCATTGTTGCAGCAAAAGCTCTAGTAGTATAATGGTGTATTACATTTGATACTGTTAAAATGCAAAACCAATACTGTTAGTGCTTTTCAGGACATCATCACAGCCAAATAGCCTTCATTTCAAACCTCTCCTTTCCATTATCTAGACTCTAGACTCCCCCCAGCCTCTATGGCTATCTTTTCCCTTCCCTTTTCCTTATTTCAACAGTTAGTCAATGAATTCAAACATCAAAAAGCTCCCACCCCACTTGCCAGCATCACTTTTCACTTCTTCCCATGTTATTAATCAATCAACTTTTCAACAGATCCAAAGACCAAACAAACACAGTTTCACATTCACCATCAAATCTTCCATCAGTCCCACAATTCCTGGCGCCAAAAATTGATGACTCCCCCTACTAATCTTCTAACTAGTACCATTTCTCTATTTTTTTTTTTCCCCCTAAATCTACAAAACTACAGTAGCCTGTCAGATAAACTTGGAAGCCTCCTGAAGAAATTCAAGCTGGCTGGTGGCATTGGGTCCCTGAACATGGGATGGCGCAGAAAATAGAATCCAAGGGCCACTGCTACCATTTTTGGTGGCACAATGTAGAGTACCACTGTAATTGTAAGGCATACTCCTATAAAAATTTTGGTGGCCCTGGGGTCCCTCCAACTCACCAGTGCTTGGACCCTTTCACCCTGAGTTGCAAAATCACCCAAAACTGTTTGTACCCTTGCTGCCAACAACCTTAACCGGTCATATCTCATTCTAATTATTTCGGGTGGCCTTGAACTGGGAATTGTATCAAATTCCTCGTCCAACTCATCCGGGTCAACCGCTTCCGCTTGCGAAAGTCGGATATCCATACCCGCTGGTATTTTCGGCTTAAACCGGTAATACCACACACCGATAAGAAACACGTATAGAAACCCGGTTGGCACGATTAAATCCGGGTACCATACTAGAACCAAGTACAATACATGGACTAGAATTGTTGTAACCGGGTTTCTCCATCTTTTGATATCATCCAGCCACTTGGCCAGCCCAACCGCCCAACCGAGTACGGCCACTATCCGAAACCAGTTAGCCTTACTCTTCCTCATGCTCCACGTATGTGAATCCGCATCCAACATATACCGAACCACCTCCTGTCCGAGAGGTGGCTCCGACCGTGCCAGCCATACCGCCACCAATTTAGTAGCCGCCGCTCGTAATGCCTCCTGTTGAGCTATCCCCAGTGGCCTCAGATAGTGCATTCTTGGTAGCAACGGTTGCCCATAAGTTGCGCAAGTATCCGGTAACATCGATGGACAAGCAAATCGGATCGCCACCTCAATTTCACCCATCTTCTTAAATCCGGTTCTTAATAAAACCATTAACGGGTACGAATTCGTGTACACCCTGTTACTCTCCAATGTGGATACCCGAATCCGAACTTTCCCAATCCGATAATCCGGCTTCTCCTCTCCCATGTCAGCAAACATCCGCCAGTTGTCAAACACTCCAATGGTTAAAACCGTACAGGGATCGTACACTTGCCACGTGTACTGCTCGTTCCATCGTGGATCAAAACTATCCACAATGGTCCGGGTTCGGACCCATTTCTTCCCGTACTTGGCAACACAATAAGCATCCGTGGACCCTTTCCCTTCACCCTTGGATTTCATCGGCAGCAATCCACGAGCACCCAAGATCCCCAGCTCCAAAATCCCAATGGCCGGCCTCCACAGCTGCTTTGCCGTGGGCCTGAAGTCACTGCACACGTGCGCCGCCTCGTCTAGCACGTGATACCCTCCCTCCAGGCACATTCTCAATTGTACCCTCCCACAGTAGGCTCCATGTGGTCCGCCTTCTAACCCGAACCACTTGGCCGCCACGTGCCGCTCATCCAGCCGCTGCTCAACCGAGCCTACGGGAATCACCACGTGCCCGAGAAGTGCCGGATCTTTGCCCGTCCGATCTTCTACCAAGATTATCAGTGTATCTTCCAGTGGCTCTCCCGCTACAAAAATTAAGTCCTCGTTCCAGTGAAACGCGGGAGCATGGTGGCTCATGGATGCTCTCCGGGTCCGAACCGACTGGAACCCGAGTTGCCCCTTGACCCGAATTTCCGGGGCGGTCAACGGGGGCAAATTCGGAGCAATGTGGAGGTCTTGAGCTTGAATGACCGTAATTCTCAAATACCATAGCTTAGGAGATTGGTATACTTTTGAGCGCGTGTGAGCCACGTGGTTTGCAGGGGCGTCGGAGCTCCAAGCTTCCGGGAAAGCATCGTCGGCCTGGGTTCCTATCCAAACTGATAACTGAATGTCGCCGGTGACACTGTCGTGGCCGTCGCCTCCTCCTCCGCCGGGGCCGCTGCCTTCAAGGTGGTACCATTGGGGAGCGAGCGGGCTGTCCGGTGGGTCACGCACAGGTACGTCGGAAAGGTCGAAGCAAACGCCACCGAGGAACCTTTCCGACGAGGACTCCCAGACGGAGATTTCTAGGGTTGAACCGCAATGCTCCACTTTATTGTGGCCGAGGGCAAAAACTTGGTGCCATTCCGGGTTGGATGGAGGTTCTCCGGGTCGGGTTGACCCGGGTTTGGACTTGACTGAGTGACTGGAGGTTCGGATCTTTATATACGGACTCTCACTCGGAGCCAGGTTGCGGGCCTTCACGATCCGACTGAACAAATACTGCATTGGCTCCACGAGATCGTGGGCTGGAATCCTTTCGGACGGATCGCCGGTGAATTTCCCGGAAATGACTCTCGGCGAGTAATCTCCGTTCACTGGTCGTCTCAGGACCTTAACTCTCTCGTTACATCTCCCGACTGCCGTGGCCTGCATCCTCCTCACCTCCGGCGCGTACTCCATCACCGGCGGAACATGCGCCTCCTCATACCTAAAGTGCTCCGGCGGGGCCGCATTGGCCGGCGGAGGCTGTGGAGGAGACTCCTCAATAGTAACGACCGGCGGGAACTGATCCTTCACCTCCATAGCAATCTCCGTCGGTAGCGGAACCTCCAAAATCCTCATGGGGGGCAACTCCTCGACCACAGTGACAGCCGGCGGCTTCTTGCCTTCCTCCGCCGTCTGCTCCGGGGCCGGGGGTGGTGGTTCCTCCTGAGGTGGTGGCTCAGGCGGGGCCTCTAGTTCATCATAGTAATAAATCTTCAGCCCCAGCTCACCTCTGATCCAACTGAACACACTTTTCTTCTCGAGTGGAAAATAGATTATCCCTTCTTCACCTCTCTTAGAAAACTGACTGCCGTAGATTTTAACTCTGCCGAGGAAATGGTTTTTTCTTGCATTTCCGCTGCTTAGCCTCTTGTCATTGTAAACCTCAATCTCTAGCTCTTCATATTCCATGGTGGAAGGATCAGAGACGATGAAATCGAGGGTCTCGTTCCAGGAAGGGTTGAGGTCCCTGCAGACCGTGGAAGTTCTTTTCTTCTGGCCGTCGAAATCCACCACGACATACGGGCTTGAACTGCCTTGCCCATCTTTAGGGAGGAGGTCGCGGGCATCCACAACTTCCACGATAAGTTTCCGGATAACCTGTGGGGGTTTTGGTGGTTGTTCTGGTTGCTGAGGGTGGTGGTCCGGTTGGGCCGTGGAGTTTGTCATGGTGTCATCCTGGTGCTAGGTGGTGGAGGTGGAGGAGATGGAAGATGTCTTGAGGTGGATTTGGAGGTTTTAGCAATCAGTGGTGAGTGCCACTGTGCATGGTTTTTGTTTTTGCTTTCTACGTGAGTTTTTCCACTAATTCGTGGGGTTTTACTTTTATTTTTTTCCGAATAAAAAAGTTAAAATTATGTGGGGGTTTTCTGTTGTGGCATTGGGGAATGTTTTTAGGGGGTGGGGGACTGTGAAAGTGGTGGGATGGGAATGTTTTTTGGGGCTGGTTGCTGAATGCTGATGCTTTCTTTTGCTGATCTCTGTGTGTGTGTGTGTGTGTCTGAGAGAGACTGATTCCATGCTCTCTGCTGAAGGTTTCTATACTTTTCGGCTAACACACAACTTTTTGGGTTCTAAAATAAGTGGACTTCTCTATGGTGGCAACTTTTCATTTACTGGTTTTATCTTCTTCTTTTTTCTTGTATGACTTGAAAATGAATAATTCTGTATGTAAATAAACTATTAACAAATGTGATTTCATGAAATTAGTGATTAGGAAATAGGAGGGATGGCATTGCAATTTGCAAGACTGCTATTTTTTGCTGTGAGTGTTTGTAGGGAGGCAGAGTTGGATTTTGTCTGAAGTTATTCTCCCATAGTCACAAAATCTATCATTTAAAAGTATGATTACTATTTAGATCTGTTGCACAGATCTTACCGATTAGGGGCTCGGATTATCTTATGGATATATGATATCCTGTGTCTACTTTTCTTGACACCCGAAAAAAGCTCCTAACTAAATATTCTGATGACACAGATTTGAACAGAGCCTAGCTTTTCAGGTGAAAACTGATTTGTATTGAAGATCCTGGAGCTGGATTTGAAGAATGTTAGAGTAATTGAAATGAAAATTTATATTCAACAAAACAATGGTAAAGAAAAGAGCCGAAAGTTTGATTCATAGAAAGATTAGAAGGCAGATGAGGTTCCTAATTTGTATTAGGTTTCTGATCATTTTTCTTTGCAGTGCAAGAACTTGTTTATAGAGCTGCCAGAGCAGAGGTATATATTCTTTGTTTGGTAGCTTCTCTCATACTATCTCCCATAATGCCATGTAGATAGCTCATGTCATAGTGGTAATGGGTAAAGCTTGACTTGAAACAGGCTAACTTGTATGAAAATGAGATTTTGTGTACAGTAACAAGATGCTTCTGTAAGGCGCATGATTCTGGCACCCATCTATTCTACTCTGCCAACGGCTTCTATCTTCCTTTTTGTCAAAGGCTCCAAACACATTTTGAGAAAAGTTGAGGATAAAAGCATCTCCTTTATTACTTGAATAGGGCCCTTAAAAGTCTTTCTTCTATACTAGCAGTCTTTGTCAACATAATAGCTGTCAAGATTAGATTGTGTTTGGCCCAGGTATAGTCGTGATTTCCTAAAAACCTGCTACTGACTTATAGTACTGTTATACAGGAAGTAAAAGACTAACAGCTATTCACGCTTAATTATTTCTTCTGAACTTTGCTGTCTTAGAGGGCACTTGGATGGGCTTTGCCAGTCTAGTCAAGCTTTTGCACCTTGTAGAGTGGTCTTGATGTTTAGATTAATTGCATGGAGCAGGATGAAAAGAGGTTCATTTGTCCCAAAAGAAAATGGTTCTTCCTATTCAATAGTTCCTAGTACTCTTGACTGACTTTGCAGTCTTGTTAATATTTTGAGTAGATGGAGAGGGTACACATTGATGTTTAGGTGTCTCTAATTTAAGTCCAAAACGCTGCATGTTCTGAAATAAGAAAGTTTTACTATCTAAATAAGCAATTCCACTTTAGGGTCATCCAATTTGTTGAATGACAATTTAGCAAGGATTGATGAAGCTATTTCCACATTGAGTTCGCGTAAATAGTGAAATTCCACATATGTTTGGATCAAACAATGAAGGTTTAGCTAGTATAATACTTCCTGAATGCTTTTGCCTCCTGTAACTGTTCAGTGTTATTGATGATCATGGGAGACAAAAGAAATAGTTAAAGCCTTAATATCTAACTAAAATGATAGAGATGTGACACTGATGTCTACGTTAATCAAGGTAAGTTGATATTATCCATTTGTTTCTTGTTTATGTTTCTCGTATAAAATGGAAATTCTGCAGTTTTAAACATGCACTTTTGGCTCGAATGTCGATGAAGCTTCTTTCTCTTTTAGCTGGTGGTAGTTTGAGAGGGATGTTTATGCATTACTTCCTCAACTTTTTCTGAACTGGTGGACTAGTTATGGAATCTGATCCTTTTAGGATAAAGAAATTTTTGAATTGATGCTTATGTAATGGATATTGCCCTCCTCTGGATGATGGAAAATCAGGTCAGCACCAGCCCACCGATAATTCCTGTACCATCCAATCAGCTCCAGACCACTGCAGTATTGTTTGTTTTGTTTTTCCTCTTTCTAAAAGGAATCTGATTCCACTAAAATTCCGATTTCTGGTGGAAACCAGACTCTTTTCCCCAACTCTCCTTCCTTCTCCTTTAATCCCCAACGCCCTGCTCTCTTTAGCTAATACGAAACTCAAGATGCAAGGCGAATTAAAGATATTTAAGACACTACTAATGTATAATAATCGGAGATACACGATTCAAACTATAGATGTGCCCTTCATTTTGGAACTAATAAACTTTTAGAACAATTTTTGGATGGGTAAGGTATGAAGAAGAACAAGGGGAATGAGAATGGTAAGAATCAAATCCATCATTTTGTGATCAAGCGCCAAGACCGTTAATCAATAGGCTAGATGCGATTCAGTGATTTCAGAGTTACACGTAAAAAAGTAGAAATGAATCCAGTTAATGGACAGAAACTCAATTATTTGGATCATACAGTAACACAATGCTCACCAGGTGCATGATCAGCCTGTACATATCTACATTGTAATGGAGCTTGTTCGAAGTCATGCCTTAATGTTCAGGATTTGTCTGGAATTTTTGAGAGACTAAAACGCCAAAGGAGAATGCTAAGACTGCTGTGAAAATCATCCCTTTATTCTTCTTCAATTGCAGTCCTAGTGTTTCCAAGAGGCTACTCTCATTCCGTGCATTTTCTTCTGCATGCTCTCCTTCGTAATCTTCTTCTTGTTTTTGTTCTTCACTCAACCCCTTCTCAGGCCCCTGGTGATTGTCAATTTCGTCTTGATCATCATTCTGCTGGTTCTCTTCCTGAGTATGATCAGTTTGTGCTGTGCCTTTCTCACGAATTTTGTCTTGATCTTCAAGCACTTCATGATCTTTGTCTAAATCATTCTGTTGGTTCTCTTCCTGAATATGATCAGTTTGTGCTGTGCCTTTCTCGCGGTTATTTTGGTTTTCTGCTGTAGCTATCTTGGGAATTATTATGTAAAGGATTTCATCTTCAAATTTAGCAGTAGTGTCTTCAATGTTCGAGTTGTCTGGAACTCGATAAGATTGCTGAAAACGGATGTGTTTCGTCTCATCCACCTGCCTTTCTCCGCTTACCAATAAATGCCCATAGTTATCAACTTGAGGCTTCACCTCATCCTTTTTAAACCCTTCAATAAGATGGTGAAAACAATGCTCAGATTATACATATTATCCCTTCAAGCAACTTAGATTATCACCTTGAAGCAAAGAAACAAGCATATACACACAACTACACATACAGAAAAACAATCAATGTGGAGGGGTTAAATCCAAACACTTCCGATGGCTTGTAATGGACAGTCGACATCTCTCCATAGTTCCATGCATTAATGGCTTGGATACCAAATTATTTATCAAAATTTATTTGCCTGCATCATCAACATATTTTTCAATTACTTTTTTATCTCACATACATCACATTAAAAAAGTGTTATAGTGTTTTTTTTTAAAATTATCTCAAATAATCTATATCCAAACACACTCAATGTATTTATACTGGGCATCGTTTTTTTTAAGTATGGAGTTGTGTAGATTTAACTTATCACGGAGAATTGCAAAATTTGGAAAATGAGATGAACATTTGGTAGATACCAGGAAGATCAACGATTAGACAGCGGCAATCTGAGTCTTCTGTCCAACCAGAGGAAGGCACAATCTCTTCAAAGATCACATCATGTGGGCTTCTCCTTTCAGCAAATCCTTTGCCACCTGCTCCTACTATATTTGCCATGTTCACCTGTTCTGTATCAAAATATGCACTTAAAACACTCAAAAAAAAAAAAAAAAAAAAAGGTCGTATGGCCAGAAACTCTGGAATTTTTTGGAGGATCAAACAATGCTGCTATTTAAGTTGTAATTTTAGCATGTCAATCAAAGGCCAATAGCTTTTCTTGCAAGATTTCTTATTCCAAACTTTTCCCGTTGAACTCTGACAAAAATGGCAATGTTAGATTTTTTAATAAATACAGGAAGAGGCTATTCTTTGCTTTGCTTGGGGCTCAAATAGCCTCTGCCTCTGGTCTTACGTATCTGGGGTAGTTTGAATAGGATGGAACTATGTACATCTTCAAATAACTAATGGTAAACTTTGACATACCACTTGTACACATTTCTCAATCCAACGTATTAACTGCTATTCATCCTATAGTTCACTATTCAGTCATACCTCAAATGGGGCAGGCACTCAGCACCATCTAATCATTTTTGGATTCCCATGAAATCACAGTGTCTGTAATACTACATTTTAATTTTTATAAGTTCACCATTTAGATTGTCATAAAGTTCTTTTTGTAAAAGAAAATGAAAACATGGTTAGAAAGTAAGCAATTACAACAATTAAGTTCATGTCACCCAATTCTTGTTCCCTTATATTTCTATAAAATCCTCTTGTCCAGTCCACCAAGTCTGAACCAAAAAAAGTTAAGAGCGCTTGGTACTGTTCATAGATTTTGATAAACGATAACGAAAAAGAAAAAGTTTTTGTTAAATTCGTTCATATTTTGCAAAAAAGAAATACATTTATGAAAATGAGCTTTGTTTTTAAAACATCAATAATGTTATTTTTAATTGTTTAAACAACGTCTAAAATATGATATCAATAAATCATGGTTGTGCATTATTTAATTTCATTTTAATTCAACCACCATCTATTGTTCCACCTTCCCACACTTCATCCTACTCAATCCTCTACCACCGATACGGTCCAACCCAGTCCATAAGGCATGGTTAAGGCTCCACAATCTGGACCTAGGTAGTTCGGTTGCAACAAATCCGAGTCTAATATTTGCTGACTCGAGTTCAACCCATTCAAATCTCATCCAATAATTAATAAACTAAACAATAGTTTTATTATGTTAAATGATACCAAAGAGTATTACCGGTCAATACAGTACTAATAGGATTTAATTAGATAAAGAAAAGGATAATTTCACTTTAAGCTTATTGTTAGAGATAGTTCCACCTAAACTCAATATTACATCTCTCTCCAATTATTTATGTACTCACTCATATTTAAATATCTATACTTTATACAAATCCTTTGATCTTATCACCACTTTTCTGTCAGCAGATCAATGTACGAAAAAAATAAAATAAAATGCATTTGAAAATACTTTGACATTCACTTTGCATCGGATGTTTAAAGGGTGATAAATGGGGAGAATTGAGAAGAGCCTAGCCCATAGAAGCTCTACATGAATCAAATTGAATCTTCCAACATATTTTTTCTACATTGATTGATATAAATATAGGTTATCTGTAAAACGAATAATCTTTCTGGTCAAATTTATTAGAAACTTCTTTACAAGTCATTTTGACTCTGATTAATGTCCATAAAAAGCAAAATACACAGACTAAAGATTGACCATTGCCGGAAAAGTACTGGCCTCCCCATTCTTCCCTCTCGACTTCTCATTGTCAAATATTCCAATGTATTAAAGCAAAATCCTAAAAGCTTCAAAAGAAAAAAAGGATTAATCCAATTGCATAACAGCCAAGGTGACTGGCTTACTTCCATTCATGCATATGCATAAACCCAATTGGGGTCTCAGTATTCTAATCCCTAAAAGTTGAGCATATTATGTTCAGACCTTTTATTGCTTTCATGTTACATAATTTATTTGTTTAAGAAAACCATTTGAAAAAAAAAAAACAAAAAAAACAAAAAAAGAGGAAGGAGAGATACAAAAATGGAGTTCAAGAAAATTAGCTTAATCTTAGCATTTGGTTTTATTGCTCTAGTTTATACCATTGAGGCACACATTGCCGAATTTGATGAGGTCTGGCAAAAGCGCTCAGAAGAAGCAAAGAAGGCCGCTCGCCAAGCTTATCAACCTGACCCAGAAAAAGTCACGTCTCATCTTAATGAGAAAGTCCACAGGTGATTTTTTTTTTCCCCCTAAATTCTCTAGATGCAATGGATTTTTCTTCTTCTCTTCTTGATGGAAATTTCTTGAAAACACAATAAAATTAATAAAAAAAATGTATTTGTCGTATACATCTATGTTTAATATTTTGTATAATGCATGATACGTAAAAATGGTGAGCAGGGTATTTCTGGCCCTTTACAGAGAAGATATATCATATGTTTTTGTAATAAATCATTTATCTTTTGGAGGAGGAATGTACAGGATTTCATTGCTGTGAGTATGGATCATTGAAAATTGGAAGGCATGTATTAATTTGGATATCTCCCTTCAACTGTTCCTGCCAAATGCATTAATTTTAGAGTTTAGTACGTAAATGATTTATGCATGGATTCATGCAGGTCTATTGATGGCCACAATAGCACAAGACGGGACTTGCACAGATATAATGGTCCATGCAAAGCCACAAACCCTATTGACCAATGCTGGAGATGCAGGAACAATTGGGCTAGAAATCGGATGAAGCTAGCTGATTGTGCTCTTGGCTTTGGGCGCCACACAACTGGAGGCAAAGGTGGTAGGATTTATAAGGTCACTGATCCTTCTGATGATGACCTGATCAATCCTAAGCCTGGAACTTTAAGGCATGCCCTTATCCAGCCTGAGCCTCTGTGGATTATATTCACCAAGAATATGGTGATTAGGCTTAGCGAAGAGCTTATCATGACCAGCAACAAGACAATCGACGGCCGCGGCGTACAAGTCCATATTGCATATGGAGCTGGACTCACTCTGCAATATGTACATAATATTATCATCCATAATCTTCACATTCATGATATTAAGGCTGGTAATGGTGGCCTGATTAGAGACTCTATCAATCATTATGGTTCTCGTTCAAGAAGTGATGGAGATGGTATTTCAATCTTCGGTTCCACGAATCTTTGGATTGATCACATCTCAATGTCCAATTGCAATGATGGACTCATTGATGCTGTTGAGGCTCCAACAGCTATAACCATCTCCAATTGCCATTTCACTCATCATAATGAGGTAATTGTATATCATTCAGGGAACAAACAGGCCAGAATTGAGGATTTTAGTGATCAATATGCATGTCTATGACAATAGATTCCTACTTTTCATGTCAAGAATTGATACAAAATTTTGTTATGGATTCCACAGGCAATGCTCTTTGGTGCAAGTGATAGCTACTCTGACGATTCCATAATGCAAATAACTGTTGCATTCAACCACTATGGTCAGGGAATAGAGCAAAGAATGCCAAGAGCTAGATGGGGTTTCGTGCATATAGTGAACAATGATTACACACACTGGCTAATGTATGCCATTGGAGGGAGTCAACACCCCACTATACTTAGCCAAGGCAATCGATTCATTGCTCCAGAAAATCCATATGCTAAAGAGGTAACTCTAATTAGCAATCAAATACTATTCACACGTATAAACACTGTACAAAACGATTTAGCCATTGGGCCAATTCTAGTTAAGATACTGATTTTATTAGAAGACACTAAATAGTGTGCTCCATAATATAGATGCCTCTATAATGGCGAGTGCAATCTTTTAGACCATCAAGAAGATCTTAATTTTTTTTTTCCTAATCATTAATGCAAAACCATGGTGATGCAGGTGACCAAGAGGGACTATGCACCACAAAGTGTGTGGAAGGATTGGGTATGGAAATCGCAGGGAGATCTCATGATGAATGGAGCATTCTTTGTTCAATCAGGAGATTCCAATCACAATTTTGGCTCCAGTGCAGATTTGATCGGTCCAAAGCCTGGGGAATTTGCAAATAGGCTCACACGTTTTGCAGGAGCTCTAAATTGTATAGCCAAAAGGCCATGTTAAAACCCACAGAACTATACAATTAATGATTTCAAACAAGCCCGCAAGGAGTCTGGAAAAGAATTAAGAAGAGATTTAATGGAGACCGCTTGTTTGGGAAACTTTGTGCTCCCTGCTTTTCAACTCTTGATAAAAAGTCTGGTTGCCTGCTCACACAGAAAGGAAAAAGAAAAGGGAAAAGTTGTCTGAATTTCTTGTTTTGCATAACAGATAAATTTGGATTTTCTTTTGCTCAATTGCCTTCTGATTCTCCCTTAACATAAAAGATATATTTATTACCATCAGTATTCTTATTCTGCAAATTCAAGTGCATATATACTAGGCTCCTGTAAGTTCACCAGATCATTAAATTGATTATACCAACTTAGCTCATTAACCTAGTATGCCAACTACGATGACGAAACAAGATCTTCAGAGCTAAGATCCTAGTTATTTGGCCAGATTCCTATGTTGTATAAATGACTTATTTGCCTTGTTGGCTTCACTTCAGTCAATTTAGATCTCATCTTAGCACAACCCAATTTAATTACACTGCTTGGCTTCCATCTGCACCAATACTTAGCAAGTTCAGCACCATCCCTAAATCAAGTAATTTTTGCCTGACAACTCCCACTCCACCTGATACTCAAATTTCCAGCACCCAATTGGCTTTTTTCAGAGACAAGCAATAGCTTACCAACTGAAGCATGTCATTAATGAAGTTATTCTTCTTCACAGGCTGAATCTATAGATTTTTGTTCCTTCTTTGCCGCTATGCTAGAAGGGTCTGGATTACGTTTTAGACGGTTTAAATCCCTTCTTTTTCTAGATGAGGGCATGCAAAGTCAGCCAAGAAGCAATGAATTCTGAGACATTTTAACCAGATGAGCCTGAGGAGACTATCAAAAGATAAATGCTTTTCTTCTGTGGTATGCCATATAAATGGAGAAAGACATTACAGGATTCTTACAATAAAAGTTTTGTAGTTTAGATGAAGCCACATAACAATGAAAAGAAATACAAATTTTCTATACAAGATAAACAAAAGAAGAAAAAGGAAAAGACTTCTCTACATCCAAAATCAACAAGTATGCCTTAATCTGCTCAGCTGCTTATGCTGAAGACGGTGCATTAATCATTAAGCAAATAAGTGATTGTTAAACCTTTGTCCAAGCAATCTGAAAAATTTGCAGAATTTTGAATATTTAACAACTCCAATATCTATCACCAGTTGGACTGAAAAAGTAAAAGAAAATCTCAAAAATCACACACTAAACAATAAGTAGATTATGCTTGCATACAAGAGCACATCTCTTAATTTGACAGGTCTCCAATTTATCAAATATATCCATATGTACCGGAAAGTTCTTTTTTTGAGCTACTTATTTGTATTTGAATAAATGGTTTGGTGTTTAAATATCTAATTTTTTTCATGAAGTCATCGATCAAAGCACACAGTGGAAGTGTGGCTTCAGAACGGATTATGATCTTGCTATCCTTAATAAGTCAATCAAGCATTGAAGAGTTGGTGTAAAAGATGGTTCAGCAAATCAACGTGATGATACAATACATTCCATTTTGTTTGCATTTCCCACAAATGAGATCACAACCATTCAGCACTAATTAGCTGCCAAATTTTCAGCCATAGTACATCTGAAGCTACAGTCTCTTTAGTACTTACACATATTATAGTTATAGACGCTCTTTGATTTTCCTACAACATGGCTGCATGTCCTTTTTGGTTATTAAAGTACTAATATATTTCCTAAAATTCCTTGCCCTCTATATTAGACTTGTATTAGTTATTAATTAGTTTGTATAATAATGTCATGCACCTATGTGAATGTAATAACCTTCGTTCATGTTAAATGAAGTTTCCCTCTTTATTGTGGAGATGATGACATTTTTGACAATGTTGAATCTTGACAAGAAAACAAAAAAAGAACTACAGGTACAAACTTGAAGTTGCAGAATGCAGCTAATGTTTTGGAACTACTGACCTTGTGTTTGCTCATTCTTTCTACTACACTGTTGTTGCCAAAGTGGGCACCTCTAGTTTCATCAATTTCATAAACTGGATGCAAAAACAAATGCAGGAAATGTGAAGAGCATATAAGGCAGTACGTCTTCTGGGTTTAGCTTAAGAACAAATAAATATTTAACTGCACGACTTCCCAAGAAACTAATGAATGGAAATTAATGTGATAGACAGAAAACAGAATCTGTGTAGTCATAAAGCACAAACCTGTGATGCCTTGAGCTCCAACTCCTCCCATTCTAGAGCTGGATCGCTTCCTTCAACTATGCCAAGTCCAGCATAAATTAGTGCACCAATGTCCTAGATTTAAATTGATCACATCAGCTTACATGTCAATCATGTGACCCCATAATGTCATTCAACAATCACAATCTAGCATTGGTTGTGTGGCTTCATATACCATCATGCAAATTAATACTCTCTAGGATTGCGTACCATCATGCAATTAATGTTCTCTAAGATTGCAAAACTAGTGTTCATGGAAAAGACTATGATGCTCTAGTAAATGCATCCTTTTAAACTCACCTTTCCAATCAAAGCAGATCTAATTCCAACAGCAAACTCACTCTGTCCTCCTCCAAAGAAACCAACAGGACCAGCATACATCCCTCGGTCAAACATTTCTGTAAAACATTAATAGTTGTTATTTCACATACAAGGTAATATCCAGACCTGTGATCTGTTCATTATGCTGCAGAACAATCATAACAGCTGTATCCAATGTTGGGTGAAGATACGGGCAGAATGAATGTTATTGTCTATGCATGATTTGAACCTTCAAACATTTTCTGGCCTAATATTTATCAATGTAGAATAAAGTTTTAGATAAAAATAGCTCTAGTGTTTCACTCTGCTAAATGAAAACGTAGACACAATCAAAATATAGTCTCTGATAGACGATCTAAATATGATCTTCTGTAACCTCACAAGAATGTAAAAGGGAAAAGGTTATAACGAGTTCCAACAACATCAATCAAATCAATCGCACAACTTTTTGAAGTACTACAAGCACAATTTTTCCATCTGAATGCATATAATTCAACACGTCCAGTTGATGCAGTCTTACAACTGCAATCTTAGAAGAGAGGATTGTATGGATAGACCTTGAGTTTTAGTTTTTGACTTCAGTACAGAAAGGAACTGACTTTAACTACATTATGTGAAGATCATGAAAACAAAATATTCATGCTGAATTGGCGTTTCACTTTCAACATACCAGTGTCCGAAATAAAATCGCGTGCCACTTCAGTAGGAAAGCCACAAACTGCTGGAGTTGGATGAAGGGAAGACAAGACTGTGAACTGGAATTAAAGTAGTCAGCACTTCAGAAATGAAAGGAGACAATGACTCGGTAGATAAATGATCCACCATAGATCAAAAATTCATTTTTGTGTGACAATTTAAGAATCTCTTCACAACATCTCATTGATCTGGTGTGAGGATGCTTTGTCAAGAGAGACAAATCTAAGGGGGAAAAAGTACAGTGTCTTTTAGAATTTCCCTGCATCTAAAAGTGAAACTTCAGTTGTTTCGACAGAAATATACAGAAAGAAAAGGTTTTACCTCATCATCTTCAGATCCCAATGTCCCAGAAAATCTACCATAAAGATGTTGAACCCTGGACAGCTTTCTTACAACTTTCTCTGGATTAATTACTACACTGGAACACACGGTCTACAAGAAAATGCAGAAGCAAGAAAAGTCTGTCATATTTCAAGTACTAGAGAACTAATAGACAGTATTAAGTGATATATATTGTGACTTCGTGCTGATAACAAATTTCCATTAATGTGTTGCATGCTAAAATTTTCTGTGAAGGGATTCAGTTCCTTGCCTCTAGTTTTCTTCTTATGTTTTCTCGTACTATGGCAAACTCATGGTGGTCCTTAGGACTGTAGATGAATGAAGGAACAAGACAAGCTGTCAATACAAATGGACTAAAACAAGTAATAACATCTCTAGTGCCAAGATAAATACAGGTCTTTTGTTGCTCTATAAATAGCAAAGTATGAAACCTGGAGAATAAGTCATGTGCTATCTGAAGATCTAGAGACTCTGATCCTCCTCTAGCTCGGGTTGCAGCCAATGCTTCACTAAAAACACTGAACTCATCACGACGGAATAGTTGCTCTGGCTACAGTGTAAAACACAAATAGTCAAAATGCAAATAGATTACTAAGCACATCTCCAAATGTCATTCACCAAACAAGGAGATGACAACACAATATTTCTTCAGCTAATTGTATTTAGAGTCACAATAACTTATGATATATTATACTAGGAGAAAGTACACGTTTCACTACTGAAGATATACAAAAGCAATCTCTACCATCTATGAAACAATAAGAAATGGAGTTTAACCAGTCCAACTCTCCTTTCTCCCTTCTCATCCAACCACACCATAATGCCTATTGATCAATATCCTCACAAGCCCACGTTATAACAAGAACAGCCATGCAGAAAATATGAAGCAACAACGCAGAAAATAACAGCCGTAGTCCTATTAGTCCCTGAGCAGCTATCGAGCTGCATTATCCAAAACAAAAAGTAATAGATGAATAATTAGAGATGAAAAAGAAGATAGAACAGTCCAGAAGTTTCTCTTTTTTGGGTAAGCTAGCACACTTTACATTAAAAAAGGGGGAAAATGATTGTACAGAGTAAATGGAAGAAAAGACTATTATAAGCTCGGGATTTAGTTATTTGGACAAGTTAACTCCATCATCACCGTAGCTTTGAGACGTATATCAAGTTCTTTTTATATGTCAATACTGATTCTTCCTCAAGAAAAGAGTTTAAAGAAAGTGACAAGAGGGATCACTAAATACTCTGAGTACTTTCAGCATTTTCCCAAAAAGGCCACGAGAATAGTTGAATATGTGATGATTAATCGTAGTATTTGAGCAGGCAAAGGTCCATACTTATCATCAGTTTTTTCCACCATTAAATTTATCATTAGGTGCATCATTTTTTTTCTTAATCAATAACATAGTGGGCAGAAGACTATGAAAACAAAAAACAATGCACATAAAAAATGTTGACCACATATCACCACCGGACCACTTACAGTGTTACCAATGAATGCTGGAGATTCTGGAGGTTGAAGGTAAAATTGATAAGCATCTGTTCCCTCACCCTGCAGTTTAAGCATCCAAAGTTTGTGAGCCTTGAAAGAATCAACGGAGGATAATTTATTATAATTTGATTGAACAAAATACAATAATGACCTTTAGACTACCCAACCATGCCAAAGGGTCAACATCTGTTGATGTCACAACTTTGCTACTACGTGCCAGTACAACCTAAACTTGTACAGATAGAAGGAAGGATATGGAAGAGAAAGCAAGTTAGCGAGCAGAATGAGCAACAGTAGGAAATACAGAAGTGAAAACAAGCAACAACCTCAACATTGCAGATAATGAAACTTTTAGATTTAACACCTAGTCTCAACCTTCAATGCTTATTATATAAGATAGAGGACAGGGTATCCAGTTGCTATGATACTATTGTTCTATAACTCTATAAAGAATACAATGATCGGAATGCATGGAGACAGAAAACCCACAACCTTTTTTAATGGTGAATAGTCTCCTTTATCCTTTTCAAAGCCTGGTTTACAGATTTATCCCATGATATTCTGCTGGGAACATGAGCAGTACTTTTTATAGAAGTACGAGAATCTTCTTGCCTTAGCCTTGTAACAACAGAAGAAACCTGCATCAAATATCTAACTTATCTTAAAATTGGAAGATGATTAGATCTACAATATCTTGTGCACTGCACCATTAGAACCCACTGGACCATACAGACAGGAAGAGGAAGACATGGAACTATTCAGGACAAAAGTGGAAAGAAAGTATAACACATACCCTAGCTATTGTCATTTTAAGGGAAGCTATTGCATCTTGATATGTACATGAGAGAGCATTGTCCCAAGCAATTGTTGCTGCAACTTTTGAACTTCCTTCTAGTTCATCAAACTCAACCTGTCAGTGTGGTGCATAGAGACATCCAGTCATTTATAGATAGAAATCCAATCATATGTTCCAAAGGAAACATGAGTCCATGGATAACCTTTCTTAAACAAAGAGACATATTCACCTGAGGAACCATGAAGTAAAATGAACCAAAGGCCTTCCATTCTGGTGATACGCTTGCCCTCCCATCAAACCGAATAGCTCCATATGCCCGAATCAGAGGGCAGTTCTTCGACAAAAACCTTTGCTCAAGGTAACAAAAAGATAAAACTTAATTATTTCATTCATCAAATATTCAGACTAGTCATCTATTTTTAATCATTTTAAAAATACAATTGCATCCTGATGCTTTGATAACAGCTGAAAGTTCATTTTTAGATTTTTTCCATTTATTACTTCAGTTACCTAATTCTAAATAAAATGCTTATAAATTTAGGACTGAAAAGTCTCCAGAATAAGTCCTTCAGCCAAACACCCAGCCAAAATATTAACTGGAAATGACCAAGATGGAAAACATCAAGATCATCCATGATCATAGCAAAACAAGCATAAAATTGTAACAGCCAAAAGGTCTATAGTTTTTGCTTGACGAGCATTTTTAAACTTCCAAACAGACAAAGCATGTATATATAATACCATAGCTGATTCCATGTGTTGGAGCTGATCAGAGAGATAAATAACTCTCTGGATAAGCAACCATTTCAACTTACAAGAAAGAAACCACAATAAGCTAAGCACTTACCGAAGATAACTGCAGCGGCAAGCGTAGCCTCCCCAAGTTATTCTCCATTCAAATTTTGAATTATTTAAAAGTTTCACTTTATTTTGCATAAACATTTATTGTTCAATACTTTACACAGAATGCAAGAAGAAAAAGACAGCACCAGTCATCTGTAATTTAAAAGGTGTTGTCTAGAAATCACCAGACCATCTTTCCTCTTTCACAATATCTAGAAGACATTTCTGTTGTCATTTTAGATCAACATCTATTGCCCCATAGAATGGTCTAACCTCAGGATTTATTGGAAAAGAACAGCATACCCTGTTAGCGTAAGCTCATAACAGAATTAATGACAGCTATCAAGCCCTCTGTCCAACTAAACAGATACATTACAATTAGACCAAATGGCACATTGCAACTGTTGTTTGGTCATCCTACCAACGTCCAATCTCTCTTTAAATCTTTATTATTATTGGAAAACAACCCGAACATTGAAATTCTTCATTACACAAACCATGGAGAATATATTCAAGAAAATTATCACTGATCCATACCATTTTTCAACACTATCATCATCAGCCAGCCAATTTCATGAGCAAATTTATTCTTTTCTGACGAAAGCTAAAGATTTGAACAAATTCAGCTTGTAAATCAATAAAAAAGACTAAAGCTTTCGTTGCATTTTAGCATTCTGATAAAAGACATCTTGCATGTTTCCATTTATCATAACCAAAAAAGAAGTAGAATTTATACTTTAATCAAGAACTACAAACAGAACTACGAAAAGGGATTTCACTTTAATCAAGAATATCACCAAAAATACATCTGAAAACTTCAAAAATAAAAGGAAAAGAAGAATGTGAATGGTGGGTCAGAGTAGTCATTACCTCTTAATTGAGAGCCAATCATGATAAGAAAAGGGATGAAGGCTGCGAAAGAGGACGGCAGAGCCCACCCCGGCAACACTGACAACGTCGTTATCTTCGATTGAAGTGGAAGTATGGGGATTGAAGGCATTGCCGTTGATGCTCTGAGATAAATCAGAAATGGTGACTCGATTTCTACCGGAGAAGAAGCAGCGCGGGAGATGATGAAGGCTTTGGTCCTGTGAACGAAGCCAGTCCAGTGCTTCAATTTGCTCGAGCACTGGCAGCTTAGCATGGCAAAGGAGCAAAACAGTCAATTAACAATACCAATTACCAACATTGAAATTCTAATTTTTTAAAAAAAATAAAAAGAAAGAAATTACTAGAAATAAAGTTTAATTATACATTGAAAATATATTTCATAATACAATTAGGAAGCCGACACAGAATAATACTACATTAAATATTGGGAGACAGTGTCAAAGTTTTCTTTTTAATAATAAACAGATAATTTACAATAAAATTATGCTAATGGATGTAAATACATCACAAACACATCCTAAATAGAAAGATAGAAGAAAATTAATAAAATCAAGGAGGAATGAACAAAATAGTTCCTTACTAGTTTGGATTGCTATTTTCTTGAGTTTTTATAAATAAAAAATGTATTGTAATAATTTAATGTATGTGAGATAAAAAGATGATTAAGAAATGTGTTTATGAAAAACATAAAAAATGACTTTAAAAAAAAAACTTTCTTTGGCCCCTCACATATAAGAAAATGCAAAATAGTCCCTCACATATAACAAATGTATCAATTTGGTCCCAAAACCTATTTCAACCAAAATTTTAGCCAATACATGCATGTCCAAGTCACCTACTTATACTTTCAAGGGTAACATAGAAAAAGAACAACATTCTCCTCAAAAGAGTTTTCCCATCACAGCATCTAGGATGGGAGTAGGGTTGCAAACGAGTCGAATCGAGTTTTGATCTTATTGAGTCAAGTTTGACTCATTTTTCATCGAGTTCGACGAGCTCGAACTCTCAAAATGAAGTTCGATCTCGAGTTTGAATTTGAATTTGAGCCTAATCGATCTCGAGATCGTACCTACTCAAGCTCGAAAAAATAAAAAATAATTATTTTATATGTAATTTCACTATTAGAATAAAAAATAATAAATAAATAAATATATATATATATATATATATATATATATTCGAGCCGACTCGCGAGTTATCGAGCCTGAGAGAGTCGAGTTCAAATTCGAGTCGCTCACCAGCCGTTTGCAAGTAGGTCGATTCGTTTGTAGCCCTAGACGGAAGAACGTGATGGATCATAGAAGGGTCTTTTTAAGGAAACTTATATTTTTGTTCCTATTTTGCCCTTGTACGTAATTTGGACATGTATTTTTGGCCAAAAATTTCATTGGTAATCGGTTTTGGAACCAAATTAGTTTATTTCTCATATGGAAGGAATTAGTTTACGTTATTGTACATGCGAGAGACTAAAAAAAAAAAAAGAAAGATTGTTAAGACATGAGAGTACATTTTGGTCATTTTTCCAAAAAAAAAAAATAATCGACAAAAGATAAAGAGTTTTAGCACCAAATTATTAACAAAAACTTAATCAATTGTGAATCTAAAGTTAAGGGAATTAAACTTCGTATTGGTGTAGACATGCATGAGCAATTAAATAGTTTTGTGATGACTGAGACCTTTGTGTCTATCACAGCCTTAATTAAATATGAGGATTTCTTTAGAAACTAGAACCCATCTTGGTGCATTATTGCATTTTGCCTCTTCTGTCATACTAGTCATCTCACCTTCTAAGATAGTGCAATAACGCTTTAGAATTAGAAGTAATTATTGCTAGTTGACAAGAACTGGTGATCGGCAGAAAAAATCTAATGATTGAGAAAACTGAAACTCGTGAATCACCAATTGCGTAATAGGAAACTCATGATCCTTGAATTATTAGTCGAATCAAATCAAGTTTTGTTATAAACTTTTAGATCAGATTTTGTTGATGGTACGAATTAATTGATATTTTTTTTTTTGGGTACGAACTAATAACTACGACGTATACCAAGAAATTTATACAAACTGATAAAACTATCTTACGAGTATAATTTTTGTGTTACCCAAAGGTGGTTTAATTAGCCATACTAGGCAATTTCTAATTCAGTAAGCAATGCCATTTCAAGAATTCAACTGCAGAGCACTTAAATGAAGTGATCGAGGATGCATTAATTTCTCACTTTATCTGGATTTGTTCTGCCTGAAATGGAAATGGAGGATTATCACTCTATCATCAGTGTGTGACTGTGTGTGAATGAGGGAGAAGTTCTCACTTTATGAAAATCACGTCTCTTTCAAGAACTTAATTTATGTGAAACACCAGCAAGAAACCATAAGCTTCTCAATTTTTGGGCCATCTGATTTCAACTCACACAAGTATATGCCTACTTGCACATGATTCATGATAAGCACTTACTTAAGTTGAAAGGAATGATTAACTATTTCCTGTTAAACCCTCCTTTCCTCTCTTTGTATTGCACAAGAGCTGTTACTAGTGAATAATAAAACATTTTGCATCCTCATATTTTACCCAATACTCCAACTCTATCTTGAACTTTTTCTGTTACTAATACTTTTGCCACCTCACCCTAATTCATTCATCAAATATACATTGGATGCCATGAAAATAGCTGTGCACATCATCTTGAACTCCTATATGTCTACATGCACCAAATTAAATCCACAAACTGCACAACCACATTTTCGAGGTCAAGTGCAGTTCATGTTTTTCCAATTATAAGTTCCCTATCAACTAGGTTGAGTAGTAGAAATATAAAGTGTGTAGAAAGTTGTGTGTAGTTATTAAGCAACTTAGTTGGCCAATCCTTATCACAAGATCTCATAATAACTTGGATTTAACTAAAGAAATCATTCACTCTTATGGAGAGTAGAAATAGGAGACGTAGTATCATCTTATAGTTTGACAATGGCATGTTGTGTTTTTCTGTGGGTGGCTGTTTAAATATTTGGCTTAAGCATTAGCATCATCCCTATTCATTTTCGGATGAAGTAGATATAAAAAAGAATTACCTAAATATGTATAAAAAAAAATCATTTTGACATGCTGTATTACAGCACTTCTCCATCTGATCATAAACACATAAATTTCTGAATCTTCTGATAGTAAGACTACTGTAAGGCTAGCTTGAATATATTTTCACCAGAGTCCAATCCCCCCATCTAATATAATTAGACTTTTCAAGGCTTATGATGCATGTTTTAAAGAAATATTTTGAATAAGTTATTATTTTCTTTTTTAACATTGGATATGGGAATTTATAGTAGATAAAATAAACGACTCCATTATATTTTTCATTGTTTTATGATGAACTGTTGGCGCCCGTCTCACATTTTTGTCTTTGATGACGAGAAATGATGCTTTCTTCAACCTAAGTGATCCTATAGGATAAGTTAGCATAAGGTCGACCTACAGATTACTGCCTGATTCTAGCGTAGTTTATGTTGGATTTGGTGGAATTTGTACAGCAAAGCCTACATTGAAAGTTACTCCTTTTTAAGTATGTTTAATGTTTGGTAAAGCCAGTCTTCAAGAGTCTTTGCTTAGGCCTTAGCTTAAACATGTCCTAGTTTTCAATACAATATCTTAGATATGAAGGGTGATATATGAATATCAAAACAAATTTTGACTTTGACACTTTCTGGTAAAATGTACAGAAAATTCTTCCGAAGCTTTTCATCAATGAAAACTTGACAGACATGCATATTAGACAATTTAGATTCATCCATCCCTGTTTTTGCAAACCTACAGAAGATTTGACTAGAATTAGTTGATGGCTAGATTCAAAGTAAGAATTCTTTTCATTTCAGTTAGTATTAAAATCTACCTTAAAAATTACTAAAGTATATACCAAAAATTATTTTAAATATTAAATAGACATCCACGAAGCAGCTTGGTAAAATTTATTTCAGTTAGACAGAGACAACAAAATAATAATAATAATAATAATAACTAAGTTAGAATCTTATCGCTTTTACTTATAATAGGTAGCGTCATATCTCGGGATATGCTCTTGCAGACAATATATATTAAAAGAAAATTTTGAAAAACTTAGAAAATTGAAACCAAAAAAAAAAATTTCCAGACAATATATATATATATATATATATATATATCAAAAGAAAAAGTTTGAAAACTTAGACTATTGAAGTTCAGATAGTCTATATTAATTATTAGCATCAGAAGATAAAGCCTAAAATAACAACATTCTTCTGTATAAACATGATTTCAGATTAACAAACGTGTAATGACTTCAGATTAAGACTTTGAGCAATTACGTGGGTTTGAGTGCTATATGTCTTTGCAGCAATCAGTAGTTAGAGAACAATAAAATTGCCCCATTTTTATGAAAAAAAAAAGAATAAAAATGAAATACAACAAAATAAGAAGTACCTCTCCTAGGCAATTTCCTACTCTTAGAATGAAGTGAAAAATCTTCTCTCTGTTAAGAAAACAAAAGAATTGACCTGAAAAAAAAAAAAAAAGTTGCTTCTTCTTCTCTTCAACCTTTTCTCTCTTATTTTTCATTAGATATATATATATATTTTGGTGAAATCAATTGAGTTATCCAAATTTTTTGGTTTCATCAGTCAAGTGACTCATGCAGAACTATGAGCAGAGAAGATTGCATTATCCAATGCTCTCTTTCTCTGTGCCAACCACGTGGCAAACAATTTTCTTTTGTTTTCTCACAAACAACACCCCATATGATCACTCGAAAACAAAAGAAGAAAAAAAAAATTGTGAAGGTTTGTATAGCTTATTGAAGTAGGAACCAACCTCAAGACGGATGATTCCAGAGTAAAAATCTGAAGGCTGTGATTGCATGTCAGCAATGGCTGCGTTGAGACCTTCCATGGCCAATGCCGGCGTAGAAACAGCCGGAAAAGTCCGAGTTTCAACGGTTCCGACGGGAGCTCTTGGGTCATGATGATCACCTTGGCAACCGTTCATTGATAAAGAACATGCTGAAATAATACATCTCTGTCATAACAGGCAAAATTCGTCAAGCCCAGAAGAGCCCGTTCATTATTGATAGAATTAACAAGAAAGAGTTTAAAGGAAAAACACGCACAGAATAAAATAGGAGGAGGGGAGATTAATAGCCTTACTTTAATGGACATATTAGTCGACCGCCTTCTGAAAATGGAAGGTTTTGAGCTTGAGCACTGTTTCATGGCTTGAAGCTCCATGAAACTAGCATTATTGATGCCTTGTCCGGCTGTTGCAGCAGCCATTCCAGAGAAGTTGGCAAATTCTAAATTTTGCTTTGAGAGTTGGAAGTTTTGGAGTATGGTATGGTAGGGCATAGACTTGGCAGGTGGGAGTTTGATTGCAGCATAGCGCTACATGGGCTCTCTATTTATAGAGTGGTTGGGGGGTGAATTGTTGAAATGGTCCTTAAAGCTCTTGTATGGTTTAATTTTGTTCATGGCATATGAAATAATTACACTTGGTGATAGAACTTTCTTGTTGTTTTCATCACATTTAATTGACTTCATTAATGAGAGATGTACATATTTTATTTATGAGTAAAGAAACGTTAAAGTTTTACTTTTCTTACAAAACTCCCAGACGACAATAATGAAAAATGAATCATAGTTTAAAATTTTAGGTATTGTATGTGCTCATACATATTCAAATTTGTGCTTTCCTTCCTGTATCATTCTGTTTGTCAAATGGATATCAATATTTTTAAACAACTAAATATACATGTAAAATCACATAGAAAATATTTTTTTCTTCTTTTCGTTTTCAGAACTCCCAAAAAACGTATGAAAAAAGTTTAAAATCTTTTCCATTTCTTTCCTTTCCCTTTTTCTTTTCTTAACTCCCCAAAGATGGTTTGCTGTAAATTATCAAGAGAGCATTTTTGAGTGTCTTAATATATCATCTTGCAGATACGCAGAATTGAAAAGGACTGAGGAACTAATATTCATTTTAAACTCTAGCAACTACCTCAAGAATTCTTACAACTTCAAGGACCATTGGGTCAATTCCCAGCTAAACAAGAGGAGTCAGTTCTTCCTTCTTTTGTCTTTTGTGGTATGGGCTAAGGTCTTAAATAAATAAACTGCACTAGCTTGTAGAGATATTTATGTGGTTGCTTGTTCCCGGGTAAACAAGCCAAGCAGATCGTGCACTATTAAAGTCCAGCTGCTTGATGAAAGCTCGGTTTGAGCTCAGAGTTCACTGAATTCGAGCAGTTCGAAGTTTGAGCATCATATAATTCTTTTGTATTCTTAGCTCAATATTCAATATGAAATCAAATTTAAAAATCATTATGATCTTTGAGAATACAATTCTTCGTATTTAACAGCAAATCTAAGCTTATAACCATCATATTTGTTTTTACTTTTTGGTAAACAATTTGCAATATATGGAATGATTCAAGTAAACTAAAAAGAACCAAATCATCATTTTATCATAAAAATTATAATTTTTTAGTTCTCAAATTATAATACATATGCATATATTATTGATGTGTAGTTATTAACAATTGAAATTAGCTCAATGATTAAGGGAGGGTTATTGGAGTCTTCCTTACTGTTAAAAATAAAATAAAAAAGAAAAAGTGTATATGTATGTGTGTCTATATATATATAGAGACACACACATATACATGAATATTTATTTTTTAAAATTTAGTGGTGGAGATAGGGCGGGGATACCCTCCCTGTCCTACGCCCCATTTAAAAAAGGGAAGAAAAATCCCCATCTCAACTCCCGAATCCCATCATCCCCTCACGCCTGCCACCATTACCATTCCTAAAACAATTAGGCTGCTCCATGCATATATCCAATCGTCTTGCCGTTTATATAAATACAATACATGCATAGATATGCATGAATTATGACTTTTACATTCTATACTGTGCATTCTTTTCTCTGCATGATATTCAACTGTAGTTATTGCCCAATCTTACACCTTAAATAATACAACTGAGAAGGCAGATTCCCTGTGTACTTTCATGCTACTTGGTGGCCTAGGGGTGGCTCGGCAGCAAGAATCTTGTTGGGTTTTTGGACACAAAGGAAAGGATTAGCCAAATTCGCCATTAGGGGTGAGTCAACATGCATTAATCATTTTCATGCATGTCCTTAAATTGATGCATGTCATTGGCAAACAATCAACAAAACCCGAGGGATTCTTTTTGGAGATGCCCAATGGACATTGTCACAAAAGACAAAAATCATAATAATGGTTGCAACGCACTCTAAAGTTATACCCAGATATTTGCTTGGTTCAAAGAAATGACTTCTACAGTTCAATAGTCGCATGATAAATAACGAAGTAGAGTCTATCTTGTAAATTAGGCGATTGAAATAAATGTATGGCTTACGCTGCTTTTTGTATACTTTAAGCAGGTGCAACCGTACGAAACTTATCAGCCAAAAAGATGGTATGTATTTAGGCAATTTTCACAGTTTATTGATACAGATAGGAATCATATTTGGGCAGCCAATTCCGCTACTGACGGATGCTTGGTGCCTTGTAATGCGAGTATTTAAACAAATGAATAGAATTTGCAGTGGAAAAAGGTGTCATTTGTGATCCTACAGAACAAATCTGTGTCAACACATGTTCAATAAGCTTTTCACTCAAGCTGGGATTTGTCTACTTAACCAAGAATGTCAAATTACTTTTGTATATTATTCAACTTGTCTGGTCCTGGGGACTTGTAAACAAGAAGTTTGGAATGAATGACATTAGTTTGAATCACTATGAGTAACATAGCTGATAGCAACAAAAGCTCTATTAATCCATAGACAATTGATCATCCAACTGAGTATTCTGAAAGTTTCTTTTTACCAAAAAAAAAAAAAAATCTATCAGTTTAGATTGCTGTTCTTAAAGAATATGCTTGGAAGTGTTGTGTTATTTTTGTTCAATGATAATGGACTCGATAGTCGATACTATAAATTTTTTTGGTTATATTGACGTGCAAGTTAGGGTACACTTGATGTTCTTCATTGAGCTTCTTTATAGTCCTTTCATCACTTTTGTTGTTCTTCACTTTCAATGAGGGTTAATATCCTTGGCCAGTTACCTATTTTTCATTTTGCATATGACCATTTACATAATTAATGGTATGCATTGCTGAGACTGAACCCTTTTCCCAGGAATCAGGATGATTGTTTAATGCTCTTAAGCAAATTACAGGGTTAGATCCGGATAATAAATTGTAAGTTACAAAATCAGGAGCATGAAGGAGACCTACGTACCCCAATTGTTTGAATTGAAAAATAAACACTCAATGCTCAAGTCGGCTTATAGCTTAGAGATCAAAGCAAACTCTCAGTTCTCGCTTACTTAGGTGCTTCTTTCTTCTACATGATTCCCTAACGTGAGAGACTAATCTAGTTAACCAAGACAATTTTCTGGTTAGTTACATTAATTGTACCAATTAACTTACCTAGTTTGTGATTTTATTGAATTATCCAACCCTTTTATTCTTTAAGTTTTTCTACGGCCGCCTAGCATTGATTCAATAGGTAGGAACTATGACAGTGCATTTGACCACTCATTCTCTGAATGAATTCATATCCAGATGCTTATTTAGGTTGACGAAAAGAAGAACCAATGTCGATTTTCCGTTGATTAGGTAATTATTATCCCAAAACATAAATATTTTTTTAAAACATGACGTCTAAGATTCAATTCTCTCATAAGCAAAAAAACTTCTAACAATAATTTGTGGTATGTTTATGTCGATGAATTATTTTATGATTTTCAAATGTTTATGTATCTGTGACATGTTGACCATTAGTGAAGATTCATGGTAATGGAATTATGTCTTTTCAGTCCAACCTCTTATTTTCTTTTCAATTAGCTTAGCTTCTCTTTATACATCAAGAAATAGCAGCCAAATAAAACCCAACCAAACAAGACCTAGAAAGAATTATTAAAAAGGAAATAAGAAACCATCTTGTCTGCTTGCAACCTGCTCAATGCCTTCCATTACTCGGGCAAAAGTCATGCCATAGTTTCTTCACCAGTTAACAAGAAATGTGATGCTTGTTTCCTTTTCAAGGTTTTAGGAAGTTCAATTCATTTGATACGAGGTTTATTTTTTTGGAGCATGGAATAATGCAATTTTATAAAGTTATTTTGTTCCGCAAGGTATCGAATTCCTTAGCTCTATTTGTATAATAATTTCTCCAGCCATCAAGTTGTAGATGAATCTCCTATATTTCGTGTAACGTTTTGGTTAATGGGCGTCCAATGGCACGCGTAGGAGGGCCTTTAGAGCTTCTTTTTTTTTACCCCCTAGAAACGTGTTAACTAATTTGAAAAATTGTCCGAAAGCAGAAGTCTAATAATTGTGATTGTACGTATTCATATGGTAAATCAATTATAATTTAAGTGTGTTAGTGATACTTGTTAGAAAAATCCTCTGTCTAATGATTTCTTAAGCCACCACTTAAGCACAATTTGTCAAAATCAGCTACGTTGTCAGCCCAATAAGGATGAATTATTCCCCTGACTGCTTTCCTAGCTACAAGTCAGCTTGCCACCATTATTGATCAGGACTTGACTAATGAGATCTTAGAAAGTGCTAATTTCTCGCTCAAGTATCAATTTCCTTCATTCCATCTGTAAAATAATTTCTTGAGCCATCAGGTTGGAGAAGAAACCCGTCCCAGAAATCCCATTGTTAGGTATTCAGGTCAACAAGGGGCTAAGTGTCAAGTAACTTCAAATTAACTGTCATTTATTAAGGACTAAATGCCGGAATGATTCCCATAGTATGATGATGATGGCCAAATTGGTTATCAAATCGGAGCACCTTCAGCCAAATAAATTAACCGCTACCTCCCTCAATTACTTCCTGTTTGTATTTTCTAGACATTGATTAAACTAAAATCCTAATTCCTCCATAATCTCTAGCTTTTACAAATTAAGACTATGAATAATTCTGTCAACGATGATTCTAGGATGCAATCCATCATCATAGACAGTGCCTTGGTAACTGACCCTTTCGAGAGAGACAGATGTTTTTTTTTTTTTTTTTAGCACAACATTTTTTTTAACAATTTATCCTGTACCAGGGAGGAGGGAGGGGGATGGGAATGAATCCAATTAAGCTTACGAGCACTCGTAGGGAATTAAACATCATCCAAAAATGTTTTGAAAAATCTTGGATGGAAAATGCAGATAAAGGGTTATGAACCTCTCGTCTACATCCAAGGAAGATCTTGGATGGAAAATGCAGATAAAGGATCATGAACCCCTCGCCTACATCCAAGGAAGGACTTTGATCACTCCCCTGGTGACAAATGTTTGAAATGATAGCCACTGGAGGACAATTTTTTATGGCCTCGCAATTTTGTCACTTTGCCCACCCCATGAAGCATGTTACCTGGTGGGATTATGCATCATATTTGTTCAAAATGACGACACACCAATCACTATTACGTAGAACCTTTAAAACCTGAAAGTCTTGAAATCGATTAATACAGCTTCAGTTCAGCTTCCCCATGCAGACAAATTCCATTTTTTACCACTATTATAGCATTCGTGCAATTGTGCATGTTATCACAACATCTTTAAATCTAGGGATAATGAGGTTTCTAACAATTTCACTCACATCCCTTGAACTTTATAAAATTACACAAACCTGCCTTGAGATTAAGATTTTGTAATAAAGTTAGTCCAAATCAAAAAAAGTAACATTAAAAAAAAAAATACTTTGAGGAGAGAGATGAAACTTTTATTCCATAAATACCCTTTATACTCGTGTTATAAAAGTTATATTATAATGGAATGAAAAATATATTAATAAAAGTGAGAAAAAATAAGCGCAAATAGTAAAGAACCAAAAAATAAGTAGCAACTGATTTTTTCTATAAAACTAGATCAATAACTAGTATTGAATTATAATGGCTTTTTTTTTTTTAAAGATTTTTACCATTTTGCATATAAAGCCAACAAGAAACATTAATTTGTCATTTTCACTTGAAACAATAAAATTTAAGGTAGGAAAACAGTGGTTAGGATATTTAAGGGGAGGTTTCTAAAATTATCCCTATCGAAAACTAATATAGGTAATTAAGACACTAATTAATTGTTAGTAATTAATTAATGAAACTAGTTGTTGAGGATTTCTTTAATGATGAACAATTATTTGTAATTACAAAATGGTACTAATTGATATACCAAATATTTGTTCGCTCTTAGAACTCAATACAGCAAATAACAATTTGTTTTAATTTTTCTCTAAAAATATTTCCAAATATTTTCCTTGCGATTACACTTGCAATATTTGTTATTGATGTTAAAGGATATTCGTGAATTTCATGATTTTGCCCAATATCTTGACAAGACCATAGTTTTTGCACCTATATTTTACATTCAACTTGCAAAATCAATACAAAATCACTATTTTGCTACCTTAAATTTTGTTGCTTCAAGTGAAAATAAGATCCATCATAATGTTTTTTATTGTCTTTATATCCAAAATGGCAAAGATCTGAAAAGATATCCATTGCTAATTTAGTGCACTAGTCATTGATCTAATTTTATAGAAAAAGTCAGTTGCTACTTATTTTTGGTTCTTTATTATTTGCATTCACCTTCCCTATTTTATTAATTCATTCATTTACAATACAAATTTTACATAAGCATAAAGGGCACTTGTGAAATAAAGTTTCACCTCTCTCCTCAAAATATTTTTTTAATGTTACTTTTTTTATTTGGACTCACTTTATTACAAAATCTTAATCTCAAGGGAGGTTTGTGTAATTTTATAAAGTTCAGGGGAGGTGAGTGAAATTGTCAAAAATCTCAAGCGAGGTTTCTGAAATTATCCCTTAAATCTAAGGCTTCGCTTGCCTGCTCCCCGGCAGCCAAAAACAAAGTCTGGAGCAATGCATCAACACAGCTATTAACCACTCTGAAACAGAGATTCAGATTATATTTAGCACTTGAAGTCCAATCAGTGAATGAAAATCTTTCATTGATAAACTTTCTTAGAATACAGCAAAAAGTTGGCAATACAAGTGGGGAATGAACAATGATCTTCACTCTCTCCACTCTAACACATAGAACAGAACTCAAAACTGAACTTGATGGAGAAATAATCGTACAAAATTTTACTAGTAACAGCATGTTCTTGTCCACTACTATTCCTCATCAAGCATGGAAATTCGTTGCTTTCTCTTGTCAAACACAGCTTTAAAAGATTCCTGTTCTGCACGTAACTGCTCTTGAAATACATTCTGCTTCCTCAATTTGCCTTTGCCATGTGAAGCTGTTATCAACTCCTCATTGGGCACTGGGTTTGACTTCTGCATTTTTTGAGTCACAAATACGTAATAATGAGAACATGATACAGGCTATTCATGGGGTGAATAACTGAATAAGCAAGATCATTGTCCAGGAGGAGATAAACAAACCCCTCCCCCACCACACGCGCACGTGCACACGCGCACGTGCACGCACACACACGCACGCACGACCACCTTTCCTTGTAAATAACAGAAAAATAAGGATATCATAAAGAGAAGATAGAAAGCAATATCAATTTAAAACTCTGGTCTACCAAGTGGAAACATACAAAAACGTCAACGTTGCCTTACCATATTGTATCCAGCACCAGGACCGATGACCAAAGAGGTTATGTTTATAGACTTCGCAGCAGCTATTGAAAAGCCGGAATTGCAAACCTGAGTGAAGGACGAGATCCATTAGACAAGTGAAACAGAAATCATTTATTTAGTTCATGGAAACTAAGTTAAATGAAAAAAGGAAATAAAAGAAAAGAGAAATTTATAATCTTTTAATTGGGAATAGATCACGGATTTTGAAGGCAGACTTTTAACTTAGAATGAGGTACATATTTTTTCGACTAGAACTTTGAAAGGTTATGGGAATTCCAGATGATTAAATATGACAGTGATCGTGTAAACACACCCCTAATTGTAAACTTCCTTTTTTTGCAAAAAACACTTTTCCACCAAGTAATCCATTGCCTCTAGAAATTTAAGATACCAAACACCCAATCAAAATATCCGCCAAGCACTGAAATTGAGCATCTTGGCATTTGGGTTTTGAGTCTAAGTTCAGAACTTAGAGTTGAATTTACTTCACAATATTCAGAATCCTCCTCCAAATTGTGGAAGCTTTTCAGCTTGTTCATCTATTTACACAGACACCCACACACATTCTGTAACTGTGATTGAAATATCAGGAGAAAGCCTCCTCCCTCCCTCCCTCTCACCCCTATCAATACAGGTTATATGCGTGCAATGGAAAAATACTGACATGAAGCCATTTTTCAATTGGTATAATATGCACAGAGAATTACCATTTAATCTGAACGTTTGAGCCCATTTGAATAGCAAATTTTTTGAGAAAAGTATAGTAGAGATGTGATGTATGTGAGATATAAAATTGACTTGGAAATTTGTCATGATAATATTCCAAAAAAAAAATCACAAAAATTCACAATCCAAACAGGCTTTAAGTCTTCTATTGCCATCATTTACATTTACTACTCCCTGACTCAAACCTCATTTATTTTGGGATAATCACAGACACCAAATAACATGATTTAAGTATAGAAACTGCTTAAAAAACTGTATTTTGTGAACTTTGTTGTCATCGAAACTCTTCGAGCACGAATAAGGGGATTTTTACTTAATAGTAATTAATGATTATAATGGCATTGTTTTTCCTCCTACTGATGAGCACTTTCGTAACCTACACTATATCCAGGTAAATTGGCAATGTCAGCATGAATCACAGAGAGAGAGAGAGGGAGCTTTTGCAGTTCTCTGTTATAAGAATCTGTAGAATGAACAACAGCAGAACAAAACATTGCATACTAAGGCATACCTGGTCACCCCAACGTACTGATTTACCTTCCTTACTATAAGATTTTCCTAACCCAGAAAGAGAATTCAAATTTCTCTTATCTCCATTTTTTTGGACATCATCCTCATCCAAATTATTCGACCACTTGCTCTTTCCTAATTCTTTCACTTCCTCAATTGGATGATCAGTCTCCGCATCCCATCTCCCATCCTCTTTTAAAGAACCTAAATGGGACATATGATGAAGTGCGTAAGAAAGAAGCTTGCATCCACCATTAAGAGATAAGCTATCAAACTAAAGGAGAGATTTTCCATGCAACGGCATAAGCGCACATACCATTAAATTGTTCCTAGAAATGGGAGAAAACACAGTGCTGAAGTATAAACACTCAGCACATTCAGAAAAGTAAAGTCCATCATCAGAAAATGTAAATAAATAAGTAAAGCCTGCTCATCCAAGGAAAAAAGCATTCAAGATGCTGATGGGGTCATGCTTTTATAGTAGATGCCTGTTTACCCAACAACAATGTTGAAAGCAATCATCCATTACATTTTCTACTAAGTGTTCATCATAGCTGCTAAATTACAGAGAGAGAGAGAGAGAGAGAGGAAGTTAGGCTTATTGTAATTAGCATTTGCAAGAAAGCTTTTTTGCGTTCCGTTGCTTCCAAATCCTACTTTCCTTACGTATTGCAGAAGGCTTCAAGCCTAAGGAATTGTTTGGATTGACAGAATGGGAGGGGAAAAAAGAAAATAGGACTAGGAGGGATTTGGTCCCTGTTTTCTTCCATGCATATATCTCACCAAATCATGGACTAGGGATAAAAGTGGCTTCGTAATAACTATCACTTCAGCCAATTCTCAATGGCACGAGAAGACAGTCATGATTCAGACATGCAAATCTTTAGCAAACACCATATGTTCCACAAACACAACATACGCATCAACAAAAAAGTGGCATATGATTGAAATATGTCACTCGCAATATAGTTAGCGCTAACATGATAAATAACAAAAGTTAGACAAAAAGTGGAAAACAGAAAATATTAAACATATGAAACTGTATTCGTGCACTTTACCCAACATACCATCAGACACAAGGTCTCCTGCCTGGGATATTACAAGCTTCTCCACATTTCTTTCTTCAGAACCAGAAAGGTGACCAACAGGGTCTCCATCTTCCATGTCCATATCCACCTGGTGAGACTTGACTTTGAGTATTACTTGACTTGATAACAATAACTGATAAAACTGTCTAGAAACCAGATATCTCAGGCATTAAATTTACTACCAAAACAATAAGTAAAATTATACAGCATAAACACCAATCTGTTTCTCTCCACAACACTAACTAGAAAACCCTCTCCCTCTTCTTAGAATATGCATAATATGAATCGGTCACATTACTTAGTATATAACTTTCTGGTTACTCTTTCATTGCCCCTCTTCCCCTCCCCAACTTCTTAATGGGTTTCTATGTTTTGGAGGCCGGTTGAAAATAGGAAAACAGATCAATCATCTTGATTGCAGTCAAAAGATTATTGCTGCAACAACATGAATTATATATTCAAAGAGCTTCAAGAATTTCACACAGCAAGCAGAAATGAATTCCATATAAAAGGTGCACAAGTCCGTATGCATTTTTGTTCGATAACTATGATAAATTAACATTTGTCGTCCAATCAAGAAACAAGGAGGAAACACAAACATGAAAAACCTGTATTTTGCCACTTCATACAAATTCTGAACCTTCAGAACACTAATATTTGAGAAGTGGTTGTTTTATTGCTTCTGGATTTTCCCTTCCACCGAAAAATGACCAATATGGGGATTAAGATATTAACAGTCCAGATTAGGATGTAATATCGACTTTTGAGCATCATATTTCATTTATCTACTTAAGCATAAATTCCCACCCTCCAAATGCTTTCTTTCTTTGTCATTCCTTATTTTCTCCTTTATATTCCTCCCACTGAAGATTAAAGAAAAGAAGGATGGAACATTGAAGAAAAGAAGGATGGAACATTGATATTCTAATGCAATTATTACCTCTTGAATCCCACTATCCTCTAGACCATCTCCATGTAGTAATGACTGTAGAAATCATAAAAGATGGACATTAGAATTCAAGTATACATGCCAAGCAAGCCTGTTAGAAATTGGTTATCTCGTGTGTGTATTTTAATGTGTCTGTGACAAAGAGAGTAGAGTAGAGTGCATTATCCATATTTTTATCCTCCAATGATCATAAAAATCCAGTAGAACGATCAAAAAATTGTCTCATTAAACAACAGTCAAACTCTGACTCAATGAAACCTTTATGTCCAGTTTTAGGTACAAGGTTGGAGCTTCTTCCCAAAGGTCAGCCATCTTCTGTATATCTTCCTGGGTGAAACCATGTACATTTCTTGCTGCACAGCCCTGGAATCCCATTAATATGTCAGTATGTGATATGCAGGAGAAACAATTCAGAATCATCCTTTTCATACCAAGCAGAACCTATATATTCAAACTATACTCCAAAAAATCCATAACTGGCTAGTATCATGATTTATTCACTTCTTTCTTTCGCTTCTCTTGTTTTTGAGTAAAACAATCATGGTTCATCATTATAATAAAGCAAGGTGAGGGTGAGCTTACCACTGGATCCTTGTAAGTAGCTTCTAATAGGTAAACTTCATAACCTGATCTCTGAGATAAAAACAACAACACGCCAATTAGTAAACCAAAATCACTGAATTAAAGAACGAAAGTACTCCCATTTTCAGAAAAGTGGCAACAATACAGAATGCTGAAAAGTTAGAAAAGAATGAGAAGAGAATGCATACATACAACAACTACGATGACAGGCCATCAAAAACGGCAACAGAAGAATATTGGAATCAGTATTTATAACCACTTGATGTAATTTAATCCGACAGCAAATGTTTTTAATATCATGACTGTAATAGAAAAATATGACAACATACAACTACACTCGGCAAAGTACTCCTTAAGAGATTAGCATTACATAGATATAAATAACATGGTATATGAGGGCTCAAAGTTACCCTCATTATATGACAATTATTATCAGCCATAACCTGACAGCAAGCGTTAACATAAACAACCAATACTCGGGATTGACAACATATGAGAAATCTAATCAATTGATTCATGAGGAGCACTGCCATGATATTAAGAACTGAGACAAGCAAAAGAATGCTAAATTCAAACAGAAAAGAACACAAGGTGCAAACGTTGCAAAAGGTACATTTCCAGAAACATCATCTACCATGTTGAATATATACTTGAAAACTAGAAAAGAGAAAACCAATTGCAAGTTGTCCTCACATATGATGTGTGCTTGACAGACTCATCAAACTTTTGGCATTCAGGAATATCCACTTAAAGAAAGAAGAATGAAAAACCAAATAGCCAAAGTATTAGATAAGGCAGATGGAGACTGCTCATGCTAGGTTAGGAATTTTTAGCAAACCTCATACAAATGGATTGTTGAGAAGAAACTAGTCAAGCTTTTCAAAGGTAAATTAACAAGGATTTTTCTAATGGTAACCAAGGGGCTTGGTTTAGTAGACACATTCACTTACTGCCTCCCTTTGCATATAGACACATTCCTGATTTGACCTCACTTTTCCAACAACTAAGACTGACAGCCACTCTAAGCAGTTCCAATGCAGTAACTGTTAGAGAAACCCAACTGAAAAAGCTCCCTATCAGATTGACACTCTTCACATACTCTCTAACTAGAACGTTGACAGATTAATACTCTTCAAATACTCTCACTCACTCAGCAGAACTTAAGTTTAATCAGGAAAAATGAAATCTGGACAGTAGATGGAACTTCAACCACTTTCAGTCAGGGAAACAATCTTGCTCAAAGCTTTGGACCAAGCCAGGTCCCAGAGGTAACATGACTCGCAATCAAGGTTTTTAAAATCGGGATTCTACCTTGGATCGTTTTTTACTTTGCAGGATCGGATCGTAGGATCGGATCGTGGGATCAATCGATCCTACAAAAACCATAAAAAATAATTTTACTAGTAATTTTGATGTTTGCAATTCACATATACAACAATAAATAATGCAACTCATGTACAATCAATATAATAGTATTATTAATTGAGGTTACAATCGTATTATCTAAAATATTTGGGATAATCTAAAAATTAAATAAAAATTTTGGAACTACATGTGACATATTGTAAATGAATCTAATTAAATTAAAAATATTGTTCTTTCTCAATTTTGAGTTCAAATGCAATTACTGGACAAGGTAGTTGGAAAAATTGACTTTATATATGTGTGTGTATCTATGTATATCATTTTAGTATTTATTAATGAGACAATTAAATACCAATTTTTAAAGATTCACCAATTTTTATAGGTAAGGAATTAGCATAACATAATTATGTGGTTTTAAAGTTTTTTGAATCTAGTTTCTAATGCAACAAATAGCAGAATATTCTATACAAAACTATGATCAAATTATTAAAATTTTTATTATAATATCTTTAAATGGTAGGGTCGTATCAAAATCGGATTGAAATCGAAAGTCATAATCCGGATCGTGGGATCGTAAGATCCCACGATCCGGATCGCGATCCTGACAACTAAGATTTCCACAACCCAATTATCTAACAATAAACAACAAATCTCTTCTGAGGCAGATGGAAGATCAAAAACCCACACTCTATATAGTGTCAACGACTGACTTATCAAAAATGAAATTTAATAATGATTCCATGGCACAAAGGGACAAATAACTAAAAGATTAAGTTTATCCCCTTTGGTTTTCAATTAAGTATCCTTAGTGAATTAAATATGCAGTGGTAAACAAATATGGATGAGTAATTAGAAATACTCAATTTCACACCTTCACAGCACAACAAGAACAAGATAGACAGGTTTGAAAACAAAAAGTGAAAACATGACAAGAATGCAGTTTAAAAAAAAAAAAAAAATACAGAACAAATCAACAGAAAACACCTCCAATTTCAAACATCTAAACCAAAAAGAATGCATAACACTGGGAGAAAGTGAAATTCTTGCTCTGTATGAAAACTACCACACCCAATCTGTTTGGGAAGCAGGATAAAAAAACTAAAAAAAACTAAAAAAAAAAAATATCAGCTTCCTGAAGCCAAGAAGAAATACCAAAACGCTTTGAAACCAAGAATTGCCAAAAAGAAAGAATATAATTTCCTAGGCCCGAGGACAAAGAAAACAAGAAGCAATTTGAGTCTAAAACTTCTCTACCTGATATATTCACCTATTAACAACTCAAGCTTATTCTTACAAAGAAAATATTTGAACAAAGATGCACTTACACATGGACCAAAACAGATGAATTAAAAAAAACCATATCTAAAAGATATACTCAGACATCCATACACGCATAGAGACACACAAAGGGTGTGCATGTATCTATTTAACTAATTATATAGTAGTATGGTAAGTCAGCATCAACAAAAAGCTCACTTGGAAACCCTTCAGCATTATTTGCTTTTTCATCTAAATTCTGTCCCCATGTACAATTTTCCCACCCATACCATTAACTTAGCAATCAAGCTATTTAAAACTTTAGTCTCATTACATTTCCGTAGCTCTTTCCTAAGCTAATTAGATTTTAACTTTCTTGCAGGAAGATTTCTCATACAGCTGACTCGTATCATCATCATAAATTAAGCTGCATCCCCTTTATACTTGTCACGACAAGTAAATTGTCATAAGAAATACCAAATTTGATAATGTACGATAAGGTTTCAATTCTACCTGATTATAAATTAATCCAATCAACAAATTTCTTTTCCTAAACAATAACCCAATGAATAAGAATTGGAGTATAACTAGTTCTTGACTAATAGTTGACCTCCTTAACTATACTCATTCTTAATTGTTCTAAAATAGGATAGAGGACAATCCAAATCTTTCAAATAGGATAACTGTCTAAAAAATTGAATTTAATTTTCACATTCAATGAATATTACTCTAAGGCGAAGCGGAAGAATTTTGGCATTGCAAAATCAGACCTAATATCAACTAATTTGATCATTCTAATGCAGTTCCAAAATCACATTTAAGTCTCTTTTTTGGCTCAATAAATAATTAATAAATTCGGTTTCTCAAAAGCCAGAATGTTTGATATTAATGGTGACAAAAGCTATACAAAATTCACTAAATGAATCCTTTTTGTCAATGGTAAACTGTCAGAAGTCCCTGATTAGATACTAACAGAAAACAACAACAATGTTTTTTCATCATTTCTTCACCTTTAGAATTTAAGCATCTTGCAGCAAATCCTTTGCCTTAATAATAAAATGGGCAGATAAATGCTCTATTTGAACAAGAGAAAATACTACTAAAAAGACCACAAATCTATCATATGTCATTCTAGTTTATTTGCTTCTCAACTATTTCAATAATTTATCCCTTTTTTTCTGTTTAGAGCATCTCTATTCAAGCTTAGCTCATTTTCTTTTCAAGAACGCAACTCATAAGAAAGGAAATGCAGTGATCAATCGTCAAAATATCTCCAAGGAATAAGATAATGAGAACAAAAAGCATACAGATCATCAATAACAAGTGAAGAAGTAAATACCTTTGCAGTTGCCCAAAATTGAGCAAAATCAGCTACCCGCAGATTGCGGTCATCCACTAAATGAGGCACAAATACCAGCAAGAAACAGGTCAATTGCCGAACAACACTGCATCTGTAGTTAGTGAAACTGAATGCAATGCAGAAGCACTGCATCACCACTTAATCTACAATCAGACTAGATCTTGGAACCTTAGGTTGACAGTCTAGTATACTTATAAAGCTCTAGGTAATATGTTAAATCCTATAGTTCAATGCGTAAAACTCTTTCCAACTTCCTACATCAAGAATATCTAGCACAAACAACCACTTACTCAAGAGACCATGGGGACTAAGACAGTAGAGTGAAACATTATCAATGAACTCAGCGTGACAAACTTTTCAACAGAATTCAAACAATTGCATCTTAAACATCTCAAGGGGAAAAAGATCCACTATGATAACAACCCCACAAAAAGGTATAAATTTCAATAACATTTAGAGAAAACAATGCATTTTGAACTCAAAAAATAGATTCATGGTTCAAATCTTATGGAGGTTTAATCCCCAATAGCATACCAATTACAAAAGGGAAAACCCCATCATCAAGGGTCTTCTTAAATGCCTTCAGCATGCTTGATCGATAAGCCTGATTCAAAGAAATATTGTCAGTGTTGGTGACAAGCATATCATACAAACTAAATGGCAGCTTAAGAAGTTATGACAGACACAAATAACAGACTGATAAAGAGATTCCATAGTAGTCAAGCACAGATAACGAACTAAAGCACTTCTTTATTTCTCGTTTTGCTGCTTATGTTACTTTTCTAAATTTCAACAGAAGTGCAAAGGAGAGCCACATTCACATTCACTAAGAAACACAGCAATTCTTACAGAAACACTTGGATTTATGTTATCCATAAGATGCCAACATTACAGCTTTAGAAGAGCTAAATGTACAAACTACTTCACATATGCCTCAAAAACGTCTAATTAAACAGCTAAAATTGCACTGCAATCACCTGTAGTCTTGATGAGGATAAATAAATATTTCTCTTGGCAAAGCATTTAGCATGTTCATGACAAGCCAATATTACAGGTCAAAGCTCAAAAAATTTAAAAAAAAAATACGCCATTGAAGTGATGACCCCAAGACACTAGTAGCAAAATGAGAGTGCAGATATACATTAAGAAATATTTTGTTTGAGACATGTTAATATCGTCATGACAACTTACAAAATGTTAGATATTGAGAAACACAAGAATAAACTTTCCAAAAAAAAAATTGTACAGCCCATCTGTTGGTAAAAATAGATAAAGAAACAGAAATCCAGGATACACTTTCCTTGCTCCTACAGCTACAATAATAAATTTCAAAAGCTGAAACCAGAACTTCCTACTTCCACAATAAATTCAACTTTGCATTGTTTTGAGCATTTTGGAACTAAAAGTGATAACAAAGGAAAGGTTTTCAGCGTTAGCACCAATAAGCATGACATTCCATGAAGTCAAGAGGCATGCATGATAAAGTTGCCTTAAATTGAGCTTGCAGCAGCAAAATTAGCACTTTTGATATTACAATTCTTTTGTGTTGTATGACAGCTACTTCTACAAAAATTAGACAAGGCAATTCAATCCAAAGCCATTGTCAGTCAGAGCCCCATATTTCTGACAGACGCGTGAGGACTTTAAGGACAGAAGCACCTAATTAACAAAATTCTGAAACAATTACTGAATGTCATTTGCAGCCATTGAAATGTGCATGATGGCCATGTCCACATACATTCATCTCCCCAAAAAAAAAAACATTAAAATGATGATTGATCATAAAATTTTGACCTCTTCCATTTCAGGTTCGTAACAAAACTCTATGACTTTCTTCGTTGCTGGCCTTTTTCCTCTAGCAGAACCAGATGGCTTGGGAAACTCACTCTCGTCAACCTGTGGAACTTTATGTAGTTACTATAGACATTTTCCAAGAACACAAGCACAAAGTAATCTTTGAGCAATAAAAAGATAAACAAAATAGAGATATGGGATCCAGTAAGCTTTAGACAGTAGCCGTAGAAAGAATAATAAAATGAAGAGTTCATGGAAACCTTTTCAACTTCCGTCATGAAATAATCATCCATGGAATGTATCCGTGGCACATTACCACCATTTTCGACCTCTAGGTCACGCAACATTTTTGCCAGGTAACTTTTCCCACTACCTGAAAATATATTAATTGCTGTTAGATTTCAGATAGCATAACATGTGTCACAGCAAAAAATTCCAATTTCTCACATAGACTGTTACATATGGAGCAGACATGCTGTTGGCGAAATTTAGAGCTATTAGCGCAAGATACAAATAAAAAAAATGCACATCCCCAATCTCAAATTATTGCTCTACTCTTCCCTTTGGTTTATTCCTGAATATAGTTAGTTTTCCTAACATTAATTATTTTACTCTCTACAAGAAGATAAAAAGTGGGTTGAAGAAAGATATTTCACTTCAAATATTTTATGCGGAAGAAAGTAACTTCTGGCCCTGTATCTTTTCATTTGAGTCGATAATCTCCTATCTTTCAGGATGATGTACTCAAAACCTTTAGCAGATGGGCAAAGGAGCAAGTATCTTTATAAGAACGAAAGGGAAGGGAAGAAACCTGGAAGACCACGAAGAATAATGACAATGTGATCGGGACGATTCACCCGATGGGGGTTCTTTATTATGTGAGTGGCATCAACAACTTTAGGTTTGTCAGGTGATAAAGGCCGCTGTGGAATTACTTCACTTCTTCCAAAGTATGCTTTATATGGTGCTTGTCGTATACCTTGTAAATCCTGACAACCACAGTAACTATAAGATCTCTGACCAACAAGCAAGAGGAGATGCACAAAGAAAAGAGAGAATAGATGAAAAACATGAAATAATTTACAATAGTAGAAAGACCAAGTTATACTATGTAAAAGATTCTCGTTTCGAAACCAGACACCTAATAGTGCTCTCCTGACCTTTTGTGAGAAAGTAAAGCTTACAGCCAGTAAGAGTACTTTGTTCTCATATGAGAAAGCTAGTTCAAGTCACAGAACCTCTATCAAGAAAAGGTAGTCCAATACACTCCAGGTTTTTCTACAACTCACCAGAATTGATACAATATCTCAGAAAAAAGCAAACAATATAGAAGTAATACAGTGATATTCTTGAGAAAGAAATTTAATCTTGAAAATTGGCTTTAAACGTCACAAGAGGTTCTGAAACAACATTCAGAAGAATTATTTAATAGAACAATTCCACAAGTGTGTGTGTGTGCATGCACAAGCATCTGTTAGGACACATTTACAAAATGAAAGAAAATAATGCAGCTGTGTTCACCTTTCCAGCTAAACATAATAACATCACAAGAAAGTGTGATGAAATTTAAAATGAGAAACAAATCTAAACTATTTTGGAGATTTCAACTGTTTTAAAGGAACAATGACTTAGTTTACAACATAAGAATGTTGCAGAGCGGTTGTCACGGGCGACTAGCAACATATTGAACAGTCGGTTACCCCACCTGAGGTCCAAAACTTGGTAATAAGAATACTGTTAGTGAAATGTAACTAATAGGACATTATGGAGTATGACATACTCTATTTGGTAGCATAAACTAGTTTACTAATGTAATCAGGTTTGCAGTTAAATTCATCGGGTTCTCTAAAATAATGCTTTTATCAGAAATGCTTAAGGAGAAAAACCTACATCCTCACCACACCAACCTCTCTATATTTCCAGAAAAATGAAAGCGCATTATGCTTGTCAAACAGGACCATGTCCTACAAATGAAAGGCCGATAAATCAACATGCTATATGTTGCCAGGCTACATAGACAACACACTAGACTCCTGCCACTAGAAACCAGAAATAGGATATTAATGCTCCCTATTTATTGATCTCCACTTAGTCCAATAGTGTTTGCCTTGACCAAAAGGCATCAAAAAACAAATTTGTTGAAAATTTTGTAAGCATGACTGCATTGACACATATGATTAACAAGCCTTAACATTTTGCACCATACCTCAGAGCCAAAGCTGGTTGAAGCATGGAGATTGCCTCTAATAGGTTGATATGATGCCAATAAACTCGATTCTGGAACAGGATGATATGAGGATGACTGACCGCCAGTTGAAGCAGAGCCCGGAACAGCCGGGAATAAAGAAGCAGCTGTACTAGATGATGATGACGAAACAATAGGCCCTGCCAAATGCTGCCCCGAAGGATCTGCAGGAAGAGGTGGAGGTGGAGAGGTAGGAAGTGGAGGCTGGCTACTAAACACCCTATAATTCTGAGCCAGCCCAATATTCTGCCCATTTTGGTTTGGAAAACTACCATTTTGCTTGTTCGAATAAGGCAAACCATATTGATCCCCTGATATACCATGCCAATTGAAGCCCATTCTTTCTTGACTTTGTCTAAGCTGTTCCATGCTATTCAAACTACGTATACTGTAGTCATACACATTATTCTGATGCAAACTACTATGATCATTGTCATGCCCAAAATTTGCACAACCACGATCAAAAGAATTGCTTGTACCTAAATTAGCAGCAGAGTTTCTGGAATCCCAACTCATTGCCCCACCGTGATCCCGAATCAGCTTCAATCTTCTCTCATCCTCGGCAGCCAAAGACGGGCGGGCCGGACTTTGTGAAAAGCCCGAATCATCAAACCTCATTCTTTTAGCTCCGGCATAGGTGGAATGACTATTTGCATACATATTCCCATCTGGGTCCTTATCAAAACCAGAATTTGGGATCCAAGGCGGCGGCGGCGGCTGCTGACGGGGGTTTACAGTCGGCCCTGATTGGTGGTCAACAAAGGGATCGTAAGCAGAAGGTGGTGGGGCGGGTGGGAGAGGGGGCGGGTGTTGAGGGGGTCTGGGGCGGTAAAATTGATCGGCGGGAGGTGGGGGTGGGGGGTACTGATGAGAGATGGGATGGTAGTTTTGAGGGAAAGGAGGAGGAGGTGGAGGAGGAGGACAGAATGGGAAGTGATACATTGAGCAAACTGGGCAGATTGTCGCCGCCTGAGGTGGTGGAGGTGGTACTCCACCAATTGGTGGCGGAGGAGGGGGCGGAGCGTGGTGGTGCCACGACGGGTCCATCCTTTTTGGGCTGTGAAAGGGGTTTAGGTTTTGGACGCAAAAGAGATGTCGAATTTCCTTATTTGCAGGAAACTAAATAACGAAGAGATGATTTCAGCCGGGGTTAATCGCAATTAAACCCCTGTATTTTAGAGGTAGTCACATTTTATTGTATAAAATTTTTAGAATGTGTAACTTCATTACCTATAGACTAGTCAGATAGCTAAAAGAAGTAATACAATGGAAATTAACATTGTGGGATGAGATTAATGCCCCTGGTTTATTATCTTCTTGAGATCTGTAATAGTAGGAGCTAGTAAGTTTGGCAATATTTGCATAATTTAAGAAAAACTTCATAGGATTTTATGTTTTTTAACTAATCATGATACTATTCCAAACATGTATGTTCAATCAAAGTTAGAATACTTACTAAAGTATTGTTAAGTTCTGTAACAATAATTAAGATATCATTTGATTTGTTGAACAGTCTCATGCTTGAAGTGCGATTGCATCTCTTTTCTCTCTCTTTTTTTTTTTTAAATTCATTGGGTATATGCATTTGTTAAATGTGGTCAATCCATATTTCAGTTTTTTAAGATATTCTATGTGAATTACATAAAATCAAAAAAATCCAACCCGTACTCAATTTTAGAAACGTTCCACAAAAAGCCTTATTTCTACTTTTTTTCTTTTCAAATAACCCTATGTTGAAAAAATAAAATAATCAAGCCGTGAGGTATAAATTTTTTTTAAATTTTTTTGTCTAATGGGTTTTTAGATCTTCGTTTGTGCTTTTTTCTTTTCTTTTTTTTTTTGTTTTTTGAAAGGGTTGTTGTGAGCATTTGTTGTTTAAGAACTTGCCACTTTGGTATTTCTGGAAGTTCAATAAGAATTTAAGGGTAAACCAGTCGCGTAACACATTCTCTAATCATGTTTACCTTGATTTCAAAACTGTGCAGATATTAAAAGTGTAATGCAGTCTATTGCCTTAAAAAAAGGTTCAAGGTACACAGTTGAATGCAAAAATGGCTGAGGGCCGCAAACTGCAATTAGCCTTTATTTATTTCTTATTTATTTCTTATTCAACGAAGACAAATGAGTAGCTAAGAAGGGTAAAACCCTGAGAGCTCAATAGTTCATGACTTCATATCCTAAAACCTCTCTTCTACTCCAGCTTCTCTGCTGATACACCGATTAATAATTTGTAGTACAATTTATTACCCAAAAATGGAGGAGGAGAAGAAGAAGAGCAAAGGCGGGGGCCAAAGAAAGGAGCAAGAAAAGAGGGGATTGGAAATTGGAGGGTATCAAATTGAAGGGATATCAATAGCAGGGCATGAGACCTGTGTGATAATCCCTTCTCTCAACCTTGCTTTTGACATCGGAAAATGCCCACAACGTGCTATTTCGCAGCAGTTCCTCTTTATCTCCCATGGCCACATGGATCACATTGTATGTAGTTTTCCTTGTTGTGATTGATTTAACCCTTTTGTACTTGAGTCTTTTCATGGCAATTCCTGCTGCATTTTGTCAATTTCTTCCAGTATGACATGGGAAACTCTGGTTTTTTTTTTTTTTGTTGGGCTCTTTTTTGTGGTGGGGTGAGTTGAATTTAAGTAATTTAGCTGGACAAATGTCGTAGTGTTATGGTGTTTCTTGAGCTCTTATTGTTGTGCCAGTGCGTGTGTGCTTTTGAATTCACAGCTATACTTCGAGTCTAGAATGCTAGTAAGGTGAAGGTGTGTAGTTCGGTTGGAACTTGGAATGCTTGTTTACTGTATATTTTGCAATTAGGTTGGATTGGAGAGAATTTGTAAAAAGGAAAAGTCTTTGGGAAGCAGAGAATGATAGTCTTGATATCGAATATTGTACCAAAAGAATATGTCATTGTTTACTGGACTTAAAGGAATTTGATTGTGGATATGCACTAGAAAATTGGATTTTATATAAGGAAATTTAGTTTTCAGCATCCATTTTTGCTTGCAGTTCCCTTCACCAGAAATCTTAGGGAAAATCAGGATGGATAGCCTATGGTTAGTTACTTTGATAATTCCCGAATTTCATGCCATATCATGCCATGCTTGTTATGCATTGAGAGTTTTGTCAAACTTTTGTAAAGAGCTAAGGTGTAAGATCTAAGTTTGCAAGGCATGAGCTGGTTAAATTGTTTATGGTATGTGCTTAATGCAAGTATTGCTGTTTTGCAGGGAGGACTGCCGATGTTTGTTGCAACTCGTGGATTATACAGAATGGCACCCCCAACTGTAATTGTGCCAAAGACCATAAAGGAAAATGTTGAAAAGATTTTTCAAGCACACAGAGATATGGATCAATCAGAATTGAACCATACTTTGATTGGTTTGGATGTGGGTAATAACTATCTTCTAATTAACACTTGATTTATACATTTATTAATTTGTGCATTTTTTTAAGAAAAGTTGTGTTTGTGACCTATATAGAGTCCTTTGCATTTGATCACCTCAATGTAATTGCTTTTCTCTATAGGAGAAGAATTTTACTTGAGAAAGGACCTTAAAGTAAAAGCCTTCAAGACTTACCATGTCATACCCAGCCAGGTGTCTTATCTTGAGCCTTATAACAATCATCCATAGTACTGTTTCAGGCTTTAACTTCCTCTGCTCACCATGAATGACAGGGTTATGTAGTTTATTCAGTAAAGCAGAAACTTAAGGACGAATATATTGGGCTTCCAGGGAACGAAATAAAGAACTTGAGGTTATCAGGTGTGGAGGTCTGTGCCTTGATAACTCTATACTACTTCTAGGCTACTAAACAGAATTAGTTATTTTGAGCATTTACTTTACTCCTGTACTCTAGTTTTCTTCTTGGTGTGGCATGCTAATACCTGCATAAATATAAATTGCTTTTCTGTAATCTTGATTATTCCTCTTTGCAAGTTGGAGGAGGATTCAAAATGAATAATCTTGGTGTTTCTTGGGCTTTGATGCTTAAATGGTTTTAGAACTTGTTCTTGTAGCATTACAACTCATACTTCTCATTAGATTGCCTTTCACATTTCGGGTGCTGTATTTGGTTGCGCCTAGTAAGTTAAGTAGAAATATAGTTACTTTCACTTATTTCTTTAGATAGCTGAGACAATGACTGGACTGCTGTTGCCTTTGGCAGATTACATATACTACAACAACGCCTGAAGTTGCTTTCACAGGAGACACAACATCAGACTTCATTGTGGATAGCAACAATATTGATGCTTTAAGAGCAAAGATCCTCATTATGGAAGTATAACACCCTAACTGTGACTGATATTCTGGAACTCTGTGGTCCTTTATCATTGTTATTGATAGTGAAAGGAGTAACTTGCAGTCGTGGATTCATTTGACCTACTGGGTTATGCATGCTCTTCATGTGATTTTGTTTATTTATTTATTTATTTTTTTTGTTTTTGGTTTGTATGTATATTTGTTTGTATTCAACTTATGTCTTAGACTGCAAGCAAAATAACACAGTTACTGGGATTAGTTACCTGAATATTTGCAACTTTTTATCTAATTTCAAATTCTACTGATCATTTTCTTTTAGTCTTCGAAAGATAGAGGTTATGCTAATCGAAGCAGTGACTATAAGGAGTCTGGCTTAGAGTGTCTACTTCCATTAGCATCTTTATAGGTTTATGTTGTCCAAACCCATGCCTTGGACATGGTTAAAAGAGGTTTGGACATTGAAGAGAATTTGAGCCTTTTTAAATGCTACTGGTGTCCAACTCTGCCATGTGCACATTTTTTAAAGCTTTTGGAGCCTCTGATGAGTAGAGGAGGGAGTCTGGAGGATGACAGTGTCTTCTTAGCAAGTTGTAGAAAGCTGTTATCTACGAGCATGTGTTGCTTACCTGGTGATATTTATTTAAGAGACTGATTTCTCTGACACAGTTTTCTTTGTCTTGATTTCTATTAAGAGCACGTATGTTGAGGACACCATGACGGTGGATGATGCAAGGGATTATGGACACACCCATTTGTCAGAGGTTGAGTTTTCATCTTTTCCTTACCTTCTAATCTCCATGCTTCAGTTCATATATGATATTGCTTTGGTATATTTGTGCAGATAATTCGCTATGCAGATATGTTTGAAAACAAAGCAATTCTTTTGATCCACTTTTCAGCTCGCTATCAATTGGATGTAAGTTGGCCTGTATCTCCAAAAGGACTTTGGCTCTTTATACACTGATATCCTTATGTCTTACTCCTTTTGGTTGACAAATCTGACATAGCAAGCATGATAAATCCTTTTTTTCCCCTTTTCAACAAGAACTTTGGCTAATTGGTGATCAGTAGGAAGCCAAGTTAAAGTGGAGCTCTCTTACCCAATTGGCATGTTAAAACTTGACAATTTTTCCTGGGTCTCTACATTATGCCAAACAATGTGATTGTTCAAATTATCAGCACGAGAAATTTACTTGTTTTCATTGACATTCATGTGGTTATTTCACTTCTTTCTTTTCCTTTTCTTCCCTTTCTTCCTCTTGCATGATTTGATGATCAAATTCTGCTTTTCTGTCAATCAGGTCATTCACCACGCAATTTCTTCACTGTCTCCACCTTTGGCAGGCCGAGTATTTGCCCTAACAGATGGCTTCTAACTCGTGGACTCAAATTACTTTCTAGTGTTAAACGTTCACCTTTTGTTGTAACAAGTTTCTTCCATTCCATCTTCACCTGATTAGTTAAAGGTTGAAAAGGAAGTTTACTGTTGATTCCTAATTGGATTTGACATTTAGTTGATACTTGATAGATTTTATTCCATACAGAACGCATTCTAGGCATCCCAAATCTTGGAATGGCTGTTGATATTAGGCAATAGGTAGTTGTATTGATTCTTTGGGTTTCAGTTTTGTAGTATTTCTTTTTGCCAGCGTACATGGATTGGAATGTTGCCCTTTTTCTCGTATGGTAAATCTCTAACCATGACCTTCTTGTTCTTAGAATTTCTTGCTATATTTTCTCGTCATTTTTAGCTTCCTTAGATTTGTAAAACATTATTACTGCTGAGTTGTACCAACATTAGCAGGGTGTATCTTTGCCGAAATTCCTGGAAAACTCTTATTAGATGGAGATTGGATGTACACCTATTAAATCATATTTTATAACTTTAAGCATAACTTCTAATGGTTTACATCTATATTCCTTGATATCCAGTGACCTGGATTGATTAATGTCTTACCTCATTGCCGGGGAAAATAATTCAAAAAAAGAAAAAAAAGAAAAGAAAATCCAACAGTGGATGACTCCAGGGCCCTTGAAGTCATTGAGGCAGAGAGCAGGATGGTGAAATTGAAATTTATATTATTCGGAAAATAATTTACAATATTTCATTTTTTGGGGATAAATGGTTTAATGCATACGGTACACTGTTCCAAAGCATGGTACTCCAAAATCTCGGGAGAGGACTACGGTTTGAGGAAAGCTGTGGACTTTCTGCTCTATGGACTTTCTGCCATAAAATGCCAAGCAGAAAGGTCGTAAATTTACGAGCCCCTTCAACACAAAATGAAAGAATGAGAGAAAGTTGTGTACATTTAGAAATTTGTGTAAAAAAGGGCTAGTATTCAAGGGATCCCAGATTTTTTTTTTATTCTTTTTTGAGTTGAATACTTCATATTCTGCTTTTATCTTCATGTAGATTGCTCAATTATTTTCATGTAGACTGCTCAATGGTTTTCATGTATATGCTTTTCTAATAAAGTCAAGTAGAAGGGTTGCTGGTAGAAGAGGAATTATGGCTTAAAATAGCAGCACCAATTTTCTCAGAAGCAAAAGAATTTGAAGCATGATTGATCTCCATGATAGAGTAAAGACATGCTAACATAATGCAAAAAAGACCTTGCTTTATTACTGATAAACAGGGTGTAACACCCTTGTCTCTTACATAAGAAGAAAGGCATTAAAATTACATGATCTTCACAAGAAAAACACTATGCTACCTTCCTTTTTATTCTTCTCTAGAGCAGAAACCAGAAAAGCTGAAGATTTTTTTCATGCTTTAGGAGATGGTGGGGGAGAGCCCTTGCCACCAGGAGTATTAGGTGGATAACCATTCCCATATTGATAGTAAGGATTCTGACCAGTGCCGTATCTATACCACCAAGAATAGTCATTTCCAGGAGGAGTATTAGGTGGATAACCATATCTGTACCCATATTGATAGTAAGGATTCTGACCAGTGCCGTATCTATACCACCAAGAATAGTCATTTCCAGAATAGTCATTTCCAGGATTCTGACTAGGGAACTGCTGCTGCCCTGATGTACTAGGAGATGGAGGATGTCCATACCAATACCACCACCATGAGGTAGAGCCAGATTGTACATTGTTGGCTGCAGCAATTTCCTTTAGAGATTTGGTGGAAATGGCAATGCCATGATTGAGCAGAGAAGCACAAAGCAAAGACAGAAAAGAAGAAGGGACAATGACGTTGTGTTCCTCATAGCTGATGTTTTGAGTTCGAAAAGTTTGCTGTGAAAAAAGGGTTTGGAGTCATGGGGATTTTATAGCTGTTTCTTGCTTTGCATGGCAGAGCTGATTCAAATATTTCATTCTCATCATTTCATCTCTTCTCAATGCCTATCCGAATAGTACTTCTTGTTGAAGAGAAAGTGGAGGGAAATTTTTCTTGATAAGATTTCTGGTACAACACTTATCTCTCTATTTATTAAATAAAAAAAGGCCAATCTCTTCATCCGAAATTCAAATTGTATCATGGTTATCTAACAATATTATTATAGAGATACCTAACCACTGTTTAATCCGCATATTACAAAAATAGAACATTAAATATCTAAAAAGATCTACAGTTTTGGAAAGGTAAAAATATAAAGGAAGTGCTTGCTCTGAAAATAATTCGTTATGTTCTAGTCCTTCAATAGAAATGGAAAGTTATGTTGTTGGGAAAAGAATATGGTGAACCTAATGCAATACCACAACTGTGCTGTGCAGAGCAGGAGATGATATTTCCATACAAAAGTGTTTAACCCCACTAGGAATCGGAAAGGAAATTGGATAATCAAACTTTAATACAGCGCCAATACAGAGTCAGCTCGAGGCATCCAATTTCTTGTGACTGTAATCAGATTACACTCAGTCAAACAAAATTGTTGCGTTAATCTTGTTTCACTTATTGAGCATTGCCATTTTACACGCTAGGTTTTCAGCAGAAGATGCTTGCAAGATACCCCGTCTAAATTGCTCAGAAAATGTCTAAGATACTATAGTAACAGTTTAGCGAACTGTCAAAGGGGAGGATGGGGGGAGGGGGAGTTTAAAAGGAATCACAAATTGTTGTAGTTTAGCTTTACCATAGGCATATGGAGTCCTTGAATACTACATTGGTTTCCTCCTCCATATAAATTCATTTTAAGAACTTAAATAGCGCTCTAATCCAAAATTTCTAGATTTGTGCATGCATCCCATAATTTGGTGAAACACTCGGGTTTTGTTGTTTTCTATTTTCTATTTCTTGGAGTCAGAGATACATAGAACTTGCAAGTCCTGTGACTTGGAAACATTCTGAATGAATGGCTGAAGCAGAGCACATCCATGAACTTTCTGTCCACAGTTCAGTTCATTCTAACTTCTGCACTTCCGCCTGCGGCCTGCCAGAACTATGACCTTAAATAGCAGCAAGATGAATCCTCAATCCGCCAGCCAATTGCACACCTTCATGGTTCTCAGCCTGCAGAAAATGCATTGGAATGTAAATGGAATATGCTAAAATTAAAAAATTCAGTTAAAAAATTGGAAAATTTTGTTTTGGCAAATCTTTAAAAGCAGAAAGTTAACCAATATTTACAGAATGGGATGATCGAACAGTGGACACTGTATTTGCATATCGACATGATTAAGGCTGAAATGCATGCAATCACCAAAATGACCACCAATATTTGAAAAACAAAATACTTCAAAGACTTGCCTTAAACCCCAAAAATCGATGGGAAAACTTAATAAAAGGATGATGATACTACCATAAACACTAAATCTGGCAGTCGTAACCAATGAGACATAAAACAGCAGACAGAAAGCTCATAAAATTTCCATACATAGTTATTAAAAAAAAATTTCCACAGGAGGATATAAAGATTATATCCTGTACTAGAGCAAAAAGTTGTCATGTGAAGGTGGCGGAGAATACTAAGGTCTATTCTGCTGAGGTGACAACTTCTCTTTCTCTGTTTTTTCTCTATTGACGCAATAACTAACTGAGTGAGTGCCAAATTCAGTGTGCGTTTTTTCTATTTGACCTCATACTAAGTTCTCATATCACTGTTAATTGCAATCACAAGGCTTCCTGTTTAGTTGACCAGAAAACCTTTTTCTGGTGACCTCAGAACTTGTTGCTTCTAGTCATCACTTCTGAAAGGAGTCATGTGGAAGCTGAGATTATGTTATATCCCAGTACAACTGTGAAAAAACGTTCATGAGCATAAATACTGCACCTTGCTGCTTCAGTAGTTGTAACCTTTCCTCACTCCAATGACAAATGCACAAGTGTTTATAGAAAACCATAATTTTGCCTTATTCTAGAATTTACTATTCATCACCACTGAACTCATATTTTCTAGGGTTCAAAGAATAGCCATTGGCACTATATTTCTATTTAAGCCCCAAATTTTTTCTTCAATAAGCAGCCTACAATGGTTCATCATGCATTACACAGATTTAACATAAACTGTAATGTTACAGACGTTTTAAGTCACTCAAGCACACAAGTAACAAATATTTCAGTTTACGAATCTGAAAACGTATTTGTATGTAATAATTAGACCCCTATTTCTCCCTTGGTCTCTTTGGCCTGTCAATTTTTCCTCAAATCATTCAATCTAAAACTGCAATGTGCAAAAACCTAAAAGCATGGCCTGTCAGATAAATGATCCATATATTCCCCATTCAACCCTATTGCAAATTGAAGATGACAACATATCTTAATTAAAAAAGGGTTTCCTTGGCCCATGACAATAATTGGTTGATAACAAGTAAACTGTATTGACAGTGACCTTCATTAGACTATACTATATCCCTGCCTTAACCATATAGAAAGAGGCAACAGTCATAAATACAGCATATTCTAAGTTCAAGAAAGCCTCATATGAAATTGCTATTACCACTATCAGTCATATAGTATCATTGAAATATTCTACATGTATGCAAAAGTATCCCTAAAATGAATTATCCAAAGAACAGAAACAAAGAGTCCAAGCTTGAATAAATATTTCATTTTGCACAGCAGAGACTTGCTTAAATCAGAATCAGACTCAACCTTCAGACAAGAACTGAAAAATATGTAGACTTTAGTGTAGTTATAAGTTCTATATAAATACCTCTATGATCTGGTCTCAACCTCTCCGTCAAATTTGCCAGAGAGCCACAAAGCGTTGCTTCTGCAGCTAAAGAACTAGCCAGTCCTCCTAAGGATCTCAACTCCTCATGAAACTCTGGATGCAAAACCAAAGAAGAAAAATGCTCATCTATAACCAAACCAAGACACTTGACAACATCTTGTAGACTGGGAATCCATTCACAAACTTTCAGCCCCAACAACGATGATGCCTTTGGACAAGGACATACTTGAGGAAACCTCTCATACTTCTTCAACCACTTGCTCAAATACCGAATCAAACTCATCATTTCTGAGCCATTCAACTTACTAATACAAGATGCCAATATCACATCATCAACATTGTTCGATGCTAGCAGATAATGTAAGCACAATTCTGATACTGAGAACCCATCATATGCCACCATAATCAACAAAGAAGCATCCCTTGCTACACTCATTTTCTTCCCAGTAAGACTCTTATCACTAACTTTTTCAATAGCTAACAACGCTTGACTCTCCCATTCTTTCCTCACACAAACCATACTCTCATAACTGTCCCTTGAGGGACACAAAAAGTACTTCAAAATACACATAATTTCGTAAGTCTGAATGTCACCGAGATGCTTAATGCACAACACAATCAAATCAGACCTCCTTTTTTCAATCAAATTATTAACCAAATTACAAACACAGGAATGCAGAACAAGCTTTTAACAATCAAACTCTCCAAAACATCCCAGAGTTCCAAAACAATACAAGCCTCCAAAATTAAGCCCCTAACATCTCTCCCCATTAAAAATCCCATCTTTTCAACCAATTTTACACTATAACCTTCCTCCAACCTACCATTTTTAACCGAAATCCCGATTATCTCCCCATTTTTCTCCAAAAATGGATTGAACATCTCAAAAAACTCATCTTTAGTGAAACTGTTAGTATTCTTCAGCTTTCTCCTCAACTTCTTAAAGAAATTTTTGCCTAATTCTATTCTTTCAGCATCATTCTGCGAAATCTGCCAACCATCAGCCTTTTTAACTACTAATCTATCAATTGGGTCCTCATTTTCGGGCTTAAGGTTCAGGAGAACAGCGTCTGGGTTCAGAACTATAGGGTACTCTGACTCGTAATCGAGCCGATCCGGGCCGGATGAAGCTTTCTTTATCGTTTCCAGTAATGACATAGTCTCAAAAGAGTAGAGCTTCAAAAGAAAAATAATTTCTGGGCACCCAAGAAGAAGGGCTAGGAAGGATTTTACGGACCTTAAGCAAGCGAAAAACGGCTGACGCGGCGGCGGCGGCGGCGGCGGCGGAATTGAGACGAGGGGCAGAAAGCGGTGAGGAGAAGAGGTTTAAGAAATTAGAAGGGAAGGGGTTTTAGTTAGTTTTTTGGGTGTGTTGGAATGGGCTCAGACGTTGGGCTTAAGCCTTTTGCCTTTCGAGGTAGGTGCTGAAATATAAAAATTTACTGGGCTTTAAAATATTGAAATGGACTTTTACTTAATAAAATAGTCATGATAGTAAAGGTTAATTACACTTTTCCCACTGAACTTGGGGCTCGGTAACATTTTGCCCCTTAAACTCGAGATTTGCATACTTTACTCAATCATCAACACTAATAGTGTTATTTAATGTATAGAAATAGTATCAGTTTTTTTGTGAACAAAATATCCTTAGGAAAAAAATATACTCTTTATCCCCATTTTTCTTCTTTTGTCTTTTACAATTTAGGATTTCGGTGGAAGTATATATGAGACTGTTATAATGACACAATTTTTTTGTTCTAAAGCCAAAAGTTTCTCATCTTAATACGTTCCTCCATAGGAGTTCGTGCAGTTATTCAGTTAACAAAATCTCATGAAGTCATGTTCTTTGGATGGAAACATTGATAAGTAAGACTCTTGCTTGATTTAAATTTACAGTATGATTAAAACTAAATTAGCAATACCATAACAGAAAAGTTTAGTAGAGAAAAGCAAGTTAGAATTTTGATACATACATACTCCTTCTTTTAGAAGGGTTTAGTTAATCAATTTTTTGCTTCAAAGGGTAGGATTGCTCTAAAGTTCCAAATGTGCATTTTCCATGCAGTTTGAAGTAAAGAATTAGATGATTTTCTTCTATTTCTATACTGCCTTAAGGTCCTGTAAAATTTTTACTGGGAGGGGTAGATGTCAAGAGGGTTTAGGGTTTAGGGTTTAAAATTCACCGAAAAAGATTCTTATGCAAAAATTCTGTCTTGTTGCATCCATGGCAAAATTTCCAACATTTTGTCTGGTAAATCTCAAACCATTCCACAAAGGTTTTCTGGGTTGAGTTTTATTCCTACAAAGACCATCTCGCAATTAGAAATTCAAATTTCAAGAACTTGCAGGATATGGGATCAAAATCATGATGCTAATCATAACTCAATGTTGGCATGAGGATTAGATAGAGAACTATGCGACATTTCCTACAAATCCAAAAGAGTTGCATGCTCAATTGAAACTTAGTCATCTATTTTTATAGTTTTGTTTCTAATTATATTAAAGAAATAATATGTAAAAACCTAAGAACGATTGTATGCTATTTGTAAATAAGGAGACATTTTTGTGACATCGAACCTTCTATTATACAGGAAGAAAAATCCAAAAATAAACAAAATTAAAGAACAGAAAAGTACACATTTTCTTTGAAAAAAAATTGTGACACCGTGGAATGTTTGGGATAATTTGGTTATCTAAATATTGTAGCACTTTTTTGATGTGATGTATGTGAGATAAAAAGGTGATTGAAAGATATATTGATGATGTAAGTAAATAAATAAGGTAAATAATCGACTTTCCAAATCGATAGCAATTATGCACGCAATGGCTGAGATCGGATTCAAAATAGAAAGGCAAATTTGGAGATGAAAGAACCACATGTAAGTTATTCCACAGTATAAAGTTTGTAATTTGTTACACTTAAAAATGCTAATTCGAAGTAAAAACTTGTCATAGCTACAGAAAATGGTTTGCACGCCTGAATTGATTAAAAAGAGATGAAGTATTTTTGTTTATATGATTAAGAGGAAAAAAAGGTATGAAAATTATACCTATAGTATAATACTACATTTGGAAGTACAAAAATTACATCTAAATTATGATGCTACATATAATTTTTAAAAAAATAAATTAGTTCTCTGAAATGAGGAATCATAAAAAATCAATCAAAGATAGGTTTAAAGAGAAGGAAAAACCATCATATTTTTCTAAAAAGTACTTAAAACCACCTCTACAAATTTGTAAATGTTAATCTCATATGTACTAATAGTATATATACTAACACTCTTAAATGCATGTCACATACACCAAAAAAAAATTAAAGTTTAAATTTAAATCATATTTAAGTGACATATCTAGTGTGCACAAGATTAATCTATAAATTTTAATAGGTTAAAATATGAATTGTTAGAAGTTAGGGAAGGCGATCGCCTCAATGATCACCCCCTCCCTCTACCACTATCAGTATATTGCTTTCTCAATTTATTTTCAACTATACCAACAATATCAGCATTATTGTATTGCTGACTATGTTACATATTGCTTCTGTTTAGTGGCGTTAAAGAATGCCGCAGATGTTCCAATACAATATTGTCATTTACAAGTGACTAACCTTCTTCCCCTTATTAACCCCCCCCCACCACAAAAAACAAAAAAAATATTTGCATGTTTCTTTCCAGTTATTTTTCCTTAAAAAATTTTTATGTTTTCTGTGAACATATATTTTAATAACTTTTTTTTATCTCACATACATCAAATCGTTATAATATATTTTTTTTTATAAAAATTCTAGAGAATAGCAATCCAAACGGCCTCTCTTTAGCCACGAAACTTAAAGAGGTACAACTATTCTCCATGAAAGCACAACTAACTTTGATTGCGCTAATTGCCCCACCGAGGGAGTACTACCAGCTGGTCACCCTTATTTTGAGATACAAGTCGGTCTGTCCTCGTTTGCAAAGAAGATTCAACCTGAGTCTGTCCTTTGCAGAATAAGTTGACCTTGGTATCCATTTTTGGACCACTTTGGGATTCAATGGACAATATTTTCTCCCAGAGTGACCCCAATTAGAATACCTATCATACTCAATCATTCATACGAGTCAATTTATGTCCTAAAGCACGTAGGTTTTATGTTCTCCCACTTAACACATATGTGATATTTACCAATGCCAGAGCTAGAACTTGATTCTATTGAGGCCACAGCTTAAAGAAAGAAATTGAAGTTGCACTAGGATTGTATTTAATGAAACTTGTTTAAATTATCTAAAATTATAATATGTACACACACACACAGAGACATACGTACATACATATATATATATATGTGTGTGTGTGTATATAATTTTATAGCTATTATAAATATTTCATTTTCTCTTAAATTGTCACTACCAGAAAATATGGTGATGGTTTTACTATTTTCACATTATTAAAAAAGTAGAGTGTTAATAGCATTAAACACCATGAACTTTTGGATAATTTTCACTTTGCTCCATCAATTTTCTAAATCGGCACTTTACCCCCATTTAATATTTACTGACTAGAATACCGTCCCAATTGCAGTATGTTTACACATCTAATATTTCCAAGTTCCTTTCTTTTTGTTATTTTGTTTATTTTTCTTTTATTCCTCTTTCCTTCCTCTCTATTCTTCATGAAAACTCCCATTTCTCAATGTCCATTATGTTAGATAATTGCGTTTAGTTTCTCTCTCTTTTTTTTTTTTACGTTCACTTTAAACGTTTGTGTAACTTTTTCTTTGCGTATTTTATTTTTGTGTCTCTCACTTGCATAATAGTTCAAGTTTCAGCAATCTCACTAAAAAAGAAAAGAAAAAACAGTTCCAAAAAACAAAACTCAAGGGGTTGAAAAAAAAACTTGTTTTCATTTCAATAACGGACCGGTTTTCATCCTTCTCCAATCGAAAGCAGAGAAGGATCGAGTTAAATTAGAATAGCCCAAGTAAAAAATGCGAAGTCCGTTTAGGTATACTGGACCAGTCCTTGATGTTAGTCTAAAAAGATCTAATTTGCTACCAAGTCCGATCAGTAGCTTCAATTAGGCCACTTTTGCAAATGAAGCAAATCTGACGACAATTAACACAAAAAAAAAAGGGGAGAGTTGGCCTGGAGAATAGTGCTCATGGTCCCTTATAAGCACCTTGCGTGTGGGCTTGATTGGTTGTGCACAATAATTGTGCAGCACTGAAATTGTGTGTCGTGCATGACATGTTGTACTATGTAGGGATACATACTGTTCAGGAGTTGCTCGCTAGTAGTTCGAGTTTGAATTCAAAGTCAAGTTCGAGTCGAGAGATATTCAATCTATTGACTTCTGAGCCGGCTTGATATATATATATATATGTATATATATATATATATAATTTTTATTTCAATAGTAAACATATATACTTGCTAATATTTTCATTATTCATTAAGAAAAATAGTTATTTTATTCATTTTTAAAAAATAAAATACTTTTTTCTATTATATTTGAGCTCGAATAAACTCGAGTTCGAGCTTGTTTAGACTCGAATTGAAACTCAAGATCAAGCATGAGCTTTACATTGAAAACTTATTGAGTTTGAGTTCGAGTTCAAACTTTAAAATTGATTGAAGTTCGACTCGTTTAAAATAAAGTTCAATTCGACTCAACTCATTTGCATCCCTAGTATTGTGTTTCCAACTTCAATTTTGCCCTTCTAATCAATAAGACATAGAGTTGTGGGCTGGAGATTTTGTATTTTCGTCCCATGTTGTGCCAGTGGCTCTCTATGATATATCCAGCATATCCACCGCTGAGGTTTGGCAAACATCGACTTTTCTCCCACATAAGCGGTCCACAATAACTTTCTTTCCTCATTCTTTTTCTGCACCCTCCTTTTATTTTTTTAACCTGATCTTTTAGTTCTTTTAATTGATTTGTCCTGTGATTTTAGAATGATTTAATGTCCTGTGATTTTTATTTTAATTACGCTTCTCCTTAAATGTAAAAATAAAAACACAAAACGTCAAGTTTCAACCAATGAAGAAAAATATATTCTCTGCTACGATAGAATCTCAAGAGCTGCTCGTGATTCAATTCGAGTTCAAACTTCAATGATGATTCGTTTGGTCCAATGAATTGAGCTAAATATAAGAAGTTTGTGTACATTTTCACAACTTGGTTCAAAGCTAACTTAGATCGAATTGGCGTCCAAGAAGCACTGAAGACATGTTCGGATTTCCGGCTCTGGTCGTTGGGCTGAATTGATTCATTAAGTATCTCATTTATTAGTTGTATAAGAACCATAAATAGTCCAAACGTCTCTTTGTTTAGGGCTTGTGAAATACAGGTTTCGTTTCTGACGGGCTTTGTATCATGCTAAATCACTTCTAAGGAAGAAAAAACAAATAATGAAAAGAAAAAATAATAAATTTGTAAAATCTATTCCATTAACAAACACAATATGGGTTTTTATCAAAATTCATTATCATTAATCATCCTATAACACCGATAGTGATATTGATTATGAACTTCGAATCAAACCACTCCTCAAAATTGTTGGTTAATTTGGGCATTGGGTTGTTCTGAGTTCTAACCTGCCGTATCTTGGCGTGGCAACTGTGATTTTGCTGTGATGGGGGTGTCTCCCCTCTTGCCTGATTACATCCATCTATTAGCCTAACTAATCCTGTATTCTCACACTGAATTTCCACCAGGGTTGGGCAAAAGAGCATAGTGCTTTTGGGTTAATCCGAACAATTTTCGTGATTAGCAATTCTTCTTGTCTAATTTAGCTTGGCTGTATCTTATTTCTCTTATTCGAATTTTCATGATATTGATAATTTTTTAAATTAGCTTCAAGTAATTTGTAGTAAGAGAACATTTGATATTAGAATGATTTAATTTATTATATAATTTTCATTATGGTAAAATATATAGGTTCCAAGATTCGGTTTTTAGGAATGGAGGTATTATCCAATGATGCTAATGGTGACAATCACCTATGACACGAGGAGCTGGGGAGTTGAATCGCGTCTTAATTAATTATCTTAAGGTCTGATTAATTATATGAAAACAAAGTACCAAATTTGCAAAGTTTGAATATTACTAATTCAAGTGTCGCATGCCCATAGAATGCTATATTGAGCTCAAATTGTCCTAAGTTGTTCAATTGTCTAAATTTGCCAACATTCGTACATGTTCTTATGGGGAAGGTGCTACTAGAAATGCACTTCAATGCTGATAAATTTAGCATGTTAAGAACCAAAAAAAAAAAATGTTAAATTTATATTACTTCAGATTTCTAATAAATGATTCGCTACTTCTCTATCAAATTCCTAGTAATTTTTCTCAGTTTCCAAAGGTGAAATGTCGAAACACTTAATAAGTTTTTTTTTTCATGAATTTCAATTTCTAGAGAAAAAAATTTTTGGAACCTTTTCAAATGAGTTCATTGTTGAGAGCACATTGAGAAAGAAGGGGAATAAAAAGATACAAGTAAAGTTGAGCCCTATTGATTTTTTTTTTTTTTTGGGTAAAAAAACTTTTGAGTGTATTCAACTCTGGTCACCACCACGGATTAGAACAAGTGTCAAGGGCCATAAGTTACTTATATAGGTAAGAATAGGTGTCGGAGATCATAAGATGTTTATAAAGGTACTTACACATCACTTAGGAGTTATAAGTTACTTATAAAGTGATTTATAGATGCCCGCACAATTTTTTATAAAGAAGTATCCGTTCTTGCCAATTGAAACAACTTGTATTGGCGTTGAGCCCTATTGATTGGTATGGATCAAATTGTGAGAGGTGAGATATGTTGTTTTTATTTTTTTTTCTTTTAATTGTTCTTAATCGTTGACAACAAAATGACAAACAAAGAATAATCTTAAACAAATATGTGATTGAATGACAAGGGGGGCCACTATTTTCCAACTATGACGACGAAAAGAAATAAACTTGTACATATAAAAATCCACATCTTGGTGGGACCGGTGAGTCCCCCATGCACCCAGTTGCGCGCTGGAACTACACCTATTGTTGCTTATTTGGTACACACCCGTACTCGTGCGCAGACATCACGGACCATCATAGCCAACTTGTGGTGGTATTTCCAAATTGCAGCATCCATAATCCATTCACTTCTTCTTTTTTTTCCCCCCTTTTTCTTTTATCTCAACATATTGATAATTTCTACATCAATTGTACTTATTGTACAATGGCTAGCAATTGAAGAACTAGATGGTACAAATTTAGTTTTTAAAAAAAAGTGTGATACAAAGGCAATTACGCATACTCGCATAGTATGAGGAATTAATATTTGTTTGGATTGTAGATTATTTACAAAAACTTATTTGGTGATGTGAACAACACATTTTTCGATTATCTTTTTATTTCATCTACATCATATCAAAGAAAAAATGTTGTAGCATTTTTTGTTCAAAAAATTATCCCAAATGATCTGCTATCCAAACATAGCACACTAATGATATATAGACGGATGATCGGATTGGATGCACGCCAAATATGTGAAATTTAGATTTTATATTCAATTGATATGTATCTAATTAATCAACCAGAATAGCAGAATAGGGATAGTAGATTTTTTGGGATAATTTGTTGAAAAGAATCAGCATGTCAGATCAGATGTTTTCAAATATAAGCTAATCACTGAATCCAAAACGTTTCTTTCAAATTTTAAACGAAAACGTTTCTTTCAAATTTTAAATGAAAAACGTTTCTCTCTTTTCTCCTCCCTTTTTTCTGTAGGCTGGCAAAGCCAAAGCCATCAGCTACTGAAAAAAAAAAGAAGGAAAAAAGAGAGAAAAGAGAGAGAGAGAGAGACAGAGAGAGGAGTGAAAAATAATAATAATAAGAAGAAGAAACAGTCAAGGCGATTATATGACATAGGTGAGTAGTCTTCCCATGGTCTTGTATCCTTAATTTAATGGTGCGTAAAGAAATAAATAAAAATCCTGCTTTGAGTAGCACACTGGAATTGTTTTGCATGGCCCCTGGTTTTGTAACCTTTGACTCCAGCAAACCAGCATTTTATACATAAACAACAACTACCTGATACCTTTGTCATTTACACCATCCAGCTGCTCCCAACCCATCATTCTTCACCTCCGGTACTTTTTCCTATCCATATCTTATCCCTGTATCTCATTAATTGTTCGTGAAACAAAAGTGATGAAATTCCTTGTACTTCTATCTATTTATGTATATATATGTATATGGGTTTTTTTTTATCTTAGGGAATACTACATAAGCTAAGAGTGAAATCATTTCTCTGCGTCCTCTCAAGTTTTTTTTCCCCCTCAAGCTTGTGCATGAAAACTGTATCGCAGTTGATCAATTCCAAGAGGGACAGTCCAAAATTTTCAGAAAGCCAAAGCTGCATGAAAACTGTACCCAGGAAAGCAAAGAACATGTCCAGGAAGCAGAAGAAGAAACGAGAACTGGTGAACGTTGTCCAAAACTTGTACCAGACCTGCAAGGAAGTTTTTGCAGATGGTGATCACCGAATTGCTGGGTATATCCCCCCTCCTCCAGATATTGAACGACTCAAGTCTATTCTTGGTAAGATTGTTTATTTCCACTCTAGAGTTTCTATCCAAACTAGCTGGTTTTCTGACGGAATTCACTAGATTTCGGTGTGTGTATATATGTTATATATTGGCATGTTAGATTCAGCCCCGTGCATATGCTTGGAGTTGGATTTTTGGTTTTTGGCTCAGCGACTTAAACTTGGTTTGATAACTGAATTTTGCAGTAAAGCTGCTTGGATCAATGGTTAGGCAATCAGGCTACTAGTTCTTTTGACAGATATCTATTAGTAATTCAGTATATTTGCACTGACACACTAATATGGTTCATCAATCAGCTTTTTTGAAGAACCAGAATCCCCCCCACCCCCCCAACAAAAAAAACCTCCGGAAAAAAATGAAAAAACTCTTCTTGTTGAAAGTGATGTAGATCGGGTCTTGTATGTAGAAGAAGAGAATCAAGAAACGAAGTGGTTTAATTGTAAAGACAAGCAAGATGGGTCGCTTGCACAAAAGTTTTACAGCGGGCCTCATCATTTGCTAGGTTATTATAGAAATAGTTGATTCCGCTTTAAACATGATTTGATTGATTCGTCTTCAAACTTGCATAAATTTCTATAAACCACATAATTTACCTGGAAAGTGGAAGGTTGTAGTATTAGTTTATGCAAGTAACATCTCCCACTATGTATAAAATACTATCAGCATGCATAATATGGAATCATCTGAAATTGCATAAATTATATACCTCACACTATGGTTGTGGGGTATATGATTGGTGCTTTTTCAACCTCATTTGCTTATTTATTGGGGCTTAATTATCTGGATTGTTTGCAATGCATGTTTCACTTATGTAGATAGCATGAAACCGGAGGATCTCAATCTTACACCAAACATGCCAATTTTTAGAGGAAGTTCTATAGCTCAAGAAGCTCCTCCTCAGATAACCTATATTCACCTACATGAATGCGATCAGTTTTCGGTACATTTCTATCATGCCCTTTCTTTCTTTCTATCACCAAGCATACATACTTGGGGGAGAGAAAAAATCATACATATTGGAACTTGCAAGTAATACAAAGTACCAAAATAGTCATTTCTTATGCATACTGTAAATTTTGCTTGGATTCTTGGAAAGTAGTACACATGTTCACGCAAAATAGACTGAAAGCTTCAACATAAGAACATACTGTTCTGTACTGCCGTTTACATTGTCTGGTACTGCTGCAGATTGGGATCTTTTGCTTACCACCATCTGGAGTCATTCCGCTTCATAATCATCCAAACATGACTGTCTTCAGCAAGCTCCTATTCGGGTCATTGCGAATCAGGTCATATGATTGGGTAGATGATGGTACAAGCAGCACGAGTAAGACATATACCGATGAAATCACATTGCAACTTGTGCACTTGTAGATTTATAAAGTTCTTGTTCACTACATTTAAGGTGACAAGGGATCATGAGAATGAATCAAACTTTGACACAGTAGACACAGTTCTTACCATCTTCTCTAATTCATTATCCTATGTGCGACAACTCCCATTGCATATATCTTGAAGTTATCATGATCTCAATTTGTTTCTTTCCCTGGTTGTAGAGCGGCACGGAATCCGCTTAGCCAAAGTCCATATGGACTCAGATGTCACCTCCCCATATAGCACCTCTGTGCTTTTTCCAGCTGCAGGAGGCAATATGCACTGCTTCACAGCCCTTACTGCATGTGCAATACTGGATGTTTTAGGTCCACCCTATTCTGAATCTCAAGGCCGGCATTGTACTTACTTCCAAGATTTCCCATATGATAAATTTTCAGGTAGGGAATTTGGTTTTTTTCCCCCCCTTTTTTCTCCCTCCTAAACTGTAGGACTTGATTTTACAGTCCATGCAATAATATTCTGAAGTTTTCATTGTCTGTGGTCTTTTTGACTTTAAGGTGATGGAGAAGAATTGCTACCTGAAGAAGAAGACAGAAAGAAGTGTGCTTGGCTTCAAGAAATAGAGAAGCCTGAGGATTTTATTGTGGTTGGAGCATTGTCCTATGGCCCAAGAATTGTGGAAGACTCATAAGAAATTAATTAAACTCTTGTATGTAGTGGATATAATATTTGTTCTTGTCTTACAGGTTTAGTTGCCTCAGGTCTAGGGACAAAGACCCTTTTTCTCCATTTTTGTTTCTTAAAGGGAAAAAAAAAAAGATATGCTTGAAACAAATGCCAAGGATTCTTGTTTTTTTCCTTTTTCTTTTTTCTTAACACTTGGGAGCGTTTAATAAAATTGAAAGTTTGATAATTGAAATGTGAAATCTAAAATTTGAAATATAAATTCATTAAGTCATTGAACTGTTAAGTACAAAATCTAATACATTTGAATATACATCACATTAAATGATAAGTGAATAGGTTATCACTTATTTTTAAGAGTAAATTTGCCTAGAATATTTAATGTTATTTAATTAATTCATATATTTTATTTTTGGCTATTAAACGGATATAAATGAATTAAGATGTGAATCTATTAATTTTAAGTGTTAAATTAAATTATCAAACGGGACTTACTTTAATTTCCTGTGGAGGACAGCGAGCAACTATATAGGACTTACTTTAATTTCATGTGGAGTACAGCAAGCAACTATATATTTCCCATTCACAAATTACAGCAGTGGTTGAAGAAGCTGACCCTCTCAACTGCTCATTTATGGCCATTCTGACTTTAGTTAATAATTGATTTTGAGATTTTTTATTAAAAAAAAATCATATGTTACGTTAATTGAAAGAGTGTGTGTATATATATATATATATTGCTATCCAACAAAATCTTTAAGATTCCATCTTTAACTTTTGCGCACAAGTGGAAAAACTTGTTTGAATTTCATACGGATAGCGAAAGCATGATATGGTGAGAACATAAATGTTAGACTTCGTATTACTTACTTTTTTTTTTTCATGTTACTAAAATATTGCTAATGGCACGAAAACTTTTAAAACATTTGTATATTTTAGAATTAGTTGATTTATTCAAATACTTCAATAAGAACATAAATTTTTTAAAAGACAGAACATGTCAAAATTTCTCATAGGTACACTAATGACACAGTCAAAGAGAAAATTGATTTTGTAGGCACAAATAATAACATAGACAAAGCATTTTTTTCTTACAATGAGAAAAATCATTTCTTTACTATAAAGACTCCGGGGTAGTTTAGTTAATTTTGTACAAATTTTATTCCATCCTGATGTATAAAAATTGATTTACCAAACATTGGAAGAGATGACTTGTGCATGCCAAATAATGGAATAACCAATTTTTATTTGGACCATTAGTTGTAGAGGTACTTAAAGTGGAAATACCTTTCCATTCTAGACTAATTTTCCGTATAAAAAATATGAGGTTAACTCTTACCCATTATTTGATGTGTAAGAATATTTTAGAATGAGATGACCTTCCAAATTTATTAATTCAATTCCATGCATTCGCATGCACCCCTCCCCCTACCCCTCTCCCGGCAGAATGTCCAATCGAATCTTTTTCTTAGAGAACCCTATCCCTTAACAAAGTATTCAGGAAAGTCCTTTTCCATTTTTTTCTTGGAGTGATCTAAATAATGGAGGTTAATTTTATTCTCATGCATCTCTTCACTGCACTAAAATTCACACTATTTGCTAGCTTATATTGTTGATTGTATTTTTTTATGACTAACAATTGCAGTTATGTTTAAAAAAAAATTATTATCCATTTTTCTACCAAACAAAATGTTTAAAATACTACCATTTTCTAACTTTTGTGCAAATGTGTTCTGATTTAGATTTCACATAGATAATGAGACCGTAATAAAGAAAAACATGAACTTTTGATCTCATGTAACTTAATATTCTTTTACTTTGCCAATTAAATTGCTAGTGGTTACAAAAGTTTAAAAGTAAAAATCCGTTATGCAATTAATTAAACATGACAAGTGAATTACTTCAATAAGGACATTAATTATTTTCTTAAAAAAAATGTCAAGTTAGTGGTGTTATTGGAGACTTCATTACATTTGTACTACTTATGAGTGTCTTATTATTTGTATTTTATTTTTTTTTTCTTTTGAGAGGATGATGCCATTTTGTCCTTTATTGCGTGGGTAAAAGAGAAAACTCAAAAAATGTAATAACAAAATTTAGCGCCGTAGGTCTTCTTTCCTTTTTTTAATAGAGTGATAGTCATATCGATAGAAATTATTGACTATCTTTTGTACCAAAAAAGAAGGAAAGAAAGTTCGACATGATTTTTTTTTTTTTTTTTTGAATATAGATTTTTGGTGCGTTTAATATAAAAAAGAAAGTTAATCAATGTGATTTCCCTGTAAGGCTCCAGTAGAATGCAGGGAATCGGTTTTGGGAAGATTGGAATTGTTAAGGAAAGAGAAAGCAAGAATGAATTCCAGGCCTGATGGAAGATGGGGATGGAGATGGAGAGAGAAATTAATTGCAAGATCATGAACAAGAAGAAGATGAGGAAAAGAGCCAGAGTTGTGAGCTGTCTCGGCAGCCAGAACAAAGAGGAAGGACTTCTGGATGACTTGGTTGTTGAGGAAGCACCATCCAGAGTTGAAAGCTTCAAGGATGTGCACCAGTACCAAGTGCGTTTCAGGGACTTGGCATTCAATATTTGAGACTCCTGGCTTCCATCAGCTGGAATGTTGCCAGATTCTGACCCTTGGTCTTGATTCCTCATGGAGGAAACCTGATCAAGCTGTTGATCTTCTTGTCCTAGTCTCGAGCACTCCTGTTTTGACAGACGGTGCCATGCACCGGTACATGCCCTGCGAGGGCATCGATTGACCCTCTGTCCAATGCTGATTACTTTTTTATCTCAACAAGGAGAAGTTCGGCTGCAGTGACTACCCCCATGATCCCTCGTTGTTGTTGCTCCTACTATACTTGGCATCCCGGGATGTGCTCTGATTCTTGTGTTGGTAGAAGATGAAGGTGGTCCATCCTGGAACGGAATAGCAGTACTATTCAGGTGCCCCGCTTTGCCAGTGTCCTTGCCCCCGTTCCTAGATGTCCATGGCCACATGGGGAGTTATCTTCCCAGTTGGCAGCCTCCCTGGTGGGCAGTTATTTCACCCTTCTCCTACCACTAGACAAGTCTTCTGGCTGTTCCAAAACACGTATTTATTCTTATGATCACAACAAAAACGAGCTTGAGAGCCTGCATATTAGTGGGGGAACTCGCGCGCTTTCATGGCTCTAGCCATGTAGAGCAATGGGGCGCAGTTAGTCGTATCACAGCAACTTGCCTTGAAGAATATACTCCACCATTAGAGAGCTTGTTCATTGCAGGTGATCTTTGAAGGTATCTGCATCTAGTATTACCTTTTTCTGGATGTTCTGTAATGGCTTCAAGTAATTGAACTAAGCTATATCTGATCAGCATGAAAATTTGAAGTCGCTTTTCTGCTATGAGGTAAGAATGCTTGGTAACTGATGTATGAAAACATTGTCAAAGCATGCAGACGGAATGGACATAATGGAATGTCAAAAATAACTGTAGCAGGGCATGTCATAACTAAGCTATGCAAACACAATTGGATTACATTGTGCGATCCGTGAGTTCTGCAATTTATTCTTTAACCAGCATAGGCAAATAAAGATGTCAAGACTCGAGGGAAAATTTTTCTTCTCAATAGCTATTACATTTTGTCTCACCAGGCCTTAAGGGTAGCCATGACGCATAATCACTTATTACCATGGTATTAACTCAATATTTGGCATTTGAGACAAAGTGATCCTCAAGTAGATGGAGGAATCTCCCATTTCTGTGGTATCGGGCCACCATCATATATAATTTCTCTATGGCATGACCAGACGAGCTTTATTGCGTCAGGTGTCCCTATGCCTGCACCTCTTGGATCTCCAGCAGGACCAAACCTGCAGTTAGCAATTAGTTTAGCATATGAAAGAACTAGAACGCAGCTCTAATGCATAGAAGCTACTGTAATATTTCACTGCACAGTTTCCGCTTACCAATGATTTTGTGGAGCCCCTGTAGTTCTTGCTCTCAATCCGACATAAGTGGTTCCATTAACTGACTTTCCAATCACATCCTGCAATAGAGGTTATACAGCATTCATCTTTTGCAAGCAAATGTAACATCGATAGGAATTCAAATAATTGCACTTCAATTGGTTCGTATGCTGTTCCTAGCGACAGACACCATTATAAATAGTCAAGGTTCAGATAGGCACGTTTAACAATGCATAATTTTTCACGGATTGAATAAACAAATCTGTAATTTTTTCTTAGGAACGTGGTGAAAATTGACTGAAACAACCTACTGGAAGTAAAATGGACCTCATTAAAATTTTTCAGTGGTAATAGTTCTAAAGCATGCCTGGGCTTTTATGACTAAATGTGCAACTGCAACAATGTTTCTCCGACTCTGTGTTCCAACATTGATGGGATATTTAATTATTTATAGATATTGACCATTAGTTAACAATTTTGAAGATACTTTTGCTCAGTTGATTTTGTGGTTTCGCTTATATCCATTCAATGAAGGTTCTTTGCGTCAACGAAAGCACAATCGCTGCAGCACTCTGCAAGTTAGAATCCATCAACATCACAATGAAAGTTGTTGACCCAAAACACCTATTTGTAACTTTTCACCATTTCCATTTCTCATCAAAATTTAGGTTAACAAGAAAATACACTCTCTCTTTGATCAAGGGGTTATAACATTTATGTCAGACTCTAAAACAGCTAAACAAGTTTAAATTTGGCCAACAAGAAAATACACACTCTCTTTGATCAAGAAGTTATAATATTTACAGGAAACTCTAAAACATCTAAATGAGTTTAATTTCCATTTGGTTTGTTCCTTACACATCGAATCCCCATCAGCATTACAGATTCTTAAAGTAAATGCATAATGCAGACTGCTCTCCTGATTCAATGAAAAAATAGTAAAAACACAGAATATGTGGGTTTATATGCAAGCATGAGGCACCCTTTCTCTACTCTTTCTCCTAGTTCCATTTTCCAACCAAAAAATACGAGCTTTCCAAACATATGACTCTTAACATGCCCAAACTGTTTCCAGAGCTGACATATATAATGGCTTCCGTGAGGACAAGTATGCTCTGTGCATGTCCAAATGCATAGGATGACAAATTTTCTTCTTACGTATATGTGACCGACCATATCCACCACATTGTGTGCAAACTTTTTGAAAACATTAATTTCCATGACAACAAAAGTTTAACAGAATTGAGTGCAGCCTACATCAGATATTGATCTTGCATCAATTTTGTTAAATTATGTTCCTATTTGTTTCCCCCAGGTCATAAAAGAAGAGAAGTCAATTAAAGTCCAAACTGAGGAAATCTCAGCTTCAAGGTAATTTCCCCTATATCTCAATGCCTAAATCTATGCTATTAACTATTTAGATCAAGCACTTCAAAATACCATTGACGACCATTGCAGCCAAATATCAAAACCTCAATTCATACATGATTTGCATGTTCATGAATTCCCTGTATTTTTCCATGCCAATATGTAATCGATATTTGTGAAACAGATGAAACAGTTTACAAGGTAGGGAACAAAGATGTTAATAGTAGAAAATTGTTTTAATAAAGGAAAACACAATTTGAACATTAAAAAGACAAACAACGAAAAGATGAAACTTACTTGTAGGAAGAGCACATCATTTGAAACCACGGCAGCTGTTAAATGTGCATGCATTCTTTCAAGGGCATTCAATACCATTGGGAGCTGATTATATTTGTATTTAGTAACAATCTGAAATAAAATATTGCACAGATGATCATATATCAGTGACAGGGACCTGTCACTTAAAAGAACAAGTCATATTCAAAGTTTTCTCAGATCTCAATCAGAAAACTTAATCGATAACTACAAAATGCTATTTGAATGTCACATTTATTACCTGGAATGGACCAAAAATTTCTTTTGTCACCAATTCATAATTGTCATCCTTAAGTATTTCCTCAAGAGGAACAAACACTGCAGTTGGTTCAATTGCTCCATATATTGCAGGAATAGAATGGTTTGTTAATGCTTTACCACCAAAAAGTAACTTCGATCCTGGTATCTTAAGCAATTTATTCATGTGGTGCAACATTGTTTCTGTATTAACCTGCAAAGAATAAAAGGAAATGAGATGATGACATTTAACAATGGCTCATAAACTAATTCGATGGTGCTTGAAACCATCACTAACTGGTCTATGGCACTCAATTTAGATGAACTTTGTTCATCATGTAGCGTGAATCATCAACCTCATAGCAAGTTTAGATGTTAACAACAAATAGGTCTTGGAGGGAATGGAAAAGAAAGACAGCTACACAAGGGCCATGGTCTTTCTTCCATGACACAAGTAACTCACTGTATATGTAGTCATACCTGTTCTCCCCTATACCTCCAATAGCACAGGTAAGAGATGATGTGAAGCATAGAAATGTCACTCAAACCCAACTTGTTAAAAACTTAAAGAACTCAAAAATTACTCATTAAATGGCTACAAAAAGTTTGTGGAACCTAAACGCTAATTTCTTTCATTCCCTTCTTCTGCCAACATACATTAGGAGGACCAGGTAAGTCCAAAGTTAATCCTACCAACAGGTATGCATAGAGGCCATGTGCTAGAAAGCCTAGAAAGCCAGCCAGTCACTCCATGTAGAAGTTCATTGGTCAAATGAAGCAATTCAACTAGACTTAGAACAGAAGTATCTTTGACCCAGAAAAAGAAATGAGCAAGTTCAGTTGCTGAAGGACATGGAATTCGGCATAATAAGGTATAGTTCAAGAACATTGTTTTGAAACTGGTAGACAGATCTAACAAATAGTGAATTGGACTATTCCTCATTCCTTTCATGTGTGGTAAGTGCATCTTCAGAAAATCAGAATTCAACAGATTTCCTGGAACACACAGCAATCGGGTCATGTTTGGTCCACTTGCTATCTAAATTATTGAAAATAAACACAATCATTACTGATTCCACCAAAGAATAGTAGAAGTTGCAGAATCTTCCAGAGTCATTTTCACTCTGGAGTCAATTTATGACAAGCAAGTCATTGCCCCTTACTGTAAGGACAGGGCCAACAGTGAGGTCATTTAGCTTCCTTCTTGCAGCAAGCTCTTTTATTTTATCCAGGAGTGGACTTCTACCCCAATTCTGCATCAGCATAACAATGTTTTAATGCATAAAATATTGTTAATCATCAGCTATCTTACAATACAGCATAACAATATCAAATGATGAAAATTTAAAACATCATGCAGATGTTGCTGACCTCATGCATGAAAAGAATTGATTGAGCTGAACACTTTTGACCACTACATGCATAAGCATCTTGATCACAGACCCAGGCAACATAATCCACCTACCAATATAGCTTCATCAATATTTGGTGTGAATTTCAACTTGATTATTCATATAGAAAATGTCAAACTTTTTAATGCTGTAAGCTTTCACAACCTCTCGAACATCAGGCCCAAGGATCTTCCAGTCAAACCCAGCATCCTCCAATTTGATACGACCTTTTAAGTCCACAGCTAATTTATCAGCTATCCTCGAGCTACCAGTGAACAGAGTCATGCGTGGTTTTGCCTGAAGAAGTGGTTTGGAAGAAGAATTGCCTTTTATGATATTGTAGATTAATCACTTTTTATCCTATTTCTGCTTTTCTTGTGAACTATGACATTATGGGGAATAATCCCTAAAAACAAAATCATTATGCAGAAAAAATGAAGACTAGGAGGTGCATGAGCTTATGTCTGCAAAAGACTAAAAATGTTATTCTCAGCACAGCATTGTACCAATTTGGTCCATCAACAAGAAAAGAACCATAGCAGGTAATTTGTGATCATGTAAACTCAAACCAAAAAATTTTTGGGAGAAATTACTGAACATAAATTTGGCAAAGGATGGTAGAAGAGAAAAATTCCATGGTGAGGAGGCAATATCCAGCAATTTCAGTCATAAAGACATATTTAGATAAACTTACCTCGAGAAGTAGCTTGTTCATTGTATTTCCATCACAATTTATGAAGTCAACATCCTCCACAGGTAAACCACATTTGTGGAGAAGTCGAAGCATTTGTTCCATTACAATGGAGACCTATGGAACACAACCAACGATCATAATTGTACAAAATCTATACTAACAGACATATTAAAGCATTCTTAACATGTATGTTTGTGTTTGGATGTGCCAGAGTACACCCTGCCCAAGCATTTGTGTGACATGAGAGAGGGAGAGAGAGGGGGCGAGAGAGAGAGAGAGATGAGAGGGAGAGAAGATGGCTAGATTAAAAAAAGAAATGGTATAGCAGGAATACAAGAGGAAGAAGTCCCATAAAAGTGATGGCCTTAATCAAATTAATTGTCTGTAACTTTTGATTTCCGGTACAAGGTTGTTGAACCATTCAAATAACATCTCTGATTTGTTCAGCAAGACAGAAAATCAATATAGTTGGCCATTCCTCCAGACTTGACCTATGTTACTGGAGGTTAGACTCTTTAATTACAATCATATAAACTAGGATCCTGGGACACTTATAAAACTCAGAGGCATTTTTAGCAAGTCTATAAATTATATACTATTTCCAAATGCTAGTGGAAGCAACAAACAAATTATTTTCCGTCTGTGTTCCATCTTCTTGAACTACCCATGGGTCATGGCTGCAGAAACTCTGCTCCTTACCGCATGGGTTGTGACTGCTGTATGGTAAGAAATTGGCATTTAAACTCTGTTTTGCTCCAATCTCTCAAAGATAAGACAGCCATGAAGCTAGATTTGTTGAATCTTCTAGTCACATTTTTCAACGCAACACATATGTTCTAGGTTAGACTCATTAATTAGTTTGCCTTTTCAAATATTTACCTTGCTATCAACTTTGAGAACTGGTTTGTTTCCCATATAGAGTGCACCCATCAACTGAAGGACAGGGATCTCTAAAGGAAAATTGAATGGAGTAATTATTGCCACCTGCAAAATTATTTCACAAGATTTCAAACCAAAAATCCAGAAAAAATTACTTAATCATAAAGGAAAAGGAGAATGATCAGTATCCATGAAATATAGGAATTGGCTGCTTCAAATTCATAGACACATTGCATAGGTAAAAGGTTTCTTCAGCCATTGAAGAAACAGAATACTATTGATCTAAGAGAGGAGCCATAAAGTGAAGTTATTTATCTTTACTGCTATTCTGCTTCAGTCCTATATTCCTATGGACATGCTAGTATATGTCAGCTAAGTCAAATTATCATAGCTGATACCTACCCATGTCCCTAACAGGCAATATTCTAAATACGGTAAATAAACAACTCTTATAGCACAAGAGGATATCATCTGCTAGCTATAAACCATATGATGTTCAAATGCAGAAGTTTAGGCACTAATTTGCGGCATTGTAACTTTTGGATCAAGATCTGGAAGAGGCTTTTTAAGCTCACCTCCTCCTCTTATCAGAAAAATGTCTCCAAACAATTGGAGATATTATATTTTAAAATGGAAGTACTTCCAGCAAGAAACATCATAATCCAAACTTGCACTTGATAAGGTTACCTCTAACTCATATACTGGCAATCGAATGTATGTCTCTAAAACAGAAAATTTACCAACAAAGGTTTGGGCCCACAATTAGTTGTCTTGAGCTTAGCTAAAACATTCAACTTAAGGTGTATGGAATGCAACCAAAATCTATTTATTTTGAGGATTAGGTGAACCATCTGCTTGTTAATTGTGAAAAAGACATCAATTTTGGTGTCACTAAATGTGACTTCTGCATAATATTTATTCTCGCACTGCATCCCACACATCAGAACAAAAAGCCTGTAATAAAGATCTTACAGGACCATAAGGCCATCGAAAGCCATGACTTTGCTGACCAAGATGATTTCCAGGCACTGCAAAAGACCTTGCAAGGAAACGTACCTGTCAATGTACACAGATGGAATATAAGATGCAAAATTGGCTCAAAAAGAAAAAAGAAAAGGATACAAAATTGAAACTCCTAAATGAAGTCAAACACAAAGGAAGTAACTTAATAATAACATTTGAAGAGCAATTTATTCATTCAGTTACAGAAAATATGCACCGCGAGTGTACTCATAAAGAAAAAAACATATTGAAAAGACACACACACAAACACACACACAGAGACTAAATAATTGCAAGAAAATAAAAATTACTCAAACAATTACGATCATTTAAAGACTAATCTAGTTATCAACTGGATATTGAAAAATCTTCATTGTCAAATCAAAATAGCTAAAGCCAATTATTATTTATAGCCTAAAAAATTATAGAAACAAAAAAGCTGAGGTGTTAAACATCTCCAGTACCTGGTCACCTGAGAAGTTTTCCAAAACTTCTGTGTAACATAAACCTCACCATGAGCCTGCTGGTAACTTTTTGGAGACACCCTTTGAATTAACTTAGTGAAGAAGTCAGATACCTAAGATAATATGTAATAAAGCAACTTAAGATCCAGAAAGACAAACATTTGATAAGATAATCAATTAACAGCATAACATTTTTGTCTCCATAATTTAATACCTCGGGCAGGGAGAGCAAGTGAGCTGCTTTTGCAGATATGTCTCCAAACATAAGATACCTGAAATGAACACTTCTTTTAACAACGTTTTGACTTTCTTACAAGTGGGTAAAACATTACTGAATTAGCTTCCAGTAAGGAGATCAGTATGAACTTTAGGCACACAGACCTCTCTGGTGACTTAAATGGATTATGCAGACCATGTTTAGGGCACTTGTGCAAGCTCTCAATGTATGGCTGCAAAAGCATCAGACAGCATAAGACTCTTGTGACAGATGTATAGTTATAAGCAAATTAGGCAAAGAATGTTTTGCACCACAACAATTGGATATGCCAACTTTACAGTCACGAAAGATCGTAGCCCAAAGAGTGAAAAAACGTGTGTAGGAATCGAAAAAGCATCCTAGTTTTATCAGTGAGAGGTAAAAAGCAGTCAAAGATTTTTCACAGGGTATACTGCTGTTACTAGCAAACAAATTTTCAATTTGACAGGCTGCAGAATGTTGATCTAGTATTTGCAGTCAAGTGTTGCAAACCTGTAACTCTCTTTCATCCACTTCAAAGAGTTTGATGAATGGCTCTCCATTCAATGGATCCACTATAGTAGTCCAATTGGAATATCTAGTCCATTTACCCTGCACTAGAGAGGATAGTATACTGCTTTAGGACATATTATCTTGCATGAGATTATAGACCCTTTATCAGCCTACACAACCATTCAAGGGGAATACAAGAACGCACAAGCAACAACTTATATGTCTCCATCATCTGTTTCAAATCATAAAACAAGACGTATTTTACAAGTTTTCAGTATTACAAGTTGCCTTCAGGAGTTCAAACAAACAGTAGACACTTGGTAAACCAGTGTAATTTACCCAAGTTCTGTACTTCTGCCGGTTTTGAACCGGATATATCTTCAGCTATTATATTGGTGACAAAAGGTACAGAGTGTGTTGATCTGCATTTTGAACAACTTAGTGGTTAGACTCCCAATGAAAGACCATTAAGAAAAGCAGGTAAAGTTGCCACAGTTTCACTTGGCAATTAGCAAACAGGAACAATACATTCATTCACCCATCATCTTGGCTGAGTAATTTTGCATTAAACTATATGTCATGGCACAAACTTGTTTCACAACCAAACCAAAGTCCTTTTACCCATAAAACTGAAACTAAAGCATCATAGCTAACAGTATCTTCACAGAAAAACTTGTGTTTTGCAACTTCAAAAGCAGCAACTAGAGCAGTAAGCTAGCATTGGTGATGCAAGAACACAATAAGCTCTAAATTGTGCAACAGTGTACAAAAACTTAACAAACTGAGTTACTCACACTTACAAAATGCTACTACAAGACAAAGACAGCTAGCATTAGCCATGCATCACCTCATCTGAATACTATCTCTGTTTCACCAAATTATACTATACTATCTCTGTTTCACCAAATTATACTTTGGCAAGCAAACATTTCTTAAAACTATTGAACCAGAATCTCATCATCTTTCCCAAAAAGATCTAAAACTACATCATCGTAGTTGCAATAGCTGACAAGATAACTTTTTACTAGATTATAATAGATATTATTTCACATGGAGATCACGAGCAATTCTGCAACTAGACAACAGTTATCTACGGTTAAACTACATGTCCTTGGCAATTAAATAATGAAAAGAGAAAGAGAAAGCCCATACAAGCAAATCGAATAGCAAGCCAGAACATGGTTTTTGAATTCAACTAAGCCTACATAAAATTCTGCTTCTTCAAATATCTTCATTTCACTAATTTTGGCCTCCTTTAACATACATGCTAATGCTCGGTGCAACTATACCAGGCTGATAATAATCTGATCACCTCAAATGACGAATAAAATTTTCAAAAACATTTATAGCTGTAATTATGCATTTGAAGTCTGATCAAGTTTAAAAAAAAAAAAAAAACCACAATCATAGATTCTTAGAGATGAAGAGAATCTTGGAAAACCTTCGTCACAATAACCAACACCCAAAAAATCCCACATTTCTGAAAATACAGCTCCATCCAAGAAACCAACATAATCAAACACACAGCAAAATGTCAGCAAAATTCCAATAAAAACATTAGCATCACCTCGAAACATTGAACGTGTTAAGCCAACTAAGAGCAATTTGAGGAGCTCTATTCCTCAATTCCCGGCAACCCTTTAGTCTATACATGATTTCCTTGGAGAAAACAGGATGGAATTCTTTCACTAGACTGAAATACTAGAAGCCCTTTTAGCAGAAGAGTGTGGAATGAAGGCGTAGATTTTTTAATGATGAAGCAGCCGAATGCGGGGAGGCTAAGTATGGAAGTGTTGCTCTTGGTGTCAGCATTTTTTGTTTGTTTGTTTGTTTCTTTTGTAAAATTGGGCTGCTGGCATTTGACATCCCAATGACTTGGATAGGCGGAGCTGATCCTTTAAGAGCATTTCATACAATGTGATGGCGACATTTTTCTTTTTGGTGCGCCTGCATCTATTAAAATAAATAAAAAAAAGAGAGAGAAAAAGAGGAAAAAATAAAAGACAGTGCTAAAAGCAAGTCTCCACTCTAAAGTGGATAATTTTAGAAAATTATTTCTCGTAATATCATTTGACATATTTGAAGTTTTCAAAACCTCACTTACATGTTTTTCGTAACATATCAACACCTCTTAAGGGAAAATCAAGAGTCATAAACTCACAATATTAGTGTTCCAATACCGCCCTTTTATTATCCTTTTTATAGAGTTCACAACAAAAACAAAACTAAAACAGGACTAAAAAATAAAAGTGAGAATAAGGACAGTCATAAATATAATAAAGAGTAAAGTTGTAGCAACATATCAACTAGCATGATGAACACTGTTTTGATAAAGAAAAAAATAGCATAGATAATTTTCAGATATTTCATCGTGAGATAATTTTTAGGTTAGTGTTTTCAATACTGGTTGATTCATAATTTTGTTCAATAAGTGAGATGTGCATACAAATCACACGTATGAAATGATTATTTTAGATTTTTTTTGTATATCTTAAATAACATTATATATTAAAGCATGTTTCCTTAAACTATATTTGCTTGACTTCCTTAAATCCGTTCTGCAAAATTCTCCAATGTTTTAATTACTTAAAATTAATACCAAAGTTTTTTGCAGGGGGCATTAACTAAATCTAACTTGATCATCTCCTTTGTTACCCCTACCACCACAGGATACAAAGAAATATGGACCAAGATTGCAAGGTCATTTAGTGTTTTTTAGTCCACTTTTTGGGGTTAAAAAATTATCTTCTTGTGTTAGGGCTTTTTGGTTGAATAGTTATAAAGATTACGAGGGTAGTGTAATCAATTTGTGATATTTGATTAGGGCATCTTATCCTATCAAACTCTAGATAAGTGAGATTTTTTAAATTTTATAAGTATGAAGTGATATTATGAGAAATATAAGAGAGATTTTTGAAATTATCCTTTCTAACTTTTGATGATAACCATAAGTAACGTGTAAAATGCCTATTTAAATTGTTCAACAAGACAAATTCATTGAATCGAAAGCTCAAGGATTTGGTGTGAGTAACCCTATACTGTATGTAGGTAAAAACACATTTTTAGATAGAGTATTTTTTGTATAGAAGTACGTCTCGTCATAAATTTTGCTAATAAAATTTAACTTTTTCTAAGGAATAGGGAGACACTTTAGTGATGAAATAACTTTTTTTTGAACAATGGTAAGTCTTGTGAAAACGTAATGTGATGTTTAAGTAAGCTAGTGGTAATTTTGTCTAAATAAGTGGTAAAAATTAACTCCTACATTCTGCTTAAAAAAGGTAAAAGTGGCTAAAATAGTAACAAAATTTTGTGAAAAAGAATTTAGTCAATTTACAATACATGTATAAAGTTTCATAGTAAAAAGAAATATGAAAGTACTAAATTTTTGGATAAAATGGTAGGTTTTGCAAAAATGAAACTTAAGCTTCATTACAGAAGCAATAACTTTTTTTCTTATATAAATAAAAAAATGCTAATGAATAAAATTTGGTAGGTTTTTCTAAGTAACTAGTGAAAGCACCTGCTAGGTTGTCCAACGAGTATGGAGTATAAAATCTCTAAAATTGAAATTTAGAGCACAAAATAAGAAAGTGATTCAAGTTTGAAGGAGCAAAATAGAGTTAATCCTTGAAATTTTCTACTAGAAACCCTAACATTTAATGCGTTGAGTACGGGCCTCACAAATTTTGAAGCCCAAATGTCTGAAATTTCTTCTGCACTTCTTTTGTGACCAAAAGCCCAGCCCTATAGATTATCCAAAAACATTTGATTAACACAAAATGTCCAAAAGGCCTACAGCCTACTAAATGTCCAAGATCTGTCACAAAAATGCCAAGAACATGGATCGAGTCCCAGCCATCTCGTCAAAGCTTCTTCTTACCTGTACATTGAAAACAAACATATCAGAACTTAAAGGAAAGCAAGGGAAACTGTGCTTAAATGAATCATCAAAATCCAACAGCACATTACTTCAGAATTTTATCTTCCATGTTTAAGTGTTAAATGCAAAATCTGTTCTGATTAATTCCCACATACTAACATTCCCTATAAAGAAATAAGTTGGTTTGGCAAACAGGTAATCAAACATCCAATCAAGTTAATGTAAGAGAGGGAAGGCTGGTAAACTCCATAAGAAGGGGAAAACGTGTTAATTTGCTTGATTTTCATGTGGGATTCATTCCCCAAGCTCAGCCTTTGAATCATTAACAGTAGAACAAAGATCATTCTTTACTTTAGGGAAATACAAGATTCAATCTTTATTTAGCAAACTGTTAAAGCAGATATGCAAGTGCGCTAGCACAACCACCAATGCACAAATCCAGACATCTCAAATTTGTAGCATGGAGTGGATAACAATAACAAAATAGACAGCAAAGTTTCCAGAAAGCGATGAAATAATATACTGGTACCCATAACAAACAAACCACACAAATAATACGAAAGGGTTTCACAAAACTAAACAGCAATCGGAACAGGCTGTCCAAAACAAAAAGGCATGATATGCGATATTACAAGCAAATGGGCGGGCACATATCACAGTAGAGAAATTATGCTATCAGAAAACCAACAAATATAGTCCAAAATTCAAGGTAAAAAAAAGCACAAGTCCAAAGCTCTTACATACATCTGCTTGAATGAAACAACAGCAGGCAGTCAGAAATGAAATGAAACCCTTCATGGTCAAACTTATAACTAAAGATAATTATGTACAGAAGTTAAGATTAGGACAGAAGTCAGCAAAAAAGATTTGAGCTCTGTAAAAAACTTCTTGACCTACAAAGGGATTAGAGTGACTTACAGTGTAAAGGAACCAACAGGAATACAAGGTTCATTAAGGTAATAAGTACGAGTCAATGGTTTCATGGCTTCACACCGCAAAAATTGATCTCCTACAACTTCACTCACTTTTGAAACCTCAAATGTTACCAATGAAAGCTCAATCATGTCACCACTGTCAGGCCTGAAATACTTGTGCGTCATCAAGCAAAAAAAACCTCCTCCCAGATCAATCAAATCATCATAAGCCCGATTATCAACATAAGCCCAATTATCAACATGCAAATCAGGCAAGGCCTGCATTCTTTGAGCTTTCCCTTCAACAAGCTGATAGGCAGCCACTGATTCCAATGCAGGTACAATGCCTATCAGTATGTCCTCATCATAAACATATGCTTTTCCCAGAAAAGGAAATGGTTTACCATACGGAGTCTTACAGCTTGAAAAACATTTAGGAGGACCGGATATATGATTAAGTATATAGGTATTGAGTTTGGAAAAAAGCTCACAAGCCTCCCATTTTCCACAGACAGTGTCATAGGCAAATGAAGCGCGTCGGGTTGTTACACATATCTTCTTGCCAACAACTATTTGAGACTGGATCATAGTTGTATAGAACACACTCATAGTTCTGTAGAAAGGGGGAACCTCAAGTGGGGTCCATTCTCCGGAACAAGGATCATAAACCTCAAAGCTTGGTTTAGGGATAAAGTACCTACAAATATTGGCAAAGACATAAAATTTGCCATCAAGTTCCAATATGATGGGAAAAGCCTTCCCCGAGTTCATTGGCTCTAGAGGTACAGGACATGGGGGTAGACATGAAGATGAAGCTCTGTGGGGAGAAATATCAATGTAGAGCACCTCTCCGCTCAGACCAGTAGGACAATATGGAGAAAGTTGACCTGGAAATTTATAACGCAAAATCCCACCAAGAAAATAGACCCCAGTTCCCAAATTAAAGCAGCCCATGCCATAACATGCTTCATCTCCACCCCAAGAATACACTTCTTTGAAGTCTTCACCCAGTAAACCAGCAATCATATCTTCGACTGAAATTTCCCGAATGGAATAAACCACCGGTCGCTTGGCACTCGGATTTTGCATCAAGCAGAGAAACAGAACCCGTTTTCCTGGCATTGATGATTTTGATGGCTCCTTCACAACTTCTGACTGCTCTGTTTGCATCACAACCAAAGAACTGGAATCCACCACTCTTGGTCTCTTCAATGAGGCTGCTTGTTCAGCCATCTGTTTTTTGAGGAAGGCAACAAATGAAAGATACAGAATTGTGAAAGCAACAGGAAACTTAAAAAGTAAAGAACCAGAAAAAAGGGAACCTGAAATCTATGATTTACAACAATAAGTACTTTTCTCTTCAACCACCCTATACACAGTGCTGTGGTAATGATAACTAAAGATATATCTAGCAAGAAATGCAATCTCAATAAAATTTTCTTGACTAATTAGCTTTAAAAATTTTATTGTACATAGCCAGAAATTTAAAAAAATTCGCTAATTGAAATCCATAGGAAAAGTTTAAGAGCTGAGAAAAATTTGAAGCAGCCAACTGCAATTTCAAGAGGTTCTTTCTGAGAAAACCAACGGCACAAAGGAAAAATACTGAAATTATGTTTCTCCCCAGCCACATCAAATTGTGCAGGTTATTCGAGTGTTCTTCATTTCTGCATTTGTTTCCACCTTCCTAATTTTTTTCAAAGGTTGGATGAAGGCAAAAATATTTACTCTAGCATTTCAAACACAAATGAAGTGGGAGAAAAAGATACTACAACACCACCTTCTCTTCAGATGCTCAAGCATACCATAGATCAAATCAAGTATCCGATATATAATCAGATGCAGATGATTTAAATGAAAGAGATACAAAACTATGGCATTTCCTCAAGGTACACAAGAAAGCCAAAGCATCTCAATAACTTAGGAACAAGATTCATTAACACCATTTGTTGGTATCTTTAGGTTTTCTGTGCATTTGATTATGGGAGATAAGTTGATGCATTAATATAAAGTCCATATTTCTAAAACGTCATCCAAAACATCTTAGTTGCTAAATTGGATTATAATTAATTTTCCCTTGTTCGAGGCCTTTCATGAATGAAATTAGATGAAATCCTTAAAGAAGTTATTATTATGGGTTACAACTCACTAAACCAAAATAAGAAAAAGCTCATTCTGCTGAGTGAAAAAGGTGGATACGTAAACAAGAAATCATACACAGAGGCATGACCAAAGCTTTCAAATTCCGGGAAGAACACTAAATGATAAGGTCATACATCGCAAACTCAATCAGAACTTGTGTTTGAGGCACAGAGGACATTTATGGCGCACAAGAGAAATTGTTGCCTGCCTTGAAGTAATTTCTAATGTAGGAGTTTCTAGTTGTTTCTCCCCACACGGACCGTGCACTAGGACAAAAGTACAACAGTTCTTCGCTTGCATGCTAACATTAATAAAAGTCAAGTGAACAGGTGGTAAATGGATCCACTAATGCACAACTAACCTGCAGTTGTTTCTCCATTTAACTTTTCAGAGGACCTTATACATGAAAGCATGAAAATCACATGAGCTTGAGCATTGGCACTTCCGAGTTCCAACAACAACGGAGAGTTATAGGAAAAGAAGATGGTATGTCATTGCTGGTCCAGCGATGTGCATAACAATTGTCTCGTTTGGTGTTTAACTCATATGAGTGGTGTCCAAAATAAGACTCTTAAGCCTCTATAAACATCCAACAGGGTATCAACTGCTTCATATGAGCAGGACGGCATATACCCAATTTCAATGCTAGGCCGCACGGCCACTCAAATATTTGTCCACTCCTAACCGAAGAAGAAAAAGAAGCATCTGCAAAGGCATTTGACCCTAAAACAGGGTCCAATTGAGAAATTTAAGATCCTAGAAATTTCTAATGACCCCCCCTCTTAAACAACCTCACACCTGACAAACTGGGGGATTAAAAACCAAAATGAAATTTACAGTTCCGGATTCAAAATTTCAATGAAGGAGTAATTGAGGGAAAAACTAGCACTTAATATCCTGCACCATACGAACCATAAATGTTTTCCAAACAACAACAGGTACCCAATGGACACGCAAATAGCAGCAATTAGCTTCAGGGGTTTTACAATCTACAAAATTATTTAACCAATCCAGGCATAAATAAGCACAAAAAATACGACCATTATGATGAAACTAGTAGACTATCTATCCAACTCAGAAATTAAAAGATTGAAGCACCGGTTGCGCACCACCTACTGCAGATGCAACTTGAAATCCCAAACGTTAACTTGAATGAGTGAAGCTAATAATTGCAGCACCCGATGCAGACAATTCAGGAGTACTATAGAAAACTTGGAAGAGGGGGAGAGATTGAACCAGGGAGGGAGGGAGGGAGGGTTGCCCCCTCCTTTCCAGCGGCAGCGGGTCTGAGATGAGAGCAAGGGTGGCGGAGGTTTTGTTCGACGCGAGCCCCCCGAGGATGAAGATTTTCCCTCACTCCTCTTTTTTTTTTTTTTTTTTTTTTGGGCCTCCTTTACTTACGGTTTACTAATTTTGGTAGGTTGAGTTTAAGATGAAAAGTCACAAAGAAGAAAGCATGATTTACGGAGGATGGTTTTTGGTGTTTAAACTTTTTGTTACTAATTTTTTTTTTGTTAGGTTTGATCTTGTATTTTATGCACGAATATATATAGACTTACATAAACACATGTACAATTCAAAGCACCGAACACATTGCAATGGCTCCTCAAGAACATATTTATTAGCCAGAGTTTCAACAAGAAACCTTGGATCTCAACTGGAACATCAAAGGACTAATTAAAAGCTAAATTAATACATGTTTGTATCAGATGATTTGGTTTGTCACCATGGTGATACAGGATGATATATTAGGCAGCAGAAAAGAAAAAAAGGAAGAACATAAACAGGCGGCATTTCAGCTATAAAAACTAGGTATAGACACATAAACAATGCAGGCCAGTTAAGACTTTAAAGGGCAAGATATGCAACATAAGTGAAAATGCAAAGAGAGTAGGGAGACAGAAAATCCTGTAAATAGACCAGGGATTAAATGATCAACTCTTCATAGAATGGCATCAACGTACTACCATATAGCTGTTATGACCTCCTGAATTGGCTATTTAAAGATTTTGAGCTAAATGGAACAACCTCATGAACAAGTTGAAGCAACAGAGTATGCCAAGAGATTGATACAAGGAGTGGTTTACAAGGCCCAGGCCGGCAAGGATGGTTATCCCAAAAATAAATTGCTAATTTTGCCTACTGGAGAGTTGCAAGGTGTAGGTAATAAAGGAAGAACAAGAAGAATTATAAAGAAGAAAGTAAGAGGAGAAGAGGCTCAGACTTGAGCAGCATTTCAATACTTCTCTATCAAGGCTTCAGGATTAAGTGCAGAACACCACTACCAGTGGTATACAGATAAAGTTCATGGAGTAGCAACAGATCCTTCATCATGTAAAAGGTTTTTAGCATGATTATCTGAACACAGCATCACTCCCAGCAACTTCTATTTGTTTCGGTCAAAATTATTAGATCATAAGTTTTAGATTGTTTAAGAAAACATTCTAACACATTAATCACCCAATAAGGAAGCAACGGCCAAAAGGGTAATACTTCAACAAAGCAGGAAAAACTTCAAGCATCGTAAGTTCATTCAAAAGTTGAAGATGTACCAACACAAAGTTCCATCCATGTAATCTAAAAGTCACAGAGCGAAGGAGAAAGTTGGATGACAACCTTCACCCTTGACTATTTTCTCCTGACTAAACATCTTCAAGGCCACACATTCTAAGAATACGTACGTCTGAGGTGACTTCACTTACTTTTGAAATCCTAAAGGTTATATAAGCGTATTCCAACCCAGTATACCATCATAGCGTCAGACAGAAGTAACCTCTTCCTAGATCAAGCAAATCATTAGAAAAACCTCCAGCAGGGATGTCCAAATTATCCAAGACCTGCTTTCTCACAGCTTTCGCACTTTCAATCTGGTAGGCAACCACTGATTCTATCGCAGGTAAGAAGCATATCATTTTGTCACCCTTGAAAATAATAGTTTTGTCCACAAATGGAAATCACTCAGCAGCTCAGGCCGCTTTCGCATGTATTCACAGGGGCTAAGGTCAGCAAATAACTGACAGGGCTCTCATCTTCCAGTCTGAGGATCATAGATGAATGATGCTCCCACAGTTGATACACATATCTTTCCCTCAATAACAACATAAGACCATATACAAATATCACAGTATTTGGAGCCATAGATGAAGAAAGGAGGGGTCCTCAAGAGGAAACCATTCATCAGAAGAAGGGTGATTGGCCTCAAAGGTGCAATCCCAATTCTCCTCATAGAAAGGACATCCATAATTGTTAGGACCAAGGACATAGAAAATGCCGTTGAGTTCCACTATGAGAGGGGACGTCTTTGCACAGAGCAAGGGCTTTAGAGGTGAAGGTTCAGGAAAAGGAGAATCGGAGGAGGAGGAGGCGGAAGACAGAGGCCGGAGGAGGAACCTGAGAAAGGTCAACTAAAAAGAGATTCCTGGAAAAATGAGGATAAAAGGAAGATTGACAGGGGCAGGTATGGGTGCCATCAGGAAACTTTCCACCAACCACGTACCCCTTTGAATCCCTCCTCCGAAGTGCAGAGCTCACCCCACTAATTCATTGGTCACCTGACAATTCTATCCCTTCGCTCTCAAATATCGGTATCAGGTCACAATCATCTCTTCTCTCTTCTGTTTTCTTTGCCGCCATCCTCTATTTCCATACTCAACAAACCCAAAAATTTCTTCTCTTCTATTCTTTTCGTTGTTGTGCAAAGGCCATGAATTGGTTTGAAAAAAATTCAATCAGATGCTTCCACATGGACTCCATGAATTCAAGTCGAGCGGCAATTCTTTGTGAAGAAGAAAAATGGAAAGAAGTGTGAAAAATCCATGCAAAGTAGAATTTGATAACTAGAGAAAAGTAGAATTTGAGTACCAACCATGCAAACCTTGAACTTTTTTGAGTCTGGAATTCGTTTGTTTCTAGCTATTAAAAGTAAGTTTTCTATTTAATTTACACACAAAACGAATAACTTTTCCTTGTTTCTTCTTTTGTGTGGCAAACGAAAGAAGTTTAATAAATTTACGATTTGAGTCAATAAGCAATAAATTTCGTGAGTGGCAGTTGATGATGGATCTCTGATAGTTTATATAGGTATTTATAGAATTTTTTTTTCTCCATGTTTTCACAAAATAAGAGAATTGCCTCGCAGAGTCGCAGTGACCAATATTACTAACCTTCTAATGATTCTCCACTTATATGTTGGATAAATATGCCCATGTTGGTGTATGTTTTTCTTTTAAGTTTCACTCATTAAGGTTTTCAAAATCGGGATTCTACCTCAGATCGTTTTTTCTTTTACACGATCGGATTGTAAGATCGATCGATCCTACAAAAATATAAAAAATAGTCTTATTAATAAATTTTAAGTGTGCAATTCACCTATAAAGTAATAAATAATGCAACTCATGCACAATTAATAAAATAGCAGTGTTAATTGTGGTTAAAATCGTATGTCTAAAAATTAAATAAAAATTTTGAAACTATATATGACATATTGTAAATGCATTTAAAATATTGTTCTTTCTTATTTTGAATCCAAATGCAATTACTAGACAAGATAACTAGAAAAATTGACATTATATAAGTCATTTAAGTATTTATTAATGAGATAATTAAACACCAATTTTTAAACATTCACCAATTTTTATAAGTAAGGAATTAGCATAATATAATTATGTGGATTTAAAGTAATTTGAATTTAGTTTCTAACACAACAAACGGTATTCAATTCCGAATTTTCAATACAAAGTTCTAGTTAAATTACTAAAATTTTATCATAATATCTTTAAATGATAGGATCGTATTGAAATCAAAAACCATGATCCGGATTGCAGGGTCTTAAACTCCCACAATCCAAATTACGAGTCTAACAACTATGGTTTCACTTTGTATGTGTTTTTTCCTATAAGTTTAACTTTCATAAATTTTTCTTCTCTCTTTTTTATCTTTTTTTGCTTCCTTCTTTTACATTGCTAATGCATTTTATTTAATAATCATAGGTATATTATAATAGACCTTTTATTTGAATTAGCATTTTCGCTGATTTATAGTGTCATTTATGTTGTTTCAACATTTTTTAGCAGTTAATTTATCATTGTCTTAGTTTTTGTTCAAAATAAATTACTTTTCTGGCAAAGCATTAATTGTGAATAAAAAATAATATATCCTAATAATTAGAAATCACTAATAAAAATAGAAATTTGGTAAAACTTTTATATTAAATGTATATTTTCAATTTTTTATTTGATTTTACAACAATTATATATTCTTCTTTAAAAAAATAAGAATATGCTTTTAAGCATGAAAACTAATGTTCGTAAGGAGCGGAAAAAAAAAAGATAAGAGACAATAATAAATAAAGTCAAAGGTGCAACATATATTAACTTTTATTACAATATAACATGAGGTTGTTAGGGGGAAGGGTTGGGTTGGATTAATGGGTGGTAAGTAGAGGTGTTAATCGAGTTGGGTGCTAAGTCGAGTTGAGTTTCTCATGTTTGAACTCGACTCGTACCCTTATCAATTAGGCTTGAGTTCGCTCGATCATTAAATCGAGCTACAAATTGTGTATGAGATCGACTGGCTAGACTCAACTTCAAGCTTGAGGTCAAGCTCATTTAGCACTAATAGGTCGATCTCGCTCATTCTAGCTAACATGCTCATTTCTGCATACCTGCAACCAAATTTACTAATACAGCAATAGTCAAACCATACATACATAGCATCCATATGTAAATAAATAAATAAATATATATACACATACATACATACATACATATATACATACATACATACATACACACACATATATAACAAAGTTTGTTAAGGACAAAACTATCAAAGCACTATATACGTGAGGATATGAGTCTCCTTTCCATCCCACATGCACAAATATTTAATCTTCATATTTGACCAATTAATTACAAGAGGCAATTTGTGGGTTTTTGAATTGCAGAGGGTAATCTGCTACTGGTATTGAACCCATATTAGATGGTGGCAACTTAAGATCAAGCCTAAATACAACTAAGCTTATTTTGGTTTTCAAATGTATTAATGTCTTCTTCTGAGGTAAAATCTCAAATTACTGATCTACGCCACATTTAGCATGATAACCGGCAATTTTTGTAAGATGTTATAAATTAAATCCAAAACATAAAATTGTCTTTATCAAGTAGTCACAAAAAGATTAAACCATTGTGATCACAGTTAGTTGACAATACGACACATCTGTCCTTGAAACTTTGATGGACAAAAAGAAAAAGAAAAAAGAACACGAGAGATCGGGAACACATGGAAACTGAATAAGGAAAAATTCTTCAATGAATATGATTTCACTACAATATCAATTACTTGTGAGACGAAACTGCTACGTTTCAATATCCTCAAATGCTGATCAGAATTTATTAACCTTGTAAAGAAGACAACCAACTCTCGTAGGATTTTTGTTTCTCATCTATTCCAAAAATTTTCTTTAGAAAACTAATTAATCTTAATAATATGATTTAATTGAAACAAGAAAACACAAGTTCAACAAAAATATGTTTCTGAACAGATTAGTATGTCAACACATGCTGCACGGCATGGTAGTTTTTGGGATAAAAACTGCATATCTGTTTGTCCTTTGTTCAAGGGTGAAAGATTTGCTAAAGCATTAGAAACGTATAAAGAATGGAAACTGTTATGAAGGATGGCAACAACATTAGAGAAACATAAAGAATGGAAACGGTTAGTTAGAGAAATTCATAAATGTGCAAATTTCATTATTACAATGTTACAAATGTGTATACTTTTAGCTCATAGATTTGGAAACTAAATGACAAAGGTGTACATTTAATTAATCCCTTACAGGTTCTAATCAATTCCTATGATCATGCCCAAGTTACCTTAATTTATATCAACTAAAATAGAGATGAATCCCTAACTTTTTGGAAGTTACATGTTTTCACGGATCCAGAATTTTAGGTTTTGAGGGGTGGGCTTGGGGGGGGGGGGGCAAGGGGGCGAACAGTCAAACATAAACTTAAAATGAAAATTCAATAGGCGATAACTAAAAATAAGATACTTTTAGTTGTAAAAGATAAAGTATAAAACAAATATAAACGTTAGATTCTCCAATCATCTTATTTCCTAAAAATGCAAGGGGCGTAAGACTATGGGTCTGTTTGGATTCTCTATTTTTTGAGGTGTTTTTGAAAAACTGTTTTTCACATCCCAAATGCTACAGTAATACACCAACAAAAAACAATTCCAAAAATACCAATCCAAACAAATATTTCAAAAACAACTTATATATACAAAAATAAAAAAATTATCCTTTCTTCTTCCACCCCAATCACACCACCGCCCACCACTACCCACCCCCACCAATCCAAACAAATATTTCAAAAACAACTTATACATCTTGTTTTGTGATCATTCATTTGATCAAATACACCAATTGTTGAATTGGCATAATTTTTTTGAATTATTTCTTTTTCAATGTCATATGATCTATGTGTCAGCAACCACATCGTCATTAACAATTTCAATGGAGTTGATAATAACGGATACTGTATAACACATTTAAAAAATTATTACAACTTATGTTTATTTTTAACTAATACTCTTGCCTTTTTTTTTTTTTTTAATTCAAGTCCATCTTTCATTGTGTAGTTTGTTTTCTTAGCTTTTTTAATAGGTTTGGCCAATTAATGTCCGGAGGTACTTGTTAAGTTAGTTTCATATGTTAATTTTTTTCCTTATAAAAGTGAAACTTATTTGGGAAAGTATTTAAATGCAAGAGGTCGATAAATATAAGTGTGTGTTTGTTCACATAATAACTTAGGTGTCTTAATGAGTATCTTACGTTAAGAAAAATTCTTTATTAATTCATGTTAGTCTTATATTAAGAGTTGATTTATTATAGACACTTGTCTAAAGAAAATTATTGTTTCCTTGATTAGTTGCTATTTAAAAGCTATGCTAGCTACAAATGGTTATTTAGCAACATTAATATTAAGTATTATCACAAGGACAGTTAAATAGAAGTTGGTTAATCATAGGATGCATTTTCTAAGAAAAACTTGAAGCAAGTAAAAAATAAATTATTACAAAGTTAGGGGGCAAAATAGTATCATTTTACTTAAAAACTTATTAGGCCCAGTAGAGATTTTAGAAAATTTTAGGGGGCATCCGTCACTGATTCATGTTTTGCAACAGTTTCTCTGTTTGATCGAGGGATATATACTTCCTAGGAGGCAGAGTTTCAGGTATGCAGCAAACTCAACAGGGAAAAAAAAATAAGAAGAAGAAGAAGAATGATAAACATCTCCAGAGCCATTCAAATATGAATTCATATACTGCAGTCTAGGTGCTTGTCATTTAGCATCACTGTCCAGAGCATGTTTTTATCAGATGTTTTGGTTTGTCACCATGGTGATACAGGATGATATTAGACAGCAACAGCAGAAAATGGGACAGGAGACTACTGAACCGTCCAAAATTGCAAACAACAGGAAATGCCAGACAGGTAGAAAAGGCTATGGCGATGAATCAAGATTAACAACTTTAACAACATAGAAGAAGAGGAAACCACTTCAGAGAGAACAGAAGAAGATGAATTGATATACCTTAACAATAAATATAGGCAATTTCATGTAGTCACTACCAATGCTGCCACCTCCACAGCACACACAAACACAATATAGAATATAGAAGCTCCTGCTGGTCAGGAAGACCCTAAACGACTTAATTTTCAGCTATAGAAACTAGACACAGATGCATAAACAACACAGGCCAGTTAAAACTAAAAAAGGCATGATATGCAACATAAGCAAAAATGCAAAGAGAGCAGGGAGACAGGAAATCCTATAAAGATTTTGAGCTAAATGGAACAACCTCATGAACAAGTTGAAGCAACAGAGTATGCCGGGAGAATGATACAAGGAGTGGCTTGCAAGGCCCAGGCCAGCAAGAATTGGTCATCCTCAAAAAAAAAATTGGTAAGCTTCCTGCTGAAGAGCACCCTATCCGCCCCAGCAAGCGTTGCAAGGTGCAGGTGATAAAGGAAGCACAAGAAGAATTTAAAAGAAGAAAGAAAGAGGAGACGAGGACCAGATTAAGCAGCATTTAAATATTTCTTTATCAAGGCTTCAGGATTAAGTACAGAACACCACTACCGTCTACCACTCATACACAGATTAAGTTCATGGAGTAGCAACAGCTCCTTTATCACGTAAAAGGTTTTTAGCATGATTAAGTCTCTGAATACATCATCACTCCCAACAGCTTCCTTTTGTTCTGCTCAGAATTAGATCAAAAGTTTCAGATTGTTTAAGAAAATTCTAACACATTAATCACCCACCAAAGAAGAAAAGGCCAAAAAAGATTATACACTAACAAAGCAGGAAAAACATGAAGCATCATAAGTTCATTCAAAAGTTGAAGATGTACCAACCAATAGAGACTTCCATCCATGTCATCTGAAAGTCACAAAGCGAAGGAGAAAGTTGGATGACAACCTTCACCCTTGACTATTTTCTCCTGACTAAACGTCTTCAAGGCCACACTCTGTAAGAATACATCTGAGGTGACTTCACTTACTTTTGAAATCCTAAATGTTACATAAGCGTACTCCAACCCAGTATGCCATTGAAACAACAAACAGAAGTAGCCTCTTCCCAGATCAAGCAAATCATTAAAAAAACCTCCATCAAAGATGCCTAGATTATCCAAGACCTGCTTTCTCACAGCTTTCCCACTTTCAATCTGGTAGGCAACCACTGATCTTATCCCAGGTACGAAGCATATCATTGTGTCACCCTCAAAAATAACAGCTTTGTCCACAAATGGGAATGGAGGACCGCAAGGTGTCTGGTCTTGTACATTCCGCAGCTCAGGCCACTTTGGCATGTATTCATAGGGGCTAAGGTCAGCAAATAACTGGCAGGGCTCCCATCTTCCAGTCTGAGGATCATAGGTGAATGATGCACGCGTAGTTGATGCACATATCTTTCCCTCGATAACAACATAAGACCATATACAGGTATCATAGTATTTGGAGTCATAGATGAAGAAAGGGGGATCCTCAAGGGGAAACCATTCATCAGAAGAAGGATGATAGGCCTCAAAGGTGTAATCGCAACACTCCTCAGACAAAGGACATACATACATGTCAAGGCCAAGGACATAGAAAATGCCGTTGAGTTCCACTACGACGGGGGAGGCCTTTGGGCAGAGCAAGGGCTTAAGAGGTGAAGGCTTAGGAAAAGGAGAATCAGAGGAGGAGGCGGCGGACACAGAGGAGGGAGGAGCAACCTGAGAAAGGTCAACTAAAAACAGATTCAGGGAAAAATGAGGAAGATAGGAATGGCAGGGGCAGGTGTCAAAGCCATTAGGAAACCCCCCACCAACAAAGTACACCTTAGCTCCCAAATTAATGCAGGCCATATCATCACATGCACCATCACCGCTCCAAGAATAAAGCTCCACAAAATCTTCGGCTGAGCAACCAGCAATCAACTTTGCAACTGAAACAGCCCGGATAGAGTACGACAGAAGTCCAAGATGAACGTCCTTGAAGCAGCTGTACAGGACGCCTTTGATCGGGGACAATGGGGAAAGTACTTCCTTGTTAGGGATTGAGGATATAGATGTCGGGTCCAGAGCTTCGGTGTGTGCCTTGGGCACCAAAGTTGGCCTCATCTGGAGGGTAGAAAGGCCTGGAGAATTAAATTCCAGGGACACCCTAAGCTTCTTCTTCGGTGAGACTGAGGCAAAAGAAGAGGATTCATGCTCCCGTTCACTTTCTGCTTCGTAAGAAAATTTAGTAGAGCTGATACTAGAAGCTAGGGAATGTCTGGAGATGAATTCTCGGCCGTCACTGCCATCGGAGGAGCCGGATGTCCGCGGATTTCCCATAGCCAACAAATCTAACAAAGGATAGAAAAATCAGTAATTTGGGCGTCATTTAATGGCTTTCTTTCCTAAATTCCTTCCGACTCCTATTGTAGTTTGGCTTTCCCTCCATGACCCTTCCAGCTCCTGCCCTTTCCTAAATTACATTATTGACTTTCCTAGTTTTACAGTAGGGCAAATTGGGCTTTCTCGATCGAAATTTCAGACATTTGGGCTCCGAACTAGGGGCAAATACTGTGTGGCCTTGACTCAACCCATTAAATGTTAGGGATAATTTTGTAAACCTCACCTAAGATTTTTGACAATATGGCTGGGATCTTCTCAACTTTCAAAAATAATCACATGCCTAGCCTGTAATATATCAGTTTTTTGGGGCCATTATTGATATTAATAGTGGTAAAATGACTCTCATACCGTTCCTTAAATTGAGATATATATTTTGAATTGATTACAGATTGCACCAGTATAAATAAGGCTTGATAGCTATTTTTTTTCCATGTTATTTCACAAAATAAAAAAATTGCTCAATGATGACCAATGTTATTAACCTTCTAATGATTCCCACTTATATGTTGGATGAATATGCCCATGTTGTTATATGTTTTTCCTTTTAAGTTTCGCTTTGTATGCATTTTTCCTTGTAAGCTTAACTTTCATAATTTTTTCTTCTCTCTTTTTCATCCCCTTTATGTTGCGAATGCATTTTATTTAATATTCATATGTATATTATAATAAACCCTTGATTTGAATTAGCATTTCCTCTCATTTGTAGTGTCGTTTATGTTGTTTTAACTTTTTGTAGCAATTAATTTATCATTGTCTTAGTTCTTGTCCAAAATAAATTACTAATTTCTGGCAAAGCATTAATTGTTAATAAAAAAAAAGTATCCTAATAATTAGGAGTCAAAGGCACAATCCTCAAAAGGTCACCATCATGGTCAAATTTCAATAAATGATTCTTGTCTACAGCAACAAACTCCTCAAAAATCACCATTGTGCGGTCCTAACAATTTCAACCTCCAATAAGCGAAAAAGGAAAAGAAGTACGTTATAATGACATTCAAATTTTACTGAAAGCAAGAACCAACGAGACACTTTTGTACGATAATTGTAAATTTAAAGCATTAAAGCATTCTCACAGTGGGGTAAGTTTGAAATGCTTGTCTCCTCGTGCGATGTTTGTGTAGATGAGCATCTTCAAGCAAGGGACGTTTTGCACCGTGGTAGGCCAGAAAGTTTCTTGAGGCAACATGCTTCTTAGGCCAAGGTAAGCCATTATGGAAACTTAAGAAAGCAAGTTTGTTCAAACAACAAACTCCTAAAACCACGATAGACTATCATTGAAGCTTAAGAGAGCACAATAGACCAAACTTCTCAAGCCATCATCATGGAGGCTTAAAAGATCAAGTGTCCTCAAGAAACTAAAAATTTGAGCCAAGGTAGGTTGTCATGAAAGTTTAAGGAAGCAAGTTTCTTCAAAAAAAAAAACCTATCAAGTCATGGTAGGTGGTCATCGAAACTTAAGTGAAGTCTTCAAGCCACGGAATTCTCGGGTCTGGATAGGCTTTAATTGAAGCTTTTGCATGAATAAGCTTCTCAAGACACAGAAAGGCTCTCACCAAAGTTTGTATTTCCACCTTCCACAAGTCGACTATCCACGATATAAATTTTGGCAAGAGTTCTGCCTTTTGAATAAGCAAGTTTAAGAAAAAAAAATTCCAATATAAGAAAATGCGCTACAAAGAAGAGAGAAAGATCTTGCATTCGCTAAACAAAATTTTGAAAGCCGAGAAGAGTAACTAATGTAATAAATTCCTTGAACTTGCTACAATAGTTTAAGAAGACGGTAAGGATAAAACGAGGATTAAGAGCTATAGGTTCATGCCAAGAAAAAAATAGGAAGCTATAGAACAACTTTCATTGACAAGGCACGATTAATTCCACGTGATCGTAATAGCTTTGGTAAAAGCAATGCAAATATGCGACAAGCTGGAATTTATTACATTCAAATTGATGGGGTCCAGCAAGGCTTATCACTTTTATAAAGAAGAGTTTCGACCTCTGGAATTCATGAACACAAGCGGCTATGCTGCTGTAAAGATTAGAAAATTCCTTCAAGGTGACTTTTATGGTTTGGATAGATCTCATAGTAACTGCTGGTATTTAAAAGAAAAAAGGAAAAAGAAAAAGGTCATCTGCAAAAACAATATGAGTTAGTTTCAGCTTGCTGCATCTAGGGATAGTAGTCATATCGCAACTGATCAGTATTAACATCCAACAGCAGTGAGTGAACTTCCATAAGCAAGAGGAGAAGCTAAGGGGATAAAGGGCCCCCTTGTTTAGGCCCCTCTCACTAGCAAAGTATTTCATCAAAGATCCATTCAAATTTAATGGTTAGATTCCCAACGAAAGACCATTGAGAAAAACAGGTAAAGTTGTCACAGTTTCACTTGGCAATTAGCAATCAGGAACAATACATTCATTCACGCATCATCTTGGCTGAGTAATTTTGCATTAAACTATATGTCATGGCACAAGCTTGTTTCACAGCCAAACCAAAGTCCTTTCACCCATGAAACTGAAACTAAAGCATCATAGCTAACAGTATCTCCACAGAAAAACTTGTGTTTTGCAACTTCAAATGCAGCAACTAGAGCAGTAAGCTAGCATTGGTGATGCACGAGCACTATAAGCTATAAATTGTGCAACAGTGTAGAAAAACTTAACAAACTGCGTTACTCACACTTACAAAATGCTACTACAAGACAAAGACAGCTAGCATTAGCCATGCATCACCTCATCTGAATACTATCTCTGTTTCACAAAATTATACTTTGGCGAGCAAACATTTCTTAAAACTATTGAACCAGAATCTCAACACCTTTCCCCAAAAGATCTAAAACTACATCATCGTAGTTGCAATAGCTAACAAGATCACTTTTTTACTGGCTTATAATAGATATTATTTCACATGGAGATCACGAGCAGTTCTGCAACTAGACAACAGTTATCTACGGTTAAACTACATGCCCTTGGCAATTAAATAATGAAAAGAGAAAGAGAAAGCCCATACAAGCAAATCGAATAGCAAGCCAGAACATGGTTTTTGAATTCAACTAAGCCTACATAAAATTCTGCTTCTTCAAGTATCTTCATTTCACTAATTTTGGCCTCCTTTAACATACATGCTAATGCTCGGTGCAACTATGCCAGGCTGATAATAATCTGATCACCTCAAATGACGAATAAAATTATCAAAAGCATTTATTGCTGTAATTATGCATTTGAAATCTGATCAAGTTTTTAAAAAAGAAAAAAAACCACAATCATAGATTCTTAGAGATGAAAAGGATAGGGGATGATAAAGAGGTGGCCTAAGTAGTCTAAATTTTCATATGGAAATGATTCTTAGAGATTAAGGAGAAGTAAAAGGCCGAGAAAAGAATTTTCATATGGAAATGATTTTCAAACTTTTCTTGTTGACAATGACCCTTCAACATATTCCGATGCTATTCCTTCTTTTGATAGTAAATTTTGGAAAGAAGCAATTAAAACTGAAATTGATTCTATTATGAAAAATAAAATTTGGATTTTAGTAGATTTACCTCTTGATGCGAAACCTATTGGTTGCAAATGGATTTTTAAAAGGAAACATAATCTCGATGGCTCTATGGATAAATACAAAGCCTATTTAGTAGTTAAAGGATTTTCTCAAAAATAAAATATTAACTATTTTGACACATTTGCACTAGTAACAAGAATTTCTTCTATTCATATTTTATTTGCTTTAGCTTCTATTCATAAACTTTTTATACATCAAATGGATGTCAAAACAGCTTTTTTAAATGGTGATTTAGAAGAAGAAATTTAATGTTTCAATCTGAGGAATGTATTGCATTTGGACAAGAAAATAATGTTTGTAAACTAATTAAATCTCTTTATGGCCTAAAACAAGCTCCTAAACAGTGACATGAGAAATTTGATCAAGTGTTGATAAAAGATAGGTTTTTGTCTGTAGAAGTGGATAAATGTGTATATGTTAAAGTTGTAGACAATCAATATGTCATAATTAGTTTGTATGTGGATGACATGCTTATATTTGGTACAAATTTAAGTATTGTCAACAGTACTAAGCATTTCTTGTCTTTTGATTTTGATATGAAAGATTTGAGTGAAGCAAATATGATATTGGGTACTAAAATCATAAGGAGAGATAATGGTATAAATGTTGTCACAAGAACATTATACAGAGAGACTTCTTAGGAAGTTTGAAAATTATGATGTGACATCTGTGAGCACTTCTTATGATGCTAACAATCAATTAAAAAAAAACAATGGTGACCCAATTGCTCAGTCTAAATATGCTCAGATTATTGGGAGTTTGATGCATTTGATGAATTTTACTAGACCTAATATAGCATATGCTGTATGTATACTGAGTAGATATACTCACAATCCCAATCGTGAGTATTGGTTTGTATTAGTTAGACTAATGAAATATTTGAGAGGTACCATAAATTTTGATATTCTGTACAGTGGATTTCCCACTGTATTAGATGGATACAGTGATGCTAATTAGATCTTTGATTCAAATGATACAAAATCTACAAGTGGTTATGTGTTCACCCTTGACGGTGGTGTTGTAGTTTAGAAATCAGCTTGGCAGACAATCATTGCTAGGTCAGCTATAGAATCAGACTTTATAACTCTGGAGTTGACTGGTTCTGAGGCTGATTGGATAAAGAATTTCTTAACTAATATTTCTTCAACTAAGGATATGTTGTCTCTAGTATCCATACACTGTGATTGTCAAGCGGCTATTGCTATTGCAAAAAATAAATCTTATAATTGTAAAAGTCGACACATGAGATTGAGACATGATGTCGTAAAACATCCGCTTAGAGATGGAATTATCTTCATTGATTTTGTGAAGTCAGAGTTGAATTTAGCCGATCCTCTGACTAAACCTGTAGGAAGAAAATTAATTCTTCAAACTACAAGGGAGATGGGACTTAGGCCAACGATTGTCAACAGAGATGGTAACTCAACCTACGTGATTGGTGATCTCATAAAGTAAGTTCATATGGGTAATAACAAGTCGATATTGACTGTAAACCACTTGAAATTTAAGTCCCTTCTGATATTAGTGCTTTGACTGCTAGTCATTGTGAGGTTGAGTTTAAATACTCTTAATGAATTTATATCCCTTTAGGGAGATGTATTTAGAGTAGTATACACTTGATAAATTCACCTCTATGAGAGTGGAGTGGGCTGCTCCTATAAGATTTTTTGGCCGAATCTTTAGAGCTCTCATGAACAACCAGGCAGGTGCATGGCCTAAATGCACAAAACCGCGTTGAACAGCAAATTATGAGTTACAATGTGATTGATAAGATCTCTGTCATACAATAAGAATTATTGGTTCATAGAAATTCATATTTCACCAATAATTTCGTAGGGCATATTTTATCAGTCTAAGTTTGGTTCATAGTTCAAAAGACACCAAATTGATTACATTGAGGCCAAACATATCCACCAAAATTTCCTTCCTCTTTTACTCTTTTGTCCAAAATCTTTTGAAATAGGTGGGAGATTATTGTAAATGAATGTATTTCAAAAGATTTCTGTCCCATATTGAAAAAGAAAAGAGACATTTTATTGGTTTATAATGTTTGACTCTTTGTTGGGCCTATGATGAGTTGAAAACTAGCATGGACTCGCACGCATGAGAAGAGAGTTGAGGTGGGCTAATCCAATTCAAACTGACGGATTTGCCCCCCTGCATGTGGGTTAAAGTACGGCCCAGTCTGATTTTGCTTTTTCCTGAAAAAAATAATTACTTTTGATAAAAACTTGGACTGAGTCAACGCCATTTAATCTTATCTGCACATTGCCTAAAGTTCAGTAAAGGCAGAACGTTGGATAAAAACCTGCCGTTGGATAAAAACCGTGCCTAAAATTCAACAACGTTTTTATGAGATTAAAATCTTGCAGAATACTTTCCTAATTGGTTCTTTTCTGAGGTTCTTCTATAAATACTAGGCCTTAGCTTCCTTGTCTATACCACTAGACTTCCAATCCAAAAAGTCATTCTCTCTTCCTCTCTTGCTCTTTCCTCTCTTTTCCTTCTCTATTGGATATACTCATAGTTGGCTGTTCATTTTTCTTTTTTTTAAAAAAAGAAGGTTTGTCTAATTTTGAGGAAACATTTCGACATTCTGAAATAGTTTTTTAGGATAGCGCTACTTAGCACGACTCAAACGTGTTCATACTTTTTTTTAATTATTAGTGTTAGCATTGTTTGGCATTTTTCCAACATGATTTCCCTCTGTACGATGACATTTTCCAAGTCAATAGCAGTTTTTATGTCTCATATGCACCACCTCCATATGCGTCATACTCTTCATATAATCTGTACACACAATAGAGAAGCATTACTAACAAATCAAAATAGATAGAAAGAACTTGCAATCCATTATTATTTTAAAATTTTTACTTCATGACATAAGCAAGTTGCTCATATTTAAGTGCGTGGTGCAAAAAAACTAGATTGTCCTTAAAAAATTTAAATAGTTTCTCTTCAATCATCTCTTCTGTCCAAAACTATAACATAAAAAGCCAGTATCAATCACATATATTTCAAATTTATTTTTGTTAAAAACTTGACTATTAAGTTCTATATATTTTTCATAAGTAAACATCACTCACCACAACTTCTTGGTTCTTTTTCTTTAATGCTTCACTTGTTTTAGAATTGTTGATGTGTTTTATCACATTCCTAGTATAGTTAAATCTAGACCATTCCATCCTTCTTTATAAGTAGATTTCTTGAACAAGTAAACTTCATAAAAAGCCCCTATAATTATACCAATAAACATAAGTGTTCCAAATAGATACAATCAAATTTAGAAGTATCCAAAGTTGAGACACAACCTTCAGTTGGAAGCTTACTAATCCACTCCACATGTTTGGGTTCAATTTTGTTACCATTAATTCTATTCTCAAATGTTGTCCCATCAAAGTTGTTAAATATTGTCTCATCACGGCTGGGTTTCTTCAGTACTTGCATGCATAAATCAGCAACCCAAGGAATGAAACGGCACCAACGATCTTTGATTAGTAGCGGATGAAAAATCAATTTACGCCTGTACTACCAAAACAATATATTGGAAATTACTTTGAGTTATCGATGACAATGTAATATAATAAATAGGAAAAAAGTTGAAAATAATTACAATCTTACTCGGGGTATTTATAGGAAAGGAAGTCTCTAAGCTGCAAATTTGTCAAATTTGCTTCATCATCTTTTTCTACATTGAAAATCTTATAGAGAAATCCCCTCAACTTAAACATCGTCTTGTTCTTGTTATATTTTCCTGTTACTACTCTGCCTGGTTGCAACTTTGGCTCATCCATTTGGATGAGTAATATATCCCTAAAAATCAATGGGTTCCATGTCTTCATCTAACATGTCCATTAACCCATTGATTAGGTCCTTGTAAAGCAATAGGATGAGGGGCTTCAAATAACATTATGCTTGAACTATAATAATAGTAACTGAAAGAGCAGAAAATAACCTGCCAAACTGATCTCGAGCGCGTACCTATGTACAAACCGAACCGAACCGAATTGAACCTGCAAGGGTAAAGTGGGACTGACTCCCCGAGGACACTCTGACGCTCAAGTTAGAAAGGCACTAGCTGAACTGAAAGGTAGGTAAATAGGAGCGAGAAAGAGTTGAGGTGGTAATTTTGTCATATCTTATGGTGGTTTTTACCTGTGTATTTAAGGGAATAATGAGATAAGAAACCAAGAGTTATTGTTGATCTCAAATGCTAGCTTAGATAGCATTAAGACTTACTGGTTAAGATGATACGACCAAGTAAGAGTTCTTGTTTATCCGAATGTCTCCCCTTGTTTACAGCGGGGCCAGTTCAAATTGACCTGACCAGTTCGGCTTGTCTTAGTCAGTTCGGCCATAAAGCCTGAACTGACAGTGCGAGGTGCCACATGTATAGCCGTTATTCATAGCACCTACAGTAGTTCTCAAGATTAGATTCATTTCCTCTTAGTTGAATTTAGTTTTGTTCGTACTGGAACACGTGACAACTCGGCATTGGAGGAACGCGGGAGTGACTCTTCAGTTCCGTCGCGTCGCTTCATCGTGTCACTTCGTAGCTGCTCCATTCAATGTGTCAGTTCAAATTCTGAAGAGTAACCGCTTCGGACTCCTGCCCTTGGTCCCCTATAAATAGGAGGAACCATGGTCATTTTCAATCATTTGCTGTCATTTCAAGATTTCACTTTCAACAGCACTCCTGAGCCCAATTCGGTTAGCCTAATTCGGCATCTTCGAGTCTTTAGAAGAGTCAGTTTCTTAGCTTCCTCCCCTCTCACTAGTAAGTCCTCTTGCCTTGCTTTTTATGTCTTCCTCTAAACATTCTGATATCACCAATGTTGCATCTAAATGTAGGCCAGTTCAGTAATTGTCATTAGAGGAAATCCCTTCTAGTTTTTCCTCGAGTTCAGAGTATATGCCTTCTCCCCTGAACTCCCCCATAAAAGTGTCTAATCTCCCGAACCAGTTTCTCTAGCGGTTGTGCATCCTTTTCCTGAGGCAATTTCTACGGGGAGTGCCAAACAGGCCACCCGTTCAGTTTGGGCCGTAGAGGATACGAGTATAGATTTTTAGGAAGATCAGGAGTATCCCTTCAGTCCTCGACCAGGTCAATGTGGATGGGCTAACCCAACTCTACTCAATCCCCTCTGAGTATGAGCCCCGAGCTACCGAATCGGGTAAAGTGGCTAGCAATCCCCTCGAGGGTTTTATAGCCATCTATCGGGATCAGCTTACGGCTTGGTTGAGCCTCCCCATCTCCTCTTTCTTATCTGATATTTTAGCTTTTTAGTCAGTTCAGATTACCCAATTGAATCCGAACACACTTCGGCATGTACTGGACTTCTTCATTATCTGTAAATTCCTTGTTATTTCATATTCCTTAGACCTCTTTAGGGTATACTTTCAGATGAAGGTGTCCGGCCACGTCCAGGGGAGATTCTACTTCACCTGTCGAAATGGAAAACATCCAATTCGGGACCTTTTTTTTGGCAGTCCTTCTTCCATCAAAGGATGGAAATTTAATTTTTTTATGTGAAAAATCTAAACTTCCCTACTTCGACTTGAAGGGAAGGTACTTAAGTCTCAAATCATTACCCTGAGAATCCCCCACAAGCCGAACTGGAAAGTATTCACAGTTCAGATTTGATGTTAAATGTCAAGAGCTTTTTCGACCTCCTCCTTACCGACACCTAGATCATTACCTTTTCTGTAGAGGGAAGGGTTCTCACTTTGGAAGAGTTAGGTATATTCATTATATATTCCTGTTCGGCAGTAGTATAACCATTCCCGAAATGACCTGGTATTTTCCTTGTTCTTGCAGTGAAGAAATACTCGAGCCTTCTCAACTTGGGCGCACTAGTCAGCTCGGCCCAGATTTCCCTCAGTGAGCCTACCCAGGTCGGGCCTACCGCAAGCTCAATCGAGCAGCTCCCTCTCCAGTCCAAGGAGCCCAAGAAGAAGAAGAAATCAAAGGCCAAGAGGAAGGTCCAGGACCAAGAATCAGGGGGCTAACCTAAGAAGAGGGTCACTTCGGACATTCCTGAAGGACCCAACTCGGGTCCCTCCACTGGGTTAATACTCCCGAGGAGCAGACTCAAACCAAAACCCCATTGTCCATGTAGGGTCAGAAGAGCATGTCTCTTCGGCCGGAAGTGATTTCAGCCACTACTCACGATCCGCGCCACTTCTACCCGACCTGGGAGCTCTCTATCAACCACCGATCTCAATTTTTCAAGATTGTTCGGGAGTTGGTTCAGGGGGCCATCCTGCGAAGGGATAGGGCCTTCATCTCAGTGGTTTCTAGTGCCGAACTGCTCGACTACTATTACACTGGGAAGGCACATGTGTTTGTTCGGGCCACTTTTCTCTTCTTTTTTTTTTCTTTTTTTTTACGCCAAGCTTACTCTTTTTTCTTCCATGCAGCATAACCTGCTGGAGGTTGAAATGGCTAAGAGGTTCGAGGGCCAGATCCAAGCTGTCTCCTACACTATCGCCCACCGGGATGAACTGTACGAAGAGGTAGAGGAGCTGAAGAAACAGCTGGAACAGACCAAAGTTGCCCTAGGTCAAGAGTAACAGAAGACCGCCTCCCTGAAGGAAATGGTGGAGGTCGAGCAGTGAACAGTGGCTGAGTTGAAGGCCAATGAGGTGGTTGCTTTTAACAATGGCAAGGCCGCCAGAGCAAAGGAATTTGTCAGCTTAGCACAGTTCCAAACCGATCTGGCCAAGTTTAACACTCTAGTTGTTCAGTACAGCTATACACAGGCCTTATTAGCAGTTCAGGCAATGAATCTTCCCAACTTCAACTTGGCTCCGTTCCCTGCTTACAATCCTCAGGCAGAGAGCCAGATAGAGCGGCTCGTGGAAGGATACACCTATATACCCTTCTCAACAACCCCACCATGGCACTAACCTCACTTGAGGGAGAAGCTTGGGAAGAGTCAGCAAGCGAGAACCGAGTTGAGGAGAATGCTACAACTGGTGCTCAACAATCGGGTGCCGAATAGCGGGGCCCTTAAATTAGGCCACTAGTTAGGTCGGTCTTTTGTATTCATACTAGCTTGTAAATATTTTTGAAATTTAAATGAAAAAATCACTTTCCTATTCATTCTTGCTCTCTTTCTGTTCATTTTTTGCCGAACTCCCATTACTCATGTCCCCCCAAGTATATTTGTTCACACATGACTAAGTATACTTACACTTCTTGTCCGAACGATTTCTTTACTACTACGTTCATTCAGTTCGGATGGCTATGATTTAATCCGACCAGATAGTTTAGCCATGACCTAACTTAAATTAGCACACCGAACAACAAGTGAGGAAAGAACATTTTATTAGAAAAACAGGGGAATTAATTGTAATGGGACAGGTCGAATAATGAAATGAATAGGATATATAATACCGCATAATCTTCTAAAATTGAAACGCTGAACAGAATAAAAGATACTTATTGGTAAAAAATGTTCAAATTCGAAACATGCCAAGTGCAAGGAATCCTACTGCCATCCAAGTGAGCTAATTCACAGAAGCCAACTCGGCCAACTTGTATAACCCTCTAAGGACCTTCCCAGTTCAGGTTAAATTTGTTCGACTCATAGACTCTGCTGACGGAGTTCTTCCGTAGCACCAAATCCTCAGGTTTGAAATAGACATTCTTAACTTGAGAGTTATAATACCGAACTAATTGATTTTTGTACTAAACCATTTTAATCGCAGCTTCCTGTCTACGATGCTTGAGTGCGTCCAAGTTATACCTCACTTCCTTCTTGTTGGCCTGAACCATGAAATTTTGAGTTCGGGGTGTGGGCAACCCTCCCTCCGTGAGTATTACCGCTTTGATCCCGTAAGTTAAGGTAAAAGGGATTTCTTGGCTAGCAGTTCGGGGTACGGTCTTGTAAGCCCATAGAATGCTAGGCAGTTCATCCACTCAAGCTATTTGGGCAAGTTCCAATCTAGTTTTCAAACCATACAGGATGGTGCGGTTGACATTCTCGACCTGCTCGTTAGGTTGGGGATGGCCAACTGATAAGAAGTGCTGCTGAATTTTGAACTCCTTGCACCAATCTTTAAAGGGGTTTTCCATGAATTGCCTTCTCTTATTGGAGATCAGGCAGTGTGGGATGCCAAACTGACACACCATATTCTTCCAAAAGAACTTTTGAATTATCCTCTCACTTATTGTGCTTAAAGGCTCGATTTCAATCCATTTGGTAAAATAGCCGATGGCCACTATCATAAATTCTAGCCCCCCAGGTACTTTTGGGAATGGATCGAGCAGGTCAATGTCCCATTGCACAAAAGGTCACGGACTCTGGATAGGAATCATGTCATGAGTCGGGCCATGCCCAACTGAGGCGTGTGCTTGGCAAGCCGCACATGTTTTGTATAGTTCGGCAGAGTCAAGGAAGATGGTGGGCCAGTAATAGCCGGACAGCATGCAATTCTTAGCCATGACCCTTGGGCCGATGTGGTTCCCATAAATGTTTTCGTATATCTCTCTCATGACATAGTTTTCTTCTTCTGGTGTGATACACTTCAAAAAAGGAGATAAATAAGATTTCTTTTATAAAGTACCTTGAGAAAGGACATACTGACCTGCTCGCAGTCACAGTCTTCTCGTTTTACTCCTATCTAGAGGCAGCTCGTCTGTGGACAGGTACTTGATAATTGGGCTCATCCACGAATCCAGCTCCTTAATATCGCTGATCTGTTGCTCCTCGTATCCCCTATTTTTTATGACTTCCACCAATACCTCTTTGTTAAGATGAGTAAAAGAAGAAGTGGCCAGTTTAGAAAGTGCATCGGTCTTTTTGCCCTAGGACTTTGGTATCTGATGAATTTTAAAGGTGCTGAACTGACTTTTTAGCTCAGTCATCTTGGCCAGATATTTCTTCATCGACTTTTCCCTTACCTCATAGGTGCCTAAGACTTGATTCACAATTCATTACGAATCACTGTAGACCCTCAGAGAGTTTACCCCGCACTGACGGGTTAACTTCATTCCAGTTATCAGAGTCTCGTACTCAAACTCATTATTGGATGTCTTGAAATTAAATCTCAGAACATATGTCAGTTCTTCCCCTGTAGGATTTAGGAGGAGTAAACCTGCCCAACTGCCTTCCTTACTTGATGCTCCATCTACATACAGGGTCTAAACAGAACTGACTTCCTTCTTGGTCAGTTCAGCCGGACTTCATGAGCTGATAGGGAGACTCCCTCAGCTATGAAGTCGGCTAACGCTTGGGTCTTGATCGCAATCCAATATCGGAATGTGATGTCATATTCTGCTAACTCAATTACTTACTTAGTCATTCTTCGGGACGTCTTTAGCTTGCCCAATATCGGCCGAAGCAATTAATCAGTGACCACCTCTATAGGATGAGTTTGGAAATAAGATCGAAATTTCCTAACTGCATGTACTAAGGTGATGACAAATTTCTCTGCCTCAAAATACCTAATTTCAGGCTCGTGCAATGCCCGACTGATATAGTGCACCGGTTTCTGGATCCCTTGTTCATCCCTGACGAGCACCGCACTAATGGTCTCTTCACATACAGAAAGATAGATAAACAGAGTCTCTCCATATTTAGACGAAGTGAGGGAAGGCAGTTCGACTAGGTACCGCTTTAGGTCATTGAAAGCCTCCTGACATTCCTCCGTCCATTCAAAATGTGGACCTTTCTTGAGAATTTTAAAGAAGGGTAGATCTCGAACAACCGATCTGGATAGAAACTTGTTCAGAGCCACCATTCAATCGGTTAGTTATTGTACCTCCTTGACAATTCGGGGATAGGCCACGTCCATTATAGCTTTGAACTTGTCGGGGTTGGCTCTGATTCCATTTTGTAAGATCATATATCTCAAGAATTTTTCTAATCTGACTCCGAAGGTACACTTCTTATGGTTTAGCCTCACTCTCGAACTCCTTAATATGTCAAAAATCTCCCTAGGTCCGATGTGAACTGCCCAAAGTCCGACTTTTAATTAGCATTTCGTCTACGTAGACTTCCATGTTCCTCCCAATTTGATACTGGAAGAGCTTGTTCACTAGCCTCTGATACATTGTCTCAACATTTTTTAAACCAAATGGTATGGTGATGTAACAGTAGGTCTCGAATTCAATGATGAAGGAGGTCTTTTCCTGATTCTCTTCATCCATTTTGTTCTGGTGGTACCCTTTGAAGACGTCAAGGGAGCAGAAGACCACAAACCCCATCGTGGAATCGACTAATTTTTCAATTCGGGGTAGAGGGTAGCAATCCTTAGGACAGGCTTTATTCAGGTTGGTAAAATTCACGCACATTCTCCATACCTTCTCATCTTTCTTTAATAGGACTGGATTAGCAATTCAACTCGGGTAATAGACCTCCTTGACTATTTGGGCCTCCAAGAGTTTGTTGATTTCTTCCTTGATAATTTCATTCTGCTCGGGTGTGAAGTATCTCTTTTTCTACTTGACCGACCTGACACGTGGATCCATGGTGAATTTGTGAACTGCTAGTTCGGCCGGAATACCTGACATGTCATTGGCAGTCTATGCAAATATCTCCGAGAACTCTCGCAGAAGCACGACCAGACTTGTTTTAGTCTGGTAATCTAGGGAAGGGGCAATTTTGATGACGCCTTCCTTGTCTTCCCCAAACAGGGGTATCTCCTTCAACTATTCATCTATCTCAATTTTCTTTTCTTTCTCTAAGGGTTCCAAAGAGTCTAAACTGATGGTCTGTGCCACCAACTTCTCCCTTTTCCTTAGGGTAGCTATGTAACAAGTCCTGACTACCTCCATGTCCCCTAATACTTCTGCCACACCGGAGAGAGTTAAGAACTTCATGCTCAAGTGCAAAGTGAAACATACAGCTTGAAGTGCATTCAGAGTTGGCCGCCCCAGAATCATGTTGTAAGAAACATTTTTTTTAAATACTGTGAAGTGAACTGGGATAGTTCACCTTCGGGGTATGACCTCTACTGTGACCATGAGAGTTATCATTCCCTCAAGTCGGATCGGGGGCCTTGTGATGCCAATGAGAGGCGTCCGAACAGGCGTGAGCTACTGATCCTCCAACTGTAGTTCCTTGAAGGTCCTGTAGTAGAGTACATTAACTGCACTCCCGTTATCGATGTATACATTCTTTACTTTGTAATTTGCAAGTGATGACCTCAATTACTATGGTTTCATGATTGAGGGAGGCCAGGGAAACCGCATCCCTAGGCCCGTACATGATTTCCTCATTGGATTTTAGCCTTTTTCCAGAGAGTTCTTCATTCTTAGGAGATCGGCTGTTGCGCCGAACTGAATGACTGTCCCCACCGGTGGGAACTCCAATGATAGTATTAATTACACTTGCCAAATTTTGTTCATTTGGTACAGCTGATGGGCCCGAGCATTTGGGTGCCCGTCTCTGTCACCCTGATCATCTTGGCGGTAGCCTTGCTAACCGCTCCGGCTTGTTCGGTAATTCCGCATCACGGTTTGGCCAGTTCGATCGGATCCTATTAACTATCTTAGATGACCTCTTTTAATTAGCTCTTCAATTTCTCTCTTTAAATCCTGACAATCCTCCGTGTTATGCCCCACATCCCTATAGAAAGCACAGTACAAGGTCTAGTCACGGTTAAACTTGTTTTCACCCAGTTTCTTAGGAGGTCGGACAAACCTTTCCTCTTCTATGATAGCCAAGATTTGTGATCGATGGGTGGTGAGAGGAACGAAACTTTGTTCGGTCCCTAAGTTCGGCCCCCTAGAGAGCCAATCAAAGATGCTCCGCTTAGGAGGTCCTTCACAATCTCCCCTGCCTTCACCACCTTTCCGTTTCCTGTCCTCCTGAGACCTCTCCTGTTCGGACTTAAGCTATCTGGTATCGTCCGATTGGCCCGATCATGTGCCCGATCTAGCATCTTTTTCACCGTCCGAGGAGGTTTCTCCACAAACTCCTCATACAGCTTTTGCAAGCTCAAGCCGTTGATAAAGGCAGCTATTACCATCTTATCATTCTGGTCCTTCACTTGCAGTCTTTCATTATTGAATTGGACCATGTATTCTTTCAAGGTTTTCTTCGGACGTCGCTTGATAGCCATGAAGTACGCGGTGTTTTTGGAGAAGACTTTCGATGAGTCGAATTGAGCGGCGAACTGGCGAGCTAGTTACTCGAATGAGCTGATGGAGTTCAAGGGTAGCCTCTGGAACCATAGTCGAGCTCTTCTTTCCAGGAACATAGGAAAGATTTTGCATCTTATAACATCAGGTGCAGTCTGTAATCTCATCTGAATCAAGAACGTGAACAGATGGTCATCAGGATTAGTGGTGACATCGTAAGGATTCATCATCGGGATCTTAAATTTGGTGGGTAAAGGGTAATTCTCGATATTAGGAGTAAAAAGGGAAAGAGTGTATCTGTTCATATCCACCTCCTGATTCAGGATTCTGTTCAGTTCCTCCCGAATTGGGTAGTTCAACTCTTCCCGAATTGGATAATTCGGGTCAGGGAAGTTGGCCATGCTCGAGATTGCTTATTAGAGGACTCAACCCCACGGTGAGGCTGGGAAGGCGAGGGATGCGCCCTTATCCTTTGGGATGTCGATCCGAACTTCCTTTTGAGGATTTGCTCACCTCCTCAATCCGAGGACGCGGTTGTAAGTTCTGTTTGCCCTGAACTTTTTCCTTCCCTTTAAAGTGCTGAATGATGGCCTCAAAAGTGGGCAGGTTAGAGGCAATCATCTGAATCAATTGTTCCGATTTGATCTTGATAAGTTCGGTTTCTTCACCACCCTGGGTTTGTCCGGTGAGATAACTATTGATTGCTCGGTTCGTGCGGGGTAGAGGTTTTCGTGTTTTTCTTAGATCGTGTTCTCACCATAATGAAAGATAAACTATCGTTTCCCACAGACGGCGCCAATTGAAAGAGCAGAAAATAACCTGTCGATCTGACCTCGAGCGTGCACCTGGACACGAACCGAACCAAACTGGACCTACAAGGGCAAAGCAGGATTGACTCCCTGGGGTCACTCCGACGCTTAAGTTAGAAAGGCACTAGCCTAACTGAAAGGTAGGTAAATAGGAGCGAGAGAGAGAGTTGAGGTGGTAATTGTGTTGTAATTTATGGTGGTTTTTACCTGTGTATTTATAGGGAATAATGAGATAAGGAACCAGGAGTTATTGTTGATTTCAAATACTAGCTTAGATAGTGATAAGAGTTATCCCCTGGTTAAGATGATAAGGCCAAACAAGAGTTCTTGTTTATCCGAACGTCTCCCCTCATTTAAAGCGGGGCTAGTTCAGCTTGACTTGACCAGTTCGGCCTGTCCTAGTTAGTTCGGCCATAAAGGCCGAACTAACAGTGTGAGGTGCTACGTGTACAATCGCTATTCATAACACCTATAGTAACCAATGGAAAATTTAGTGTCACTAAAATCCGGACAGACCATCATAAATGAAGCAATGCCAATCAAATCAAGAAAGTATAGTGAAGTCCAAAATATGTACAATGCAAATACAGCTATTTCATGTACAATGTCTAATTCCAAAATTCAAAACTTAAGATGAAAAGAAAAGTTTTACTATCAAAACAATTAACAATTTTTATGTGTTTGTAATTGGCTTATAAATGAACAAAGACCATGGATATAAACATAAGATGAGATGCATCACTTATCACAACACAAATACTTGATCACTAAAGAAAAATTCTGAATTCTCCAGACTCTATTCAACTCCCATATTATACTACTCCAATTGAAATAAAAAGTGGAAGCTTATATGAACTTGAGACCAAATACACCTCTGCACCTAATAAGAACACTAAAAAAGAAATCTTTGAAGTTAATTAGTTAGAGGATTTTTAAATGTAGAAACAGGTTGTTGCACTACACTGTAGTAAAAATGATTAAACGAATCAAGGAAACAGAGTTGGAAGGCAAAAAGTTAGATATTGCCCTATTCTGACCTACACTAAAACTGAGCTATTTTATCATTTACTTAAAATCATTCCCTTTTTCTCGACAATAAAGCCTTAGTAGAAACCAATATTAATTCTACTATAAGAGAATATAATATGCATGTGTGTGTATCTATGCAAGCAGCTAGTTCTTGATTTTTGAGAAGCACTATAATGATCCAACATATTAATTGAAGCTAAAAAACTTTCAAGTAATCAGCAAGCCAATTCCAATAAATCGATGTTCGGATTCAATGTTGGGTTACAACCATTGAAAACTCTGCTGGCTTTTGTTCAATCATTCGTACAACCATCAAACACTTTTAAAAAGAAAAAAAGAAAAGAATTCAGCATCTTTAGTTATCATGCTAGCAGAATAAATCATCCACCAGAATAAAGAACACAGACGAAGGATATGGATAGTTTTTCACAACACCATGGACAAGAAGTAATGAGACGAAAAAAAACAAGTAATATGCTCTAAAAACTTTCAAGTATACCTCAAGATATTTTGACATCTTTCGGTCAGTCTTTTCCCATTCCAAACGGTCTCTGACTCCCAAATTTGCCTTGGCCTACCTTTGATAAGCTCAACTATGAGCCAGTGCGAATGCCTGGGAATAGACCTGTCAACGGATCGGGTGCAGGCCCGGACCCGACCCGGACTCCGTCCATTTTTCCGGATCTGGAACCTATTCCAGACCCGTTTATTCGGATTCGATCCGGATCTGTTTTATTTATAAATTAAATGGATCGGATATGGATTTATATGTTCCGACTCATTTTGGATTCGGATCCAACTAGTATAATTATTTTAATAAAAAATTATATATTGTTATTAAAATTTGCTACTAATCTACTTATTTTTAAATTAAAAATAATTTTCTATAAACTAAATGATTTTTAAAATTAATTTATTTATATTTTTAATATTATATTTATAGTTTTTATTTATAATTAAGATTATCATAGTTAATTAATTTTTAAAAATGGATATACCCGACCCGGATCCGGATCCTCTATATTGAGACTCGTCCGGATCCGGATCTCTTTATATTACATGGCGGATCCGGGTCCGGAATTACCAATTCCGACCCGGATCCGACCCGTTGACACCCTTACCTGGGAATACCTTTTAAATCCTCTTGTGCCTCGTGTGTGATCCCAGGGTAATAAGTGATTTGGTTGCCATGAAGTCTCAAATCCCTTCCACATAGAAGCCCGCGGGTTTGCTCAAACTATTCTTCATTTGTAAACAGGATGCTCAAACTGTTCTTCATTTGTAAACAGGATGAAAGAAACATCCTTACGAATATTGTCTGTTGTTATGGAACCAATTCCTATTGTTTCTTCCTCCAGTGAAGTAATGGAGTACGTGGTTCCATTTGACACGGTCCGCATGTTCCGCTAGTGGCCGTGCATATCCTTGCGCAATCGTGCCCATCCATTGCACGGTCGGTCCCAAAACATGCACTACTACATAAGAGTCCTAAGGGAAAGACTAGGACTGGTAGTAGTTTGACACTTTTTATAACTTATGAGAATAAGGCCATATGGGCCATGGGTAAGGTCTAGGAGGTCTTGTAAAGTATTAATATGTTTGTAGAAGTGTTTAGAAATAGATAGAATGTTGTAGAAACATCTGGTGTATTCTAGACCACACTAGAGTAGTGTAGAAGGGTTTAAAACTTTGTACATAAAGAGACTTATGTAGAGTTGTGCCGAACTTTCTAGAGGTTCTTGCAAGAAGGAGTAGCTTGTGGTGCTAGAGTTGTTTGGAAGACTCAAGACACCAAGATATGAAAGCTAACTATGTAGAGTCTTGTATAGTTTTCTACAAAGTATGTGCAGGTGCAAGTTGTATAGAGGTTTCTAGAACCTCTTGGCTTGCTTATAAATAGGCTAAGCCCTCACCATTTATAACCATCTTGTGAATCCAAGACTTCAAGCAATCAAGCTATTATGGTGCCCAAGAAACCTTTCGAGCTTTCCTTTCCTTCTCAAACATTTCTTTCTTTCCTTAGCTTCCGCACAAACTTGCGCAACTAGAGGTGAAGGTTGAACTAGCGACCGTTCATTGCTTAAGTTTTGAGCATCGCTAGTGCCGTACGGTGTGTGTGCTTATAAGAGGATAAGCAACCCGTGACACATCTATCTACCCAATAAGCTAAAAATGGAGGAACAGAAAAAATATGACTAATTTGGTATAATGATAATTTGAAACCCTTTAATAAATAAATCACTAATCTTGCTATATGGACAACTTAGTAAGAAAGTGATACCGGCTGGAAGTCCAGGAGAGAATCAACATCTTGATTAACTGCAACCTAAGCAACCAAAGTAAGAATTATTATCAACTCACATTAGATCATCATTTAGTGTACCCAGATAAGAATGTAACAGAAATGACAAGCGCAAGATTGATCAATCTTGCCAAAAGTTAACAGTCTCAACTCAAACATCTCAAACTTATGTGCTTAGTTAGGATTAAACTCTTTGCGACTACAAAAACTTACATGCTTAGCAAGGATTAAACTCTTTGCAACTACATTAACATGCACTTATTGTTACTTTTATTGTATGGACACTAGCTACCTGGGTAGTAGAAATTATAGAAACTACCACTCCAATGAGAATCTTAGTTATTATGTAATAAGATATTAATCGTCACAACCAAATAATGAATGAAACTTATCATTTATTCTCTAAAACATCTGACCCACTTTTCAGAAAGATACATAATTTCATTGGAAATTCTGGAAAATGGTAAGGAGGTTTGGACCAACGGATTGGTAAAGGAGTTTGGAAGTCAGAAATAGGCGACATGTGGAAAAGAACGAAACCCAATGTGGTATTGTAGAATCACATGAAAAGCTAAACATCGGGTTCCTCTAAAAATTCGTACAAGTTGCAAGTTGTAGCAGAGGATGTGATATGAAGTGGGCCAACATCTGATGAATGCTGGTGTCAGTGATTGAAAGACAAGAAATCATCAGCCCAAGGCTTATTTAGGTGGTAGTCTGTGCTACAAATTTGGAAATTGAAACGGAACTGATAATGGAAGTAATGACACCAATTAATGAGGAAAAAAGAAATGCAACGTGCATGGGTGGGAGCATAATTATTTTTGGGAGAGAATTTAAATTTTAAGTGTAGAAGCAAATTGAGGAATATATATGAGTGCTTATTGTGTAGAAATTGGGAGATAAACGGACGTCACTAGAAGATTTTTGACCTATTGAGCTAGACAAATAGGTAGGCCGTGAGTAGATAAAGGTAATTATAATGGCTTACAGAAATTACTTTTTAAATTCTTTAAATTGCGTGAAAAGGAAAATGACAATGATTAAAAGGGTAAAAAAGTTCGTAAGAAGTATAGATGATAAACGTGCTTAATGATATGATGTAAGTCATGGGTTAAGTGTCTAAATGTGATGCGGGAATAAATTCAGCGAACAAGTTAATAGGATTGATGTAAATGATAAGTGGCAATTGTGGTGTATATATATGGAATTTTTAAGTAGTAGTGTTTGAATAATTGGTTTATTTGGTACTGAAATTAATGAAGCAATGTAAATATTTAATGGTAATCTAGCCATTTAAAGTAGGGGTGGCAATTTCCGACATGACTCGAAAATACGACACGAACCTAACACGAAAATAATGGGTTTGGGTCAAGGCTTAACGGGTTCGGGTCAGAATCGGGTCGAGCCCGATTGACCCGAAAAATAAACAGGTCGGGTCGGGTCATTAAAGGGTTGACCCGTTTGACCCGATTGACCTGTTAAAGGTCAAAAAATTCGGGTCATTTTGGGTCACTTCGGGTCATTTCGGGTCGACCCCCCAACCCACTAACCCGTATCAGGTCGTGTTCGGGTTGGGTAGTTTCGGGTTGGCGGGTCGAATTCGGGTCAGTGGGTTTTGTGTTATACCATTCTCTCAACCCGACCCGCCAGCCCGAACCCGACCCGATTGCCACCCCTAATTTAAAGTGGGCAACTAAATTGGAAGAAATATAATGAAATTTTGGGAAGAGCTAATGGTGAAAAATAAGGCACAAATTGGATTAAATGTGAATGGATAGAGTGGAATTGGGTAATAGGATGCGGATGCAAAAACTGGACAAAATATCTGAATAGCCCTTAAATTGTATAATTGATTGACTTTAGGAATTATGCTAGTATTACTTAGCATTTTTGAAACTTTAGAAATTTTAGAAATATCATCAAATCCCATATTAGCAGGAGAGGAACATTAATCACTATCATTACACATGAATTGACAACATTATTTTCACTACTTTAACAATTTTTATACAAAACATAATGAAAAAAATTTGTAGGCAAAATATAAAAACACTATTTATAATCAACTTGATAGAAAATTCAATATAGAACAGCACAAAAGGTGGAATTGGAAGAAAAATGATACAAACTCAAATCTCTATTGATTATTTGAGAATAAATGAAGTTGATCATTCGACAATATCTCTATATTGTCTAGATTATGGATTAAATTAGTTAGTAAAAAGGAACTTTAATTCGATAAAAAACAACTCAAGACCGATTTTAATTGAGTAAATAGGTGCCACAACTAACTATGGTCGTTGATTAATAAGTCAAAATTTGAACAAATGAGACACGCTCAATTCTAGAATCATTCACAGAAGAACAATAAAGAGAAAAACTCTCAATTTTGATTCATCAAAGTCTATCTAACATAATGTGGAGAGAATGGCTATTTATAGACCATAACTAGACTACTTAGACTAATTCGATTTGGACATAGACTTAGTTACTTATTCTTGACAACTAATGGATTTAAGTAAATTAAAGGCAATAAGCTCAAGACTTAACACAAGTTAGCCCTTTTATTCACTAAGCACTAGGGAAAAAACTAACAATTAACATGGGACAAAACTAAAGAAAATAAATGAATTTAATATACACTTAATAATTGAGAGGCTAAAAGTCAGCTAATTTAATAGTTTGGGAGCTATTCGGATTTTTTTCCCTAAAAAATGTAAAAGAGAAGTAAGAACTTTATAAGCATAGAACAGCTTGACACTATTAATGAGTGATGAGGCATATGAAATCAATTAATTTTTAAAATTATTGCTTAAAGATTAATCAATTATTGAGTAATATAACGTACTGTTCTCAACCTATTACTATTGATTAACTCGTGTGTTGTTAGGAAAATCTAATTATTGAATTTGTAGTTTGTTTGGATTGTTATCATTTGCCCAGATTTTTTGTTCATATCATTGACACAATTTCTAACCATATTATTTTCACATATACATCATATCAAAAAAATATTAGAGACAAATGGATTACCATTAGCCATTAGGCAGCAGCCACGAAGGAGCTTAGGTTATCATTACAGAGAGAATAGTACTTTCAGTCTCAAATGTTCTGGGTATGAACAGTTGAACACTTCTAAAATTTAAAGTTTGGACCAAAATAAGTGTGCACGTGACCTCACCTTTTAGCTTTACTAATTAGCCGGTTGCTAGTGGACAAAAGCTTTTCCACGTATTTTTTCATTTTTCACTTCCATTACCGAGGCTGCCCACTTTGCACTGTCACAATCACACTTTTTACTACTGCTACATGTCAGTCTAATACCATGCAAATGGTACAAACCACTATACCAATTTCTAGACGCTCCCATCATTTCATTAGTATTCTATTGATCAGCTTTTTCTTTTAAATAGAAAAAACTTACCCATTCCAGCAGCGAAACATACATTTTTACCAATGCAATACCCATTTACCCATTCCAGTAGCGAAACATATAATTTTTTTAATGCAATACCTACAATACATCTTCTACTGCTTTTTTACTTTTTCTACATAACTTGCCACTTGCATACCCAAATAGACAAACAAATGACCCACCTTCCTTGACTTTTCAACAATTCCTACCAATTGTATCAAGGATGTGAGAACTTTCAACGGATTTTACTAGTTTTTGGCCATTCTTACCTTTTTAAGTTGAATATCCAGGACTGCATTTTTACAACTTACTTGCACAATTATTTTAGAAACCTTACTTCTTCTATAAAAAGTCTCATCATGACTCCTAACAATTACTTCAGATGTTATCTTACTATGTTTCAAAGTGTAATTTTACTTGTATATGTACAATTAATGGCCCTAAACCCCTTTTAAACTTATGATTGGGTCACTAGTTTACCCTTATTTTCTAGGTTTTATCCTTTGTAAGTGGACATGTAGTTTGGATACATGGATTCTAAAATTTTCTAAAGTACTTACTTTTACTGCATTTTAAACCCATTAACACATCATTCTATTATTTTTTTAATTTTTACATTTTAAATAATAGTGTTAGATTCTTAAAAAACCAAGTAAAGCTACTAAAACAAAATTTAGTCCAAATTTTTTGAGCAAAATGAATGAAAATGCACAAAAAACACAGCAACACGGGTTTAATCCTACATAAGTTTATATTTAGAAGGTTACCCAGAATATCTTTGAGGTCCAAGCTGTAATGAACTCCACTGGCTGCTTAAATAGTAGAGTATGGGCCACGAAGAGAACTTATCAGTAGCTGTAGCTGCTGGCTTGAAGCCTCCGTTTGGATGACCAGTTAGTCTCATTCGTTCGAAGCACAAGAAAAAACTCTTTAAGGATGCAATGATGCGGAAGAATTTTTCTGTTGCTCTTTCCTTCATTTGCTCTCTAGTTTTCACTCCTGGCACTACAAACGGTTGCTAAAATCCTAAAAAACCCTAGAACAAGCAATATATGGAGAGAGAGGAAGGTGGTGATTCATTTCTGAAAAACCATGGTGATGTGGCCATTTGAAGGCGTTTGATTAGATTTCAAGTCGTCCCAGAATGATGAGCTGTATTGTACCACCCCGATTTTTTTCTTTTTTCTTTTTAAATAACAAAAGAAAACTGGAATCGCTGAAGAAATGTTGAACCAGAATCAACAAAAGAACGTTGGAGAAGGTGTTTGTACAAACTGACCAAGAAACATGCAGGAAGGAAATAGAATGGTGTCTGGCACGTGTGTTCACGCACCCGAGCCGAGAGTAAGGAGCTGGTTGGGGGCGTGACTGGCGTTCTTTTCCCTTTTTTTGTTACTTTGTTTTTCTCTTTGCTCTTGGTTTTGGGGTATTTATTGGGTTTCAGCTTTCTTTTCCTTTCTTTTCTAATTTACGAATTTGGTTAATCAAATTCCTGACTAAATTTAAGTGACATTGGTGAATCAATTGCAAGTAGATTTCAGCTAAAATCAAATTCCGAAAGCAGTTAATCAGTTTGAAAGTGATTCTGAGTTTTTTCGGCCTATTTAATATATTTATATTGTTAATTCCTTAAGTATGCCTTAAAATATGACATGTTACACATGTACACCCTATGTTATTGTGAACTTAATAGTCTAATTATCGTCTTAAGTTATAATTACAAGCGAAATATGGTTAACAAGGCTACATGTTACTCCAATTCAATTTTGGTTAACCATAGTCGAAATTGAATTTTTTAACCAAATTTCAAATCAATGAAATTGGTCAACTGACATTGAAACCAAATTTATTTTCACTTCAATTTTAATTTCTAGTGAATATGAAGTTGATTTTAATTTTCAATGAAAGTATGAAAAGGGCAAAAATCATTTTTAACTAATTCTATTTAACTGAATCATCAATTAACTGACTGATTCTCACCCCTACTTCTTCTCCCTTCCTTCCTCCTTCCCCCACTCTTTTTTTTCCCTTCTTCTTTGGACAACCCCCCAACTTTTACTTTTCCTCAAATAAAAGAAGCCTAAAAACCAATAAAAGTTCATGTTTAAATAAAATAGGGTAAATGTCTAATATACAAATAGATAAAACTAAGATAAAATTTCAAGAAAATGATAAAACAAAACAAAAAAAAGATATACAAGAACAAAAATTTGGTGCGAGAAATGGAGAATTAGGAAGGGAAATGGTTGTACATAGCAACCACCTCTAAAGTTTAATGGCCATAGTTGGCAAAAAGAAAAAATTTTGTAAGACTCAAACTGTACGGTGTGCATCATTTTTAATCCCATAATAAAGATTACTAAATTTTATATTAATGTTTACGTTGTGTAAAAACTAAAAGGTGATCTACATTCTCAACAAATGAATTTATATTATATTCAATTTAAACTTATATTATGTTGAATTGAGCAAAACTAATAGGGAGGATTGACCTCACAAACGTTTATGTCCTAGCTGGGGGAAATGGAATCACCACTAACATGATTTTGTGTAAGACGGCTATAAGCAGGACCAGGCAAATCTTCATCGTTTATTGACTTTCAGATCAGATTCCATTGACTATGACCCAAGTGTCAACTTCACATATTGTTCTCCTATGTCTGCATTTTCATTTCAGAGGATGGGATGGTGCATACTCTTTTTCTGTTCGTCTAATGCTGCATTTTGGAGTTTGGACTAGAAGAGTCGCGATCAACAAAACATCCATCCACCATATCAGAACTTTGTTCTCCTTCCAAGGTTTCACTTCTCATAGGCCCCATCATTGTCAGGTCAATTTACCCAAAAAAATGTCAAAATTTTCTTGGATTTTTAATTTTATTCAGTATGGTCCTATACGATCCAAAAGAATTTGATCCTATTGAAAGAAATTTTTTTTTATCCAATATACAAAATCCACTACTTATATCATGATCATCATCCTTTCTATTAGAATTAAATTAATGCAAATAAATCTTTTCTCCTCAAAGTTTATTTTCATGTCACTAGAATTTACTAGAAGATAAATTTCATTATGATCAAGGCACGATTCTTTGAGCACTCTATAGAACCGCATGCATTAGCTTTGAAGACATGCTGAAATGAAACACTATAAAACTAGGGTTGATCTTGAAGTAAAGACATGACGAACGGTGTTGCGAACTATGTAATGAAAGACAGACTAATCTATTGTAGCATGACAGGTGAATGTTTAATCAGTTAATCTTTAATGCAGCTCTTGAAGCCTTTAAAAGTGAAAAAGCAGACAAACCTCACCAATTCCATTTAAACCCCCAACCCCCCAAAAAAAACTCCCAAAAAAATCGGAAAAAATGGAAGCAAAATTTTTTATTACCCAAAAACGAAAAGAAGAAAGCCTAAAAAACTCAGTAACGCCTCTTCTCATATAATTTTTTAGTATTATGTTCCTTAAAGGATGAACCAAGAAAACAAGTGAGTAAAACCAATAAAAATTATCACCCAAAAAAAAAGCCAAATTCTTCATAAGCTTTCTTCTTGTATACCTTTTCAATTATATATCCATGGGTTAATTGCAATTAATCCCCTTAAAGTATACCCTATTTCTTACTTTACCCCCTAATATTTAATTTTTATCATTTAATCCCCAATTGAACAGAATTACCCTTTTATTGTTTTAACTTTTCATTTATCTTTTTTCCATTCTCCTTTTTCCCCTCTTTTTTTTTTTTCCCTTTCCTCCATATACTATCTTCCATACTTTCTAATAGAAAACTTCATTTCAATGAAAAATTTTATCTTGAATTTGTAATTGCATTTTTAGATAAAGTTTTAAAAGGCATCAAAAGCTAATTTCTAATGATTTTATTTGACATAAATTGCAATTTATCATTATTAATCAGGTCTCAAACTCATTTTGTGATATTTTCTTGAGAATAAAATAAAAAACTGAAATGTAAAGGGGAACAAGCAAAAGAATTGAAAGGTTAAAAAATGGTATTTTGGGAACTAGTTTGAATATTTTTGTAATCAGTTGGATAGAAGACAAATCTTTGCAATTCTGATTTTTTTAGATTCAATCACTAAGGTGAAGTTTCTTTTAGGGAAAAGTTTGGGAACTAGTTTGAATATTTTTGTAATCAGTTGGATAGAAGACAGATCTTTGCAATTCTGATTTTTTTAGATTCAATCATTAAGGTGAAGTTTCTTTTAGGGAAAAGAAAGAATTAAAGATAGAAGAAAGAGACAAAGAAAATAAATGAGGAAAGAAAGGAAAAGAACAAAAACAAAAGAGAAAGAGGAACAATAAGAGTTTAAAATAACAAGGGGGTAATTTTGTTCTATAGGGGATAAAGTGAAACATAAAAAAAAAGAATAGTGGGTAAAATGAGAAATGGGTTCTACTTTAAGGGGATTAATTGTGATTAACCCTATATTTCTTAAAGGATGAATAAAGAAATAGTATACAAGAAGGTATAGACGGAGAAAAGAAATGAGTTTTGCAGTATGTTGCTTATAGTATAATAACCTTCTTGATATAATTGACTAAGTAAATTTGGAACTTTTTGCCCTTCAAGGTTTTTGAATAAATTTAATCTGTCAATACAGTGTCATAGTTTAAAAATAACAAAACACCTTGTACTGCTTTGTCGTCTTCAGTAAGTGCTTCAATTGGTCATTAACTTAAATAAAATTCTCTATGTTGGTAATTAAACTTTTTTTTTAGCTAAAATGGGTAAGGAACCAATTAAAACGTACAATTTTAGGTAGAGATACCAAGAGTATATTTTTTTCAGTTAATTCACAAAAGAAAAAATTGCGTTCTTGTTAATTGAATGACCAATTTGACTAAAGAAAAGGTTGAACGATGACAATAATTGGAAATTTTTATAGTTTAGTAGTTGCGCCATTTGCTTGTTTCTTTTTTCCTTTGTTCTTTTTTTTTTTTTTTGTGGAGAAAGCTTGCATTATACCTTATTGACTTCTTTTTGGTGGCTTTTTACTCATCTTTTTTCGATTATTTTGTTATGGTACCTGCAACGTGTTGATACGATAATGTATATTATATCAATGTAATATTACTCATTACTGATCATATTCGATGAGGTGTCATGCTGGATTGAATAATAACAATAATGGCATAAATGAAAGAGAAATGACCAAAAAAGTCACTCAACTATTAAAATAACATTGTTTGGCTACTGAACCCTCCTTTTTTGTTAAGAAAGGTCAATGACCTCATAAAAATGTACTTTTTAGGTTATTCTTTTAAATTCTGGTATTAAGATATGGTATTAAGATAACTAAAAATGCATAGGTAAAAATAGTATGCTTAGATTTTCAACATCGAAAATATCTCACAAACCTTAGTATGCATTGAAAAAAGTTTAAGAATCTTTTCAACCTTCAAACTTTACCAATTTTCTCCAAATTATGATTATAATCTTTAACTGGTTTAGGCATTTTAGTCGAAGTTTGAAGAGAATTATTAATGTTTGAAAACTCAAAAGCTCCTTAATATTATTTTTGATACATGCCAAAGATTTTCTACGGCATTTTTGCCCTTAAAATTTAAAGGATGCATTTTCGGCTATCTTAACATTGGAATTCAACAAAATGACTGAAAAAAGAAACACTTTTAAGAGTTTGATAACTTTTTGGCCAAAAAATTGTTCATTGACTCTGCCATCTTAAATAGTTGAATGAAAATTTTCTCCATTTGCTCTAAATGAAATTCTTGTTTTATCGTATTTCTAAGGATGATCACCACCTTGATTATATTTGTCAAAAGGACGTCAAAAGGGCACTAGAAATGGCAGAAGCATTATGGATTAGCAAAATCTCCTAGCATATATAGGAGTAGATAAGCGTCTAAATGTTCAGCTTTCCCACTGTATGTTAGAGCTTATATTTGACTGTATGCACGCACGTGGAGGTTCAGGTAGCCCAATTTGACGTCTGCTGCTGGGACGACAAATGAAAAGATTGATAACTTTTTCTTTTTTGGTGATTTAGACATAGTCCTAAAAGATGCTAGGGCCTATCTTTTCAATATTAAATATGAAATTAGAAAGGAATTCAAAGTTGATAGATTAAAAAAAAAAAAGGAATTTTGTTATAGGTGCCTAATAGACACCTGTTAATATGAATAAGAAACAACTTGCTTAATGAATGTATTATTATTAATTATTTCATATCTTAGAAAGCTATTTTTAAGAGATTTATATGCTAAATGACATAGCTAATCTTTTCCATAAGGATAAACATCACAAATCCTCTGCTGACATTTATTTTTCTACTACCAAAATAATGGAATTCACCATGGTGCCAAAAGTATTACTTTTAATGTAGTAAATTGTTAGGAACTGGGGCATCACAGCGGAAAAATAAAAAATTTAGCCCCAGATTCCTACCAGGAATCACTCTAGGTTCTACGTATGACTTACAAAGGGGGTCCAGAGGATTACATTAATCCGCAGATGACGCTTCTAACTTGTTTAAGAAGGCTGAAGATCCCCTGAGTAGTAGTCCAGATGTCCTGCCTCTACAGAAATCCACGCGAGAGTGCTTCTGGATCACTCTTGATCGTCTCTACGATCTATGTGTGTGTGTATGAGTGAAGAAAAGGTGCTAGCCTTTCTCACTCTAACTCACAGACTCTCTGTTTTTCTCTCCACGTAAGTTTTCTATCTGAAGAAACTTTTTCTCTGTATTACGTAAGTTTCTGGAGAAATTCTCTCTCTCTGTATTCTGACTATCAGAAGTGTCTCACCTTTTCTTATCGTAGTATCTGATACTTATTGATAGGAGAGAGACAGAGAGATGAGAAGAGAAACATAAGGATAGAGTCTGGTGGTTTGATTCGTAACATCTGATGAGATTCTATCCTTTCTGTTATCTGACAGATAAAGGATAACACTTTTATCTTATCTGTCAGATGACCCCAAGATTTATTTATCTTTATAATTAAACCCCAGAAGTATTTATTTCAAAGTCCCTACTTAGACACACAATTTAAATCCAGAATCAATCTCTCAGCGTGTGATCCAATAGGTCCCAAATACACTGGTAATAATTATGAATTATAATTCTTAAAAGAATTAGATAAAATAAACACTTTTATTTTATCATTAATTACAATAATTAATTATTCATAATTATAAATTGTGAGCGGTGTCTAGCAACACATCACAAGCACCTGTATTCGAATTGGTCAGGGGAATTCGACCTAACCTTCCATGGAAAATTACCGTGTAATTATTATCCTTTCACCATCGATATCCAATTAGTCAGGGAATAAGGAACAAGTGCCAATTCCCTAATGACTAATTAATTTTCTAGTTCCCGGAATTAACCTTAGATTAGGTTAACTTGAAAACACTCTTCAATTAACCTAATGTAGTCGACTACTAAGGTTATATTCCAACTAGTGTAACCTTGGATATCAACTCCCACTATCGAGTGGTGAATCTTCTCTTGATCACTCACTATCTTTCCATGCTTCACACTACCCCCAATTTCTATTCTTTAAGTCACTCCTGGTGAGTAACAAGAAACAGAATCAAAAGGTAGTGATTCACACTCAAGATACTATGGTGATCTCAAGTCTAGGATCACTTACACAATTTTCCATAAGAGATTCAACCATTGGCACTAGTTATCCTAATGGGATCTCTGTGTGGATCACTCCAATGAATTAGTACTCTACAATTCATCTACACATTAGCCTAGGTATCCCTATACCATGGTTGATGAGAACAACCACTACTTACATTAAGTAGGGGTTAACTGTGTACTAGTCTGTCCGTATTAATAATGTCCTGTCTCATTTATACTATGACTAGGGAAATTTAAGAATATTTATTATAAATGTGATTGATATCTTATAGTCAACAACTCTTGTGACTACCATCACATTAATAAATATTCTAAGGACTTTATCAGTTATATCAAATATTAAATAGATAAAATTGGAAGTTCATAAAATACAAAACTTTAATTAGGAATATATTTAAACAAAATAATTGTTTTTAGGGCATACATTCCAACATAAACAAGTGTGTTAATTCAATTATCATATAAAAGAAAAACAAACCTAGTAAACAAGCACATACAATGTTTAATTAAAAGAATTAGAATATCGTATATGATTTGCTTCCTTTGTCGTTTTTTCTTGAATTTATATTTTTTATTTTCTTTTTTCTTCAAGTCTTAAAAATTTGTTATTCTATGTCTTTCTTTCAAAATATATTGTATGTTTCTTTTCAATTTATCATTTTATGAGGGATAAAAAGTTCCAAGTTCACAATGGCCTTGTTTTTAAAGTCATAACAGCCTTGTTTTTGTTTAGTTTATAATTTAGGAACCTACTATCTATTGGTAGTTAATTATGCATCCTTTAGATACCAAAAAAAAAAAAAAAAAAACAACAGCATAAAGTTAGAGAAAATTTTGTTCTTAATTTTACGAAAATGAATTATTAGATTTCTAGACTTACGTTGCAAAAAGGGGAAAAAAAAAGGATAGCTATGAAAAAAAATGGGAAAAGGAAAAGAAAAGGGATGACGTTGAAGCATAAACATCCATGTCATAATTTCACTCCAAATTAGTTAGTCTATTTGAATCCTTTTTTTTTTTTTGTCATTTGCAAAATTATTTCCGTACTAGAAGTTTTTCAAAACTAAAGATATTACTTATTAAGTATTCAAATTTATTAGTTAGTAACTCTATCCACTTTAACAAGTACCCATTGCGCACTCATTAGCAGGATCGAAAAAAATAATAATAGTGAAGGAACACTTATCGTCTTAATGAAGGCATACATGCAATATGCAGCTCAATCGACTTTTTACCTCGTACTCTAAAACAGCTACTTGAAAATCAAATTAGCCCCAATTGAGAAAGTATGTACCACTCCTATAATCCCAGTTAGCATATTTATGCCGTCAAGTTGTTTGTAGCGTGATCCTTAAATCATTATGTGGCTTTGTGTACCAAGTAAACCGGAGTAGCTCTAGTACAACGTGATTAGAGAAACAATTTTCTATCTGGTAAGTAATAGCTAGACTTAGTAATATCTGCCTTGTTTGGCAGCTGAGTTTTTTGTCAGATTTGTATGCTGCTAGTTTTTTACCTACTTTTGCTACAGAAACTTTAAAAAACTTTCAAAGTTTTATCATTTCCTTGCCCCCCGGCGCCCCCCTCCCCCAATCTTTTTGTCAAATAGTAAGTAATAATTTACAACTAATTCTGGGATGAAAACAGGATCAACTACACCATAAAAAATTGAGAGGAAATTAAACCACCTCCAGAGATTTGCACTTGCACCTCAGGCACCTGTAAGCGAGAAAATCTTGGATCACGATATGCAAGTAGGTAATTTTGGTGATACACTGGTGGGAAGTCCAATGGTCAGCCAGTTCTATCACTCAGGAAGGAAGGAGGGAAATCCCTGGGGCTGGGGCTGGGGCTGGGGCTGGAAAGCCCGCACAGCTAGACATATACAGCTCTATGTCAGGCTAGCAAACAGGTGTTGTAGGAAGTTCACTGTTGTCCTTTCCATAATTACCTTCTGTACAACTTTCCAGAGTACCATACATGTCATGACTTGGTCTTCAACACACATGTATGAGACAACTAGTCTAACGACCCACGGAATCAGGGCAGGCCAGGGCTGGTTGGGCTTTGCTACTGGCCTAGCACTTTCCCACTTAGAAGGCCTCGTTTGGCAAACAAGCTTCTCACAAATTTTGTCTTCTACTAATTTTTATCAACTTCAATCACAAGATCCCCAAAAAATTTCCTCAAAATTTTTCTTTTTAACTACACACCTCAAAAAAACTCAAAAATACAAAGAAAAAAAAAACTCTCCTCTTCTTCCTTCCTTCCTTCCTCCCCACACCCCAACCCACCACCACCACCGCCAACTGCTAAGCTAGCATCACAATGCCAGCAATGTTCTTTTTTTTTTTGGGCCCCTGTTCCTCTCCCTCTCCTCCCTCCCCCCTTCTTGCTTCCGACCTCCCTCCCCTAGGGGAATGGGCGGGAGACCGGAGGAAGGGATGGAGGAAAGAGAGGAGAGGGAGGGAGGGGAAAGGAAGAGAGGAGAGGGAAGGAAGGGAGGGAAAGAGAGACAGAGGAAAAAAATTTTTGCTGGTGTCATTGCCGATCGATGATAGAGATGCTAGCAATAGCACCCAATGAGTGGCGGTGAAGGGAGTGAGGTGAGGTATGGAGAAAAAATAGGATAGGTAAAAAAAAAAAAAAAAGAAGTTTTATTAATGTCAACAAGCTTTTCTATAAGTTCTACGGTACAAACTCACTCAGAATTATCCATACACAATGAATGGTCCTATGAGAAGGAGGTTTCCTACTATTTTTAATCATTTTATTTCTTTGTTAGTGAAGATTGCGAGCCAACACCCAGTAGAAAAATGCAACATGTGGGTTAGGGGGATTTTTCTCCTTATATACGTACCATATATATATATATATAATCATATTATAATTTGTATGGTAAAATGATGATTTTGCTATTCTAAGATATTGCATTTCTTTTAGAAAGTAGGCTATTAATTTAGATTTGCTAAAAATATGAAAAAATAATTTTAAAAGATTGACATAATTTTTATTTTTTTGTTGAATAGCTAAAAATTCAAAAAACTAATTTATAAACTTATTTGTTGATATTATATGTAAAAAATAAGGTCATATATATATATATAACAAAAAAAATTTTTTTGAGCCACTCATTTGTGTGGTGGGATGATGGTGCTGGTGGAGGAAATGGGGAGAAGTAAGGGTGGGGGAAACTTTTAAAGCACAGGGAAGGGCTCCGGGTACTGTTGCCATCCAAGTACCTAGAGGGCACAGATGCTGGTGCACAGCGAATGTGCACTATGACCCACCAAGATCGAGTTTGCTGTTCCATACCACAATCGATGTGAGTGGGTCTCCACAAAAATATCTACAATCTAGACTTTAACAATCGCACTAATCCATGCTGGTATATGCTCGGAGCTGGTCGACAGTCGATTGACACTGTTCCACATCCGATTCCGACGCATCTCCGCCTTCCATCCGCTTCCCTCCCAACCATGTTAGATACTTTTTGACTCTCTTTTCAAAGTCATTTCTATCATTTCCTTGCAGTAAGTTAAAGATGACAAATGGGTGGGATGAGCGGGATTTAGGCGAAACTTAATTTGGATTGTAAAATATGGGTGATATTCCAAATAGTCCCATGCAGGGACGGACCCAGAAATATATTTTGGTAGGGGCTGAACTACATTTAATTTTTTTTTTTGCGACGAAATAAATATATTTAATAAGTAAAATTTGAAGCAATAATTATAAAAACAATAAAAACATATAATTATACATACCTAAAAATTTGTTATTGATTAACACTTGAAGTAGTGGTATTTGTTGCACTTGAATGACGAAGGGGAGGCAATTGCATTCTCATGAAGTCTTCATCCGTTGAAAACGCTGCAATATTTGCTCATTTTCAATTGTTGCAAAAATATCCTTCTCGATGTATACAATCAGACAGTCATTCATCCACTGGTCTTCCATTTTGTTACGCAAATCAGTCTTCACAGTATTCATTGCAGAAAATACTCTTTCAACAGAAGCAGTCGCAACTGGTAAAACTAATGCCAACTCGATCAGATGATAAACCAATGGAAAAGCTGTACTTTTACCAGTTGTAACCATTTGTTGAGCAAGACTTCCTAAATCTCCAACTTCTAAAAATTGAGGATCGCGTCGCACATTATAAATATAATTTCGAAGTTGAGACTCAAGATATAAATAATCATTACTTGAGAAGTATTCAGGATATAAATCAGCAAGAAGGAGTAGTTTCTGCACATTGAATTGAGAGAAAGAACTTTTTGGATCAAGACATGCTATGCAACTAAGCAATTCCGTACTAACTTCCGAGAAACGATTATTCATCTCTTGTATAATTAAATCAACAACCTGACATCACAACGATAATAAAATTAATAACAAAGAAAATCTGCTAACAAATGTAAAGAAATAATAATTTTAAAAATAATACCTCACAAAAAATCTCCACGCGATAATGATGATAATTAGTGATGGTTTGACCTCTGCGACTGCGTCTGGTATTGCCACGGATTGCTATATTGTCTTCCATATCAAGCACGGGGATCATATTCAACTCACAAAAATTGTTGATGTCATCTAAAATTATTTGCTATCCCTCTTCCCTAAAGTCTTGCAATTGAGATTTCACAGTATCAATCAAACTCATTGCTTGGACAATATTTTGATCCCTTTGTTGCAAAACAAGTGACAAGTCATTTGTGATTCCCAATAAATACTTCATCAGGTGCAGCGCAAAAACAAACTCATAATCATTCATTCTATCAATCAAACCTCTGGCAGTACCTCTATTGTCAGGAGTGGTGGCATCATCTTGTATATTTCCTAATATTTCAATCATTGAAAGCCACATAGAGGATAGACGAAGTAATGTTAGATAGTGTGATCCCCAACGAGTATCTCCTGGTCTTGCTAAACTAGTTTCTTGATTTTTGCCTTTTCCATGAGTAATATCTCCACTATCTAAAAGTGCAACAATCTTATCATGTTCTATTTGTCTTAATTGATCTCTCCTTTTACATCATGCTCCAGTTAAATTGACAATCATAGAGACATAGACAAAGAATTCACTAACAGGGACATTTCCCTTAGCAACAGCAACAATAACTAACTGGAGTTGGTGAGAAAAACAGTGAATATACATCGCATAGGGATTTTCTTGTAATATAAGGGCTTTCAAACCATTGAATTCACCTCGTATATTTGAAGCTCCATCATATTCTTGACCTCTCAATTTGGATAATGATAATCCGTGTTGTACAAATAAAGAATCAATTGCATCTTTCAAACAAAGAGATGTGGTGTCAGACACATGTACAATTGCAAGGAAACGTTCAATTACACGTCCTTCTTTGTTCACATATCTCAAAACAACTCCCATTTGCTCTTTCACTGAACTGTCTCGAGACTCATCAACCATTAGAGGAAAAAAATTGCCTCTAATATCATTGATTATAGCATTTGTGATATCTGAGGCACAAGCATGTGCCAGATCTTTTTGAATTTTTGGAGAAATCAGTTAATTGTTTGTAGGAGTATTCTGATTTACAATCTCAAAAATCTCATTATTTCGCTGGCTATACCACTCAAACAATTCAAGAAAATTGCCTCTATTTGAAGAACTAGTTGACTCATCATTTCCATGAAAAGACAATCCTTGTTTCAAAAGAAAGCGGATCACATCCAAAGCAGCAGTTAAACGGGTGCGATATGCAAGATCTATTTCGCGCCCATTTGTTCGTAACATATTTGACACACTATGCCTTTGATCTTGAAAACTTTCAAACTGTATTCTAGCATCATTATGACAACTATTCACAACTCCAATATGTTCATTGAATCTTTCCATTGCCTTTTTCCAATTCTTGAATCCCATTTTTGTAAAGGCATCCTCTGCATATCGACCTCCCTTATTTTGTGTTTTGAAAAGAAAGCACCAAAAGCAAAACGCCGCATCTTTTGATATGCTATACTCTAACCATACAAACTTTTTATACCAAACATCTTGAAAACTTCTATGTTGTTTACCAAATGATGTTTTTGGATACATATGGCCAATCGGTTGGCAAGGTCCCCTAGTCAAATACACTCTTCAGACATGGTCTTGAAGAAAAATATCAAATTTCTCAATTGGTTTTCGTAATCCCGGATCACTGATAATATCATCTAAATTCAATTCCACACGAGATTGATTTTGAACTGGTTCACTAATATTAGGCTCATTTGAAGATTCACCACTACGGATTCGTTTAGGTTTAAAGAATCTCTCCATTTTCTGTCACAATTAAATAATTGAGGTTAAATTCAATAAAATTATAAATAATTGAGCTATTAAAATGTATGAATTTTCAAATAAGTTGAGTAACGTGAGAGATGTTAATAGTATAAGGTACTTGAATCTTACAACTAAATACAACCTAAAATCTATACAATTTCTAAACTAATTTCTAATTTAAATTTAATATCCATAAATTTCTTAATGTAATCTTTCAAATTCTTAAATTACATTAACATAAAATAAATAAAAATTAATCTTAATCACAATTAATATCAAGATACTCAAAATTCAAAAATAATTTAAACATGTAATTAACAAAAATATAAAGATGAAGATTGTAATTTAAAGTTTTAAACTGAAAAACTAACCTAAAAGAAGTTGGAGACTTGGAGCTTGGAGGCTTGAATGAAGTTGGAGAGAAGTTGGAGCTTGGAGGCTGGACCGCTGGAGGACTTTGTCTTGGATGGAGGCTTCACTTGCTACTCGATGGCGATCGATTACGCTTAAAAAGTCGCCCAATGGTCATATGAAGCCCTTTTAGGGCTTCATCTAATTTTTTTTTTTTTAGGCAAAAGCGGCGTCGTTTTGTCTTTAAAGGCAAAAAAAAAAAATCGCAGCAATCCAAAGATCGCTTCTTCATAGGGGTTTTCGGAGTGGTGCGAATCCAAAGAATCCAGGTTGGGTGCGGGAACCCCTATATATAGGGGGTTTTCCGGCGGCTTGGTGGGGCTTAAGCCGCCACCAGCCCCCACCTGGGTTCGTCCCTGGTCCCATGTTCATCAGGGGACCAATATGAGTAGGAATAAAATAGGCTACACCCATTTTGATCCTGCCCAAATACCTAAATCAATCCTATTTTATTTATTTTTTAAGAAAAACTCTTTTTTTCTCAATCAAATATCTCAATATTATTTTTTCTTTTTATATTATTTAATTTGTTTATTAAACTTTGTAAAAGTTCTACACTCTTCTTTATAAATTATGCAATAATTTTTTAAACTAAATAAATTTTTCTAGATATGAAATTTATAAAAGACCAACTTCATATAAGTAGATGATTCTTTTTGGGAGTTCATGCTTATTAGATAAAAATCTATTTATCATCAAAATTTAATTATCCCCAAAATCCATCTACTCATATATGTTATTTTATTCTTTAACCTTCAAGACCCAATTTAACAATTTTTTCAATTCTAAAGCCATTCCAATTAAATAAAATTCTGTCAAGAATAGAATTTTATAGTGACAGAATTTTGTAATTGCTAGAGAGCATGTGATACATAATTGCTAATGTACCTACATGTACTAAATCTTATAATATTAATTTATTAATTTCGAGAAGAAAATGAAAAGAAATATTATTTGTTATTTTTATTTTAGTAGATACCATGAGAGTCCCAAATAAATCTCATACAAATCCATCTTTTAAATATTTATTATTGAGTATATTCTAATAAGGCCCAAACCCATATTTTAAATATCCATCCCGTCCAAATTAAATTTGGGTATGGGATCCCAATATGTATTAGTTATTTTTGCCATCTCAATATAAGCTACACTAGGTAATCTACTTCTCTATAGCCATAGAAAGTGATCTCGGTCTCTGGTAAGGGAATGCCTGAGCATGTTTCCATCATTCAACAGATCTAAAATTTTTTCTGATCCAAGTGCTGAATATCATTGATGCGGAGTTCCAGATTCAGAATCATCCACGGTGATGCCAAATGCTAGTTGGGAACAATAAGACCGTGCTCTCAAGGGAAAACTCTTCCTTCAGAACACAACAAAAAGCGAGTTGTTAAATTATCTACAGTGTCTCCTGTTTTAGAAAACAAAGAGGAGGAGGATAACTTGGTGGATTTTACTCAACTTTTTATTTGACCTAGAGCTGTTAATAGGGTTAATAAGGTTGGACTAGCTTGAGCTCGACCCATTTAGTTCGAAAAAAGCTTGTTGAACCTACGCTTTAATTGGATTGGGCAGATTTTGAACTTAAATATTAGATCTGAACTAAATGTGAGTTGAGTTTGGATCATGTTAGGCTTAGATTCGATTAAAGTCTGGTCAGTATATGAACTAAATATGAATTGAGTTTGGACCATGTTAGACTTAGGTTTGATTAAAGTCTGGTCAGTATATGAGCGTGTGTGTATAAAATAAAAAGCATATAATGGCATAAAAGTTTAATAATTTATATATAAATTTATGATAATATTTAAAGTGCATTTGTGGTTGCCTCAGTAGTCCATGCCAATAGACCATAAAGGACATCAATTATTAATCAAGAGGGGGAAGGCTATAGATAGACGCTTGAATATTCCAATCTTTTTTTTGTTAAGGACGGATAATATTGATAAAGTACTTAAACAGAGTTTACAAACTGAGGTAGTGCAAAACCTCTACAATCAAGTTCTAACAAATTGGAAATTGCCAACTGTTTACATTCAAACAAAACAAAATCTTGTTCCTCTATAGCTCCCATTTTGGCCAAAAAATCTGCACACTGATTTGCTTGTTTATTAATGTGCTTAACTATAATTTCTTGGAAGGATTCCATAATGGTCCTGCAATCACAAACAAGAGGGGAAGTGAAAATTGTCAGCGCAGTGTTGGAATTAAACATATCTATAAGAACTTTGGCATCCATCTCCACAATTAATTTAGTGATGTTAGAGTCTTTGCCAACAGTAACCCGTCCCTCAAAGCCCACAATTCAGCAACAGTATTTGTAGCTCATCCAATGTTTCGACAAAAACCACCAATCCACTCTCCAAGATGATTTCGTTAAGTCCCCCACCTCCAGCTTGCCCTGGATTTCCATCTGATGCACCATCCGTGTTGAGTTTATAGACATTACTTGATGAGGGAATCCAACAGACCAAATTTGTTCCTTCATATTAAGTTGACGTCCACTAGAAGGACTCACCTTAGTGAACTCAGCAGCTGCATGCACTACTAGCTGAATTCGATTACTACTTTGGTGATTTGTATCAAACAAATCCTTATTCCTTTGCTTCCACAAGATCCAGCAACCAAAAGCAACTAAAGTGTCACAATGAGAATATTCCAATCTTCTCATTGGTCGAGTATGAATCTCACTTACAAGTATCACGCCTCCGCGATCAAATGTGTGTACGTTTAAATCAGTTTGATGCTAATTAACATGAACATGTGGCTCCGTGGTTAGTGCGGACTTGTGTTGACACACTAATCTGTTCATAAATATATGAGTGCTATTAATTCTACTGCTCTTTTTTTAGCTCCACAGCTTTTTTGCATGAAATGAAATGATAAAATTGCCCTTATTAGATCCAACCGCAACTCAAACATAAGAGGAATAATTTTGTCATTTCATGCAAAAATAGTTGTGGAACTAAAAAAACAGCTATGGAACTATCATTTACCTAAATATATTTTTGCTGAACTGGCGTCTCTTGTTTCAATTAAATCGTATCATTAAGATTAACTAAGTAGTTTTCTAAAGAAAATTTCTGGGATAGATGAGAAACAAAAATCCTACAAGAGTTGGTTGTCTTCTTTCCGAGGTCAATGAATTCTTATTAGCATTTGAGAATATTGAAACTCAGCAGTTTTGTCTCATGAGTAATTGATGTTCTAGTGAAATTATATTCATTGAAGAATTTTCTTAGAAGAACAGAGCTTTTCCTTATTAAGTTTCCATGTATACCCGATTTCCCCCCCATTTTTTGTCCATCAAAGTTTCAACGACAGATGTGTCTTATTGTCAACTAATTGTGATAATAACAGTTTGATCTTTTTGTGACTACTTGCTAGAGACAATTTTATGTTTTGGATTTAATTAGTAACATCTCGCAAGTATTGCCGGATATCAAGCTAATTTTGGCCGGGAGCATTGTTTTGAGATTTTACCTCAGAAGAAGACATTTAATACATTTGAATGTATTTAGGTTTAATCTCAAGTTGCTTCCATCCAATATGGGTTAAATACAATAGCATAGTACTCCCTGTAATTCAAAAGCGTACAAATTGCCTACTGTAATCAATTGATCAAACGTGAAGGTTAAATTTCTATGTGTGTGATGTGTGAAAGGTTAGTCATGTCCTCATATACACAGTGCTTTGAAAGTGTTGTCTTTAACAAATTTTGTTATAATATATTTTTTCCATAAAGAATTTTGTAATGTTTAGGAAATAATGATAGAACTATGGGTGTAAATAATTATTAAAATTACATAAAACTTTTTTTACTAGACAAGTTTTAGTTACTTATGATAATCTATGCTATTCAATTATTTTTCACATTTAATTATTTTTCACAAAAAATTATTAACATATTTTTACAATCAAAAGAAAAGAAAATTGAAATTGAAAACTTTCTTATGAGTATGCAATTTCCACTTTTTAATGATAGGAAAATTACTTGTGAAAGTCAACTATATATGTAATATGGTGTTATTGAACGGTCCCCTGCTTCGAACACCTAGTCCGGCGCATGGTCGGCTTTCATTGATACTAGGGTTGGCAAGAAAACCCATAACCCAACAACCAACCCAACCCACCCACTGAGTTGAGAGTTGGGTTGGGTCAGTTGGGTGTTGGCTGTAAAATACCCAAGTAAGTGTTGGGTGGGTTGGGTTTTGAAGTTGGGTACTCATTAACCCAACTTTTTTCCATATAGCACAAAATACATGTATGTATTCAAATATTTTTATCCTTTTTTTTTTAAGGGTGATGGTTTTGGCAACCTCATTTCACTTTTCCCAACTACAACTATTTCTTTATTTTCTTTTTCAAGTGGACTCCAACCATTTTATTAATTAATGACCCATCAAATTTTAAAATCCATTTTCTTTTTCTTTGTTCTAATTTTTCTTTAATATGAATTTAGACAAAACTAAGAAAAGTTAGGAACACAATCTAGTCTTTTAACTTTCTCAACCTCAATTTTCCATTTTCCCATCATTCATCAAACACAAAAATTCAAATTTTTAATCTTAAAATCTCTATTTTTATTCCCAAAAAGATCAAATTAATTTTCCCAAATTTTTTCTTCATCCCCATTAAATTCGCTGTCTTTTTCTTCTTATTATTTACCAAATCATTTTTTCCCATCAAAATTTTGAACTAAAAAGTGAATATTTTGAGTAGTTTACTTCTAGTTTGATCCAAGTTTATAGTTTTAAACTTTATTAAGAATTACTATAGCTGCTTGAACTACTTTTTAATCATCTGCATGCATAGTGTCTCCAGGTGGGTGTCACTGCTAATAACAACATTTTTTTTTGTAGTAGTTGGAGATTTCATAGCATAATATTTAGCATATTTTAAAAAATTGGTTGCCCCTTGTGAATCATGAAAGAAAAAAATATCTATTTAGATGACTACATTTGCTTGAATTTTACAATTCTTTAGGTCAATTTAGTGACAATTTATATGATTTGATTTGTTTTAAAAAAAGGATTTTTTGCATTAAATTTGTCCATCTACGTAGTTTAAAAGGTTAATATGTATGTTAGCATGTGTTTTAATATGTTTGTGTGTATGAAAATAATGTATTTCTATCTGATGAAGTTAATAACTGAATGTGTGTTTGTATGTGTGGAAGTGTTTTAGTGTGTAAAAATATGTTTATGTATGTGAAACAGTATTTATGTGTAAAAAAAATCATTATATATATATATATATGTGTGTGTGTGTGTGTGTGGGAGCATATTATGTATTAAAATATATCAAATAATATATTGGTCATATTTGGGTTATGGGTTTGAGTTGACCCAATATGACCCCACCCAATATCAACTCAATTTACACTTGGGCGGGTTGGATGTAACCCAAATAAATGAAAACCCACTACCAACCCACCCAAAAACCACCCAACCCAATTGCCACTCGTAATTGATACTAAAACAAATATTAGAGTACTTTCGCAAATGTCATACTAATACAAATGACGAGCACGGATATGCATATAATAATAAACTCAATCCACAGTCAAGTATTACAATTATAAATTTCTAAACAGTCCACACATGATTTTCTGCAAGTATATTGGTCGTGATTAAGTCCAAGGTATGAAGGGTGGAAACCAAAGGGATGAACGGAAAACTATCAGCACTATTAAATCTCTTTTATTATTTAGATAATTAACAAATTGAAGGAAATAAAATTAAGTTAAAATATGCAAGGAAATAGCAAATAAAGGCTCCTTAGGTCATGGTATCCCTCATTACTCATGCAAGTGTAATTTTCGAATCATTGAACACCACTACCCCATCTAGTTATGGCGTAATTCCCATGTGTATATGAAACTTACTCTCATAGTGAGTCAACTATAACTATAACTAATTCATACCTACTCTCGTAGTTATGAAATTAGATACAAGTTCATGAAATTCTATGAAATTACATGGAATAAAGACATAAAAGTTACAAAGATGCACTTCTACTCGGGTGAGTGTACTTTCTAGGTTTAGCACTTCCGCAAACTAGTGTTAAATTCGAATTTTCATTGCAAATCCAACACCTTGAAATGATCACAATCAATGGCCAGTCAATTGTGATTATAGGAATAAAATTGCTAAATAACTTATTCAAAATAATAGCATCAAATAGCCAAGAAATCAACACAAAGTAATTATAGAAAGTTCAACCAAAACCTAAGTCATGAAACTTTAAAGATACATTACAGATATAAAATCTAAACTTGTATTACAACTAAACAATAGAATCAAATACAAAAAGCAAAGTGATAGGAGAGAAATCACTCATGTCATTTGAGTTCCAAAATTCACCATCTTTACTCTCAATCTTCTTCCATGCCTAATTTCATACAATATTTGATTTAAAACTAATTATTCTACACTATTTAAACTACCTAAACTACTAACTATGAAGAACTATATTTTTATGGTGACCTTTTGCACTTTCCAAGCTCTCCTAAAATGAGAAGACACAAGCTCTATTTATAGGAAATTCTTCAAGCCTTTCACTTGTACCTTCAAGTGTGAACATCCTCCAAAAGTTAGCTTCAAAAGTCTAATTTTGTGGCTTCCAAACTAAATTTCATAATTGTAGATGAAATAAGGTCAAAAATTGAGGTTAGAATCACAACTTTATAGCTGCAAAATGTCTGCAAAATGTCTCTCAAAAGTTGTGAAATAATGGAGGTAAAATCAAGTTGAATAAATTGCAGCAGCCTTTTCTGATCAGACTCTCTCTAGACCTACCGGTACCGGCCAGATTCACTAATCTGGCTGGGGATTCCTGCACGGATTCATTTCCTTATTTTTTCAGTTTTGCTCTGCTTCTACCTCGAATCTGGCCACCAAATTGATATCGGAGGGATTACTGGAGGGATTCAAGGCAGATTGCTTGTTTGACACGTTTCTCCAATTTCTTACTCGTGCAACTCGAACCACCTTTGAAAGTTTCCTATTTTATGAACTTTAAGACTTTAGTCATCAAATTACAAGCTTGGTTCTTGTCCAAATCCAAACTTGTTCTTTAATTCCTACAAAACATATCAAAACATGCGAGTAATTCTACCCAAAATGATCTTATTTCTACTTTTAACTCCCTAGAAGTAACTAAAAATGATAAAATATATCATCAAAAGATTATACAAAATAGTCACTTGTCAACAAATTAAACTCCAATAAAACTTATGAAATTTTCCAAATATGTTAGTTAAAATCCACTATTTGTACAATACAGCTTAGATAAAATTCAAATTATACTATGTCACATAAAATAATATACTTTTTTTTTTTGAAAAAGTATTCAATTTTTAGCAATAACATCTTGTCGCAATGAATGGAAATTAAATATTCATATATATATTTTTATTTATCCTTCTTAATAATTCTTGTTAATCTACTGATATTTTCTTATGAAAAAATTTTAACTATCATTATAACGTCATTATCTCTGAAGGATAACACTATCAAAATATTATGTATTTGTGGACGTGAATGTCTTTTCAGATCTTTTAGACATTGAACAATGACCAATGTGTTTGACCATCTATCTACGGAGAGCAATTTGGGAGTTTTAGATTACAGGGTATAAGCCGCTACTCACCCACATTATAAGAGTGCAACTTGTGATTAAACCTTGTATTTATTAATGTCATTAACTTCACGGCAAGTGTTCTTGTGATAAGGAACTAAGTTAAATTCAATTCAACCATACTAGTTTCAATTTAAATTAAAAATGAAGTCATGGTTTGCTATGAAGGATCTAATTTAATGTATTTTTAAGAAGAAAATAAGAGTGCATTATAGGAAAGAAAATGAAACGATGAAAATTGCTCATTTCATGGTTCATAGGATAAAGGATTACTGTATATTTTCGTCCATGATAAATTAACAATTGCTCCTTGATAAGTTGTGTATGATCATTTAATGATGTGGTTGACTGTTGACATGAGGCTGTAAAGTTCAGCTGACTATATACAAAATTACTTATTGAGATAATAAATCCAGTTTTATCTGTGCAAGTCCAAAAATATTGAACATTAATTCAATGCAAATTCTTACGTTATAATATATGTGTAAGTCCAATATATATTGATATTGACTGGCTTTGGGGTTGGGGGATGTTAATGAAATTGTATTTTCTGGTTTTAAGTGTATTTTTCTTGAGAGCGTGGCTTTATTGTATCCTAGGCACATGAGGTGACATTAATTATCGAGACCCAAAGGAAATTCAAGGTATGGGGAGCTTAGTCAAGTTTAGCATAGAAAGACAATAAAGAACAAGGAATTTTGAGGTAATTGTTTTCTAAGTTAGTAGCAAATTGCAAAGAAAACACACCAACAAGCAAGTCTTGGTCCTTTATGTTATTAGAACCAAATAGCCATACTTTTTTGAAACCAAAATTTCTTTAACTAAGAAGGCGATTGAGGAGGTTTTTCTTGCCATATCCGCTACAAGATTATTTATTGATTTTGATATGTCTACCATGACTTTAATTGTCAAAAATCGTCAATTTAAAAAACCCAAAGAAATAAAAGAGAAAACAGAAGGCAAAATTATGGGTAAGATCTTTGGTGCAAAAGCAAACAAAATAGAAAGAAACGGAAGCAAAAAATAAAGATATGGCAAGCTCTATGTAGATCGAAAGAGGATCTCAATTTTGAATTATATATCATTAGACTTGCTTGAAAGGCACCACCCCACATAATCAAACCATAATTCTCAAATGTAAATTATTTTTTTTTTTTTAACGATAGCAATACCCAATCACTAGATCCAATCATATTTCTTTTCAAACAGATCTGGAGATGCTGGATAAGTTGCTCTAGCCAAATAGAAACCATCAGTTCTTGCTTCCCACAAGCAAGTATCATTGTGTGTATGTTTTTCACGGCATTCAAGTTTGCCGTAATGATAAACTTGAAAAGCCTTATCTTTTCCATCCCACCAGAAATGGCAGAAGAATAATGTTCTTCCGAATACTTTTCTGGGATGGAAACTCCAAGCATAGTGACCTTGGAAAGGAAGCTGCCTCATTCCAAGATCATTATCCTTTGATTGACAACGGACCCATAAGGGTGGTGAACCACTAGGAATTGCACTGGTGACATCAATATGAACCCGCTCTTGAATCTCCCAGCTCTGGACACAAATTGCCCAAGAAAGCCAATATACTAGAAAAGTGACAATGAATAATCTCATGGTTTTTCTTATGATTTTTAGCAAGGAGTAAAGCTCCCTTAATTTTAAGGTTGAAGAGTGAATATGCGATTTATAGATGGAAGATGGATTGGCAACAAATAAATGATAAGATTGTGAGTATAAAATGACAATAAGTCTTGACAAAAAAGGAAAAAAAAACAGCTTGGCATATTTTTAAATATTTTACAGAATTATGGCAAAAGAAAGTAATTGCAGATATAAAGGACTACATCTTATTCTCTGGTAATTTTCAAAATCTCATTAATGCAAAGGAAGGACACAAAGTCAATGTTGTATTGCTCTTGTTAATGCAGTCATCTGTCTAACATTTAAAAAAAAAAAAAAACTTGTAGATTGATATTTCCATAAAAAAGAATATTTTTCCATAAAAAGTTAAATAAATTTGATTTTAAAATTAAAACATTGTCGATTGAGTTATAAATTTTGGTGCATTACGTTGAGAACATTTAAAGCAAAGCATAGGTACGGACAAATTTGATGATAACAAACTAAATAAAGTAATTAAAGGACCTCATAAATGATGTGCAACAGTCTTTGATTGATTATAGATCAGAATGGAATGGTAAGACGGGCAATAGTGTTGCCCATACTCTTGGCAAGTATAAAAATTTTACAAGCTCTCAAATTGTATGAGAGCTTAATGCTCCAATCTTCCTTCAGCCCCATCTTGAGGCTGATTTATTGAGTTTTCCAATAAAAAAAAAGGTTCTTTTTTCCATTAAAAAAAACTAAATCAAATATTCTAATCAATTTGCCGAAGTAACTTTTTTTTAAGTAAATTTTTGTTTAGATATCTTACTTCTATGGTTTGAGGATTGGATATGTATTAGATGAAGAAGAATTGAGGACAAAATGATGGGTAGATTGTTTTAAGTATTGGTAGGTTTGGTTACTGGGTGCCAAATGATAACTCATTAAGAGGGGCTCAATTGTTAATTTTTTAAAAAAGTGCAACTAATTTCGGAAATTGTCTAGATGTTTGTGTATATTCACCGTTAGAAAAGTTTGCTTATGAAAGACAAAAGTACATACAATTAATCCCCTTAAAGTATACCTAATTTCTCACTTTACCTCCTAATCTTTAATTTTTATCACTTAACTCCCCATAGGACAAAATTACCATTCTATTACTTTAAACTCTTATTTTTTCTCTCTCTCTTTTTTTTCCCATTTTTTCCTTCTTTATTTTCTTTGTCTCTTTTTTCTTCCTTTAATTCTTCCTTTTGATCGAAGCTAAAAAAATAGGAATTGCAAAGATTTATCTTGTCATCAAATGATTACAAAAATATTCAAACCACTTCTCTAAAATACCATTTTTAACCTTTCAATTCTTTTGCCTTTTCCCCTTTACGTGTCTTAGTTTATTCTCAAGAAAATATTGCAGGATGAATTGAAACCTAATTAATAATCATCAATTGCAATTTATGACAAATAAAGTATTAGAAATTAGCTTTTGATGCCTTTTAAAGGTTCATCTAAAAATGCAATTACAAATTCAAAATAAAATTTTTTTCGTTGAGATGAAGTTTTCTATTGGAAAGGATGAAAGAGAGTACAAGGAATAAAAAAAAAAGAAACAAAAGAGGGGAAAGAGGAGAATAGAAAAAGATAAATTAAAAGTTAAAATAATAGAAGGGTAATTTTGTCCTATAGGCGTTTAAGTGATAAAAATTAAAGTTTAGGGGGTAAAGTGAAAAATAGAATATACTTTAAAGGGATCAATCGCAATTAACCCTTTTAGATATAAAGGACAATAACTAATTTTCAGTAACTTTTAAATGTCAGAAATGCATAGGAAGGATATAATGTCTATATTTGTTATTCTTCTTAAGAGGGTCATCTATGTTGAGAGTTTATATTGAGTCATATAATTTTAACTTATGCATTAAATTGAAAACCTATAATTGGAGCTTTTAATTAGAGACACATTTGGCAATCACAAATGAAATAGTCAGTTCTAATAAATTTGTTGTCATTTCACTTTATTTAAAAAATTAAATGTGTAATCTTGATATTCTATGAATATTCTGCATTTTGTTTAACTTCATTTTACTTTTCTAACCTTTTATATGCAAAAATAAAATGCTCACTTTGATGCATTACACTTCAGAATTTTCATAGTAGTAATTATTCATTTTAAAACTAAACCTTAAATTTGAAATTGATTCCTAAATGTGATTGACAGCTATTAAATTCTTAAAAGCAGAGCTATCCACCTAGAAGAGACAAGTAAGAATAGGATCGCAACTTTCAAGTTTCAACTATATATGCATAAACATGTAGAAAAATACAAGTACAGTAAAACCTCTATAAATTAATACTCGATAAATTAATAGCATCTATTAAATAATAACTTTTCTCAATCCCAACTTGGGCTAGCAAGCTAAATTAATAATTTTGATAAAATAATAAGACAATAACTTTTTTTTAAAAACCTCATGTAACACTTTGGTCCCATACATATCACAAATTAATAATTCACCAAAGTTACATATCATATTTTTTTAAAAGTATGAATTTATTGTTGATTTATAAATACCTTTTTAGATGGGAAGCTATAGTTTAACAATAGGATATATAGGAAAACTTTGTTTTTATTTATTATAAATAGACTTTCTTGTTATTTATATATGCAATATAATTAACCTAATGCATTTATTAAAATGGATGCAGATATCTATCATTTAGTACTGCTAGATCATTTTGATTTCTTTATAATAGAAAAATAAAAAATGATATCAGTTACATATGTACTTTGAAATTATTAATAAAATTAAATTATATTTGCAAATGAAGCAGACCTTTAGCCTCCTTTTATCAATAGAGTAGTTCATATTTTTATAAATTAAAATGAAACTTCAGTTAATTAAATGAGAGTTTCTTTGAATAGTAAGTACACTCCACAAATTAATAAATTATTAAATTATCGATTAATTAATATCTCTTTAAATTAATAGAATTTGTATGATTCCAAAATCATTAATCTATAGATTTTTACTATATAAAAATCATGCTATAGATAGAAGACAACTGAAATAGTTGACAACAATTTGAAAAAAGGGTATTTGTCGTTTTATCTTAGAAAAATAATTTACCACTATAGTCTTTACATTTTGAGATGTACTCAGATATGATCATCTATGTTTTTGTTAATGTGAATTAAGAGACACATCAATTTGGCATGATTCCATCCTTCAATTAGTGATTGTACCTCTAAGTTAGTAATTAACTAGAACCAATTTGGGATTAATTGTGTACCTAACTAGCAAAGCTACAAAAGGGTAATAGAATGATAGATCTATGTATGCATGGGAATCCAACTTGGCTTAGTTAAGTTGGCCACTAGGGAGAGTTTAAAACTCTCCTTAGGTGCAGGCTCATGGCCTGCATTTCACTCCAAAATTTCTTGGAAGTTTCACTAGCGGGTGCATAAGCACCCGTCTGATTCGGTGGCGGTTTAATCCCTATCGGATCCCTATTTGACCCCTTTGGATCCACCCATTCTCTTAGTATAGAGTAGGAGTAGGTTAAAATAAAATATATCATTTCGTAAAAAAAAAAAGAATCTATATATATATAGGGGACATGTTTTAGAGAATGTGCTAAGCTAACCATTAGCTTGTGGGTTGGTGGCCAATGGGCTTTGCTCCCGCCTCAATCCCTGATCAGCCACGGTCTGGGTAATGGAGGGGAATAGGAGAGGGTGGAGGGTAAAAAAAGAAAGAAAGAAAGAGAGAGATGTGCTAAGTGTTATTTGACGTGCCTTTTAAATGATACACTGGCTCAATGCATAATAACCTTCTAAATTGCTTTTCTGCTTTTCATTTTCTTTGAGTAGGAGTAGGTATATTTTATGTGTCATATTTTTGAAAATGTACGATTAATTAGAGAAAGTAAATAAATACATTGGAGGCTAGATTAAATAGAAAAGGTACATAAATGCAAGAAAAGGTAATAATTCTTAGTGTGTATATACATGGTAGGTTAGATGAATTTTAGATATGTTAACGAGTTTTCTAATGGGTGCCCATTGGGCATGAGGGAAGATATGTTTCAAGTGTCATCTTTTTGAAATATAACATTAATCGTGGAAAGTAAATAAATACAAGGAATGGTAGATAATATTAAAAGGAAAAGTATATAAATGCAATGAAAGGTAGTAATTATTAGTATATATGTATACATGGTAGGTTAAGCAAATTTACAATGCATTAACAAGTGTCCAATGAGGCAGGCATTAAAAACCCCTTTTAATACTTTCTTTCACTAAACTTCACTGTTGAAATGACGGTTCCTATCTAAGTAATAGTATTAAAATAATAGTAGTAAAATGAAAATTTTTTTATCATACAATTTTCATTACTTTCCTTCATTTTCTTGCATTTTTTTCCTCTTGCATGAAGTTTACAGAAATTTGTAGGGAAATGAATATTAGATATGCAACTACAACAACTAACCATAATTACAAATTATCTTTCCGAGGAGTTAAATAAGAAAATTAAAACATTTGATTCATCATTTTGAGTTGTCTTGCTACTCTATTTGTCATCCCAATTTAAATTTTTTATCATACTCAAGACTTGATTCCTTTTAAAAACTATTGAATGTAAAGTAGTTTCATTTTGGTTGATATTATTTTGCAGGTTTATAATACATAATTACAGTTCTAGTAGGTTAGACTTTGGAGTAAGTCAAAAAATCACTTCTACTCTCTCCATTTGAACCCAAAAAAATCTCTTGAGCCTTACATGTGCGTATATATATGAGGAGGTTTTGTCAATGTTCAAGAGGTAACATTTAGGATGGAGATAAATGTACAAATTTACTAAAATATACGACACTGGCTATAACCTTTGATAGTACTGTTTATTTGTTTATTTTCTCAAATGTCATGTTTTTACAGCAATACGAATCATTACATCCAATCATGCATCTTTTCAAAAGATCGAGATCTTGGATAAGTTGCTCTAAAATAAAACCATCATTTCTTACTTCCCACAAGCGGTGTCGTGTGTGTCGATGGTTGTAACATGAGAAGTTTGCCAAAGTGATAAACTTCAAAGCTTTATCCTTTCCATCCCACCAGAAATGGCAAAGAATAAAGTTCTTCCAAATATAAATTTGGGACGAAAACTCCAAGCATAATGACCTTGAAAAGGGAGTACTCTCATTCCAAGATCATGATCCTTTGATTGACAACGGACGCTCAATGTTGGTGAACCACTAGGAATTGCACTGGTGACATCAATATGAATCCGCCTTTGCAATTCAATGCTTTGACCACAAATTGCATAAGAAAAATAATGTACTAGAAAAGCCACAGTAGTTAATCTCATAGCTTTTGTTATAGCTATTTTGTTTTTTAAGGCTGAAGACTGGAAATGTAACTAGTAGATGGAAGAAGAATTGAGAACGATATAACAGCTAGGCTTATTTTAATGAAGTAATTCATAAAAGACAAAAGTACATTAGTGTAGGTATAACTGACTATGACTTATTAGATAGGTCTTTTCTACACCATCAGTTTACGTAACTCAGGATTTTATGCCACGTCGACAGAGTAACTTGACAACTGGTTCTGCCTTTTACTTAGGGGCGTTCACCGGTTAGATATCTGACCCGTGAACTAAAATATTGACCCAGCCCACAAAAATGGGTTAGCCATTTTGTGATCCACATCTGATCTTCTAATGCGGATATCCATTATGTGGACTAGATCAACCAGATATCCGTCCGCATTCAATTTTAATTTTTTTTAAAAAAATTAAAAATCTCAATGCTAGAATAAAATTCAAATGTATTGGAGTTTTAAAATATCATATAAGTGATATATTGTACTTACATATGAGTTTTAATAATGAAAAAAATTTTTTGTCAAAATTAATCTTTTTTGTTGCAATATAAAGTAACTTCCATTTTTTTTCTTATTTTGATTCAAACAATTAAGATTAAATATTTCATCTACGATTTTTATCCAAAAATTATATGACAATATGTTTAAAAACTTAACACCATATATAAAGAAAGCACCATATACAAAGGAAGCATGTTTAGGAAAAGAGATAAAATTATTATAAATTAGTGGATTTAATTTATAAAAAATTCTAAAAAATAAAAAATACCATGCAGATCGGATATCCATGGATCACAAAAATGATATATGAATCCGATCCGCCCAACTTCTTGATCTGAATGTGACCCGATTCGCATATGATTTGCCGGATCGGATATCCGCTAATTCGGATTGGACTTGGATTGGATCACCATGTTTTTTCAGATCACCGGGTCAATTTGCATACCCCTACTTTTGCCCATTATGAAAAAGTTCAATTGTACATAAACTAAAGAGTTATTTGGTTCAAATTTCACAATCACTATTATTACCGGTATTATAGAATGATCAATAATAATGAATTTTGATAAAAACTCATAGTATGTTTGTTAACATAGAATGGTTTTCCAATATATTATTTTTCTTTTTATTGTTTTTTTATTTTGTTTCTTTTTTCCATTCACTGAAACTAGCATAAACGGTGGCATTTGTTTCTTATTTTTACATCTGAGATGAATAAGATGAGTAATTAAGATGACATTTTATTTTCTTATTTTTATATTTAAGGAAAATAAGGTGAGTAATTAAGATGATTTCCTTCTGACAAAAAAAAAATTAAGATGATTTCCTAGTGAGAGATAGTTAATCAAAAAATCCATGGAAGAGGCCTCTCATTCTTGTTGATTTATTCCTATTAGCCCTAAGCAAACATCATGAATAAGTATAATTAAATTTGAAATTCATAATAGGGATTGAAACGCATTTACCAAAAGCACCTTAAAATATTCTTAGCCATAAACTATACTATGTAGTATTTGCCGCAAAGACTTCCACGAAATTTGGAAATCATGAGCACTGACGTAAAGTGGCTAAAGATGTGAATAAACTTATAAAGGCAGATGTGAATAAACTCGCAAGGGCGGCCTATCATTGCAGGATATCGATTTGTGCAACTCACACTGAAATTGACTCACACAGAAAGCATCTCTGAATTTGTGATATCTCATCGCAGATCGAAAAATTTAAGAATTATGGATCAATATTTTAGTAGAATTTAAACGCTCAAATCTAACTTGGAATATTTATTTTGGGTCAGTGAGGATTGAGCCAACTAGTTAGATTTGGCTACTGAAGAGCATCTTGGATTTGTGGATTCGGGGTGCTTGTTGATTTATTCCCATTATGGCATTCAAACAAATTTACGTGGTCTAAGATTGGACCGGTGATTTTGGGTTGCAACAACAATCCAACGCAACTAAGTGGGCCAATGGCATTGAGCCATGAATATAAGCGGGTGGAGGAATTAAGTGCTAAATTCAATAGAATTAAATGGACACTCTAGGTTATGATATGTGGTATTAGATTAAGTTTTACAAGGATGTAAAGCAACCTCTAGAATCCTACAATTTAGTAAAGGATTGGTGAATGTGGGGGAAGCCAAAAAAGTTAATTACTAAAAGCCAATATATAAGTAGAGACTAAACACTCTAACGTAAATTGGCATATTCATTTTGGGTTAGAAAGGATGCAACCCAAATAGTTAGATTTGACTATTGAGAGTCGAGTTGCGTTTTGGGTCTGCGGACCTGGGCTTTGACAAAGTCCCCCAAGCCAATCCACTTTGAGATGCTGCAAAGCACTTGCTAAGTGCTTAACTATATTGTTTGGGTGCATATACTTTATTTTTATGAATTTGGAAAATGTCATCAATGCAAAATATATACTATGTTTATATTTTTTGAGGAAAAATAAGCAAAATTTTATTAATGAGATTTCTAGAATTCGTCCAATACCAGTAGCTTTATAAATGTTAGGCGGAAGTTCCAAAGAGATTCAAAATGGTTTGCCATCTCTGCATAATGTGCTAAGTTATGTGCAACCATGTTTGTCTCTCTAAAAATCCAAATCACATTTACTACATATTGATCTAATAGAGTAAGGTGAACATTTTCAATTACTGAACCTATGTTTGAGAGTATATCTTCAGGACTGCATATCAGTTTAATAATTGAAACATCCCTTTCCATGGGTGAACATTTTCGGTTAATGAATCTATGTTTGAGAGCATATCTTTAGGACTGTATATCAGTTTAATAACTGAAGACACATCCCTTTCAATATGAAACTTGGAATCATCAAGACCTTTTTTAGTGAAAATGCCTCTCTCGCGGCTAGAGATTCAGCTAATTCAACATCACTTCGGCCTTTGATCTTTTTAGATAAACCAGCAATGAATTGACCATCATGATTGTGAATGACAACTCCAATACCAATCAATTAATTCATAGTTGACACCGAAGTATCAAAATTAATCTTGTAGTATATTATGTTTATAATTTATTATTCTTGTTGAGGCAGTCATCCAATTTGAAGTATAGATTGGATTGTCATTTTCAACTTTTTGCATTACATTGAAAACTCATAATTAGAGTCTGAATTACAGGGCTAAATGCTCAGAATATTGAACAAAAAGGAAAAAATCAGTGAAGTAGGGATCTGCCAGGCTTCTTTCCTAAACTATGGTTGCCGTGCTGACTCTGCACAGCAGCCAGCAAATTTTTTTAAAAAAATATCAGGTCAGTCCGCATGGCAACACCTCAATTGCATTTTGTGGTTACCGTGTCTAGTTAGCTTGCCCTTCAAAATAGAATGGTCATAGGACTGTTGGATCTAGCCCTTCAATGGTTAGATTCCAATGGTCAGAACACCCAGTTTTAAGTTTTTCCAATGGTCACAACACCCTCTATGTAAAAGCCTGAATACACTCTCATATTCATTCGTTCACTTCATCATTTTCCCTCTTCCTCTCTAAGCATCATCTCTTCCTCTCTTCTCCATTTCAATTTCCAGATGCCTCACGTCTCTCTCTCTCTCTCTCTCTCTTGCCATTTCACTGGTTGGTGCAATTTTTACTTCAAGGCTTTTCAGTATTGCTGCACTTTTTTTACTTCCGAGGCCTGAGTATCGCTGCACTTCAGAGTAAAGCTAAAGGCTTGAGGCGACAATTGAAGGGCCACGCATGCTTGAGGCAAATCGCAATCAGCGTTTCTTACTCCAGAATCTGGACGTGCTGACTACACATGGTAGGTACTATTTCCCCTTATATTTAATTTAATTTGCATAATCTATTTCTTTAATTAATATCTATATGTGTTAATATGAATTTTATTTAAGCTGAATAATTTAATCATTTCATTATTATTTATTGTTTATGTAATTTTATCTATGTTTAATTTAAGATGCATAATTTAGTTATTTTATTATTATGTAAATGTGTTTGTGTTTATTTTATATTTAGTAGAAGTTGCATAGTTTATAATTGTTTGTATAGTAGCAATATTTTTTTAAAGAAATTTAAATATTTTAAAATGTATTAAGTTAAGCTGAATAATATATTCATTATTTGTAGAGTGTTTATGTGTTTCTTTATGTTAAACTTTACGTTGCATAATTTAAATATTTTTATTATTATGTGAATATATATGACTTTATTTATCATGTTTAGTAAAAAATTAAATTGCCGATTATTTTTTTTATAATTTGGATTAAGCATGATGCTGTTATTTTATTTATGAAAATATTTTAAATTACATTAAATTTAAATTTAATCCTTGCATTATTTTGAATATTTATGTGATTTTCTGTATGTTTAATTTTAATTTAGGATGCATAATTTAAATATTTTTTATTATTATATAAATGTCTTTTGTTTATTTACGTTGAGTGCAATTTATTATTGTTTTATAAATTAAATTAAGCAAGTTGCCATTATTTTAGTTATTGTGTTATTATGTTAATGACTGACTTATTTAGGTAGTTATTGTGAAAGTAGATCTAGGAAAATTTTAATAAATAAATGTAATAATTATTAAGTATAAATGTAGTTAACATACCTAAAATTTAATAAATGTGTGATTATTTTAGGTTGTATATGTCAAGGGATAATCATATGGTGTTTCAATTTTACTGAGGAGAAAAAATTATATATAGTGGAGGATCACTGTTATATGATCCACCTATGCCAAAACAGGATTTGTTCCTTAGAGAAAAAAATAGGATATGACGAGTTTGGTAAACAAAGTGTACAACATAATGGGTTTGAATCAAAATACCTATAGGATTAGTTTGATATTTCAGAATTTGATCCAAAAGGTGTTTTTGGTGCGATGCCTTTGGTGAATGATAATGGGGTTGGTGGAATGTATTACTTGAGAGAAAATAGTAAACACAGTACTAAGATTTATGTGAAGCTTAAGGAGCTTTTAGATGTGGGAAAATGATACCCGGACACTAGGAACTGAAATACTGCATCTTGAGTTGGGCAGTAGTGTCTCAGAACAAATTAATATATTGGAGTCGGCAGGCTTTTTTAAGTCAGTCGACCCAATTGAACCTTGAGGAAACCCAACCACTCGGAGAAGACAGGGAAGGGGTAGGAATCACCATATAGAGATGGATCGACCAAGTACTGTATAAATCAACACTTGAGACTCATGAAACAGACATCCAAGTGGCTATGCTATTCGACCCTCTTCCAATGACTGCGTTGACTTTGTTGAAATCAATATAGAACTCCAAACAGATGTTGATGTTGAAGTAGAATCCGAGCCAGAATCAAATGAGGATGATGATAATGGTGATGATGATGAATAGGCAAGTCCTAGTTCAGCATAGACATCTAAAATGGCATCGTAGCTGCGGTATGAAACAGGTGTTGATGCTACATTATAGTATGAGGACGTCGAGAAACTCAAATTATGAAATGACCGCTCGAAGGAGTTGCAATTAGGGTAGTTGTTTAAGACAAAAGAACATGTAAAACGAGCAATAAAATTGTAAATAAAGGAGAATAGAGAGTATAAAGTTTGTGAAAACACACCAACCACATGGTATGTAATGCAAAACTCGCAACTCAGTTCCATCGTATAACTGGCAGCTTTAAGCAACCTTATATTCCTCCCATAAGAGGTGGATGATTGTCACACTTGCGGATAAGCATATATGTGTCCGTGTGTGCCATAATAATGACCACCAAATGCTGAGGGGGGACCTAATTGTCGAGCGTATTATACCCATATCATAAATGGCTACTATACAAAATCAAAAAAAATCCAAACCAATATGAAGGCAAAATTCCATTGTGATGTGTCGTATAAGAAAGTTTACTACACTCGACGCCACACTATTGATACTATGTACGATGACTATGCATCATCTATAGCTCAGCTACTAAGTGCATGCAAGAGCTGCAACAATCCAACCTGGGTACGGTAGTTGTTTGGGATCATCACCGCCAAGACCTCGCTCACTATAATTTTTGACTACATCTTTTGGGCCTTTGCTTCAACTATCAACAGTTTCCAATATCTGATACCTGTCATTTGCATAGACGGCATATTTTTGAAAGTACCTGCCATGGAAAGTTGCTGGTAGCTGTCATGTTCGATGCTTGTAATAAAATTTTTCCTCTGGCCTTTGCAGTAGTTAATGAGGAAAACAATCGTAGTTGGAGTTGGCTCATGTAACTTCTGCGGCAGAATATGTGTTGTGATATACAGCATGTATGCGTTATTTCTAATCGACGCAAAGGAATCATCAATGCAATAAGGAATCTAGAAGAGTGGAGAGAATCATTAGGGGTCCATCGATTCTGTCTCGTGCATGTGAGGAGTAATTTCATGCAAAAGTTTGAGTGTAAAAGGTAATGACAATTGCTACACATGTTATTTGTATTTACTTGCCATATTAAGGTTTATTCACTATTAGTAGGGGTGGGCACGGGTCGGGTACCCACCCCTAATGGAATTTGACTGACCCAGCTCTAACCTATTAGGTTAGCAAATTTTCGACCCTAATTCGCCTCGCATGTTCTCGGGTACTCGTAAAAAATTGGTTGGGATATAGGGTACCAGCCCCTAACTTTCAATTTCCTATTGGTAAATGACCACATTTTATTAAAGATTTAATAGTCTAAAACCAATCCATTTCAACAATTCAAGATCCAATACATTTCATCAAAGATTTAACAATCCAAAATCAACACATTTCAAAATCCAGACATCAATAATCTATCACACATTTTATCCAACAGTCAAACCAGTCTCTTAACTCTCAAGTATCCAATACAAATTAAAGTTACAATATCTAATAGACAAAATAAAGTTTCATTACCCTTTTTCAACAACTTAAGCTGAAAAGTTTTGATTGTAGGTGCTTAATTACAGAGAAAAAGTCAAACAACCACACCAACCTAGTATATACTACCACTACTACTAGTCTATAAAAATGAATCACTAATATGATAATTTAAAAAAATAAAAATGTCCCTGAAGCTAATAGCAATAACAAAATTTTAAGCTAATCCCTAACAAATTCCAACCTAAAAATGGCCACCTCAAAGCATTAGGTTGAATCAAAAGCTTGAAAATAAATGAGAGATGGTAGAGGATAAATTATCTCATAGCAGCCTTTTCTCATTACACTTGATAGAAAAGTTAAAGAAAGAGGAAGACAGTAGGTTGAACTTTTGGTAGAATTTCAACGGTGGTCGTCGGTTGATATTTTGGAGAAAAAGAGGTGGAGATTTGGAGTTGGAGGCGAAGTGAAAATAAGAATCGAATGTATTACTACTGCTTGGGTGTTCAATTCGGGTTAAATTTTAAAATATATTAAATAATATATTGACCCCTAATTTTTTTAATATTTATACAATATACCTTGTGGGTCGAGTACCCGTGGGTTTTTATTTTTTTAACCTGTATCTGTACCCGATATTTGCGGGTACCGGACCCTAATATGATCCGATGACATAAATCGGATCGGGTATCCTAAATTTAGGGTCAAATTGGATTGGGTCGTGCGGGTTGGCGGGTTGGCGGGTTTTTTTGCCCAACCCTAACCGTTATTAATAATGTGCACGTGTTATACAGACTTAAACGTTTTGTTTGGGACTTAAATGTCTTGTCTGGGCAGTTGGACAGACATATCAATCATGCAAATATGAGGAATTTATGAAACAAATATTCATACTGAATCTGGAGACGCATATGTGGTTAACAGACGGTTCAGTTATTCCGGAACAGTGGGTATTGTGCAAGGATAGTGGATGCTGTTGGGCCATACTTCAACAAATATGGCAGAATGCTTTAACAATATGTTGAGGGATGCCCGCTTGTTATCCATCACGGCCATGATTTGGTTCACATTTAACCAGTTAGTCAATCTATTTGTCAAGAATTAAAAACTTGTTTGGGATGAGGTTTACCCACTCCTACCATATCCTTCAAGCATATATAAGAACAATAAACAGAATGGTAGGACACATTCGGTAAAAGTGTTCAATCCAAGAAGGGGTATTTACTGCATCACGGTTGCTTATCAGTAAAGTCATCATGTGGTAATGTACAAATAGTTAACATTGGAAATGGAATGTGTTTGTGTGGAAAGTAGGCCGAACTGCGCGTCACATATTTGTATGTATTTGCCATAGCATACATATTTTGGATTAAATCCAATACAACTTGTGGGACCACAGCATACATATTTCACCTATCGGGATACATGTAAGGATCATTTTCATCCTCTTCGTGATCATAAGAATTGGCTGGTTACAAAGTTGAAACTGTTAATTTTACGTGATAGGTTGAAACAAAAGACACCCGAACCTTTAAAAGCCATTGGAATTTAAAATGAGATGGATCGAAGATGCCTGAATGCACCACGCTAATGCAGTAACTATTTGCAACCTAGCCACAATGTCTCAAATCAATTTTTGGATAGTTTCACTAGTAGTATGTTAGGGCATTCTAAGGTTGCTGTTTTTGTTTAAAACCTAAGTACACTATTTGTATGACTTTTTTATGTAATGAACAAGCATCATATGTTTTTGATGCACATTTTTATATGTTTAGTTGAATTTCTATCATTTACATTCTTATTCTTGTTATATAAATTTATTTGGAAAAAATATAAGTATCATATATTGTATACGGATTTTGACAGGTACTTCTCGTATAGAGTGTTTTTCGGGTACTACACCTCCTACATCTTGGATCATTAGAGGGTGATGTACTGTATTTGCAGTTACAGCATAGTTCTGTTGAGGTATTTCATGAGATAGATACTGACCTTGATGTGAGACGATGTGATAAAAAAGTTTTTAAACCTTTTCAGAATTTGAATCCCTAAGTACCTCATTTCATCGATATAGTTAGATTTGTTGGAATTCGTAGGTCCAGTTATCTTAGAGTTGACCATGGACCTATCACTGCACTTGTGGAGCGATAGAGGTAGGAGACACATACATTCCATCTCCTTGTCATGGGCGAGGCTACAGTTATGCTTCAGGATGTGGAGGTACTATGAGATATACGTGTGAATGGCATGCCAGTTACTTTGGTCCATGTCAGGCATACTGCACGACAACTCAAACAATTGGTGCAGGAGATTTTAGAATTTATGTCTGAGGATCATAATTTGGACCATGGGCAATTGAAGATGTCCACTTTGCATCGTTGCTTGCATATACCATTACTACCGAATATCCTGAATAAGTCCATTTGCCAGTATGTGTGCATGTCTATTCTGATACTTTTAGATGGTTTTCTATTTGCAAACTCTTGTTAGAATTTTATTAGTATCAATTGGCTCAACTTTATTTGTGATTTGAAGGCCATGAGTCAGTATAGTTGGGGAGGAGCGATCTTGGCTTGTTTATAATCTTACATGTATCATGCATCACGTGCATCTATTATAGTGACGGGTGGGTCCTACTTGCTTCTATAGGTATAAACAATGTGATTCTCATGTCATATATAGCCGTGCATTATTAATTTATATTGTAGTGGTGAATTATTATATCATTATTTTTTTCATTGAACAGCTTTGTGCGTGGGAGGGAATTCCATTCATTTGTCTTCAGTGGAGCCCATCAGAAGAGGTTGGCGATTTCCCTAGAGATGAGAGATGGGCAATCAGTTATTGTTGTTAAGGCTTGATCATGTATTCGATTGCTTATCCATCTTCCTGATTATTTTATAGGATTCATGACTGACTAACACGTTCGATTTGTTGACAGTTCATTTGGATGCCATACATTGGTGAAGTATTGGCATCTCTCCCCGAATACTATAGACAAGGGGAACATCTATGGCGGCAAAAGTCCCGCTGATATTCTGGCATATCGTCAAGTTACATTGCTCAAATAGGGTTATGCGTTAGTTTGGCATGGAATAGGAGATTTTTAAGCCTGTTAATATTGATCTGCATAAGGTGAATAGATTCAGACTTACTGGATATGACGGCATGAATTGGATGCACTATCATCATGATTGGATATATTATTGGAACATGTGTTCCAATGCCAAAGTTCTCGAAGAGCCTATAGATACATTTATGCCTTCACCCAGTTATCTCTAGTGGTACCATTGGCATATGATCTTATATATTACTCCTCCTCCAGCAGTATCTGCATATTGGACATATGCTCTATGGGGTTTCAAGCGACTTTCACTATTTGTTAAAATCGATTTATTGTGTGATATGCTTTATTATGCATAATTTGTATTCCAAATAAAATGCAAACATTTTCTATATGTTTATGAAAATAGATGGGTACCACGAAGCATATTACCTGTACAACTCACGAGGTGTTGGATATTGATGACCCAAGTACTATTTTTCATTCACATTTTCGATGATTAGGTATGACATATTGGGGTCTATGTAGTATCTTCAGCGATTCAATTGTACGGTGGCTGGTAATTGGCAATAGCCTAAGGCAGGTTCCTCTACGGCATAAGATATTCCCTATCAGAGACCAACTTAGCATGTTCCAAGTCAGGTTTGGGGTTCATCTAATAGAGCTACGCACTATTGCCATAGCCTTTGTGATGAAATCGGTGACGAATCCAGGGGGAGTTCACTCACCCAAACCCACAAACTCCATCCATGTCGACTGCCGCTCAATTCACGCCTATGCTAGAGTTCCCTACCTTTACAGCATAGTTTATACCATCGTCACACTTACCTCTTTTAGGTGCCATGGTTATGCCATCACCACATGTACCCACTTTTGGGTGTGATGCCATTGTATCAACCTCTTCGCTTGTTGATAGAATTCAACAAATTCATAAATTCCTTCATAGCATGAGAGGTTCAAATGTAGAGCTCCCAAGCTATTACAGTCTTGGTCAGTCTACAGTGATGCCTACTACGCACCAGCACCTACTACTACTTCAAATTACCAGCTTGATTTCCACAACTATCGTTCGAGAGACAATGACAATAGTGGTACCACAAATTCACCTGCTGAGAACGATTCGGAAGCCGATGTCGCTTCTGAGGATGATGCTACAAAGGAGTCACTACCTATGGATGAACAAGTTCTACGTCAACATTCAGGACGTTGGCATAGTGGATTCTACTGTTCGACCACAGCACCTCATGATAACGGTAAGGACAAGGGCAAGGGCAAGCGACGGGAGTAGATTCATATTTAACCTAATTTTATATTTCATTTTATACTTTTTTGTGGCTTTCATATTTTCTATTATGCTCCTAGATTATCTATTTTTTCATATATTTTAAACTAATTTATTGGGAATTGTTATACTTTATCTAGTTTATATAACTTTAGACAAAAATTAGAAAATAAATTATTTGTTACATAATTTCTAATTTAAGATGCTTAATTTTAAAAATTATGTCACATTTAGAAAATAACCCTTAATTTAAGAATAATCCCAGAATTATTTTTTTTGGATAGTACTTCAAGGATAATGCTTACATTAAATTATCCTTAATTTAAATTTATTTATATAGATTATGCTTAATATAATTTACAAATTATCTTTCCATTTAAAATACTTTAGAAAATTATACTTCCACTAAATATAAATTATCATTTAAGGAATTAATTACAAATTACTAGGCTATTTTATAAATACTTTCATAAACTATTTTACAAACTATTTAATTAATAATTACATATTTAGAAAATAATTACAAAGTAATTCATAATAACATATTTACAAACTAGTTAATAATTGCATATTTTACAAACTATTTAATAATTATTATTTTCTTACTTACATATTTGAAAAATAATCAAAAACCTAAATATTTTTCTTGATTAAATAAATAATTACAATGCATTTCATTTAAAAATGAATCGGACCAACAAAACCCTAAAATCCTAACTTTAGTACCCCTTAAACCCTGAAACAAAAATTACTAGCAAAACCTAAAACAAAAAACCAGTGAAACCCTAACCAAACCAGTAAAAAAAAGAGAAAACATCTAAGCATGGCAGCGTTGAAAGTTTTAAAAAAAAAATTTGGGTGTTGCGGTGCTGACAGTGCATGCCAACCCCTTTGTTTTTTTTAAAAAAAAATTTACTGGCTGCCATGCTGACTCAACATGGTAACCATAGTTTAGGAAACAAATTTGGTAGATGCCTACTTCACTGATTTTTTCTTTTTTGATCAATATTTTGAGCAATTAGCCCAAGCAAGGCATGATGTTGCCTTGCTTTTTTTTTTTATTGAATATTATGCAAAAGATAAGTGAAGGTATCGGTGACAAATGTGTGATCAAAGAACAAAATGCACAATTTAATATGTTATATGTTACTTGACATGCATTAACATATCATGCTATGGCATTATAGCTATTGAGTACTCTATTCTTGCTCAATGTATATAGGATATGATATGTCCAAATCCTACCAAAAATATTGTTGGGAGCCCAAGATTACTATTTTGCAAATGACCTTGTAGCAGTTGGTATGAGTGCCACATGCCTGCTTTTAAAGTATGTACAAGTGTTGTCAAAGAAGACTGATACCACAATCACTAATATAAAGCCTTTGATGACTAAACTCTAACCAACACTAAAGAACAACTTAAAGCAATTAATTAAAACATGAAAACATCAAAGTACTCAATTATAAGCATGGAAAATTAAAATAAAAATCCAAAGCATGCATCGATTGGAATAGAAGATTTGAAGTTGCAGGATCACTTGACACAAAGATCAAAAATTGCAGAAACAATTGAGACAACAATTCAAAGGCATTATATGTGATTTCATGAACCACATTTACAAATAGTAAGATTCCAACCAAATTTACACATATGATTAGAAGCTGACTGCAAATATAGTTGAAGACCAAAATTCCAGTCCAAACTTCAACGTTGTAACGGACCAAACCAAAGTAGAACAAATTTACACATGAAAAGCACCATTAACTACAATGATATCTAAGTAACTAAAGCCAATTCATAAAATTGATGCAAGTACAAGAGATCCAAAGTATGCAATGATTATTAAGATAGGAATTTCAAGTTGCAGTATAACTTAATACAATGAGCAATATTGCAAAGAAATCCCTACAATGATTCAAAGTTCTAATCGAGGATTTCATGAAGCACAATTACTAATAGCTAAGATGCTAAACAAAATTTACACATGATATAGAAAGTCACTATAACTATAGTTCAAAACCAGAATTGAGGGCCAAACTTCTAACTTGTAAAAGACAATATATGTTAGACTAAATAATATTCATGGAATTCATGATTGCAAATGTAAAATGTGCTAAGTTTTAGTAGCTATGCACTGCTCACACAATTCTTAGAAGCAGAAGAAACATATATGATATAGGAACTAGCTACAAGCATAGCTTAAAACCAAAATTGTAGGCCAAATTTATTTTAGACTTAATAATGTTCGAGAAATTGACGCATGCTAATAAGAGTTTATTTTACCTAAAATTTGTGTGTTATTTAGTATTAGTTTTATAGCATTTTCTAGCTTTAATTAGGTGTTTTTAGTTAAATTTAAGCAAAAATTCTCCAAGTAGTATTTTCTTACATTCCAATTAAATTGAAGGGTTTAATGAGCATTTTGATGTTGTTCTTGTAGGATTTCAAGGTTTGTTCAAGTTTGCAAAATGTTTGAAGAAAACATTTTAGTCAAATTTTGTCTGGGCAAATGTGAATTTTGGTGAAAATTTGAAGAATCAAAATTGTGCACAAAATTGAAAGAAAACAGGGGAGTTCAATCTGAGCTCAGATCGACAGTGCAACCCCATGGATTGAGCCCTCAGATAAACTTCTAAAATTAGGGACTGGATCCGAGAGGACCAATCTGACCTTAGATCCAACATGAAAAGGGCCTCGGATTGTGCTAGACTGGCAAAAATAAAAAGTAGGGGAATTGGATCCGAGGGGTACACCATTCGATCTGACCTCGGATCGAGACCTCGAATCCTAGTTCGATCTTGTAACTTGTAAAACAAGTTGTGCTCATTTTACACTTGTTTTTTGACTCGTTTCGCACAAGAAATTTCAGCTAAAAAGTGGCTGTTGGAGAAAGAAGACTTGGACAAGCTATGTTTCACTTTCCAGGGTTAAGTGATTGGGGGATATATAGGGCAGAGAGAGAGAGAGAGAGACAAAGTGGAGTAAGTAGGGTAAGTAGGAAAAGAAAAGAAAGAAAAAGGAGAAAACAAGAGAGAACTCTTTTCTCTCTTAAAAAAGTAGGCATAATATTATTCACTTTTCTTAGAGACATTCTTGAAGAACACTTGATGTAATCCTTATTTTGATGGTAATGAAGATGATGAAGCTTGGAGAATGTCTTTCTTCAATTGAATGAGCATTTCTTCTTCCTTAATCTCTTTATTTGTTGAAAAAAAGTGTGGTTATATCTTAAACATGAGCTTATTTGTTAAAGTTAGCATGTCTAACTAGATCTACTTGTTCTAGAGTTAGATAAAGCTTTTCATTGTTTGATTATGGATGGTTGATATTGTTTTGATCATATTTGTACTTGTTAATTCTTCTATCTATGCTTTCTTCCCTTGTGAGTGATTAATCACCATTTGCAAGTTACTTTAGTTGTTGTTAACCTATGAAAATAGTTGATAACAATGGAACAAAGATATAGTAAGCTTGAGTAGTAGACAAACGAAAGTAGTGGTGCTCTTAGGTGGATGTTATTTGATTTTTTGAGCTCGATTAAGCTAATACTTGTGATTTTATCACGAAAGTAGGTAGATCAATGTGTTAGCCAGTTTGGTTCCTTGACAAAAGCAAGTTCCAATAGGTTTAGTGAAATTGATCCTTAGCAAGGCAAGTGAATTGGTAAAAATTGATATTGATTTCCTTGATTAAGTGTTTAGTGGATTCTATTCCTTAGAACTCTTGTGTGATTTGAGTATTCTCCAAGATAGTTAACTAGATTACAACTTTTACTTGATAACTTGTTGAGATTAGAAGTAATTACTCACTAGTTTGGATAATAGAGTAAGCTATAGCCTTTGTAATTGAAAAGAGATACTCCTAGGAATGATCATAATTCTTATGCTACAATTAATGACTTGTATACTTGCAGTAAATCGAGGATTTAGGAATTGGAATTTGGAGTGTATGTTAAACATCAACCAAATTTTTGGTACCGTTGCCGGGGATCTATAGCAATATTAGGGTTAAGCAAGCTTTATTAGTTTAGACAATGTATTATATTTGTTGAATATTGTATGTTAAAAAGATAGTAATAGCAACACATTTTCTATAAATTAATTTTACTTTCTTTAGGTTTATCACAGGGCCATATATGAGAATCTTCTAATTGATTTGGGGATTGAACGAATATTGAGAAGGTTGAGGAGATTAGCACATAATCAACAAAAGGTGGAGCATCAAGGAGAAGTTGAGAATGTCATTGAGCTATCAATGACCAAAGCAATGGCAGAAGAAACAAATAGAAGAGTTCTACGAGATTTTGTATTGCCTAGAGGTGATGGGACACAAACGAGTATTGTAAGGCCTACGGTAAATACGAATAATTTTGAGATTAAACCATCATTAATTTAAATGGTTCAACAAACACAATTTGGTGGTAGTGCATTGGAAGACCCTAAATCACATTGAGCTTCATTCTTGGAAATATGCGATTCTATCAAATTGAATAGAGTGAGTGAAGATGCAATTAGACTTAGATTGTTTTCATTCTTATTGAGAGATAATGCTAATTTGTGGTTACAATCGTACACACCAAAAACTTTCACCATTTGGGCTGTATTGTCTAGAGCTTTCCTAAATAAACTCTTCCCATTCGACTAAACAGCTAAACTTCATAAAGATATTACACGTTTTGGCCAAGAAGAAGGAGAGACCTCATATGAGGCTTGGGGGCAATTTTGGAAATTATTACATAGATGTCCACATCATGGTTTACTCGATTGACTCATTATTCACTTTTCATAATGGTCTTTTGTATTCTACAAAGACACATATGGATGCAGTAGTCGAAGGAGCGTTAATGGTAAGTCGGTTGAAGAAACACAATAGTTAAATGAGGAAATGGTCTCAAACAACTACCAATGGGCAAATGAAAGAGGTAACCAAAAGAAAACTATAGGTATGTTGGAAATAGATACTCTTATTATGTTAAGTGCTCAAATGAGTAATGTTGTTAAATTACTTAGCAACAATCAAATGTTGGTGCAAGCTCATCATCTAATGTAAGTGTTGCTTGTTGTGCTACTTGTGGTGGTGAACATGAAACTAATGAATGTGTTGATTTTGCATAGGTACAATATGTCAACAATTTCAACCATCAACCCCAAAATAATCCCTACTCAAATACATACAATCGGGGTTGGCAAAATCACCCAAATTTTGGATGGAGAAAGCAAAATAACCGGCCGAGATTGACCAATCCACCCGACTTTCAACCTAGGTGACTTTCAGATTCAAAACCATCTTGGGAATTGGTGATAGAAAAATTGGAAAATGCTTCAAATGATAAAATTGAAAAGCTAGTGGGAGCACAACTCAATGGTTTGAAAGAGTGGAGGGTAGAATGAGTCAAATCGATGGAAGAATTGACCAACTCACTCATATGTTTAGAAATGTAGAATGGCAAATTGCTTTCATATTTGTATTAGGAAATTGGGAGTTTGACTCTTTTTAGAATTTTCCTATTTGACTAGTATTAGGAGTTTTTTTCTATTTTCCGTGGCAGGCGTGAATGGAGGGAATTTCCTATTTGATGCCGATTTGGTTTCCTTAGTTGATTAGTAGATTGCTCTACGGAACTTAGGATTGAAGAGAACTACTAGTTGTTGTTGTCGGGTATTCCATTAGTTGTTCAATTGATACTTCGGACGAGAGGAGAACAAGCTAAGCGATAGCTTTTCTTTGGTTCTTTCTTTCGCTATTTTTTTACCTTAAACAAGACAACGCATGGCTTTGACAATTTCAATTGAAATCTCTTGTGGAATTTCTCACATCATGCGTGGCTAATTTTCTCGTCTAGTCAAAGGTCAACTCGACGACACAGTCCGAAAATATCTGTGAGATCTAATCGATTTATCTTTTTTTCATTTAATTCTTTGGAATTTGTGCATTCTTTGTTTTATGTTCGTATGATTGTTTTGTTGGTTGAACGTCAAAGGCGCCTGATGTTCAAATTAACTTGATAATCTACCGCTAGTTTAATTTACTAAATCCGTAATTGTTTAGTAGATTAATATTAGTGGCAACTAACGTTAACACACGTTAGGGGAACGTGTAATCTAATCTAAATGAACCCTAATAGTGTGTTTGTTGGTTAGAGTTTGGGCTTTTCTAATTCTTAGTGCAATTGAGAAATTAAATTCTACGGGCATACCTAGGGTTGTTTCTTAATTAGGAGTATTTAATGGGCGTACCTTACTTACCTAAAATCTAAGGAAGAGTTGGTCGTTTAAGAGGTTTCCGACGGCTATAACCAGCCTGTTAATGAATTAAATGAATTAACTTTGCATCGATGATCAGGTATATGGATTGTGTTTGAGTAGTTGGATCTTTGGCTAGAACTTATCTCTCATCTATTCAATTCTCTTTTATTTCAGTTATTTATTTTGTTATTTAATCTTTAATTATTTCTTTACTGTCTCAAAAATCCCCTCATATCCCGTGCTTGAGAAGAAACGAATTTTCTCCAATCTCTGTGGAGACGACCCTATTTGCCACTGTAGACAAGTTAACTAATTCTGGTATATCGAATTAAGTATAATTATGACAGCCCCACCTCCCCCTAAGACTAACCAAAGGGGTTGACGGGCTGCCTACCTGGCTCTCGCCAGGACTCGAGCATTCAGATAAACTAACTCTAAAGAAATAAACTAAAATTCACATCATTAATGATATTGGAAACCATAAAGTTATGTTTAAACTTAAAGTACAATCGTTAATTCAAAGTTCTTAAAACCTTGAGCCATAACTGAGTACATTCCCACGAGTTTGAAATATTCAAAAAAAAAAACCAAAAGTATATACAATTCATTTCTACATACTCGGGACAATAGACCAAAAATAGAGTGCTAGACCTAACTAGGTCGCTGAATTCTCGTCACCTGTTAAGGAAAAACAAAGGGGAACGGGGGTGAGTTAAAAGCTCGTGAATTTCCAAAAGGTCATGCACAGGCATAAAGCGAAGTAAATAACACAATTAAAACAAGTAAAATAAACACAGAAACACATAAGGAGGATACGGGAGCTCTCAAGGAGCTCAGGTCCACTTCGCACGATCAATTCACGTAGTCGACACTCCGACCTTCCAATCCATGTAGACGACTCTTTACTACCAATTCCTTCCACCGAACAACCCCCTTTACCGGGCCCGCAATCCTAACACTTAAACACTTACTACTCAAGGGACGCGGCCAAGAGTAGTTTTAAACACTTTATACACACTTTCCCTTTTAGTGTGTATATATTCATACAAAATAATTGAGTCACCTACTCTACTTAAAAGAGAGCAATAAAGTATACCCTCATTAAGTGAGTGGTTCGACACATCCAATTTTCACATATTAAACATGTTCACACATTCTCGTAGAACATTCAATTAAAGCAAATAACATGCATTGGAAACTCACCGACAAAGTAGGTCTCGGAGTTCAAGTTTGGGTCACTTTGTAATTCAGCACCACTTCCTAAAATATTTAAAGAACAACAAAAATAAGTTTCTAGTTCACCAATCGAATCTCGTTCAAGAAAAGTCAAATTCAAAACTTCCTATTTGAATATTAATCTTTGAAAAATCGTAACTTGAGTTTTACAATTCCAATTTTTACAAGCTTGGTACCGTTGGAAACCTCATTTAATGATCTAAAACTTTGAAGAAGGCACCATGATAAAATTCTAGACAGAAACTACCCAAATTTGTGATTAAGGATCGGCTACAGTACAACACAGAACATAACAGGTTGGTTTTCTAGTCAACTTTGAAAATTCACCAAAAATTGTATAAAACGAATTGACCTCTAAAATTTTCACATTTTAAATTCCTATGTATGAAGTTTCAAACGCCATTGACAGCACTCAATTTCGACACTCAAGCAAGAAATTATAGCTGTTCAAACATGGCTGGTTCAAAATTCTGAATTTTCTGTTTTCCAAATTTGCAGGGCACGATTTTAGGCCTTATTTGAGTGACGGTTTCTTGTCCAAAAGTTACAAAATTTGGTACACCAAAACTGCCATATATAAACTAAGTTCAGACCAAAATTCAACTAAAAACTCCCTCCGGAAGATAGTTTTCTAGTCACCCAAAATTCGCTCAGTAAGTTGCCTCAAACCAGTGAAGTTTAGCGCCACTTCTTCTAATCAACTTTATCATACCTAAACTACTTCCATTTGAATTCATTTTCGAACCCAAGCTAGAATTAATCTTCCTTAACCCAATAGTGGTCAAAATTAATACAAGTTTAGCTCAAAATTTAGCACTAAAACAGCCTCAAAAATCGGACAGCATGCTTGCTCAATTTCCAGTTTTCCATGTTCCAACTAAACCACCAACTTTGCTTAACCTTGGAAGAGATTTGTGTGGGCAAATTAACAACTTAACCCTCAAATTTAAGGCTCACAATTAACCTTTAAACTTGCCAAAATCACAGCCACAACATTAAAAGAAAAACAGCAATTTTTCTTCCTCATTTTCTTCCTTTCCCAACCGGTTTTTCCTTGAGATTTTTTCTTCATTTTTCAATCACAAATTCCAACTTATACACATACATTGTATCATTAAGAATGCTAGAAATCAAATTATCACAATTGTGGGAGTCCAAGAGCCCACTCATTCAACCAAAATCAAGAAAGGCAATTTAATGAAATTTATCATCTAACATAGCAAACTAACACAAGAGTCATTTTCATCAACAATCATCAAGGTTCTAGTAACCTCTCAAGCTCCCAAGCCTAATGTCATGCTTGAAAATGAAATCACTAAACAAAGATGGAAGCTTTAGATCATTACCTCTTCCAAGAAATGAGCAAAATGCACCCAAGAACTACTAGACTCAAGCTCCCAAATGCTCTTCCTCAAAGCTCCTCACCCAAAGTCCAAGCTTAAGCCAAGATTGATGGAAGTTGTAGGTGGTTTTAAAGAGGAATTTGGTGGAAGAAATTTGATGAAATTTCAAGGGAAAAAGGGGAGGGGAGTTCGGCCAAGGGAGGAAGAAAGAGAGAGGGATTTTTGTGCAATTTTTTTGAATGAATTAAATGAGAAGAGAAAGATAAGACATAAAGCTTGTCTTGAGGCCCCAAAAGTCAACCAATAAATATTAATCTTTTGCTAACAATTTTGAAGGGAAAATAATTATCCCACTTAGCTAAGGATTAAAGGGTTAATCTCGATTAGGAGGAAGAAATGAAAAGGATTAAAAATGAGAGTGAATTAGGGTGAATTAAGTGGAAGAAACAATGGCTAAATAAAATTTTAATTTCAAGAAGGTTAATCCAACTTAAACTAAGATTACAAATCCCTAATTATAATCGCTCTTTTAAATTCACCTCTAGTCACTGGATTACATTTCTAACCTATGGTTGATCATCCCTACATTCCAGCCCCACATCACTCACTGCCTGAATTTTTACCTCGTAAAACGTATTTTTCTCATTTTCTGTCTAATTAATGTAAAAAGGCAAATTTCAAAATAAAAAGAACCGAATATTGAAAATCTACAAGGAAAATAAATGTGAAGTTAAATTAGGTTTTTTTTTCCCAAATCAAAATAAATTTTTCATTTAAATTTTCTGAAAAATATGTTTGAGAACGACATTAAAATAATCAAACAAATAAATAAAAATATTAACAATATTTAAAATAATAAATATTAACAATATTAGAAATAAATTTTGAGGCCCTCACAATACTCCTTGAAATCAGGGTGAAGCAAGTAACCCATTGCACATCCGGAGTCCCTACTCCAGTACCTGGAATTGGATTTTGGTTATTTTATTGGCAAGTTAGGTTTATTAATTATTATTGCACAGGCTCGACACCTGTCAGTAAGCGTATCAAACAGCATTTAAGATCCCATTAGGGATGTCACCATTATCACCTTATTTATGAAAAGTGTGTTATTTACATGTAGAAATTGAATTCAAGGCATATTGGGCAATTAAAGCAATTAATTTTGATTTTAAATATGCAGGTGACAAATGATTGCTCGAATTGAGCAAATTGGAGGAATTATGGTTGACATCGTATGAAAACGCCAAAATATACAAAGAAAAGAAATGAAATTTTGGCATGGCAAGCATATTCTTCCAAAATAATTTGAGGAAGGACAAAAGATGTTATTATTTAATTCACACCTTAAATTGTTTCCGGGCAAGCTCAAATCAAGATGGTCGAGACCATTTGTGGTTACTTGAGTCTTTCCTTATGGGGTAGTAAAAATAAAGAGTGAAAATGGTATGCCTTTTAAGGTTCATGGTCAAAGATTGAAACCGTATCTAGCTGGCGAGATGATACCTAGAGGAGTAGTTTATTCCTTAGGAGATTTATCTCTTCATTAAAGAAAATGGAGTGAGAAGTCGAGCTTAACGACTTTAAACAAAGCACTTTTTGTGAGGAAGCCCAATGTTTTTATTGTTTTTATGAGTTTTAGTAAGTTTAGATTTATTTTGTATTGAATTTTAATTTTATTGTGTTTTTGTAGCATTGAAGGGTCGAGAACAGAAAGAAAAAAGGGAAGTAAAATCTTATTTTTATGTTTTAAGAGCATGAAGTTATTGGTGGAGCGATAGACATGTCAATTGTATGAATTTAATGCGTGAGCACATGTGAAATGATGAAAATGATTGATTGATACTTATTTAAAGTGTGAAAAACGTTACATGTGCATTTTGAGTGTTCAAGTTGTTATTCGATCAAAGAACTCAATACCTCAATTTGCAGTGTGGATGTTTTTAATGTGCTTTCAATGGTTGAAAATTGAGTTGGCATTAATTTTCATATGTGGGAGGTGTTTATTGGAAGTGTTAGTTTTGATTTTTGGTAAAAATTTTGTCAGAATTGAAAATTCTGCAAAAATGAATGCAAAAGGATCCGAGCTCGGATTGAGGAAGAAGCCCCCGAATCCAAGGCGGATAAATTTCTGATGTTAGGATAGAAAGATCCGAGATTGGATTGAGGAAGACGCCCTCAGATCCAAGGCTTCGGATAAACTTTCGATATCAGAGGGTTGATCCGCGACCATGATCTGAGGCCTGACCATATGGATCTGACCTTGGATCCGTCTAGAAATCATCAGTATAAATGCGATTTGAGCCCATTTTTCTTCACATTTTTCTCCTATTCAACCTTAGACTGATGAAACCCTCATCTTCCTCTATCAAACTTCAATTTTCACTGATTAAACTTCAATTTTTCACCACTCAATCATCCAAAAATCATTTGGGAGCAAAAACCCTCAAAGATTTTGCATCAAAAACACCAAAAAAGCGAGTTTTGATTTCAAGTGAAGTGTTTTGGGGAAAATCTTCACAAATTTTAGGGGCCCTTTTGTGGTTTTTCTTGATCCAAATTCCTTGCTTGTGCATCAACAATCATCCCATGATCATTTCATGGTGAGTTTTTCAACTAAATCCTCCAATCTTGCAATTTCATAATTTTTCACTTTTCCTAATTTTGTACGAATTTTCAATTCAATGTTTGGTAGTGAAATTTGATGATTAGTGTGATGTTTTGGTGTTTAATGACTCATTGGACAATTGTGATTTATTTGTATGAACCGAAGCGGCATGACTTAGGCTAATATATCTTAGACTGGGAATGCTCTTAGACTGTCATTTGTGAGAAATGGCTTAGGCTAATTGAGTTATTTTGCTTCGTGGATTGAAAAGAGTTGCCTCAGTGTTATTATGATTTCTCACATTTATTTAAAGGAAAAGTAATTTGGGGTGGTTAATTTTGTTGCTTTTACTCGTTGTGTCGTTGGTTTGCTAATTGAAATATTTTGTTCTTGAAGGTATAATGGCGAGAACTAGAGGAAAAAGGAGGGTCGAGCATGACCTACACCGCCATCCTCCTTGAAGGCACCTGAGGCTACCCGTGATCCTTCTTCGAGTGAAGAAGAGGAGGTGGCGAAATTATAGAGACGACGAACAACAACGAATTGCCAAGCCTATGGCACTACCTCCATTGCCTCCTAATTTTGATCCCACGCGGTTCATATCTAAAGCTAATCAAACGTGGTATGAAGCCAGCTTAAGCAAGAAGATAATCACCGAGAAGCATTTGGCGCTAGAGGTCGATGCCCACCATCATATCACCATTGCTTTTGCTACACTGGGATGGGCGCTAATCCACTCCTTGCATCAATATTTTACCTAAACCTCATCCGGGAGTTCTTTGCTAATGTAGTAAACAAGGAGAGACACGGTGCTAATTGGATTGAATCATAGGTACAGGGCACATGATTGATTGTGGAGCGAGACACGATTTCTATGACAGCCCCACCTCCCCCTAGGGCGAACCAAAGGGTTCGGCGGACTGCCTGCCCAACTCTCGCCAGGACTCACTCACTCAAATGACCAATAACCCTTCGAAAGTGAACGTAATTAACCATTTCAATCCAAACCACAAATAATAACTTTACTAAATTCAACTTATAACTCAAACTCTCAAATTACCATAAACCATCAAATTCATCTATTAATTTCAATCTTATACAAAGCGAGGCAATCCTACAAAAATACTAGCTTCCTCGATTCATGTACCACACCTCAAACCAAGGAAAACAAATTGGGTGAGCTTCAGTGAGGCCAAGAAAACATGCAAGCATGCAGGCTCAAGAAAATGACACCTTTATTAAACAAGATAAGTAACCAGAATTCTGAACAAGAATACAAATAGTATTTAATTACACATTAAATAAAGGGATACAGCCAAGTTCCACTAATCTTGATCACAATCCAAATAGTTGACACTCTAACTTTCTTATCCATGTAGAGCTCCACTTGTCAACCATCTCCGCCCACTGTTACCCCCCCACCGCCCGTCACAAAAAAAACAAGGAAATTTTGTAATACCTATACCCAGGTAAGTAGTCGCCTCCAACCGACATGAAAACATGTAAAACTCATGATTTACCAATCTCGCCAAACCCTTGCCGCCCGGAGGTAAAGGTTTACCAATGAGGTTTTGGGCATCCCCAACGGTTTAATAGGTAAGATGATGAGACAACGCTCAATCATCAAACAAGTACAAGCACAGGTCAGGCAAGTTATTTCAAGTACCACAAATACAAGCAAGCAAGTCAGGTCAAGTAAGAGAGGTCGGATGAGATAAAGTACACGTCCGCCTCGACAAGTTTAATATTACGATCAATTTAAACAGGTAACAGGTCAAACAAGTCAACAAATCATGCACTTGACACTCACCAAATAACCGAGAGCAAGCGAGAAAATTCAAGAGGTCATACAAGCGTCTCGGTGTCCACGTGGTCACCTGAGATATGAAAATCCATTTTCAACCATGAAACGACACAACGTATATATACTCAATGCTAAAACTCTTGAGAAACATTTATAAACATTTAAAATAGCAAAAGGAGCACAGGCATGGGCGTTAAACGAAAAACAAACGAGAACGAAACAAAAATGGAAAACACACACTAAAAGGTGTAAAAGACAGTTTTGACACCTTGTACGCCATTACCCATAACTCAGGGTACAAGTATCGGATTAGAGTACACGAGGTGCCGTTTCGAAGCTAAGAGAACAAGATACAACTTTCATGAAGACCATTTCTGCCCAGATTCACTCTTTCTAGGTCAAAAATACAAAAACAGTTTCGGAAATTTCAGTGTCAGAATTTCGGACAGGCTTGATTCAAATGACCATAACTCAGCGCTCACAAATCCAAATCAAGAAATTCCAAAGCCATGAGAAAGTTAACATACAAGGCTATTATTAAGAAGACATCAAAAGCAAAAACATTCATCTACCTGGTCAAAATGACCCATTACAGTAGCAAAATATGATTCCTGACAGAAACAGGGAATCAGGGGTAATTTAGTCATTTCACATGCTACAGTACTCCGATTCATCTGAAAATTTACAGGTAGAATCCTCACTCAATTCTCTACAACTTTCATGCTTTAGGCTAAGGCTAATTTAGCTCCCAACATCCTCGAATATACCAAGCAAATTCGGACAGAAAATGGACAGAAATTCTTGGCTGAAATTTTGAGAAGCAAAACACCAAATCCAAGCCATCTAATCATCCTCTAGGACACACATGAGCATGAATTCAACTTCCAATCATCAATTCCCAACATTAAGTCTTGCAACTAATGAAACCTTACCCTAACTCTTGGCCAAGGTTCAAGACAAGCAAACAATAAAACCAATCCATGGAATCATCTCACAAGCCAAGGATAAGTATGAATCAAGCCAACAAAACCACCAAATCCAACAATTACACATTATCATCAAAATTCCAGCTTGCATATAAGGAGAAAAATACCTTCTTGGCTTATGGTTTTGATGAAATGGCAAGCCCAAGTGGTCCACTTATCCTCCTAGCTCAAGCTTCAAGATTGGATGGTTAACATCTGCAAGAATTTCCCAAGCTTTTCTTCTTTTTCCTCTCTTTTTTTTTCTTCCCCTTTCTCACAGTTTTTTTCCTTCTCCTTTTGTTTCTTGCTTGGCAGGCTCTATTGGTGCTAGAAATAGCTAAAGGATGACAACACTTAGATATTTAGGACTTAGTCAAGGGTGGGTCAAAATTGACATGCCACTTAAACCTCACAACTTAGGTTATTTTCACCCTTGCCCAAGTGATTTCTTTTCCTATCAAATTAGTCCATAGGTGCTCAATTCAATTTAGTCTATCAAAGCTTAATGACACCTACTTAAGCTACTAATCACCTAGGAATCATAATCCCTCCTCTTAATCATGCATTAACACACATAAAATCAAAGAGATCACAAACTCGTAGTTAAGCGTAAAACTTAAATTCATTTTCAAAACTAGGGTTTTACGAAATCAAACTAGGTTTTTTTTTCTCCCTCTCTTTTTCTCTTTTTTCTTTCCAAAACTTGGGAAAAAAATCGGGACCTCACAATTTCTATCCTCATCTGCTGTATGGAGACTCAGGTGATGGAATGGATTGACCGCCATGAGCAAATGATGATCGAGCATCTTGATTGGCATGACACCTGCCTTAGGGCATTGAGGACCATGTTCATATTTTCCAGTCACTAAGCCTATTCCCTACTGCGAAGATAAGAGTACCTCCAACGCACACACGAGGGGGATGGTGGTCGACATGATGCCAATCCAACACATACGGTAGACCTTTCACATGATAATGGCCCGACAGCCTAGTTTTTCTTTCTTTGTTTTTCTTTTTTCTTTTCTTCTGACTTTTAAGTTATATTTGTGTTATGTAAACCTTAATACTTTTTAGTAATGGTTGTTTTATTTTTTTTCTTCTATTAACCTTTTGAGTTTAAATGTGGCCCTACAGTTACGTATGATTAAGAGGGATCCATGGATGTTCGTGATAATAGATGTTTGTGAAAAGATTGCTATCAATCTCTATTCTATTTTTAGGGGAGTTTTTACTTCTTTTACTTTGTGTTGACCTCCTACACATTGAGGACAATGTGTATTCTAAGTATGGGGGATGAACTTGGGCTTTATATGTTTGTATGTTTGATATTTTGCTTATTGTGATTATGGTTAACTCAGAATTGTTGATTGTGCTTTGGAATTGTTTGATTGGGATTGTTGGCAAGGAGTTTGGTTCATTTATAAGGGAAAACTTTGTCAAAATTTTTTCAACAACTTTTTCATAATTACACTATGGCCCAAAATTTTTTGAAATGGATGCTAATTTTGATTTTTGAAAGCTAATTGGGTCATTGATTTTGTAAATTTTTAGAACTCCCCTAATTTTGAAAATTAGTGCAATGCTCTAAGCGTGAGCACTTATTCTTTCGACAATTTAATTGGATAAATAATGTGCAAGAACTTCACTAAATTTCACCTAAATATGTGAGTTTTTGAGCCTAAAGAGCAATCAATTAATCTTTAAAAGCCTCTAATTTCGATTGTTGAGTGTTTATCACACTTGGATTAACAATTCTAGAACTTGCATTGTTTGTACACTTTGAGATCATATTTTTGGATTAAATGCATGAAAAGGACAAAGGCATTTAGGATTTGACCACTTTAGACTTTCTTTTTAATGACCAATCTTGATTCATTTTCCCTTAGAAAACCAAATTGAGTTTTGACCTTTTTCTTTGAATTAACCACAAAATTATCCCATTAGACCATTTCTTTCCGGTATCTTTTTGTTAGCCTATAAATCAAGGGAATGTTTTAGCTTTAATTGGGGTGATCCAAGGGGATTAAATTATAAGTGTGGCAAGTATATTTATCAATGTTACTTCTTTTCAATGATTTTCTTTAAAAAAAAAGAGTAAAGCAAATGTTAAAAATTTTAAAGATATGTCATTGGTTATACTTGCCATTTCTACATCAAGCATGGTGTCTCTTTGGGAAATCTTTGAAATGTTAATTTGAGTTTATACCCTTATTATGATTTCTAAAGTATTTCCTTTGATTATTTTTCGCCTAAATTACCTTCTTATATCATGCCCTCTAACTTTATCCCTATTAAAACCTTGTAAAAACCTTTGGATTTGTGTGTTTAATGCATTTTAAAGTGGTGAAGAAGTGACATATTTGCAAGGTTCTGGTTATGATTTTTCAATGTGTGATTTGAGTGATAATTTTTCCATACATATATATTTGAGTGTTGAGTGATACTTTGATAAATCCATTGTGAGGAAATGAAGTCTTGCATGATATGGGTTTGATAGTAATTGTTAAAGAGAGTAATTAAGCTTATGTGAAGGATTTGAGCCAATGGTCTTTGAAAGAGTATTGCTTGAGGGCAAGCAATGTTCAAGTGTGGGAGAATTTTGTAAGAGTTTATTTTACCTAAAGTTTGTGTGTTATTTAGTATTAGTTTTATAACATTTTCTATCTTTAATTAGACATTTTTAGTTAATTTGAAGTAAAAATTCTCCAAGATGCATTTTCTTATATTCTAATTAAATTGAAGGGATTAATGCGTGTTTTTATATTGTTCTTGTATGATTTCAAACTTTGTTCAAGTTTGCGGAATGTTTGACGAAAAGATTTCAATCGAATTTTGTCCGAGCAAATGTGAATTTTGGCAAAAAGTTGAAAAATCGAAGTTGCACGTGGGTTGAGCCCTCAGATAAATTTCCAAAATCAGAGGCTGGATCTGAGAGGACCAATTCGACCTCGGATCCAGCATAAAAGGGGTCTCGGATCGTGCTCAATTGGTAATAATAAAAAGTAGGAGAATTGGACACGAGAGGTACACCATTCGATTCGACCTCGGATCGAGGCCTCGGATCCTAGTTTGATCTTGCAACTTGTAGAATGAGTTGTGCTCATTTCAGACTTACTTTTTAACAAATTTCCCACAAGAAATTTCAACTGAAAAGTGGCTGTTGGTGAAAGTAGAATTGGACAAGTTATGTTGCACTTTCTAGGGTTAAGTGACTAGGGGACAATAATTGATGGTATGTATAAAGAAGAGAGAGAGAGAGAGAGAGAGAGAGAAAGGGGAGTAAGTAGGGTAAGTAGAAAAAAAAAAAAAGTAAAAGGAGAAAACAAGAGAGAACTCTTTAAAAAAAAAGAAAGAAAAAGGAGAAAAAAAGAGAGAACTCTTTTCTCTCTAAAAAAAGTAGGCATAATTTTATTCAGTTTTCTTAGAGAAATGCTTGAAGAACACTTGATGTAATCCTTAATTTGAAGGCAATGAAGATGATGAAGTTTGGAGAATGTCTTTTTTTATTTGAATAAGCATTTCTTCTTAATCTCTTTATTTGTTGGAAAAATGTGTGGTTATATCTTAAACATGAGCTTATTTGTTAAAGGTAGCATGTGTAGTTAGATCTACTTGTTCTAGGGTTAGATGAAACTTTTTATTGCTTGATTATGGATTATTGATATTGTTTTGATCATACCTGTACTTCTTAATTCTTCTATCTATGCCTTATTCCCTTGTGAGTGATTGATCACCATTTGTAAGTTACTTTAGTTGTTGTTAGCCTATGAAAATAGTTGATAACAATGGAACAAATATAGAGGAAACTTAAGTAGTAGAAACACGAAATTAGTGCTGCTCTTAGGTGGATGTTATTTGATTTCTTGAGCTTGATTAAGCTAGTACTTGTGATTTTATCACGAAAATAGGTAGATCCATGTGTTAGTTAGTTTGGTTCTTTGGCTTAAGCAAGTTCCAATAGGTTAGTGAAATTCATCTTTAGCAAGGCAAGTGAATTGGTCAAAATTGATGTTGATTTCCTTGATTAAGTGTGATTAGTGGATTCTATTACCTAGAACTATTGTGTAATTTGAGTATTCTCTTAGATAGTTAGTTAGATTACAAATATTTCTTGATAACTTGTTGAGATTAGAAGCAATTACTAAATAGTTTAGATAATAGAGTAAGTTAAAACCTTTACTCCAGAGATACCAGGCTACATGATTCTTAAATAACCATTACAAAGTAAATCAACCATCTACTGTACGGTAAAAGTACAAAGAGAAAATGCCTTACTTACTAATGAGTTCAACTGTTCCACAACTAAAATAAAAACTGACTCTTGCAATAAACAAGGAAGAACAACAAATGAAATTTATTCCTTTAACTCCTATATAACTAAACATTAGCAGAAATCATCTTCAGACTCTTCAACATGTACTACCTCATAGTCCTCAAGACCTGCAAAAATATTAATAAATTGGGTTGAGCAATAATCACCCAATAGGTAGTACTACGTCTCAGTTGGATCATGTATTATAACATTTCATTCCAAAACATTTACATACACAGTACATGCATAGCAAAGTCAAAAATAAACTTCAACCAAAAATTCACATAATACTAACGAGTGGCATACAGGGCTTGAGATTCATGAAATGCATAATTATACTTGAGGAATCATGATACTGTAAAACATTTCACATAAACTCATAACAAGTACATGTAATAATTGGCTTCTAAGTACTCAGTCTAGAGATTAACCCCTTTTAGAGGATGACCAATAGGTTTCATGACTACCAATTGGTCACATGACATGACATGCATGAGTCAATCGGCCGGACTTTATACTGACTCCATGACTAATTTAATCGGCCTGGTTTTATATCGATTCCATGACTACTTAAATGGTCAGAACTATAGTCCCTACCGTCAATTTCATGATTGTATAGAGTTTTTAAAATCCATTTCATACGTCACAAGCATATTTTTTTAATGTCATAATACTTGCCACTCAACCATAACTTATAATATGCAAAGCATCTTTAAAATATCACATGATCCATTTATATACAAGAATATAAATTTGCATTAATAAACATTCATATGAAAACATTTGAAAAACATAGAAGGGTAAGCACCACCTACTTCCAACTGACTGCTGATGAAGATAACATTAATTGTCATTAGTTGGTGATGCACCTATACGTATACATAAGTATTTTAATTAACTAGAATCCCATATATATAATACCTCAAGAAATCTCTAGAATTCATGTCTGAACAACCCAAAGAATATATAAAAGAAATTTCCTAAAATGAAAGCTTTTATTTGTTATCAATTAATTATTTCCTATTAACTTTGCTACTATTGGTTAATTGAATTAATTATTTAACTAATTACTATTAGTTAATTAATTAGTCATTTAACTATTTATTATTAATTACTTAATTAATTATTTAAATAATTAATTAATTAATTAATCATTCACTAATTATTATTAGCTAATAAATTAATTAATCATTTATCTAATTATTACTGTTAAACAATTATTTAATCAACTATTTATTTTTAATCAATAATTAACCATTTCCTTAATAAATTAATCATTTACTTAATAAATTAATCATTTAAATTATTATTAATTAATTAATAATCCACTAATTATTATTAACTAATAAATTAATTAATCATCTATCTAATTATTACTATTAGTAAATTAATTAATCAAAATTAATTAATAATTAACCATTTAACTATTTACTATTAATTACTTAATTAATTAATCATTCAAATAATTATTAATTAATTAATTATCCACTAATTAATAAATTAATTAGTCATTTATCTATTGCTATTATCATCAATCAATTAATTCATTATTCACTAATTATACTAAGTAATGAATTAGCAAACATTTAGCTAACTACTATTGTTATTATTAATTAACCACATCATTAGTTAATTATCACTCAATTCATTAATTACTTTGTAAACAAAGGAAATTTATTTAATTTATTTAGTCAAGATTAAATAAATTAAATTAATCTTGATTAAATTAAATTAAATTGTGAAAGTCCATTATGTTTTGGACTCGCAATTTGGGCTAATATTATATGGGCCATTAAATCAAGTTAAACTCATGATGTCCATTTGAGTTAAAGTGGATTAATTAATTAATTAATTCACGATAGACTATATGGGCCGGCCTATTACTAAAGTCCAAATTAAATGGGTTTCTTGAGTTACAAGCTATCCAAATGCAGGAAGGTTCTATAGGGTTCTCTTGAAGACCAAGCCTACAAATTTTGGCTATAAATAGAGGTCTCCTATCAAGTCAAGGGACATTGAAAAAACCCTACATCCTAGAGGAACTCTGTCCAACTCTCAAGAGCTTCTTCTTTTAAATCCAAATCCAAATCAAATCAAAGCAAAACAAATCCTTCCGTTTGCATTGAAGGCTTGAAGATTGAAGATTCAAGTGTTCAACTTCATCATCAAATCCTCCGTTTTCTACGCTTAAGGTGTAGGAAACATCTTAGGAAACATCTTTCTTGATTGGAGAACAAGTCACATCGACCCTTCAACCAAGATTACTTGAAGAGAAGAATCAGAGGACTAATTTCTCAATTTAAAGAAATTTCAGAGATTGTAATCCTTTTCTTTTAATTCAATATATTTTGTATTTGCACAAGTTTTTCTTGTCTTTGTTTTCGAGCAACAAAATTTAAACGCTTACAAATTTTTTTACGGGGGACCATCTCCTCTCATCTCTTTTTTTTGTTCCAACAAGTTACTAATTTCAAGAATCAATGGAGTCAAAGAAGTCGAAGTTCCAAGCTCAAGCTGCTGCTCCTACAACTCAAGAGGTGCAATATGCTATGACAGAGATGCGACTAGAGCCTTGAGTCGAGAAGGTTATGGCGAACACCGCTCTTGAAGGAAAAGTCTTGAAGTTTTTCCCAACAATAAGGGTGTCTACACCGAGTCCACTAAGGGGCGATTCAGCCACTTCCATGATGATGCCCGTTATGATGACTAATACTACAACTGTGGAGGACCAGATTTCAAGTCTTGCTAAAATTGTTGAAGGGCTAGCAGTCCATGCGAATCAAGACACAAAGATGGCCAAGCTAATGGCTATGGTTGAAAACATGGGTGAAAATAGCCTCAACACACTCAAATAGAAATCCAAGGTGCAAGATGAGGGTGATTAGCATCAAGGGAGAAGGAGAAGGATGATGCAAAGTTGCATGCAACAAAAGAGTTTTAAATCTCTGCCGATGGAACCATTCATGTTGACAACCTAAAAGAATTTATTGAAGGCACAATCAAAGATAAGATCGGTGGAAGCACCAAAACGTATAGTGGTTACGCCAAACCCTACACCGCAAGAATTGATAACACAAGATGCACGGGATATCAACCTCCAGTTTCAAGCCGATGGCAAAGGCAACCCTAAACAACACGTTGCTCATTTTGTGGAAACTTGTAGCAATGCTGGTACTGATGGCGATTTGCTTGTCAAACAATTCGTTCGCTCGTTCAAAGGCAATGCTTTTGATTGGTACACGGAACTGGAATCCGGTATTATTGATAGTTGGGAGCAGTTGGAACAAGAGTTTCTCAACCGCTTCTACACCACAAGAAGAACTGTCAGCATGACAGAACCCTCAAATACGCCGCCAGTGGAAGGATGAGCTGGTTGATTTCATCGACCGCTTGGAGGACCTGAGTTTGAATTGTAGATCGAATTTCGACGGCGCCATTGAAATGTGTATTCAAGGTATGCATTGGGGCTCGGATATATTTTGCAAAGCATCCAACCGAAACTTTGGTGAATTGTCAACAAAAGCCCACAATCTAGAAATCAATCTAGATGGACAAGAACCGCCAGTTCGACCCACGCATGGGTAAAGACAAGCAAGATATAAGGAGAGGGCAAGACTCACAAAAGTGAGAAGAAGGAGACTATGAAGTGCAGCATTACCTTCAAACTTGTTCCCAAAATTGCTCAAAAGCAAGACAAGAAACTCAATACAGTCAAGAGCAAGAAAAGAGAAAACCAACTCTTAAGGAAATGCAATAAAAAGTACCCTTTTCTTGATTACGGCGTTCTGGTATATTTGATGACTGTTGAGTACAAATTTGATTACACTTCACGAGATGAAACGGAATGGGAGCATTGATGACCGAACTATTGTAAGTACCACCGTTTAATCGGCATCCCATTCGAAGTGTTTTGTCTTTAAAGACAAAGTGGTGGAGTTGGCGAGCAAGGAAAGATTCTCCTTGAAGAAGACAAGAGTACAAAACCAGACCATCTTGTTGATTAGTCCCAATCCATAGAAGTTGGAAAGCTTGCCAATGAAATTAGAAGTCACAACTATTGCATTGCCAACTATTCAATTTGGATCCCTTGAACTGTAGAAATTCGCAAGGGATTGTCCTCTAGTGGTTCAAGAGCATGGCGTGAAGATCCGAGTCCATACAAGTAGAAGTGAATGATGAAGGGTGGGCTTTAGTCTGAAGGAGAAGGAGAAACAACCGCCTATCTCATAAGACAAATAAGGTTTAGCAAGAAATAGAGTGGTGCTGGAAGAAGAAAGAAAGAATGTGGAAAAGATGACAATGTTCTCCATTTTCAAGAAACCCGTACTTTCAAACAAAGCCGGCGGGTTCCTATCACCTTAAAAGAATTCATGCCAAAAGAATTCTTTGACTTCAACGATGATCTCGTGTCCGCGACACAAGTCGAGGGATATTGATGAATCAAGCAATAATTCCATGAATCTCCGGTCGAAAGAACTCGCATACACGCGGCAATGAAGAGGTGAAAGCGTGAATATCACTTTCCACAGGCGAGGACTTGCTACTTGGAACTACACCACATAACGTCCTTTGTTGGTGACCGGGTATGCTAGAGAACAAAAGGTGAGTAGAATCTTGATAGATGGAGCTCTGCGGTCAACATTTTGCCACTTAGAACTTTAAAGGAACTTGGCATTCCTATTGAGGGAATTATCCAATGCGGTGATGATACAAGGTTTCAATCAAGGAGGCCAAAAGAGCTATTGGATCATTAAGTTTGGATATATTCATTGATGATATGTCGTTTAAAGCATTATTATATGTAATAGATGCTAAAAGCGACATATAATGTGTTGGGAAGACCTTGGATTCATGAGAATGGGGTTGTACCTTCAACTCTTCATCAATGTTTTAAATGCTTGCCAAAATGGAGTGGAAAGGACTGTAAAGGCTGATGACAATCCTTTCACCGGGAGCTCATATAGCGATGCTAAATTTTACATCAAGAAAAATGATGTAAGGATGAATCTGAACAATTCCATCCGTGGTTGAGACTCAAAATCTCGAACCGTCAAACACAAAAGGAAAGAGAGTGCTAGTCCCCAAATCTAATATTTCATTGTCAAAGAAAGACTCAATCGTCTTTCATTAACTAAGTCAAAATTGGAGCAAGAACAATCATCTTTCGTTGACATAAAGCTCACGGAGGATTAACTCTTCCTGTCACTAAATTTGATCTTTGTGGGGATACCATCATTTCCACTTGAAGAGTCGATCATCCTAATACGATTGGTTGAGAATAAGCAAGACATCTTGCAGTCAAGAACCAAGGAAGGTTTTGATCCTATTGTTTACAAGCTTCTTGCTAAGCGGGATATGACTTCAAGAAATCTGCAGCATTGAATACTCTACCTTGTCAAACTTGGTGACATGGCATATGGATTAATTCTACTCAAAAAATGCTAAGGGAGAAAGGACATGCCATTGAGAGTTCCAGTCGGCCTTGGTTATTCCCCTCCGCAGTTAGCATTAGGATCAATAGAGTATTCAATATATTACAATTGGGGATGAGTCTTCTAAAATAGTTGAAAAATCATATAGAAGTGGGGGCAAGACTCCACGAGTGTCTGTTTTCAAGAGGCTGGGACCACAAAGAAGACAAAAGCCTCTAAATTCTCATGAAATTAAATCAAAGAGCCACGAAGATGATGAGAGAATTTGAAGAGCTCTCTGATTGTCCCTCACAACATCATGACATGGCGTATTATTCCTTCAAGAATGAGGCGGTGCACTAATCTTATCATAGATTGTGGGACTGAATTAAGGTTAGGGAGCATACTATAGTGCATACAAGACCGAAAGAGGAAGATGAGGAGAGTATTGCTTCATGCAATCATATAACTATAATTGATAATGACTCTCTTGAAGAAGTTGAAGATCTTGTGATGCCCCACCTGAATTTGAAGAAGGGGTCAAAGCTACGTTGATGATCTAAAATGCGATCTTGGCACTCACGAAAGGCATGTCCAATATATGTAAGCGCTTTGTTAAGTCACGGCGAGGAGAAGGCATATGTAGAACTCCCACAAGAATATCAAGATGTGTTAAGCTTGGAGTTACAAAGAAATGCCCGGTCTAGATCCAAAAAATAGCTAAATCCACCACTTGGCGGTTAAGAAAGGAGTTAAGCAGTGAAGCAAGCACAGATGATTTGGACGACTTAATTCCCTTGATTGAAGCTGAAGTGAATAAACTCATTGAAGCTGGGTTCATTCGTGAAGTCAAGTATCCTACATGGATTTCGAGTATTGTACCAGTGTGAAAGAAAAATGGACAAATTCGCATTTGTGTCGATTTTCGAGATCTTAACAGTGCTTGTCCTAAAGATGATTTTCCTCTTCCAATCACTGAACTCATGATTGATGCAACTACTGGACATGAAGCCTTGTCATTCATGGATGGCTCTTCTGGTTACAACCAAATTCGCATGACACCTGAAGATGAAGAGCTCACGACATTTACGCACACCTAAAGGTATTCTTGCTATAAAGTAATGCCTTTTGGGCTAAAATCTGGAGCCACATACCAAAGAACAATGCAAAATATTTTTTTGATGACATGCTCCACAAAATATTGAGTGTTATGTGGATGACTTGGTTGTTAAATCAAAGAAAAGTAACCACCTAGAAGATGAGAGCAGTCTTTGATCGATTGAGAAAGCATCGACTCAAAATGAATCCCCTCAAATGTGCATTTGGAGTCACATCTGGGAAATTTCTTGGCTTTGTTGTCCGCCATCAAGGTATTGAGATTGACCAAGCCAAAATTGATGCCATATTGAGAATGCCTGAACCTCGAAATATCCATGAATTAAAGAGTTTGCAGGGGCGGTTAGCCTATATCTGAGTTCATTTCAAATTTGGCTGGAAGATGTCGACCTTTTAGCCATTTGATGAAAAGGATGTACCATTTCATTGGGATGAGGTATGCAAGAATGCATTCGATAGCATCAAATCTTATCTCATGAGACCACTGTTTTGGCCTACCTATTTTGGAAAGCCATTGATCCTCTATATTGCTGCACAAGAACGTTCAGTGGGGGCGTTACTTGCACAAGAAAATATTGAAGGAAAAGAAATTCGCTCTACTATTTGAGCAAAATGATGACCCCTAATGAATTAAATTACCATAATTGAGGAAATTGTGCCTAGCTCTTATTTTGCAATACAAAAGTTGAGGCACTATTTTCAAACTCACGATGTGAGACTTATTTCAAAGCAAATCCCATAAAGTATGTGATGAGCAGATATTATCGACCGTCTAGCTAGATGGTATCTCGGTTGCAACAATTGAAATCATTTATGTTCCACAAAAGCTGTCAAGGGTCGGTGTTGGCAGATTTCACGGCCGATCATCCTATACCTGCTGAATGGGAATTATGTGATGATTTGCCTGATGAAGATGTGTTGCTCATTGAAGTCCGACCTCCATGGAAAATGTATTTTGATGGTGCTGCTCATCGCCATGGAGCTGGGGCTGGAATTATATTTGTAACACCTGATGGAGAAGTTTTACCATACTCCTTCACCACGAAGTCATCCTTTGCTCAAACAATATCGCTGAATACCAAGCTCTTATTCTTGGACTTGAAGTGGTACGTCGACATGAAACAACTTGAGCTTCAAATTTATGGTGACTCAAAGTTAGTTGTTAACCAGCTCTTGGGAAGTTATGAAGTCAAAAAGGCTGAATTGATCCCATATCTGACGATATACAATGCGTCTTTTAAGGTGGCTTGGGGATGCAAGCATTGAACACATCCAAGAAAGAAAACAAACAAGGCGATGCCTTAGCCATGCTTGCCTTTTCACTTGCTTTGCCAAATCATGAGACGCAGATTCATGTATGTCAAAAGTGGGTGATTCCACCATTATTTGATGATGAAGGTGGTGAAGAAGATGACACTCATGTTGTCTCTGTTTATGAAGTAGAGAAAGAAGATTGGAGGCAACCTCTCATCAACTATCTCAAGTATCAAAAATTGCCTGAGGAGCAACGTAGAAGAACTGATATCCGTCGTCGTGCCCCTCGTTTTATTTTGTACAAGGATACGCTATATCGGAAATCGTTTGATGGTGTATTCTTGCGTTGCTTGGGAGAAGATGAGGCATTTCAAGTCATGCAAAGCTTCGTTCGAGGAATATGTGAAGCTCATCAATCTAGCCCCAAGTTGCATTTTCACATCAAAAGAACGGGGTATTACTGGCCTACTATGGTTAGAGACTGCATGGACTATGCTCAAAGGTGTCAAGCTTGCCAATTCCATGCAAATTATATCCATCAACCACCTGAGCCCTTACACCCAACTATTGCTTCTTGGCCATTTGATGCTTGGGGTCTTGATGTCGTTGGACCATTACCAAAGTCATCTGGTCAACACTTATACATATTGGCTGCGACTGACTATTTCTCTAAGTGGGCTGAAGCTGTACCGCTTAGACAAGTGAGAAAAGAAGAAGTGGTGAATTTTATTCGTGTAAATATCATTTACCGTTATGGAGTTCCCCGTTATATTATCACTAACAATGGGAAACCTTTCTCCAATAGCTTGATGGATAAGTTGTGTGAGAAATTCAAATTCAAGCAGCGCAAGTCCTCCATGTATAATGCTCCTGCCAATGGCCTTGCTGAAGCGTTTAATAAAACTCTCTGCAACTTGCTAAAAAAGGTGGTGGCTAGATCAAAGAAAGACTGGCATGAAAGGATAGGAGAAGCTCTATGGGCTTATCGCACCACACATAGAACTCCAACGCAAGCAACGCCGTGCTGGTTTATGGTGTAGAAGCTGTCTTACCTCTTGAGCAACAAATTCCTTCTTTGAGGATTGCTATCAAGAAGGGGCTCAGGAGGAAAATGCCCGTTTGCGTCTTGAAGAATGGAAGCCTTAGGCAAAAGAGATTGGAAGCTCAACAAAACCTTGAATGTTGCTCGGGACCGCCTCTCTAAAGCTTTCAATAAGAAAGTTCTTCGCGTTCTTTTCAAGTTGGTGACATGGTGCTCAGCTGTTAGAAGGCCAATAGTCATGACTCATCGTTACCAAAACAAATTCATCTCCAAATGGGATGGGCCATATATTGTCAGAAGTTTACACAAATGGATGCGTTACAAGTTGGTTGACAAAGATGGTGTGAAAGTAGGTCCCATAAATGGAAAATTCTTGAAGTTATACATGTCATAACAAATAGATGCTCCATAATGCATGAGCTTAAACTGTATGTTGCTCCGGGCTTACACGAGCTAAAACTGTGGACGCCAACCACCAATAGTGTAGTGCGTGGTTAAATCAAGCTGCTGAAACACTCCACCAAGTCTAAGGTGGTAAACAAAGCGATACTCGACCCGCATGAGTTAAAAGCGTGAGCGGTAGGAACTACGTGTGACTTGATTCCCTCTTGGGATCAATTAGGCAACTTAGGGCAACTTCTAAGTCCGGTTACAACCCACAAACCAAACCCATTCCCCTTGATGGCTTACTCTTGCAAACAAGTTATGCAATGAAAGGTGAAAAGCTCTTCCTCTTGGGGGCAAGCCAAATCACTCTATTATAAAGTGTGTTGTCTAAATTACTAAATTATTTAGGCAATTGCCTTTTGAAGTGTGATTGAAATCATGTAAAGTCTGGATTGTTTGCTTTTCTTGTTTTAATCTGAAATACTGATTATTGCAAGCAACAAGTAAAAGTAAAGAAAACCCTCAAGACAGTTATATATATATATAAAAAAAAAAGAGGTTTGATTAATACTTATGCCTTTAGCTATATGCTTTAGGCAATAAAGTAAAAGACTGCAACTAACTTTGAAATTCAAATGATGACAATTCTTTGCGGTTGGTTTCAAGTAATGCTTGCATTTTGTCTAGTGTCTCGCTCTCTTCAGCAAGTAAAGGGGTGGAATCTTCAATCTTTCGAACTTCATTCCGTAGGTTGACTATCTTGGCTTGTACTAGTGTAAGCTCATCTTGCTCGTTTCGTATCAATGAAAGTGTTTCCTTTCTACGAGAGTCCAAGAGATCAAGTTGTTTCCTCAGCTTTACTTCCTCATGGTCAATCTCTCTAAGCTTTAACATATGTGTTGAGATCTTTCCTGCTTGTGTCTTCTCCATGCCTTGCATTCTCTGAGGCGTTGGTTAGCGTGGCAACTTCGTTATAGGATTCAGCTGGAATCTTATTAGCAAGAGAAGACTTCACCTTTGTAGTGTAATGAGTTGCATTTGCAAAGCCTTCAAAGGCCTTGCAAGGGTGAAACATCCATGACATTAAGGTGTTGCATCTCCTCCATAATCTCATTTGCTTTTGCCTCAGAAGCGGATACATCCGCTCAGTGGAGTTTGAGATATTGTAACCTTCAAATTATTCCAAAGCATTTGGAGATAGTCTGGCATGTGAGATCCGCGGTTGAGGGCAAAAGTCGGACACTTGTGGTGCCTTTGGCCATGATGGTGGATCAAAAACCTTTAATCTCTTCTTCTCTGGTAGAGCCACTTGCTCTTCTTTCTGTAGAGCCACTTGCAGTATTGGAGTTTCTTCATCAACCACTTCCTTTGAACTCCTGTTATCATCTTTTGGTTGGCTGGGACTGGCCGCTTGTTTGGCTAGAAGTTCAAATGCATTAGGTCCCTCGACCGACTGCTGGCTGGATTCTTCATCTTCGACAAAGATAAGATCTTGGTCATTCAACTACAAGAAAAATGTCAAAAGCAAGTCATGAGCATAAAATTAGAAAGTGGCTTTCAAATGCCAAAATAAAGAGTGCAAGAAGGGTTCTTACAATATTTGCACAACTTATGCCAGGCATAGATATGTCGGGGATATTCTTAAAGAATTCCTTAGGATTCAAGTCAATATCGTCTGAAGGGAGAGTCATTACCTTGGACTTCTTGCGTTTCCAATTTTGATCTGTGTTAATAGACCGCTCCTCCTCTTCATCACATATGCTGCCTCTCTTTACTTCATTAGAACCTTCGCTATTGGTTGCTTTCACAACCACAGAGGAAAGAAAACGTGAAGCGTTCTTGGATGGTCCAACCTCGCAAACAAGAGCTTTAGAGGCAATGATGCCATCTTCAGCTTTGTTTGAAATATCATCCTTATTGCTCACTGTCTTGGATAATTTCTTCATTGCTTCTTGAGCATCGTTCTCCTTCGATGAATTAATATCCTTTACAATCTCCTTGGCTTTGGATTTCCTATTCTCTTGATTTGATTGAGTGCTTAATATCAGATCATTTTGCCCCTCGAGAAGGTATTGCCCATGAACTTGAGACCACCATGACTTGAATTCAGGGGAAACGTGCTCTTTGGCCTTCAAAGGGATCGCAGGAAAGAGTATTTTTGCATTAGTCCTTTGGCGAGTAGCGGTCCTCCATAGCATTCGACACAAGTCATAACTAGTTGTGCGAACATCAACTTTAAGCTCTTTTGGAATATCTTGGTAAAACCAAATTGCCGGGCAAACCTGTGGATTATATGGTTCAACCAAGAAGTTCCAGCTCACATGCATAACGGATAGTTTGAGCGTGCGAGAAAATAGCGAGTTCTAAACTTGATAATTTACCATTGTCAACTAAAACTTCATTGCGAGTTTTCACAAGAAGTTGCACTCAAGTCACCCTTGTGGATGAGATTTCGAGCATCAGTCTTGGTGAAGAATCGAGCACCACCCTCTCCAGAATAAATAGTCATAGCTGGTGGAGGCAAAGTATTTGGCTTTGAATAATGGGTTGGAAAGTAGTGTGCTAGCCAAGCATACACATAATGTAGAGGAAAAGACACAGCGTGATTGCAGGGGTTGGAGAGCTTGAAATTTGGTTGAGACCTCTATAGATTACGAGTAGAGGCTGGTATAGCGAGACAAGTATTGCTTGAGAAGCCATCAAACTTGCTGCTTTAAAGGTAGTAGGCCTGACAACATGGAGATCCTCATTTGGAAGGGCGAATGCACATAGCCAGCATGAAATAAATGCTGCAAGATATGTCTCACCTCGAAGGTGGGTTTTGACTATCTTGTCAAAGGCATCATCATTTTGGTTTGAGAACTTACGTGGTTGCCCAATTTCCCATCTGGATTTTGAGTTGCTTGAGGGCGATGATTTCCTTAACCTTCTCGTTTGGTTTTGAATACTTGGGCTTCCCTTTGAACCAAAGTCAATCCACTTGTTAATGGGGATTCAATTATGTAGTACTTTCACGCTGAAGTTAATGGTAGGCCGTGAACAAATATTCACAACTTTGTGGGATGTACCTAAATTTCTTTTCATCAATTCCTGTCAACTCAGCTGCACAAGGGATCACTTCCTCATAGATGCCTCCTACAATAGGAAGTCCTCCTATTTTGTAAAGATCCCAAAGAGAGATTGATAGTTCACTGCGAGGAGGTATGAAGTGTATTTGTTTACGGGCACCATGCCTGAGAATGCTTGAATAATATTGGGATGCCTATCATATGTGAAGAGCGAAGCATACAGGGCTTCATATAGACAGGCATCACGAAGAGTCTTCTTGTTTCTCCCAAGGACATCTTCCATCCATTCCCAATATTTTTCAATGAAGCCAAACTCGCCATTGAGTATTAGCACACCGCCCCAGTGTACATCTCCAGAGATGATTCGTCTGCCCAGAGTCTGAAACGATGACACTCTTGGCTCCTCAGTATGCAGGTGAGAATTCAAAAGGTAAGCTTTAGTGGCATCATCCATCAATATTTCAGATGACCACTCTTCTACATTAGGATGATTTTGTTGAGGCCAAATTCCAAGAAAATTGCCATGTGTGCCAGTGTGAACTCGCAGTAGGGTACCATCCTCAGTGGGGTCACCATCATGATCAAGAATCAATAAATAATTCTTGTCTGAGGCAGTAAACTCCTTGAAAATCACCATGGTGTGGTCTCAATAGTTTCAACCTACAAAAGAAAAAAAAAAAAAAGAAAAGTAGGTCAAGTTGAGCCAAGGTAGGCCATCATGGAAGCTTAAGGAAGGTCTTCATGCAACGGACTTCTCAAGCCAGGGTAGGCCATCATGGAAGCTTAAGGAAGGTCATGCAACGGACTTCTCAAGCCAGGGTAGGCCGTCATGGAAGCTTAAAGGAAGGTCTTCGTGCAACGGACTTCTCAAGCCAGGGTAGGCCATCATGGAAGCTTAAGAAAGGTCTTCATGAAATGGACTTCTCAAGCCAGGGTAGGCTGTCATGGAAACTGAAGGAAATCTTCATGTAACAGACTTCTCTTTTCCAGGCAAGTGAGTTGGCAAATACAAAAAAAAAAAAAAAAATTGTGCAAAAAAAAAAAAGAAAAGAAAAGAAAAGAAGGGCACTAAGAAGAGGTAAAAACCATGAAGTACGTGAATTGCTAACCTCTTGGAAAGCTGAAAGTCGTGGTCTAAAACCACAGACACAATTGAAGTATCGGTTTGCTTCAAGCAACGGGTGACAACTCAAGATGTAATCTAGAAGAAAATTTCAACAGCAACAAGTTAGTGGAAATACTTGTCTTGTACAAGGGAAAATTCAAAAAAAAAAAAAACACGAAGAGGGTGATTTGCATCATCAAGTTGACAGGTGTTGTTTGCTACAATTTTCTTAGCAAAATAACATCACAACATGGTGGCATGCAAACGGTTGCAATGATAGCTGTTCAATTGAAAGAAAAAAAAAAACTACGGATTTTGTATGATTCAAAGCTTCACAATTTGAATGAAGGGAAAGTAGATGAACACGCCTCACATGCAGAATACCTATTGAAGTCTAAAGTGGACTTGGGACAGGGATCAATCATAAATCAATATGAATTGGTCCTTAAATATACTAAGTTTCATTAAATTTGGCAAGTGGCTAGAACATGCGAAGAGAACTTGCAAATTTCAGCAATACAAGAAGTTGAGGCAAAGTCAAATTTTCAGCACCAGCAAAAGCAAGAGTTAAATGAATTAGTGACATGCAATGTGTTTTGTGGATGTTCGAATTACAGCTTAGGCTTGTTAACAAAATTCGATGAACAAATGCGGCAAATTCGGCAAGTGATTACCTCAGTAGCGCAAGTGATTTTCAGGTTTCTCCCTCTCGCTTGGTGTTGGAAGAATAAAAGAATCTTGTTGGCTTCTTTTATAATGCTTGAATGATGCAAGCGAATAGAGGAAACCAAGGCCACACTCGGAAGCTATTGAGATTAGTAGTTTCCAATTGCTTATCAATTACCAGTTTGATTAAGTAGTGTCCGAATTGATGTTTCTTTTTTGCTTGAACGATGCAAATAAAAAGAAAGAAGCCCATGCACGTTTGGAAGCTACTTAGATTGCTTATTGCAAGGTGTTGAGCTTGGTTTTTGGAAAGCTACCGAATTAGGTGACTTCCAACTATTTATTATATGATTTGAGCAATTTCCAACTAGGTGTGGTCATTCCCAAGTGAATACATTATTTTGGACAGATTGGTGATTTAGGAAACTGAGGTTTAACGGGAAGTTTTCTTGGTTGGACATTCTTGACCATTTTGGAAGCTCACAAGTTGGAGAAAGGGAAACCAATGTTCAATTCGGAGGTTGTATGCATTGGATGTTGTAATATGGTGAACTTGGGTTCAAAAGTTGGAGGTTTCCAATTGTTTGTTTTAACAGTTGCTAAATTAAGACATTGATGTCCGATTGGATGTTTTAGGCAGTTGGTCAACTTTGGCAATTCCTTATTGCAACACATTGTCGGTTACTACAAGGGTTTAAATAATTTTAGGAAGTGGCGTACTGCCTTTGGGAAATTGTCCAGGAACTTGAGTTCATCATGTCTGTGACAAAACATCTCGTTGGCCGTTTTACAATGATAAAATCAAAGAGTTTCTACTCGGGCCATAAAGTTGCAAATGGGCTTAAAAAAAAAAAAAAAAAAAAAAAATTCAAGGCAGGAAATTGCTACTTCAAGCCTTGTCTCCAGCAATTGCTAAGCCTGTCCTTAGCCAAGTATTGAAGTGGGGGCATTTGTAAACAAAGGAAATTTATTTAATTTATTTAGTCAAGATTAAATAAATTAAATTAATCTTGATTAAATTAAATTAAATTGTGAAAGTCCATTATGTTTTGGACTCGCAATTTGGGCTAATATTAATGGGCCATTAAATCAAGTTAAACTCATGATGTCCATTTGAGTTAAAGTGGATTAATTAATTAATTAATTCACGATAGACTATATGGGCCGGCCTATTACTAAAGTCCAAATTAAATGGGTTTCTTGAGTTACAAGCTATCCAAATGCAGGAAGGTTCTATAGGGTTCTCTTGAAGATCAAGCCTACAAATTTTGGCTATAAATAGAGATCTCCTATCAAGTCAAGGGACATTGAAAAAACCCTACATCCTAGAGGAACTCTGTCCAACTCTCAAGAGCTTCTTCTTTTAAATCCAAATCCAAATCAAATCAAAGCAAAACAAATCCTTCCGTTTGCATTGAAGGCTTGAAGATTGAAGATTCAAGTGTTCAACTTCATCATCAAATCCTCCGTTTTCTACGCTTAAGGTGTAGGAAACATCTTAGGAAACATCTTTCTTGATTGGAGAACAAGTCACATCGACCCTTCAACCAAGATTACTTGAAGAGAAGAATCAGAGGACTAATTTCTCAATTTAAAGAAATTTCAGAGATTGTAATCCTTTTCTTTTAATTCAATATATTTTGTATTTGCACAAGTTTTTCTTGTCTTTTGTTTCAGGTAACAAAATTTGCGCTTACATACTTATCCATTTATTATCATTATTATTAATCGATCATAATTAATTATTTAATATTTTAAATTTACTATTATTATTATTATTATTATAGTTATTATTGTTATTATTTCCTATTGGGCCTAGTTGTTTTAATGACACTCAGGTCCCGTTTGATAACACAATTCAGCACTTAAACTTAATGGATTCAGATCTTATTACGTTCAGACCGTTTGATAACCGAAAACAGACATCTGAATGAATTAAGTGGTACTGAATTTTCTAGACAAAACTTACTCCCAAAAATAAGTGATAAGCCATTCACTTATCACTGAATGTGATATACATTCAAATGTATTGGATTTAGTACTTAACAATTAAATCACTTAATGAATCCAGACTTCAGATTTCAGATTTCAAACTTCAGTTTTAAAATTTCAATTTTATCAAACGCATCCTTAGTTAATAAACTTGGACTTCCATTAATGGGTTTTGGGCTTAATTAATAAAACTAAAGTCTTTATAGTTTACGTAAGTTGGACTTAATAACCAATCCAACATCTAACTAATTTCACAAACTAAATCAAGGCCCAACCGTTTTCTTCCTTTGGTTTCTAGTTTCCGCCCAACACTTTCTTAAAATGTTACCCAATCCTTCTAATACTGACTAGCCCAACTCTTTAACCTAACCAGATTATATTTTTAACCCAAACCCAAGTCCGACCCATAGAGATTTTCTTGACCCGATCCAAATCAAGAAACCCTACCCAATTCACCCTGACCCGACCCGTTTCCTTAACCCAGTCACAAAACGGGTCTTCTTCTTCTTGCTCCATTTTCCTCCTAATCTTCATCACCATCAACATCATCAACCACCAGCTTCACCACCGTCGCCATCATCTTCCTCACTGCCGGCGACTTCAACAGTAGCGGCTCTAGCTGCAGATTCCTTCTTTTTTTTTTTCCTAGCGGTCACAGCTGCCCTTCCTGTTAGGCTGGCCCTTCTGCTGTTGTTAGCGTCACCGGCTCTTGTTGGCGACCTTGCAAGTGAGGGAGCCCTCCTTGCTTTTCTTCCATGGTTGAAGTTTTGAAACTTTAGCCGATTACTTTTCTTTTTTTTTTAATTCTCCCCAATAGATTTCCTTTTTCAGAATTCCACCCCTAGAGTTCAATAAATTTAGCTATTATGTCCTACATACAACCACAAGACATCCATACAACCCCAAAACCTAACCCTATCATACATGTAAATAAATAGATATGAATATATCGATTTAGACATGAATTTCGTTTCTAAAAATTAAATGCTAATTACATAAACATATGGATATAAGAGTATACAAATTCTATACTTAATCATAACCTAATAAAATAGGAGTTTTACGTGTTAAAACTTACTGATTTGAGTGATTGAAGTTGCGTACTCCTAGTATTTACCAATTCCTCTCCTCTGAAGTTTTCTGGTAGTTTTTGTGCTCTTGATAGAAAGAAGGGAGGTGAAGAGAATGAAGTGATTTGGGTGTTTTGAGTTTAGATGTAACTACCTATTTTTCCACTGTTTAATCATATTCATGAACGTAGTTGGGGGAGATAGACTATCTTATCCAAATCAAGAGGTATTAATCTAACCTAGATTATCTTTTATTCTTTTACTTTTACTAGCTATAGTGGTAAATTTTAATTATCCCAATGTAAAATTTTCAGAGGTATTACACTGGTGTTCTTTCTACATGGTATAAAATTTTCATAGGTATTAAACTGGTGTTCTTTCTACATGGGATTGCGAGCACCTTAGTCCAAGAATCACTTACGCCATAATCCTTCATAACCCAAACTTCACATACTTCTGAGTAGCCTTCAAACTGGTGCACAAACAAGCAAAGTCTAGTTTCAAAGATTTTCATAAATGCAAAACTATTATCACCATAAGGTCCATGCAGCATCCCAAATTTCTCAGTTGTTAAATCCAAAGACACAATGTCAGATCAATTGGTCCATTTCTTCAATGCCCAATGGAACTTTCCGTTCACAATTATACCAGGACTACTATCCCAGGGAATATCACTATGAAAATTTTCTGCAGTTATTCTCCAAAGTCCGGTTTTTGTCGTTGGTAAAGGTCTACTTCTCTTTTTTTCTTTTTTCTTTTTTTTTGCAGTTATTAGAATTGCAAGTTTATTTCTTTCTTTGTGCACTACTTAGAAACAATTGAAAGCTAAAGTTCTGAGAGAGACAAACGACTGCTGTGTTAAATTAATCTAACAATTCATATTTATTTGACTATTGGTTTGGGTAATGGCAGAGCAACCAAGTGATGGGTTTTGCTTGATGAATTGGTTTCTGGAATTGGGACAGTCAGGTTTGGAGATTTGAGTTTTTGCAACTCTAGAGGCTCTTTATGATTATTTGGTCATCAACAGCCAATGCTTTGAGCCCTTTGACTTGCCAAGTGTGACATTGGTGAGAAATGAATATTGAACAAATAAATTGACTAAAATATAAAAGCACATAAAAAAGCCCTTTGCTAACCGGCAGTTTCAGTATCCGTAAGTCTAAGACTCACAAGCGTCTGTGACGCTAGTATGACAGTAATAGCAAGTGGTCGGCATTTCAAAAAAAATTTTCATTTTTTCCCTTTTTTGGTCAAAGCATCGGAGAACCGGCACTTCAAAATTTCTGTCTTCTTTTAACGCTTTTCCTATGCTTACAAACATCCTTTCATTATCCAGCAACCAAGACTACTCAACTCTTTGGTAAAATTTTCTACGTGTCAGGGACCAACACTTAAGATCGGTCATAGTTATATCCGAGAGCAATGGCAGGAAAAAAAGCCACTATTTTCTATGGTAGAAATCTACCTAGAGTCTTTGTTGATGGTCTCTTGACATTTTTATTACTTTTTTTTTTTCAAAAACGATTGATCTTTTATTTCTATAGAGGGAATATACACTTTGTGAACAAGGATTCAGATTGGGCTATACAAAAGTGCGATTAAGAACTGAGGATCACTAACTCCTTGTCTTGAGTTATGCTTAAAGCATGGTTACAAATATATTTACTACATCCTTCTAACTCTAATGTTAGAACACCAAATGAACATCTCTTAAACATAGAGTTTAACTCTTTTATATCCTCTATAAAGGCAAAAATCCTGATGTCCTTTGAAATTGGTGTCTTCACTTGTCTGTTCAGTTGGTTACATGAAGTCACAACTTGCAGTTCTCCCCAATCAAATCCTTTGGCTTTGCTCAGAGCCACTCGTACAGCTATGGCATAGTCCATCAGTCTTGATCCTGTGCTGCTTTCTTTCATTACCCACACAATTTTTATCCTTTTTTCTGAATCTATTGTTGTTACCCCAGTGCCCATGTTTTCTCCTTCCTTATGGTCACCTACTTCCACACACATGATCAGGCTTTTCTCGCTGAGCTATTGATTTATACCTTCATGTGTTTCAGGAATATTCATTAGTTGACTGGTCATCATTGCTGCTCTATATTCTTCCCAGTCCTATTGTGCTCTTTTAATCATCTTCCATGGATGTTGGTCTTTTTCTTTAAATTCCTTCTCATTTCGAGCTTTCCAAATCTGCCACAGAATGTTTACTGTTAGAACTATGTGTTCTCTTCCATCCTTCCTCCTCTGAGCTTCTTGTAGAGCCATCTATCATTTCCTGAAATTCTCCTATTGGTCTTTAATTCCATCCCACTGCAACGGTACCATTTTCCATATTTCTTCAGGTTTAACACATTTGAAAAACAGGTGTGCAATTGTCTTAACATCTTCCCCACATCTTTCACATATCACGCTTCCTTGTTCTTTTGAAGATGTTTCCCTCCACTAGCAAGGCATTGTTCAGGCATTTCCATATGAAGACTTTCTCTTTATGTTTGTTATCCAACTTCCACCATTGTTTCCATGATTTTGCTTTCCAGTGACTTTCACTTGTTTCTCCTGCCTATCTACAATTGGTTGTGTATAGATTCTCTGTGTTACACATGACCTCATACCTTGATTTGACAGTGTAGAGCCCTGAGGTGTTATGCATCTAGAACAAGCTGTCAGGTTTTCCTGCGAAGCTGATTGGTATGTTCAAAAATTTTCCTAGCATCTTCAGAGCTAAAGGTTCTGCTGATCAAAGGCCTGTTCCATCTAAAGTTTGTAATTATTCTTCCACCTTCTACAAAGTACATCCTTCAGGTTTATTCAAGTTTATCTTCCCATCCTTTGATTCTGGTACTAAGCATCCTTCTAGATCCTAGTGCTGCTTCCATTCCCAATTTTCCTTCTAACTCCCTTCTTAAAGTCCTTTTTGACCTTCATGAAGCTCTGCCAAATCCAAGAAGCATTTCTTCCAGTTTGAGCCTCCAGAATAGAGCAGTTGGGGAAATATCTTGCCTTTGGAATCTTACTTATCAAGAGGTTTGGATTGGTCTATATACTCCAAATTTGTTTACCCAGCAAAACCTTGTTGAAATTTTGTAGATCTCTGAAACCAAATCCACCTTTTCCTTTCATCATAGTTATTTTCTTCCAAGAGCACCAATGCATTTTCTTTTTTCCACTGTCCTCACCCCACCAGTAGTTTGCCATCATGGTGCTTTTTGGGAGTTTAAAACAAGATATTGCATAAGTAGGTAGTGCCATAGTAATTACTTTCAGTAACACTTCCTTGCCGGCTGAACTCAAATTTTTATTCTTCCATTTGCCTAGTGTCTTGGAGCACTTGTCTCTGATGAAACCAAAAAGTTGGTTTTTAGTCCTGGTGATCATCATAGGGAATCCTAGATATTTATTTGCTTTACCACTCTAATCTGGCCTAGTCTAGAATAAATTTCTCCCTGCTTTTCCTTGCTTGTATTCCTACTGAAGAAAATTGAGGATTTTTCCATATTTATCATCTACCTTAGCCTTTCTGATACAAGTTCAGAATTCTTATCAACTCTTCTACCTGGCCTGGCTCGGCTTTACATAGTATTAGAGAATCATCAGTAAAGAAATAGTGTGTTATAGTTAGGCCTTTCTTGCACAGTTGCATTCCTATTATCTTCCCATTCACCTCTGCTCTTGCTAGCAAATTGGAAAAAGCTTCAGAGACCAGCAGGAATAGATAAGGTGACAGAGAATCACCTTGTCTACTTCCTCTGCTAGGAACTACATACTCCTTAGGTTCACCATTAATGTTAAAAGAGAAAGAGGCTGTTCTGATACATTCCATGACAAATAATCCATTTACTACAGAATCCCATTTTTTCCATTACTGTTTCCAGAAAATTTCACTCTACCTGTTATAGGATTTTGACATGTCTAATTTTAGGGTCATCAAGCCTTGTGAACCTTGCCTTCTATTTTTCAGACGATGTAAAAATTCATGAGACATTATAACATTATCCAAAATCTATCAACCGGGGACAAAAGTTGCTTGATTCTTGCTAATACAAAATTTTAACACATTTTTGAGTTTGTTAGTAAGAATTTTTTAGATTATTTTATAAAACACATTACAGAGACTGGTTGGTCTGAAATCTTTCACTGCTATTGGGTTCTCAACCTTAGGAATCAGGGAGATTATGGTGCGGTTCAAGGCTTTTGTGAGGGATCCTCTAAGGAAAAAATTCTTGATGGCAGTGGTCACCTTGTCTTTAACTATATTCCAGAATTTTTGGAAGAATAGAGATGACATACCATCTATCCCTGGAGATTTGTTTGGGTTCAGAGCAAACAATGCTTCTTTAATTTCATCATTTTCCACTAGATGAACTAGAGCCTCATTCATTTATTCATTGATTTGTTATGGATATTGGTATTCCACAGAGTATCTCATTTAAGTGATCAACACCCTCACTGCAGAAGAGATTCTCATAGTATTTTGCCACTTCCCCACCAATTTCCTTTTCATTGTTTGTCCATGACCCATCTTCCTTTTGTAAATTTTGCATTTTGTTCCTTTTTCTTCTTCCTTTAACACAAGCATGGAAAAATTGAATGTTCTTGTCTCCTTCCCTTAGCCACTAGTTCCTAGATTTCTGTTTCCAAAATAATTCCTTTTCTTGATAAGCATCTTTGAACTGGCTCTTTAAGCTTCTTATCCTCTCCTTTCTCTCTTGAGTCCTAGTATTCAAGGTATTCTCTAACTCTCTCTTAATTTTCTCAATCCTGTTTCTAGCATTTCCTTAAAAGCTATTACTACACTTCAAAAGGGATATTCTGCATGTAGCAATTCTCTTTTTGATCTGAACCATTAGAGATCTTTCTTGGTGTTCATTCCAGACTTTCTGAATCACACTCTCTATGCCCTCTCTTTTTAACCATCTTTTATCAAATAGAAATCTCTTCTTTTATCTCGCAACTTAGGAGTTTGAATCTATGAAGATCATGCTATGGTCTGAGCCAAAGTTGTCAACGTGTTTTACTTTTGCTCTCTCAAATTCTCGCCTCCAGTCCATACTCTCCAGAGCTCTATCCAATCTTTGCTTAATTTCTCCCTCATTCATCCAGTGATTGCTCCATGTCCATGTTTTTCCTTCAAAGTTCAGATCAATTAGATCGTTCGGGTCAATCAGATCATTCCCTTTTATAAATTCTCTAAAATCTCTGAAACTACTTTCTTCTCTTACTCCTCCACCCCATTTTTCCTCATTTGTGGTGATATCATTGAAATCTCCTGCTATCATCCATTTGTTCCCCCACAAACTCCTTCTTCTTTTAATTACCTCCCATGGGTTCCTTCTTACCTAGTCATTTATACTAGCATATATTCCTAAAAACCACTAGTTTGTCCTAGTCTCACTCTCTTCTATAGGTGCTTCTATTGTGAAAGCAGTAGACAAGACTTCAACTACTTTGACCTCATGATTCCACATCAACGCCATTCCACCAAATCTGCTCATTGGATCTACTACTATACTTTCCTCAAAAGACATCTGGTTTCTGACTTTTTCCATGAAAGCCTGCTCATTCTTTGTCTCACATAGAAAAATCATACTTGGAGAGGAGGTTTCTAGCCTCCTTCAACTGAGAAATTGTCAAGGGGCTCCCAGCACCTTGACAATTCCACGCCAATATTCTCATTTATGCTTGGGAGACTAGATTAGGTTGGTCTCCACCCCCTCTCCCCTATTTTCCTTCCTTCCATTTTGCTTTTCAGTTCTCTGCTTCTTGTCATTTCCTTCCTGCACTTCTGCATCTACCATTTCCTTATCTACCAATTGAAACTTTCGCTTGACTTAATTCTCCCTAGTTCTGCACTTGTTTTGGCTATCTCTCAGGGCCTTTCTCCTAATAGTAGGAGTTTTCAGATTCTTCCTTGTTTACCTTTCAGGTTTTTTGTTTGTTTTCTCCTCAACTAACTCCTTTTTTTCCGCTTGTTCGTGCTCTTCCCCTTTTAGAATCTCTATTTCTTTACCTTTTGCTGCTACTTTGAAATGTTTGTTTTCATTCTTCCCTTTTTCTATTAGTATCTTATTGTTTTCCTCAATTTGCACTGATAATAATTCCTCCCTGTCACTTACTTGTCTAATCTCCTTCTCTATTCTTGTTCGAGCATTCTCATCATTCTCTTTCTCAGCACTATTCTCTCCCACCTAATTTATTCCCTCCATCCTTTGACTACTTAATTTAGTCCTGGTTGTTCAGGGATCCAGTCCCCATTTCTAAATCTCTATTTTTGTCTTCTTGAAGTGAATACAGTAGTTGTTTGATTCCTTTGTTCTTTTTGTGGTGATCTTTTCCCACTATTTGCTCTCAACCATGGACCATATTGGCTGTCAAGCTACCCTATTTCCACACTCATCTTTTCCTTACAGTTCCTCTCACTATGTCCTATATTCCCACACCTATAGCAGAAATCTGGACACCTTTCATACCTGAAACTCATACATTTAACCTTTCCTTCCATCTTTACTGTCGTTCCTCTCAGCAAAGGTTTAGAGGTATCCATTTTAACCACTAACTTTAAGTGCCTTCCTTCTTTTCCTCCAACTTGTGGAATTATTATCTATTTAACCCCTTGGAATACAGTTGCAAATTTCTTCCCTACTTCCTTTGAGACCCAATGAACTGGCAAATTCCATACTTTTATCCATAAAAGCGCAGTATCGAATGCAGTTTCATCCTTCTCAAATCCATCATACCATTCTCTTACAACTAGAAGTTGACTGCCAATGATCCATGGTTCACCATTCACTATTCTTTCCTTATCAGTTTCATTAGGTATAATGAACTGGAAGAGATTAACTCTTAACTCTACCACTCTCAATCCTCTTGGGTTTTCTCATGCTAGTGTCACAAAATTTTCAACCCCTAAAAAGTTTGCAATTTTTTCTCCTTTTACTTTCCCTATCAGACTGGATTTGCATTCCCTTAAGCTTCCGTCCATATCTCCAAGGTTTTAGTTCCCCCCAGTTCTTTCATGTGAAAGGGCAAAGTTTTGCAAAATTTCTGCAATTTTCTCTGCCATTCATCACTTGAAAAATAGATACTCAGGGAATCCCTAATCCACACTACAGATCTAGGGGAGGATCTAAAGTCTTTATAAAGAAAAACTAGTAAAGGACTGGAAATAGTTGATCACCCCTAGCAGTGTGATTTCAGATAATCAAAAAGCACAACATACGGTAACAGAGACTCATAACAACATTTTATCCCAAATTATCAGACGCATCAGAACCAGACCCCTTAGAAATAGACACATAATTGTTAGAGCTCAAAACCAATGTTTCAGAAAGAAACTTCAAATATTTAAAACACATACAACCACCTTCACATAAGCCTTTTAGTTTGAGAGAATCATAAATGTAAAAAAAAAGAGGCAAGGTTCCTGAAGCTTTTAAGCTAATCAGAAATTACCTGACTCAGCCTTTCCAGTGTAGCACATCTATCATTCATTGTTCCTTTGCTTGGATTCGCTCTTCCTGTGTCTTTTTCGTACTCGCTTGCACTATATGTTCTTTGATTTGTGATTACTGCTGGAATTAACAGGAATTTTTTCGTTGTTTTGAATTTGGCTGTTTGAATGCACTTCTACAAAAGAGGGATTTTGATTTGTTGTTTTGGATCTAAACATTGGATGCACTTTCACAAGGGGGAGATTGGGCTCAATTTTCAAGAGAGAAAATTTTAAAAATCTCTCGCGCGGGAGAGGCTAACCTTCTATTTTCTTGACATGTTTATTACGTTATCTAAAGTCTAGTGCTTGTGCAAATATATTGCAAATTCTTCTACTCTTTTTACTGCTAGTCCTTTTTCAAGTCTGAAACTATATCAATGCGGAAACACAGAAATGGTTAATTTAGAAAAATAAAGATTTTGCTATAATGGCTTCTTAAATGTTTGTTGATTAATTTTATGAGTAAGATTTGCAAAAACTGGGTTTGATCAGATTATTTCTAGCAAACAATCATTCAACTAATTACTCGAAACTGCATCCACTACTAACAAATTCAGGAATTCCATCGTTACCCAACCATCCATAAATGACTCTATTAATTCAAATTGGTCTGTTTGGAAAATTTTTCAACAGTGGAGTGTAAAAGAGCAGAATTAAATATGCACTATTTAATTTTTTTTTCCTTAGTGGATGTACATCCGTCCTTTCTCATTTTGCTATTTCAATAAATTTTCATGTCCTTTTCTTTATTAAAGGAATTGAGATTGATTGTGTGACTTTTGACACATTTATACAAGTGGTTTTCTGCAACTATCAACTTTCTGTATTGGGACCCTTATCTTAATTAACCATAATTTCTTCCCGTTCACAGATTTATGAAGAAGATTCAAGTTTTTCTACCCAAAACTGGTCGGTTTTGATGTGTATTTTGTGTGTTAAAGTCCAAGAAGACCAAGAAGAAGATTTGCGACTTGCGGGTTTACAACGGCAACGGAACAATTTTCCACAAAATTGGCCTACTCTCCTCCTATTCAAACCAGAAAATAATAAAAATGGATATTCCTACGAACCATGAAAATATGGATAATTTGGAATATTTTTTGAACTTCATGGTATGAAATATGTTAAAAAAAAAAAGCAATGTCTTAGGGATGGGGTTTTTTGGGGGTTCATCTGTTTTAGAATAGGACAGTGTGTCCACTATTCCCTGCTCTTTAAAAAAAAAAAAACATCTGTTAAGTTTACAAATCTAATACCTGATGCTGTTGCTTTGTAAGAATATATGTGTTTATAAAATTCTATCTTCTATTACTACAAAATTACAGAGATGAAGTCTATGTTATCCATTTTATTCATTTATCAGAATTTTATGATATTGTACCGATACAGTTCGAATATTTTAATTGTTCTTTGTTGGCATCTTGGTATTGAAGTCAAGTTTGCGTTTTAGGATTTGAAATTTCTACTGGAAGTTGAATTATCTTTCTAGCTTGGGCTGAACATTTTAGGTTGATTATACAAAATTGTGTTCACAGGTTAACTACTTTTGTTAAAAAAAAAAAATTGAAAAAATCATGATAAAGGAAGAATGAAACTGAAGGAACCATTTAAACCCAATGCTAATATGAAGATAGCGCCTTTATGTTTTGCCTTTTTTAATATTTTGATGGTCGAGATCAAGGGACTTCAAATTAGTAAACTTCAAATTCTTCAACATTTGAAGTCCAAGTCTTCCTTGTGAGATGAAATGTCGACTTCTAAATTATCAGCCACAGCATGCCATACTTCACTGATTGGTGGCAAGTGGATGACAATAGCTATCGCTTTACTTTTTCACAAAGCATCTTTCATTTTCTGGCACACATCACGACTTGAACAAATTTCCTACATGTTAAGGACCAAGACTTGAGGAAAGTTCATAGTCGATGGGATGCAACAACGCGGGTGCCAGCATGCCCCACCTGGCTCTGGAGAATTTTTCCCCGCATTTTAAAATGAGCTGGGGGCACGGAGGATACTCCGCTTGTAAAATAGCAAGCGATATGGTCAGAAAAATTATCTTTCTGTCAAATCATATTTTACTCAAATGTCAATATTACTCTCAATCAATCAATTTTATATATGTTTATCTATTTTTCTGAGATCCATTGTGCATTAATTACTTCTCTCTCTCTCTCTAATTAAATATTTTCTATTAGGGTCTCTTACTTTTCTTCCTATTATTTTCATTTCTCTCTTTCTCACTCACATACTAAGAGATCTATTATATTATAATTAAATAACATAGTTTTTACCTTAACCTTTTCTTGTATCTTTTTGTTTCTATGCCCTCTTGCTCTTTTTTTCAATTCTAAAATTTTTATTTATTCATCTATTTAATTTTTGCAAATAAAACTTCATTTAACTCCAACAAATTTTAATTTAAAATAATAATTATTATGATATCATGTAACTCAATAACTAGGCTAAAATTTTTTTGACATGCAACATGCATTTTCCTCAAATCTACTTCTTTATTATGCCTTTAAACAACTAATATTATTAAAACTTTACCATCACCATCTTTTTTTCTTTTATACTTTTTATGCAAATCTAGACTTTTATCTTTTATCAAGTATTCATATTTATCATGTAAGACTTGATTTCTATCAAATATTCATATTCCCTGGTAATTAGATGAAAGTAAGTTTAAATTATATTACATTGTATATCCATGACTATTGAAGAGAAAGTAAGGCTATTTTTTGGGATTATTCTCATTTTAAACTATTATTTATTTTGACTTAAATTATGAAGTGTTTGAAAAAAGAACCTTTTGAGTAAAATTATAAAAATAAAACAATAAGTGTGTGCAGAATTAGTGTATAAGAAATTATTAAACCAAGACCAATTTAACAAATCATGAGAATAAATAAGAGAGAGAGAGAGAGAGAGAGAGAGAGAGAATAGGAAAAATTATAATTGGAGAGAAGGAGAGAAGTAATTATTGCTTAATGGATCTAAAAAATCAAGAAGAATACATGGAGTTGAGTGATTAAGGGTAATCTTGATATTTGAGAAAAATTTACTCTGGCAGGAACATTAATGCTCTGGAAATATCACTAGCCATATAAAATAAATAAATAAATATGTGTACAATAATTTCTTTTGAGTAGACATGCAAAAGAATACATCAATTTTTTTCATGATAACTTATTTTGCCCCAACTACCATAAAAATAGATGAAGGGAAAATAAAAAATGGACAGTAAGAAATAGAAAACAACAAACTTTTAATGGTTGCAAATATCAGTATAGGTTTTTAAACCAGATCTTTAATGATTGCAAATCTTTAACAGCATCTTTTATTTTTCTTATTTATCTATTTTTTATTTCCCTACATTTTTTGTATTTGCAAAAAATTAAGACTTATTAAGATTTAATAGGTCAAGGTATAGTTTTTTGAATCATCTATTCTCTTCCCAAAGGAAAATGAAAAAAAGAAAGAGAAGGAAAAATAAAAAAAGGGAAAAACAAGAAGTAGTGAAAGGATGAATTTGTTAATTTATTACTCTAGCTTTTTAATATTGATTATTAATTTTAAAAGAAAAACTAAAAGTGACAATTTATCCAAACCATGAAGGAGTTATATACAGGTTTCTAAACTATACGAGAGTTATGTGGTAAAACACCAAACCACATGAGAATAAAAGGTAATATACCATATTTATTATTTCCTTACAACCCTTTCTATGCAACAAGTCCAAGTCTTCTTTTGAAGTGAAGTGCGGAATTCTTTTTCCTCACAATGTTAGATCATTGTATGGTTGACAGCATGTTGCTGACATTTCAATTTCTGCCTTCTTTGAGCCCTTTTCCTACACTTGCAAACAATTGTTTCATTTTCTAGCAACCTAGACTACTTGATTCTTTGGCAAATGCGCGCGTCCAGGACTAAGACTTCTGATTGGTTATAGCTATATCAGAGGAAAATGGAAGGAAAAAACTATTAATTTCTAAGGTAGCAATCCGCCTAGAGTCTTTGCCAATTCCTACTAAAAACTATTAGTCGCGTTATCTATAGGCCTTGTTCTCGATTCATTAATTTAGGTGATTATAGATTAGTGATTTTAAATAATCACTTTTGTAGATGTTATCGTTTGCTTTTACACCCAACTTTTAGATTATTTAATCAATGAAAAAACTGAAAATTAGAATCTACCTTAGGGATGCTTAAGCAGATTCTGATTAAACTCTAATTCTTTTACTGAACAAAAATACCTTTCAAATATCATGAAATTACAACAAATATCAACGTTTAAAATGAAACATGATCGTATATCCAATTTCTTTCTCTTGTATCCAACTCTCCTAGGCTTTCTCCATATGACACGATCATCACAAAATCATCAGATTCACCATACATGATTGTATATCCAAAGTCTCTCTCCGGTATCTAACTCTCCTAGGTTTTCTCCATATCACATGATCATCAAAAGAACATCAGATTCACCATATCAGAAAATTTTATTAGGAAAATGTAGATTAAAGGTTATTTCCCCGCAACAAAATTTATCAAGTATTATTTGCAAGTTTGGTTTTAATAAACTAGCATTTAAATTTAAAATTTTAATTATTTAAAATCAAATTTCATAAATTTAGTACATGAGAGTTTTTTGGTCATTTTTCATCCATAATCAAATTTTGTAGCTTTTCTCGAGAACAACCATAACAAAGCTACGCATAATCCGTCAATTATGATAAAAGTAATCATCAATTGGTTATGTTGGTTGATGACAAATTGTGAGAGACAAAAATGCTTTGGACAAAATCAATGCAGGAATCTAATGGCACCACAAGATTCCTTCCATATAGTTTTAAAGCAAATAAATCTAATGGGCATCACTTCGTTGAAAGATAGAAAGAGGAGCCTAATTTCTTAACTCCGGTCAAGTGAATAAATCTAATGGCACTAAAAGATGCCTCGTGCGGCAATACAAAATCCAATTGCTATAAGGCTATATGGTTTGTGTTTATTTCTTTCTTTCAAGGGGGGAAAAAAGACTAATAGTGAATATGACTGTAAGAATTGAGTGAAACCTTTAGTGATAAAGACTAGACATGAAAGTATTTAAAATACGCTTGAAATCTTTTAAGACACAATGGCATATAAGCAAAATTAATGAGAAAATCGTGCATTTAGGGTAGGTATGTATAATCAGTCTTATGCTCGAATTGCATTTTCAGTGAGAGTACTTAAAGAAGTACTATTCTGACACATTATTGGTAAGAAAAAAGTATGTTCACAAGAGTGATTACGAGTTAAAGAAAAATTCAAAAAAGATTTTTAAAATAGTAGCTGACCATAAACTGCAAAAAAAAAATGTTTATTCATGATAAACTGTAAACTAGATAATTTCTATACAATATGGTTTCTTCAAAATCTGAGCAATCATATCATCTATTTGTCCTCTAAGTGTTTTAGAATTAAATTTCATTGAAATGATCCCTAACCTATATTATGTATTGTTTAGCTCCTTAAATAAGTTAATGTGTAATTTTTTAATTCTTCTATCAGTTTCATTGGCAAGTTTGCCAGAAACTGTATAGTTTATGGCCAAAAGCTTACACATTAACTTGTTCAAGAGTTTAAATGGCACATAGTATAGTTTAGGGGCCAAAAATGTGCACAAGTAATAGTTTACGGGCTGGCTAGGCAATTTACTCCTTTTGATTCCTCCCACAAAATTATATAGTTCCCAACCTGTAACGACTCGAAATTCAGAAGGAGTTAAGAGCAATGTCATCAATCAATATTGGAAGAGGAGAAGTCTAGAGTCACTTTCAGGGGTAACTTCAGAGACAACGGGAGGAAAGATGTTGAGCTGCATCTATTTCCCCCTCTACAGTTTCCACAGACTATTGTGCTAAATTACAGCGATCAATCGTGATCTTATGAAATGACTTAAGCAAAGAAATCATACCAATCACTCAATCATTCACGTTCGACCCACTTTCATTTCATACTCATCTAATAAAGTAACTAACAAATGATTTAAAAGCCATAATTTACTCTAATTTACCTGCTTTGCTGGAAAATGACCCTGCGGAATAATAAACATCTATGCTAGTTGGCCACAACGACCTCCATCCCGATTTGATGCACAGACATGAAGCAGAACATATTACTTTAACTGGGAGGGCAAATTTGATTTCTTATGCACTAGATGATATAATAGAAGGATACTTGCAAAATTTTGCACTGGTGCAAACATTTTAGCTCAAAAAAAATTTCTTTTTTTGAAGGCTGTGACCCACCTCCCTAAGGCTAACCAAAGGGGTTGACGGTACCGCTAACTGACCTCTACCGGGGACTCGAGCATTAAAATAAACTAACTCTAATGAAATAACTAAAATTCACCCATTAATGATCTGGAAACCATAAAGTAATGTTTGAACTTAAAGTAAAATTATCAACTCAAAACACTTAAAACCTCGAGAACCACGGTTTAATACATTCCCATGAATTCAAAATATTCATAAGCAAAAGACTATACAATTCATCTCTTCATACTCGAGACAAAGACCAAAGACAAGGGCTAGGCCTAGTGGGTCCCAATTCTCGATCACTGTTAAGGAAAAACAAAGGGAGCAGGGGTGAGCTAAAAGCTCGTGAATTTCAAAAGGGCATGCAGGGCATAAAGCGAGTAAGCGACATAATTAAAACAAGTAAAATAAACAAAACACACACAAGGAGGATCTGAGGGCTCTCGGAGCTCAATCCACAGTTCACGAACATTTAGAGTAGTCGACACTCCGTCGACTTTCAATCAAGTAGGCGACTCTTCCGTAAAACTCCTTCCACCGAACTCCCCTGAGGACCCCATGCGTAAACACTTAAACATTTAAGCGGTTAACCACTCAAGGGACCAAGAGTGGTTATATAACACTTTTCTTCTCCAACTTGTAATGGGCAAAACACTTAAATTACCAACTCTACTTAGAGGGGAGCAATAAAGCATACTCTCCTTTAAGCGGCGGTTCAATAATTTCAATTCCACATTTTAAACCGTAATATGTCACGAAACGCGTTCACGAACAAAGCATTTAAATCAAAGCATTTAACATGCATTGGAAACTCACGACAAAGTAGGTCTCGAGTTCAAGTTTTGATCAAATGGCAAGTCAGCATTTCACCTAAAATAATTAAAGAGAACGGAAATGAGTTTTCCTAGTTCACCGGCCAAATTCATTTCAAGAGGAAGTAAGTTCGATAACTTTCTAATTTGAGTTGAAATCTTTAAAAAAATCGTAACTTGAGGTTATATAAGTCCAAATTTTGCAAGCTTCATACCGTTGGAAACCTCATTGAAAGTTCTAAAACTTTTCAGAAGACATAAGTTAAAATTCTGGACAGAAACTGCCCAGATTTTCGATTAAGAAACTGCTACAGTACCAAAACAGAACATATCAGGTTGATTGTCCAGCCAACTTCGAAAATTCACCAAAAATTGTAGGAAATGAATTGGCCTCTGAAATTTATATAGTTTAAATTTCTATGTAAGACGTTTCAAACGCCACCAACGGTAAATTCGACTCTCGAACAAGAAATTATAGCAGTTCAAACAGGGCTGGTTGAAATTCTGAAATTTCTGATTTCTAGATTTACAGGGCACTATTCTAGGCTTCATTTGAGTGACGATTTCTTACCCAAAATTTCCATATTTGGTACACTAATACTTCCATATATAATCTAGGTTCATACCAAAATTCAACTAAAAATTCGAATGGGAAAACAGTTTTCTACTTGCCCAAAATGAACTAGACAACACTTGTTCATTCCTGCCAGATTGCACTCCCTTTCTTTTTATTGCTTTTAACACATCTAAACCACCACCATATTACCCCATTTTCGAACTTAAGGCAGTTCAACCTTCCTAGACCCAATGGTGATCAAAATGACATAAGTTCAGACCAAAACTTGGCATTTAAAACAGCTCAAAATTGGGACAGCATGTCCTCCTTCATTCAGATTTTGACTCCAATTCAGCAACCATTAACACCTCATCTTTTAGAGGGCTTTTTATGGGAAACATTAACAACAACCCTCAATATTTAAGCATTACATTTAGACTTCAAGCTTGCAAAATCATAGCCACAAAACAGGAAACATGCAGGTTTTCAACCAACATTTAAGCTCCCATAGCAGAATTTTCTCATGCCATTCTTACTAGAACTTTTGAGGGGCTTTTGTAGAGTAAATTAACAACTCAAAGTTCATCATTTAAGCACTAGAATCAGCCCTTAAACTTACAAAATGCAGCCACGAAAATCAAAGGAAAAACAGCAAATTTTCAGCCCCATTTCTTCCTCTCAATTCGGTTCTTCCATTGAGGTTTTCCTCCAAATTTCAACCACAAATTCCAACATATACACACACATTTCATCATTTAACAACACTAGCAAACAATTTCATACATTTTGTGGGAATTCCAAGAGCCCACTCAACAACCATAATCAACAAATGTTTAATAATAATGAAACTTAACAACTAAACTCAAGAATTAAACTTAAAGCTCATCATCTTAAGGGTGGGATGATTACCTCTTCCTCTAGTTGTTTGAGCAAGATTAGGGTCCAAAATCCACCACCAGAACCCCCTTTCTCCTGCAAGGTTGACGGTAACAACCACCCTTCACCACTCCAAAACTTCAAACCTTCTAAGCAAGGGGTTTTACAAGGTAAGTTGAGGGTTTTCTTTGAGAGGAATATGGAGCAACAAGATCGGCTGAAATGGAGGGATTGGAGGGAGATGAGAAGCTGTTTTGCTAAGGAAAAAGAGAGGAAAGAGCGGCTGAAAAGTGGAAGAAAGGGGAAGAAAATTTGGTTGTTTGGTCATAAAGTTTTGACAAGACATAAAGCCCTAATTCAAGGGTTATTGTCTCATTTAAATTTCCATGTCTTGCAATTCAATTTGAAGGAAGTAGAATGACTATTTTAGCTAGGAGATTAAAGGGAAAATTCAGTTAGGAGAGAAAGAGCAGGGAAAAAAAATTAAAGTGAATTGGAGGAAATTAACTGGATAAACAATTGCTGGGTTAAAATCCTAACTTTGGAAATTTGTCCAACTAGGTTTTAAGGTTCAAAACCCTACTTAATCTCACCTCTGGTCCCTTGGTTATATTCCTAACCTACAGTGATTATCCTTACATTCTATAGTTACTTCACTCACCTTTAGCTAATTTTTATCTCGAAAAGCGTGTTTTCTCATTTTCTCACCAATTAATACTAAAGGCGAATTGTGAAAAGGTAGGCGAAATATTGAAAATCTACCGAAAATATGTGTGAAATAAAATTTGAATCACCCAAGAATAAAATAAATAAATAAATAAATTGAATTTTTATTTAAATTTTCTGGAGAATATGTTTGAAAGCGACTTTAAAATAATCAAACAGATTAAATGACAATAACAATATTGAAAATAATATATATTAACAATATTAAAAATAAATTTTTGAGACCCTCACGAAACCTTTCGAACGTTTAACGGTGAAAATAAATTTTTTTTTTTGTGTCTAACTTGGGGAAATGACTCCTATCAGTCTCCTCTCCCAAACCCCTAGGCTGGTCTGCCATGATTTGATAGTTATTAGGAGGAAAATCAACATTCATATTGACTAGTGGTATTTTTCAGCTATTGTTGTTATCATAGCTAGAGACCACCACAATAATTCCTGTTCCCCACCTCCATGTGTGTGTCAATGTGTTACGAAGACTTCCACGCTCGTCTTGAGTATATATGACTTTGCTGTTGACACCAATTCATGCGAGTTGCAATAAATAAATAAAAAATATGAGCTTGATCAATCAGCATGGCCATGGGCAAAATACACTGCTTTTCTTGTTATATTTTAGCTTAGCTTTGTTAGCCATGAGGGCGGTCAGCAACAGCAACATTACTACGGATCAATTAGCGCTCCTTGCGCTTAGAGATTACATGATCACTTCAGAACCTCAAGAAATCTTGGCCAAAAATTGGTCAGTTATCTCCTCCATCTGTGATTGGATGGGGGTCACTTGTGGCACGCGACACCATCAGTGACTGGTTTGAATATTTCAAACTTGAGCCTTCCTGGTACCTTACCTCCTCAAATTGGGAACCTGTCCTTTCTGGTTTCTCTCGACATTAGCAAAACAATTTCCATGGAGAACTGCCTCGTGAGCTAGCTCACTTGCGCCGATTAAGATACCTTGATTTTGGGAACAACAGTCTTGGTGGAGATCTTCCCTCGTGGGTTGGTTATTTACACAAACTCCAATACCTGTCTCTTAGAAACAATAGCTTTGCAGGTTCTATCCCTCCTTCCATCTCTAACCTGTCAAACTTGGAGACGCTATGGCTGTCTTTCAATTCCATTGAGGGGACCATTCCAATAGAATTTCAAAATCTTCGTAATTTGAAGAAATTGATTATTGAGTATAACCAGCTTTCAGGTCCTTTACCTCCATGCTTTCAATATTTCCTCACTGCCAAGTAATTTCCTTCTTGGCTAACAGCCTGTCTGGCAGTCTGCCGGACAACATCTGTCAGCACCTTCAGAAACTTACACGGCTTAATCTAGTATATAACAATTTGATTGGTCGAATACCTTCAACACTGTCTCAGTGTTCACTGCTTCAGCATCTTGCCTTGTCTGGGAACCATTTAACAGGACCGGTACCTAAGGGGTGGGAACTTGACAATGTTGGAGGGTCTATACCTGGGGATGAACAATTTAACAGGTAAAATGTATTAATGACCCGTTTTATCCCTATTTTATGAATATAGATTAAGCATCTACTTCTATTCTTGTATATGGTCTGTAGATGTTTAGTAAGTTTTGTTCTTCTATGTGGACGTTTTAGAAAAAAGAGTAACTATACCAATATATTCTTTTTGCGGGTGACGAGAGATTAACGCCTCTTTCTTTCTTGTTAGTTTAGACATCATTAGATTTTTCTAGTTGCAAGTTGCATATCTAGAATTTTCCCAATTAGTGCATGTATATATAGAGGGCAACTCTCGTGTAGAACTGTAGGCTAAGTCCCTTGCTCTGAGTTGTAAATTGGCGTCTAAGTTTGGAGTTGTGTATGGTGTGTAATCGTTAGTGTCCCATGAGTTCTAGTTGTTTTAGTATAATGTGTTTTGTGTATAAAAGTTGGGTGTTATTTGTGGATTCTACTTTGGGCCTGTCACTTGAGAAAAAGCCTAACATATAGTTCCTTGTAGATCATACCTGCAAAATTTCAACCTTAAATATGCAAATCATGTGATTTGATTTTGGGATTTTATATACGTACCCTCACATAGACACTCGCATTCACATTGTGCATATATTCTTCGATTAATTAGATTTATCTCCTTTGAGGTTTGACGTAGTTGCATATCAGACCCGGAGGTTTGTCAATATTACCAAAGGTCCAACATCCAAATGGATTTATGGCGTAAACACCCTACCGTATGGGTCTTAAGTCTTAATATTGACCATTCTTTTGAGGTTTCTAACAACATCATTTAGTATCCTCGAATTTTATAAAATTCTTATGTCTTTTAATGTTGACCCTTCTTTGAGGTTTCTAATAACATTAGAAGGAGATTGTACAATTTTTTGGGGCCTCCCTGCACATCACTAAGAGATATTGAAAGCATGAGTTCAAACCCCGCCTCCATCAAATTGCCACAAAAATGTGGCCTTCACTTCCAACTATTTGAGATATTTTCAAGGTGCAAAAAAAATTACTTTCTTCATCTTTGTAGTATTACAAATGGTTTTTATGCTCTTTATAAAATATTTAGAATTTGTACATTCCATATTATGTCAAAAAAAATTGTTAAAGGATCTCTCATCCTTGGTTAAGAAATATTTCTATTAAATTATTTTCCAAATTAAATTGGTCAAGTTTTCAAATTCTAAGAAATATTTCTACATTGGTCAAGTTTTCAAATTAGTTTATCAATCATGGCGATAATAGAGCACATTTTAATTTGTAGGATGTTTCATCTATAACTAGATGTTACAAGTTCAAGTTATCAAAGGTAAATCGAAATCACTATTAGTCCTCTTTGAACAAAAAAAAAGTGTATCATGGTACTAAGGATCAAACCAAAAGGGTAACTTTCGAGTGAAAATATCCTTACTCTCTTAGAATTAGTTTCTAATAAGGATTAGTTTGAAAATAGAGGGCAAATGATATTTTTTTAAACTTTAAAAGTGCTAAATGATGTTTCTAGAAACTCGATGTTTCGAGCATTATTCGAATTTTATATCAATCATGAAATGGGGAACTTGGTTTGTTATGAAAATCGGACAAATGAAAACTTCCAAAGTATCGTAACTTGTAATCATTGTCCTATACAATTACAATACACCAATAAAGCAAAAAGCCATTTGATTAAGGGAAACAGGAATTTTACCTTAATAGAAAACTGCCGTGTTAGAAAAAAAGAAATTAAGCAATGAAGATGTGGTAGATAAGATGTGATAGTTCCTTAGAGTGGAGAACTAAGTAGATAAGATGTGAGTAAGTCAGGTAGATAAATGTAGTGTGAGGGTATATTTAGTAAAACAAATAATGACACTTTTTTTTTTGTAAAACCAACTCTATTATTAGACTTTATGTCTTGACAGATGTATGTATAATTATAATTTATTCAAAGTTTGAGTCTAGTAAAGTCCAATTTTTGGGTCTCGCATGCTTGAGCCTATTAAACATAAGGCTCATAGTCTTTCTGCCAAAAGGTCCTGGCTTGTGCTTGGATTTACTCTGGGAATGACATTCTTAAAGCAGTTAATTCAAGATAAGCTTGGTTGTTGTACAGCTGGTGGATTGGTGGTTGTCAGATCCATGGGCAAATACAAGAATTGGCCTTCAAATGTTAGAGATCAATTTTAGAATCTTAGGAAAAAAAAAATTTAAAAGGGAGGAATTAAACAGAGAGGGAGAAAGAAAGGAAAAGAAGGCTGACGAGCAGCAGAATTGGTCCTGAGAGTGAAAGAAATGAGTTGTTATGGTTACAACCACCATTAAATACGTACTGAACGGAAGCAATGA